>OY856377.1:12860167-14130167 GCA_963693495.1 Malacosoma neustria | reverse complement strand
CGGCATACATTTAAAAAAATGTTGTGGTAGATACTCTAAAGAAGATCAAAATCACCTTTTATCTAATCTTCGGTCATTTTAAAGATCGTATAAGTACTGAACTATAGAGTAACTGAATAGTATTAATGTTATATAGTTCCTATATAATATTAAGGAAGTATTTATTATACACATCAAAAAAGTCTAAGCAACATGCATGATATTACAAATTTACCATTTATACTAATTAATTTCTAAGTCTTTACTCACTCAAAGTGCGTAGGTATGTAAACTTTTTTGTTATTGATGACATACTGGCTGGTTGTAAAAAAAATTCGATTATGATTTATTTTTTTCATAAAATTAAATGAAAGGGAATTTGTTTGAATTTAAGTGCGTTTTTATTGCTACGTTTAGTCTTGATTTTATAATTTTACCAACCATTTAAATAAAGTTAGCGACAAAATTGAATTGTTAGATATTCTTTACGCCATGGAGCGACGTCATTAACGGCAAATGAAATGCAAAGAGCTGTATGGGATGTTGCAAGCGGGAAGTAATCAATCTCAGGTATCTTGGCATTTTGGCATTCATAGAAGTGTTATTTGTCGTCTTTGGCAGCGCTACAATAATACAAGGGAACCCGCTGAACAGCATCCAGACCGTATAAGGAGTACAACCACTCGGCAAGACCGGTACATACAACTGACTGCAAGACGCCAGTCGATGTTAACCGCTCGAGAGATAAGTTTGAGGCTACAAAATTCAAGTGGTGTTGATTAAGTCCCCATACTGTGTGAAATCGACTGCATGAGTACGGCCTACGAGCTCGACGCCCAATTAGGTGTCCACCGATACGTCACGGGAATCACGCTCGTTTAAATGAATGGTGTAGAGAACGCAGCACATGGACCCAGGAACAATGGGATAAAATTATGTTTTCCGATGAGTCGCGATTCGGGTTTAGGCCTGATACAAGAAGGGTGCGAGTGTACCGTCGGCCCGGAAATACTGAAAGGCTCAGGTGCATTCAGGAAGTTCATCCATACAGCGGCTCATCCACCATCCTAAAATTTAAATTAGTACATGTTGCTTAGACTTTTTTGATGTGTGTATATGTCGCTTTTTTTGCCCGGTCGCACCTCATCTATACCGCGTCAGGACCCCGGGGGAAGCTGATGCGGCTACGTGAAATAATCCGCTGTGTTCCTACGACCACGCATCAGGCTAAACCAGCCAGCACCACCAGCAGGCTAAACCAGTCACCTGCAGTCTTTCTGGGAGGCACAAAATCAACTTTTGGTCATTGCTCTCCGACACCTCTCTCTAATTGCCATTAAGTTTCTCTACATCCTCCAATTGCATATTACATTGCATTTATTAGTATGCAATAAATACAATGTATCTTGTTCAAGACAAAATTATTAAGAAATATTGAATCAGAAATATTTCAACGCAATAAAGAATTTCTTTCGATCCGAAACACATCTAAAGCCAATGCAAAGCCCGTGATCTAGTGTCCGCGAAGTTTTACAATAAATAAGAACTTTTCCAGCTTGAATGTAACTAGTTCTGGTCGGTTGAAGTAAGCTGAATGGGAACTGGGGCCAATGAAGTTTATTTACCAATTCTTGCAACGGCACTAAATTTCCTAGGTACTGTAATGTAGATGCTCTCTATTATGTATGTACAGAAGAATCCCGATTATACGAATCAATTAAAACCAGGGGTATTCCGTCAGAGACTGGCTTAGAGATGTAACTTAAAGATATTTGCGATCTCATCTCTTAAATTGACGAACGTTCTACTGTCAACCGGCATTATAGACCAGCGCTGTGTCAGAATAATTTCGATGCCAATATATATATATATATATATATATATATATATATATATATATATATATATATATATATATATATATATATATATATATATATATATATATATATATATATATATATATATATATATATACTTATATATTAATTTTTTTTGTTACTGGATCTCTGGAATTCTGCAGATGCTTCGGTGATCCAAATGCCGGTTGTGCAGAGGGGCGAGATGCCATTGTGTACGGCATGCCATGGCTCGGACAAACATCTGACGCCACCTCACTATAAAGTCCTTAAGGGAATATTTACGTCACTGGCGATCATATAATTTTGATTCTTAATTACACATTGTACTTTAAAAAAATATTTACTAAAGATAAATATACGTTTTTGTATTATTGGTTCTATACCGAATCATCACTACACTACATTTTTTTAAATCTATCTTGAGATCACTACAAGCAGTTTTAAATCTGTAGGTATAGTTATTACGTGCAATCTTGAATTTAAAAGTCATATCAAATTTAATGTGGTGTTTTTTCTAATAACACATCTTCAAAGAGAATAGAAATATGTAGCAAGGCCCATATTCTATAAGATGAGATTTACGTTCATACAATACGTGTAATATGCAGTAAAACTTCCGTCATTTGCAAGACAAATTTGTTTATATCCCTCGTGGGTCGGAGAAAACTCATAACATAAGTTTAATGGAGATATGATAATGCGAACTAGTTAACCGATAACTTTGAACTATTGTTTATTTTTGAAAGGGTTAAACTTGTTCGCAAATACACATAGAAATAATAAATACAATAATATTATATCCGTTTTTTATGCAAATAACTGGTAGTACAGATATACTCGTAGCTGGATGTAGAGGCAGGAGTAGTAGGAAATCCTAAAGGCGACAAATGCCTTTAAGTTTCGTAAAGGCATCTTTACGAATCCTTAGGAAATTTCGTGGGGAGCAAATTTCTAACCATGCCACCTACGCCGAACCCCGCCGCGGACCTAAAAAGTCCTGGTTTCACGTTGTAAAGTATGATATTCGTGTCAATGAAAGTGCTACCAGGTATGGCGAAGAGTTTGCGAAGCTTTGAGCCGTGAAGCGGACCACGGGCATCGCAGCGGAAATCTTAGTTGTAACCGGGATTTAATACAGAATGAATAGACCGGTAACTATTAAATACAGAAATTGTAAACCAATAGAAATACAATATAACATGTGTTATATATGTTTATTTACTCGTATATGTAAAATATATTTTGCAAAGATGGTGAAAAATGGTAGCCATTTTATTGATGCAGATTCTTAAGAAAATTGACTTAAATTTTGTGTCTTGCATACAATGGCTTTCGTTTTAGTAGTCATATATCTAATTCAGCCTATTGGCAATGTAACAATCGTAACATCTTTGAATAGCCCACTTTATCTTCAATTGCACTTTTGATAGACACGAAGTATGTTTTAAATAGTGCACGGAAAAATATTATAATCGTTTCTAACAAATTTGCAGGTGTTAAAAATATACTATCGCAAAACTATTTCCTTTATTAATGTCATTATGCATATGTACATTAAAATGATAATGAATAAAATATATAATCATTTAAGTCGCATCTGTAAATTATGAGGATAACGCGAAAGTTCATTGGCCAACAATATTTCCATGAACTCGTAAAGTTCTTTGGCACATATTTTGTGTTCTTATTTATTGCAAATTAGTGGAGTACCAAATTTTGAATCGATTAAATACAATCGATTGATTGATCAATTGACCGAATTGCATTCTTAATATTCAGTTTTTTTTAATAATAGGCCATTTATTGTGGGATATTGATTTTATGTAGTTCAACTATTTGACTGTGTTTCTAGTTTAGTAGATTTATAACTTGATTTTAGTTACATGTAAATTGCCGAGTGATTCTTACGTAATAACGGGACCACCTCTCTTTCCGGATGTTGCTAAAGCTTTACTTATAAATTCACAAGGATCTAATTCATGTTTACTTTTAGGGTTGGCAACGGTAAACTCCGAGAAAATCAAATTTTGCTACATTTATTATCCCTTTTATCTCTTGGAGAAGAATAAGCCTGTACGTAGATTCACGGAAGGACAGCGATGTACATAAAAAGACGCTCTATATAGTCAACACTAAACCCCGATATCCGAAGGCATAGACAGGTAACAGGGTTTATACTAGAAAATACTAGGCTAATTTTTATTTTTATTGCTGAGGAACAGCAGATAGGCTGACGGCTCTCCTAGTAGTAAGCAGTTACCGTTGCCTATGGATGTTTGTGACGTTATGGACTCTGCTAACACGCTGCTATCCTTATAGAGGTACTTGAATCTGGGTCACTAATTCCAGAAAGCAACCCAAGGTTGTTATGGCGCCAATGTTATATACTAGGGATGGTTGCCATCCAGACAACTCTAGTAAAAATACTTTACATATTTTATAAATAATAATAAATATTTTTTATACATTTCACATAAATACTGTATGTGTCGCTGTCGCACTGTCGCTAATTATAACCGGTTAGATATTTCGCTATATTCACATCACTAATATTCGCGACTCGCACAAAATTCATACATAAAAATGTCAACTCTGTATAATTTCCGTGGCACGTACGTGTACGACATTAAGATTCACTTGTGTTTACTCACAAGCGTTGCGCTTTGGTACTAATGCACGGTTGACATGATGCCAAGTAGGCCCCGTGTCTCGTTTGAATTAAATACTAGACTGCATGTGAAAGTGGACGGTTATTTTTGGCATTTGTTATGTTTCATTTCGTCATAAGCTAGATAAATAAACATTTTTATGAAAAACGTTATCTTCGGGATGTTTTATAAACAGGAAATGTATTTGTGATTAATAAATTTATTTGAATATAAAATTATATCTATATTTAAGCTGAAAGCTCTTACAGAAATGCTGATCGACTTAAATGGGTATTTTGTAGCGGTCGGTCTCGGTAAGAACATGGACAATACAAGATACAATGAATATGTCATGCAAAAACTGGTAAGTTTATGCAAGTAGTTGTGTTGGACTCTATTACCTTAGATAGAAAATCTAGTTAGGCAAGCACAACTTCGAGGGGAAAGCTAATAGGAGGATTCGATTAGGTTGGGCGGCAAGCTCGACTATCGGCAAAGAAGGGTGTGCATGTTGGGATGACGGCTAACAGAGGAGAGTGGAAGGAGAGTTGAGTGGAGAGAGTGGTTGTGCCAACCCCATATAATGTAGGATAAGGGCAGGAAGAAGAAGAATCAAATATTTTTCTTTAGTTGGCATCGGACCCACAGATCGACGGTATAATGCCACAAACGTAGCCACTACACCATGGTGAACTTGAGTCACTTCACGCCCAAATGAGAGATTGAAATGAAACTGTATTACTTGTTTGATGATCATAACGAATGAATAAAGATACATTCAATGCTACATTTAAATTTGCTAAATATTCCAAACATTCCCACCATTATAGCCATTTTAAGTTATTGAAAATCAAACATAAATGATATCTCCAATATATGGAAGCGCTTCCGTGTTTATTTACTTTGCAGTTCATTACACAAAGAGATCAGATATTCTTGGCAAAAACAACGGCTTGGCTGATATTTGTTTCTTTGTTACTTGAGCCACAAAAAACTGAAATTACAGAAATTACACCATCGCAATAACTGCATAAACCTAGCATCAGTTGTAAAAACAATCAAATACATAGAGTTTCCTACTCACAGAAATAAAAACACAAGAAATGAAACGTCTTTTCACTTAAAGTTAACTTGGTCCCAGTGACAAATATTTATTTATTATTCGTATATATTTAAAATAAAGGAAGGGAGAAAAATCTATATTCCGTAGTCTTATTTAGATGAAAGCAGGAAGAAGGAAGATTAGAAACAGAAAAACTTAGAGCTACCTAGTGGTATCTCTAAGTTAATATGGTGGTGGTGGTATAGTGGTAGTGGTGTTTACTAGAGCTCAGCTCTGGAAATTTATGTAGGTATTTATGGTGCCACTGCATTTTGGCGTCATAGGAAATCGTCTACGATTCTGATACGGTGTATACACCATTTACCATTTCGACGTACCAAAGTCTCACACATTATATACACGTACAATACAATATTTGAATGTATATTGTGTAATGATGTTGTTACTGTTGATTTTTTTTCTATTGCTGTGGAATAGCACACAGGCTGACGGCTTATAATAATAGCTAGCAGTTACCGTCGCCTTTATTGTTTGTTTTGCGCTAACACACTATTGTTCACATAGGGGAACTGGTACCTGGTCACATATGCCAACAACAACACAACACAAGGTTATGCTGCGGCGGCATGCTTGAGACTAGAGGTGGTCACTATCCAGTCGGATTTGGAACCCTTCCACCTAACCAATTATATTTATAGTTCTTTCGAATTGCAACATGTAAAACTCCGATCTATGATTTCTTGAACGATTATAAATTATGTAACACGGTTGTACATGGGTTTTACTTCTGCATGTTATTAAGTCTATGTTATTAAGCATTTGACTCTATTATCCCGTAATACAATACACGTGTATATTTTGTTTACGGTTAAACGAGTCACATAAAATTGATTAAGAGTTCGTTATTTGGGATTATTACGTATTTGTTTTCCTTGTCGAACGAACATATATGTCTGTTTGTATTATTGCAGTGCATTCAATACTTTGAATCATTTTTATGACCTTGAATAGCTCAGATGATTACGTATTTTACAATCGAGAGATTGTAGATTCTCATACGTATTGAACTTATTTGACTGACTTATTTTTGTACCATTGTATTGGATTATCAGATTGTTCATTAATATTTGATTAGAAACAAACACGACAGAAGTCTGGGAGTTATTTTCGAACTTGGACAGACATTTCTTTTTGAGATCGTAATATTTTTCGCGCAGTAAATCTCACGCACTTGAGTAAAATCTAGTGATGTTTGCGACTCTACATGCACCGCTAACACGCTGCCGTCGACGTAGAGGAACTGCAACTTGGGACACGTATGCTGGAAAGACGCAATATTATTCGGGCGGCATATTTAAATACCAAGGTGGCTGCCATCCAGACGGGTTTTGAGCCCTACCATCTAGTTTGGGTTGCTGTGCCACCTACTACCGGCCGCCACCGGCCGCAGGATGTCAGTATTCTTACTCCGCCGAGAAACTGGTAAAGTAGCTTTAAACTTATTTATGGCGAAGATTTCTCGGCCAACTTTTCACATAATATATCACATGAAAACAATAAAAGAATGCTTAAAATATATTCTCGAAGGGCATAACCAAGTTTATTACAGTAAGATCGAGTAGCACCATCCTTTACTCTCCCGCCACGTGATCTCAATACAAATTTCAACTCTTATCCTGTCTTAGAGCATGAAATATGGAGACGTGATGATCCAGGTTCTTTTATTTCTACAGTTAATGCTTTTTTACTACTTTACCATACTACCAGATCTAGAAAACTAGTAATTAAGAACTAGTTAGTAGAATTAAATAAATTAATCCATGAGGACTTAAGACGTTTCCATTTTGTATTTTTTGAAAATGTAATTTTCCGATTATTTTGATCGATGACAAATGTTTTCTATTACAATTTCTATTTTGTTAGAGTATGGTTAAGCAATCAAAATCAAATCAAATCAAATATCATTTTTATTCAAGTGCTTTTTACAATTGATTAACTTAGCGCCTCCAAACTAGGCATGGCCTGTATTTTGGAGACGTGGTAATACATAATAATATACGAATTATCTACTGTAATATTCACATTATAATTATACCTACATGATTTTTCTATTTTAGTCATTGTAACATTATATTTAAAACTTATACCATGTCCTATTAATACATACATATACATACACATATACATACTCATTATAATATTTATATATATACTAATACATTAACACATACACACATTACTGTCATAAAGTATATGTGATAGCGAGTTAGCGTTTTGTGTGAGTGGATGTGTGCATGCGTGTTTTGTGTGTGTGCGTGTGTGTGGTTTTATGTATGTGTAGTAATATGACATTACATGTCTAATTTACCGATTATCAGCAGCTTATTCTACGAATATTCAGACTATGTCTGTGTAAATGAGGCGCTATTTGTCACTCGAGATCATAATCGCCATCTTAGCGTTGAATCCCGATTGTAACTCAAATCCTCGCTTCGACGCCCAGGTTCCGTTTTCCGACTTTTTCAGTCAGTCCATTGGCATGCACATCAACCCCTACAACGTCAAGTCAACCCTTTTTGGGGCTACCCCTCCTGCCGGGGCCCGTTGGTGGTGGCATGGCCAGACATTTGTTCACTACATAAGTAGCCGGTTGCCGTAAAACGTGGCCATACCAGCGAAGGCGACACTTCTGCAATTTATCCGCAATGTAATGGTCATGAAGGCTGCGGCGAATGCGAGAGTTCCTAACGCGGTCTTTCCGCGTTACTCCACACGTCCACCGCAGCATATTCATCTACGTGACTCGCAGTGCCTGCTTGTGTCGCTCCAGCACCGGCCACGCTTCACATCCGTATAAAAGGACAGGCCATTTTGCATTTGTCACTCGAGATATCGATTTGAACCATCTGTCTCAATTTTTGTTGCTGACTGAACAGACAGCAACAGACAGGCTGATGGCCCACTTAATAGTAAGCAGTTACCACCGCCTATACATGCTTTCGATGCTAGGGGCATCGCAAACACGCTACTGTCCCATAGGGGTACAGGAACTTGGTCACTAATGCTTCCGGCACAATACAAATTAATTACGGCGGTATACTTATACACCAGCGATGGTTGCCATCCAGACGGGTTGGGGCCCTACCAAGTAGCTAGGGTTGTTTCTCGCCCTTTACGACAGGCCGACCCCGGCTGCATAGGTCAATATTCTTACCCTGCCTCTGAAAGGATAAAATCGATCAATATGTAATTAATCCATACTAATATTATAAATGCGAAAGTAACTCTGTCTGTCTGTCTGTCTGTCTGTTCCTCTTTCACGCCTAAACGGCTGAACGGATTTTGATGAAATTTGGTATGGTGATAGATGATAACCTAGAAATGGTCATAGGCTATAAATAATCACGCCATCGTTCTTAGGGGGTAGGCAGTAGGCAGATAACTAAATTGAGTTAGTGATTTTTTGTGCTTATCCGGTATCTATGAGAATCGGCCAACATCTATTTTTCATCCCCCTAAATGTTAGGGGTGACCCACCCCCAAATTTTTTTTTTAATTTTTGACATTTTATTATTTATATGGCAGAACAACGTTTGCCGGGTCAGCTAGTACTACATATATATTTCACTAGTTATCTGGTTACTCTTTTTAGCTAAATGCTCTTGTAGTAAAGATGAAAACTGGTTCCAAACTTAGTTTATTGCTGTGTCGTTGGAAAGTGTTCTGTTACGATTTGGTTATCGCTGGAATTTTGCTCTTAAACGGCTCTAAAACCACATAAAAAGTTATGTTTAAACTTTGTCTACGCTAAATAACGGTTTCGTTAAGCAAATAATATATATATATATATATATATATATATATATATATATATATATATATATATATATATATATGTATATATATATGTATATATATATATATATATATATATATATATATATATATATATATATATATATTTTTTAAACAACATAGCTTCAATAGTCCCACCAAACTGCACATCAGTTTGTCGGCGGGAAAAACGCTCATCTAATATCATTTTTGATTAAAATAGTCAAAAATTTCATTATTGTATGTCATTATTGTCATTTTATAATTATCTTTCATTTTCATTCCATTATTATACTTATATAAAATTATAGGAGTGATTTCATTATTGTTACCCTTGGAACAACGGGACATCTCCTTTACGTTTGTTTAAGTAAAACTTGTTTCATAGACACGATTTATGATGTGAAATGTGTGCAGAAAATGAAACCAAGTGACTAGCCAAATCTTGGATAAAACGCTGTGAGAAATGTTATGGATAGCGGCTGTCAAAATATAGCATGTGCGTTTGCTAACCAAATTGCTGATGTTGAATCATACGGATTGATTTTTTCTTCTTATTGTGTGATTATTATTATAAATAATAACACTGCATTTTATACCATATTTAAACGTACTGTATTTAAAAATTACTTGTCGTCTAGACAAGTAAAAATATAGACACACATATGTAAGATACGCAGTTAGGTTTAAGATACGTTAGAATCTGAATAGGCTCTAATGTTAAGACTGACGTCAAAGCGACGGGTCGGGCTTGGCCCTTGATGAAAACTATATTGTTAAAAAAAGAGCTAAAAGCCAGCGTCACGCGGTCTTTCCAGACGGTCACCCATCCAAGTACTGACCATGCCCGACGCTCCTTAACTTCGGTGATCGGATGACAACCGAAAATTCATTAATCCCGAGGATTCTGGTAAGGATAATGATATAAACTATACAGATTATTGTATTGTCATCGGTGCTTGATAAGTGTGCAAAGTTTCAAATTAATCCGTCATTTTGAAAGGGGTGAAAATCACGTAAAAAATCCGTTACATAGATTCAAAAATACATAGATACATACCAAGCTAATGAAAGCGTGTTGATAAGAAAATATTACTGTTTCTTTAATAAACGTTTATATTAAATAACAAAATTAAAATGCATCCTCTAATTGTGAAAATAAAATTAGCAAATTAATTTTTTTTTGTTGACTTGAATTACTTGACAATGTGTCACAGTGTAATTTTGTCGATTTGGCCCACCACTATAGATGTTTCACATCGAAATAAAATGTCAGGTGAAATTAAAATGCAACAATATTCCATCAGAAATGAATTAGCGATACCAGGCTAACAGTAACCAGGATGTGAACGCATCAGTGTTAACGAGTTCAGATCGCATCGTGATAGCCGATGATAATCGAAAAGGCCATTGTGTGTCCCGGATGCTGACCGCAGCCTATCTCGCGCTAGTACAATGGCCGATATATTTAGCTCCACCTGTTCAGCGATGAAAATGGTCACAAGCGATGTTAAATTAAAATTAATTAACTTAATTTCGCTTTTGGTATTTTGTACAAAATTCGGCTGCCTGCAATCGCAATGTAATAGATACTCTTTAATTGAATAAGAGGAAGGCGAGGAAGGTGCTTGGCGAGTCTAAGGGTGGACGCAAATGTGACAAGGAGACTTGGTGGTGGAATGACTCAGTCCAGAGGGAGACCAGGGCGAAAAAAGCCCTCTTTAAGAAGTGGCAAGCGTCCAGATCTCCTGAAGATCGCGACGCATACAGAGCTGCCAAGCGCACCACCAAGAAAGCTGTAGCCAGAGCCAGACGAGACCACTTACAACCACTTTACGATAAGTTGGAATCGTCTGAGGGGCAGAAGCTCATATATAAGCTGGCGCGTTCCAGGGTCAAAGCGGCACAGGATATTTCCAAGTGCCGCTGTGTAAAAGACCCCGGGGGCAACCTGTTATGCGAGGACCTCGCGGTGAAGGAGAGATGGCGCTCGTATTTCCACGAGCTGCTGAACAAGCAGCATAAAGAGGTGCAGCCGCCAGATCTTCCTCCAAATCAAGGACTAGTGCCACCGGTAACGCCTGCAGAAGTCCAAAATTGTCTTCGCCGCATGGAAAATCGGAAAGCTGTCGGAGCCGATGGAGTCCCCATCGAAGCCTGGAAGGCGATGGGCTCTCGTGGTGTGGGCATCTTAACCAACCTTTTTAACCGGACACTCCTCACCGGTACGATCCCGAACCAATGGAGGCTGAGTATCATTACTCCAGTCTTCAAAGGCAAGGGATCGGTGCAGGAGTGCGGTAACTACCGTGGAATAAAGGTCATGTCCCACACCATGAAGCTCTTCGAGAGGGTTATCGACTCTCGGATTCGGCAGGAGTGCACTGTCTCGGGATGTCAGTATGGGTTTCGCCCTGGACATGGGACCATGGACCCAGTTTTTGCCCTAAGGACTGTCGCGGAGAAATACAGGACGAAGAATACGCCTCTGCACTGCCTGTTTCTGGACTTGCAGAAGGCCTTCGACTGTATTCCTCGTGCGATAATCTGGTGGGCATTGCGATTCAAAAGGGTTCCAGAGGCCTATATTGACATCATCCGAGACATGTACCATGACTCCGATTCCGTAGTTCGGACCGCTGTTGGCGACACAAAACCTTTCCCCATCACCGTTGGGGTGCACCAAGGATCCGTCCTTAGTCCGTTTCTGTTCAGCGTGGTATTAGACGTATTGTCAGACAGCATCAGAAACTCACATGAGCAGCCCCCGTGGTTGCTCATGTATGCTGATGATATCGCGCTGACAGATTCAGACAGGGGTAGGCTGGTGCAACGCGTGAAGGCGTGGAAGGAGTCGCTTGAGAACGGTGGTCTGAAGCTCAATGTGGCGAAGACCGAGTACTTGGCCTGTAACTCCACAGATCCCACACCCGTACGCATAGGCGGTGACACGGTCGAGCGCACGGACCGAGTAAAATACTTGGGATCTGTATTTCACGCGTCTGGTGACATCGATTGCGACGTCAAGGCACGCATTGCTGCCGCGTGGGCCAAATGGCGTGAGGTGACTGGTGTCATTTGTGACCCCAAGATGCCGGTAAAATTGAAGGGACAGGTCTATAAGACCATCATTAGGCCTGTCCTTTTATACGGCTGTGAAGCGTGGCCGGTGTTAGAGAGACACAAGCAAGAACTGCGTGTCACGGAGATGAATATGCTGCGGTGGATGTGTGGAGTGACGCGGAAGGACCGCGTTAGGAACTCCCGCATTCGCGGCAGTCTTCATGTCCGTGACATTGCGGATAAATTGCAGGAGTGTCGGCTCCGTTGGTACGGCCACGTTTTGCGGCAACCGGATGATTACGTGGGAAAC
The DNA here is from genome assembly GCA_963693495.1 of Malacosoma neustria. NCBI lineage: Eukaryota > Metazoa > Arthropoda > Insecta > Lepidoptera > Lasiocampidae > Malacosoma > Malacosoma neustria. Next base: position 14,117,408 of record OY856377.1, on the reverse strand, counting down.
AAATGTCTGGCCATGCCACCTCCGCCGGGCCCCGGCAGGAGGGGTAGACCCAAAAAGTGCTGGCTTGACGTCGTAAGGGGTGACATGCGTGCTAATGGGCTCACTACCAGGGATGCTGAAGACCGTGCGAAGTGGAGTAGAAAAAGTCGGAAAGCGGACCCCGGGCACCGAAGCGGAAGTTTGGGTTGCAACCGGGATGAACGCTGAGATGATGATGATGATGACTCTTTAATTGAATAAATTAAAGTATTATTATTAGTATTGGAACATTTCACATAACGCTATCTAAAACTAAGTTGCTTAGTACTTGTGTTATGGGTACTAGACAACTGATATGCTACATTGATACTGATATACCTTTTTTTTGTAAATAAATAAAGATTACATATAAAGACCCAGACGCTGGATGGGAATTGGACCCGTAACCTCCACAAGCCTACCGACGTGAGTTGCCGTTACGCGAGGAGGTCGTCAAACAGAGCGCTTGTTATGCATACTTGATAACTGTTACACTAGTAATATACTTTTTTATTAATAAATAATAACATATAACAACTCATAGCGTCCCACTGTCGGGATTGGGCCTCCTCATAGAGGGACGGATGGACAGACAGTATACCCGCTACACTTGTCCAAGGCGGATTGGCGAGTTGCATACTGGTGATCTCGATGTGCAGTATTCTCACGATGTTTTCCTTCCCCGCTGGTATATGACAATTATCCTATAATATGCACATGAAAATCTACCTAAACGGTACATGCCAATGAAATCTCAAAAAAAAAAGTCGGGTCCACGGTCTCTGAGTGTAATATCACGAGTGTAATACCATAGGTTTTTTTTTATAGCGAGAGTTCATCAGACAGGCAAATGGCCCACCCTGGCAGGTGGTCACCGTCGCCTATGGACGTCTGCAACACCAGAGGCATTACCAACGCGCTGCCGGCCTCAAAGAAATTTTATAACGCCTTTTTTGAAGAACCCCATATCGTACCGCGCTGAGAAAACCTCAGCCGGAAGCTCATTCCGGATCCTGAGAGTACGCAACATGAACGTTCTGGAGAACCATTTCGTACAGGAAAGAAGAGGCTCCAGGAAATGGGAATGAACACCCAGCCGATGATTCCCAAATAAATATATATTATCTATAAATACCCAGATTCGGAACGGGAATGTGACCCGTGACCTCTGTATGCGTTTCGACGCGCATTCCCCTTTGCGTCACGGAGGTCGTCAATTGCCTTTTATAAAATAAATAAAAGCGGTGCTCTAATATGCTAAAACCTTGTACGATCTACTTTCTAAATTAAAGCCCGCATTGTTATTGGGATTTAATACAACGATGTTATTTAAACATTCGTATTTCCTTAAATTATAATGGGTCTGATTCCCGTCTAAAGAAAAATGTATATGTAGTTTTATCAGTTGTCTAGTACCCATTTTTTTTTTTGGTGTCGGGGAAAAACCTCTCTTGACGGGTTCCCCCGGCCCGGGGGGACCGAGGGATATGTGGGACTCCGGGAAAGATGTTTGGCCATCCGACTACCCACTAAAAAACCCCGCTGTTCTCCTATCGCCTACGCCCGGGCCCACGGATATATGGCCAGCCGATCTCGTGGCCCGGGCTGGCGCCGGTCCGCCCTTTGTCTTGAGGCGGGCCCCTTCTAAAGTGTTGGCGCCAGGGGGTCAGGATTTCGCCCCCCCGGCGCTCTCCTAACAACTCTAAGAGTTGAGGGGGGTCGCGGAACAGCACGCAGCCCTCACCCTCGCGGCAATGGTGCGGGCGGTGGATCCTCCCCCGAGGGCCCGCCCGCGGCCGCTTTTTACGGCGGCCGGAGGTCGTTATTTGACCTCCGGCGCCGCCGACGTGGCCTGCGTTGGCGGGAGGGGGGCGGGTTGTGGTGGTCGACTCCCGCTCCCGCTCCGCCGCCTCCTTTGCGGACATGACTGCCTAGCAGAAGGAGGCGACGGCCGTCCATCCAGGATCGCTCCCGACCATGGACAGAACCAGGGCCGGGAGCGACAGGTCCACGCCGATAGATAGATAGAAGATAGAAAACTCTTTATTGTACTAAAAAAGAAAAACACGTATTAAAAAAACTATACAAAAGTAGATAGCACAAAGGGCGGTCTTATCGCTAGAGAGCGATCTCTTCCAGACAACCCAGATTTGGGCGACGAGGGCGCGGCGCTCCTCGCGCCACGCAGGGCACACGGCGACAGTGTGGTTCACCGTGTCCTCCTCGTCGCCCACGCCACAGTGGTGGCACCCCGACGTCATCTCCCGCCCTATGCGATACAGGTACCTCCCAAAGCAACCGTGCCCCGAGAGGACCTGCGTCAGGCGGAAGGTCAGGGCGCCGTGGCGCCTTTCCAGCCATTGGGCCAGGACGGGCCTCACCGCTTCGATGGTGGCGAGGCCCGCGCTGGGGTGCGCGAGGCGCTCCTTCCACTCCACCATGAGCGCCTCGTCGCGCAGCTCCGCCCGCTTTACCTCAACTTCGCGAGGCGCGGGGCGAGAGCCACGCTCGGCCGCGTCCCGGCGCCACTGGTATAATAGCGCCAGGACCCGTGCCTCGAGGTCCCATGGTGGGGATCCGGCCAGCAGGGAGGCCGCTTCGAAGGACACCGTGCGGTATCCCCTAATCGCCCTGACGGCCAGGACGCGCTGCGGCCTGCGTAGCAGCGCCGTCGTTTTGGTCGTCAGGCGATCCGCCCAGATTGGGGCCCCGTAAAGGGCCATCGACCGCACGGTTCCCTCGAAGAGCCTGCGGCACACTTCGCCCGGCCCGCCAACGTTCGGCAGCAAACGGGAGAGTCCCGCCGCCGCCCGAACTAGCCTCGGCGCCAGGCGCTCGAAGTGCGCCGCAAAGTTCCATCGCCCGTCGAGCACCAGTCCGAGGTAATGTCTAGTACCCATAACACAAGTGCTATTTACTTTGGAACTGTGAATTGTGCCAATGTAATTATTTATTTATCTTGACATGTTTTTTTTTGTTTCCCGTTTTTTTTTAATTTCTTTTCCACTATATATGCACCTCAAAAGCAATTTTTCTTGCATATTGTGTATCAACATCATCATTTCAGCCGGAAGACGCCCGCTGCTGGACAAAGGCCTCCCCCAAATATCTCCACGATGATCGGTCCTGCGCTGCCCTTTTTTTTTTTTTTTTTTTTTTTTTTTTTATACCGAGGAAAACTGTTACAGTTTCCACCAGCCTCCGGGGGAAGGCCGGTGGGGTATGTGGGATTACCTCCCGAGGGGGCTGCCTACTCCCCTCGGGCGGACCGGGGGCCAAGGCCGCCGGTCCTACCCACTAAAAACCCCGGTCGCCACTCTTGGCCTTAGAGGGGGCTTCGCAGGATCGCCTTTTGGCATTACTCTGCTAGGCCCCCAGCCAGACGTCTCCAATGAGGGTACCCCGAGTGACAGTTCCCGCTGCCGGCGGTCACACTAGACCTGCCGGTGACCAGACACAGAGTGTCCAGTCGGGGTAGGGCACCCTCCGTCTCATTGCCTTCGCCGGGAGCTTCCCCCGGAACTCCCGGCTGGCCGCTCTTACAAGAGAGCGACCGGCAACCCCTTCTCAGGGTGGGATGAGGTGCGCATAGCGTCTCCTTCCCCGATTCGTCCTACGCCGACGAATCGGTGGAGCCGCCGCGTCCTCCTCCCTCGCACGCTCGATGGCCTCCTTCTGCCGCATGACACTTTCAGCGAAGGAGACCACCGCGTTCCAGTTCCTCTCGCTGCGGAGCATTTGACCTACGATTGCCCGCAGCGAGAGTTCACCTCCCACCACACCCTGCAAATTAAACCGCTGGGGCCCCCAAGCGGCGCACTCGGACACCGTATGTTCTACGGTGTCTACTGGCGCGCCGCATTCCCAACAGGCCGGGTTCGGCTCCCGCCCCGCAATCTGGTGCAGGTACTTGCCGAAACAGCCATGGCCGGTCAGCACCTGCACCAGTCTGTATGTCAGGGTCCCGCTTGATCGCGAGACCCATTCCGACAAGTAGGGGCGGATTGCCTCAACAGTAACCCGGCCCGGCTCGGGAGGCCCCAGGATCCTTAACCAAGACTGGGTCAAGGCCTCCTGGGCGAGATCCCTGACCCGTCGCGACTCTTCCGGGCACAGCCGGAGTCCCCTCTCCCTGGCGTCGTGGCGCAGGCGGTACGTCTCTGAGAGGACAACCGCCTGCAGCTCCCAGGGCGGGTCGGCTGCCAGGAGTGCAGCCGCCCGCCAGGACACTGTACGGTACGCCCGAATGGCCCTCACGTCTATGACCCTCTGAGACCTTCTCAAGAGGGCCCTGCTACGAGACGTGAGGTGGTCTGCCCAGACAGGCGCACCATACATTGCCATGCTCCGCACAACGCCAGTGTACAATCTTCTCACGGCTGTGCCCGGCCCCCCCACATTGGGCAGGAGTCTGCCCAGGGCGGCAGCGGCCGAGACCAGCCTCGGGCACAATTGGGCAAGATGTGGCCCGAAGCTCCACCTAGGGTCTAGTGTGAGCCCCAGGTATTTCATCTGGGGCTTCACTTCGACCGCTGCGCCCCGGAGCACGATGCGTGCTTCTCGGGGTGGTCTTCTCCTGCGTCGTCCATGCAAAAAGAGGGCCTCCGTCTTTTCTACGGAGACCCTCAGACCGCACGACTCAATTCGGTCCACCACCAGCGAGGTGCTGATGGTGGATCTCCGGACTGCATCTTCGTAAGACTCACCCCGAGTTGCGACGAGGGTGTCATCCGCATAACACAACACCCTCGTATCGGGCGGGACTGGGCATCGTAGGACCCAGTCATACCCGATATTCCACAGAAGTGGTCCCAGTACCGACCCCTGCGGAACGCCGCACGCAACGCGCCTCCTTCGGACCCGACCGTAGCCATCCTCCCAGACTATGAAACGGTCCCGGAGATATGCCTCCAACAGCCTCCGCAGATACAGAGGCACTCCATGGAACCGGAGCGCCTCCAGTATCGTCTCGAACGGGAGGCTGTTAAAGGCGTTCGCTATATCAAGCGATACCGCCAGGACCACTTCTCCCTGACTCTCCGCCTCTTGTGATATGCCCTTCAGAGCGGTTAGCGCATCCAACGTGGAGCGCCCCGCCCTGAATCCGTACTGGGCGGCGGAGAGTCCCGGCTCTGCCGTGTCCAGGTGCTGGACGAGACGGCTCGCAACTACCCTCTCAAAGGTCTTCGCCGTCTCGTCCAATAGGACGATCGGGCGGTAGCCGGAGGGATCATCTGGGGAACGGCCCTCTTTGGGAATCAGGCAAAGCCTGCCCTCCCTCCACTGGGCCGGGAACTGTCCGGTGCTGAAGCACTTATCGAACAGCTCCCGAAGCCAGCCGCCAAGGTGAGTGGCGGCTTGGAGGAGCACTCTGCCCGGAATCCCGTCGGGTCCAGGTGCCTTTTTGGTGCCCTGAAGGTGTCGCAGGGCATCTTCTATTTCTTCCTCTGTTGTGGGGGGAGGATCAATGTTCTCCACTCTAAGCAGAGGGACGGCCATAGACGGGGGAGTGAATGCTCCCGGGCTCGGGAAGAGCCCCTCAATTATGCGATTGAGGGCCTCCTCCGATAGGGTCTCCGTTACCGGGGCGCCCGCAGCACGCATCTTCTTGCGCGCTGACTTGTACGGACGCCCCCAAGGATCCCTGTCAAGGCCCTCGAGGAGCTCCTCGTAAGCCCGGGCCTTCGCTTGGCTAATTGCCCGCTGAAGGGCTTTCTTGGCAGCATTTTGCTCCCCCTTAATCCTCCGGAGTTCTTCCTCGTCCGGCTGCGGATTCCGGTGTCGGTACCGGTGGACGGCTCTGCGGGCGCGCTGCGCAGCGTTGCGCAGCTCCGCTATTTCGGCTGACCACCAGTACACCTGCCTCCGAGCCGGACGCCGCCGGACCCGTGGCATAGCCGCCTCGCAGACCCTTGTGAGGGCCGTGCGAAGGCGACCGGCCGCCTCCTCTGCTGTTTCCCCCGCGGGCGCTGGGTATGCGTTATATACCCAGCGCTCGGCAATCGCCTGGACCTCAGCCATCTCTTTGTCGAGACGGCCGAGTGCCCAGCGAGGGAAATTTTCACCTCTTTGCGGCTGCGGAATGCTGCGGAGGGGGGAGACGCTGAATCTGATGTACAGATGGTCAGATAGCGTCTCTACCTCCTCCTCGACATGCCAGTCCACCACCCTGCATGCGACCACAGGAGTGGCGAACGAGAGATCCACAATTGAACTGCCCTGTGGTCGCACGCAAGTGGGAACCGCCCCCCTGTTCAGGAGGACGAGGCCACTCCGCAGCGCCCACTCTTCTACGGCCCTACCTCTTGCATTGGTGGTAGGACCGCCCCAGGCTCGGGATTTGGCATTGAAGTCACCGAGGACCAAGGTCTTCCTCGGCGGCATCCGGCCGACGGCGGCCCCGACGGAGTCGAGAAATGACTCGAACTCCACCAGGGGGCGGTTGGGGGAGAAGTACACGCCAATAATGGCGAAATCACCCCAACCTGCCGCCGCATATCCCGACCCATTCTCCAGGAGTTGGAGAGGAAGGCTTTCACCTGCCCGGGCGGTCACTGCCACCGTGCCGTCCCAGTCACCGATCCAATTCCTGCGCTCCTCCAAGTCCTGCGCTGCCCTCATCCAACCTATTCCGGCGATCTTGACCAGATCGTCGGTCCATCTTGTGGGGGGCCTACCAACATTGCGTCTTCCAGTACGTGGTCGCCAATCGAGGACTTTTCTGCCCCAACGGCCATCTGTCCTTCGCGCTATGTGCCCAGCCCACTGCCACTTCAGTTTTGCAATCATCCGGACTATGTCGGTGACTTTGGTTCTCCTACGAATCTCTTCATTTCTGATTCGATCTCGCAGGGAAACTCCGAGCATAGCCCTCTCCATTGCCCTCTGAGCGACCATGAGCTTTCTCATAAGGCCCATAGTTAGCGACCATTATATTACCATATTGTGATGAAAATTGCAATGAAAATTGTGCACCAATGTTACGGTATATAATCCATCTAATACTAGCGTGGCGGTCTATCCGTTTGTTCTTGGGAGAGGCCTGGACCCAACAGCACTTTTCCCATCGCAGACGGTATGGGATTTTTCAAGAAAAGCTTTATAAAGTTTTTCAAAGTCGGCAGCGCGTTGGCAAAGCCTCAGACATTGCAAACGTCTATAGGCCATGTGTTACTTGCTAACAGGTGTGCCGTTTGTCTGCTGAACTTTAGCGGTAAAAAAAGTTTATTATTTCGCAGTTTGATTCCTAGGAAATTTAACATATTTATTGTATTATATTCTGTTTTCTATATTATAATATACATAATATTGGAGTACATCGAGATCCCTGAATTATTTATTTTCCATTTCCCTTATTTCCAGATTTGGTTTTCGAGGTCCAATCGGACGCTCCCTCTATAGGATATAGGATATATACATAAGGGCTTGGAAAAGGGGATGCCATACAATTAACTCGCTAATTAACAGTAATTTAATCCTACCTCCTCTTGTTCGCCTTAATGGATTATTTGTTTGGATTTTCCAATTAATTGACTGCTTTCGTTTGATTTAAGTAAGTCATCCGATATATAAACGTATTATTATGTCTCGTAATGCAAGCGTGTGTTATTTAAAGACGGTGTATTGTTTTATAGATAGAAACACTGTATTTTCCACAATAATAAGATAAATATTTGCGTCTTCTTCTCCCGTCATAATCTCAGGGGGCATCAACTCTTGTTGGCGTGGCTGCACCGTAGCTCCGCTTTGGTATGCCAATCTTGGTTATTGTTGGCTATCGGCGGCTTGTGTTGGCTGAATCCGACAAGCGCACTTAACTATCACATCTAAAAGTACAGTCCTCCTTTATTCATCTCTCTTCATCTCTCTCTAATCTGTATACTTTATGTAATTTTTTAAGTAAGTATTTAAATTAATAAATTATATTGATTAACATATTTGGGAAAAGTAGTAATTTATTCAAAATTAAATATAAAATAGCGAATTATAACACCATACACAATGCTTAGTGTCAAATCTTGCCTCACACACTCACACACACATACCACACACATCATAGAAAATAGAGACAGTAAGAAAGAGAAAGGAAGGGATGGTCACTTGGAGGGGGTTTAACGCTTTTTCGTTGCGTGACGATTTCTGTCAGTTTACTGTAAGCCGCATAAAGAACAAGAACAAGAAATTATATGAATAAAAATAATGGTGAACATATTTTTAGGTCGAGTGACTACTTTATAATGTAATATTGCTTTGATGCATGTATAGGTGGAACATGACAACCTGCAGATCTGATTTAAACATGTCTACGTATTTTCTCATTTACATCGTTAATTAAACGTCAAAGGTGCTGACGATTGCAGCAACTAATAACACGTGTACCCGCGGAATAGCATTCTTGGAAAATGCTTCGACTGGCAAAGGATTAAGTACTGAAATATAAATAAGTCATAATATCTGTCGTGATATGTAAAGAAATGTTGCCAATTATTTTGATAAAAATCTATAAATAAAACAGAAAATAATTTTTATATTTTTGTTTCTACTTTACAAATTAAGTTGTTGCCAGTAAAAGTGTCGCTTGAGGATATAGTAGATTCGTGTCATTGTGAAACGAGAAAAATAATTTAAATGAAAACGATAACAGATTTTTCCTCAAAAGGGGTTAACGTCAGGCAGGCGGTCGGTTGTAAAAACTAAGCCACAACTATTACACCATGTTGTGCTGACCCCATATAATGTGCGATAAGGGCAGAAGGAAGAAGAAAGACTACAAATTAGGTCTATTAAAATATATGTTATAGTTGTTTAAGATAGCATGTGTGGGTCTAGGACATATATTGTGTGAATGCGGAGGTGGGTACTGAAAACCAACGCTTGAGTGCAAAAAAGTTACAAAACATTTTTTGATAAAATTGATAGTTTCGTTGGTATGCTATAAAAATGTTAAAATATATCATGAATCCAATTTAATCCCGATTAATTTATTAACGAGTAAGTTTATCAAAAAACGGCATAGTCTTATTTGTAGAACATTTTCCCTACAAGGATATGCTTCTAAATACGTTAATGAGTAAAAAAAAACACCAAAGTGTAACAAAGTTTTCCTCATGTTAATCAATTGGGAAGTTGAAATTTGCTCTTAACATACTAATATAACGCTCTTAATATTAATAGTTGTAACTTTCACTGTGTCTCTTTTTCGTCATTCCTAGCAATATTTTCTAAACTTACATAACTAAGAAAAAATAAACAAAAAATAGTCGTTTTTTTTTTGGCAATCGACTTTATGTTTATAATGGACGATCTCTCTGGTCGGCTGCTTGACATTGTCTATTTCAAGCTACTCGGGATATTAGACGGAAATCTTTTCAGCCTTTATTCAAGGACGTTCTCCTTTTGTCACCAAAAAGCAAGCATAATTTACTTTTTAACCGACGAAAAAAAAATGGAGGAGGTTCTCAAGTCGATGCATATATTTCTTTTTTTATATATGACCACGCATAACTTTTGACAGAATTGATTTATTTAAGCATGTAGTAATTAGTAGATTATAGCCACAAAAATTATAAAATAAAAACTTTGGTGCCGACTCAAATTTCCTTAGGTATACATTACATTAATTTAAGAACTTAGTTATTAAAGTTAATAAAAATAAGGTTTATTATTTTTTCTTTTCAGTTTTTTCAGGGGTTTAATTTTTTCGTAAAAGTTTTTTTTATAATTGCATTGAAATTATTATGTAGGTATAAAATGCCAGAAAATTTTACTAAAAATCACAAAAGATCGTCACCGATAAAATCATGGATATAACCAAAAAAGTGGCGAAATATTGTCGAAAATAATGCATATTGTTTTAAATGAATTGAATTACGCATTAAAAGTAAACAAATTGGTTTTAAGAACAATACTTAATTGAGTTATTATTTTACATTAATTATTTATTATAGCTATATAACTACTTATAGATTATATTTATAATAGAAAGACAGAGCTGGGACATAAAGAAACTATCCTATTTAAAAGTCCCTTCATCTCTAGAAACTTATATAAATCAAAAGGCACTTTATCATTAATTTTATGATGTTTTCATCCGCTAGATGGAACCACTCACGAGATAACTGCATTTTCGAAGCGTTAGCAAGTTTATATTACGTTTATAAACGACTTTAATGTACTCATTTATATTTTCAAGAAGCAACTGCAGCTGCTGTTAGTTGCTTATAATATATTAGGAACGTACTAAAATTTATTAGTATTCTGATTCGTTCCTGATAATTTTGACATGTAAATCATACCATAGAACTAATAAAGTTATTATAACTAGTGTTTTTTTTCTTGCTGTAGGCCTGCAGACAGGCTGACGGCTCGCTTAAAATTTAGCAGTTACCGTCGCCTATGGGTGTTTGCTACACCAGTGGGATCGCGAACATGCTGCTGTGCCATAAGGGTACAGGAACTTGGATCACTAATGCCGGAACACAACACAAAGTTATTACGGCGGCATACTTAAGACCAAATGTGGTCGCCATCCAGACGGGCTTGGGGTCCTACCATGTAGCTAGGGTGGGTTGTTTTGTCGCCTTTTACGACAGGCTGACCCTGGCCGCAGAGGTCAGTATTCTTTCTACACCCCTGCACGGATAAGAGTTTTGTTCTTCGTGCAACTTAACACTTTTTTTCGATGAAAAATTTCGATTGATACGTACCATCGCGATGCCTAGGAGGTTCGGGGGGTATGTAGAATTCCAGTAAAGATGGTCTACATCCGACTACCCATTAAAACCTTCGGTGTCTGTATTATCGCCTACTACCTGGGCCCACGGATGAATTGGCTTGGGTCAAGACGGTTGACTCAAGAAGACAACTGACAACTCTTCCACAGTTTGCGCTGTCAGGGTTTTCTCCTATATTAATTTAGGATTGAAGGGTACACGGTGTAACACGCGTGGGGCAGCGAATTCTCTCTTGAGGGGCTGCCAGTGGCCGCTGTCGGCAGCCGGAGGTCGTTTGACGCCCCTCGGCGCCGACGTCTAGACTTGCGTTGACGGGAAGGGAGTTAACTCTCCAGCTCCCGCTTCGCAGGGGTCAGTATTATTACTCCACTCCTGCACGGAGATAAACGTTGGATACAATCGGGATTAACCAAATATGTCATTTTTAAAGTAATAAGACTGCAACATTGAGTATATCGTCTATCGCTTTATTACCAACCGATACCATATATAACACGATAAATAACACGTTAGTGTGTTAAACGGTTGTGAACTTTATACTTTGTTATATTTTTATTTTAAACGAAAACAGGTGTTTTAAAATTATGATTATTGTTGCTGGAAAGGATAATCACATATTTATTACTTCTTCACGTTGGGTTTTTCAAAGTATATTTGAAATACGTTTCTTTTGCACAAATATTGATATATTCTTACTGTGTTTTCAGAACGAATTCTATCAGTTGCTGTCATTACTGAGAGTCACGTATACCAAAGGGGATATAAATGAAATTGCTTTGCTAACGGCACTTTGCTCTAATCACTGCGGACGATATCGCGTACATTCAAACATATCAATTAAAATTGATATCGATTAAGGATTTATGACATGGAGCAAAAATAATGTTTTCGGTTTACAAAGATTGGGGAAGTTTCGTGCAGAGATGATCAAAATTAGAAAATATATGAAATTAATTTGATTTACACGTTAAAAATTAGTATACTAATTAAATATATACTATAATTATATATGCTAGATATATTGTATATATAAATAAAAAAATATTTTGTGACAATACACACACCGCCATCTAGTCCCAAACTAAGTAGCACAGCACTTGTGTTATGGGTACTAGACAACTGATATACTACTTATATACTTTTTTGTAAATAAATACATACTATACATAAACCCCAGACGCGAGATGGGAATCGAACCCGTAACCTCCGCAAGCGTACCGAAGTGCGTTATCCATTACGCTACAGAGGTCTTCATATATTTCGTCATGATCGTAGAATAATGTCGGTTTTGAAAAAAACACGAATATAATTTTTTACCATACTTGGATACTACATAGTCGAAATATTATTGCTACATTAAAGAAAAAATTATATGTATTTTGGTTATCAAATGAATCTGTCGGTAAAAACAGAGATTTGATTGGAGCGCATAGTAAATTCACGCTTGTGTATTTTTCAAATGGCTGCCCTGTAAAGTTTAATATATATCAGATACGTCACTATTCTACGACTATGTCGATTTGTACATTTTATAATTGAAGTTCAGTAGACAGGTAAACAGCCCACGCGATAGCAAATAGTCACCCTCGTTTTTGGACGTTTGCAACTTTGCATCACCAGAAGCAACGCGTTGTCGGCATTTAAAAATAATAAATCAAAGAGTTGAAACTTGGTTACAGAGCTAAAGCACGAAGCTTTTCAACAACGAACTCCTCAGCAAAAAAACATCGAAAGAAACTCTGACATCTAAGTGATGCAAACTTGTTCGTATTCATAGACAAATATGGTGACAAAATATGTGACATCACATTATCAAATACGTTATTTATTGTTAAATAGCAATATAAAACATAAACATTGTTCAATTAAGATGTCGACACCGAATTCATAATCGAATTTCCATATTAACAAACGAAGGCTGGAGTTACGGCGAATTATTTACATAATTAATGGATATTCACATGGCTTTTGACATCATTTGAATATATTATTTAGTTATCGTTGATTATTATTAGGTATAATTTTGTAAATGTAATTAAAAATCTGGAAATTAATTTCAAAATGATATTTTATATTACATTACTTGTTTTAGCGGTGGTCTTAGCGTCACAAACATCCTTAGGCAACGGTAACTGATTACTATTGAGTGGGTTGTCAGCCTGTCTGCAGTTTCCAATTTCCAAGCCCCATCGGGACAGTCACTTCTCGTTTCGTCTCTTCTTTACGACATTTGTTTAATGAAGGTACAATTTAATAATATTTCTATTATATTACCGCAGGGTACTTATGTATTTTGTCAGTCCATTAATGAAGATTGTTGATTAGTTGTAAGTTCTTTCGTTATCTATTAATAGTCCAGTAATTATGTACATTTAGAAATGCAAATGAACCGAGAAAGCTGAATTTTGGATATGACGCCCTAGAAAAGCTTAAGTTCAAATTGTCGACCAAGATTCCCTGTGTGCATTTTCCGCCATCTTGAAAAAAGGGTTGCATTCAGTTTTTTTACAATAACTCGGTTCTCCGTTGAGATACTAAAATTTTGACTCAATACTTTTTTGTTGCTCTTTGTACGCTCTATAATTAAGTCCTTTACTTCTTTTACCTATCGTTCATCGGTATTGAGATATCGATCGAAAACTCAAAAATTTAGGTAGTTAAATATGTTTTTTGCTATTTTCTCTTTTCTCGTGATAAATATCGAAAAATTATTTAACATCAAACTTGTAGAGCGTGTTCAGGCCTAAAATTTAGTGTTTTTTTCGATATTAATTACGACCTCTGGAGAGACTCAAAGTCGCCAAGTCCGTGCCCCGTTTCGATTTAGCCGCTCGTACGGTTGTATGCACACCCGTTAAAACGAATGTAAGATTATTCAGGAAATTACTGAGATATAAAATAAATAAATGAATCAGACAAATTCTGAAACAAACATGAAATTTATTAAAAAAAAATTTTTTGTGTATAAAATATAATAATTAAGAGCAGTACTGGATGGCGACTGATTATTCTAGGCCATTCGAATAATTGAGATGCAGCATGCCGGCTAGTTTATTTATACTTCTATTGCATTTATGACTCAGTGCCCTATTTACGCCTTTATTACTAATTCAAATGGCATAGTAACAGCCAGTGTCGACTGTTATTCGTAAAATTTAATAATTTGTTATGATGTCAGCGTAAGTTAAACCATGCATAATATTGTTAAAGGCGATTTAACACATAATGTCTGTATCTGAATGTAGTGGTTATATTATATTATTATAAAGATATACATTATATTATATAAATAAACAATGTCAAAAATTTCGTTTTAGGTATGGTTTGATACATTTTTTTTAAATATCAATAAGTAGCAATGTGAGTAAGAATATTTCCTGCAACAATAAAATAAAATTAAAATTCCTGTACATATTTACAATGCCGAGACCAAGCCCTCTGTTATAGAGCCTAAATAATAGTGCGTATCCTTTATTACTTTATTTTCCTTTCTCGTGCTGTAATTTTTTTTTATTGATTCACTAGAAGTTCTTCTAGACCGACATCGCATTTGCTTTCGCAACGTGGTAAGGCTCCTAGCCCGTTTGGATGGCAACCACCCCTGGTCTATAAGTATGCCGTCATAATAACCTTGTGTTGTGTTCATGCCATATCGCAGCTTGTTTAAGTGGGCCGTCAGCATGTCTGCTGTTCCTCAGCATTAAAAAAATGCAATGCATGTGATGTCGCAAACTTCCAACCTGCTATCGAATGGACCTACAACAAACTACAACTCGAGCTTACGTTCGATTGGTCATAAGGTCTTTTTTTTGTCTCGGGGAAAAACCTCACTTGACGGGTTCCCCCGGCCCTGGGGGACCGAGGTATATGTGGGACTTCGGGAAAGATGTTCAGCCATCCGACTACCCACTAAAAAAACCCCGCTGTTCTCCTATCGCCTACGCCCGGGCCTACGGATATGTGGCCTGTCGATCTCGTGGCCCGGGCCGGCGCCGGCCGCCCTTTGTTTCAAGGCGGGCCTCTTCTAAAGTGTTGGCACCAGGGGATCAGGGTTTCGTCCCCCCGGCGCTTTCCTGTATTGTAGGAGTTGAGGGAGGCTGCGGAACAGCACTCGGCCCTCTCCCTCGCGGCAATAGTGCGGGCGGCGGATGCTCGCCCGAGGGGCCGCCCGCGGCCGCTTTCTACGGCTGCCGGAGGTCGTTACTTGCCCTCCGGCGCCGCCGACGTGTCCTGCGTTGGCTCCCGCCAACGGGGGAGTGTGGTTGTCGACTCCCGCTCCCGCTCCGCCGCCTCCTTTGCGGACATGACTGCCTTGCAGAAGGAGGCAACGGTTGTCCATCCAGGATCGCCCCCCGACCATGGACAGAACCAGGGCTGGGAGCGACAGGTCCCGCCGATTTGGGCGACGAGGGTGTGGCGCTTCTCGCGCCACGCAGGGCACACGGCGACAGTATGGTCCACCGTGTCCTCCTCGTCGCCTGGTCGTAAGGTCTTAGTGGGATTTCTAATAACCCTTCAATCGTTGTTATTACGCGAGGACATATAAAAGTAGATAGAGTAATAAAATTTATCAAAACATCCTTACTAATATTACGAGTATAAACGTGAAAGTTTGTATGTATGTTTGTTACTCTTTCAGACAAAAACTACTGAATGGATTTTAAATAAACTTTACAATTATATAGCTTATACATTAGATTAACACTAGAAAAAATAACATTCACCATTCCACGTGTAGGTAGTAGACTTGAAAATAGAAGAACATTTTCTTTACCACTATGCAAAACAAATATTGGCCAACACTCTCCAGTATATAGAATTGCTTCCAGCTACAATGCTATATGTAATGAAATCGATATCTTTTTTGGTTCTATTCTCTCTATGAAATATAAATTAAGATGTGTTTGCAAGTAAGTTTTATTATTGTTATTATTTTTATTTCTATAATTTGTTACAATATGTTTATGTTTAATTTATAATTAATGTATGGGTATTCTTAGCTTACATAACGAAGTTGTGTCTTCATGTTGTAGAATACATTTTTATTATTATATAATTTTTAGCATTAGCCACATTTTAAGTAAGCCTGTAAATGTATTCAGTTTTGAAGACCGATTAAAAAAAAAAAAAAAAAAAAAAAACACATAGGCTATAATTTATAAAAATATTGTGTAAATTGTCCAAAATATAACGATAAGTGATATGTAAGTAGGAAAAAATTCTGCCATCTGCGAGCTATTCTGGCGTGCGCTGCAAGAACGGTTAGAGTTACACGTATTATAATGTATAATGGAAATGTTTATCTTAAATATACACATCAAAAAAGTCTAAGCAGCATGCATGATATTACAAATTTACCATTTATACTAATTAATTTCTAAGTCTACTCGTTCAAAGTGCGTAGGTATGTAAACTTTTTTGTTATTGATGACATACTGGCTGGTTGTAAAAAAAAATTCGATTATGTTTTGTTTTTTTCATAAAATTAAATTAAAGGGAATTTGTTTGAATTTAAGTGCGTTTTTATTGCTACGTTTAGTCTTGATTTTATAATTTTACCAACCATTTAAAGTTAGTGACAAAATTGAATTGTTAGATATTCTTTACGTCATAGAGCGACGTCATTTGACGGCAAATGAAATGCAAATAGCTGTAGGGATGTTACAAGCGGGAAGTAATCAATCTCAGGTATCTCGACATTTTGGCATTCATAGAAGTGTTATTTGTCGTCTTTGGCAGCGCTACAATAATACAAGGCCAGCATGCTGAACAGCATCCAGGCCGTAAAAGGAGTACAACCACTCGGCAAGACCGATAAATATAAGTGACTGCAAGACGCCAGCCGATGTTAACCGCTCGAGAGATAAGTTTGAGGCACCAAAATTCAAGTGGTGTTGATGTAAGTCCCCAAACTGTGCGAAATCGACTCATGAATACGGCCTACAAGCTCGACGCCCAATTAGGTGCCCACCGATACGACACGGGAATCGCGCTCGTCGAAATGAATGGTGTAGAGAACGCAGAACATGGACCCAGGAACAATGGGATAAAATTATGTTTTCCGATGAGTCGCAATTTGGGTTTAGGCCTGATACAAGAGGTGCGAGTGTACCGTGGGCCCGGAAATACTGAAAGGCTCAGGTACATTCAGGAAGTTCATCCATACAGCGGCCAAAACCATCCTAAAATTTAAATTAGTACATGTTGCTTAGACTTTTTTGATGTGTGTAGTTCTACAAGAAAGTGACAGCATACATATATCTATCTTTTATGTGTAAACCATTATCGTCAAAATAGTGAACCATAAATACAATAAAAATTTAAAATTTATTTCTAATGCACATTTGGTAGTAACAATTATTCTAACTATATCTTCTACTAATCTAAAACTGGAAAACTTACTCCATCCGAGATTGATGAAGTGACGAATTTCCGTTTTGATGTTAATTGGTACTTCACATGATTTTTATGTAGTTTTAGCCCTATTAATTCGTTTTGTTCGGCTTAAGTTTTGACCACATTTTACACAAATGCAAATGAGATATATTGGACCTTGGAGAACATCATGTATTTTTTTTAAATTTATATGGCAGAACAAAGTTTACCGGGTCAGCTAGTACATAAATAAATAATATATACTTTAAACATGTTAAAATAACAAATTGAACATATGTGTATACGTATTTACATACTGATAATCCCCAACATAAAATGTTTATTGTCACACGAACAGGTGTATATCGCGAAATTTGAAATAAATCTCCATATTAATTAAAAAATATCACAGAGTTTACTTTTCATTCCAGATTATCCACGTAAAAGATACGAATGCGGTAATTTCTGTTTACATTACATACTGATTAGTTTGTCTAACGTACAGTTAATTTTGATCATTGTTTGTTTGTATATAAAGCTTTAAAATAAACTTCGGACTCTGGAAATAACCAATTTGTAGGGTATTTATTTTTAGGTATGTCGTGAAGTTGCGTTGGATGTAAAATATTTGCTCATTAAACGTGGATGAGCAAATAATCCGGGAATGAAAGGGAAAAATGACGTAATAATAAATAAAGTATAAATTTTTCCTCTATATACACTCTTAACTCTAATACATTTATTGGAACAATCAGTTGGCTTAGTGTTTCATTTAAAAATGTGTTTTGTGGTTGTAAAAGGCCAAGTTGCCGTAACCTTTTCAAGCTGATTAAAGAAGATCGTCAAATTACTTTCCACGCACCTCTATTTTCGTCTAAACCTGGGATATTGGGAGGATGTCCTAGGATTCATAAGGACGGGTGGTAATGTTAGTATATTTCTCTCTCTTCTTAGTATATTTCTAATTAGATCTATCAGATTAATTTCCGACGCCCTGATGAACATCTTCTTAGAGCTTAACTTCTACACATCTTTTTAACCTTCCCTGACACTTCCTCTTCAGTCTCTTTTTTCCAGAGGTTAGTTTCTCTTTACACATTTGATTCCGCAGGGTCGGAGTAAGAATACTGACCCCTGCGATCGGGGTCGGCCTGTCGTAAAAGTCAACAAAACCTTGTTATATTACTGAAGAAAAGCAGACTGACGGCCTACTTAATAGTAAGCAGTTACCGTCGCCTATGGATGTTAGCGACGGTAGGGGCACCGCGAACGATGCTTAATTTTTAATTAATCAATAACTGTTTATGTTCATAGTGCATAATAACTTTTTGCTCACAACAACAAACAACGGAGCTATTGAAATTCCGGACCCGTTAAACAACAAACAAACATTTAATCAAATTAACTAGCAAGACAAGCGAGCAACCACTGTAATTACAAATCACAGTAATCCTATCCCAAATGACATTAATTAAATCACGAACAAAGCTCCAGTTATTAAAAATTCCGATCATTTACTTCGTGCTGACAAATTGAATGCCTTGCTCCATGTTGTCTGCGATATTAATGAACCCAATGTCAAATCTGATGAAGATAAAATATTATCTATGGTATCAGCTTAATCCATACTAATATTATAAATTTGAAAGTAACTATTTGTAACGTTTTCACACCTAAACCACTGAACCAATTTTGACAAATTTCGGTATAGCGATAAATTGGTCCTTGGAGAAGGACATATTTGTCGCGAAAATGAAACTTGAAGAGGGTAAAATAAGGGTGAACGTAATTAAGTTCTTTTTTTGTATTTATATGACAGAACAACGTTTGCCGGGTCAGCTAGTCTTAAATAAAAATCACTGGATAATTTTATTTATAAACTAGCTGTGCCCGCGATTCCGTCCGCGTGGAATAGTAACTTTGGGCAGCATTTTTTGGATATATCTTACGGTTTATTTTAGACTAGCAGCCCGTCCCAGCTTCGCATGGGTATTTAACAAAAAATTAAACCCTTCTATTTTTTTTTCGGTCTCGGGGAAAAACCTCTCTTGACGGGTTCCCCCGGCCCGGGGGGACCGAGGGATATAAGGGACTCCGGAAAAGATGTTCAACCATCCGACTACCCACTAAAAAATCCCGCTGTTCTCCTATCGCCTACGCCCGGGCCCACGGATATATGGCCTGCCGATCTCGTGGCCCGGGCCGGTACCGTCCCACGCTTTGTCTTAAAGCGGGCCCCTTCTAAAGTGCTGGCGCCAGGGGGTCAGGCTTTCGTCCCCCCGGTGCTCTCTTGTAACAACTCTATGAGTTGAGGGGGGCTGCGGAACAGCACGCGGCCTTTTCCCTCACGGCAATAGTGCGGGCGGCGGATCCTCCCCCGAGGGGCCGCCCGCGGCCGCTTTCTACGGCGGCCGGAGATCGTTGCCCGCCCTCCGGCGCCGACGACGCGGCCTACGTTGGCGGGAGGGGAGTGCGGTGGCGGACTCCCGCTCCCGTTCCGCCGCCTCCCTTGCAGACACTACTGCCTCGCAAAAGGAGGCGACGGCCGTCCATCCAGGATCGCCCCCGACCATGGACAGAACCAGGGCCGGAAGCGACAGGTCCGCGGCCAATTCCGGACAGGACTCGCAACCCCGTTGCGTGCTAATCAGGCGTGTGTACGACTACCAGACGACACTCCAGAAAAAGCAGAGTCGCTTGACGTCATAGCCGGCCCAGCAAGACCAACCGACAGCGAGGATGCAATTCCCGCCCCGGGAACACTCTCTGTGCAGGCGCAGTCGAAATAGGCATGGTTTTGACTACCAAATCAGGTCCCATGGTAGAACCCGGGACCCCAATCAGTATTCGCAACCATCCCATCGGGGACCATGCCACGAACAGAGAGCTAAGTTGGAAAGGATGTAAGAGGTAGACGGAAAGAAAGGTAGGACTCTGTCGCCTCGAACGGAGAGGGGAGTGAAGCGACGGATGCTCGGGCACCTCGGGTACGCACACCCGTGCACTCCTCGGACAGAGGAGCGAGCGCCCCTGGGGGCAAACCCTTCTATTTGCGTCAGGTTACTAAAAAAATAAAATTATAAAGAAAGTTTGAATATTATTATTTCTATGAGCTTTTATTTTAATGATTTTTTTTGCTATTACTTTTTATTTATTTTTCGTTATTTTTTAATAAGTATTCTAATTTTTGTAAAAACCCCAGTGACGCACGCCTACATTGCATAAGGTGCTGCCTAGCTAGCCGAACAGGGTGAGCGGCTACCGCGCAACATTTTTCTAATACTTACATTTTTAAACTCGTGATATCTTTCGAATGGAATATCCGAATTCAATAATTCAAAAAGTTATATAAAGGTATTGAAACAGTTTTGAATATGAAGTAATTTATTTTGATAAGGATTAATACCAAGATCCAAATAAAGAGCCTTTTCTAGGGGCGGCATTTCAATTAATTTTTTAAAATAAAAGAACACTTATTGTGGCATAACTAAAATAGTTAGACATATGCTGTCGCGACACTTTTTGTAAATAATGATGTGTTCTGCAAAGTTGTAGTACATTATTTTATTCTATCATCAATAGTTTTCGCAACGCACGCGATTTAAATAATATTTTAGGTAATTTTTTTACACTTTGGGTTACATTATTAGAGTTTTAGTAAGGATCCCTAATTTTTTTGAAAATATAATATAGCCTATGTCACCCGGGGATAGTGTAGCTTCCCAACAATGAAAGAATTTTTTAAATCGGGTCAGTAGTTTCGGAGCCTATTCAAAGCAAACAAACAAACAAACAAACAAACAAACAAACAAACAAACAAACAATCAAATCTTTCCTCTTTATAATTTATTTTAGATTACAAACCCTATAAACCCTAAAATATAAATAAATGAAATATACAAACTGCGTTCGAACCTACAATGTCCAGCCTAACCTGAACCCTATTTTATATCATTGATGAAATAAATCTGAGGTGAACTTAAATTGGATTATCTAAAATCCGAAACTGATTACTTTTAACTAAAACAATTTTTTTCTGAAACAAAAGTAGTTTAAGTTACTACTTGTTACATCAGCTATCTGACAGTGAAAGTTCTGTCAAAATCGGTCCAGCCGTTTCAGAGATTAGCCGGAACAAACAGACAGACAGAAAAAAATTGTAAGAAATGTTGTTTTGGTATATGTGCCGTGTATACATCCAAATGCACTTAGTAAACAGCGGTTATTTTAATATTACAAACAGACCCTCCAATTTTATTTATTTGTATAGATTATATTCATAGGAAATTAAGGTAGGTAGCAGCGAAGTGATATCACCCTCACCAATCCCACGATGACAAGCCCCGTTTAGGCAATTTTTCTCGCCTAATGTGTGCTTTATTTCATAGACGTCTTCTATGGCGTAACGGGCGTAACATCACGGGTTCATTTCCCGTCCCACGCCTGGGTTTATGTATAATATATGATTATTTACAAAATAAGTAGTATGAATGAATGAATGAAAAACTCTTTATTGCATACAGATACTTAAAACTAACATAAAATATGTATACAAAAATATAATGCTGTATGACAAAGGGCGGCCTTATCGTTTAAAGCGATCTCTTCCAGGCAACCCGAAGTATGGAAATTGTGACAAAATACATAGCGGTGATGTGCAAATGATATTACATTTAATAAATACTATACGATTAATCTAGTAAAATATAAATACCATTAAAAGAGAAGTAGAAAAAATAATAATAATAAAACACATACATACATATATTCAAGGGGTCAACAAATACTGCTACTATGCTTCCCTCAAGTAGTGATCGAAAACTGATGTTCTAAATGAATACACAGTTTCTGCCTTTCTGATATTAACAGGGAGCGAATTCCATAAGTGAACTGCTTTTAATATAAACGAATTATGCACAAATGAGGAACTGGTGTGAGAAGGAGTTGCTAGAGTGAGCTGATAACATGAGCGCAAGTCACGGGTAGAGGACGATGGCAGAAAAGTAAAACGCTCTTTAAGTAGTATATTAGTTACCTGTCAGTTAACGTGCAATGCAAGTAGCATTTGGGACTAGATGGCGCTGTGCGAATTGGTCGAATATTAAAATTAAAAAAAATATGTAGGGCAGTCTGGGGACTGCCGATAGATGTGAAAACTAAGTAACGTTTATAAAGAAGTGTTTATGATCAAGGATTAAAGTTTAAATTGGTCACTAACACTTCTTTACAAACCAAAAATTGTTCACCCAAAAAGTGCTCAATTCGCCTAAAGAAGTTTTCACTCGAATAGATTATATAAGTAGATATAAGTAATACAATGCAATCATTTTAAAGTTACATTATAAAATAAACCTTAAGTCCTTATTAATAAGGTTGGTATTACTGGAGCAAAACTCCGTCTTACGTTTTACGAATTCTTACGATCAGGACACGTGACCTGACGCGAGTTTAACATTTTTTACCCATCACAAAAAGTGCACAACGCCGCTAAAGAAGTTTTCACTTCAATAACCAATGATAACATAATTGCCATGTATCGACGGTACACAAAAACGTTGAAATATAACAGTAACAGTTCATAACGTGTAACTGCTGAGCTCGGGCTCCCCTTCAGGAAACTGATAGTATACCTGCCACGCTTGTCCAAGGCCGATTGGCGGGTTACACGTACCGGAGAAATTGATATGCAAGATTTTCTCATGATGTTTTCCTTATACAAGAAAAACTGCCTAAGCGGTGCGTGGCATCGTGGGATTCAAACACAGGATCTTTAGATTGGTTTCCGAATGTAAAATACCATGCCATGGCTTAACATAAAAATCTGCGAACTTTTGATTAAATGGAATCTCGTCTATTCTACAAATTCCATCTTTTCACGGTGAGTGAAAATGAGTTCACCAATTATATTCCCTTCTTCACAGTCAATAGATCTCGCAAACGCGAAGAAATTGCCAAAGCAAATCTTTTACGTCCAGTCAGGTAACAGTGACGGGGTGAAAATTAAGACAAAAATTTCGATAAGGGAACGTTTTTCTAATATTTCATGACTATGCTTTATTGGAGTTTTAAAAGTATTGATTCATCGGAATTATTACAATCTGTAGTAATAAACAAATTTTAAGGGCGAAAATTAAACTGAGTAATTCGCTGTTGGTGCAAAAATAACTCTCTCCGTCGTTTATCCGTGCAGGGGCGGAGAAAGAATACTAACGTCTGTGGCCGGGGTCGGCCTGTCGTGAAAGGCGACAAAACAACCCCAAGTTCCTGTACCCTTATGGGGCAGCAGCGTGTTCGTGATGCCACTGGCGTTTCAAACACCCATAGGCGACGGTAACTGCTAAATCCTAAGTGGGCTGTCAGTCTGTCTGCTGTCCTTCAGCAATAAAAAAATAATAATTGAGATTTACTCTCTCCATCCTTTAATACGCATTTCGGTAGGCGTGCGGATGTCATGGGTTCGATTCCCGTCTCGCTTCCGAGTGTTTATGTATAATATGTATTAATTTATAAAAAAAATATATGTAGTTTATCAGTTATCTAGTACCCATAACACAAGTGCACCTATTTCATTTGGGACTAGATCACACTGTGTGATTTGTGTCAGTATATTTATTTATATTTAATGTTCTCTAAAACTAATCACATATTTATATTAGTTATTCCGCAATCTTTAAATGTAATTAATTTAGCTATAAAAATTACGTCTATGAAATAAAATGAAAACATTGTGAGCAACCGATAACCGTGTCCAAGACACGATACCTTAGAATCGATTCAGCTGTCAAATATCTCTTGTATGAAAATATAGATATTTCTATAACATTTCTTATATGTTCAGTGGGCGCGAATAGCTGGGGTCGAGCGATAAATTCAGTCTCCTCGAGCAACACTTCTTTTATCGAGCAAGATATATTAGTGTACAACACGCCATCGTGACTGGTTTCAGATATACTTTTGAACCCGGAAAGTGAATCCGCTTTCGTGAAGAGGATTTGTGTTTAATCTACTGTTATTGGCGATTTTAACGTTCTATGTCGTATTTCCGTCGATTTTTTTGTTACAATAGGGACCTCTTAAATAAATATATTTACTAACTTTTAAATCGGACTTTCTGCTCTATTGATTACCAGGGATGTCGAAGACCGTACGAAGTGGAGAACGAAGCAGAAGTTTGGGTTTAATTCTAAAATGAGGACGACAAAACAAGTTTATTACAGCAAGTCCTGGGGTGGTTGACATCCAAACAGGCTTGAAATCCTACCACCTAGCAGATATATGTTATTTGAAACAAAGTTTTACGAGCAGACATTATAAACGCTATCTACATGAAGCCTGAACTGTTTTAGGAAGCAAACTAATAATAGTTACTTGTGTACAAGTTTGAGAGGCGTACCGTTGTAAACTTCGTGACCCGTGTGGTTTGAATTTACTTCATGCTCTTATATTAAGGTCGTTAAATAAGTTCTTATCTTATTTCAATTTCTAACAGCTGGTGGCTTAATTGATCTAAAAGGATATACAGTATTTAAGTAAGAAATCACAGCATAAATCTATATGATTTGATGACGGTGACGGTCGTATCTGAAGGATAAAACATTTGTATGAACTACAAATAGTTTTTTCGTTGGAGTATATACTCCATATGTCCTTAAATTTTTTGTTTGTAAAATCATTTAGTGCAGGAAACTGTATTTTAAAATAGATTGATTATCATTATTGAATTTCATTATTTAGTTGATGCCTGCATATTAACAGGAGATGCCACTGAATTCCATTCTGTATTGTATGTTTATTTCTAAATATCTTACCCATTGTACATTAACATAATTGTATCTGAAATTGTAGGTATGGTGAATTTTATAATGGTGTGCAATAAAGTATATTCTATTCTGAATGCTTTAGATCTTAAAACTGTCCAGTTCAGAAGAGGCTCCTGTATCCGAACGGCACCTATTCTTAGTGTTGTTTCAAACGGTTTTTTACAGCAAAAAGTCTACAAAACTGCTCACTCGGTACATTTATCGATAGGTTACGAATTGCTATTAATCTGATCGAACAGGGAGAAAGAGTGGATGACAATATTTTTCTTTTACTGTTTATGTTTTACTGATTGGAGTTAAAAATAATTATGTATGCTATAATATAATATAATTATTTCTGATCTTGGAGCCGAGACATGTGTTCACGTCTCGGCGGCGGACGCCGGACTGGTTCACAAATTTCAAGTCACTCAGCGGGTTATGTTGGGTGTTTATTGATATAATCCGAAATGAGGAAATCCTTAGGGGAATCAAAATAAACGATATAGATCGCAAAATATTAAACTAGCGGCAATGAGCCGGTGACGTTTATTGCAGGACCGGTGGGCGTTAGAGCAAACGAGTCCTGGAGCGGAAACAGAGTCTCGGTAAACGTAGTGTAGGACGCCCCCCAGCCTGATGGAGCGATGACCTGCACAAGGTTGCTGGTCAGGACTGGATGGGAAAAGCCAGGGACCGGGATTTGTGGGGCAAACTTGGGGAGGCCTTTGTCCAGCAGTGGACAATGATTGGCTGATGACTGATATATTCTTATAATTATATTGTGATTCATAAACTGTATAATTAATTAATAACCGTTCAATATTCAGAGAGTGGGTTTATAGTATAAAATTATAGATTCATACGTTTAAACATTAACCATATTGCTGAAATATTTAAATGAAATGAACATCCAAAGAATGTTGCCCGATTTCATAACTGAATGCTCACATTAGAATAAATTCTGAAATGTATTATTCCTTTTATCTCCTTATCGTTTTTCGGCCAAAAAAGCGCCAACATTGGGTTTTATTCTACTTTTACCTCTTATAAAAATTAAATTCACGGATTTGTTTCTTCTTTATATATTCAATATGTAATTTTTTACAAGTTTTCTTCTTGTCATTTTGACAATTACGATACAATAAGAATACGAATACATACATAATAAAAATACGAATTTCGATTCCTATATCATATAATCTAACTAAAAGAAAATAATGTTACACATAGTTCCTCCTCCAAAGTGAACATAAAACCTGCTTTTCAATCAGACACTTCCGAACGGAGATAAATAGAGGCAAAATTACTTTCAAATTACCAGTAATTATACTGTCTTACGTTTTTAATAATAATAGGAAAAGCCGGCAATTCACGTTAGCTTTTATTATTAATATTATTTCGTACCTTGGCTATGCTAGTTTATTCAACCTTATCTAAATTTAATAAGCTATTGTGATCGCCACATCAATATAGCTCAAAAGCCTACCTCGCTTAAGTACCGTAATAGTTTTTTGACAGGAGCTACTCGTTCCTTGTTTGCTTACGCCGCGTTAAATGAGTTTTGCGCGTGAGAAAATTACCAAAAACTTTTTTATCTCTAGAAATGTACAGGCATCTGTTTAATGATTATTTATTACACTTATAACATGCTTACAACTACGTAAATATTTAGGGGAAATATTTCTTTTATATCAGGGTGATATAAACTGATAATTATTAATAAACTCTCAACATAGCACGTTATTTATACTAGTACATATTTATATAATAGTATATGCATGTGTATACGCCAGATTTATCTATACAGAGACGGATTAAAAATACTGACCTTTGCAGCCGGGGGCGACCTGTCGTAAAAGGCGACAAAACAACCCTAGCTGGTATGGTGGAAGCCCGACTGAATGGCAACCCATGGGTCTCTAAATATACCGCCATAATAACCTTGTGCTGTGTTCCGACATAAGTGACAGGTTCCAGTTCTACGCGGACGTCAGTCAGCATATTAACATTTGTAGGCGACGATAACTTACTAATAACTGGACCAGCCATTTTGTTGTTCCACAGAAATCAAAAAAAGTCTAACAGCCAATTTGGGTATATATTTCGGAAAAATACCGTAGCAATTTCCATGCGATCGAAGACACGGGTATATCTAGTTATAAAAGGTACAATATATGTTCTGGTGGGTGAAATGAATCACATCCGCGGTAGGGTGTGTCCTCCACTTCACACGACGGTTCTAAACCAATTATTCTAACAGAGTTACGGTCGAATGGAGTTGTGTTAAAGACATTTTCCGTTTATTGAAGTGTAAAGTGTAAGGGTCTTGGGTACAGCTCCGGTGAGATACGACATCTTCTGAAACTATTTTGTGTTCGGAATTGTTCTATCAGTAACTTAAGCCAAGGTTAAGCGACTTTTTTATTTCTTTACTAGCTGACCTAGCAAACGTTGTTTCTGTTGTTCTGTCATATAAATTAATAAAAAAAACAATAATAAAAGTAGTCTATATCCTTCTCCAAGGTTTTTCCCATCCAGCCCTGACCGGTAACCTTGGGCAAGTCATCATCCTATCGGGCTGGGGGGCGTCCTACACTACATTTGTCGTGACGCGGTCTCCACTCCAGGATTTGTGTGCTCCAACGCCCGTCGGTCCTGCGACAAACGGGACCGTTCCCTTGCCACTTCAGCTTGTATATTTCTTTATTTATAACGACGTTTTTTTTATTTAAAGACCTCCGTGGTGAAGTGGCTAACGCACTGATATGCTTACGGAGGTCACTGATTTAATTCCTGCCGTCTGGGCGTTTATGTATAATATGTACTTATTTACAAAGGTAAAGTATATATTTAGTATATTAGTTGTCTAGTATCCATAACAGAAGTGGTATGCTACTTAATTTGGGATGAGATGGCGCTGTGTAAATTGTCAATGTGTTATTTTGATTTGACGACCTCCTGGCGTAACGGCTAACGCACGTCGTTACGCTTGCGGGGTTCACGGGTTCGATTCCCGTCTAGCGTTTGGGTGTTTATGTATAGTATGTATTTATTTACCAAAGAAAAGTAAATATGTAGTATATCAGTTGTATTGTACCCATAACACAAGTGCTATGCAACTTAGTTTATGACTAGATGACGTTGTGTGAAATGTCCCAATACATTTATTTATTTCTATATCTATTTATTTAAAATTGTTACTTAACGTGCAATTCCTGTTACATCAAGCTTTTGCTTTGAAGTTGGCGCCCGCTTTATTGCTTTACGAGATATTGCAGGGTCTTCACTCAATATTCAGTCTGACTAATACATCATACAGTATTTATTTACTGTCTTTTATATAGGTATACTAATTTTTGAAATGTGTAATACTAACATTATAGATGTATGGTTGGGTATTTGTAACTGTAAAATACGAAATTTAATAAAATACACGGACTGTACTCTGAAACCGGAAATAAGATGAACCGGAAGCAGTAGCTAATCATGTAAAAATGTAAACATCTAAAAAATTCATATCATAGTTTTTCAAAAAAGGCGTTATATAATTTCTTAGCGGCTGGAAGTGCGTTGGCAATGTTTTGGTGTTGCAAACGTCCATAGGCAACGGTGACCACCTGCTAGGGAGGGCCGTCTGCTGGACTCCAGCTATAAAAAAATTGCTTCTAGTAAATAAATTATTTATAAAGGCAATTGGTAAACTTAAATTTATTTAAAAGTTGCCAATATATCTTTGCACATCCTTCAATCAGGGAAGTCTCCATTCCTCCATCCATTTCCTCCCTTGAATCTTGCAAGCCTCAAAAAAATAGAACAGACGGGATTTCATATTAATGCGTGCCGCGGCTACAGCCTAATTCATTACAAGCGAGTAACCGGATATTGTTATCAAATAAAAGTCAATGACCAAAATATTTTCTTACTCTCTGTTGCTTACAGTCTCAATTGGCCTCTTTTCTGCAAATGGGTATTGTTTATAACTGTATATAAAAATAAACTTTCAACCATTCATGCTTTGATGACACTACAATACACTGTTTTATATTGTGGAATAAATATTATATTGTATAAAGATAATTTAACTCAAATATTTTACAGGAATGTATATTTATCCGTGCAGGGGCGGAAAAAGAATACTGACCTCTGCGGCCGGGGTCGGCCTGTCGTAAAAGGCGACAAAACAACCCACCTACGTGATAGGGCCCCAAGCCCGTTTGGACGGCGACCACCTTTGGTCTTAAGTATGCCGCCTTAATAATTTTGTGTTGTGTTTCGGCATTAGTGACCCAAGTTCCTGTACCCTTACGTGACAGCAGCGTGTTTGCGATGTCAATGGCGTTGCAAACATCCATAGGCGACGGTAACTGCTAAATTGTAAGCGGGCCGTCAGCCAGTCTGCTGTCCTACAGCAATAAAAAAAAGAGTAACGTGTAACAGTTCATTCACTTATAATGTTACACTGCTCAATATTAACGTGTCAATAATATAGGCGAAACATTCGTCATCAGCCAATCGTAGTCCTCTGTTGGACGTAGGTAACCATGCGTAGGTCATCGGTCGGGGCGTCCTACGCTATGTTTGCCTAGACGCGGTCTCCACTCCAGGATACTTTATAGGCGAAATATACTGTACATATATTGAGGATTCGTAACAACTTACGTGCTCTAAATAATATTAGTAATGCTGATTTTTTCGTTTGTGTAGATTTATAAAATTATTTATAGTAGTAATCTAAATGGATAGGTAATCCATGAGTTGCATTTGTCCGTCTGACTGTCGGATTCTTATACCGGTAACGTCGTCCTTGTTGTTCGCGATCGTTATAAAGCGATACCATACATTGCGTATTCGGCAATGAATGTACATGAAATTAATCGAACTTTCGAGTTTCATTCCAAGTGGCTTCCACGTACTTTGCATAAATATGTAAAGAAAATAGCGTAATCCATGCCATAAGAATTTATAGATGTCACATTTGACAGTGACATCTAGGAGAACAATGATATTTATGAAAATAATACGTTAGTGTTTATTGTTATAATACGAAATTGAAATTGAAAATAATACGTTAAAGAAATATCTAAACCTGGAATAAAGGCTTTAAATATTGTTTTTTTGTCTTTACAGGTGAGTAATTAAATTAAGTACGATAAAACTTTGTATAAAAAACTTTTTATTAATAAATTAAAATTTTATCTTTACAGAAAAACGCTTGTTGTCTTTATTTCAATTATCAGAGTATAGTGTCATTATAAATATTATTATTATAAATATAGCGGTGATTGTAAAAAATCTATATAGACATTAAAAAAGTGTTGTTTACTAGGAATACATTTTTCATCAAATTGAGTTCTCATTCAAAAAGAGTTAAACCAAAAAGAAATTGCTTTTACTGTGTAAAAATATGAAGTCTCGTACGAATTACAAAATGATCATTTGCAAATTTTCTTTACAGTATTTAGTTTAAATTAGGGAATAAAATGATTAAAAATCTTAGCATCTACTCAAATTTTAAGAATATCTTAGTTTTAACAGTATGGTTGTAAAGAGTTTTTAATTAGTTGTCTTAAGGCAGCGGTGTACGATATTGTATCGCGGTATAGTTTGATAAATCGTAACTGTAATCTTACCTAACAGGTAAACATTATTATTGCCCTTTCTTTCCTGACATCACATTGCGTGTTTTTAATAAGCCTTTAACTTCCTATGCACGTGTGAGATTATTTACTCCTTACAAGGGTATGTCGAATTCATTTTATATGACCTTCGATTTTATTTAGATTTACTAGATTTTTCATGATTAAATTAAGCATAAAAATATTATTTTTCGATTAATCTTAATAATTTTAAAATCCCATATTAGGTTACGCTAAAACACTTAAAAATTTTAATTTCAACGCGATCGATTGATAGCTGGACGCGTTTATAAATATTAGTATAACATACATTACATTGCGTTCAAATTATAAACTAATTAACGCCAGTTGACTTCAGCCTTCAACACACGCACAAAACTATAATATCTACAAGCAACCAATTAAAAAAGTTTGTCACTAGTAGTTTGCATCGATCCGATTCGACAGGTTTTTGAATCGATTCATTGAATCGATCTGGTGATCGATATTGATTATTCTCCCAATCATGGAATTAATTGATTTTAGACTCACATGCTTATTACGATGTCCACTCTGGATCCAGGCGAAAAATTGTGCTATACAATAACTTAGCAAGTATTGTCTGTTCCCTTGATATAGTTTATATAAATATAAATCTTGGCACTAGATATTAAAATAGTACAGTGGCTGAAACACAACTGGGATATTAATATTCGAGCTGAAATTAGAATTCCTATAGTGCACATGTGGTTTCTAATTAACGGCGCAGGATGTTTTCATTAAGTGGCTCAAAGCGCAGGCTACGAATTGAATTAAAACGATTTCGTGACAGTCGATGATATTCGTTCATATAATTTATGCGATATGTGTACATACGTTAAGTAAAATAGGTTATTCTAAAAACCACTTTAACTCTCTTATTAAATGTTGTTGGTAACAATAGAATGCATTTTGGACTGTAGTATTGGATTCAGCTTTTTAATATAACATCAGTAATGCATAAAGCTTCGATCTTAGATTAAGCATTTTAATGTATCAATAATAGTCTTTAATCTACTTTTACGTTCAAGGATCTTCTTAAAGAGAATAATATTCCCGGAACGCTTATCTTAGGATTGGTGGGTTAGGGAGTAACCCATATTATGTAATCTCAATGTACAGATTTCCTTACGATATTTTCTTAAATCGTTATAATGTTGCTATTTATTGTTTTGAAGCAATAATTTTTATTGTCGAGGAAGTATTTTTTTCTAATACGAGAAAATGTGGGAGACTCCGTAAACTGTTATCGCCTAGTGTTTGGGCTGACGGATAACTGACCGGCTGATCTTGTGGCCACGGTAGGTGTGGTAATAGCGTAAAAAATTGACCTAGGGCATGTGAGCATGTTTTAACATTATTATAGAAATGATTGTGTCAGTGTATGTTTGAAGTAGCGTCAGTGAATGAAAAACTAAAAATTAAAAGACTAGTATGAGCATATAATGCGTAGAGAAGAATGCCATGTGACTAGGAATATGCTGGACATAAAAGTGGATGGTAGACCAAAGAGTAGATGGATTATTTATGTACGTAAAATACCATGTGGCGAAAAAGAGAGTAAATATTGAGATGACGGCAAACAGAAGAGAGTGGAAGGTGAGACCATGTTGTGCCGAATCCACATAATCTGGGATATTATTAGGTGTATAACTTAGTTTCCGCCTTTTTTTCATTAACTTCAAGCTAGATTAAGGAAAAATTGTCACCTGCTTTTTATTAAAAATATTGGCCATCGTTAGCCACTACTTTTGCCCATCTTTCCGGCAGACGGAAAAATTGCTCGTCTTTCGACTTGATCCAAGAATCGATCCAATATTTGACTTATTTCCCATAAGTAAGATCCCATTTCACCGTTTCTATACCCACGAAAACCCTGCGTTCCTCTACTGCCAGTCTACACCACAGCTACGATAAGCTGCCATCTCAAAATCTGGTTGCAAATCAAGCTCTTAACGTTTATTATGAGATATTGGATCGCTGCTTTACATTTTTTGTTAAACACGCCAGAGCCAAGGTTTATGAGCATACTTGTAATCTCTTTCGGATCTATTGAGGGACGGTGCTCGGGGAATTTATTCGAATTTTCTGAGTAATTCGTTTATCCTTATCAAAAAAGCGGCGCGCGTGATGGGAATCTCAATATTAAGATTTTGGAAACCAATATGTGCTTTTAGATATCCCATTGATATTTTATCGCACGCTGACCTATGTAACATTTCAGCTATTCTAGAAACTAGTAATGAACCTGACAAAAAAAGGTTATATGCTCGTTTCCATGGAGTTTTCGAAATGGAAGTTGAGCAAAATCATAAAAAACGCATATTGGCAATTAATTATGGCATATGCTTTATATGTGCAAGGAGACGCAATAAAATAAATGTACTAAAAGTTGGTGATAACATAAATGTTATTACATGTGTCAAAAGAAAAACTTCGTAACTTGTGCGCTAGTCAAAAGAGTGTATTTGTCGCCTTTTACAACACCTTAAAAGAGAACTAGGTTCGCCCTATTCTGTTTGTGATTAAAATTATACTACAAACTTATAATTTGTTTAATAGACGTTTTTTTAAAGCTAGAGTGCAGCAGACAGGCAAACGGTCCTCCCACCCTAGCATATGGTGACCGTTACCTATGGACGTTTGCAACACCAGAGGCATTACCAACGCGCTCGAAGAAATTTTATAACGCCTTTTTGAAGAACACTATATCGTTCTGCGCTGGGAAAACCTCAGCCGGAAGCTCATTTTAAATATGGAGAATACGCAACATGAACCTTCTTGAGAACCGTTTAAAGGCGTAACTGTTAAATTCTTAAAGGAAAAGGACATTTTCAAGGTGACTTTTTAAAAATTAATATTACGATGTTGGGTGTAAAGTTATCATAACTTGAGTTTACCGTGTCTTGCCATACATAATATACTAAATATAATAAATAAATAAATAAATACCGAAAAAATACGTATATATATTTTTATTCTGAAGCACAGATCGAAATACATCCAACGTCTTTTTAATTTTCACCTCTCTACGTAAACTACTATCCGACCGCGAATAAGCAAACTTAGCTCGTGTAAACATAGCGAATGAAATAGCCTGGCTACAGCCTGTCTGGGATAAACAGTCTTGGGACGATGCAAATATTTTGTTATGGCCACAATATTATCCTAGACCGTCTTTGAGCCGTGTTGGTAAACAGTGAAATGTGTAACTTAATTAAATTTTGTTCTAGAATTATTAAGTATTTCTATATCAGTATAGATAGGTGATGTCCGAGTGGTATCACCCTTGGAGACCAACCTGGTCACGGATCCGAAATCTACGACATGCACGATTTCGACTGTTTTTTCGTCTAATTTGCATATTATTTTATATATTTATATTATTACCCCTGTGAGACAGCAGTGTATTCGCTCAGCGGCGCAAACATCCATAGGCGACGGTAACTGCTTACTGTTAAGTGGGCCGTCAGCTAGTATGCTGTTCCTCAGTAACAAAATAAAATATAGCGTAATTGCCGGAAACCTGCATACCGCGTTCAAATAAGTAGAATCCGTAAATTTGCCTTGTATAAGCGTGGCGGGTATACCCACCATCTGGTCTGTTTAAAAGAAGCTCGAGCCTAGCAGTAGGATGTCATAAACCCAAACTCAAATTTTTATTCGATATAAGTTTGCAGCTAAAACATTTTTTTAAATTCAAATATGTATATTACGATGCCGGTCACGTACCGAGATTCCACCGTACAGGGACGGGAGGGATAGCTCGAGAGCAGTAGACTATACAAGAGGGGGAGGCAAAGAAATTAGCACTAACCTTCATTCCACTCCTTCCTGGTTCGGTTCAGGTCCGCTCGCGGAGGAACTGTTGCACGGCACCTGCTAAATGTCACTGAACACACAATGTTATGGCATGACTAATTTCGAGGAACGGAAGCTAATTGTGCACGGCGCAGAGACTGGTACTCAGGGAGGTCGAATGTCGACCGTCCCGTGCGTTTAGAAGCTCTCGCGATACTATGCGACACTATTTTCGTCCCACCCTCGCTTGTACCATTTACCTCACCGAGAATGAGGGTAAATAACAAAAATCAGGAGGCGAGATTTCAATCAACTCTTTATGCAAGGATCTAACAACTGTTATTTATAATCTAATAAATAACATTATAGAGGCCTAGTTGTGCGCGCATCATAGCAAAACTACTGGATAGATTTCAGTTAAATTGTCTAAGTTTTATCTTATAGACACTTCCGTCCTTATTTACAAAAAATTATTACGATATCTTCATTTAAAGTTGTTAAAGTTTTAAGAAAAAACGATTTTTATAAGCACTACGTGTTCATGATGTGTGTTTTCTTGCCGGGGAGAAGTGAGGCAAGCGGTGTAGCGCGCAAGGTTACGAAAACTTTGTTAATATATCGAGCAACGCGGACGAAGTCGCGGGTATCAGTTAGTATGAACTAAAGTTACCACGTATCATAAGCTGTTGGTATATATTTTGTCAGTCTTAAACCTTTACTTTTCTCTAAATGTATTTACATTGAATTATGTAATATTTGTAGTCCCGTCTATAAATAAAAATTTGATGATCGGGCTGGTTCAGTGGCTACATAAGTGACCTTGTACGGCCGTAGTCATGGTTTCGATACCCACAAATGTGTTTAAAAATAAAGAATACCTTCCCATCACTCATGCTATACATTTATGAAGAACTCTACGTTGATAATAATTTAACATTTAGTCCATTGAATGCGATTTTAAGATATGTTTAATAAATAATATAATATATTGTTACAGGTATGTTCGTAAAGTTAATAAGGCAGACCAACCTTCCAGCTTAATGTCAGGTAAATGCTCTCTATATAAAAACTGAATCTGAACGAAGGTAATCCACAATTGAATGTCACTTGCAAGAATCGTGTAATAGTTCCGCCTGACCTTGTGTAATATCACTCGGGACAAATAAATGTAAAGTCCGGGTTCTAGAAAGATCTAAAGATGTTTAATCTATAGGTACATACATACATACATATAATCAAGCCTGTTTCCCGTAGGGGTAGGCAGAGACCACTTCTTTCCACTTGCTACGATCCTTACATACTTGTTTCGCTTCATTATTCCCTTCATACATGCCATTCGGTTTAGGGTACTCTTGACCTGGCCTTTTTCTATAGGTACTAATATTATAAATGTGAAAGTAACTATGTCTGTTTGGTTTTCACGCCTAAACCGCTGAACTTGATAAATTTCTTTATAGAGATTGGACCTTGGAGAAGGATAGGCTACTTTTGTCGCGAAAATGAAATTTGAAAGGTACAAACGTTGTTTTTTTTTAATTTATATGACAGACGACGTTTTCCGGGTCAGCTAGTAATTATAATAAAAAAGTGATAGGCTTGACAACAGTGGTTACAAGGAAGAAAGAAAAAAATGTATTGACGCAAAAGGCATACGTAATATCGTCTATGATGCCGTCGAAATAATAACTTGTTATTAACTGGGATCAAAATTTAGATCTGCATCATTTGATCACTTCAATTTCTTAATATTACTTATATTCTCTTATTTCTTTATAATATACTATAAAATGTTCTATTATTTTTTTACACACTATAGACACTTAAGAATACTAACCTCTTCGGCCGGGGTTGGCCTGTCGTAAAAGGCGACAAAACAACCCACCCTAGCTACGTGGTAGGGCCCCAAGCCCGTCTGGATGGCGACCACCATGATGTCTTAAGTATGCCGCCATAATAACCTCGCGTTGTGTCCCGGCATTAGTGACCCAAATTCTTGTACCCTTATGGGACAGCAGCTTGTTCGCTATGTCACTGGCGTTGCAAACAACCATAGGTGACGGCAACTGCTAAATTCTAAGCGGGCCGTCAGTCTGTCTGCTGTCCCACGGCAATAAAAAAAAAATACTTTCCTGAATTTTGGAATCAGTGTCTACTATCTATCATATAAATTAATAATTATTGTATGTATGTTCTAAATACATCATGTCAAAAATCACATAAATCCGTCTTAACTTCGATCATGGAAATATGGGAATAGAATAAAAGCGTGTCCATTTTTCCAGGTTTGTATTTTCTCGAAATATATCACACGTTCCAATGCGCCTTATGTTGTTTGGTAACAATGCGGAGAGGAATATGAAAAATTGCTTAAATATTTTGCATAGTCCACGTAGTCGCCTTTGTTGCGAAAATGTCATAGCAAACATTAGGCTAGCTCAGTGTCGCCTTGCCTTGAACACTATTTGCGTACTTTATTATTGAAATATAATCTTAGAATTACATTTCTTATGAGAATAGACTTTCTAAGTAGCGATAAAGGTAAATAAATATACGTTATAATAACAGTAACTAATAGTTTAATATATACTGGTGGCTGTCCTGATGTTGCAAATGTCATGTAAACGGTCCAAAGTAGGGTTGTGCGAAAATTCTAATAATTAGAGATGAATTCGAATAGTTTTCGAATATTTGAATAGTTAAAATTATTCGAATTATTGAAAAAATTGCTATGTGTTGATTTTCTCTTTCGTTTCGCTGTTGACAGAGCGGTCGTGGTCACGTTGAGGCATTCGCGTCGGTGGTAGAGGCGGTCACAGCTCTCCGCACGATCTCACGCCATCGCTCCCTGTTGGCAGACTGTTTGGCGCAGCGCACGTTTTTCCACTGCAGACTACACTTGGTCAGTCCAGCGCATATGTGACCTGCCGCGCGATCTGGTCCCTTTTACTTTTCCCTGCACTACCAGCCGCTCTATGGAGTCGCTATCTCGCTAAGTGTTGATAGACTAATTTATTTCGAAGGAAAAGTTACGTTTTTTCATTCCATTGAATTTTTAGATTTTTCGATTCTAATTTGAATCGAATGTCATGAATTCGAATTTTATTCGAACACCTTCAATTCAAAATTTTAGGAGTATTCCATTGACGTACTTATAAACGTGTATCTCATAACTATCCTAATATATTTATTATAAATGCAAAAGTGAGTTTGTTTGTTTGTTACGCTTTCACGCCTAAACCGCTGAACCAATTTTGATTAATTTCGGTATAGTCATAGACTGGACCTTGGAGAAGAATATAGGCTACTTTTTTGTAAAATTCATGTGGAAGAACTACATTTGCCGGGTCAACTAGTCAAATATAAAGACAAACAAAAATAATGTACAATTCATGTCGAATTTGACTCGAAATATTATATTAATATTGTATATATTTTATTAATTTATAAATATAGAGTTTTAACTCTAGAAGCTTTAAACTTTTATTAAACTAG
Organism: Malacosoma neustria; assembly: GCA_963693495.1. Classification (NCBI taxonomy): domain Eukaryota; kingdom Metazoa; phylum Arthropoda; class Insecta; order Lepidoptera; family Lasiocampidae; genus Malacosoma; species Malacosoma neustria. Next base: position 14,079,533 of record OY856377.1, on the reverse strand, counting down.
CCGAAGTGCAATACCGTACGAGTTCCACAAATACATTCAACTTCGCGACAGTGAAACTGCGGATAAAGTAAATACAGACTAAAGGACAAATTCAAACCTCGTTTATATAAAATTATGATCAATATAAAGACATTGCGTGCGTCATGGAGTACGCACGATATACGGGACGTAAAAGCTTTATCGAAATTATATTCATTTCTTTTTGTACTTTCACCTGGATACGACATATGCTCACTTAGGGATAATAACGACAATATTCCATTGCAATGGTTTCCCGCGGAAAGTCTCTTTGTGTTATTTTTCACATTTGTTTATTCAAAGAGACGTGAAAGATATTTTTATTCGAGTTCGTATCATTTGTATACTGAGAACGCGTCTCATATAACTAGGCTTTTAGTTTATGGTGTCTTAAGTCGATAGAATACCGATTACATAATGAGCGATATAAAGGGTACTAATTACGTTTCTTAGCAATAAAGCATTGATAATCCTTTTTCAATGCTTTATAGAATACAGAGTAAACTACTATAAAGTAACATTATTATGGATGAGTCGAAAAAGTTTTGTATCTCTGCATGAAAACTCCTTCATATGTCGAACACAATTATCATGGTCAACTTAATTCGACAATAACATAAATATTTAAAAATGAGAATTAATGAACGCATGTCATGAATGTCAGTTGGTTACATAATATTGAAATGTGTTTTGTATTCTATTTAAGTAGAATTATTTTGAGTTTAATTATACAAATTAACTAAATATACATTTTTACTGAATCCTCCTAACATTAACTTTCATTTTGAGATTTATATTACTTAACATATTCTTCAATGCAAAGCATTTTCCGCAATAAAACCTAAAAATATTTGTCATTACGGTTCCATTGTGCAATCAAGTCTGCTTTAAATTTTCTGGACTTAAGATCTTTGATAATTTAGAGTAAGTCCTTAAATTATTTACGTTAGGTGGTAGTCATAAAATTGGTGTGGGAATTGCCGAGTCATGTGGTAAATTAGTGTGTTTTCTTTCTCTTGTACGCGGTCCCTAATAGATACTAATGGAAGAATATCAGTTTTTATTACTTTTTATTACACATTTATTTTGCAGATTTAAATTATGATAATATTTTTACCTACGTTATTTTTATAAACACAATTTGAATAATATTATTTTATAAAAAAAAAACAATATATATGAGTATAAAATATTGTAAAATATATCAAAAATCCTATTTCACAAGCCAGAACTACCAGCGGTAAAAGAGACAAGGTCAGGAACCTCTTAACGATACATTCCGTGTCCAAGATAAGTTGCCTTCTGCATCCGCTCTTCAGTATTATTATTATTTTCATAATATGTGTTAAGTACAATATCTTCAATCAAAGTGTCTTGTGTTCTCTATTGTGTCCCAGAAAACCTTGCAGGTCCTGTATTTTACTTTCTTCAACAGTCTACTAATTATGTCCTTCTTCTTTTAGTTTATTAACATTGTAAACGTGGACTTAGTCTATGATTTGATCTGGAATTTAATGATTATATGTATGTGTATGTAATCGCCTGTGGCCACTACATCGATAGTACTGGTATGAGTTTCTGGTTCGGACAATCCCCGGCGGAAGTTCATATTAGTTCGTGTTTCCGTAGCATTTAAATTAAAATCTTGATTCTTGTGTTTTTAATAGTTATAATTATAATAAGGCCTTTATTTGTCACTTCTTTTTTAGGGGCACGCTAATACTCGAAAATTGTAATTCAATAATTTTTTTTTATAGAGGTAACGACGTTATAACGAAACAACGCGTTGAATTACGTAGTACGTGCACAAACTCATATTGCACGGTGGCTTAAAAGTCTCAACTTGTTGTGAGAATCTTGTATAAGGCGACTCGGTAACTGTTCAGGAAAGATAGATTAGATTTTGTATTTTGACCTATTAAAAAATCCATTTTTTTTTTGTAAAGGTTACTGAAATTGATTTTTTTTTTTCAAATTCTTTAATTTTTTCAGTTTTTATGGCAATTTTTCGATATTTTCGAAATTTCCTTTGGGGGCACTGCGTGTCCTCACGTCCCCCCACAAAAATCCTGCTTATAATAAACACAATAAATTTAAAACTTGTATTAGGAGTTTTAATAAGGTCTCCTTGTTTTTTTTTTAATAACATTAAAACCTTATTTAAAATATAACGAACAGAGATATGTCATTCAAAGATCTGTTCGAATGAAATTTATCTGTTCAGAAGGTTATCTGACCTTCTCCTATCTTTCTCTTTGGCCCTTGGTTATTTTTTTAAACCAGTTACATAAAGTCTTGTATTAAAAGCATCTTCACGCACTACGAATGAAGATAAAATTGAACACTCTTCAAGTATTTCCCTTTTATTTCTAAATAAAGTCTTATTTCATTCTTCGAGTAGTAATGTATAATTTTCTTATTTAAATTTTGATATATTTTATTAAGGCGTCGTTACTTTTTTAAATCCATAAAGTACAGGATAGTTTAATCCAGGAGTTTGGCGTGCCTAGCTAAGGGTGCCGTCTAGGTTTGTAGCTCTATCAATTTATGCCGTTTAGAGTGACATCTTTGCGTTAGATGGTCAAGATTTTTCAAGAAGTTAACTTTGAAGCTTCTCTTCAGTCGCGCGTGATACGTCATTGCGTTCAGACACTTTTGTCGCAATACGCGATGTCCGTGTTTCGTAAACTACCTTCATATTTTCTTTTAAACAAAAATGAACAGTGATGTGGATAATTTAAGTACGTGTTCAAGTAGTATAAGTGTGCAACAAGTTATGCGGCCGGAAGAATCTGATAAGGAAAATAGTATTAGCAAAGTTTTGACAAAACCTGCTGACAAAAGAATTCATGAAGATATGACATCAGATGATTCAGATTTTCTTACCGTGAAAAAGGGGCGACGTAAGTATAATTCTTCTAGGAATTATGATAATAGAAACAACACAATGTATACTAAGCACATACACGGAGAAATAGAAAGTAATAATTATGGGGTGTTTATCACTTCGAAAGAAAATGCTTTGCCGAAACAAATCGGCTTGGCTAAACTTTTGAGATCTGAAAATATAAAAGGTATATCAAAAATTACATACAAAAATCCATTTAAAGTACTATTATTATTTGAAAATAAAGAAAATGCTGAACAATTAATACAATGTGAGAATATAAGTAATTTAGGATATAGATGTAATTTTGCCCATGAATTAAATATATCCTATGGAGTTGTTAAAAATATCGAATTAGACATTAAAGAAGATGAATTGAACACTTTGTTCTCTTGTGAACAGGAGATTATATCGGTAAAAAGGTTAAGGCGCGTTACGGAAGAGGGAAAATGGGTGGAAAGTGAAACTGTGCGTATAGGATTTCGAAGTTCAGTGGTTCCGGCAACTGTTGAAGTATATGGATGTAAACTCAAAGTGGAGCGTTACACTTTCCCTGTTGCACAGTGTTCTAATTGTTGGAAATTTGGCCATTTACGAAGGCAGTGTCCTAGTAAGAAGATAATATGTCCAAAATGTGGGGGATCACATGAAAACTGCGAAACGACAAGTTATGAATGTATTAATTGCAAACGTAATCATATGTCTTTAGATAAGAAATGTCCAGTTTTTCTTAAAGAAAAAGAAATCAGAGCTATAATGAGCGCAGAAAACTTAACGTATTCCAAAGCTCTGCAAATATATTTAACAGAAAAAGAGAAACTGAAACAACCTCTTGTCTTGAGCAATGAACTGGAAAACATAATTACAGAAAATAGCGGAACAGACAAAATTGCTAATAATAATGAAAATGAGATAAAGAGACCTTCTTACAGGGATGTAGTGATCAAACCTAGATCAGTTAAGGTGAAATCTGTAAATAAAAATGTACCTACTGATGACAGTCAGGCATTTAGTGAAACCAATTTAGAACAAGATTATAATGGATATAAGACAGCTGAAGTAATAGAAGAACCCTCGGCAGGAAGTTCTAAAAAACGTACCCTTTCCTTTTGGGAAGCTATTAGACAAATAAAAAATATATGTTTTGCAAATATTACTCTAGATTTGAAAATAATTGAGAGCCTTAAAATAGTGTCGGAGTTTATCACATCTTTTATTGTTAAAAAAACCAAGGGAAAATGGTTAGAGTCAATGTTAAATTTAATTTATGGATTATTCGACTAATATATTACAGTGGAACTCACAAAGTATCAAGCCGAAAAAAACTGAGTTTGAATGTCTTTTAATACAAGAAAAGGTACATATTGCAATTTTAAGTGAAACTTGGCTCAAACCAGATTCTGAATTTTATGTGAGCGGATACACGGTATACAGATGTGACAGATCAGATTCATTTGGAGGGGTTGCTATTATTATACATAACTCCTTAAAATCACAAAACACTACTTTTACATTAAATAATTGTGGTATCGAGGTCGTACATATTAAAGTATTTAATTGCAGCTTTATTGAAAACATTGTAAGTGTATACTGTCCTTCTAGTAATAGAACCTCTCAACTTGATTGGGATTTCTTGTTTAAAAGTTTTCCTCGTAAGACTATTGTTGCAGGGGATTTCAATGCCCACCATACTAATTGGTCTTATAAAAGTGACACTAGGGGAACGCAATTATTTGATTCATCTTTAGATAATGGTTTTGTTTCGTTAAACAACGGTAAAGCTACTAGAATTAAATTAGTGAACAATGTTCTTCAAGAAAGTTCGCCAGATATTACATTTGTTACAACAGATGTTGCAATAAACTGTCTATGGAATACCACTAATGATACGTTGGGAAGTGACCATATAATTATTAAAATTAAAATTAAAAGGCCACATCATGCAAGCAAACAACGTATTCATAATATCCGAAATTTAAAGAGAGCTGACTGGAATTCATACAAAAAAATCTTACATGAAACATTTTCAGATCCTGGCATTATATGTCATGATGTACAAATGAAATATGACAGTTTAATTGAACAAATTAACTCTGCTGCCGATAAAACTATACCCTGTATAAAAGTTTGTGCAGACCCTTTTTCCAAATTTAAACCTAAACCTTTCTGGAATCCTTATCTTTCGAAGTCAGTTGCAAAACGTAGATTGGCACTATCTAATTTTAGACGAAATCCAACACCAAACAATCTAACTATATTAGAAAATCACATTGCTGAAACTAAACGACTTATAAATCAAGCTAAATTAGAAACTTGGAAAACCTTTTGTAATAACATTAATGAATCCACTAGTGTATCAGATATGTGGAAAAAGATGCGGTGGATAAAAGGGCATAAATATAGAAGTTTTAGTACGTGTACGGCTAAAGTAAATGATTTATTGCACACTCTTGCTCCTGATTTTGTCATGCCTTCACGTCCGATACTTAAATCTAACAACACATCTTTGGAAATAGATATTTCTATTCAAGAATTCAATAATAGCCTTAAGAAAAAAGATACTGCTCCGGGAAATGATCAAATAAGTTATTCAATGATATATAATCTGCCAAAGAAAGTAAAGCTTTATCTTGTTCATATATACAACACAATTCTTAAGACTGGCTACATTCCTAAACAGTGGCGAAATATAAGCGTTGTACCTATTCCTAAAATTTTGAATAATCGTACCGAGTCATCTTTATTAAGACCTATATCTTTAATATCATGTATCTGTAAGATATTCCATACTATCATTTGTAAAAGATTAGAATGGTACGTGGAAAAAAATGATGTCTTGTCAATGCATACAATAGGTTTTAGACGTTGTCAATCCAGCTTAGACTGTCTTGTTAAATTGGTATGTCAAATACAAATAGGGTTTTCTCAAAATCAGCCAACGTTGGCATGCTTTTTAGATATTGATAACGCCTATAATAATGTTTTGGTAGAAAAAGTTATTGAAATACTTGATCAGATCAATGTTGGTAAAAACATTTGTACTTACATATGGGAGTTTCTTAAAGAGAGACACCTCCAAATCACGACTGATAATGATAAAGAGAAACATTCATTAGTAAGATGGACTAGTAAAGGAATCGCGCAAGGTGACCCGTTGTCCCCTTTACTTTTCAATATTTTAACTCACAAGATTTGTAAAAGTATCACCAATGTAGTTATATCGCAATATGCTGACGACTTTGTGATTTTTATTAATTCAAATAAAATTCATAAAAGTGTCATACAGCTCCAAGAAGCTCTAAATTTAATGACTTCTTTATTAGAATCTTTGGGATTGAAGTTGTCAAATGAAAAAACTAAAGTTTGTTTATTCAGTAGGGGTCGTAGAAGACAGCAAATAAACTTAAATATCTATGGGGATACGTTAAGCTGTGTTGATAAAGTTAAATATCTAGGAATGTGGTTGGACAGTAATTTACGATGGGGAACACATATAAATGAAACTTGGAAAAAAACACAAAGATTTTTAAACTTATTTAAAATATTAGCGGGACCAATGTGGGGTGTACATCCTAAACACTTGCGCAGATTATTTATATCAATCGTTAGGAGTAGATTTGATTATGGGAGCTTTCTTTATGATAGTAGTGCTAAGTCTCATGTATCGAAACTTGACAAAGTACAAAACCAAGCTTTAAGGATAATAGGTGGTTTCATTCGCACCACTCCAATCCATGTAATGGAAGCTGAAACGTGTATTCCTACTCTAGTTTTGAGAAGAAAATTCCTAGCAACTAAATATCTCTTGAAAGTAAAATCTTTTGATAATAATGTGACTACAAAACTATTAGACACTCTATTAAATTATACATCAAATAGTTATTGGCAAAATAAGAAAATTCCATTATTAGTAAAATTATATTCTAACATAAAGAATCACAACCTAGCATCAAGTTATCCTTTAGAAATGTACAAATTTAATACTTGGGTATCAAGTATTAAAGTAGATGATATAATTTGTAAAAAATTAGATAATATTACTTTAAACAAGAAATCCTATGATACCAACATCCTTAAGAATAAAGTCGTACAAGAAATACACTCCAAATATGATGGGTGGATTAAAATATTTACAGATGGTTCAAAATCTGATAGAGGTCTTGGAGCAGCATTTTATGATTATAGTAATAGCAATAATGGCCTTTTTAAACTATTAAATGATAACTCATGTATAATGACAGCGGAACTAGTTGCAATATCAGAAGCACTTAAATACTTACAGAGAATGCATTGTGCTAAATGTGTTATATTTGTTGACAGTCAAAGTGCTCTCCAGCATATAGCCCTATGTGCCTCTGGACGCAGAGGTACATCGATTGCTTATGATATATTAGAACACATCTTATACTTCCTTGGTAAGGATATTGAGCTGGTGTTGCAATGGGTTCCATCGCATGTTGGCTTACGGGGAAATGAGGAGGCGGATCGACTGGCGAAATCGGCTATTTCTGAAGGTTCGGAGTTGTTAATTGAAGCAAATAGTTTTGAAGTTTTAGTGAAATACAAAGAAGAATATTATAAAGAATGGAAAGAGTATTTTAACGTAATATCTAGAGAAAAAGGCATCTGGTATAAAACTTTACAAAGCGAGCCTCCTCGTATCCCCTGGTTTGCCAATAGTGAGGTTGATAGAAGAATGTGTGTAATAGCTCATAGATTGCGCTCCGGACACATTCCACTAAATAAATTTTATCACCTGGTGGGCAGGAGCAATAGTCCTTATTGCACAAACTGTGGAAAAATTGATGATGTACACCATTTCTTAATGGAATGTGTCCGAACGAAAGACAGTAGGGAGCGACTAGTACGATCTCTGCGAGTCAACTTGTGGGAAGTGGGCGTTTTCCAGAGCATCCTTTCGAGGCCGCTCTCTGCTGCCGCAGTTTTCATTTATAATAATTTTAAGATTTAGAAATTAGAATTTTTTTGTAATATGTAATTAGGATAAAATGGGGCTGACATTATATTCTTATAAAAAGCCCCTAAATAAATTAGATAATAAAAAAAAAAAAAAAAAAAAAAGAAGCTTCTCTTTTAATTGCTGTAGCAGTCGTTTGATAAGCCACAATTTTAAATACTGTAACCAGCTAAATAAGGACTAATGAGAGCTAAATAGATTTATTAAAAAATGTTTATTTTTGTTAAAATCTTCGATCCTTTCCCTTAAATAGGGTCAGTCCGAGTCAGCGCCAGACTCAGAGACTTCGCTTATGAAAATAAGCTGATCCCCGACAAGCAGTTCGGCTTTCGAGCCCGACACTCGTGCCCCCAGCAAGTGCTCCGCATCACGGACCACGTGCTCGCGAACTTCAATCGCGCCGCCAAACCCTGGAAGACGGGTGCTGTCTTCTTCGATGTGGCGAAAGCCTTCGACAAGGTCTGGCACAACGGCTTGATTTACAAGCTGTACAAACTGGGAGTGCCAGATAGACTCGTGCTCATCTTAGGAGACTTTCTCCTTGATCGGAGCTTCCGCTTCAGAGTGGAGGGCACGCGCTCATCTCTCCACTCCATCAGAGCCGGAGTCCCCCAGGGCTCGGCTCTGTCTCCCCCTACTTTTCACGCTGTACACCAGCGACATGCCCCGTACCCCACAGGTACATCTTGTCTTATACGCAGATGATACCGCCCTCTTCATATCCGATATCAATCAATATCGGATCTGCAGTCGTCTCAACACGGCGGTTGAGACGCTGGGCAACTGGTTCCGCACTTGGCGGATCGAGTTGAATCCGGACAAGAGCGCAGCGATCATGTTCGCTCGCGGCCCCCGCATTCAAAATGAGAGTCGGCCGACTCGCACGAGTCGGCACTCTCTCTTCCCCATAAAGCTATTTGACCGCGTCATCCCTTGGGTTGATGAGGTCAAATATCTAGGAGTCACTCTAGATAGAGGCCTGTACTTCAGCAAACACATCAGGACGGTAAGGAACAGAGCACACTTTGTGCTCGGTCGCCTCTACCCAATGATATGCGGGAAGAGTAAGATGTCCCTTAGGAATAAGGTCACACTTTACAAAACCTGCATCCGACCGATCATGACGTACTCGAGCGTAGTCTTCGCCCATGCCGGCAAATGCTACATCAGTTCGATGCAGCGGCTGCAGAATAAGTTCTTGCGCATGGCAGTCCAAGCGCCACGTTACATGCGCAACGCGGACCTACACTGCGACCTGGAGCTCCTTCCCGTGAAGGAGTACATGGTCTCCCTTTCGCGATCCTTCTTCGGCCTCGCTCCCCACCATCCAAATCCACTGGTGGTGGAGACGGTCAACAATACGCCCGACCGCCGAGCACACCACGCACGTCGCCGCCCGCGTAACGTGCTCACGGATAGACGCGACCCCATCTCTAGGACGCTGAAGCGAATGCTCTCGCGGACGCTATCCCCCCAGTCCGGCATGGACCAGGCTGACGGAACAGGTTTAGGGATGCCTTCCGCCCCCCATAGCCTGTAGACGTACACAACCCACACAGTACATAAATACACGTAGAATAGATGTGTTGCGGGGGAGTTTCTTTCGCCGTTTCTTCTCCTCCAGCTTCAAGCACTCCGAAACGGTAGTAGATTAGAATAGAATCGGCTTCACCGGTTAAGTCGATAGTCCCCAAATTAATAGTACTCTTGCCATTCGATGCCGCTATCAACTGTCCCCATGCAGCGTTCGAGCCGGGAGCGCGCCTCACAGGAGACGCGCCCCGAGCACGCTGCCACGGCTGATCGACCCCGCTCCCACGGGGTCGGAATGCCTTTTCCGCCCGGTGTCGCTGTCGTTAGTCGTCTGAGACGATGACAGCCTTAGCTTTAAGAAATAAAAGCGTGATTCCCGGGCCACGAGATCGGCATGCCACATATCCGTGGGCCCGGGTGTAGGCGATAGGAGAACATCGGGGTTTTGTTGTGGGTAGTCGGATTGCCAAATATTATTCCCGGAGTCCCACATATCCCTCGGTCCCCCTGGGCCAGGGGAACCCGTTAAGATTAGGGTTTTTCCCGAGACAAAAAGAGCCAGGGTGTTTATGTATGATATGTTTTTATTTACAAAATAAAAGTTTATAAGAAGGGGATTTATCTAGTTTCATACAAGTTTTCTTTGTTTAAATTGACTCAGTATATTTATCTAGTTGAGTTAAATAGTCATCTTCAAGTCGGTTTTAGTAGCAGCGCTGGATAAAAGTTATTGTGTCAGTGACTGCAAGATTCAATTTAGTTCGCAATATCAAGAGTAATTTATGTAAGCTTCAATGATCGTTGAGAAAAAACTGATAGGCTTTAAGGTTAAATAGTGTCGTAGACATCGTCTAGACGTCTTGCGTACATGCCATATAGTTGATTAAATTTTTATGTGGGCGACTCCGTTGTACCCGAGAGTCAATTGTTACAACTGGACTGCTAGGTTACACTCTGATGAGGTTAATTTGCTCCAATTACGGACATTTACCATTAACATTTTTACTATCGCTATTAACTATAGCGAATGTTGAGTACTGTTACAGAGAATGTTTTACTAACTCTCTCTGTTCGACTAAATTAGGTTTTACAGGAGTGCCGTCGACTCCCAATTAGGATTCCTTGCTTCAGATTAATCTGTTCATAAGCAGGGTATCCCAGATTTATTATACATTTTTGACTTCAATAATCGATCTGCTTCTTCCTGCCCTTATCCCAAATTATATAGATTCGGCACAATATGTTCTTTCCTTCCACTCTCCTCTGTCAGCTGCTATCTCAACATTCCCACCCTTTTTTACCATATCATCTTTTACGCAATCCATCCATCTTTTCAATACTGACGCTACTTTCACACTTGCTCTCATATTATTAAGTATTTATACATGTATATACTTCGATAATCGATATTCAGTTAAAAGAACATTGTAAACCCCTTAGTAACTGATTTTAAGTTCCTAAACATACATTCCTTTGAATGAAGGGGATAGCATCTGTTATATTTATTCTATACACTTTAAAGAAATACAGACATACCTCGGGTATAAGGTTCTTTGAACAAATTTTTAAATATGATATTTTGTTCACCACTGAGGTTTGACGCGGGTAGGCTTCAGCGCACCTACATGCACCTGAAATTAATATATTGTAACTGGTACCAAAGATTTTTGTGTATCACAGTAATCGTAGCGAGATGATATAATTTTCGAATACTGTTGCTGCCGCGCAATCTCATCGAGGGTCCATTAAACCCATCTATGTGGTATTCACAAAAATGTCTAATGCACTGCGATGGCGTGGCAACTCCTTGACCATTCCGAACGCACAGGACTTTGTAAACAAGATGTGTATCGCCAACCTTTAAGCATGAATAAAATGTAGAGCTGGCTTTAAAAAGTTTAATTTTAGGTTCTGTAGAACTGCGATTTACCAAAACATGGTATATTGCATGGTACATTCGATATTCTGTATTCTATGTCAATATATCCTTTATTTCTCCTGTCCTTGAAACTGGAAATTAAACTTTTCCACACGTCACAGCATTAATAGGTTTATTTTGATCGCGACTTTGCCCTATTAGGGCGATCATTTAGTCTAAATAAACATTAATTAATATGACCATGTATACGATCTGGTATCCAGGATATTTCCATTAGCGGTTTGTATTAGATATTTGCCATCAGGGTCATTAATTGTGCGGTGGCCTACTAATAATGAATAGGAGTAAGGCCGGAAATTCATTTATTAAATAAAGTAATTTAGGTACTAATTGTAACAATCAGGCATTTAGAAACTTTCCTATTGGAAGGATTATTGTTTAGTACTGTAACATGTTAAAACTTTCCATGCTGGAGCGAAGTAAGAATATTCTGCTTCTGCGGCTGGGGGCGGCCTGTCTTAACAAGATGACAAGAAACCCTAACTAGGTGGTAAAGCTTCAAACCCGTTTGGATATCAACCACCCCTGAGCTCGAAATATACCGCACTAATATCCTTGTGTTGTATAAGTATATTTATTGTATAAGTATATATTGTTGTATGGTATAAGTGAACCAGGTCCCCCATGAAAACAACAACAGTGTCAGCAGTGCCTCTCGTCACAAACATTAATAAGCAGCGGTAACTAGTTACTATTAAGAATATAAAAAACGAAAGTTATCGCAGAGAAGTTGCAAGATAATCAAAAGTCGATCCTTCGACCCGTCACAAATCCTCTAGGTAGTGGTTGGGGTTTACAGTAGGTATTCCTTCGTGACCATCGTGTTCGATATAGGATTAAATATTTTTAGTATATAATTAACTAATTTGAGTTAGTGAGGAAGACCCGAGCCCACACTAACCCTCAATTAGTTAAAGTCGTTAGTCTTAGTTATGACATACGAAAGCCGTTGCGAAATATGAAAGTGAATTTGTTTGTTACACTTTCACGCCTAAACCGCTAAACTAATTTTGATAAATATCGGTTTATTCATAGATGTTCTTTTTCAAGGTCCAGAAAAAGAACATAAGCATTTTAATTCATATGACAGAACAGCATTTGCCGGGTCAACTATATATATTTATATATAATTATGTATGTATAGTAGATTTACTTAAAATTTATATTTACTCATTTTGCGTCTACATCGCAAGACATCGCTCACTAAGAACGGATTTTACGAAATTCCCATCCAAAATGTATTTTTTCTTATTTATTTATAGATGACAGAACAACGGCCGGACCAGCTAATGTTCTATGTACCCCAAACTGTTTTCAGCCAATTCTCTTCTTTAATTCTAATTCTTGATAAAATTTATAAAGAATTCTGGGAAAGTCGAACCAAGTACAAACTACGCTGAAACGAGCTACGTAAGTGCACTTAAGAAGTTAAAACCCTGAAAACATTCAGTACAAAACTGTCGGTGCTGCAGTTTGGAATGGTTCTTCAATCATTGGGTTTGCCATGAATGTTATTTCTAGTTCTTTCAAACTATCGTATTTATCTGTATATACCTAGTCAGGTCATAAATTCTGTCACATGTTTAATGTAAAATAATTGTAACAAGTTTATTCATTATGTAACCATTCATATACCAAAATGAACTTAACAAAACATAGATTCTTATGACATTAAAGTTTATTCAAAATTACCTCCGTGATTTTGAATACAAGCCTTCAATCTGCGCGGCCAGTCGTCTATCGCAGCACGAACGAGGTCCATGTCAATATCGGCGGCTGCCTTAATCAAGGATGTCTTGAGTGACTCCAAATTGGGATGAGGCTTTGAGCACGCCTTTTCCTCCAAGTGTTGCCATATCTTGTAATCTAACGGATTCAAATCTGGACTGGATGAGGGCCAGTCTTCGTGCCGGATGAAGTCGATTTCACGCGCCGCCAGCCAGTCTTGTGTGCTCTTCGCTCTATGAGCTGGCGCCGAATCTTGTTGGAATACCCAGTGCCTGTTATTGAACATGGTATGAGAAACAGGTTCCACAAGGTTCGTCAGGACTGTATTTTGATACACAACAGCATTCGTTTTTACACCTTTCTCACAAAAATGTACCTCTGTTAAGCCCCAATAAGAAACTCCCAACCATACCATGAGCGAGGATGGAAAATGACCTCGTTGGACACGCGGAATACGGTTGCTCGCTTCTTCACTACTGTGTGCGTACACCTTATCATTTTGTTTGTTGTAGCTCTCTTCTACGGTAAACATTTTTTCATCCGAAAAAAGAATTTCCCGATATTTTTTTCCCGCGTACCGCTTCAACAAAGCGCGGCATCTCTTCAGTCTCAGGTCCATTAGACGAGCATTCAAACGATGTCCTGTTTTTCTTCGATATGCCCGAAGCCCTAAGTCTTCATTTAACACCCTTTTCACCGTGGTTCTGCTTAACCCCATCTGAAGTGCCAACAGTTTCTGCTTACGTTTGGGATTTCTTTGAATTCGTGCCTTCACAGCTTTTATCACTGCTGGAGTCCTAACAGACCGAGGGCGACCACTTCTTGACCTGTCATCTACACTAGAGTCTTCATTGTATCGTTTGATGGTACGATAAATGAATCTTTTGGTTATATTAAAAATTTTCAGTATGTTAAAAATTTGAATTGGCGCGTAACTGCAACGATGCAACGCAATAACTGCAACACGGTCTTCTTTAAGCGTCCACTCCATATTTAAAAATGAGTAAAATTCTAAAAGTATACATTTTTATTTTCATGAACAATTCGAAATTCGAATTCAATAAACTTTTTTGTGGCCAGCATTCTAAAAGAAAAGTTTTTACTGTGTGACAATACTTATGACCTGACTAGGTATATTGTACTCGTTTCATCAATAAAAAGAGGAGTAAAGAGGTGTTTTTATTTCATTTAATAGTAAGCAGTTACTGTCCCTTATGGATATATGCGACCATATGGGCACCGCGAACATGCTGTTCTCCGCATAGGCGTAGAGAAACCTGGCAATCAGTATTACGGACACAGCAGACACAGCACCAGTTATTATGGCGGCATACTTATAGACCAGGGGTGATTGCATGCATTGCATTGCAGACAGGCTTGAAGTGTCGCCATCTAGCTCCTAGCTCCTAGCAAGATATTGAGCCAATTATGCTAAAGTGGCGAAACTTTCACATTTCCCTTGACATATCCGAATTGACGATCTCCACAGCGTAACGACTAACGCACTTCGGTACTCTTCCTGAGGTCATCGGTTCGATTCCCGTCCCGCGTCTAGGTGTTTTTGTATAATATGTATTTATTATTAAAAGGAAATTGTATATATAGTATATTAGTCATTTAGTACCCATAAAACAAGTATAGCACTAGCTACTGTTCTGTGAATTGTCCCAGTGTATTTATTTGTTATTCATTTCTAATGTTATCCATTTTAGAAACTCCACGAATTCAACTCAGCATTCGTATCTCTGCATCTTTTCCATTTCCTCTTGTGGACCAGCATTCTGAACTAAAGTAATATTCACATAATAAATCTTTCGTATGATAGAAACACTAGAACTCACTCAACTATTTATCAAATTCTCGAATGTTCACCGAAACAGACCTGAATCAGCTTATGTCTAAATTGTTCCACTTTATTGGAGTTGGGGTTACATAAAACATTAATCAGTTGCAAACACCAAAGTTCGCTGACAAATACTCGGGAGTTTCAATCTTCAAGCAGTAAAAATGGTTTGGTTCAATAATCTTAAGAACTTATAAGTTAAATGTGTAACATCTATATCTATACAAATAAATAAAATTGGAGGGTCTGTTTCTAATATTAAAATAACCGCTTTTTACTAAGTGCATTCGGACGTATACACGGTACATATACCAAAACAACATTTATTACAATTTTTGTCTGTTTGTCTGTCTGTCTGTCTGTTTGTTCCGGCTAATCTTTGAAACGTCTGGACCAATTTTGACGGGACTTTCACTGGCAGATAGCTGATGTATCAAGGAGTAACTTAGGCTATTTTTATTTTAGAAAAAAAAAATAGTTTATGTTAAAAATGACAAGTTTCGGAAATTTCAATTTCCAATTTAAGTTGACCTCAGATTTATATCATCAATCATATGAAATAGGGTTCAGCTTAGGCTGGACTCTGTAGGTTCGAACGCAGTTTGTATATTTCATTTATCCTGATGTTAATCCTGATGATCATCATGTGGGATCCTCATGTCCTATGGGACAAAATTATTAAATTTGTGTATTATCATCGGTTCATGACAAGTGTGCAAAATTTTGATTTCTTTTGATCATTCGAAGTGACTAAAAATCGAGTCCGAAAATTTCGTTACATAAATACATACAGATCAAGTCAATAAAGGCGTGGTGAAAATATTATCATTGTTTGTTATCTACTTTAACATAATTTTGTTGACGTGACATTAATGCCAGTTTGTAACGGAAGACCAGCACTGGTTTTATTAAACAGTCATGCTCCGATAGTAATCTATCGGAGCATGACTGTTTAAGACCTAGAACCTTTTTAGAGCTAATCTTAGTTTAGGTTTTTTGTTTATATTTCGCTCGTTTTATCTGTAGCTATAAATGTATTTTTCTTACTATGTAATCTATAATGTAAGCTTTAACACGAACATTACCATTCATATTGAAACTGAGCAGTTAAGGCGTTGAATTTGAACCATCCAGCAAAGTCCAGAGCAATAAGACCACTTAATCCGATTAGTTCCTTTTACTGAAGTTCCTAGCAATTCTGCAATACTTTCACCAAGAGGATTACGAAGAAGGTTTTTCCATTAGTCTTACAGTTTCATTTTTAATGCTAACAGAGTAATAAGCGGATATTATACGGGAAATATTTTTCTTCGTTAAATTTTTAAGTGTTTTATTTGATTTTAATTTGGTTATTTTTAGTCGATTAATATTTATTGGTGGTACAATCTTGTTTAGAACTTGTTCTCTGTGTGTGAAAGGATGTGGCCTCGCGGGGCCATACCCATTTCACACTCTATTCCGCCATATCATCTTTTACGTTATACATCCACTTTTCTTTGGTCTACCTCTCTTCCTGGATCCATCCACTCTCAAATACACGGCACGGCCAGGTTCTAACGGAAGACCAGCGCTGGTTTTCAAACCAGTTATGCTGATTTAGAACCTTTCTAGGGTTAATTTTAAGTTAAGTTTTTTGTTTATATTTAGTTTGTTTTATTTGTAGCTCTAAATAAATATATTTTTCTTTCTGTATTTCTCTTTCAAATAGAAATCTATCATTTTCCTTGATGGCAGTCTTCTTTTCACATTATATGACCATAACACGTTATAAATTATTATACTAATGTTAAATCATATGATGTCCTCATGGTTTAATGAACATCATATAAGTCTGTTATAAACTTCAGGTAAATTATATTGTATGTTATCACGTACAAAATAAGCATAAGTTAGTTCAGTAAACTAGTTAGTACAACTTGTGTTCCATACTCTCATAGGGCTTGACTTCTTATCTTAAAGTTTAATTTGTGCTGAAGTTAATCCAGTGATTATAATAGGTCTTTACCAATGAAATTGCCGTTCTGCAGTACTGGCCATTTCAAATCAAAATAATTTTTGTTTGGCTAAGAATTCGAATTTCAAATTAATTTTATTTTAAAAACATGGAATTCTTTTTCCAAAAGTAGTCATTTGTTTATTGATTAATGTTACATTTTCATCGCATTTCAATCTTCTTCGTCATCATGGATACGTTAAAAATTCGAGTAATTATGGAATATGAGTACCGTCGTGGCAGCAACGCGGCATAAGCGGCACGTAACATCAACGACGTTTACGGAGCTAACACTACAAACCAACGCACAACCTGTTATTGGTTTGCTCGCTTCCGTTCTGGGAATTTCGACTTGAAAAATGCACCTCGCGATCGTCCGAAGACTTCGGTCGACAATGACGAATTAAAGGCGATTGTAGAAGCTGATGATACACAATCTACGGCTGAATTAGCAGCAGCTTTCGACGTTAGCGTCAAAACAATATTGGTCCATTTGCGTCAAATTGGCAAGGTAAAAAAGCTTGACAAATGGGTGCCCCACGAACTCAATGATCGCCACAAATGAAGGAATTTTGAACCGCATTATTACCTGCGATGAAAAATGGATTCTGTTTGATAACCGCAAGCGCTCAGCAAGTTGGTTGGATCCTGGTTCAACACCTAAACAATGCCCTAAACGAAAACTTACCCCTAGAAAAGTGATGGTCACTGTTTGGTGGTCTAGCCCCGGTGTGATTCATCACAGCTTCGTACCAAACGGGGTGATCGTTACTGTAGATGTGTACTGTAAAGAACTGAACACAATGATGGAGAAGCTGACACACCTCCAACCAGCATTGGTCAAACGCTCGTCTCCGCTGCTCCTACACGACAACGCGCGACCTCATACTGCACAGCAGACGGTCTCCAAGTTGCAAGAACTGGGGTTGGAAGTTCTCCGTCATCTGCCCTACTCACCAGACCTTGCGCCTACAGACTACTACTTTTTCCAGAATTTGGATAACTTCTTGGCGGGAAAAAAATTCAATAACCGAGAGGCAGTACAAAATGCCTTTGAAGAATTTGTTGCCTCCCGTCCAGCCGATTTCTTTAAGAAGGGCATCAATAAACTGCCACTGTGTTGGCAAAGATGCATTGATTGCATGGGTGATTACTTCGATTAATACAAATAAAAAATACATGAAAAAATTCGTTTAAATTTTTTCATACAAAACGGCAGTTTCATAGGTAAAACCTAATATCTCAGCTATTAATTAGTTCTCTATATTGAGAGCTGATATTAAGCATCAAAGAGCGTATTCCACGTGTAGGTGAGCAGTCAAAGTAGATTGTTAAGGTTTTGTTACTTGTTTATAAAGTTGGAATAGTACCGCGTGGTAGGTGTCTGGATATGATACCATATATCAGATGCAGATACTAAGCTGGTGGTAACAGCATACATCGTTTAAATAGTTTTTCCAACCTAATGTGTATATTGTTTGCTACATATCGACGGCATAGAAAAACTTCGTGATCTCTAGTATATCTAGCCCGCCAGTCCACCTTGGACAAGCGTGGCGGGTATGCTGTCGTTTCCGATGTCGGTGATGGCCCGAATCTAGCAGTAACAGCTTATAGAGTTAGTGCTACCATAAGCTCTTTTAATCCTTTTTGTGACGAAATATTTATGTCAAAATATTGTTTGTAAAAAACATTATTTATTTAAATAGAATTACTAAACGTTTCATTAAATTAGACAAAATAATTTTTTTTTATATTTTAAATTATTTATGATAATTTTGGCCATACAAAATGACAGAACTCACAATTGTTAAATGGAATATAATTTTTACGTTCTTCGATGTATCAGAGTTGCTTTGTGAGCGCGTAATTGGAGATAATGACAGTGAATAAATGGGTGCGGTTTACTTTATCTCTGTAACCTCTGGCCCATTTTCATTCGGACCTTATGCAGACTAGTTTGCTAGACTTCGTTTTAGTTTGAATTCATTTAGGTGTCTAATTTATTTTCGAAACTGTAATTATTAACTTGTAGCTGGTGTAGTTTGAAACAGTATTAAACTTGGCATTTAGTGCCCTGTCATTTTCAATTTAATAGTTAAAAGTATTTTCAATACTTACTGAACAATATATAATAAAATAAACAAACTCTTGCTTATAGTTGAGCTTGATACTTATCAGCAAGATTATTGCATAAATTTAAGCTTTACGAAATTATGATTCTTCTCAATAACGGACGCGTATCTCAAAGAAGCAGCAGAAAGAAATCTGGCATGGACTTTATAGTAGTCCCTCCAAAATCCGTAGCAATGATATTTTAGCAAACTGACAACCATTGGCTTCAACAGTACTAAAGATGCGACCGAGATGTATCTTTAAGATGATTATTATTTTTGATCATTATAAGCTTAAATCACAAATGTCTATTATTTATATAATAGTTTTATCAACACCATATAATTATAATTCAAGATTAATATTTTTTTAATGATCAACAATCATATGATATTCGTGCATTACAAAAAATATAAGACTAAAAGTGAGGACCTTTAATTTTCAAAGTCAATGAAGCAATCAAGCGGCTCCCCTGGCGATATTCGATACTGAGAAATGTACTATTCTTTTTGTTGGGATAATTGCAATTTGTTGCGGATCGCTCTACTGGTAATTCTTTCCCCGCGGCCATTGCCTGGGGCGGGGTTCAGTGCCGAACTACGAACACTAAATAAGCTCAGAAGGGAGACTCGCATGTATATGCAACGATTACATTTATTGCTGAATATTTAATATGACAACTGTGGACTTATTTTATTTTATTAAAATAACTTGGAAACTGTTAAAATATATATTTTGCTAATAGGGCTGCTCTATCACCTAAAAATGTATAAAAAGTCAAGTGGACTCCTAATTTTGGTTACTTACAGATAGAAAAGGACACGGATCGTTGAGTTTCATTTCGGGATTAGAAATCTGAAGGTGTTCCTCGATCGTCCCTAAATATGAAATATAGCCACATCTGCTGCATCTTTTTTGTGGCCTTATTATAAATAGAACGTATGTCAAAATGGCATAAACAAAAAAAATCTCAAGTACCTTGTAGTAAGTTCCTTATACGCATCCTGGTCCAAAAGGAAAGTTTCAACAAGATCCCTACGAAAATTAATTGTCGATAAGAAAAAAATATTTTAGTCGACGGTCATATTTTAGCATTTTTAGCAAGTTTCCGTGATGTGGGTATATTTTTTAGAAATGATTAAATTTACTGTATTATATTGCGGTATTATATACATGTATATTGCGGGTATTCAAGTGTTGTATGATAGGAATTCACACAAAATTGCAATTCAAGAATACTTAATACATTATACATTCCAATTTTATTTAAATCATTAGAAAACTAAGCATGTTCTAAATTGTCAACCTCTGTTCTAGTTATTCTTTGCTGCTAGCATCCTTAATGAAAACAAACGGCCCTCGGATATAATTCCCAATTACGGTTTACCCTCTTTGTGTTTCCTCAGAATCGGGGTGTCAAGTCAAGGCTTCCTTCATTTATGTTACAGAAATTTGATTCGGTATAAGCAAAAGTTCCATTTTCAGAATATTATTGGAAAAGGGTATTGAAATATCCTTTAGTTTATTTTAGATATTGATCGATAATTGTTTTTGATTATACAGATGATACAGCATGACCATTCTTCATTCTCAATACAATTCCAGCATATGTTCACTTTTCACTCCTTTAAAAATTTTGTTATATCTTGTACGTGTATATACAAAAACAATTTTCCCGCATATTGTAAACTCTATTCTTCACTTTTGTTCATTTTAAAATTGCTTGGAAGAGATCCCTTCAATTGTAAGTTTATGTGCAATTAATAAATAATCGAACTATTATTCAAAATTTTACATATGGCACACTATTCCTTTTATCGAATAAGAGCATAATTACAATAAAATTTATCTGTGCAGGGGTTTCAAAAGGGGGTCAAAGTTTTTACTGTGTGACAATACTTATGACCTGACTAGGTATATGTGTCGCTTAATATTTGATTGTTTTGTAGAACCGTTAACTGAATGGAGCGATTTTGATGCCTTACTTGTACGAATGATGAAATAAATAAGTAGGTTGATAAAATCAGACACTTGAATCTAAATCCTTGCAGGGGCGGAGAAAGAATACTAACCTCTGCGGCCGGGGTCGGCCTGTCGTAAAAGGCGACAAAACAACCCATCCTAGCTACGTGGTAGGGCCTCAAGCCCGTCTGGATGGCGACCACCTTTGGTCTTAAGTATGCCGCCATAATAACCTTGTGTTGTGTTCCGGCATTAGTGACCCAAGTTCCTGTACCCTTATGGGGCAGCAGCGTGTTCGCGATGACACTGGCGTTGCAAACACCCATAGGCGACGGTAACTGCTAAATTCTAAGCGGGCCGTCAGCCTGTCTGCTGTCCTACAGCAATAAAAAAAAAAATATAACTTCGTGTTAAATGTTGCGGACGACACTAACCAATCTCTTTTTAAACGTTTATTCGTGATATCCCCTTTACATTTTGTTCGGTTGAATAAATTTCATAATTCAATGTTCGCTAGTGTTCTTTTATGTTGAAACAATATTAAATTTTCAATAGTATTTTTTCACGCCTTCGTCATGCAAAATAGTACTCATGCTTTAATACTTCACTGATTCGAAACTTTTGAGATCTTTTCATAGATTATGGAACTAGGGAATAGAAGTTTTTAAATCCATTATTGTGTTTATTTCACTGAAAATTATATAAACGAGGTTACGTTGGTCCCTTGTAAATACTCCCCTTCTACAATTTGATGTGATGCATGTGAGTTAATACTTTACTCGGCTAACTTGTAAATGAATAATAATAACTGAGATCTTTTTATACGTACTTTAATTTTGTTACATATTTAATTATAGAAATTTCTTCCCTATTGGGATCATTCAGTGAAGTTTCATATTCATTTCAAAATTCATTCCTTGGACATAATGCCCCATTGGGTGCAGAATAGGGGGATGGGATAGTGTACCAAAAACGCTTGTCCAAAGTGGATCGGTGGGTTACACAAATCGGTGATATTGATAGTTATTTTTCCTTCACCGTCGGAAAATTATATGAAATATGGAAAATACATATACAGCGAGAAAAAGCAAGAAAACTGCTTAAGCGTTGTATGTCATCGTGTGTATCAAACCCTGTAACCTCTAGGTTGGCCTTCGAGTATATAACTCGACTTATTCTCTAATAAACCCAAAAAAAATGTTATAAAATTACAGTGGAATAATTTCGTACTACATGTACGTAAACCCCATTGAAACAGCAACGTAAAACACATTACGTACTCAAGTCTTAGCCTAGTTTCCGCAAGTAGAGCCGAGCGTTGGTTGTTAAACCTAAATGTGGTAATTCCCGGTTATTCCCTCAAGTGCCCTTAGACACGTGAGAGCCGTTAGCGAAGTCACATTCCTAGCACTACTGCATTTTTAATTCGCAAAGCGAAATCTTTTATGCCGTGAGTGGTAAATTGCTTTGTTATTTTTAAGCATATGAAGTTTACTTTTGTGTGTTATGCAATTTTATTTGAAATCACACAAGAAAAGCTTTTTGTTTTTATTAGACATAGCGTGGATTTGATTCGAAATCTAAAAAGTAACAAATTATCGTTGTATGGCCATATAATGCGCAAGCAAGAATGCCATGTAACAATAAAGATGGATGCCGAAGTAGGTGTAGACCAAAGAAAAGATGGATAGTTACCTAAAAGAAGGAGAGAACAGTACAGACCCCATATAAAAGGGATTAAGGTCAGGAAGAAGATAAGAATAGGTTTTTAGTTTAAGTTTTGGAATTTTAAAACCTATAAATAGATCGTATTAAAATTATGTGCAAAATGATACGGAATGAATAACCCGGGTATTTAACTTCTTTAGGCGCGCTACACACGTAACTTTATAAAACTAACCATCACACTCGGTGATGTAACGCTAGTTCGGGTAAAGTCGGCTCTAATCGAATCAGAGAAAGGGAGAGATATAGTAAACGCGTCATTGTTATACTTACGTTCAATGAGAGTGTATGACACATACAGTGTTGTATGCAACACACATTAATGGTTCATTGGCATATATCATTGCAATTTTTATTGGGTATGACGACATCTATCGCACAATGTCTATCGCACGTCGTAATTCGATTTGTAGTTCGATTATGCACAATATATACTGATTTATAAACGAAAAGTAAATAAGTACAAAATCATCTGTCCAGTACATAACACACGCGCACTGCTGCTTACTACTAGAAGACGATGCAATGGTCAAAGTATAGTTGAACTATTGTAAATTAATTTGCTCTTAAAATATTCCCAAAGTAAGATTGTACATAACCAATGAGCATTTCTAATTACTATCACGTCTTCTTTAATATATTAAATCAATGAAGTTAAAACATGCTTAGAAGTGTATAATTGAGTAATTACCATCTATCTGACTTTGATAAATATTGTTAAATTATTATGGAGCAATTCTGAAACATGTTATCTTGTGAACTGCTTAGAAGCTGTTCGTTAATTGAACTAATTATAAAGACTTATAATGTATTTATTGTTTTTAATATTACTGAACACATAATTAAGATATATTATAAACCAGCCTTCAATAACTCCAGTGTTAGTTCATATCTGGAAGTAGTTGGTACTAATTAAGAGCGTGTTTGTGGTCCCTCTGTACGCCCGGCCACCAGATCGCTGCGGTGCGAGACTTAATAATACGCTTGTCGGATCTGCAAGATGAGTCAACGTCGAGCTGCGTTGAAGTCACGCTAATCATGTCGTTGTGCGCTCCCGTAGCTCAAGCTACGTTACCCCCTGGGTTAGGTAGGATTAGGGAGTATTGCTCCCTGAGTTTATGCTCCAAATCTCCCCAATAAAATTTTGTGGGGAAGAAGACCCAAAATTAAGAGCACGTTTTGTAGTCCATGTGTTCGTATCACAAGAGAGTTAGCAAAACAACTAAAACATAATTCTTGTAATCGCTAGAAAGGTTAACTTTAATGAAGTTCTTTATTAATGTGAATTGTTCTAGTATTGATATGTTTTATGTAATAATTTTTCACTGCTGTCGGCAATCCGCATTGCTTTTTTATTAAGTAACTACATTGTATATTAATTTAGGCAAGGTTGTGAAGTAAATGCTTGCACTTCTGCACTTAATGGCGTGAGGTAGCCGGCGTCATTTCTGGCACTAAATACCGGCCCAGTTGTCATCATTAGGCCTGTCTATTTATACAAACGTGAAATGTTGCATGCCTTACAGCGACTTCGTACCCCTTCTAATAACAATCAGAGACAATCAAAGGAATACAAGTTTGTTAAAACTTAAAGAGAAATAAACTTTTAATAGCTATAACGAATGCGTTTTGTTTTGGAATCGGACATATTTTAAGCGGAGCTATCTACCACATAAATAACTGGGAAATTTATTTGTCATTGGCGAAATACAGCTAAAAGATTTAGAGTTTCGAGTAAGGAAGTAGTTGACATCTCGACGTGAAAAAGGTTTAGGCTTCATTCAGAAGTTTTATAACCTATATAAGAGAAATTATATTCGAAGGTACAGTGGATTGATTGCACGATTAATGGCCAGAATTAATAATAATTACAACAAAGAAGAAAGCTCTAAAATAAGGACAGTGATAGAAATCAGAGTAGATGGATACAAGAGGAGAGGTAGACCAAAGAAAATTGCATAAAAGATAATTTGGTAAAAAAGGGTGTGGATGTTAAGAAGACAGCTAACAGAGAAGAGTGGAAGGAGAGAACATGTTGTGCCGAATCCATATAATATGGGATAAGGCCAGGAAGAAGAAGAACTTCAACACAGAATATATTTGATAACGGTAGGACGGCTGTTTGATATTTTATTTTTGTATCGATTATATTTATACAGTTGATTGATTTTAATTCAACACCACCAATTATAGACGTTTTAAAAAAGCTGGTTAACGGCATTTTTACGGGAAAATACGATTCAAAAAATTAGTCAATACATTTCATTCGGAGTTTCAATATTAATAAATAGGAAAACGATGTGTTAAAGTTTCCCTTTGTAAGCTTTCTCTATTGAGATAAAACAATTGGTTAAAACGGACCACTTCGCTCATGTTTGTTATTACAGCTGTTTTACACAATTTTCTTGATTTCTACATTAACTTTGATGTGGTATTGCCCTGTTTATAACGAAGCGTGTTGTATAAAGTACGTAGTAAAGTTTTTATCATCCTAAATTTGATTATCTTACACCAGTAAAAAGAATTTCTAGAGAAAATGGAAAATATTAAAGCTAGCCATAAACTTGCGAAAGCAAATTAAACGTTATTTTATTTGAATATATAAAGTAATTCAAATAATTTTAGTTTAATATATTTTGTTAATAATTTCATGCACTTCATATAACAGACATGGTATATATTATACAGGATAAAATATATAAGGGGAGGATGCCATATAACTAGGAAAATGATAAACATGAGAGTGGAATGGATACAGGAGGAAAGGTAGACCAAAGAAAAGATAGGATGGATTGCGTAAAAGATGATATGGTGGATAAGGGTGTGAATGTTGAGATGACGGCTAACAGAGGAGATTTAAAAGAGAGAACAAGTTGTGCTGATCCCATACGTTGGATAAAGACAGGAAGAAGACGTATAACAGACACAACTTAACAGACGTGTTGCGTGTCTACCAAAATTTGTTATTTTGTCCGATTATTAGTTACTTGTGAGGTAAATATGATTTTTGGTACTATGGTAGGAATGTAAAGAAAATAGTAACGATAAAAACTACTATTCAGCTTTGTCTCAATTTATGAGACGGTATAACGGGTATCCTTCATGCTGCTATCAAACAACTAGATATTTTTATCTTCTCGTATCTTAAAATACAAAAAAAAATACAATTTTCGTTTAAGGTAAATACGAATTAAATTTATATATAACTGCGACCGAATACGAACGAATCGAAACGCCAGACCGAAGCCGGAACGCTTGCGGAGATCACGTTTAGATTCCCGACTCGAGTCTTGGTGTTCATGTATAATATGTATTTATTTACATAAAATTTATATGTGTCATCAATTGTATTACTCATATTACAAGCGCTTTGCCACTTGCTTTGAGCCTAAATGACCCTGGGTGATATTTCATAGTACATTTATTTTTAGCACGCTTTTATGAGTTTCACCTGTATGTTTTTTTTATTGCTGTAGGACAGCAGACTGGCTAACGGTCCGCTTAGAATTTAGCAGTTACCGTCACCTATGGGTTTTTGTAACGCTAGTGGCATCGCGAACACGCTGCTGTCCCATAAGGGTACAGGAACTTGGGTCACTAAAGCCGGAACACAACAGAAGGTTATTATGGCGGCATACTTAAGACCAAAGGTGGTCGCCAGCCAAACGGGCTTGGGGCTCTACCACGCAGCTAGGGTGGGTTGTTTTGTCACCTTTTACTACAGCCCGACCCCGGCCACAGAGTTCAGTATTCTTTCTCCGTCCCTGCACGGATAAAAATGTATGTTTGTTTATTTGTAACCGACTCCTTTAATGGTACAATTAGTCAAAAAATGCTAGGAAATATATGATGGCACAAGGCGCTCCACGCTATTTTTCCCAATATACAATCATATAATTTTTCGTTCATTATTTTATATTAAGTACTAGCTGAGCCCGCGACTCCGTCCGCGTGGGATAGTGACTTTATAAATTATAGCCTATGTGTTATTCTGATGTATAAGCTATATTATTGTAAAGTTTCATTAAAATCCATTCAGTAGTTTTCACGTGAAAGAGTAACAAACCCACATTCTTAGAAACTTTCGCGTTTATAATATTAGTAGGATGTGTTATTCTGATTATTATTGTAAAGTTTCATTAAAATCCATTCAGTAGTTTTTACGTGAAAGAGTAACAAACCCACATTCTTAGAAACCTTCGCGTTTATAATATTAGTAGGATGTGTTATTCAGATGTATAAACTATATTATTGTAAAGTTTCATTAAAATCCATTTAATAGTTTTTGCGTGAAAGAGTAATAATAAACCTACATTCTTAAAAACTTTCGCGTTTATAATATTAGTAGGATTACGATAACTTATTAATTCTGTATTTCGCGTTAGAAATATAAATAACGCGTCGTCGTATACATACGATCATTTTCTAGACGCTGATCTCTAGATTGCAAATTTTCTTGAATCCTATCGGTGCGCCTTATATGCCCGCGCAGGCGTGTAGAACCTACAATATCCAGCCTAAGCTGACCCCTATTTCATATGATTGTTGATATTAATCTGAGGTCAACTTAAATTGGAAGTTAAAATATCAAAACTTATCATTTTTAACAAAATCTATTTATTTTTTCTAAAGTAAAAATAGCCTGAGTTACTCCTTGTTACATCAGCTATCTGCCAGTGAAAGTCCTGTCAAAATCGGTGCAGCCATTTCAGAGATTAGTCGGAACAAACAGACAGACAGACAGACAAAAATTGTAAAAAATAATGTTTTGGTATATGTACCGTGTATACGTCCGAATGCACTTAGTAAAAAGCGCTTATATTACAAACAGACCTTCCAATATTATTTATTTGTATAGATTATTATTCACTTTTTAGTTAATTTTATCATTAAAGCATGTTCTGTAGTTTTTTCATTGTAACATTAAATTCTATAGAATGTATACTGTCTAAAATAACAGAAACCCCTACAATAGTTGATATATAAGTCACATGAAACTTTGAGCACGTGCATTAAACCTAACCGCAGTTACGTACGTTAGTAGTAATTATGATTTACGATGTTTAAGCATAGTGTTCTCCAATTTAACAAACTTTGTGCGCTTGGTAATATGTAACAAGGCTTTCTTGAGGTTTCGTTCAATTTGTGGCTTAGTATAACGACTATTATTACGACGAGAAATTGAAAAGTTATATAATATGTCGCTTGAATTTTCTCATTATGTAATCGTGATACTATAATCAGCCTATTGTCCGCTGCTGGTCATTGTCCTCTTTTAAGAAACGTCACTTATTCTAATATTTGATTGCATTATGTGTAAATTGTTTTAATGTCTGGACTTTACTTCGTCTTGACAAACGTCATGTAAGACGCCGCCAGATAAGGTGAGGTGACGATCTGTGAAAAATGGCTGGGTGTGAAATTACTGATATCAAAATCCAATTACAATAAACTTTTCGTTCCCTATCAAGCTTAAAAACTTACTATATGGTACAACCCGTAAATCTAATTTTGACAAGCCCGATATCAGTATATCGGACAAGGAGTCAGTCTCCTTCCTTTAGGGGATAATCGTAGCCCAACAACAAATATACAATTATAAGACGGTGTTTATATCATTAGAAAAATAATAGAAGATTGTTCTATAAAAATGTCATTTCATATTTTTGTCTATTAAATGAGTCCTAATTGTTGACTGGATAAATTTGTGTATACTTGTATCGTACGTATTTCTTATTCTAAGTTTGATTAAATTAAATAGAAGACCTGGTGTCCGAACCCAAAATTATTGAAGAGATCAAAGCTGCTAGACCTCAGTGACTCGGACACCTAGGTAGAATGGGAGAGGAGCGTGCCGTGTAGAGATAGAAAGTAAGAAAGAAAGAAAATATATTTTATTGGTATAAAAATGACAAATACATACAAAAATCTATATAAAATAAAAAGAGAGCGCTGAGCGTACTTGGGAGCACCAAATGGGAGACGCTCTATGGCACGTACTAGATACCGCTGGGTAGAGCTCAAGACCTGCTCGCCCTTGGCTATAGTGACTGGCGAGAACTATCACAAGACCGAAAGGCACGGCGTGATCTGGTATCGGAGGCCAAGACTCGCTTTGGGTCGAAACTTATGAT
This sequence comes from Malacosoma neustria, assembly GCA_963693495.1. Lineage (NCBI taxonomy): Eukaryota > Metazoa > Arthropoda > Insecta > Lepidoptera > Lasiocampidae > Malacosoma > Malacosoma neustria. The sequence goes on along the minus strand of OY856377.1, from coordinate 14,050,678 downwards.
GAACCGAACGTCTATAAAAGCTGCGATGCTAAGTTGCACCTTATATAAATTATATAATTAGGTAACAACATTTGTTAGAGCTGTCATGTTTCATAAACTAGCATATTTTTGCTTCAACAACATCACTGTCACTACTTATATTGTATACATAAGATCTATAATGGTATCGTTTCAAATAAGGAAAACAAATTGACGGAAATTCTTCGCTAACCAAAATATTTACTAAAATATGAAGATATCGTATTGATGTGTTTGTAACTCAAGGTTATATACAATTAATTGAAAATCTAAATCAAAATCAAGTAGCGTTACTAATAAGTTGAAAAATTAATGCTTAATTTATATTAATTATTAAAAACAAAAATGTTGTGTTGTATATTTTGAATGTCAGCGGGATTTAACGCTAACATAAAAATTTTATAGCCGAGGTACAAGCGATAGGGTAAAAAACTATGAATGGCACTCGGGGACTGCCGCGGTAAAGCTATTGCATAGCATTTTAATCAACTTATGCAATTATAATTATTTATGCAGTAATTATTTTTTTTCTAAAGTATCGATGTTTTTATCGATATTTTTTGGACAAGATATATTGATACTCGATAATAAAAAACTAAAACTATCGATGTTTTTATTATCGAGTATCGATATATCTTGTCCAACAAATATCGATAGAAAACATCGATACTTTAGAAAAAAAAACATCGATAGTTGAAATATCGATAGATATCGCCCATCCCTACCACACTCACCGCACGTGCGCCCCATAAATATACATACATGTAGGTATATATGTATACATAGGTGTACATTCAAAAAGTGTAACTTGAATTAATATCAAAGAAAATAATTACTGCATAAATAAAAAGTAAATAAATAATTATAATTGCATAAGTTGATTAAAATGTTTTCAATATCACCCACCCCTACGTACAGTCGTACCATATACATACACGTTAAGCGAAAGCTCGGCCGAGCTACATGGTAGGCGGAGTGGTGGGTGTAAGATTTTTTTCGTTACGGAATTTCTTGATTCGGTCGCCGCGCTCAAAGCCCGCGATAAAAGCTATGCAATAGCTTAAAACATCATTAGTTATTTTAATTATTGTACTGCCATATATTTCGTCATCATATAAAGAGGGGCTAGTTAGAGACACATGCTTATACCAATTTCGCCAATTATCAGATTCTGTTGATATTTAATATATGTATAATGAATGAAGGGTGTAAATGTATGCAATTTAGTATATTGTATGCATTAATAGCATTTCTACTCTGTTTCGTGTCTATAATTGTCAAGATGTCACTGTCAAGACACGAGAGCCAACGGACAAGTGCCGATATTTCTTATGTTCTCTATTCTATTCTTATTTTAAAATTGGCTGCTGTTTTGGTAATAATGCTGGATTGTTAATTCCGACACAGCACAATGCTGAGATGTCAGCCTCATTTATTAAAAACATAGCAGTTTGTTTACTTGTTTATAAGTTATGCGTCGTTACTTTTAACAAATATAATTATTTCTTTTTTTTTCTTTATTTCAATTGTGACTGTCATACATGGTTACATTCATACATGATCATTAGCCAACCAGTGAAGCAGCCTTAGGAATACTATAAATAATAATAGCCCATGGCTACCCACTGCTGGGACGGGTCCTTCCAGGCACGGACAGTATACTCGCCACGTTTGTCCTCACCAATCCGTGACGGTTACACATACCGGTAAGGTATAAAGTGTATATTTAAATATTTCAAACCTGATTTATGATTTTAGGCTTCAAAAATATGAATATTCGTCTTCGTTCTATTGCTCATTTCCTATCGCTGCAGCGGATTCGGGGAAATGGAAGCGGCAAAGGAAATGAACGTAACCCACTCACAGATTCAGTAAGGGAATCTTTATAGAGTTTCAAGGATGAAATGTTATATTTACATGCATTTGAATTCAAAGCTCAATAGTTTTTATTGTTTGCCTTATCAAAGATAAATTGTTCGTCTCTATCTGTAATAAAGTACGTGGTATTGAAATGGTATCATATTCTAGACGGAAATATAAGGTCACAGATTCGACTCCCGCTAGCTATTATATAGGATTTTTCTCTCTGAATGTACATATTGTGACACAATTTTCTGGTCTGCCTATAATTCTTGAACTGGCGCAGATGTATTGTACGTTTTCTCTAGCGGGAGATCCCGAGCTCAACGGTCTGGTCAGGTCAGGTCAGGTCAGGTCAGTATATCATATCTGCAATTAGTAGATAATGAATAAACGTTTTTATTGGTATTAAGAGGTATCTATTCGACCATTCGATATCCTTGTTTGATATTAAAATTATATTCTTTGAAATACAGTATTACAAAATATGTTTTATGCTGTGAAAAAAATTTAAATAGTTCATGTTTAAGTCCCCAAATATAGAAAACAATTCATACAATTTCATGAATTGCTTTTGAGATTGAAATAACTGGAAGAAGCTCTTCACGGTTGATTTCATAATTATTGAAATAAATTTGTCCAGCGGTTTTAAAATGTTATATTGTCTATAAGACCTCAACGCTCAAAGTTAACAATTAGATTATTTGAGGACTTATAACTTTTGAATAATACACTTCTACCATTCAAGAGGCAAGTTTTGGTGCTTATAATATTACATAAACTTTTATTAAAAAATCACACAAACTTGATATACGGAGACGAAACAAACAATATCCTAAATTCAGAGCACACTATGGTAACTATTTTATTTGAGGGTGTTCAAATCTATAATAAACTACCAGTTTGTATCAGCAATCGTAGTAGTATCAAATTATTAAAGTAAAAACTAATTTATTTTATAAAGACAAGTAATATGTAAGCCACTAACAACATTAACTAACATACTAATGCCGTAAGAATTCAGCAACTACCTATAACTAATCAAATTTTAAATCTTTATTCTTAATATGAGTGAATATTTATAATATTCTTATTGAAAAATTAATTTCTATAAACTTAAATATAATCAAACTTAGGCGGCCTATCAAAAGTATAGAGGTTAACGCACAAGAAATATATAATATAAAAGGCGAGATAGAAAACTCTGTAAAAATTACAGCATCATATGCTATTTTAGACTTTTTTTGTAAATTTCCTCCTATTTGTGCAATTGTTACTATTAAATAGTTACTACAGTTGTTGCGCGGGCGTGATTTAAATGAAAATAGCTCATAAACTAAGTCCCGGATACGAGGAAGTTCAATGCATGAAATCAGCACAGAAACAAGAATAGCGTAATCATTACGCTCGTCGCACATTTATGTTTGTGGAGTTATCGAGCATAATTGGACAATCTGTTCGTAAAAATTTCCATATGTAAACCTCTAATGACAGTTATGTTCCTAAATGTTAATAAAAATATATCTTTATTAGCTTTGAAGTCTAAATCGCTGAATCTCAAACTAGGAACTGGTCTGTATTTTGAGTCGTTCAAAGGTAACTCGCACTAATTGGAGCAAAAACAAAACAATCAATCAATAAATAAATAATACAGACATCTTATATATTTTATATATCAATTTCATTTAATTTAAAGCCCTGATTGGATCCAAATCTACATATACTCTATATTTACTCTTTCCAATACAATTTTGCTGATATCGCTAATAGTTTATGTCAAGCATCCCTTTGGCAGTAAATCTTCATAAGTTATGATAATTATTTCATCAGTAACCTATTATATCACTATTTGCTTCCGTTGGTGAATAATTAAATATCGTTTGAAGTTCGCTTTGTGCGATTAGATACGAACTATGGTTCAGTTAGTCAAGCAATATTCCACAGTCATGCTCTATTGTAAGAATAATCGATAAAACACTGGAATGTGAGGAACATCACAAAGAAATTTAATATATTTTAAGGACATGTGACGAATTGTGTTTATTACAACTTCGCCTAGTCTAATTCAATAATTCAGGTACTTTTTGTAAATTTTTGTACCATCTCGTAGTAAAAATCTGGTAGCTCGATGACATTGGGAAGGTTTCTGGTTATTGTACAAACTTGGGTAGTCCTACGTTCGATAGTGGTCAAGGTCTCAGAATGATCTTGATTTCAGTTTCATCCAGATGTCCGAAAGAGGTTTCTAGCAATAAAAAAGTTAATTCTAATTTTATTTGGAAGATCATCAATTAATTTTATATTACAAATAAATAATAGTACTGTGACAATTGACAAAGCGACATCTAGTCTCAAAGCAAGCAGTAGAGTGCTTGTGACATGGGTACTATACAACTAATATACATTTTTCTGTTATATTCCAGTACCCAGCTAAACAACGGGCAATATTTTAACACAAGGTTTTTCTTTCGGGTTTGTAAGGTAAAACGTTACTCGAATCTGTAAATATAAAACAACAAAAGTGGTTTGGTACATTTATTTATATGCATAGATTTTAAATTATTTAATATTAAAGCTATTGTGTTAAACATTATTAACATGTTTGAAAATGATATGAACATTGTAATATGAACAGCTATTATACTCACACACACTGTTCGGTATTCTCTAACAAAACTACAAATATGTACAAAGTGATGTATGATAAACTTATTATGTAAATACGTGACATGGAAATTTTATTTGCACCAACAGGATTTGGATTGTTTATTCTATAAATCTAGTTGGAAAATTACGTTTTCAGGAGATTGTTAAGTGCGTATGTGATAATTATGCTAATGAACTGTTTGTTTCTTAGCAATTCGACGACCCCGCTGTTTCTGTGGCTACGTAAATGGCATAATAACGTACTGTGCAAAAATACATATATAAAAATAAGTTTTTTTTTTTTCAAAACAAGTTTCAATTTTTTTATGCTGTAAGGCAGGAGACAGGCTGACGGCCCGCTTAGGATTTACCAGTTACCGTCGCCTATAGGTGTTTGTAACGCTAGTGACATCGCGAACACGCTGCTGTCCCATAAGGGTACAGGAACTTGGGTCACTAATGCCGGAACACAACAGAAGGTTATTATGGCGGCATACTTAAGACCAAAGGTGGTCGCCAGCCAAACGGGCTTGGGGCTCTACCACGCAGCTAGGGTGGGTTGTTTTGTCACCTTTTACTACAGCCCGACCCCGGCCACAGAGTTCAGTATTCTTTCTGAATTCTTTCCGTCCCTGCACGGATAAAAATATAAAAAAGCAGACAGAAGTGATTACTTAAACTAATCTAAGTTGAACTATTTAATATTGAAATTGTTTAACTTGAGAAAAGCTTAAGTTATTACTTAAATTTTCTGTATTTAATATGATAACGTAAGGAAAGGTTATTTATTAATAAAAACAAAAATAATTCAAAGATAGCTATAGTTTACGACTTTCCAATTTTTCCAAAAAATGTTTCAAAATTAAATTAAATTATTTCCTAATGTAGATTATTTATAAAAAAAAACTTAACAGTATTTCATTGTAATAAAGTTTCAATTCGAATAGATCGCTGTGGGTTAGAGTGAGAGAGGAGGAGCCTGCCTACCACTGCCGTATGCGTGAGAAAGGGAAGCCAGATAGATTGGCGCCGTAACGCGTTACGTAAAGATGCGGTTTACCCTCCCATAAGAAGTTATCACTTCAAAATACTGTCACGATTCACACAACGGTATCTAGTCCCAAAGTAAGCAACATAGAGCTTGTGTTATTAGAACTGCCAATTGATATATATCGGTTGTTAAAGCAGAATTTGAGTACATTGCTTTAATATTTGTTTTGTAAATACAACATATATTGTCTCTATATAGAGACTTGGGAAGGCAAACCAGTAGAGGCATTTCGAAAGCCGCTTCGTCACGGAGGTCGTCTTTTCGTCACGATTTCTACAGCCTTTCATCTGGGTAACATAGGAAGATTACAGGCTCCGGAGTCTAAATGCTATTTTTGCCCTTCGTAAACCTATTTTTACTCATACATTGGAAAATATATGGAATACTTATACTGGAATAATATAAAATATAAGGGGTCGGTGCAGGAGTGCGGTAACTACCATGAAGCTCTTCGAAAGGGTTATCGACTCGGATTCGGCAGGAGTGCACTGTCTCGGAATGTCAATATGGGTTTCGACCTAGTCACGGGACAATGGGCCCTGTTTTTGCCCTAAGGATTGTCTCGGAAAAATACAGGGCGAAGAATACGCCTCTGCATTGCCCCTTTTTCGACTTGCAGAAGGCCTTCGACTGTATTCTTCGCGCGATAATCTGGTGGGCATTGCGGTCCAAAGGGATTCCAGAGGCCTAAATTGATATCGTCCGAGACATGTATCGCGATTCCGATTGCGTGGTTCGGACCGCTGTTGGTGACTCAAAATCCTTCCCCATCAATGTCGGAGTACACCAGGGATCTGTCCTTAGTTCGTTTCAGACAGCATTAGAAACTCACATGAGCAGCCCCCATGGTTGCTCATGTATGCTGATGATATCGCGCTGGCAGATTCGGACCGGGATAGGTTGGTGGGACGTATGAAGGCGAGGAAGGAATCGCTTGAGAACGGCGGTTTGAAACTTAATGTGGCGAAGACCGAGTACTTGGCCTGCAACACAACAGATCCCACACCCGTGCGCATAGACGGCGATACGGTCGAGCGCCGAAACAGGTGAAATACTTGGGATCTGTATTTCACGTGTCTGGTGACATTGACTCCGACGTTAAGGCACGCATTGCTGCCGCGTGGGCCAAATGGCATGAGGTAACTGGTGTCATCTGTGACCCTAAAATACCGGTTAAATTGAAGAGACAGGTCTATAAGACCATCATTAGGCCTATCCTTTTATACGGATGTGAAGCGTGGCCGGTGCTGGAGCGACACAAGCAGGCACTGCGAGTCACGGAGATGAATATGCTGCGGTGGATGTGTGGAGTAACGCGGAAGGACCGTGTTAGGAACTCTGGCATTCGCGGCAGCCTTCATGTCCGTGATATAGCGGATAAATTGCAGGAGTGTCGCTTTCGCTGTTATGGCCACGTTTTACGACAACCGGCCACTTACGTGGGGAACAAATGACTAGCCATGCCGCCTCTGCCGGGCTCCGGCAGGAAGGGTAGACCCAAAAAGCGCTGGCTTGACGTCGTAAGGCTTGATATGCGTGACCCGGGCACCGAAGCGAGAATTTGGGCTGCAACCGGGATTCAACGCTAAGATGATGATGATATTGGAAAATATATGGAATACACGTGGCTTAATTTTTTAAAGGGGCAACTTACGAAGCTTTACAATTCTTTCGTCGTCTTTTACGCCTTCTTAGGTAGGTGAAAACCCTATCAAGCTACCCAGATTTATTATTCCGTACCGGGACCGCGTAGTCAATTTCCCGGGCGTTTTAAAATCTTGTTTTAAGATGGGAAATTTTTTGTTTGAATGTTAATTTTTATATTAATTTTTTTGTCATTTCTAAGTACTCTACGCTTTTCTGATTAATTGCCTGATCGAAATGTGTGTGTTTCTTATTTATTTACAAAATAAAAGTATATGAGTAGTGTATCACAGTTGTCTAGTTGTTATTATTATGGCATTTTTAGAGACACGCAATTTTATATCTTTGACCTCATTTTAAACGTCACTCATTACATGTGAAAAAAAAGAACATATAAAGTGCAAGTTGTAGATTTCGTGATGAAAGATGGGAGATGTCCAGTTTGATATATGACACGTGCGACATGTCGCGGATGGTATAAATAACTATGTGAAGTGCGTTGACCGAGAGTTACCAGTCCGTACAATATTAAAAAATATATCGATGGTAAATATTTTAACATTTCCATTTGCTTATTGTTTACTGAGATTTTATTTGTTGTGACCATATTTCAATGCATTCAATTGCATTAGGCCATCGTTTCGAAGAAACTTTTTTTAACGCTAAGTAAGCAGTTACCGTCATCTAACAAAACACGCTGCTGTTCACACAGGAGTACTAGAACCAGGGTCTGCATGCCGGAACACAGCACAAGACTATTATGGCGGTATACTTATAGACTAAGGGTGGTTGCCATGTGTGTATGTGAAAATATTGAGAGTTCACTAAATCCTCTGACTGCTTAGTACTCTATGATGATGAGGCTTCAAGTTTGACAACCTTCGGAGCGAAACGCCTTTTGCTCCGGATATGATTCCCGTCCCGATTTTGGGTGTTTATGTATAACGTGTTTATTTACAAAATAACAAGTATGCAAATAGTATATAAGTTGTCCAGTACCCATAACACAAGAGCTCTGCTGCTTAATTTGATACTAGATGGTTTTTCACAGTACATTTGTTATTATTTATTCAACTAAGAAAATTTCTGTGTATCAATCTAAACCAAAAAGAAAAAAACATTTAAGATACAATATACACGTACAAAATTCTAACGATATACGAAAAAGACAATGCAAGTTTGTCTGTTTTAAAATAATTTTACAATAATTTTAGTTTTTGGTCTGTTTGTATAAAATATTAAACTTTAAATGATGAAACAATGCTAAAGACGGGGTCCAAACTGGCGTTGCTTTGTTGGATAGCTTTTGCGCTTAGCGAAGCATAAACTCTAGTCACGAGCAAGTCGTTTGCAGTATTTGAATTTTCAATTGTTTTAATAAGCAAGTTTGTACGTATCTACTGATTTATATTATTTTTACAATTTGAAGTTTGTAATATAATAAAATTAGACATTATTATAATTACTTAAAGAATTTCTATTCCTAAATAACAAGAACCTGTTTTCCTTTAACATATATATTTTCTTCATGCGGATAACTCATTTTTTTGCGGTTTTTCACTTAAAGTTTTAGTAGCTATCCAGACGGGTTTGGAGCCCATTCACCTACCTAGGGATGTTTTGTCGCATTGAATGCAAGCGGAGTTAAAATACTGGCTTCCTCCTCCAACACGGAAGGAAACTGCTCTAATCGCAAAAGAAAAGTCAAACGATGGCCTCCCATTTATCACGTTTTATGACTCCTAAACCGTCCTATTAATATGGTAGCCCTATTCTTATTTTGCGAGCTCTTAACGTGTGCTTGCATCTATCATAATTAAATAACATTTTGAAATGAATCTTATTATTTAATTTAGTATATATTTAATTTATTATTTATTAACCTTATTATTTTGTAATAAAGTTAAATAAAGTAAAATTAAAAGTATTAAAATTTAATAAAAAAGCAGAGTTATTAAACAAGTAATTAAATTATTGTGTTATTTATTACTTACGGTTTTTAAATTTAAGTTCTTATAATTTAAATATTTTGTTAAGTACAATTTTTGATTCTTATACTATTATATTGTTTATTAAATTAGTATATTGTGTTTATATAATTATTCACTTGGTTTTTGTTTGTTAAAATCGATACTTTCAGTAAGTAGTTATTAGATCAATATTATTTTTTTTTTTGTTTGTTCATGTGTCTTTATGCGTAATTTTTATTTTGTTTTTGTTAACATTTTTATATATTAATGTTTCACGTCTATCATGGTATCACTCCTTCGACCTAGCGGAAGACCAGCGCGAATTTTATTTATGAAATCAGCACATGCTGAGCTAGGTCCAATTTAGGACGCGTATATGAGCCACCTTTATTGCATATGTGTTTAAGTTAATGTCCTAAATAAAAAATGTCTTTCTTATTTATTTGATAACGTGATGCCTTAAACAGATGTTCGCAATCAAACGTAATAAGCAATATTTCGCTAAGTATCAAGACGAACACAGCAAAATGGAATAGAAAATGAGAACAGGAAAAATGTTTCGGTATTTTTGACCCGGAATGGCGAATTATTCACGTAAAACGAAACGTGTAAAATGGTCGCTGAAATTTTGATTCTGTATCCATGTTTTTTTTTGTATATAATAACATCTTACAATAACCGCTGCTGGGGCTTCTTCCGAGGAGGTTTCCAGGTGGGTTTCACTCGTAGATTTCCCCATTGTGTTTTTGTTATATTAATGAAGTATTGCTGTTTATCTCTTTCGAGCTATTTGTAAACTAAAGTTACTCAATGTACAGTAGCAGTAATTAATTGCGCTATTTGCGTTTGCTTAAAGAAAAAAAAGAAATATTTTATATCGTTTATAGATCACACAGTAACTTAAATTAAAAAATAAACTCGGCACAAGTAATATCAGTTAAAAATAAATAGTTACAATATATTTTAGTCATAATAAGAACTTCACTGTGATTTGTTTGAAAATTAAAACCATAGATTTTTTATTAATTTATTTATATAAAATTGTGCATAAATGATTTCACGTTTAAACTTCTTTATTCATAGATAGTAGTTGAGTTGTACCCGTCTTAATCGAATTAAAATTGTAATATGAATTCAGTTCTTGCCGTTTGTGACTAAATACTGATAGCAAATTAACAGGTCGATAGAACATTAACTTTCACTGTTAGATGACACTATTAGCCGCTTATCTGTTCCTATTTTTCCTAGCAGTAGTAACTTCAATAAAAATAAGCCTCGATTGTATCGCACGCTTAATCATAAACTGACCGATTACGATTTAGGTCTAAAGTGAGATAATATAACGGGCAGCATTGTATCGACGCCCTCTATCGGCCAAACTAAGATTTATTTCGATATCTCTTTCCCACACTGAGTTACCGCTATTTAGTTAATGTCAATATACGGGATAAGTCGTAAATGACAAAACGTTTTTCGCGATTTGCCAAAAAACAGGTTTTTTGAGTTAGGTCAGTTTATGATTAAGCGTGCGATATCTTCATTTTGAGATTCGCAAATATTTAACAGAGCAAGCGGTGCACCACATAAATTGTCGGCCCTAGTAGATTATTTTGGCATCGTGCGCCAGTTGCAGGTTTGAGATGGGGTGGATTTTTCATTACTTCGCAGTATCCGCGTTTCCTTTTCCAAGTCGTTTCATTCTTTATGGCCTTAATATTGTTTTGGGTGGCCGCGACAGAATAAATGTTTGTATGGATCCTTAGCGGATGTTTGTATGGAGGTGACATGTCTGGAACTCTTGCCAATTTTTTTTGTTGACGAACAGCAGACAGGTTGACGGCCCACTTAATATTTAAGCAGTCATCGTCGCCTATGAATGTTTGCGAACACCCTCCTGTCCCACAGGGGTACAGGAACCTAGGTCATTTAACACAACACAAGGTTATTATGGAGGCATACTTAAGACCAAGGGTGGTTGCCATCTCATCTCATCAGACGGGCTTGGGGCTCTACAACGTAGCTAGACTTGTTTTGTTGAAATGCCGACCCCGGCTGCAGGGTTTAGTATTCTTACTCCGACCCTGCATGAAGAAAAATGCTTGCCAATGCACTGGCAATGTTGTGTGTGGACTTCTTATGGAGAGATATAATTAAATCTAAAAAAATTTAATCAATGTACTTGTGTATACTAATTTGTGTTGCTTAATATTTGATTGTTTTGTAGAACCGTTAACTGAATGGAGCGATTTTGATGCCTTACTTGTACGAATGATGAAATAAATAAGTAGGTTGATAAAATCAGACACTTGAATCTAAATTCTTGCAGGGGCGGAGAAAGAATACTAACCTCTGTGGCCGGGGTCGGCCTGTCGTAAAAGGCGACAAAACAACCCACCCTAGCTACGTGGTAGGGCCTCAAGCCCATCTGGATGGCGACCACGTTTGGTCTTAAGTATGCCGCCATAATAACTTTGTGTTGTGTTCCGGCATTAGTGACCCAAGTTCCTGTACCCTTATGGGACAGCAGCGTGTTCGCGATGCCATTAGCGTTGCAAACACCTATAGGCGACGGTAACTGGTAAATCCTAAGCGGGCCGTCAGCCTGTCTGCTGTCCTACAGCAATAAAAAAAATCCGAAGATATGATATAAGAATGGCATATATATCCGATTAAGTGGAAACTGCAAAGACCGTATACAAAGGATTACTATTCTTGGCAGATTCTTTAATGTTTTATCATGTCAACACCCAACGAGGAACCTTTTCTTTGAAGTATTTGGTTCCCAGGCTTCACTACTGAGTATTTTCTTGAGAATATTGTTCAATGCTCTTCAGTGAATCCTTTCGTGATTTGCTCTTTGGATTTCCTAAGTGTTCGGTAACTTGATTTTTATTCGTGGTTGAGACCACATAGGCCCTTCATATTTACATGATTTCTGTGTTAGAAGTAATTATGTATGTTATTTAATCTATGGTACTCACTTTTATGTGCCTGTGTATAGTTTTCAAGATGTCACTGTCAAGTTAAAAGAGCCAAAGGCGAGGATGAGGTATGAACAGCGATAAATTGAATTTTACATTATCATGTCAGTGAAAAAGCCTTTCAGTTGCAGTTATTCGAATTAAAACATTAGTAACTTTTCCATTTGCTATATTGCTCTATGAGGCCCATATTGGCCGGCCAGCTTGTCCGCCGATCCCTAAAATATAAGCATTATTGGTTTTCGCGGGTATTTCGCACGTTAAGGACGAATTATATTACGTTTTGTTATAAATGAACCTCCAAAAGAAGACGGATTATTCCCCCGCGCGTTCGTTATTTTATTCCGCTAATATGTTCAGATCAAATATTCTCTTTATATATCATTAACTTTTAAAATTTGTTTTCAGTTTCATTCTTTTGTTTCAACTAGACAATTTTTTTAAGTGAAACTTCTTTAGCACCGTTTTGATTAAAAATTTGTTAATTTACATAAATATTTCATTAATTTCATAAGATTTAGCCTGCAAGAGAATGAGATAGATAGAATACAAGTATACAGTTTTTCCTATAACCTTCGTCTCCTCTTTGTTCGGGCTTTCATAGCTTCTATGCACTAAATATATGAAATGTTATCTACTTTTCTGAGTTTTCACTTGTGCCGTATATGAATTGCACACACACTCTTTTTTTTTCGATTGCAAACTCATTGTATAGATTCTTCTAAAGCATACGCCAAATATATGTACGGATGTCTGTCACCAGCCAATTTGTTTTGGACAAGCGTGACGTATTCCTTTTAAAAGAATGTCCACGTGTAGTGGGAATATGTGGTTATATAAACCGTCATAGAAAAGGCCGGAGGATGTAATTTATTTTTATTGTTAGCACAATTTAACGACTAGCACGAAAAAAATGTTTATTTCTTAAGAGACAAACGCTGCAGATACGCAAAATTGTTATCACAATATTTCAGCGAGGGCTGTTTTTCTGCGTCTCTTTTATTGCCTTTTACATATATTATATTTTTTCTGTATATATCACACGGCTTCGTATTAATATTAAAAAAAATGTTTAGCGTTTACGTTATTTCGGTTTGTGATATAAAATTATATTTTATGTATTTTTTATCCGTGCCGGAGCGGAGAAATAATACTAACCTATGCGGCCGGGTCTGCTGAAAGAATACTGACTTCGTAAAAGGCGACAAAACATCCCACCCTAGCTACGTGGTAGGGCCTCAGGCCCGTGTGGATGGCGACCACCTTTGGTCTTAACTATGCCGCCATAATAACCTTGTGTTGTGTTCCGGCATTAGTGACCCATGTTCCTGTACGCTTATGGAACAGCAGCGCGTTCGCGATGCCACTGGCATTGCAAACACCCATAGGCGACGGTACCCGTTAAATTCTAAGCGGGCCGTTAGCCTGTCTACTGTCCTACAGTAATAAAAAAAAAAGATATATAGATTTCGTAGCGAAAAAAGAGATAAATCAGACACTAGTATAACCTTTTAAACATGCATAAATATTAAGCCCAGTGCTGACGGGGTACGTAAAATGCATCCATCACTATTTTATATATAAACTTGTAATAATATAAGCGGTTTATTGATTACAAAAACCATCCTTACATGGGAATTTATAAGTGTCGGAGTAAACATGCTCGTACAGAGTTTATTCCTTATACACAGAGTTCAAAGGACCTGATTGCTGGTAATTCCTGTGATTGTATTTCCCTAAGGTCGCAAAAACAGCAGGAGTTCAGCCAATGTATTGATGTCGGCGCGCAGTTTCATTTAATTTTAGAAACCTGGTACATACTTTACATATTTAGCTCGAAGTAGCATATTTAATCACGTAGAAGATGACCCGGACCCTCATACTGCATCGATGGCTGTTGGAACGTTTTTGCTCTTATATTTTTAAACACCTAATAGAAAAAGGGACTTCATCCCTCAGGATTAGTGTTCCAATTACTCTTCCCTCACGCAGAAAAATAAAACCCTGACATAATTTATGTTTATTAACTCGGGAAAATATATTTTCATTTACCTAACATTTGGATGCTTTTTGCGTCATCTCTAATTTTAGGGTATTTATTATTCACGTAATTTATATGTTTTCGAATTAGAAACGCTTTTTGCTGTTTGGAATAGTAGCAGGATGGTGAGATCCCGTGCAATGCGCTATTGCACTCGACCAGTCCGGCTCTCTTGGCACGTGGAAGTGTATGTACGTACTGCAATTGCATACGTTTGTTATGACCGGAATGTAACGCGAGTAATTTCTAGTATAAATAAAGTATTACATGGGCTTTGTGCGAACGTTACTTAAAAACAAACGGCGCTCTCTCTCTGCTACTTGTACAAAGTTGAATACAGTCTGGAGTGTGCCTCGCAAGCTTTAATATAAATATATAAAGGACTTAAATTTTACCTCTAAAAAGTAATCGCATTTTTTCATTTCATAATTCATGAGGTTTATTCCGAAAAGTTAATAAGTATCGTGCAATAGCTTCATTGTTATTAACTTGTGCAAAATGTTGAGTTTCAAATATGAATTCAGATGAAAAATGACTCTCGGAAATCTTTAAATTGTAACAATGTTTATGTTCCATTCAAATCGAGAACTTTGTAATAAAAATAAATTAACCACCAGTACTTATCTGTACATCTATACAAATAAATAAAATTGGAGTGTCTGTTTGTAATATTAAAATAACCGATTTTTACTAAGTACATTCGGACGTATACACGGTGCATATATCAAAACAACATATTTTTTTTACAATTTTTGACACCGATTTTGACGGGACTTTCACTGGCAGATAACTGATGTAACAAGGAGTAACATAGGCTATTTCTATTTAAGAAAAAAAAAAAATTGTTTTTGTTAAAAATTATCAGTTTCGGAAATTTTATATCCAATTTAAGTTGACCTCAGATTTACATCATTAATCATATGAAATAGGGTTCTGTTTAGGCTGGACGTTGTAGGTTTTATTTCTAATTTAAGTTCACCTCAGATTTATATTATCAATCACATGAAATAGGCCTTAGCTTAGGCTGGACTTTGTAGGTTTTTTTCCAATTTAAGTTGACCTCAGATTTATATCATCAATCATATGAAATAGGGTTTAGCTTAGGCTGGACTTTGTAGGTTCGAACGCACGTATTCCGGAGGCGCATGGCGTAACAGTTGCATTTGATAACACTGACTGTTTGCATATTTAATTTATTTATATTTTAGTGTTTATAGGGTTTGTAATCCCAAATAAACTATAAGATTTATAAAAGTCTATTCCACGCAGATGGAGTCGCGGGCACAACAGCTATTACAATATAATTTCGTATTACTCTTGCGATTCTTGACAAAAACATTTAAGCTAAAATAGGTATATAATTTTAAATGCCAAACCTCAGTGTATCGTTCGTCATTGCACAGTTCACTATCAAGAAATTGTGGATCAAAATGCGAACCGCAAAACTTTTCGAATAACACCGGAAATAAATTTTCAATTATTAACTTCGGCCGCAAATTGGCGTGGCGCTGTATAAAGTTCAAAACCGATTATCGAAAGAAATTGCTCAAACGAGAGAACCAACTGTGTTTCTCTTAATGCTCAAAAAGGATTTGCCGCTCTTAATCCAATTTAATTCGTCCTTTTTGTCGCATAAAGTACGTTTTAATCGTTTTCATCCCCTGTTAATAACTATGCAAGGCTGTTGGATTATTTCAGTTGAGGATTTCTGATTTTAATTAATGACCCCGTTATGTAATTTATTACAGTAATGGCAACTCATATTCAGAATGAACCTACTTTTATTGATGTCTTCTCCAAAGTTTTCAAGATTCTTCTTTCAAATATGATTTATTCAACTGCAGGTTTGATATTTCTTATATTTTTATTTTACGAGAACTGTGTTTAAATGTGTCATTATGTTTTTTCTTTTATTCTCATAATTTTCCATCTTGTATAAAGAATCATTAAAAAAGAGAGTGGATGGATATAGGACGAGAGGTAGACCAAAGAAACCGTAGATGAATTGCGTAAAATATGATATTGCGAAAAAGGATGCGCATATTGAGATGACGGCTAACAGAACAGAGAGGAAGGAGAGAGCATGTTGTGCCGACCTCATATAATGTGGGATAAAGGCAGGAAGAAGATGAAAAAAAAAGTTATTCTATGAAACTAATTGGATCGTGAAAAAGTATATAATATTCTTAAATGTAATAAGAAATACCTCGAATCGTAGTCCAAAAATCTTAATCTATATCTATATCTATACTACTATTATAAAGAGGAAAGATTTGATTGTTTGTTTGTTTGTTTGTTTGTTTGTTTGTTTGTTTGTTTGTTTGCTTTGAATAGGCTCCGAAACTACTGACCCGATTTAAAAAATTATTTCATTGTTGGGAAGCTACACTATCCCCGGGTGACATAGGCTATATTATATTTTCAAAAAAATTAGGGATCCTTACTAAAACTCCAATAATGTAACCCAAAGTGTAAAAAAATTACCTAAAATATTATTTAAATCGCGTGCGTTGCGAAAACTATTGATGATAGAATAAAATAATGTACTACAACTTTGCAGAACACATCATTATTTACAAAAAGTGTCGCGACAGCATATGTCTAACTATTATAGTTATGCCACAATAAGTGTTCTTTTATTTTAAAAATTTAATTGAAATGCCGCCCCTAGAAAAGACTCTTTATTTGGATCTTGGTATTAATCCTTATCAAAATAAATTACTTCATATTCAAAACTGTTTCAATACCTTTATATAACTTTTTGAATTATTCAATTCGGGTATTCCATTCGAAAGATATCACGAGTTTAAAAATGTAAGTATTAGAAAAATGTTGCGTGGTAGCCGCTCACCCTGTTCGGCTAGCTAGGCAGCACCTTATGCAATGTAGGCGTGCGTCACTGGGGTTTTTACAAAAATTAGAATACTTATTAAAAAATAACGAAAAATAAATAAAAAGTAATAACAAAAAAAATCATTAAAATAAAAGCTCATAGAAATAATAATATTCAAACTTTCTTTATAATTTTATTTTTTTAGTAACCTGACGCAAATAGAAGGGTTTGCCCTCAGGGGCGCTCATCTGTCCGAGGAGTGCACGGGTGTGCGTACCCGAGGTGCCCGAGCATCCGTCGCTTCACTCCCCTCTTCGTTCGAGGCGACAGAGTCCTACCTTTCTTTCCGTCTACCTCTTACATCCTTTCCAACTTAGCTCTCTGTTCGTGGCGTGGTCCCCGGTGGGATGATTGCGAATACTGATTGGGGTCCCGGATTCTACCCTGGGACCTGATTTGGTAGTCGAAACCATGCCTATTTCGACTGCGCCTGCACAGAGTGTTCATGGGGCGGGAATTGCATCCTCGCTGTCGGTTGGTCTTGCTGGGCCGGCTACGACGTCAGGCGACTCTGCTTTTTCTGGAGTGTCGTCTGGTAGTCATAACCACGCCTGACTAGCACGCGACGGGGATGCGAGTCCCGTCCGGAATTGGCCGTGGACCTGTCACTCCCGGCCCTGGTTCTGTCCATGGTCGGGGGCAATCCTGGATGGACGGCCGTCGCCTCCTTTTGCGAGGCAGTAGTGTCTGCAAGGGAGGCGGCGGAACGGGAGCGGGAGTCCGCCACCGCACTCCCCTCCCGCCAACGTAGGCCGCGTCGTCGGCGCCGGAGGGCGGGCAACGATCTCCGGCCGACGTAGAAAACGGCCGCGGGCGGCCCCTCGGGGGAGGATCCACCGCCCGCACTATTGCCGCGAGGGAGAAGGCCGCGTGCTGTTCCACAGCCCCCCTCAACTCCTAGAGTTGTTACAAGAGAGCGCCGGGGGGACGAAACCCTGACCCCCTGGCGCCAGCACTTTAGAAGGGGCCCGCTTTAAGACAAAGCCCGGGCCGGCGCCGGCCCACGAGATCGGCAGGCCATATATCCGTGGGCCCGGGCGTAGACGATAGGAGAACAGCGGGGTTTTTTAGTGGGTTGAACATCTTTTCCGGAGTCCCTTATATCCCTCGGTCCCCCGGGCCGGGATAACCCGTCAAGAGAGGTTTTTCCCCGAGACCGAAAAAAAATAGAAGGGTTTAATTTTTAATTTTTTGTTAAATACCCATGCGAAGCTGGGACGGGCTGCTAGTTGATATATAAAGTTATTTCTTCAATCCTTATTTAATTAATGTACTTGTTTGCCAACCCCTATAGGCATTATACAAGAAACAAAGACGTCACTAACGAGGGATTGTCAAGAAAGTAAATAATACGAAGAATTAAGTACCAGTATAACTTTTCAGACATCTCAATTTATTTGATTTTCTGTCGAGCTGTCGACCGAAAGGCTACAAACATTCGTTCGTCTTGTTCATCGACATTCTAAGAAAATTATTGTACTAAATGAATGTTTCCAACTCACTTGATATTGTTTTAATTGAATATTTATACAGTGCTATTATTCTTTTAGTTATGTTTAAATTTTCTATTAGAAATGATTATAAATTTGATTTTTATTGCGGACAAACTACAGACAGGCTGACGACCCACTTCATAGTAATAAGTACTGGAACCTGGGTCACTAATGCCGGAACAATGCAAGGCTGACACATAGATGGCACTACTAGTATTAAATTAATATGAATTTTAGTTAGCCCTAACCTTCAAAAGACACGTGTATAAATTTGACAACTGTTGTACTATTAGTTTGTGAGATATAGTATTTTGAGTGAAGGAACTTTAGTTTGTTTAAAAAAAATTTATAAAAAGGAATTTCGTGTGTTAATAAAGCATTGCTTTATGGCCAAAAAATATACTATTGAAGCCAAGTTTTGGCTTGATAAACATTATTCGGACTTTACACCAGGAAAATCAACCTTTGAGAAGTGGTTTGCTAAGTTTAAACGAGGGGAATGAGTATCGAGGACGATGTACGCAGTGGACGCCCCAAAGAGGCTGTTACCGACGAAAACATCAAAAAAGTCCACAAAATGATTTTGGATAACCGAAAAGTGAAGTTGATTAAGATATCTGAGACCCTAAAGATATCAAAGGAACGTGTTGGACATAACTTAGATGTATATGTGGATATGCGAAAGCTCTGTTCAAAGTGGATTGTACCGCGCGAGCTCACAATTGACTAAAAAACAACCAATTGATGATTCTGAGTAGTGTTTGAAGTTGTTTAGTCGTAATAAATCTGAATTTTTGCGTGGATATGTGACAGTGGATGAAACATGGCTCCATCATTTCACACCGGAGTCCAATCAACAGTCAGCCGGGTGTACTACACGTGATGAACCGACTCCAAAGCGTGGAAAGACGCAAAAGTCGGCTGGCAAGGCCATCAGCAGAGACTATTACGTAGGTAGCGTTATTGGAGCGTTTTAAAGACAAAACCGCGGAAAAACGGCCCCATTTGAAGAAGAAGAAAGTGCTGTTTCATCAAGACAATGCACCGTGTCACAAATCAATCAAAACGGTGGCAAAATTCCATGAAATGGGTTTCGAATTGCTTCCGCATCCACCGTATTCTCCAGATTTGGCCCCCAGCAACTTTTTCCTGTTCTCAAGAGAATGCTCGCCGAACAGAAATTTTGCGCTGATGAAGAGGTAATCGCCGAAACGGAAGCCTATTTTCAGGCTAAAGACAAATCGTACTATAAAAATGGTATCGAAAAATTGTATGATCGCTATAATCGTAGTATCGCTCTCGAAGGCAAATATTGAATAATCAAATAATTGTATCAAAAATTTTTTTTTTTCTATGGAACCAAACAGATCTGAGGCCCTACCACCCAGATAGGGTTGTTTTGTCGTTTTTTACGACAGATCGACCCCGGCCGCAGAGGACAGTATTCCTACTTCGCCCGTGAACGGAGAAAATTCCCCGTGACCCATTTGTCACAGATTTTTTTTTTTCAAGTAATTTATCCCGGTTCCTTCCCAAGCATTCACTTCGGAACTCGAGGTACATAAACATTTCGTGACAGTATTAAGAGTAGATATTATAGCGTGTTATTATAACCGACGTTTAATTAATTGTTTTCCTAATTCTTTGAGTGAACGACGTAATAGCGACGTCGGGTGATTTGGGCTTTGCTAACGTGCTTGTATCTGAAGCTGACCTTAGTATATTGCACTATTAACTTGCAACGTGTTGCGACACGTAGTTATTATAAACTACTTGACCCGCCAAACGTAGTTCTGCCATACGAATTAAAAAACGTAGCCTATGACCTTCTCCAATGTCCAATCTATAACTATACCGAAATTCATAAAAATTAGTTCAGCGGCTTAGACGTGAAAGCGTAACAAATAAACTCACTTTCGCATTTATAATATTAGTTAGGATATACTACTAAATAATTTGTCTCAAATTATGCTTCAAGCATAAATGTCGTTCGACAACGACAAAAAAATTTTACTTAAACTTTAAACTCTTTTTGTAAATTACAGTTAAGTTATTCTTTGCGATTCTGTTGAGCTTACATTTGCTTAACTTGAATTGTTTGAATCTTTTTTGATTGTTTAAACTTTGAAATTAAGCGAAGAATATGGTTCGCTTGTTTCCAATTCTACTTTATTTCTTTTTTATTGACTGTATAGTATTGAAAAGTCACAGCATGAACTGGCTAACCAAACAATCAAGTGTCTATGTATGTAAAACTTTATATTATATTAAAAAAACTAATATTTATATAATCACAAAAAATATTTTACGGTCAGACAGCCCTAACTACAAAAAACACACAGTATTCTTTTTTTTTCTGCCTATGTGTAAATGGAGCAAACAGTCAAGGATGAATACAGTCTTTTCTTATATTTAGCCGGATCCACACGATACTAATATTACTGGAGCGCATAATTTCAGAAAGAAAAAAATATATTTATTTGGACTAAAAGAATCTACGAACGATTTCCAAAAAAACAATCTAAATAAACTTAAAACTAGCCCTAAAAGGCTCAGCCCAATCCGTTTATCCGTTCAATTTATCCGTGCAGGGGTGGAGAAAGAATACTGACCTCGTAAAAGGCGACAAAACAACCCAGCCTAGCTACTTAGTAGGACCCCAAACCTGTCTGGATGGCGACCACCTTTGGTCTTAAGTATACCGTCATAATTACTTTGTGTTGTGTTCCGGCATTAGTGACCCAAGTTCCTGTACCCTTATGGGACAGCAGTGTGTTCGCGATACCACTGGCGTTGCAAACACCCATAGGCAATGGTAACTGCTAAATTCTAGGTAATTTTAATTCAGCCATTCTGATCTCCTAAAGCAATAAAAAAACTTCCATGAACATGCAGGTTTGTTTGTTATGGTTAAGCCAATAATATGACATAGGCTGATGTCAAAATTAAATCTCATTCAATAGCCACTTCTTGTTTCCACTGCTATCAGTGCGATTAAAATAAATAAATCTCAAATCACTAACGCTTCCAAAATCCTATTTCCTCTCCGATAAAAACGATATTCGTAAAAATCTTCAAAAAGTTATTTAATTAAATTTCTATTTTAGTCGAAACCACTCGCAACCCTATTATTTTCACCAATTTTCTTAGAAATTCTATAATAAAAAAGTTTGTGTAAAATATTACTCGTGAAACTTGATATTATTTTTCTAATAAACTCAACGATCGTTTCTTATGAACCACTTTATTCTTTTGACTAGAACCTTTCAGTGCTTAACAGTTATTTTTTACTTAATAGTTAATTTAGTGGATTATCTAATATATAAAATTCTCGTGTCACAGTTTTCGTTGCCATACTCCTCCGAAACGGCTTGACCGATTTTGATGAAATTTTTTGTGCTTATCCGGTATCTATGAGAATCGGCCAACATATATTTTTCATCCCCCTAAATGTTAGGGGTGACCCACCCCCAAATTTTTTTTTTTAATTTTTTGACATTTTATTATTTATATGGCAGAACAACGTTTGCCGGGTCAGCTAGTAATATATAGTTTCTGTAATACTTGATGACCTCCGTGGCTCAGTTCAATCACGAGATTCCTGTATTGTATTTATTTACAATAAATGTACATAAGCAGTATATAAACTGTTTAGTACCCATAATACAACTGCTTTGCTGCTTGCATAAGGACTAGATGGCTCTATTAATTGTGAACAGTGTATTTATTTTATTTCTTATTAGCTGAGTCATTTTGCCCGACTTGAATCCAAACTCAAGAAAATAATCTATACATCTAGATTCTCTATACAAATAAATAAAATTGGAGGGTCTGTTTGTAATATTAAAATAACGCTTTTTAGTAAGTGCATTAGGACGTATACACGGTACATATACCAAAACAACATTTTTTTAAATTTTTGTCTGTCTGTCTGTCTGTTTGTTCCGGCTAATCTCTGAAATGGCTGCACCGATTTTGACGGGACTGTCACTGGCAGATAGCTGATGTATCAAGGAGTAACTTAGGCTATTTTTATTTTAGAAAAAAAAAATAGCTTTTGTTAAAAATGATAAGTTTCGGAAATTTGGTTACCAATTTAAGTTGACCTCAGATTTATATGATCGATCATATGAAATAGGGTTCCGCTTAGGCTGGACGTAGTAGGTTGAATTTCCAATTTAAATTGATCTCATATATCCAAAAATGCTGCCTAAAGTCACTATTCCACGCGGACGGAGTCGCGGGCACAGCTAGTTTAGAATATATTTAGAACTAGTACTTAGGTAAGAGAGTGTTGAATGATATAAATTTAAAGTTATCATTTCATTTTGCATTACTTAATTGTGTCTTTATGTATAAAATCTCGTTTTAAAACATCGTCAAGTACAAACAAACGAATAACACTTCTTTGTAATGTTATATGAAAATATTTGAGGTAAGGGAGCGCATTCCAAAGTTATATTTCAGTATGAATACACTCGTTACGTAAGAACGCTTTTTCGGTTTAAATAAACTCTGTTTATCACAATTGTTTAAACTTGTTTTGGATCTTAATAATTGATTGTATGGGGAACGGTTGAAAATGTCTATTGGCGTACTTAGACTTGTTATTTAAATTATAGCGAATTAGGATAAATTAAAGACGACTCACGAGAGAAAATATTTGAATGTTATGGTATATATGTATATTCATATCTTAAAACTAACAATAGTATGTATATATCGAATGCCGACGTCAAAAGTTGATTTGTTTTTAAATTGCTTAGACACCTTATTATTTACAATTTTACGTAATTATAGGTATAGTACAAAAAGTAAATTTATAAATTTAGGAGCTTTAAACATACTTAATTGTAATAAGATAGCAGAGAAATTTAAAGACTTATTATTAAATTTTAATTTAAAATGTCACTTTAATGAACCCACTGACTAAAAGCATGTATAGTCCACATAATAAGTAATATAAAAGAGACAGAAAGTCTAAAATTGGGTCTCTCCGATCATGAAACAGCTTAAAGTTTTTCTGTATCGCAAAATATATTTCCACCAAAAAAAATTAATGTAATAAAACGGGACTACTTTAAATACAATATGTACTAGTAAATTTATAGAATGTTTAATCAAACTAAGTTTCTCCGAAACATATAATAAGTATTGACTTAAATACAGCTTTCAAATATTTCTATGAGGACTTCTGTTTACTTTACAATCTTTGTTTTCCTAAAATAATTATAAAAACCTCTAGATATCAAATAGATAACGAGAGGATTACATCATGGGTGTAAAAAAAGACATTTGCGTTTTCTATATTATAAAACAAAATCGACTGATGTTACAAATAAATATAATAATTATCTTCTTATATATAAAATTCTCGTGTCACAATGTTCGTTTCTGTACTCCTCCGAAACGGCTTGACCGATTCTCATGAAATTTTGTGAGCATATTGAGTAGGTCTGAAAATCGGCCAACATCTATTTTTCATATCCCTTAGTGATAAGGTCACTATTCCACGCGGACGGAGTCGCGGGCACAGCTAGTATTTAGTAAAATTCTAAGGAAATGTAATCAATATCAAAAATTGTTTAATATGAGTATTATTAAGCAAATCTAATAATATTGGTAAAGCCGCTTGGAAAGTTATAGCTGATGGCATTAAATTTATATGTATCTTTAGATTTTATAAGGGGAATCAAAAAAGGAAATGAAATTACAATTACAAATACTTCTAAAATAGCAAATACATTTAATAAGTGTTTCATAAACTTAAATAATGAACATAAAAAGGAAAACGAGGACCTATCAAATACAAATAATAATCGGTCAATTAATAGTATCTTCATCCAACTTTTCTCGTTCATTGAAGTTAGAAAAATGATTATGGCATTGATACTGAATACTAAGGCGGTAGGTATCGATGAAATTAGTACTGGCATTCTAAAAAAAGCGTTAATATAGTTACTACAGTTCTGACATATTTACTTAATCTGTTATTATGTATATTAATTCACTGCTAGCTTTATTTATTTTATATTATATGCCAAAATTTGGTTCAGTAGTTTTTGACTTTCAAGTTTGTGTGAAAAAAGAAATATGTATGTATAATGTACACGTACATATATAGAAATTCACTCATAATAACTCTATTAAAAAGAAAACAAAACAACTTTAAGTAAAAGAGCTTTTGTGTAACCGTGTGCTCAGAAAAACATCTCCCAAATGTGGGAGGCGTGCAATGAAATTAAGGGTCCCACGGGGTGGCTTTGACCTACTTCCAACCTGACTATTGTCGAACATACATCTTTTAGTCATTACGAGAGAATAATTGCGAAAAAAAAAAACACCGGGAAAACTGCGGATTACCAAACATGGCAGGGAAGACTGATTTGAAAATGATTTTTGGGGCGTTTATTTTCTTTTTTTAATAAATTGAAACTAATGGTTTTAATTTATTAAGGAATCCTTTTTTTGCTATTTTTATCGTTTTGAATCGGAGAAAGAGTTCACAGTTAAGTATTATTATTACTAGTACTAAGTATATAACATGGTTTTTATGCTATTTTTTATGAACGTTTTACACTTGTACACGATGCTGGTAATGCGTGGCGTAATTATCACAATTTTTAAACACTTTTTACTTATTAGAGGCGACTATCATGTTCGCGGCGCGGGTGTAACGAAAAAACTGGCACTGACGGTAGTTTTTAGGAAATGTCCGAGCCGAATTTATTTTAAAAATGGGGTATTTAATTATAATATTTTTTATTTATATGTACTTTTTTATTTTTAATGCTGTAGGACAGCAGATAGGCCGACGGACCGCTTAGAATTTAGCAGATACCGTTGCCTATGGGTGTTTGCAACGCCAGTGGCATCGCGAACACGCTGCTGTCCCATTAGGGCACAAGAACTTGGGTCACTAATGCCGGAACACAACACAAGGTTACTATAGTGGCATACTTAAGACCAAAGGTGGTCGCCATCCAGACAGGCTTGAGACCCTACCACGTAGCTAGAGTGGGTTGTTTTGTCGCCTTTTACGACAGGCCGACCCCGGCCGCAGAGGTATTCTTTCCCCGCCCCTGCACGGATAAAACATTTGTTGGTTTTAGCTTGGCACATCGTCTATAACACCGATGAAGTTCTATTTTCTTCAACCTGAAGTTAGGCTTTGAAGTACATATACTCGTATAATGTCAGGGCTCTTGACAAGTTTTCTTTCAACGAAGAAAGGCACAAATAAATACTATGATAATTCACACAAAGCTCTAATCTAATCCCAAAATAGGCAGCAAAGCACTTGTGTTATGGGTTATAGACAACAGATATACTTTACTCAACGGTCTCCGTGGCGTAGCGGCTAACGCACTTCGGTACGCTTGCGGAGGTCATGGGCTCCATTCCCGTCTCGCGTCTGGGTGTTTATGTATAATATGTATTTATTTACAAAAAAGGATGTATGTAAATTACATCAGTTGTCTAGTACCCATAACATAAGTGCTATGTTACTTACTTTGGGACTAGATGGCGCTGTATTAATTGTGCCAATATATTTATTTACTTGTGTAAATAAGTACATATTATACATATAAACACGTGACCCCGCAGGCAGTCCGACATTGTAAGAAATCAAGAAAGTCATCATTTTTCCAACTCTTTGCACAAGACGAAAAGGTATCAACACATTGACTGCTATTTAACTTTGTAAAAATTTAGATACGTACACGACTCGGATTTTTCGCTTAAATCCTGGAGTTTCAAAACTAGGTCACAAGCTTTCGCGACTGTTTTGAACGTGAAAGAAATTGTGGCACTTAATTTTTGACGAGAACTGAATCCACATACACATGTGTTTTAAATTTGCTAGGTGACAGGACTCCAAGTCTATCTGAATATAAATCAGCCCTGGTTTCTAAATATATCGCTAATAACCTTGTATTGTTTTCTGCCATAAGTGGCCAGGTTCCTACATGAATATCCGAGTGTCATACTCGTATTCCTTATGTTTTTCAAGACATATCATTTACATACAATATGTAATCAGTTATACTGCTCAAAATTTACTAGTGTAAAAAAGTTTACACTTATGTGACGTGATATTCTTAATGTACTGATAAATAAATA
This sequence comes from Malacosoma neustria, assembly GCA_963693495.1. Classification (NCBI taxonomy): domain Eukaryota; kingdom Metazoa; phylum Arthropoda; class Insecta; order Lepidoptera; family Lasiocampidae; genus Malacosoma; species Malacosoma neustria. The sequence continues at coordinate 14,023,957 of OY856377.1, read as the reverse complement.
TACTGGCACAATTTTCACAGCTCCATTTACTCCCAAAGTAAACAACCGATATACTATTTATATACTTTTTAATGTAAATAAATACTTTAATATGAACCTGCACACTCGAATCTATGACCTCCCCACCCACCCAGCGTGTGTTAGCCGTTGACCTAAGGAGTTTGTTTTGACAGTATTTTTACAGTAAATTTATAATATTTGTAATAAATAATTATTCTTCTTTAGCTTGACCTTATACCAACTAGGTACGGTCACGACAAATTGTCGATTTCTTCCATTCTATTATATCCCAGCTTTATCTATCACTTCACAAAAGCTCATATTATGCATCACGCTTTATTTTCATCGCTTTTAAGTTTGCTTCTCCTCTTTACCCACCATCTGTCAGGTTTATTAATAGCAAAATTATTATTATAACTAGTTAATAAACGCCAATAAATTTGAGGGTATGTAACGGATACATTCGTAGTTTTATACGTTAGAGAAATAAGGGGCAAACTGTTATAAATATACGAGTACATATAAAATAGGGCAAGAAGTTGTCTTTAAAAATAAGTAAAATCAATCTTTATGAACCCTAGTTTCTAAACTAGATATTAGTCTATGTCTTCAAAACTAGTATAGTAAGTACACATTATGTTTTGACGTACATATAGATAGCCAAATATTTTTTAAATATGTCACAAATTTTTGGTACGAAGTTTTTTATGCGGTTTACAGTAGAGTGAACTGACAAATCGTCACGTAACGAAAGAGCGTTAAACCCCCTCCAAGTAACCAACTCCTCCTTTCTCTTTCTTACTGTCTCCATTTTCTACAGTTATATATCGTGTATATAACTATAGAAAATTCTATAGTTATATAGTGTGTGAGAGTGTGTGAGACAAGATATGACAGTAAGCATTGTGTATGGTGAACAATATAACCTACATTCTATAACATGTAAGTATTAATTTTTTTCGTTATCATTTTAATTTACATCTGAATTATTTTGTATATAACTTATAATTCGCAATATTTTATAGCATTAATTATATTAACAGCATCACTATACTTCCGTGCCATGCCTCCGGCGTTTTGCCCTCGAGGATGATGGAATTGAATAGCTTCTGGAGGATTTTAAGCACAGGAGTACCACCAGCTCTCAGAAGCTTGGCTGTAATTCCATCATCACCCGGCGCCTTGTTGTTTTTAAGCTGTTTGAGGGCCATACTAATCTCGTACAGACTGACGTCTGGGATATCTACGGTATAGTGTTGGGTTAATTTGGCTCCTGGGTCTTTAGCCTTGTTGTTAACAGGTGCCCGTGTGGCATTCGGATCAATAAATTTATTTTCCCAGTAAATGGGTATAAATGTATCTTGTATATAGACACTACAATGCTTTATTTAAATTTATCAATATTTTATCTCTTAAATTTGTATTTACATACTTTGGTTGAATGTAAATCGGTATCAGAAGCTCCAATAAATTCAACAAATCCGAGCTACAGTGATAACCTGATACATTTTATTATCTCGGTGTTAGTGTTGACAGATTTCGTAAGGCCGTAGAGCGATTATAAGCGATATCCGAGAGGGTTTAAGAGATTGTGAATGGATGGAGCTATTAATTATGCAACGCTTAGTTCAGCATCACTGTGACCCAATTTGTGCCTCCTGCGAACAGCTGTGACTGAGTTGCTACCCGCTGAATTTTGATGACAATGACGGGTTTGCAGGTTAAAATCAAACGGGTCTTAATGGTCGATTGATGAACGCTTTTAGACATTATCAACTGTTACAATTTGTATTTGACTTTGATAACCGTTATGACAAAAAAATATTTATATTATTATTTATATATAGTATTTGAACATACATGCTACATTTTTACAAACTATTTGCACCTGATGATGTGTTAAATTCGCCTTGCGCCTTGTCTTCGCATTTCTTGGATGCCAAGCCATTGCGGGATCGCCGGAAACGAAACCACTGATAGATGTGCTAAGCAAGCTACCACAATTGGATCAACCACTCATAATAAATATTTACCCAGAGATTTAAAAACTCTTACAAAGTCAGGTTTGATCAAAAGTTGGGATAAGATATGGCAAAAAACTAGAACAACTGTCGGTCTGCATTATGGTTCTCTGCAACCGAATATAAACTTTAACAAACCCTGGTTTGCACGCTTCCAGTCTCTCTCAAAAAAGTTTACGTCCACAATTATACGTCTTCGCCTTGGACAGGTCTGTTCCCCTGTCTTTTTAACTAAAATTAAAATTCGTGATCATTCTCTGTCTGTACTTGATGAAGAAAACCTTGAACTGGCGTTGCAAACAGCCATAAGCGACGGCAACAGCTAAATTCTAAGTGGACCGTCAGCCTGTCTGCTGTCTTACAGCAATAAAAAAAATGTTTAGAATTACGTGTTCCAACCAACTTCATTTCTTTGCTTGTAATATTTGACACATTCGTATTCAACATATATTAAACTTGTTAATAATATGTTGAATTTTATGTATACGTGTATTCAACTTGATAACTGTTCCGACACCTCCGAGGCTGAACAAGTATTTCATCTGTATGAATACCGATATTTACATCCGTGAAGTTCAGACATTACATCTTAGAAGTTGTCGCTTGTGAAATATGAGAACATTCGAGAAGTCTCATTAAAAAAGTTAAAAACGTATACTTTGAAACTTTTATTGTGTCCATAAAGTTGTTGCTTGATTGATTAGTCTCGTATGGTTGAAATAATTGATATGTAATTCATCTATTTTGCAATCGCTTTTCTCTTAGCATAGATTCACGAGAAAATAGATGCGGCAAGTAAGCTTTGATTGCATTACAATTGCCCCCCGCTTTACCGAAAATACCGATTAGTATCTGTAAACTAGCAGGAATATCCATTTATCAGCTTTACCTTACATTTATGGAATAAAATGGAACCTTATTTTATTAAGACTACCGTCTCCTACTGTCCGTTTGCCGGAATTACTACCAATTTTTTTGGATCAGACTATTGTTAAACTTTAACGTTAAATTATAATATAACTATCAAGAATACGTGGCACGCGTGTTTTAAATTTTTTTGTTGCCTGAGTATAGTTACTGGGACCCGAAAGATGTTGATCAGGTTAAAGTTATATGCGACCCGACTTGACCTACCATGCCACTAACCATGATACCAACAATATTATTAATGTTCGGAAGTGGTTCATTTGCTTGGAGACAGCAATCTTGTGAACAAACTGGTTTGTTGCGTTGAACGATTACACATTTATAATAATACATAAATGAATATACTGGGACAGATCACACAGCGCAATCTAGTCCCAAAGTACGTAGCATAGCACTTGTGTAATGGGTACTAGACAACTGATATACTGCTTTTATACTTTTCTTTCATAAATAAATATCTACATATTATACATAAACACACAGACGCAAGACGGGTATCGAAGCTGTGGCCTCTGTAAGCGTACCCAAGTGCCTCAGCCGGTACGTCACGAAGATTATCAAAAATAATAATATCAAATAAAAGATATATGAAATTTGTGATCTCAAAAATGTTAATTAAAATCAGTTTTTTAAAAGATTCAGCCAAAGAAAAACATATTTCATAATCAGGAATAAATATAATGTGTGGACTAATCAAAAATCTTGAAATTGAGTTATTTTAATTTTCCTCCGTGCAGGAGTGAAGTTGACTTTGAATTAATATTGACCCCTGCGACCGGTTGGCCTGTCGTATAAACGACAAACGAACCCAGGTAGTTGGGTCACAAGCCTGTCTGGATTGTACTGGTCCTCGTCTCTAAATATGCCCCTATACTAGGCTTGTGTTGAGTTCTGCCATACAGGACGGCAGCGTGTTAGCGGTGCCCCTGGCTTCGCAAACAGCTGTAGGTGACGCTGACTGCTTACTATTAAGTGTGGCGGCTCTATAGCAATAAAAACGTTGGAAGAGGCTGTGATTAAAAGTTTGTGTTTTCATTTTAAAGTTTTCAATATAAGACTTTCCAAAATAATAAACATAATTAATTAACATTAAAATTACATTAGGTTATGAAATGCATGCTATTCTTTTTTATATTATTTCTTCGTATATATTGGAGTTCATTCATCTTCGTAATGATATTTCATTCCAATGACCATCTGGTCTTAAGAGGCGAATAAATAATTAAATATGAACCAACTATCACCTTCGCGTAAAACGAAGGTGCTTTCGCCTTGGCGTCTAAATTTTGTTTCAAGTTTTTTATTTGAAAAAAAATTTGCTAAAGAAGTGACAAATAATGCTCACCTATACTAAAAATAATAGCTCTTATTATTACTATATAGAACACAATAAATTTTGAATGAAATATAATAATTGTATTGCTTAAATTAGAATATTTGATTTAATATTTCTTAATATTTAATTAGTTATTCTAAAATTATACAAATTCAAATAAAAAAAACGAAATTAATTAACACATTCCGTGTTTGTGTTATTATTTGCTGATTGAACAATTGCAAGTTTAGATAAAATATGATATAAAATTACTTATTGTTCACCACACATTTATAACATACATAAATTAAGGGAAAAGAAATACAAAATTACGAAATAATCGGTGGTCTTATCGCTAGGAAGCGATCTCTTCCAGACGGCCTAATACAAATATTTATCGATATTGTTTTTTATTAGGTTGATAGTTTTAAACATATTATAGCCTTTATTCTCGCGGCCACCGAAAAAAAATCCTACATTTCCTTTTTAAACACCAAATTACTTACGAAAAATTGCAACAAAGTAAGTGCCTGTCAACATTAACCGATATGGCGTTTAATGTTTTGAAAATGGAATATTGATTCCAAATAACCTTCAGCTAGCGATTAAATAATTTAAGTTCGATTCCTTTTTTACTAAGCTATCTGATGACATACATCTCAGGATTTTTTTTTCATAACCATACAGTTAACACAGTGGACATATCCAGTTAAACTACGAGTACATATGACAAATACCTTGTCCTCCGTGTGAAAATCTAAAGACACGACAGTACCAGACAACGAAATCATTAAACGAGTTGGTTTGTTAAATGTTCTATGAAGTCCATATAATAGTATATTGGACGCTGTAGACGAGTAATAACTTTGTGTAGTCTACGAACAGAAATCTGCACCTCAGTAACAGCTTGCAGCTCATTCGAATGAAATGACGATTCTCGACTATCCGAAACTTTCAAATTGACCGTACTGAAACTGAAATTCGGAACCCTTAGTTTGCGAACTCCGGTTGTTAGGTATATCGATTTTGAATTATTGTTCTCGAACTGAGATAGTTTGTAATGGACTTTTTTAATAAATGTAATTGCAGTTACATAGAATTCTCCTTAAGGCCCCCGCGAAAAGGAGAGTTCTAAATTATGATGGCTTTAATTCATGAAATATGATAGATAGTATGGCAATGATCTCATTATCAGGCACGATTAGGAAATAAACAGCAAATTGAAACAGAAACTTCTGAAGCGTAAGTTTTTTGGTTTGTGTCAAATATATAAATTTCTATACAAAAAAAATTTACGCACCGCGAATGCGCTGCTGTCCCGTAGAGGTTAAAAAACCTGGGCCACTAATACCGTAACAGTACATGGTTGCCTACCAGATGGGCTTGAGGCCTTACCCTACGTAGCTAGGGTTGGTTTTTGTCGCATTTAAGACATGCCGACCCTGGCCGCACGGGTTAGTATTCTTACTCTGCATGTACGAAGAAAAATCTTACTAATAACAGACTAATACAATATTAAGTATAAACACGTATGACTTACGCTACGCCATTTATTTCACGAGTCCAGTAGCCGCGTTAAGTCTGTCAACGCAGGCATTTGCTAAAAGGTTACGTTGAAAATGTTAAAGCATTTTATCGTTTAATTCAATATTTATTGTACATGAAATAATTGTTATAGAACAGATATAAATTTTAATAATAATATCAGACCGTAATGTTCTGCTGGGTTTGAGCCTCTCCTTTGGGAAGAGTATTCCTGTTTGTACGAAGCGGATTGACTTCAAACTGGTCATTTGGGTGAGCAGAAGTCCTCGGGATATTTTTCTTTACTATACATTTTTTTTATTGCTGAGGTACATCAGACAGGCTGACGGCCCACTTAACAGTCAGTAGTCGCCCACTTAACCGTCGCCTATGGATGTTTGTGACGCTAGGGGCACCGCGAACACCTTACTGTTCCATAGAGGTACAGAAACCTGGGTCTCTAATGCCGAAACACAATACAAGTTTACTGTGGCGGCATATATAAGACTAAAGGTGGTTGCCATCTAGACGGGCTTGAGGCCCTAACACGTAACTAGGGTGGGTTGTTTTATCACCTTTTACGACAGGCCGTAGGGGTTAGTATTCTTACTTCGCCCCTAAACGGAGTAGCAGTTACATTATATGCTCAATCTCAATAAACGAGATAAACTTCCTAATTTGCGCACACTGTGGTGAGGACTGGGAAGTAAGCCTGTGATCAACGAGTTTCACCTCAAGTGTGAAAGATACGTCTGCTACTTCGTAACTTTTATTTGTATTTATGAATTAACTAATATTCTCGGCGACCTCCGTGGCGTAGCGGCTAATCCACTTCGCTACGCTTGCGGAGATCACAGGTTCGGTTCCCGTTTCGCTGACACACAATACATGATATCCGACTAGATGTTATGTATATATGTATTTATTTACGAAAGAAAAGTATATAATATAAATAAGTATATAGTAATAAACTACATAGTTTATCAGTTGTCTAGTGCCCATAACACAAGTGATATACTACTTACTTTGGGACCAGATGGCGCTGTGTGAATTATGTCATTATATTTATATATTTATTTATTCTTATATAAATAATGGCTTCTTTATATTTGTTTCTTATAAATAAGTTTTATTTATTTATTTTTATTGCGGTAGGACAGCATACAGGCTGACGGCCCACTTAGAATTTAGCACTTACCATAGCCTATGGATGTTTGCAAAGCTAGTGGCATCGCGTACATGCTGCTGTCCCATAAGGGTACAGGAACCTGGGTCACTAATGCCGGAACACAACACAAAGTTATTATGACGGCATGCTTAAGAGCAAAAATGGTCGCCATCCAGATGGGATTGGGCCCTACCACGTAGCGAAAGTAACAAATAATGGATCACGTGACAGTATAAATAAATGAATTTATTTTTTATAACATTTTATATACTCGCTCTGAAACTGGTACAAGCGTGCGCGCAATACCATAATATGTCCATAATATGTCTGTGAGCGCGGGCTTCTCAATGAGCCTATCAATTTTACCAGGCATAATGGTGCTAAACAACGTTGCCATAACAACGGATATCTCCGATCCGCCTGATGGAGATGAAATAAAATAATACCTACGCCACGGCTCCGATTCCGAGAGGCTCTCGAGAATTGTTCTTGTTTTACGCCCCTCACTAATCAAGTGACCCAATTGATTCGTCGAATTTCATCGGAAAAATGAATTTTCAATGTTTTTATTTTTTCCTTAATTGAATTTCTTTATTCATCTATTCTAGATCGATTTGAATGATTTAATTGATTTAGTGATCTTTATTTATGTAAGTTAATAATATGAGTTTTACGTTAATGCCTACGCTAAATTTAGTGCATATTAAATGTTTTTTTAAACATTATAACGTTTAACTGTTATATTTAAGCTACCGTCTTGATCCGTTGTTATATATGATTTTTCACACTTGAATGCGTATTGTACTTGTCTTTCCTTTCCCTGCCGGTACGTGGCGAGTGTAAAATTATATTCAGGTGAATGTCAGCTCATACGAATGGTACGCGCTTAACTGGGAGAAGAACCCGAGAACACTGGTTAGTGACATGAGATGTGATTTAACCATTTTAGTGCCAGAAAAAAATGATGCTCAGGCAAAGATAACCACGCTAATTATGCGATTTTACTAGGGCAGTAGATTTTATTTGAAAAAAGCCTCATAAAAACCAAACGAAAAGCAATATTTACATAATTCAAAAAACAATATATTAAGGACAAAATATAGAATAGAACAGAATATACAATTTTTATGTATTTATTGAAAATTGTATAAATAACAAATATAAGTTACAAAAAAATAAAATAATTAAGTGGCATATGTCAAAATGTAATTGCACATAGCCAAAATATTTTAGAAGTCGTATGTTGCTTTTTATAGGTTTATTATAAACAAAAATGTGTCTTATAAGGGGATAATAACGGCTATAAATCACTTGATGGGTTTGGATAAAGATCCAAGAAACCGCGCCGGCCGCCGGGGTCGATTTCAACGGAACCGCTCTCGAGTATAAATAAAAATAAACCAAACGAATAGCAATATTTACATAATTCAAAAAGCAGTATTAAGGACAAAATAGAGAATATAATATTGATGCTAATTTTTATATATTTATTGAAAATTACATAAATAATAAAGGTATAAGATAAGAAAAATAAAATTAAGTCCTCTGGTTCAAAACTTAATTGCACATTTTTGAAGTCGTATGTTGCCAATTATAGGTTTATTATAAACAAAACTGAGTCATAGAAGTGGATAACAACGGCAATGATTGTTAATACAAATTCCAAAGGCGCTGCGAACAAGGCCCCTTGTTGCAGTACGCGCTCACGTATAAACAAACAGTCTCAAAAAGTTAAACAAACCAATTGTTTATTTTAAATGCTTTCGTAATGAAATACGATTATTTGTAAAGTATTATACATTTTGTTTGTAGACAGAGATATTTCGTAATGCGAATAGTAAAGCGCAACAAAGTGCAAGCCGATTTATCGGCTGTGGCACTTTTCGCCAGTGCACCGCTGGCCGATATATCGGTTCTCGGCACTAAAAGGGTAACATGGATTAAACACTACTGAATAGCCCGTGCTTGAAAGCTTCGCGTAATATTCTCATCTAAAATTATAAAGCTTTAAGTTGACCCTATTTAACAATATTTTATATATAATATCCCTCTCAGCCAGCGTCTAAATCTGAGCTCTTTAATGCGTGTAAAAACGCGCCGTCAGAAACATTACGTGTAATAAACGCAAAAGGTCTTATAAAATTCTTAGCTAACATGGCTGTTGCAATTTGACACCTTATGAAGGTCGAACCTGGTTTAGTCCGTGATTTTCAGACAAATAAGGATTTAAAACTCAAATTTAAAAATAAATGTTATATGTAATATAGTATACATATGTTTTTTTTTTTAATTATAAACACACTAGCTGACCCTGCAAATGTTGTTTTGATATATAATTCTCCAAGGTCCAATCTATCTTATATGGTTCAATTCATCAAAATTGGTTCAGCGGTATAGGCTCTAACGTAACATACAGGCAGACTAACGTAACAGAATTACCTTCACATTTACATTATTAGTATGGAGGATACATGGATTAACAAAATTGAGTTTAAAAATGAAAAAGCGAGAGTGAGTGAAAAATAATATTTTGTAGACCGACGGTCCGTGGTGGTACCGACGCTAGATCAGAATCTGTGTTGTGGAGAACAAGTATAATCACCAAAAGTTCCTACTCGAGTCGGTTATCATCAGTATAACCTAATGTAACTAACATTAGGTTAAATATTTGTGGAAAAAAATTTAAATATAAGTTAAAAAGTAGAGAGAAAAGTTGGAATAGTAGAAATTGCAATTCCACTCGGCCGGAGGTGCATGCAACATTCCTCCGCCCGGGAGTCGGCAGCAGAGGAACACTGGGCTGGTTTTAAGACGACACTAAGTGCTAGCGACTTTGAGCGAGTGGGAGGAGTTTGAGCTAGTGAGAGTAGCACGCGCGGGGCCCCCCCGCAACCCGCATTGAAAATTCGCAGGCGACGTAATTGTATATTTTAGAGAAGTTCGTTGGGTAACCATACGTTACAGATTATGAAGACTATCTAATAATCATGAAATTTTTAACCGCTTATTTAATATTAGTTAGGATTATTGTTTCATGTTCTGTATCTTATATCATTCCCTGTGGTAGGATATAATATAATATAGGTATTTCAATAAACGGAAAATATAATTATATCAAACGAACACAGGTTTTCTGTCTACAGGTTTTGTAACTATAAATAAAAAAGTGAATTAGGTATTTATAGGATTTTATTTAAAACTCCTCGAAATTTAATACTTTCACAGCAACTATACTGTCTTCTTTTTCAGCCGTCACTGCTCGTTTTTTTATTAGTTTGTTTTTATTTTCTTTTTCCTCTTCCTTTTTCCTTTTGCGTCCGTGTATGGCACTAACTATATAAGAGGGGTCCCTAATTACCATATTCCTCGTATATCTAGGATCAACCAGTTCGGGAAGCATACAATCTGTATAAAACTTAATTAAATTATTTTTCATTTTAGTGTCCCAAAAAGCGTCATCCTTGTAAATTAGTTCAATTTTTACAGGAAAGTTTTCACCAGATCAAATACCAAGCATACATTTATCTTTTCCTGTTATATGCAGCTGTCCCTGTATTTGATACCACCAATTATGTTCTTTGTTTATTATGTAATTACCGTTTACCAGTTTTTTATAAAACAATTTTTTTTTTCATGGATGGCTTTATCTAGTCCTAGTTTGAAAGCTGTGAGTGGACATTTTATTTCTAAAATGGTGTTTTTATTAATAATACCGTCTGGTGATGCGCCGAGGAAGGGTATTTCTTCATCAAGAAAAAGTCCACACGGTTCTATTTTAATATTTTCTTGTTTCGACAATTGTTCTTTCGCAAAATTTTCGTTGTCTTGTCCATGTTTTATAGACTTAATGTGTCCTATAGACTCTTTATTTAAAAGATCTTTAACTAAATTGCAGCAACTTATGTCATTGCGTCTTTTTATAACACGTCCAAAGTTGGAAGCGGTCAAAATCCGTCTTCGTAGTTCTAGCCACTCACTAGAACCACTTTGTAATATAGTCTTCCTTTCTATTTGTTCTCTTTGTTTGGCAGTTTCCGCCAAATTTGCTAAAAATATTTTTTTTGATTCCTCTAATATATCATCATCCATATCCGGTCTTGAACATTGCTCACCATAGTTTTTATTACTTTCTGTGTAGTGTTCATGTAATCTCTTCTTTATTCTATGATAATTTTTTGTTAAATGTAGGCGTTTTTGTTTACGTATTTCCATCTTTTTTAATTCACCATTTGGACTCCTGCCCGTGATTGATTTTTGCAACAACGATAAAGGTTTATGGGTATTAAATGATAAAGCAGCTGCATTACAACGCATATGGTATTGGTTCTTCTGGGAAAAATTTATCCGCTTACCCCCTACAAATTTTGCAACAATACTATGGAAGCGCTCCACAGTGTTGCTGTCAACGTCTTCAATCAAGCTTCTTGCATGAGCAGCTATATGTGTCAATACAAATTTTATTCTATGCCACAAACTGTTTGTGAAAATATCTCTGTCTATGTTGTCATCTTCTCCCATTTTCGAGCAAAAATATGTCTTACAATTAGTATGAACTCCAAATGCATGTTCTGCGGCTAACATGATATCATTATGTAAACTAGTGACATTGCCAGAATTTTTATAATTTCTTATAGCGGTTACTATTACCTTTCTTATTGACAGTATTCTTTGTTTTGTTATATATTTTCTGTATTTAATTAAATATTTCGTGTCAGTGATAAGAGCTTGTAACTTATTGCAAAGGTTTCTTAACAGGTGGTTGCGGCATTCGATTTTTTCAATTGTTATATTTTCATACGGTCTTGACTGTAACAATTTTGCATAAGTATTTGCATCACCATCTGATATTAACCTTGAATATATTAAATTATGCATTTCTATGCTGTTCTTGAATCCTTCTACCAAGATCGTGGATTCCATTCCAGTTGAAGGACCTGAAAATAAAGTAATAATTATTCCAACCATAAAATTTTAGTTTCTTTATTATTATTACAACATATTTAATATTATGAATTTACCAGAATAATTTTTATAGCAAGCATGCTCCTTAGGTGTGACATTTTTCTTGGCAGCTTGGGCGCATATGCAGCAGTATTTATTTTTCACTGCCATATAAATAATTTTTCCAGTTCTTTTCCCAATTATCGCAGCTGCGCCTGATAGGGATGAGTAATTTTTTTTATAAGATCTTTTTCCCCAACATCCATCTGCAATAACGTCAATATATGGAATGCCATTTTCAGTAACTCTACCGTCTTCCAAAGCCATTTGACGTTCTTCATTAGCGGCTTCATTCATAGAATTCAAAGCTTCTTTTTCCCAAACTTTGTTAATTGTTCCCATTCTTTTATTAAATAACTCATAGGATATATGAGGCAAGTCCATTGCTGCCAATAATTCATTAAGCTGTGTATAGCCACAACCTATTGCCACTGCACCCGCAACTGTATTAATATTTAAGTCAATTTCAGGATCATTGCAGCAAATGACAAAAGTTTCGTTACACATGTTGCATTTTAGTTTTAGTTTAGAAACAAGGCCCAGTTTTCGTTCAGATATAATTTCTACAGATTTCAAACCACAGTCTATATTACCATGTGAAGATATTTCTTGAAGCTCTTTAAAAAAATGTTTAATATTTAATATTCGCATTCCATTCACTATTTCTTGATTATTTCTGAAAAGGAAATATACATAATAAGAATTTTGCAATATTAAACAGAATAAGGCCTTTAACATTTGTTTTGTAATATCTTTTATTGTTCACATTCTTTGCTATCACTCACGGGTTCTGCAATATTATATTGAAAATTTTCTCCTTTTTTATTAATTTTATTTATCGAGAGTTTTACTATATAAAACTTTATATTGACAGACTATCCTGACATCATAGAAATAATAATACGTTTACCTGACCGAATTTGACTTCTCGTTTTCAATATCCATTTGAAAGCTTTCTTCCTGCTCAGCAAATATCGTTTCGGTTATCTTATCTTATTTTGGGGCCGAGAAATATCTCGGACACTTCGACCCAATGGGATCTTTTGTGTTCCCCTAGATAGCAATCACTCCTCTCCAATCTCCTTGAAGATCTGCTTCATGAGCCTAACAATGAGGTATGGAGATAGGAGCCTGTAGTCTTCCGGTGTTGGATATCCTACCCCCAAAAGATTCATTCGCCTCCTGGCCAATGCATCACATGTACACAGTAGGTGTTCCATGCGTTCTGTATGTTCCCCACACAACCTGCACATGGGTGTCGCGGTTAGACCCATTTTCATGAGCATGTTGTTGGTTCCAAAGTGCCCAGTAAAGGCTCCAAGCAAGTAGCGTATTTGCCCCCTGCTCATGTTCCAGATGGATCCTCGTGCTTTGTACGTGGATCCCAAAAATTTTTTGGAGTGTTCCAGACCGATTCTAGTCAGCCAGTGTTGTTGTTGACTGCGGTCTGCAAAATCCCTGAATGTGGCCTTCACGAGGCTAGTCGGAATGCCTACACATGGTTCCGGACCCATAAAATCATTAGTTGAGCCCTCTCTTGCCAGTTCATCTGCCATTTCATTGCCATGTACTCCCTCGTGTCCCGGGACCCACATTAATCTTACCCTGTTATGCCTTCCAAGTCCATTCAAGGTTTGGATGGCATCCAGGACAAGTCTGGAGTCAACTTTGAAGGAGGCGATGGCCTTGATTGCAGCTTGACTGTCACTGAGAATATATATAGATTTGCCTCTGGTGCCTCTATCTATGTTCTCCTGAGCACAGGTTATAATGGCATATGTTTCAGCCTGGAATACACTTGCCATTTTTCCCAAGCTTTTACTACATTTGTAGTCTTTCGCGTATACTCCCGCCCCTGTACCTGATTCCATTTTGGATCCATCAGTGTACCATACCAGACTATTATGTTCCGGTGGATCTGGTCCCTTTGTCCATTCCAATCTTGTTGGAATTTGGACCCTGAAAAGCCTTTCAAATATAAACCTGGTTTGCATTTTATCGGATATCATATGTGTTATCCGATCCAGGTCCTCATTTCCATCGAATTTTGTATGGTTGGTTTTTGGCTTGGTGGAGTCCCATAGGCCAGCTACTGCAAGGCGATATAGTGCCCTCCTTGCCTCAAGTTCAACCATAATATGCAGAGGAGGAATGTTAAGATATCTCTCATCGTTTCGGTTACTTGAGAACTGTAACAGTTATAGTAATTAATATAAGTTAATAGAATTAGGTTTCAAATATGCTAAAATCAGAATATTGAATTAGATATGCATTTACTTGTCAACAATCTTGTTCTCATTTTCATTGTCAATATGGGAAGATCCTTTAATCACTCCAAGCGTTTCCGTAAATTCAGACCTACAATATAAATGTATTTATATTTAGTTATACAGTGACAATAGTAATAGCATTCAAATATTTTTAAAACTCGAATCCGGACTGTCCCGACTACGATGTAGTATTGTCATACTACACTACAATACACACCTCGTCTCTGTCTCCTCATTTACGTCGCGATTATCTTTGTTATTATGTAATCTCCTAAAAAGAAAATAATGTCACTTAGTAAAATAAAAAATAATAATATATGTAACAATTAAATGTTATGATTAATTTATCTGGTCCAATTTACATCAATGTGCTAAAATACACAAATGATAATTATGATTGAGAACACGTTACTTACCTTAGTAATCTATTTTTTGCGAGCGTTTGGCGTTTCTTTTTTAGTAATCTAGATTTACCAGCCATTTTAGCGCGAAACTTATAATAGAGTTAAATCGTTTAGTGATTGCTCCGAGCGTCAACGTCTACCCGTGACAGTGGTCAGCGATGCACTGCCGCCCGTCGCCCGCAAGGGCCCCTGCTAACCCGAGCATAAAGATTATTCGAAAAAGCATAATTGTATATTATCCTTTTACTTTGAAATAAAAAGTCGTATATTAAAAGATGGGTAATTAAATTGTGTTTAAGATGGTGAAGGTTTCATAAAAATACGCTTGATAGTTTTTACGTGATTCTCAGATTTTTATCTGCGTTAGACCTAACTTTACAAATTAATTACACTATGTAATATAAACATAATCTAAAATATTCACATATTAAGTTATTGAGAAAATGCTCAAATTTAACATATATTTTTTCCAGTTCATTAACACCACTCGTTTAGATGTGATCTTCAGAATAAAATCATTAAAAATCTCTTGTCGTCGCCTTAATAGTTATACCAGCGAGGTTTGTCCTCTAGTAAATTGTGAGGAGCACGGGCGCATCGCTTGTGAGTCCCACACAACCCCACCGCGAGCCCGCAAGCAGTAGGGTGAGCATCTTTGTGTGTATTTTGTTGTGCACCTCATAAAAAATGTACTAATTTTACAGCATATATTATCATGTTATAATAGATCACCTCCGTGGCGTAACTTCTAACGCATGTCGGTATGCTTGTGGAGGGCATGGGTTCGATTCCTGTTCCGCGTCTGGGTGTTTATTTTATGTACAATATTTATTTGCAAAATAAAAGTAAACATGTATTTTATTAGTAGTCATATACCCATAACACAAGTGCTATGCTAGTTTTGGACTATATGGTTAATGTATTGTTATTTAATTTATTCTTTTCTTTTTCAGGTAATATTACAAAGATGTTGAAGACAGCCAATACGGTATGTTTAAATTTAAATAGCAAGAGGAAATATTTAACGTACGGGACACTAAGAAAAATAATTTCCCCGGACACAGAAATATCGAAACTCCGCTTGGTGCCAAATAAAATATTCAGCTGGCGTAATTTAAAACCTTCCAGCTCACTTGGTCCAACCGTACCTTGTCATCAAAAGCCATCCAGTCAAGATTGAATCTTATCATCAAGTGTTAAAAGTCAATTTGTAAATATAGGATATTTGAGTTTACGTATTTAGCAAAAAATTCTCCAGAGGGTTAATAAAAAATATCGGAATTTCGCCCTCATTATCTGATAGATACTATTAAAATGTTTATCATGCGAATAATTGAAAAAGTAATAATGGAAATATATTTTTACAATAAAAAATGTCCATCTAGATTATTGAAATTTTAATTTATTTATGGTTTCTTATCCACTGGGAGAAATAAGGGTACAACGTTCGGTATTCCCTACAGACTTGTATACACTTTCATATTAATATTCCATCAATACTTAAGTGTTTAAGTATTATTATATTTAATACTTGTAATTCACATTTTAAAGTATTATACTAAATATAAATAATGGGGTGTAAGGGGCCCTACCAACATCTTCGGGGCCCAAGTCAACCTCACCTGCAAGTCGGCGCACCCTGCTGAATAACGGACGAGGCTCTGACGACGGCTTTCCTTTTGGGGTTAGGGGGTCAGACGGCAGTCGCCCCCGTAAAAGCCAAAGTTGCCAAATCAACATGGAGAGAACAAGATTACGAGATCGGCTAAGGGCTAGGGCGCCGCCGCATAACGGCGCGCAAGAGCTTCGCCCGGCTCTTGTGAGAAGTGGACAAGGGCTACCGTGTCATGGGCGGGCACGGCTAACGACGCTAGCCCCATCTCACGCAGCCCAAACATCTCGAAAGATCCGCTTCGCAACATGGAACATAGGCTCGTTAACCGGACGCGCGAGAGAGTTGGCCGATGTGCTCTCCAGGCGGAGGGTGGCCGTGGCGTTCCTGCAGGAGACTCGGTGGAAGGCCAGCAGATCCCGGTTCATTGGAAATGGCTACAAGCTGATCTACACAGGTGCACCTGGTGGGGAGAATGGGGTTGCCATAGTGCTCTCGGAGGAGTTCCAGAACGACATTTTGGAAGTGAAACGTCATAGCGACCGACTTATGGTCGTTAGGGTGCTTATCGATGGGGTAGTTACCCACTTGATAAGTGCCTATGCGCCACAGGCCGGTTGTGACGACGCCGATAAAATAGCGTTTTGGAATCTACTCGGAGAAGTGCTCCGTGGAATCCCATTATCACAGGGGATCGTTTTGGGGGGTGATCTGAACGGTCATGTGGGTGATGAATGTGGGGAATTCGAGCGTGTTCACGGTGGATTTGGGTACGGCAGCCGCAACGCAGAAGGGGAGGACATCCTCAATGCGTGTGCGGCGGCCGACCTTGCTATCGTGAACACGTATTTCAAAAAGAGACCCGAGCATCTCATCACCTACAGGAGCGGGAGGAATGCTACCCAAATCGACTTCCTACTCACTAGGAGACACCACATCAGCAAAGTAGCCAACTGCAAGGTCATACCCGGTGAGAGTCTCACTGCACAACATCGTCTGCTTGTCATGGACCTCTGCGCTAAGCCTAAAAACACGTATACCGAGCGCGTTCAGCGCCGAATCAGGTGGTGGCTGCTTGATGAAGTCACGTCCCAGGAGTTCGCCTTAGCCGTCGGTGACAAGTGCACCGGTGGTATGGGCGAACCAGTTCAGGCTTACTGGGACAAGATTCAGGCGGCTATCCTTGGGTCGGCGAAGGAGGTGCTTGGGGTGTCTAAGGGTGGTCGCAAGTCTGACAAGGAGACATGGTGGTGGAACGACACAGTCTAGAGGGAGACTAGAGCGAAGAAAGCCCTCTTTAAGAAGTGGCAAGCGTCCAGATCTCCTGAAGACCGCGACGCATACCGGGTAGCAAAGCGCGCCACTAAGAGAGCTGTTGCCAGAGCCAGGCGAGACCACTTACAACCACTTTACGATAAGTTGGAATCGTCTGAGGGGCAGAAGCTCATCTATAAGTTGGCGCACTCCAGGGTCAAAGCGGCACAGGACATTTCCAAGTGCCGCTGTGTAAAAGACCCTGTGGGCAACCTGCTATGCGAGGACCTCGCGGTGAAGGAGAGATGGCGCTCGTATTTCCACGAGCTGCTGAACACGCAGCACAAAGAGGTGCAGCCGCCTGATCTTCCTCCGAATCAAGGACTAGTGCCACTGATAACGCCTGCAGAAGTCCAGAATTGTCTTCGCCGCATGAAGAATCGGAAAGCTGTTGGATCCGATGGAGTCCCCATCGAAGCCTGGAAGGCGATGGGCTCTCGTGGTGTGGGCATCTTAACAGACCTTTTCAACCGGACACTCCTCACCGGTACGATCCCGAGCCAATGGAGACTGAGTATCATTACTCCAGTCTTCAAAGGCAAGGGGTCGGTGCAGGAGTGCGGTAGTTACCGAGGAGTTAAGGTCATGTCCCACACCATGAAGCTCTTCGAAAGGGTTATCGACTCTCGGAATCGACAGGAGTGCACTGTCTCGGATTGTCAATATGGGTTTCGCCCTGGTCACGGGACAATGGACCCTGTTTTTGCCCTAAGGACTGTCGCGGAGAAATACAGGGCGAAGAATACGCCTCTGTATTGCCTGTTTCTCGACTTGCAGAAGGCCTTCGACTGTATTCCTCGCGCGATAATCTGGTGGGCATTGCGGTCCAAAGGGATTGCAGAGGCCTATGTTGACATCATCCGAGACATGTACCGTGACTCCGATTCCGTAGTTCGAACCGCTGTTGGCGACACCAAACCTTTCCCCATCACCGTCGGTGTGCACCAAGGATCCGTCCTTAGTCCGTTTCTGTTTAGCGTGGTATTAGACGTATTGTCAGACAGCATCAGAAACTCACATGAGCAGCCCCCGTGGTTGCTCATGTATGCTGATGATATCGCGCTGGCAGATTCGGACAGGGGTAGGCTGGTGCGACGTGTGAAGGCGTGGAAAGAGTCGCTTGAGAACGGTGGTCTGAAGCTCAATGTGGCGAAGACCGAGTACTTGGCCTGTAACTCCACAGATCCCACACCCGTACGCATAGACGGCAACACGGTCGAGCGCACGGACCTTGTGAAATACCTGGGATCTGTGTTTCATGCATCCGGTGACATCGATTGTGACGTCAAGGCACGCATTGCTGCCGCGTGGGCCAAATGGCGTGAGGTAACTGGTGTCATTTGTGACCCCAAGATGCCGGTAAAGTTGAAGGGACAGGTTTATAAGACCATCATTAGGCCTGTCCTTTTATACGGCTGTGAAGCGTGGCCGGTGTTAGAGCGACACAAGCAAGAGCTGCGTGTCACGGAGTTGAATATGCTGCGGTGGATGTGTGGAGTGACGCGGAAGGACCGCGTTAGGAACTCCCGCATTCGCGGCAGCCTTCATGTCCATGACATTGCGGATAAATTGCAGGAGTGTCGGCTCCGATGGTATGGCCACGTTTTACGGCAACCGGATGCTTACGTGGGAAACAAATGTCTGGCCATGCCGTTTCCGCCGGGCCCCGGCAGGAGGGGTAGACCCAAAAAGTGCTGGCTTGACGTCGTAAAGGGTGATATGCGTGCCAATGGTCTCACTACCAGGGATGCTGAAGACCGTGCGAAGTGGAGAAGAAAAAGTCGGAAAGCGGACCCCGGGCGCCGAAGCGAGAGTTTGGGCTGCAACCGGGATTCATCGCTGAGATGATGATGATGATGACTAAATATAAATAATAATTAAATATATTGCTGCAATTCACATAGTGCTATCTAGTTCCAAAGTAGGCAGCAGAGCGTTTGTGTTATGGGTACTAGAGAACCGGTGTACTACTAATATAATTACTCAGAACGGGATTGTTTATTGCTGACGAACAGTAGACATGCTGACGGCCCACTTAATAGTAAGCAGTTACTGTCGCCTATGGATATTTGCAACGCTAGGGGCACCGCTAACACGCTGCTGTCCGTAAAGAAGTAACGGGGCCCGAACCCGCTATAAGCGCCGTTCCGACATGAAAATACTGATCCTACGGCCTGTCGTAAAAAGCGACAACAAAGCTCTAGCTAGGTTGTAGGGCTTCAAGCTCGACTGAATGGTAACCACCCCTTCGTAAATATGCCGCCATGATAATCTTGTGTTGTGTTCCGTCATAAGTGACACCGGTTCCAGTTGCGCTACGCAGACAGCAGCGTGTTAGCGTGCTCCTATCATCATGAACGTGTATAGGCAGCGGTGTTACACAGCTTTGAAGTAAAAGGCTAGAAAGTAACTGAGATGAAACGCTTGTAAGAAGTTGAGAATATAACATCTAAAATGACCAGTCGTGTTAATGTATCAGTGTAACGTTAACTTTACAACTGTATAATCGCTTAATGTAGCACCTATTACTCAAAGTGAACAAACCTATTGGATGTTGGCGCAAAACTTATTATCCCAGTTTATACCCAGGTAAGCTAACCCAGTAACTTCGACACTATGTGCCCTCAATAGGAACTAATGTATAAACATGGATTATAAATAATACGGAAGAGACAAATTATTTTAAGCTTATATTTCCGTCCCAAATTGGTTTCTACCTACATCTCATACGTGGTTAAATTATTTTTTTTCTGTCAGGTTTGTGTGTTTTTTTTTTTTTAGAAAATTTTGCTATTACAAGAATATATAAAGGAATTAAAATAAAGAAATAAGAAGAGCAGTGAGTTTTTTCTCAAAATTTTCTCTGAGCCTCGATAAGCAGAAGAAAAAGAGAAGAGATATTTATATAATTAATGTATTGTGAAATTTTCTTTTAGCGATAAGGTAGCTTGCTAACTGTACATTTGATGTTATTCTTATATCTTTAGTAATGTTGCTTAAGTCGCTCATGCGGGTTAGTGGCCTAAAAATATATATGTATGTCTATATCTGTTAATACTATTTTTATATCACGAAGCCTTGTAAGATATACTGGGTGCAATTGCTACATAATAATAACTTAGCGTAGCTTCACTACACGGAAAACCCTTTTGCCTAACTTCTGACGAAAATTCGAGCGATTCTATATTTAAAATCTGGGATTCTATTTTCAAGTTTGTCAAATCTTTATACTTCAGTATTTTGTGTGAGGTGTTATCTTTTTTTTAATTTATATATTGTATGATCTATTTATTTTCTATAGATCCGTGTTCACAACAGGTAGGTAGTCTATACCGTGAGCGACGTGTATTAACAAGATTAATGTTGAACTTGGGACACATTTAATTGATACCCTAGGTTTACGCTTTGTGTTCTAAGATCTATAATTAAATGGATACGTGCTGAAATGATCAATTATTTGGCAATCATATACCAATTAAAATTAACTTTGTGACTATTAAATATAAATAGTAGGTACGTTGGACTGTTTTGTTTCTGTGGACTATAGATATTTGTTTGTAGATATATTTAAAATAGAGGGTGCCGTATATAGTAGTTGTATAAATTTCCAGCGCTGAACCTCGTTTTGCGGAATAAAAACACTTACCCTTGCAGCTAAGGGCGACTTGTCGTAAAAAGCGATAAAACTATCCCAGCTAGGTTGTAGGGCAACTATCCCAGTTAGGGCTTTAAACTTGTCTGGATAGTAACCACCTCTGGTATCTAAATATGGTGCCATTATAACCTTTTAACAAAGTAGTTCTCAAGCGCTTCCATACAACTCCCACATCTGTATGAAGTAGTTAATATAGGTTGATCTAATGCTAAGAAGAGGAGCTCTAAACCTGCCGGGGAAACCTCGCGGCCCCGGCAGGCTAGTAGCTCCGCGGCCGACTCCCGGCCCAGGACCGTTGCCGAGGGAATGGAATGTCAATAATGGCACAACTCCATTTCCTCCAGGGCAACATCAACCACTGTGCCAGAGCTCAGGATCTTTTACTCCAGAGCATGGCAGAGTGGTCGATCCACGTGGCTGTGGTCGCCGAGCCGTACTTCATCCCCGCCCGTGACAACTGGCTGGGGTGCGCTGACGGTTTGGTGGCCATTATTGGCGAGGCTCTGATCGACCCGTCTCGTGGCCGCGGCTGGGTTGCTGCGGTCTCGGGCGGCATCGTCATTGTGGGGGCGTATTTCTCCCCCAACAAGAGTCTCGCCGACTTTGAGAGTTTTCTTGTCGAGTTGGGCGCCGTAGTAGGCCGCTATCACCCTCGTCCCGTTCTGGTGCTCGGGGATCTCAACGCTAAGTCATCAGCGTGGGGATCTCCGGTCACTGACCCTCGGGGCGAGGTGCTGGAAGAGTGGGCGGTGACGACTGGTCTGGTCGTCCTGAATCGGGGTTCGGAATACACGTGCGTGCGGCAGCGGGGCGGGTCGATAGTGGACGTCTCGTTCGCTAGCCCCTCTGTCGCTAGCCGAGTCCGCGACTGGCGTGTGGCCGTGGAGGTGGAGACGCTGTCGGACCATCGGTATATCCGGTTCGACGTCTCTGCCCAGACCGCGAGCGGCCGCCATCCAACAGCCCCGATTAACGACGGCCCGCGTTGGGCGCTTAAGCGCATCGACAAGGAACTACTCGAGGAAGCTGCCTTAGTTCAGTCCTGGATTTGGGAGTCGACGACGGACGGCCCCGTCGACGTCGAAGCGGTGGCGCTGTGGTTTCGCGGGGCGATGATGCAGATCTGCGACGCGTCCATGCCCCGTGTCCGCCAACAGTCCGCAAGGCGCCAGGTGTACTGGTGGACGGACGAGATCGCCCGGCTGCGCGTTGAGTGCGTTGCGGCTCGCCGCCAGTACACGCGATACCGGAGACGACGTCGACGGGATTCCGTCGAGGAAGACGCGCTGTATGAGGTGTAGCCGGCGCCGGCCCGGGCCACGAGATCGGCAGGCCATATATCCGTGGGCCCGGGCGTAGGCGATAGGAAAACAGCGGGGTTTTTTAGTGGGTAGTCGGATGGCCAATCATCTTTCCCGGAGTCCCACATATCCCTCGGTCCCCCCGAGCCGGGGGAACCCGTCAAGAGAGGTTTTTCCCCGAGACCAAAAAAAAAATGCTTGAAATTTGAAGCCAGGGTTTTTTTTTGTGGAACATCAGACAGGCTAACAGTCCTCTTTATAGTAAGCAGTTACCGTCGCCTATAGATGCTTGCGACGCCAGGACCATCCGCGTACGGGAACTTGAAGCTGGGTCACTTATGTCTGAACACAACATAGTATTATGGCGCATGGCGTCTTAATTAGAGACGAAGGGTTTGGAGCCTTACCAACTAGCTTGGAATGTTTTGTCGCCATTTACGACAGGTTCCCCTGGCCGCAGAGAATTCTAGTGTATTATTACTTCGCCTATGCACGAAGAAATTTTGCACAGTTATTATTTTATTGTATTCTATTATCTTATTTATATTATGTTGTTTTCATGAATTCTAATTAATTTGAAAACGTATACATTTTCAAAACTGTTGCAAAAGCATTGTTTATGAAACATATTGTATTGAGTACAATTAGGTTTATTATTATGCTGCTCTAATTACAATTTGGCACGCATATTGTTTTAAAGTTATAATTAGCATAGTTGTGCTAGATATTCGATAATCTAGTTTTTAAAACAGCGCGCCGTTTCTCAGCTGAGCTTGCCTGTCTTCTGTCTACTACAAGTATAATGAAATAATATTAAATAAGTTTTCATCAAAATAACAATTGTAAGTTGTTCATCTCCAATTTCTATAAAAACACATTAAATAGTTAAGGTATAGAAGTGTTCTTTATTTTAGTAAGTTTGCGATGTACAATATAATAATAATAATAATAATTTTTTTATTTGCTAAACATGTTTACAATACAATGACTACATTTGATATACTACATTGCATTTGGTTAGAAAATTATAGTAATTAGCCAATGGTAAAATCTTTAAGAGAACTGATATACTCGGTGTTATGGTACTAATTTTTGATTACGTCATATCCAACATATCATTCTCTCCCATCGATTTTTCCAGAAACTAATAGGTTTGCGAATGCTTTCAATTGACACGCCGTGTCTGGCTGTCGGCACCCTTTCCGAGTAATTAACAGCGTTATCTCCGCTACGATAATCACCGGATCATCTCCTTCGAGATTAACTATATAAAGTTTACTGTTTGTAATTGTCGAAACTGTAATGAAGACCTAATTTTAATTGTACTGTCGAGTTATATAATTTAACGGCATTACGGTAAAGCCTTTTCCGGAGGCGCTAACTGCCAATAAAAACGAGTCGAGATGTGTGCCTATGCATTTATAACCGACTAAAAACGGAGGAGGTTATCAAGTCGACGCGTAACTTTTTACAGAGTAGTCCGATTTTAAAAATTATTTTTTTAGTGGAAAGGGTATACCCCGAAGGTGGTCCCATATAAATTTTGGAAAAAATCCAATCCTATGGGTACGAAAACAGAGAATGATTCATTGTTACTCAATGATTATGACCACGCATAACTTTTGATAGAATTGATTTATTTGCTTAGCATTTGTATCACTGTGAATGAATGAATTAAAAACTCTTTATTAAATACAGATACTTAAAACTAACTTAATGTATACA
This sequence comes from Malacosoma neustria, assembly GCA_963693495.1. Classification (NCBI taxonomy): domain Eukaryota; kingdom Metazoa; phylum Arthropoda; class Insecta; order Lepidoptera; family Lasiocampidae; genus Malacosoma; species Malacosoma neustria. The sequence continues at coordinate 13,999,720 of OY856377.1, read as the reverse complement.
TAAATACAATGCTGTATGAAAATGGACGGTCATATCGCTTAAAGCGATGTCTTTTAGGCAATCCACTGCTTTAGCTTACTGTGCTTTAGCTTAGACATGACTTTTACGTCTAAAATCTATTGTTGGCCGTCAACTAAAGGCCGAATATCAATGGATCCATCATAGGTCTGTCTCGCCAGCTTTGTGCATCTTTAGAATAAAGATTATACTAAAAAGTTACAAGCGAAGCCACAGTATGCAATGATATTTCACAATTTTAGTTGGTGATATATGAAAAATATCTACTAAAATATTTTTTAAAGACTTGCTCTATGTCCTAAAGTTGTCATAAGTATAGATAAACGCTATGGGGGTCATCGGTGCTCTGCAACAGATTTTTCATTGTACATTACGAAACTCGAAGATATATACCCCATATCCTTATAACATTTTGGATAAATATCTTAAAATTCAATTTAGTAATAAGTAATAAGAGTAAAGTTCTTAAAAACAAATTCTATGGTGGCGTTTAACGTGTTAAAGACACGTACATTCATACCTGAATAGATTTTCAGATTACAAACGCTTCTTCTTCTTCTTAGTCGTTTCACTCTTTACAGAGCGGTCGTGATCAACTGGTAGTACTATTAGAGGCAGATATTGTTCGCTGTATGATTTTACGCCATTTCTCGCGATTCAGAGACATTCTGGTGCACTCTTGCAAAGGCCCGCCCACAGCCGACTTGATCTGGTCGGTCCATCGCATGGGTGATCTTCCACGTGATCTGGTCCCCTCCACTTTGCCCTGGACAACGAGACGCTCTATGGAGTCATTGTTTCGCCTTGAAACGTGGCCGAAAAATTTGAGAATACGTGACTGGACCAAAGCGGAGAGATGCTGCTTGATGCAGAGTTCTTCACGAATGGAGGCATTGGTCTGAAATTCTGATATTCCCAGCATTCGTCTCCAACACCACATTTCTAAACGCTACGGTACTATAAATTCAAGATTAGCGATTACAGCACTAATCAACAATTGATAAGGCCCTACCGGCCCTAAGCCCGTCTGGGTTCCCACTACCATTGGTCTTAAGTATGCCGTCATAATAACTTTGTATTGTGTTCCGGCATTAATTAGTGACCCAGATTCCTGTTTTCATGTAGAACATCAGTGTGTTCGCGGTGCCTCTTGCGTCGCAAACATTTATAGGCGACGGTAACTGCTTACTATTAAGTGGGCCGTTAGCCTACCGCTGTTCCTTAGCAATAAAAAAAATTGAAAGTATTTAGAGGCCATTTGAATCGTTTTTTGCGAATGGCGGCAACACATATAAACAATTCATTGCAGTTATATACGAGACTTTGTAAGCGGTCGATGTGCATTTGGAATGTGGCCAGAAAATTTATGGACATATTTAAGAGTCCAGATGTTGACACGAGTTTCTCGTGTTTTTAGAATAGTAGGGTGAAAAACATAACAAGAGAAATTTATTCTATATGATTTAAAAAGGATTAATCTTTTATGTATCTATAGAACATAAAAGTCCGTCCATAGACGGACTAGTATTAAAATTATCCGCCTTTTATCTTCTATAAGCTCAAACGTCAATACTACATCTTTCTAATGGGAGTTTATTTAGTGCACTCAACTGAAGAAGGGACAAAACCATATCTTAGTCATTATAGTGTTCCAAATTTGAAATGGGCCCAGAAAGAAGTAGTAAGTAAGCCTAATATTTGTCGGTAGCTGGGACGAATTTGCTGTTATTATTTACAATACTAAACGTTGAGCACTTAAATGAATATAATTTCTTCTATTGCTGTCTAAATATTAATAATTATTATAACAAGCTGAAGTGCCAGTTGACCATTATACCTAAAGCGATAAGTAATGGGAAAAGTTTTCTAGAGTACACGTAGAGTAATCTAAGTCTTTCGCAAGGGACTCAGTCTTCATCATCACATGACGATCTGCGAATAACGATGGGAATAAAGTAGATATAATCATTTAAAGTTCGGAATAATGGTGTATATCACCAGCTGTAGACTTCTGTAAGCGATTAATTAATAAATCAAATTAACATTAACACAAGTTTAAGTTCGCACTTAAGACGTTGAAAGCAAATGCAACCGGACTTTCCTTATTATGTCTATTAAAACTTTTTGCTTCAAAAGCCATAAGAGTGCTGTTTCATTATTTCCTTGCGGCCAATAAAATTTAATTAAAGTTGGAATGAGATAAGTTGGAGTTTGTCCTACGCAATCGGCAGAGTCTACTGCCCAATACAGATGGATGTATTATCTTCGTATAGCATTTTGTACTGTCTTTATGTGGTATTTGATTTATTTTATTACAGTTTTCTTGGTTCTTTAGTAATTAAACTTCTTCGAAATCTTACGTATCTTTTACTTCCTCAACTGTATAAATATTCAGGTGTACAAATTATCTAAAACATGTCATATACATGTACATATCGTTATTATTTTAATTAACTTATATTTATTTATATACATATTAGGAGTACAAATGAGATGAGAGAACAAAAGAGATGGCATGGCACGAGGCTTACGTTAGAATTCGCAGATGATAACCGGGTTAAAAATTAGGTTACTCATTCAAGAAAAACATAACCCTTTCATAATATTAACTTCGTACTTTTTATCCAAAAATATCTAAATTTGAGCTTCATTTGCGGGAACTTTTTATTTCTTTAATTTAAAAAAATCTGCAGCTGAGGCGCATCGATATCGTAGAAGCATATAATGAGGCTGTCTTGAGTAAGAGAAAATGTCATGAGTGGTTTCAAAAGTTTAAAAACGGTGATTTTGACGTAGAAGACAAAGGTCACAGTGGAAGGCCAAAAAATTACGAGGATGCAGAATTGGAGAAATTATTGGAGCAAGATTCGTCTCAAACAGAAAAGGAACTTGCACTTTAGAAGTCACAAAGCAAGCAGTCTAACATCGTTTAAAATCGTTAGGATTGATTCATAAACAAGGTAATCGGGTTCCATATGAATTAAAGCTGAGAGATGTTGAACGCTGATTATGCATGAGTGAAATGCTGCTAGCTAGCCACAAAAAAAGGTTTTTTTTTTATATCGAATCGTCACTGGTGATGAAAAGTGGATACGTTATGATAATCCAAAAAGAAGAAAATCATGGGGACTACTCAGTAGCGTAGCGTGGGTATTAGCCGCCCGGGGCGGAAGAATATTTTGCCGCCCTCTTATATAAGTATTTCAATTTATAAAACAATACACAATAATTTTAAAGAACTTTTCAGCACGAATAAATTACCGCTCATTTCAATCGGTCCGAATCCTAGATGCGGAAAAAATATGGTAAAAATATTTACAATATATTATTACTATTTATTGTGAAGTTTTTCCGCCCCCTAAAAAGTACCGCCCGAGGCGGGTTGCCCCTGCCGCCCTCACTACGATACGCTACTGGGACTACTTGGCCACGCGTCAACATCCGCTGGGTGTGGTGTATTACGAGTTGCTTAATCCAAGCGAAACAATCACTAGAATTCTCTACCGAACACAATTGATGAGATTGAGCCGAGCTCTGAAGGAAAAACGCCCTCAATACTACTCCAGACACGACAAAGTTATTCTTCTACATGATAATGCTCGTCTACATGTAGCGGTTCCGGTGAAAAACTATTTAAAAACACTTGATTGGATGTACTACCCCACCCGTCGTATTCACCAGACATTGCGCCGTCCGACTATCATCTGTTCCGGTCATTGGCACATGCTCTGTAGGAGCAGCGGTTCACATCATATGAATCACATCACCAAAAATTGGGTTGCTTCGTGGATGGCCTTAAAAGATAAGAAGTTCTTCAGACGTGAAATTCGAACGCTGACTGAAAGGTGGGAAAAAGTAGTTGCTAGTGATGGACAATACTTCGATTAAATTGAAACTATACGTTCTTTCACAATAAATAATATTTTTTTGATAAAAAACGGCGGAAACTTATTTTTACTCATAACATATCCGGATATTGATAAAATCAGAAATAAGTATATTAGGGGAAGTTCTAAAGTGAAAGTGATTGAAAAATTAAAAAGTTATAGCGTGGTATGGTCATATAATGCGAAGGCCATGTAATAAATGCTAAAAATATGAGTGCATAGACATAGAAGGAATGTTAGACCAAAGAAGAGATTGATAGATTGCATAAAAGATGATATGGCGAAAATAATGTGAATGTTGAGATGACGGCAACAGAGGAGAATGGCTATAAAAGTCTATAATGAGATAAGGGACGGAAGAAGATATAAAAGTGTATATACGAGTACAATAGCTTGTTTCAATTTGTTTTTAAGAAATATATTTAATCTTAAATACGTACATATTTACATTCCAGATAAACAATCGTTTAATTACGTCCATACTCCTTGGTAACAAACACTAATGCAATATCGCCAGACGTATTGACCGACAAATGTAACCCACATGACAGATTTTTATAATTCTGTGAATGATCACAAATATTCGTATTACTGAATATATATCTATTATTATGCCTGTATTATAAATATATTAGTTTTTTTTAATTATTCTCGCTAACAGTACTGAAACTAACGATATTAAAGTGATATTTCTTTAGTTGTCCAGATAAGAATATTAAAATTTCATTAGTTAGAAAATGTAAATGTCAGTTCGCCATATCTAGGCGATAAGTCGGAAACTCAAAATCATTTAAGCCGAAGTGACGATCGCGTGCCTTCATTAACAGGAATAACAATTTTGCAATGTAGGTACAGCACCTTTTTAATTCCGATCGTGATAAAATTCTAGATACGTAATAGTATTGTACACTATATATTATTACAGATGCTTACTACATAATAATATATTATGAAGCTGATTTCTTGCAAGCCGAAGAACGGTGACCTTCCGTTGCTTGTGAAATATCAAAAGGAAATGTAAATCCATTTGTGACCTTTGAACTCCCCAGACCCGATACTCCCGAGATTGATGTAAATAGCCCAACGTTTATCTGAGTTTTGAAGTAAGCATTTATCTCGTGGCAAGTGTTAAAGAAACACTATCAAGGTCTTTGAGCGAGGCGCCCTTATTGCTGTGTAAATATGTATTTTAATGCATAATGGAGTAATTAGGTCAATACGGTGCGATCCGATATGTAGCGTTTAATCTAGATTCATTCTATTAATACGATTTAGCGGTTTCGTATTTAAGAGGAAGCATGGTAGCGGGAGTGATTGAAAAACTAAAAAGTACAGAAAAATGTGATATGGCTGTGTAATTGGAAGGGAGAATGCCATATGTAACGAGGGTCTCTGTCATATGTAACGAGATTTTTCTCGTGCTGGATGGGACAGGACAGGACGATTTTTTAACATACATACATATAATCACGCCTCTTTCCCGTAGGGGTAGGCAGAGACCACTTCTTTCCACTTGCTACGATCCTTACATACTTGTTTCGCTTTGTCCACTTTCATTATTCCCTTCATACATGGCCCTTCGGTTTAGGGTACTCTTGACCTGGCCTTTTTTCAAGACGACCCTGATTTGGTTTCGAAACGTCCGCCTAGGTCTACCCCTTTCAACACTTCCATTCACACTCGCCTTATACACTTTTTTCGTCAATCGTTCTTCATTCATTCTCTCGACATGGCCAAACCATCTCAGCATACCTTTCTCAATTTTTGTCACTACATCTTCTTTCAGACCACAACGTTTCCTTATCTCACTATTTCTTATCCTGTCACTCAGTTTGACTCAGTTTGTCGCGTGTATATTTTGCTACTAAAATTGGCAAAATATACACGCGACGAGAACACGGACGAGATGGGACGGGGTAGAGTAGGACGCGACGTGAAAAAACATCGTTGGCGACGATGTTTGCCCCGTCCCACACGGTACGTGCTCTGCCCCGTCCGTGATTTCGTTGTGTATGTACAGGACGTCTTCAGGCGGCGAGGTGTTATGACATATTGTTTTGTTTCCATGAATGACAAACGACTAATTGAACTGATTCGCTTACATCCAGTCCTGTATAAACTCGGGGATCCTAAATACTTAGGTTCTAAGTACAAAAAGTATGTGTGGCAAAAAATTGTCCGTGACTTGAAGCACGATGAATGAAGTACGATTGATTTTAAATAAGAACATGGTTTATTATAATTACTAAGTATTTGTTTCCGTTACTATTGAATAAAAACTCTAAACGTAAACAAAAATAGTAGGTTAAGTAAGTTAAGTAATTACTAGGATAAGTAAATACCTAAAAATCGCGCGCGACTCCTAGGAATCGGGGGGGTTGCGAGATGTATCGCGCACCTACTAGTAGGCTTGTACCTACACGTCGGTAAAATTGAAAAACATTTTGAATTTTTGCGTACTTCAAATGCTTGTTGCGAAGTAGAACCCCTTGTTGCGGAATCTCATTTAAATTGTTTGTTATTTCGGTGCAAGGGTCATTTCCTTTTTTGTGAAATACTTTCAATTGTTACATTTTTTCTTATTAAGTTATGCAACACACAAGTTGTTAATATTACCTGGTCTACTGACTCAGGATTCAATTTGATTCTACCATTATAAATACTAAATTTGTGGGTCAGAATGCCGAACGCATTTTCCACCACTCGTCGAGCAAGCCCTAAATCTTTTTTAATTTCTTTTTAACGAACTACGAAATTAACAATTTACGAAATATTGTATGATTACATAAATAAATGATAATAATTGTTATTTTGTTTTTAATTTACTTTGGTATTTGATAAATTAAAATAATATTTTTCCACTATCATAATGCGGTTTGGCATTGATATATTTTAAATGTATAAGTAAATTGAAATTTTCACAACAGAGATATTATCAGGCTATTTGCATGTCCGCTGAAATCCAGCTATAAAATATTTTTATAGCTCACAACTTAAGTTTTCCTTTCTCTCCTCTGTTGGACACCGTAATACGTGTAATTATCAATGTTCAGTTGGGTAGATGGATAGACGTTTCTTGTGCTTGTAGACCATGGAAATATTTCTCTTTTTTCTACACACTATAATGGACAAATACGCATTGGGTGATGATATCCATTGAGTTGGCAATAAGCGCTAAACATGATGTAAACTGCCAGTAATTGTATCTAAACCTTTTCTTCTTCCAAGTGCTATTCCTTCTGAAGCTTTCATGCTTGAACCTAGGATCTGTTTTCTGTATTATTACGAGACTTATTTTTGTCCTTATGGATGCCCTTGTTGATGGAAGAAAGGATATGTGATTAAATTAGGTTTTTATTATAGCGAATGTTGTCAGTCAAAAGAACGAAACACAAATGATGTTTTACTTTTTTCGTTCATGTGCTAGCAGGAGTAAGTACTCGTATGTACGTGACACCTTGACTAACTATCAAGTAAAGTACCTGACGACCTCCGTGGCATAACGGCTAACGCACGTCCTTACACTTGCGGAGGTCACGGGTTCGATTCCCGTCCAGCTTCTGAGTGTTTATGTATAACATATTTATTTACAAAAGAAAAGTATAAATAAGAAGTATATCAGTTGTCTAATACCCATAACACAAGTGTTATGCAACTAAGTTTGGGACTAGATGGCGTTGTGTGAAATAAAAAAGTCAAGTTGTCACTTAGGAAAATCAAACCCAGCCTCTAATTTGTCAATATTAAATATGAGAAATCTATATTAATAAATATTTTTATAGATTTCTCATGTTTAATTACAAGGTTACGTTATCACGAACTTTAATATTAAGGGCTTAACAGGCTACAATATAACGGTAAGCGCATCTAAATGTATTAAACCCTTAACACGAGGAAATTGCTTTTCACGGCATATTTCCTCCGCACCTAATATGCATTTTACTAGAGAACCGCATCACTTTATCAAGTAGAAAATTAAGTTAATATTTTATGGATGAGATATATTCTAAAAGGTTTTGGATATGGACACTATATTCATTACCCAAGGTTTTTTTAATATCCGATTTGATGCTTAAAGTTTAATTTCCTGTTTGTATTTCTAAAAAGGAAATACATTAATAAGAAGTATACATATTTTTCGTGATTATCTGTTTTTACTTCGCCTTGGTGGGATTCCCATGGATACTATTAGAATGCTTATCATCTTTCAAAGCGTCAGTTTTTAAGTATGCCGCCACAATAATCTTGTGTTGTGCTCCATAATTAGTGACCCAAGTTTCTGTACCCCTATGTAACAGCAGCGTGTTCGCGGTGCTCCTAGTTTCACAAACATCCATAGGCGATGGTAACTACTAAATTCTAAGTAGGCCGTCAGGTTGTCTGCTGTCCTACAGCAATAAAAAAAATCGTGTTCGGAACTAACTAAATTCATAACCTTTTATTCTGTGTGAACAACAGAAAAAAAGAGAGAACAAGGAAAATACTTCTAAAATAGATTTTTTTTAATGCTGTAGGACAGCAGACAGGCTAACGGCCCGCTTAGAATTTAGCAGTTACCATCGCCTATGGATATTTGCAATACCAGTGGCATCGCGAACACGCTGCTGTCTCATAAAGGTACAGGAACTTGGGTCACTAATGCCGGAACACAACACAAGGTTATTATGGCGGCATACTTAAGACCAAAGGTGGTCGCCATCCAGACGGGCTTGAGGCCCTACCACGTAGCTAGGGTGGGTTGTTTAGTCGCCTTTTACGACAGGCCGACCCCGGCCGCAGAGGTTAGTATTCTTTCTCCGCCCCTGCACGGATAAAATTAGAAGAAATTAGAACATAATCTGTATTCACCGTTGTAATTATGATTTTTGATACTTAATTATTTTTATCTTCTCAAATTTGTCACAAGAGACTATTATTTAGGTTTCGACTATTTTATCTTTTGTAGATATTTGCCCTTGCAAAAGAATATGCCAAAGAAGCACCTGCGCGTATAGGTGCTCACAGGTTGGACCCTGAATAAACTTAACAGCTTACCTTGGCTGCAAAAGTAATCAAATGAAATGGCACCAAAACCTTCCTGTACATTATTCCATTAACTACATATTACAAATTATATTCAGACCATTAAAATTAATATACTGCGTTCAGTATAACGCCGTGCATTCATTACTGCAAGCGCGGTAGACTCCGATAACAGCTTGCATTATGCTCTGCCTGACCGTAGATATAAAATACGCAGAATACAAAAGTAAAGTTTCTAAACGGTATGTTTTTTTCATTAAAGAACTCATTCGATTACGAGGGAATCGGGTACATTTCGGTTCTTCTCACTAAAAAGCCACGCTATTCTCCTATCGCCTACGCTTTGGCCATGGAAAAATAGGATCTTTGCCGATACGTTACAATGTTATCATTGCAAAAACACTAATGTAATCTTTCTAAGAGTTAATTACAATGGATGGTAAAATACTTTTTAAGGTTTAATCTCTCGTTATTTAGCAACATAGCAACTGTCAATTAACAATATAATTTAGACTATACAATTTATAACATATTTCAGATTATTAAACTTTTCATAAACTGTCGCTATCGTTCTTCCCAGTTGGTTGTATTAATATTGAACTTTTGGTCTCAGAATGATGAAAAATAGCATACGTACCACGGGAGAAATGTAGCTTATCTCAACCCGCGCCGGTTTGTCAGTGTGACAAAGGCAAATGGCCAAAGGGTGACAAATGAGCTACTTTACTCCCTGGGTGTTCTAATGTTCTATTTCTGTTAAAATTATTTATTTTGTTTAAAAAGTATTACAAATCTTATAATACAGAAGTATGAACGATCCATACATATGCAGTCTATCCACCACGTATCGTATACGTATATCGTATTCTCCGTGTAGATGTGGAGTAAAAATACAAACCTCTGCGGCCTGGGTCGGCCTGTCGTAAAAACAAAATAACCCTAGTTACGTGGTAGGATGCCTTTGGATGGCAACCACCACTGGTGTATAAGTATGTCGTAATAATAACCTTATATTGTGTTCCGGCATTAGTGACCCAGGTTCCTGTACCCCTAAGGGACATCAGCATATTTGCGGTGCCCCTAGTGTCGCAAACATCCATAGGCGACGGTAACTGCTAACTACTAAGTGGGCTGTCAGCCTGTCTGCTGTCCTACAACAAAAAAAGATAAGCTTTTAAAATTAAATAATACGTTTTCAAAAACCTTTTGTAAGCCGGTGCATAGAGCACTAGCCATTTAGCTGAGAGTATATTGAGTTTTATTTCTGTGCTCTCAATTTTTGTGGCTTTACCCTTAATGTGCATTCTTGTCGTGCGCATATTTTACGGTCCAGCTTCCTATAAGTCTAGCTCCAAATTTGGGCACGATTATCTAAGGACGTGTCGTGTGATAATAAAATTAATAGTCGTTATTGTGTAATACTAAACCCATGGTTTTTGTGCGGAATATATTGCGCCAATGCTCCACCCTCTCACTTTACCGAAGTTTCTCCCCGGTGGTAATAGAGGTAATCACAGCTTTGTTTCCTTCTAGGAATAAGCACATATCTTCTGGCGTGTCCCGGGAACAGTTAGGGGCGGTTATCCTAAGACTGTACAGAAAGAACACCGCTCCTGGCCCACACGGCATTCCAGTACGCGTTCTGGTCCTGGTATTCTTCGGCGTCGCCAATGTATTTAACACCTTGGCAATGTAAAGCGGTATGACGCTATAATGCAAGGTTATGTTGCATTTTGTATTAGGATACAAAATGTATTATAAATGATACCAATTATATTCTAAATTCCCACAAGATGTGCTATTGCTGTTGAGAATTAATATTGATATCGTAATTGTGGTAGAATAGAATATTCTTTATTGAACACAGAAAATAATAAAATAAAATGAACATAGACTTAAACTAAACAAATGTACAATACTGAGGTACCTAGTAGCTCAGTGCTATTAAACTTGCATCAATATATAAGTCTCGGATTCAGATCCCACGATGACATGCACCTCTTAGGCAGTTTTATAAAAAAAATTATTGCTGTAGGACAGCAGAGGCTGAGGCCCACTTAGAATTTAGCAGTTACCGTCGCCTATGGATGTTTGCAACGCCAGTGGCTTCGCGAACACGCTGCTGTCGCATAAGGGTACAGGAACTTGGGTCACTAATGCCGGAACACAACACAAGATTATTATGGCGGCAAACTTAAGACCAAAGGTGGTCGCCATCCAGACGAGTTTGGGACCCTATCACGTAGCTAGGCTGGGTTGTTTTGTCGCCTTTTACGACAGGCCGACCCCGGCCGCAGAGGATAATATTCTTTCTCCGCCTCTGCACAGATAAGATTTTAACACCTAATGTGCATATTATGTAAATATCGTGAGGAAACTTGCATATCGAGATCACATACCGGACCCGCCAATCCGCCGTGGACAAGCGTGCCGGGTATACTGTCGTACCCTCTGCAGGCCCGAACCTAGCAGTGTGGTGTTCATGGGCTGATAAAAGCAGTTCTATATCAGAACTCGTAAAAGAAAAATACTTGAGACCTTTATGTAAACTATTTTGAAAACGAAGTCTTTTTAAAACCAGGAAAGCTCTTATTGGCGAAAACATGAAGAGATTTAACGAAATTGTGTTATAAGTTGTTGAAATGGGCCAATAATTGCCTGGGTATTTAATTTGTTTTGAAGTTGAATCTGTGGTTGATAGAAGTGTGGTTTTGCGTAACTGATAATAATAATTAAACGAAATTAGAACAATTAGCTACTCTGACATACGATAAGGAATGTAAACAGCGAACAATTTATGGCTATCTTATTGAATAAACTTTTAGCTAAGAGTGAAGGTCACATTGGGTATCATTATTACTTCATTGCTTAAGTACATTTAATTTTAAATGAACTGTAGTTAAAAAAATAATATAAATATAAATTATAAAACTTTTATTATTGTGGATTTTTTTTTAAATTTTAGCATTAACAGTTTAAGTATCCGGAAACGGTACACCTTGTCTTCCGATAATGGCCTCCTCTGGCGATTCTACAGTATTTTCCTTATGTCATCTTCCCACCTTGGTCTATTTATATTTCTTGTCTACTTCTCTTGCTCCTGTAGTCTGCTTTGTTCCTCTTGCTGTCTTTTGAGTACCAATCTATAGTTAATATCTGCATAGTGTCTATATGAACGTATCGCTAAATGAGAGAATGGTTGGATTTTTTCTGCATTTGAAGATGCCTGGAGAATATTGAAACCTGCATAGCAGAGTTTTTTACAGTCATACAGTCGACGGACACATACATCCAGATCTGAACTAATTATTTGCAAAATATTCACTAGTCCCATGAAAAATTACATAGAAAAATATTGAACATATTTTTAATTTTCCTGTAGATATTATTCCTATATGAGTGAGAATTGCTCTAGGAGATATTTCTAGACTTCTCATTACTTAAAATCAATATTTGTTCTCTTAGTAGAACATAAAACTGACGATAAATGTGAAAAGTAAAAAAAAATACGACCCTACTTATTAGCTTCGTAAGCGGCCTGTCTGAGTCCTGTAAGGTCATGTCCGAGGTTTAAACCCCTCGTTAAACAAAATATTTATCTTCCCAGATGCAGAGTAGAGACTGATCCTGATCTGATTGTATGCGACTACGCGTCCATCTTCTTTATCTTGCTCTTATGCCATATCGTGTGAGTTCGGCACAACGTTTTCTTTCCTCCCACTCTCGTCTGTTAGGCGTAATCTCGACGTTCAAACTTTTTGTTTTATCATCTTTAACGCATGTTTTTTAGTTTACCTCTCTGTCTGTTTTCACCCACTTTTATTTCTAGCCTTGTCATGTGACACCACCATGTGGTGAATCGTTTCTTCGCCTTATATGGCCATGCCACGCTAGTTACTTAATTTGTCAATGACTGGCGCTATTGAAGCTTTCTTTGATATAATAATTTCATTCAATAATTTTATCCATTTTCGTACCTTGAAACATTTATCTCAGCATCATGTAACATCCTTTCATCCTTCCCCTTTGTGGCCTACATTCCGATCCACACAATACGACATATCTTATTACGGATTTACACATTTTACCTTTGAATCTAAAAGGCACTAAGCGATCCACGTTGCAAATTGTTCCTAAGATCCTTTATTCACGTTACAGTATGTGCATTATTACATTTAAATTGTTTGTAAAGGTCTAAATTGTTTATCAAGTTTTAACATAGTGCAAGGAACCGTCTTTTAAAAATCATCTAAATACTCCTAGACATTGTAAATATATCTTATTACAGAATATTATCGGTGTATAAATATGATCCAGTCGAAGAAATCATGTTAAAAATGTTATGCGACGCCAACTTATGTAGACGTTTCTTTTATAAATAAATAAATAAATAAAATAAAATAAGCCTTTATTGCTGTATCCTAATCCTAAATATATAAAAACTTAGATGTGTAAAAATTAGACGTGCTTAAAACTACATTAATATTAATATAAATCTAATTTAAAATTAATTCTAACTTAAGCTAACATCTGCCACTGGTTTTTCTTTTACAGCTTGTCCTTCGACAAAGGCCTCCTCTAAAGCTTTCCATTTGGTCCTGTCTTTGGCAGTGCGTGTCCATTCCGACCCTGCCATCCTTTTCATATCATCTTCCCAACGTTTAAACTGTCTACCTCTGTTTCTTTTTCCATCCCGTGGGTACCATTCTGTCACAATTCTTGTCCACTTTTCTTCCTTTTCTCTTATCATATGTCCCGTCCATCTCCATTTTAAGCGTTTGTAGACGGTACATATGTCTTTAAATTTAGTTTTTTCCTTGATAAGTTGTAGTCTCACCTTGTCTCTTCTTCTAACTCCAATAACACTTCTTTCCATCCCATTTTGGCATATTTGTATTTTTTTAAGTTCCTGTTCATTTAGTGCCCAAGTCTGGCATCCGTATGATAAGCATGGAAGAATACATGTGTCATAAAGTTTTCTTTTCTCTTTGATAGGCATATCTCTGTCCTTCATGACTTCACTCAAAGACCAAAACCGTTTCCAGCTGTTTGTAATCCTTCTATCTATTTCCTTTTGCGTTGTGTCTTCGATAGATATTATTAGCTTGCCCAAATATATGTACTCGTTGACATACTCTATTTGTCCAGTATTTACGATAATTCCATTTTTAGTGAGTTTGTCATTATCTTCGTTTTTGAAGTATTCATTGATAGCACTTTCATCTGACAGTTGTTGTAACATGTGTGTCAGGGATTTTGGATTCTCAGCAAACAACACAATATCATCTGCGAAACGTAGATGGTTTAGTTTTACGCCATCGATATTCAGACCATTTTCTTCCCATTCTAAGTTTCGAAAGATCATTTCTAGCACTGCAGAGAACAACTTCGGTGAGATAGGATCCCCTTGTCTTACGCCTCTTTCGATGGGAAATTCGTCTCCTGTTCGTTCCAGCCTAATTTCAGCAGTAGTCCTTTTTTATTCTCTTTTATATTTTCTTTTATATTTGGATATAAATATTTAGCTGAGCCAGTAGACTGTGTATATGTACTGACTACGGATTTCTTTGAGCAAACAAATGCGATTTAATCAAAGCGTCTTGACTAAAACAGTCGAAGAAAAAAAAAATCAGTTAAGCAGGCGGTCGATTTAAAGCTTGCTTGCCATCTTATTTCCGATTGCTAAATAATTTGAACTGTGAAGTTGATAGGAATGGACTAGAGAAATGTTTATTGGTATAAGAATTAGATATGCATGCCATTATCAGGCCGTGTCAGGTCTCAGTTAATAATAATGGGTTAATTCTTTACTTACCTAATAAGTCATAGAAAGCTTAGTTTACCCAAACACAAATCTGTGTCCGTAACCTAAATATACAACGATCTATAAGCTTAACTAAATATTTATATAGAGTTTTAAAATAATAATATAGAATAGTCCATAACATCCCACTGATGGATTTACAGGAACTGACATTGTACCATTGTACCCACGCTTGTTCTTGACTAATTAGCAGGTTTCGTTAATCACAGCATGCAGGTTTCCTCGTGGTGTTCCTTCACCATCAGTCTCTGGCAATTGTATTATATTCACATTAGACGGTAAAAACTATCTAAGCGCTGCATGCCATCCTGGGTTTGGGTTGACTTTTTAGTTGAGCTTCGAGTTTATATGTCTCTTGGCTACTATGTACACTTGTGTTTTAAAAGTCACGTTAAAACTAGGAGGCGTTGCTTAATATTTTTCTTGTAAATATATTTTCTAGACAATAGTTTAAATATTCCACCTGTTTTGATGCGTTTAAATTCCTGGTCATATTTCTTATCTGAGTCACATAAAAAGAACTACACTTACTACCAAATTTGAGCCTATTTATTTTTAGATATCAACTTACTTATCCGTTACATACATGTTACCAAACAATTCACCTTGTAAGCTAACGCGTCTTCAAGCATTACATACTTCCTTTATAATATTAATCATTTTGTTTTCCGTCTATCAAAAGTATCGCATGTGTCATAAGCATTACCCAAAACTTTTAGGTAAAGAACTAAAAGCTATAAAGAAATATTGACAAAGACATATTACTTTCCTCACTTTCTATAATATTAGACGTGTGGAGCTGAGATTTTTGACATTATCACGGTGCCACGCTCACCCGAATCGCTAACAATTCACACAAACTCGGATGAAACTTAGCACGACGTTAATTTCGAGTGCTTTACTTGTCAAAAAGTTTTGCAATTGTGCCAGTTTGAGTCAGGCCGAGTTTGGGAATTAATCTTTTGTAAGACAGCGATATTTTTGAAATCAAATCTTAATCGGAGAGGTCTTTGAACCGGTTTTAATACTTTATTATTATTGTTGGAAGTAGTATTTTAAAGTTTAATAAATACTTTAAGTTTAATAAAAAAAAGGAATATTAAAGAGATTGTTGTAGTCATATTGTTATTTATGTGAGCCATCGTCAATATCTCTCGACTTAGACTGCTCCATGTGTGTCATCTACTCTACTCATTATATTTGCGCGTTTACGGTTCCACGTACAACTGACAACAATGTCAATCTAGACAGCGAACTGTTAACGTCAACTACCAGCTATCCGAATACGCCCAAATAGACTATCTAGTCTATTTTCATATTCTTTCATCTGAAAGAATTAATGTTTTTCTAATGTCTATTTCGACTCCTTAAACAGAAATTTCCATAGTAGGTGACTCGGGGCTGCAGTCAAATTCGCGTCAGAGCTTTTGGTTCTAGACTTTTGAGGCATGACGGTATAGGCTATTGCCTAACAGGATCTTACATAAGAAATAAATGAAATTTATATTTTTTTTGTAAATTAATAAAAATATTATACATGACATTTTATACAAACAAATTTATTTTGAAATCAATATTATTTTATATTTGAAAATATGATCTTTTGAGTGTAGTTAAATAAATCAGGCTAAAACATTGTCAAGTCCCCTGATAGAAGTGACAGATATGGGATTTACAAGGGACAGGGGTATTCAACATTCACTTTGGTTCATATTGAAAGGCTTTCGACTATTTAAAATTTAAATTTTACTACCTTCTTTAACGTAGTATAATAATTGAATTTATATATATTTTTAACAAGTATTTCGAATTGAACTATAGACAAGCTGGTTTAGATAAGAATAGATGGAAGTGGTTCATGTAAAACATGACCTCTGCAACAATGTCTTTGCAAAAATAATTTAATATATTTCACACAAGGACAAGAAAGGTGGATAGGTTAATAAGCAGAGCAAATATAAAATGGAAAGTGAGCAAATAGGCCACTGGAATTAATGAACAGAAAGCTAACTTTACTTTATCCCCATCCAGCCTTACCGGCAAACGGTCTATCAGGCTTGGCGAGACGCGGTTTCCACTTCAGGACTCATTTGCTCCATCGCCAGTCGGTCCCGCGATAGACGTGGCTGACCCACTGCCATTTCAGCTATCATATTTTGCGAGCTGTCGGTCAGTTTGGTTCTCCTACAAATAAAATAACATACACATCGTATAATTGTAACTGCTTGGCATTAAGTGCCTTTTGAAAGTAATAAATATGTTATGACAAATCACACTGCGCCATCTACTCTCAAACTAAGTAGCATTGCACTTGTGTTATGGGTACTAAACAACTTATATACTTTTTTTGTAAATAAATACATAATATACATAAACACCTAGACGCGAGACGGAAATCGAACCCGTGACCTCCGCAATCGTACCGAAGTGTGTTATCCGTTACGCCACAGAGGTCGTCTTTGTAGACTAGTTTGTAGACTTTGACTTTTTGTACGTAGAGGACGCTCTGCATGAATTTATATTTAATCTTTGATGACGGGTAAAATGACATAAATAGGTGCAAACGGCGTCCGTGCTAATGATGTATCACGCTACGAGTGTATCTACACTCGTAGCGTGTAGGTAAAGGTTGAAAATGTAACCTAATGAAGGTGACATTTTCAACTGAAAATATATTACTTCTTTTTTTGCTTTCGATATGGTTTAATAATATTACGAAGTTAAATTCCGGATATACCTGAATGTGCCAATACTTAGGACCAGGGTTACCCCACCCCATCATTTTCTTTTCAAATTCTCGATGATCTCCACGACACAATGGCTTTTGCAAATTAAGTATGCCGCCATAATAACCTTGTGTTGTGTTCCGGCATTAGTGACCCAAGTTCCTGTACCCTCATGGGACAGCAGCGTGTTCGCGATGCTGCTGGCGTTGCAAACACCCATAGGCGACGATAACTGCTAAATTTTAAGCGGGCCGTCAGCCTGTCTGATGATATCCTACAACAATAAAAAAATACATCAGAACGCCTGTAGGTGTTACGGGTTCAATTCTCGCCCCGATTCTGAATGTTTGTGTATAAACAAAACATTACTCGGCTAGTACCCGTGACACGTACGCTATGCACCTTCTTTGTTTACTGCGCTGTATAAATTTTTATAATTTTTACAGAATATTTATGACTTTTCTAGGTAATCTTAACATGCAACAAATGGATGGCTACTCCTAGTTTACAAGCATTATTGGAACCCTTTACAAAATTAATTTAACTATTCTCTTTCTTTATTCATTTTCTCAGAAAGAGAAAAACACTTAAATTAAATTAAATTAGGAATTCCTATCCTAACACTAGACAAAAATATAAAATGACGTGAAAAATTATTATAGTTTTAATGGATTAAAATAGTTCTAATTACGTACATAATTACAAACGGTATTAATATAATTGACAATATACCACAATATCTATCATATAATAATGTCTACTAAATTCACACGCAAGGTTGTCATTTTGCTTTGCTGGAATCATGTTTTAAGTCACGCTATGTAATTAATCCCATACTTTGTAGTATTCGTATAGAAATATTAGATGTTAGCAAAGGACTCGAGACCGATTTTAGTCTAAAGGACGTTTATATGTAGTGTTGTGAGAGCATTACTGCATATTAAATAAATATTGTAATTGAATGACTTGCCTAGTTCAATGATTTCTTAACTGGTCATATATGGTAGAATTTGTGTTCGAATCTCACGAGGAAAATATTCGGAAATAGTTTGTTGTAATACGTGACCATCGAATCGAATAGTACTTATTGTTGAAAAGCTTTCTTATAAAAATGTCAAAAAGCCTTAAATCCTGATAGTGTTCTATAGTTTCTGCTTGGGGGCTCCTAGCCCGTCTAAATGCCCTTAGTCTTTAAATATGACGCCATACGTTATTTACGGTATTAGTGTCCCGAGTTTCAGTTTCCCCACGCAGACGACAGCATGTTGGCGGTGCTAATGATGTCGCAAACATGCAAATGCGACGGTAACCACTTACTATAAAGTGAGCCGTCAGCCTCATGTATGTTTACCACACTTTTAACTTATAAGTGAGTGTCTACGTTACGAAGTATATAAAGTACAAATAGCCTGAAGTTATCGGAAGCTCATTATCGGAAAGTGCAACCTGAAAGGGGTAACTTTTGCATCTTTTACTCATCGTTAATGTTGAATAAGAATTTTATGAGCAGACGTTTTATTATTACAACATAATATTAAAAATAATTTTCATAATTATCATCACTAGTTGACCCGGCAAACATTGTTCTGCCATATGAATTTAAAACAATCTCCTTCTTCAAGCTCCAATCTATGACTATAAATTCATCAAAATTGGTTCAGCGGTTTAGGCGTGAAAGCGTAACAAACAAACTCACTTTCGAATTTATAATATTAGTTAGGATTTCAGAACACGTAGGAAATTGTACCCTGAGATAAATATTCCTTAAGACTTAATTTTCGTCATAGATTACACAAAGTATATTGTTTGTCATCTCTTAAATATTTATCAAATAAAAGTGATCTAATGTACAATGGTCTGCCCTATAAAAAAAGCTTCAAAAACGATATACTAATCCCAGAAAACAGTGTTCGGTTTGGGATTAAAAAAAACAAATAAAGATTATACAAGATTTAAAAAGAGAGATTTATTCAAAGAGCCAAAGCCAAATTCAAAGATGTTACAGGAATAGTTAGAGGTACTTTGTAAGAACAAAGTAAGTTAGAAATAGCAGCAGCTGAAAAGTCAAAGAGATGCATGTGGGTTGCGAGTCGAGGTTATCCGATCATCAAGATGAATTGCACAGTTTGGATTCTGTCATCGTATCAATAGTTGAAATAAATGGCGTAGTTCGATTATAAAACACTCTTGACCCCAACCCTCAAAAGATAAATCCGTTTTTTTATTGCTGAGGAACAGCAGACATTCTGACGGTCCATTTAATAGTAAGCAGTCACCGTCGCCTATGGATGTTTGTGACGCTAGAAGCACCGCGAACACGCTGCTTCCATAGGAGTACAGGGACCTGGGTCATTAATGGCGGAACACAACATAAGGTTATTATGGCGGCAAACTTATAGAAGAGTTGTTGCCATGCAGACGGGCTTGGGGCCCTACCACTTAGATAATAACAATATTCTTTTCTATCTGTAACACAAAATCTATTCAGCATTATAAAATCAATATCGTAGATGATATCGAAAATAGAAAAACTTTATTAATTAACTCAGAACTAGGTAAAGTAACGGATATTATACATTTTATCTATTCCTACATAACGTACCTATCCATAAATATATGCAGTATAACTGTGTTAACAATATTCCCCGAAGCCATGTTTCCTGAACGAAACCGACAAGGGACTAAGCATTTGCTGGAAGTGCTATGTAAATAAACCGGCGAGTTGCGCCCCACGTCTGCATGAAGCATTTTCCACTTCACGGAACAAAATTTATTTGTGCAAATACTGTTCGTAAAGAAATATTCCTATTTCTTTACGCACAATTTGGATTAATCACAGGAACATTTTGCGATCCACAAGTGCCGTTTAGACTTAAAGGTAAAATTTATAAGTACGTTATAAGACCTTTCGTATTGTATGGATTACAGTGCTGGGCCACAAAGGGGAAATATGAGAGATTATTACATGCAGCAGAGATGCGAATGTTGAGATGGATGAGCGGAGTTTACAAAATAGATTAAATTAGAAATAAGTATAGGGAAGTTTGAAAGTAGCGCCAGTGATTGAGAAGCTGAAAAGTGATAGGTTGGCCTGGTATTGCCATATAATGTGAAGAGAGGAGCGTCATGTAACAAGGAGGATGCTACAAATGAGAGTGGATGGATACAAGAGGAGAGGTAGACCAAAGAAAAGATAAATGGATTGTGTATAATATGTTAATGTTCAGATGACGGCTAATAGAGGAGAGTGGAAGGAAAGAATATGTTGTGCCGACCCTACAATTTTGGGATAAGGACAGGAAGAAGAAGAAATAAATATTCCTATTGCATATTATTCGTAAGTATTTATTTTGTGAAATTCTGTCTCAACACTGCTGCTCTCTAGGTTAACATTGTCTGCAAAGTAGAGATTGTTAGACTTTATTTATTGAAAAAGGATGTAGACTCACACTCCCTAACCTTTATCCTTGTTATATAAAAATTAGACTTTTTTTGCATTTCCCAATGTGGTTGGCAGTGTTTTCTTGTAATCAAACATGATTTTGTTAGAAGCAGAAAAATAACATATACGGGATAATATTATAAAAAAATATTGCGCCATATTCCGAAGCCAATCGGAAAAATAATTTTCGTTCCCAAATGTTAAAATTTGAGTTTGTAAATAAAACAGAAAATATGTAAAATTTAAGGAAATAGTACATATTTAATAAAATCATCATTATTTTCCAAAATGAAGACATTCACACAACATATACATTCAGTATCGCCATACTCTATTTTATACTCCAAAGTCTATAACATTATTACAATATCGAAATCTGAACTACACCGACAAAACAATAATTTTATGATTATAACTACAAATGTATACCTAAGTAGGACAACTAATTTTAGTCTAGAATTGTGATAATTTTGTCAAATTTAATAAATGTCTTTGAATAAATACGATTAAATTTATATGACACCACAGTTAATGTTGTTTTTGAGATATTGTACGAGTATTTTAAAATTGTCATTCGATTTAAGAACGATTAGCTTCAGCTTTGGTAGATTTCATTAATATTTATGTTTTAATAACTTTATTAGTAATTTTTTACGCCCCCTTTTTTGCTGTCCCAGACCTTTTTTGGTTTCGAGGATAAACCCATTTCGTCAGGGTGCGCTTCTTCTATACTACGTTGGGGGGAATAGCACACGGCCTTCACTCTCGCGACAATGGTACGGACGCTGGATCCTCCCCCGAGGGGCAACTGCGGCCGCATTCTACGGCGGCCGAAGTTTGTTAGAAACTCTCCGGTGCCGTCGTCTGGGCTGCTGCCTGGCCAACTCCCGCTCCCGCTCCGCCACCTCCTTTGCGGACATAATGGCCACGAATATGACGCCGGCTTATCTGGGTTCGCTCCCGACCATGGCCAGAACGAAGGTTGGGAGTGACAGGTCTCTTTCGGTATAGCCAACGAAGATGCGCCACGCATGGCACACGGCGACCGTGTGGGCCACCATGTCCTCCTTGTCCCCCATGCCACTATAGTGGCACCTTGATGTTGTCTTTCGTCCTATGCGACACAGGTACCTCCCGAAGCAATCGTGACCAGAGGAAACCTGCGTCAGGCGAAATAATTATCCCAGAACTAAACTAAGACGTTGATTTCCGTGAGACTAACTTCAATGATAAAATCACAAGAAATTGTATTGTATTCTTTAAGTAATCAATTTAGAGGTGGAAATTCTTATCGGAATGTACTTATTTTCTGTTCGAAACCCCACGGTCTACAGCAGTGATATGCGTTACAGAATATTTGAGCTGTAAAACGGTAGTTCCTTTCAAACAAGGTGACAACAAAGCAACGCCCTACAATTTGTTCAAATATGAACATAACTGAGAGCAATATTTGGCACATCTAGTTACCGTTATTCTTGGTGCATTGTGTTTAGAGCCTCAGTCACAGCGCCGTGGCCATCTCGTTAGAACTGTACCTACGTGATAACTACTGGAAAATTCACTGAAAACTTTCAATGAAATTTCAATCGTATATAAAATCGAATGGAATGAAAATTTACAGTTAATTATAAATTTTAGAGACATTTTGTCGGTATTCGTCAACTTTGTTGGTTAAATGTTGGTTCACACTCGGATCTCAACCTTGAGCTCACGGGCTCGATATCCGCGATGGCATACAATCACTACACCTTTTCCCATCTAATGTACATATTGCAATTGCCACGTATGTATGGTGAAGGAAAACATTATGAGATAGTCGTTCCATTTCGCAGTAGGCCCGAACGTGGGACGTTTTAGGGCCCATTCACGACCTTTCTCGTGGCGTGCCTCAAACATGTTTATACTTTTGATATTACCGCTCGCCGCCCCGCGCTTAGCTGCCGCTCACAGCGGCAAGGTCACGAACGGGCCGTTAAGCCTATATTAAAAATAAATTTAGTTTAAAACTTTACTTAGCCAAAAATCATATTATTTTGGTGCGACTGAAATATTTAATAATTAAGGGGAAATATTTAACGAGGTTATTATATACGACCCAGGTTCCTGTACATCTATGGGACAGCAGCGTGTTCGCGGTGTCTCTAGCGTCGCAACCATGCATAGGCAACGGGAATTGCTTACAGCAATGCTCAGAAATGCTCAGCAATACAGAAATGCTCAGCAATAAAAAATATATATACTTTAGAAAGTCTTAAATTCCAATTGCAGCCCAAACGTCTGTTTCGTGGTTCTTTTTTCAACTTTTGCTTGTTAGCAGAGTTCTCATCATCCTGGGTAAATCCACTGACACACTTCAAATCTATCAACAAAATCGTGTCTACTGACGCATGTCTCTTTAGCTTACTTGAATAATAATTGAGAATCTTTAATAGAATCCTAGTTTAACTTAAATAAGAGTGTATTACTATACTATTTTTGATCACCAACACCATCTAGTCAGTTTATAAAAAACGTTTTCATAACAGAGCAAGTTAAAATCCCCATTCAAAAGTCCATTCATCCAACTTTAACAAAGTTAGCTTCATTTGCGTATTTTACTCGCTTAAATTCCCATAAAGCTTCAGTAATGGCTTCGTTATATTAAACGTGTTATATTGGATATTTTTATAAGTAATCTCGGTACTAAACTCTTGTATTCACGTGTACAAAATTAGTGTGGCAATGCGAATTGGTCTCGAGAGACGATAATTGTGATGCGACTGATGACTGGCGTCCGGCGACCTCTTTAAGGAGGATTTACACTCATATTGTTTCTTTTTATTGTTGTAGAACAGAAAAATGGCTGACGGTTCGCTTAGAATTTAGCAGTTATTTTATTTATTATATTTGCTTATAGTTATTATATTTGCAACGCCAGCGGCATCGCAAACACGCTGCTGTCCCATTAGGGTACAGGAACTTGTTGAACTGTTGTTGTTACTGTGATTTAGCTTACACTAGAACATGTTTGATGTCAAGGTGGCCGCGGTGCGTGAGTATGTCCCCTCCCCGATTCGAAAAGTAGGTGACAACCAGGGTACACCGTTGCGACTACCCTTCCAGAACAAAAAGGTTTGATGCCATGGTATAGATGTTAGGAGGGCTCGTCTTCGTCTGTAAGTTGTATCCAACTTACAACAATAGAAAGAAGAGGAATAACAGAGACGAGCTCTAGCACATGCGCTTATTCGCGACATTAATAGGTGTGGCAATATTAGTTTTATAGTAAAATTCAATTTTTACTGCGTGAAGGAAACCAGGAAAAGGAAAAGAAATGAATAATTCATTGGTCTCCATTTACTCCGTTGGCCTTATTTTTTTCGATACCAAATAGGCAATGCCGGATAAGTGTAAATCGTTCTCAAATGCAGTCCGACAAATTGAGAATTGAAAGACCAATGATCATAGATCTATGAAATACAGTTCAGACAGCTCAATCGTCCATCCGTAAAAGGATGTGTGACGTTTATCGGCAATTATGTTGATTGCATAACGATTTTTCAATTGAAATGACAATCGCAATGTTATATGGAAGGGCGTTGAACGATAATTATGTGAAGAGGATGCAATATACATTTTAAATCTTGTCATTTCTCTCTTATAATTTATTATAATGGTTTAAATTAGTGTAAATAAAGTAATAATGGTTTCCGAACAAACGTCATTTATTTAGTAGTAGCAACACCGTAAATATTAATTAATTAATAGCGTAATATAATTTTGTCGATGTTAGTTGTTGTGATAGTCAGTAGTGCGTTTGTTTGAGGTGTGGCCTGTGGCATATTGTCAAAATATCAATCAGTTCATCTTAATACTGCGCCTGCGTCGGGTGTGCGCACTAATTGGTAAAAAAAACCGACATGGCGAACTCCGATCTCGAACACGTAAATTTAATATAACCAGTCGAATCTCTGACACATATCTATATATCTATATATATATATATATATATATATATATATATATATATATATATATATATATATATATATATATATATATATATATATACGTGCAGGGGCGGAATAAGAACATAACCTATGCAGCCAAGTTCGGCCTGTCCTAAAAGGTGACAAAACAACCCTAGCTACATGGGTTCCAAGCCCGTCTGGATGGCAACCACCCTTGCACTAAAAGTAAGCTGCCAATATGCATACAAATCAGTTGAATTATATAAAACTAACCGTTCCGCCCGCTTCGCTAGTCGAATAACTGCAGACTTCTATATAATAATAGTTTCACATATTCATTCAATTACTCATTCAAAAAATAAAAATAATGAAGAATTCATCCACCAGAATTTGTTTCGGAGAAAATTTTTACAAATATACATTTTTTCATAACAATAAATTAGAAATATATTCCATACGTTTATGGGATACGTATAATCGTACATATTGTTTCTTACAACCTCTTTATCTATAGTTTAAATAACATATTTATTTGCTAACTCTTTCCTATATTATTAAATGTAACTTTTATTCAGATTATCTTACCGTAGTATTTGACGGTAAATATATCACTAATGGGATGCCAGCTTATATCGTCCATAAAAAAGCTAGCTTATCTTTTAGTCTTGCTCGATCCCGACACTAATAGATTGCTCCTACTAAGTATGCAAATAAATGAAGGCAATTTTGTTTATGGCCCGGTGCTAGGTTTAATATTCTTGGCATGCCGCAGTAATGCTAAATATTTGAGCTCAGCTATTATCGCTAAATGGCAAAGGTAACAAGAACTTTTGACATTATATTTTTATAAGAAATGTATTAAGGTTTAGCTGTCGGATATATACGAGTTACATAAATTGTTCTTATGTGGCTCCAAGCCAATTTTAATGTTTTGATTCTACTTTCATCAATACTTAGTTATCATTGTTGTTAAAGTTCAAAATTTGAATAAATGATTTTAAATTATTTAATTTTTTCAATGAAATTGAAACACTATTGCAACCTAAGCTAATTTTAAATGTGCAGAAATGAAATATGACCGAAAAAGGGGCGTGTGCGGGTGTTTTGCGTACCTAGCGCATCTCAGCCCTGCGTGAGAAAGAATATGCCCCTCCCCGGCTTTAGAGGCCCGCAAAGTGCCCTGGTGCCAGTCGGAGCCGCGGCCTGACTAGTTCATCGCGCCCTGCGGCCTTGGAACTCAAGGTGTGCGTAGGATCACAGGTTTAATAGGTATACCTGCGACGTGTGTTCCCCAGTTTAGAGAATGGCACATGGGCGCGTTACACGGGGAGGGGGAGTCACGCTACCCCGCTGCCCGTTTCCACGTGGCTTGTTTTGCGTTAGGCATTTCTACCTGCCAAAAAATTCAGAAATATAATATTTTATGGGAAGGCGACCTTATCGCTCTCGTGTCATCTCTGCGACTATGTAACTCCAGTCATTCTTCGACCATTACGTCTTACTTGATCCTGACGCATGAATATAACACACACACACACACACACACACACACACACACACACACACGTGCACGCACAAACACTTCCTCACACTCGCGCATAATAACTAACGTTGTAAAATATATAATATTCATTTAAGCAGAATTAGTTAATTAAAAATGGGAGAATAAACTTGCCCCAGAGATACAGATAGATCTAGTTCTGGAGCAAGTGGAATCAATTATTTTATTTTATCTACTTTTAGTCATTTTATTTAAGTTTGGAGTATTTAAGTTTCACTGTCATAATGTTTAATTTAATTTTAATTAATTTAATTTAAAGTACTATTGCTATTTTTATCTTAATTAATTGTAACTTGTAATTGATGTTGTATTTTATATTGTCAATATTTTGTTGTTGTTGAATAAATTATTATTATTATTTTTTTTTCTCAGCTAATGCTGGTAAATGTGAACCTAGCACGGGCTTACGCCAAGTGAGTTGGTTCATTGTGTAGTGTTGCAGGGGTTTGAGTAGTGGATGTAAGGAATCGTCGCACTATGGAACAGGTGTCGATTATTACAGATTTTTGTAAAGCGATGTATGAATATTTATTAAGATCTAGTTCTGAGAGCGATGTGTGTAATGATTTTGGAATGAGTCCGGTTGATGAAATTATTATGGGTATAATTTTAACGGTGTGTTGATGCCACATTTGTCGTATTTCATCTGCTAGTGGTATATATTTTTGTATTTTCTCAGTGTATTTTTTTCTTACATTTTCAGAATTCGGTATTATTATTATTATATCTAAATGTGATTAGAGTCAGCTAAAAATAAAATAAAAAGTCTAAAAGTGTAATGATCTCATGCAGTTCGCACAATTTTTATATCCAAGTGTATATTTACAAAACAGGTCAGGTCAGGTGTTCATAGCCTAACAGCCCTCTATGGTTCTCTGGATTTAATCATGTTGGTAACCGTACAACCGATAAAAAAAAACATAACACACATGAATAGTACATTATATTTTTGTTTAAAGTTGCATTATGTGAAATCTTTTATCGCAAGGCTTATACATGCTGCAGTGCTTTCAGATCAGCACCAACAGCCTCTTTAAAGCTATTGCTGTGACGTCAGTGGATTAGGGTAGTCATAGTGCAACAAAACATATTAAGTAATTTAGAATCACTAAGAATTCTAACCTACTGTTAAGAACTTTGTAACTAAGCTGTTACATCTACAGATGACATTTCCCGAAATAAATGAAGATTATTATTATTTTCACAAATATACAACTTACATACACACAGACTACAGTAAACTATTTGCCAATCATACAAATATTTAGTACTCCGAATCCACTGACCCGATCGTAAGTCTTTTTTATTGCTGAAGAGAAGCAGACAGGCTGACGCCCCACTTGATAACCGTTACCGCCGTAACTGCTTACTCCACACCTATCGATGTTTGCGGCGCTAGGGGCACCGCGAACACTGCTGTCCCATAGAGGTACAGGATCTTGGGTCACTAATGCCGGAACATAACACAGGGTTATTATGGCGGCGTACTTATAGACCAAGGGTGGTTGCCATCCAGATGAGCTTGAAGTTTTAACCACGTAGCTAGGGTTGTTTCGTCGCCTTTTACGACAGGTTGAACGCGGTCGTAGGGTTTAGTGTTCTTACTCTGACCCTGCACGAAGAAAAGTTTTCTGGCACATGTAAGCAGATCACAACGAACTATTTGAAAATCTTTTATAGTATAGTAATATTTAGTCCTCCGAATCCATAGACCCGATCTTACGCGATCACTTAACCAACTCTCGGGTCGTACAAACATCATCTCTGCGACTATGTAACTTCAGTTATACTTCGACCATTACGTCTTACTTGATCCTGACGCATGAATATAACATTGTTGTAAATTAACTTCGTACATTATAGTATACAATTTACAATGCTCGCAACACATTTCAATGTTATTTCATCTTACCTATGCAGTGATTAAACATTATCATATTTATTATCATATTATTCCAAAAAGAAAATTATTTCTTTATATTGTTATCCTATATCTTTAAACGAGTAATTCTTGTATATATATACTTATATAATTGGAATCTCGGAATCAGCTCCAACAATTTTCATGAAATTTAGTATACGGGGGGTTTTGGGGGCGATAAATCGATCTAGCTAGGAATCATTTCTAGAAAATGTCATTTTATTCGCTTTTTTTATTGGAAGAAAAATAACAAAAATGTGACTTCCTGACATCTATCGGCGAATAATTTAAACTGAAAAATGACTCTTCCTGACATCTATCGGCGAATAATAATACTATTTTTTTTAAATTGCTTTAATGGCACAACACTAAAGCTATTCCAGCAGATGGCGTTGTTAAGTAACAAGAAGTCAATGAGTGTTTGCTTTGAGGTTAGACTAAGAAAATCAATTGTTAATTTCCAAAAAACACAATTTATAAAAAAAAATACTGAGCAAAGCTCATCATCATCATTATTTCAGCCGGAAGACGCCCACTGCTGGACAAAGGCCTCCCCCAAAGATCTCCACGATGATCGGTCCTGCGCTGCCCTCATCCAACCTATTCCGGCGATCTTGACCAGATCATCGGTCCATCTTGTGGGGGGCCTACCAACACTGCGTCTTCCGGTACGCGGTCGCCATTCGAGGACTTTTCTGCCCCAACGGCCATCAGTCCTTCGAGCTATGTGCCCAGCCCACTGCCACTTCAGTTTTGCAATCATCCGGGCTATGTCGGTTACTTTGGTTCTCCTGCGAATCTCCTCATTTCTGATTCGATCTCGCAGGGAAACTCCGAGCATAGCCCTCTCCATTGCCCTCTGAGCGATCATGAGCTTTCTCATAAGGCCCATAGTTAGCGACCACGTCTGCGTTCCGTATGTCATCACTGGCAACACACATTGGTTAAAAATCTTCGTCTTGAGACACTGCGGTATTTGGGACGAAAAGATTTTACGGAGCTTCCCGAACGCTGCCCATCCGAGTTGGATTTGACGAGTGACCTCTTTCGCGAAATTGGACCTGCCTAACTGGATCGTTTGACCCAAGTAGACGTATTCGTCAACAATTTCGAGAGTACAGTTCCCAACTGTTACGGGGTTAGGTGCGACATGGACATTAGACATGATCTTCGTCTTGTCCATGTTCATTTTGAGGCCTACTCCTTGGGAAGCTGTATTGAGGCCATCAAGCATATGGCTTAAGTCTTCCATGGTTTCAGCCATGATTACTATATCATCTGCGAATCTAAGGTGAGTGATGTACTCACCGTTAATGGTGATGCCCAGTCCGTTCCAGTCCAGAAGTATGAAGACATCTTCCAACGCAGCGGTGAACAGCATCGGCGATATGACATCGCCTTGTCTGACTCCCCGCTGCAGTCGGATAGGCTTCGAGTTCTGATCCTGGAGACGGACTGACATGGTGGCGTTTTCATACAAACACTTCAACGCTTTGATGTATCGATAATCAATGTGGCACCTCTGGAGAGACTGAAGCACCGCCCAGGTCTCGATCGAATCAAAGGCTTTCTCATAGTCCACGAACGCCAAGCATAGTGGCTGGTTATACTCCTCCGTCTTCTGTATAAGCTCGGTTATCCGGATATTATTATTTGTTTGTTATAGTGTTTGTCATTATATTGTTTGTACTAACAATAATTGTACAAGCGGCATTAATTTTCAGTTTATTTAAACAATGTTTAGCAAATGTACAATATCAATATTGGTATATTCTTACGAAATGAGATAATTAAACACGTTTGTACCTACTGTCACCATGTCATTTTTAACATTACAAAGCGTTCTATAATTAAAGATGTGGTCTTACATTAATTATCTAAATACTTTTGGTATTTAATTTATTTATTTATTTATTTATTTATTTAATGATGGAAAACCTACAGCTAATACACATGAAAAAATACTTGAAATTATTATCAGACAGCCAATTACAGGTTTTCACGAATAATATCTTGAATAACTAACACGCAGATATGCAAATCTGCATTACACTATAGAACTAGTCACAGAAAAATTTATTACTTAGACACCTCTTGGCTCCCGAAATACTGATCCCAAATGGGTCAACATTATGCTGCTTACTGACATTATTTAAATAGTTACTTGCTCGCACTAGGAATGCATTTTGCCTATAGTTGGTAGAACTGAAAGGTATATTTATTGGAAAATTGACACGCACAGACTTGGCCGGAACGTTAAAGTTGATTTTGCTTAATAAATCTGGGCAATCTATATCAGACGAAATGATTTTTAAAAGAAGTGTACAGTCAGCTATATCTCGTCGATCCTTAAGTGGTAAAAGATGAAACTTCTTACAGAGGTCCAAATATAATTCGCTAGAATAGTGGGTCTTTATTCTAAAGCATAAATACCGGACGAACCGCTTTTGTATACTTTCTATGCGGTTAATGTATTTGTGATATCGAGGGTTCCATATTTGAGATGCGTATTCTAAGTGACTTCTGACATAAGTGCAGTATAAAATTTTTAAAGTTTTAATCTCATTAAAACAATTCGAAATTCGCATAATAAAACCCAGGGTCTGAGAGGCTTTCCTGACGATATTATCAATGTGGACGTCGAACGCTAGCTTATTATCATGATACACACCTAAGTCACGGATGCCGTTAGACCTTGGTAAGACCTGACCAGATAGTGTATAATTAGTAAGAATGAAATTCTCTTTTCGTGTGAAAGTTACGAGGGAGCATTTAAGAGGATTTAGATCTAGTTGGTTGATAGAGCAATAGTGTTCAAGACGCAGTAAGTCATCCCGAAGAGCATACATATCATCGACAGAAGATATGGTGGTAAAGATTTTCATGTCGTCTGCAAAGCACAATAGCTTAGATGTTCGCAGGCAGTGCTCAATGTCATTGACATAAATGATAAAAAGAAGAGGTCCGAGCAAGGAGCCCTGTGGAACTCCACTTGGAATCTTCACCCAACTCGATATATAACTATTCAAGACGACAGCCTGCGATCTATTTTCAATATAAGAAGAAAACCATCTCAAATGGTGTACCGCCCTTAAATGTCAGCGTTAGGACGAACATGGGTTGCTAGGTCTGTCGCCAACCTCCGGCGACGAGTGGCCTGCTTGAGCGGGAAGGGAGCCTAGCGCGCTCCCGCTCCCTCTCCGCCACCTATTTCGCGGACATGACTGTCTCGCAGAAGGCGTCCCATCCGGCTTGGCGCCCAACCATCGCTAGGATGATGGTCAGGAGCGAATATAACTCAACATTTTTTTTTACAGGGTAGGGAAATCCTCATGGACTACCTCCGCCTGGGGAAAGGCGGAGGGGCATGCCGGACTCCTACCGGCTAAAACCACCACCCCGGTGTCTCCTCACACGTGCACGCGGGGCCGCGGGAATCCAAATTCTTCCGCAGCCCCGGTCTGTCCGGGCCTCGTCTCCTGCACGGGGTAGTGAGGTGTTTAACTACCCCGTGCATCGCCTCAGAGGCGCGTGCGGGTGTCGGCGTCCATCGAATAGGGGGCGGGAACTTCCCCAAGTCCCTCGTCCCTGGACCTATTTATGGGGGCCGGAAAAGGGCGTTGTCCGCCCTTCTCCTTCGCCCGGTGCGCCTTCTGCGGCCGGGGAAGGGAGTCGAGATCTCCCTCTCCCGTTCCGCAGTTTCCTCCTGCGACATCACGTCCTCGCAGAAGGACACCACTGCGTCCCACGACTCTGCGCTACCGACCATCCTCCGCACTACGGCCGGCAGCGACAGATCTCCTCCTACTTCATTTGTGAGGACACGGTGCTGCTCGTCCCAAGCTACACACTCGGCGAGTGTGTGTTGCGCCGTGTCCTCCCCGCCGTGGACGCAGTGGTGGCACCGAGCGTCCGGCTCCCTGTCTATGCGGCACAGGTACTTGCCGAAGCAGCCGTGCCCCGACAGCACCTGCGCCACCCTAAACGACAGGGAGCCGTGCCTTCTCCCGAGCCAGTCGTCGAGTACTGGCCGGATCGCCTCGAATATAACTCAACCTAACCCAACTGCCCATCGTGAGATTGGAACCAATAACATCTATACTCCGGACGCCGAGCAGGTAGAATTTCGTACGTTGACCTGTTATTATCTGTCTCTGTCACTCCCGTGTAAATATAATGCGGCTTCGCTCGCACAGAGCAATGACGGACGGTGGTCATTGCTCTGTGCGAGCGAAGCCGCATTATATTTACGCGGGAGTGATAGATACAGATAATAACATGACCACCGTCCGTCATTGCTCTGTGCGAGCGAAGCCGCATTATATTTACGCGGGAGTGACAGAGACAGATAATAACAGGTCAACGTACGAAATTCTTCCTGCTCGGCGTCCGTAGTTTAGTTGGTCACCGATAATGAGTCACTTCGCTGACTCACCTGTATTTTTATAATAAGTTAAGACTAAATTTCGTTTTATTCGTATACAGTATCTTAAGTTTTAATACCTTTGGTCGTCACATCATCGATTAGAACAATAAAAGAGTAGTTACAGTCTCCAAAATATTGAAATTTTAAAACGGTAAGCAATAAAAAAATCCAAGAAGCTAATAAAACGTATTTTTTTCTAATATTTGAAAAAATATCCCTTAGTGTGTATTGAAAAATACCTATTACACATGAAGTAGCGACGTGATCATGCGGTACTCATCTATCTCGCCGCTAGAACGGTGAACAACCTGAGACTCCTTCCTTCCCTTCGCTTTGTATCGGAGTGACGGGAAGCGGACAAGCCGGCTGCCGTCGCAAATCTTACATCTATATAGTTTTGTAAATAAAAACGAAATCCATAAAGGACTTGATAAATGATAAAATCCTAAAGCGCGTGCAGACTGTAACCTTGCGGATTATTCTGATACGTTGCGCACACAGTGATTACGCAACTCGGCGACGCGTATTAGCTTATCTCTGTAAACGGGTTTAATTGGCAAAATTTTGTTCTATTTAGTAAATTTTATATACTTTTATGTTAATAAACGTTTTATTGAATTTGAGTGTTTTCATGATTATTGCACTGAACCTTTTATTCAGCAGCCGTATCAAAGGAATATATCAAAATTATTTTATTAATACGAACACTACAGATTTCCCTTTGAAATTATGTTAACTTAGCTTAAATCCACTTCGTTTGATTCGCTGCTGATGAGAAAAGAAAAACAAAATAACTCAGTAACACGGCCTAGCTAGGAATTATCTACATTTTTAATAAGAAAAATTTACATAAGTTCTATCATAAAGGTACATTCGTGTTAACGTAAAAAGGTATCTTTAATAATAAACGAGAAAACTTACAGAAATTCAGAAAAAAATCTGAAAAAATAATAGGAATAAAATCAACTGACATATAGACCCCACATCAATACAAATTAAATCTCAATATTCTTAATATGATTCTGATGGATAATTTCCCAACGTTCTTGCTTGTTTCTTTACTCTCTGTCCAAGCCAACTTAATAGTAAGCAGTTACCGTCACCTATGGATTTTTGCGACGCTAGGGACGCCGCAAACACGCTGCTCTCCCATAGAGGTACAGGAACCTAGGTCACTAATGGTGGAACACAATACAAGGTTATTATGGCGGCATACTTATAGACCAAGGGCGAACAGTCATCCAGACGGGCTTGTGGCTCTACCACGTAGTTAGGGTTGTTTTGTCGCCTTATACAACAGCCCTACACCGGCTGGAGAGGTTAGTATTCTTACTCCGCCCCTGGACGGAGAGTAACTTCTACAATCTTTACAAGTCACTTTCTATAAGGTTTGGAATGAAGCCATACGTGTAATGATAATGTTTATATGCTTACAGTAAATAAATAAGTCCTTCCCGTCACGAAATCAGGCAACACTTGTTAAAGGGGGAGCGGGGGCACCGCGCCACGCCGTCTGTGAAAACTGCCATAGAATAATTTTCGCAGAAGGACGTTCAGACATACGAGTAAAAGCATTTAGTGTTTTTCAATTTATAAACTTTTTAAATATGAAGCAGGCATTTTCTATTTTTATATAAAACCGCCCCAATTACCTTTTTAATTGCACATTATTTTCTATTTTACCACGCTTGTATTAACCTGACCTGTATGTATCCATGTATCTATGTAACGGAATTTTCGGGGCTCAATTTTTTATTATCTATACAAATAAATAAAATTGGAGGGTCTGTTTGTAATATTAAAATAACCGCTGTTTACTAAGTGCATTTGGATGTATACACGGTACATATACCAAAACAACATTTTTTATAATTTTTGTCTGTCTGTCTGTTTGTTTCGGCTAATCTCTGAAACGGGTTGACCGATTTTGACAGGACTTTCACTGGCAGATAGCTGATGTAACAAGGAGTAACTCAGGCTACTTTTATTTTAGAAAAAGAAATGGTTTTAGTTAAAATGATCAGATTCGGATTTTTTTTATAATCCAATTTAAGTTGACCTCAGATTTATATCATCAATCATATTATAAAATAGGGTTCAGCTTAGGCTGGACTTTGTAGGTTAGAACGCAGTTTGTATATTTCATTTATTTATATTTTAGGGGTTATAGGGTTTGGAATCCAAAATAAACCATAAGATATATACAAAAAATGCTGCCTGAAGTCACTATTCCACGCGGACGGAGTCGCGGGCACAGCTAGTAATATATAAAATAAAAATAGATGTGTATATATAAAAAATAACATCCTTTAACGTTTCTTAACGTACCATAGTTGAGTTCGAACCTCGCCCTGGAGAGGACAGACATTATACCATTCTCGGATTCGCGGGTTGCACATACCGGTATTTCGGTATGTAGGTTTTCCATAGCGTAATAACATAATTTTGATATAACATTCACATTAGTCGGGAACAATTGCCTATGGGATCATGGCATCATGATTCGAACCCGTGGCTTCTAGTTTGGCCTCCGAGTGAGATACCAGTAGCCTAACTATGTACTTTATATTATACTAGTTGACTCAGCAAACATTGTTCTGCCATATGAATTAAAAAAGCCTATATCCTTCTCCAAGGTACAATCTATGACTATACCGAAATTCATCAAAATTGGTTCAGCAGTTTAGGCGTGAAAGCGTAACAGACAAATAAACAAACAAATTTACTCTCGCATTTATAATATTAGTAGGATAACACATTTTAACTCTTACCGACAAAAAGCAATTTATTTTTTACAATTTCACTTAACTATAAAAATTTAATTATTTATTCTTTATATCTGAAATTAACTCTCTTTGATCAATTTAATCTATGTCTAAGGTGTGAGGAGGTGGGAATTATAGGGCTGCGGTCGTAAAAGCCTCGATTTTTACAATAGCGCACGTTTTCACTACATTGCGTTTGCTAAAATCTTACTGCAAATTCATTTTAGTCGTCGTTCGAGTTTGTTATTGACAAAGCGGGAACTGTATTCAGTTGTCTTTCATGGAATCCTTTAAGCTATTACTATTTGGTTTGAATGCCTTAGCTGTTTATGGAGTTAGTATCAAAATATTAAAAGTAAATGACCGACATATAATGGTAATTAGTATTAAATAAATAGTAAATATACTGGGACAATTCACACACCATCATTTAGTGTAAAAATAAGCAGCATAGCACTTGTGTTATGGGTACTAGACAACTGACATATTACTTATATACTTTTCTTTCGTAAATATATATATATATATATATATATATATATATATATATATATATATATATATATATATATATATATATATATATATATATATATATATAATATATAACACCCAGACGCGAATCTTCAATCAAACCCGCGACCGCCACAAGCGTACCAGTGTGTTGCCGTTACGCCACGAATTAAATAATCGTGGGCGTTTTATATAATAATACAAGCACGAATATATGTCAGTCCGGGATTGATATTAGCTTATACATAACGAACTTCGGATTTCGACCATTTATATAGGGTGTAACTAAATCTTTGAAATTGCTTTGGACGTGGTAATCAATAAAACCCTCACTACCTTAGCGCCTAACTTTTAAACATTAAGAAGTTCTTTTTGGTGAAACGTTTTTAGTTAGAGTAAAATAAGATAAAAATACATTTTTTATTACAATTATTATTAAGATTACACCTAACGATGAAATACATGATTAAATACATTATTAAAAAAAATACATACATAAGTAACAAAAAATATTTTTGTATCCTTTATATAAGACGTTGGCCTATAATGTTAAACCTCTAAGTTTAAATATTCGCGAAACAAAACCACCGAGGGCAGTTTACATAAATATTGTTCAAGAATCGCGCGGCATCTCGGAAAACATTCGGGGAGTAAATAGCTGAGGCATCATTTATTGCGAAATCTCAACATCGACTCTGATATTGGCATTGTATTGAAAATCGGGAAAATGGTTATTGCTCTAGAACAATACTCCTTTTTATTAAAAGCCCAACAAACATAAGCTTATTTTGCTATTCATACAAAATGGACACAAGTTTTTATATAATTCTTTAGTTTAACAACTAATCGGGACTAATATAGTCCGTATAATGTCTTTGAAATTAAAGTGTCTATTTTTTCCGTGCAGGGGCAGTAGCTACGTGGTAGGGCCAGGCCGCAAGTATAAATATGTCACCATAATAACATTGCGTTGTTTTCCGACTTTAATGACCTAGGTTTTTGTACCCCTATGGGACAGCAGCGCGTTCCCGGTGCCCCTAGCGTCGCAAACATCTATAGGTGACGGTAGCTGGTTACTGTTTTAAGTGGACTGTCTTTAGTTCATCAGCAATAAAAAAAAATCGCGTGTTTCATACAGCCCATTTACAGGACATGCATTCAATCAATATCTACAATCTGCAATTAATATCTACAATTAAAGAGGGTGGATCGATTAAAACATCTTCTAATACGCTCATGATAGGCACAATAATATTATTTTCTATTAATAAAACTTACGGACCCGAAAAACGTTGTCATGTACAAACGTCTTAAATCCGAAAATATCAAACTAAAAAAAATATTTTGTAGTGGACCGAATTGTGAATCTAAACCATTCTCAAATCCACCTGAACACACAAAAAATTTCACCAAAAGCGTTCGAGCCGTTTAGGAGGAGTTTGGTCACATATACACGCACAGAAGAATTATATATATGGTATATAACTACGAGGGTGGTCCGATAAGTACTTAGCCTACAAATGAAAAAAAAAATTTAAAAAGTGACGATTTATTTCTCATCATAATCTCCTTTGAGTTCGAAACACTTGACTCAGCGATACTCTAACTTTTTTAACCCGTCTGAAAAATACGTTTTCTGAAGGTCTGCAAAGTAGGCCTCCGTGGCGGCGATAACCTCCTCATTCGACTCAAATTTATGGCCGGCGAGTGACTTTTTCAAATTTGGAAACAAAAAGAAGTCGCACGGAGGCAACTCCGGAGAATACGGTGGATATGGCAGCAGTTTGTAGCCTAATTCTTCCAATTTAGCGTCGTCAAAAATGTCGAATCGGCCGAATAATTCGGCATAGTAGGGCAGTCGTAGCCGCCATAGACCGTTTTGCCCTTCTCCAGGAAGTCGATGTAGATCACACCTTTTGAATCCCAGAAAACGGTGTCCGTCATCTTTCCGATCGATAGGACAGTCTGCCTTTTTCAGAGCACGTTCGCCGGGTGAAGTTCACTGTTTCGACTGTTCTTTGGTCTCTGGTGTGTACCAGTGTATCCATGTTTCGTAGACGGTTATGAAACGATGCAGAAACTCCTTCGGATTGCGCTTAAACTTCGTCAAACACTGCTCTGAAGTGGGTTCACAGTTACGCTTGCTGTCCGGAGTGAGCAAACGCGGCACCCATCCCGCCGACAGCTTTCTCATGCCCAATATTTCATGCAGGATATGACTCATGCGGTCTTTTGAGATGGCTACTTCTATGTATTGTTCTTTTTTCTATGTACTGTGTAACCCTATTTTTTAAATTATATATTACTAGCTGACACGACAAATGTTGGTATACCATATAAATTTAAAAAAATAGCTTAGTCTTCTGCAAGATCTAAGCTATCTCTATACCAAAATTCATCAAAATTAGTACAGCGGTTTAGGCGTGAAAACGTAACAGACAGACAGAGTTTTTTCACATTTGTAATACATATTAGTATGGATAGTTTAAGATGAATATTTGTTTTTTTACACATCTGTAAAAACATTTCAATGGTAATTACGTAAAAGAATACGTACTAGGTATCCTTGGTCTGATTACCTATTACTAGCTAAGTATCTATACTAGCTGACCCGGCATGCAAAATATTTTGTACTGGACAGAATTGTGAATCTAAACCATTTTTGAATTAATTTGAAAACACAGAAAAAATTTCATCAAAATTGGTCCAGCCATTTAGAAGTTCAGTTACATACGTACGCACATAAAAATTGTAGCAGAGCGCTCGTATTATGAGCACTAGATAATTGATATACGACTTTTTTTAAATTAAGTACATATTATACACAAGCACTCAGAATCGGGAAGGAATTGAAACTCGTGACCTCCGCAGTTATCTCGAAGTTAGCCCATGCACCACGTCGATATGAATTATATTCAATAAATTCCACATTGTTTTTTTTTCAAATAAAACATAAGTACACTGCCGTGTGGTAGGGTTTTTGTGACAGCTAGGAACGAAGTCTGAAGTTTTTATCCGTGCAGGGCCGGAGAAAGAATACTGACCTCTGCAGCCGGGGTCGGTCTGTCGTAAAGATACTTGGTAGAGCCGCAAGCCCTTCTGGATGGCAACCACCTTTGGTCCTAAGTATGCCGTCATAATAACTTTATATTGTGTTCCGGCATTAGTGACCTAAGTTCCTGTACCCTTATGTAACAGCAGCGTGTTCGCGATGCCACTGGCCTTGCAAACACCCATAGGCGACGGTAACTGCTAAACTCTAAGTGGGCCGTGAGCCTGTCTGCTATCGTACAGCAATAAAAAAAGAAGTAGGGTAGCCCTATTTTAGGTCGGATCTACACATCCACATGGTATATGCAGGTATTAATACTTTTTATTGCGCAGTATAAGACTCGTATCAGCATTGAAGAAAGTGAAACGATTATTTAGCGGAACGTTTTCAGGTAAGCCGGATAAGCCGAAGACGGCAATATAAGTGAAATACATCACAAAGTTACTTTTTTAGAGCTATCTCTCTTCATTTGGTAATCCTATGGGATAGAATACGTGTAAGCACTTCAAGTATAAAGACGTACGTGACTGTTAGTGACAGTTGTCTCGTTTCATAAATCATAGTTGAAAAGACGTGTAAGAAGTTTGAATGTGTACAAATATGCTTAGAAAAATATTTTATGACACGTACGACAGAACTTTTTTTTACATTAGTCTAAATCTTAGTATGCATATACATCAAACTATTAAGTTTCTAATTTTTCTTCGTGCAAGGGTGGAGTAAGAATACTGATCTCTGCGGCCATGTCGGCCAGTCGTAAAAGGGGAAAAGCAACCCTAGCTACGAACCGCCTAAGGTCTATAAGTTTGCCGCTATAATAACCTTATGTTATGTTCCGTCATTAGTGACCCAGGGAACCTGTACTCCTATGTGATATCAGCGAGCTAACGGTACCTCTAGCGTCCCAAGCATCCATAGGCCCACTATAATTGCTTACTATGAAATGGGCAATCAGCCTGTCTGCTGTTCATCAACAATAAAAAATTATCTGTAAACAGTTTGTTACGTTATATAAAAATCCTGCGAAAAGTGTTTACCTATTCTTTAAAAACAAACTTCTTAAAATGTTTAATTCTTGTGAGAGATCAAACAATGTAATTACATAACTCTACAAAATAAATATTTTTTTGTTGCCCTGGATATCTCTACGAATTTCTATGTTTTTAAGTGCGCAGTTTACGAATATATTCATGAAAATAATGTATGTAAAATAATGTGTATGTTTTTTATGATTTCAGCGTATCCTATATTTTAAAGAAATAAACGAAAATGATAAATTTTTTACTTGGTTAACAAAGTGGATACACAAAATACCGTTGGGGAGTAGCAAATAGGTTGTCTGTGGGAAAGTAGAGCAAAGCAACTTCATCCACATAATATCTTGTTCCCATAAAATGTGTGGATGTGGCCTTTGAGAAAGTCTAGCTGTCGGTAAAACCGTTGGCCGTTGGCGTTAGTAAAGAAACCATTACATATTAAACAGAGACAAAATTAAAAGTATGATCAAACAATTTTTTAAAACGTTACACAAGGAGGGCGATTGTTTCAAGTATATTTACAGAAAATTTTCTAAGTTTGGTGTGAAAAATTAAAAGTATTTGATGACAAAATTAAAAATATTTGATGTTCCTCAAATTCGGCAATTGATGAAACATGCAATTATTATTACAGTTATGACAGTTCCGGAAAGTGAAGTTTAGAAGAGTTTGGAATGCCGCGGTATCTAAGCGGCTAATGTGCGCTGACTGACGGCAAAATCCCTTGCCATGCCGTCCCGGTCTTCGTAAGCCCTTAAGCATCAAATTATGAATAAATTGTGTAAAAAATGTTGATAAGCTTTTAGAATTCAGGAGCAAATATTAATATAAAGCTGCATTTTCTCCACAGTCATCTGGATAGATTTTTCGATTAATTTAGGAAATTATAGCGAGGAACAAGGCGAGCACTTCCACCAGGACTTAAAAGTAATGGACGAAGGTATCAAGAGACTGCCACATTACTGCTGGTCTTTAAAAAGAGATTGCCCTCTTAAAATTATAGAAGAAAAGTTCATAAAAGTCGTTTCAATGAAGAATGACATGGATTTTCAACATTTTACTGTCTCTTTACTTTGATGCATACTATTATAATAAAAAAAATACATTATAAATATATTCTGTTATTTTTTTTTTATATTTTTATTCAGAATGTTGTAGTGTAAAATTAAAACCATATTAAAAAAAACTATAGCAAATCTTCCAAAATCATTGATTTCGGAAGATTTGCAATCATTTTCATGAACTGTGAGCATAAATATATCAGAAATCAATCTTAACATATATCAAGGGCATCAAAATCACTGTTGACCAGTGTTATTGGATCTCTTAATAAATGATATAGTTACATAGATTTTCGATAGGTACTTTTTAAGAACTAACTCATGGTATTCTAATATATATTCTAATTATTTCTAAAATAATATAATATTCTAAAATTCTAATATTTTCCTCGATATTAAGGTAAAATATATCTATCATAGCCTATCAAACGGCATCTGTTTTTTTAACATATATAAAAGAAAAGAAGTGAAACCGAAAAAGGATAGCTTAAAACAGACATCCTATGATAGCTAGATCTCTAAATTAAAAGCAAAAAAAACATTCTCATAAATATTGACTTTGGCAAATAGTCAGTAAGGTTGTTGTACAATAACACCCTGGGACTCTGAAAGGTATGAAGTATTTATGGCCTCTCAATATGGGAGTCATATATCACAAATATGCACGCTATCCAACACACTACTGTTGATTTAAAAGCCCATAAAGTGCCCGCTGTCTCGCGTCCTGTGCATTCAACACATAAAATTTGATTTTCTGTCCATTTGAAATTATGTTTAGTATTAAATTGTTTTATTTTTTGCGGCTTTGTACGCGTAATTTGTGCGTATATAATTCAAACAAATATATAGCAAATTTTCTATGACTTAACCTATATATTACCTGAATCGGAGAAAACGCCGCAATAGCTCGTTCCAAAGCTCGGTTACGCTGTTGAGGTGAATAGGAGTTTTTAACGGTGTTTGTGTCACTTTTCCCTATCCCATAAGGGTACAGGAATTTAGCTGACTACTGCCAGAATACATTACAAAGTTCATCAATCATACAGACGGGCTAGGGCGACGGCAGACTGGCGACCCACCCTAGCTACCACGCTAGGGTAGGTTGTTTTATCGCCTTTTACGACATGCCGAGACCGACTGCAGATGTCAGTATTCTTTCTCCGCTCCTGCACGGATAGAAAGTTTAGTAAATATTCTAAATAATCCCGGCTATATTGTGTAAGTCTGATACATATTATGAAATTGATTATTATTAGAGTGCGATTAGTTAGTGATGAGAAGATAAAAATCCAAACGTTAAAACAAAATGCATTCTTTCTTAGCTTTCTCGTAACTGTTCAGTTGAGCAAAATATGACATTTTTTGCTCGCATTAAATTCCATTTAATTCGTATGTCAAGGGCTTAAAAAAATTTACTAAAAGCTTTTTGGTTTTGTATAAAGCTTAACCATAACATTGTCATAATCTCCTGTTTCATCATAAAAGTACACACGAGAAGACTTTTCATAAAACATAATTCCCTGAAATGCCATAAAGGCATTCTATATCCATATATATAACAGTTATGAGAGAAATATCTTTTAAGTTAGGTACTTTAATATTATTATGAAGAAACGATATCGCCCATCGAAGCACCTTCAAACAGGGTTGCCAACTATACATTTTAATGACTTGAATATTACGAATAATACGAACGCAATATAACTCAAAATTAAAAGGTAGTTTTGTCTTATGGTACATCAATTCTAAATTTAAATTTAGGTATGTATGCAATGTGATCAGGAATGTCGTTATACCTTTAAAGAACAAATTGAAATGACCCCTCAGCTGATACATCCTGGTAAATAATGGACGAGGACTGACTCTAGGACGTTCAGGGGTTGGACATTCGGGAGTCATTAAAATCATCTATTGAAAGGATGTGACACAGATGGGTGCTACTAAAGCGCACTAGTTTTTTTTTTGTAATATATTTCATAGCGGACCTCACGCCTTAAACTGGAAACATCAAACAATAAGTGTAGTAAGAAAAAAGTA
Organism: Malacosoma neustria; assembly: GCA_963693495.1. Classification (NCBI taxonomy): domain Eukaryota; kingdom Metazoa; phylum Arthropoda; class Insecta; order Lepidoptera; family Lasiocampidae; genus Malacosoma; species Malacosoma neustria. The sequence continues at coordinate 13,956,478 of OY856377.1, read as the reverse complement.
CACGATTGCTGCAATGACTACATTAGATTTGTTGGTTCGGAGCCTTCGAAAGATTTTCTAAACAACCTCCGTGGCGTAACGGCTGACGCATTTTAGTACGCTTGTGAAGGCCACGGATTTGGAATCAACGGGTCACGGGTTCGATTCCCGTCTCGCGTCTGTGTGTTTATTTATAATATGTATTTATTTACAAAATTATATATGAAGTATATTAGTTATCTAGCACCCATAAAACAAGTGCTGCGTATTAGATTCAAGTTTAATGTAAATAGTATCATTCTGGTATTGACATTTTTTTAATTTATAAATCTATAATTTATAATTTTTAAATAACCTAAATGTAGGTTTCCGAAGTTTGTAAATGTTTAAAAACGCAATAACCAAAATTAATACAAAATACTTATAGAAATAATATAACAATTTATGCCCAAATAATGTTATGTTTATATTTTAAATTTAATATTATAATATCATAATTTTGCTATAGATATTAACCAGCAGAATTGTTTTCGTTTGTGTTATAAATATTTTGGTAGATAATTAATTTTGGTTATTGGCAAGTAATGGCTGGAAGGGAGACATCTGTCTCCGGGATAGGGAAACTAGCAACAGAATAATATAAAAGACGATGGAATACTAAAAAATGAACAGTGTAAGAAAAATAATTGATAAGCGAAAGTGATATATAATATTATTTATGGTGATTAATGTTCACGTTGGTTTTATTTTCTACCTTTTATATCGTCGTAGTCATAGAATAGTGACGGATCTGACAAAATAAACTTTACAGGACAGCCATTTTAAAAATACACAAGCGTCATTTTACTATGAGAATCTATCACACCCGTCACTTTACCGACTGCTTAATTTAAAATCTAAAATACATGTAATTTTTTTGTAATGTAGCAATAATATTTAGACAATGTAGTATCCAAATATGGTAAAAAGTGAATTTTGGATTTTTTTCAAATCCGACATTTTTCTACGATCACGACGATATACGCTTCTTTCCATATAGTCCTAAGACTAGATGGCGCTGAGTGAATTGTCTCATATTTATTTATTGTAATTATTGAATTGATATTATTTAAATATTTTCCACTTTCTCACAAATAAAGAAATATCTCCTAATTTCGTAGTTACTCTATTTTTCGTAGTCTGGCAACCCTAATATGAAACCATATAAAAGTGTATTTAGAGTACCCACGTGTCTTATCTAAATATCTGGAGTTTCATAATGGAAAGTTAAATAGAAAAGTCGAAGTCTTTAAGAAAATAAGGTTATTTATTGTGTAACTTTTGGAGAATTTCTACCGCGGGCATATCAAATCACATTTTTATAGTCTTTAGAATATTAAAATTCGTCTTGAATGATACGTATATTATAAAGTTAGATATTATAAGGAGGGAAATATCTCTTTTTTGATAAGAGAAAGTACAGGGGAGGGGGAAAGAAAGTCTTCAAAATACCACGCTTGGTCACAGGAAAGAGTCAGGTTACGTTTTCGTCACGTAGTCAATATACTCTGTAGGAAATTGTAGCTTTTGCATGCTATAATAAGATATGGAGCGCGGAGTTTAGCGCTTTATAATTCCTGTTACTTATTTTTTCTCGGTTGTATTTTTTTCATTGGTGTGCATGAACTTTTGCCGTCGTGCGGCATGCGTTGTATTATTAAAATCAAATATGAGCCGAATTAACATTTTTAACTTTCTGTTCCGAAAAAAATTATTAAAACCCTTATATAGGAATTAATTCGTGAAAACTAGAGAGGAGGGGGGGGGTCTTTTCATCCGCCGAATGATCACCAAAGGGAGAAAGGAGGGTAAAATTTACAAAAATAGGTCACGTGGTACGGGTACGTTTCTTATATACGTGTAGTCAAGTTGTTTTTAATTTATTTTTTGATTTATTTGGACAAACATACACTATTAATGAGGATTAGTAAATAGTCTTATTTTATATGTTAGTACTAATATAAACCCAAATGGGGTGTTATTCGACACCGCCAACAACACCCCGCCTCGTCTGACAAAGGCCAATCTTTTCCAATTATTTCTGTTTTGGGCCATAAGAAGACAAAGTTAAATATAACCCAAATCGTTTGTAGAAATGTGTAAAATTAACAACACTCTCCCTATTTTATTTTCCGAGGGTCTGTTAGGTATGGGGTTGGTTATTTACGGTTATGTTGTTCAGGAGCTAACCAGAGGTCCGTTGTCATGACAACCGGTCGCGGTTCCCCTATAGAATGTTCAAATACGATCTCACACTGAAACAAATATATGACGGTGTGTCATTTCTTCCGGAAACACGCATTATTTTGCCCACCCACTGTTCACGCTTTTTTTTGCCATAAAGCTGCATTACTATTTTGAATTACAATCTAATAGTATTGACCTAGTAAGCCTTTCAACTAAGCTCAAATTTGCAAAACCAAAAATATTTTGATACGTAATATAAATTACAGATATTTTTTTTTGGAATAGTATTCGTCCTTCGATTTATGTAAGTTCGTAATTAGTAGTTCATTAATCGCCTAATACGACTCCCTTGTTAGTTGACGAGATAGATAATTTAATAATCTCCGTAGTGCAACGGCTTTCGCAGATGGAAACACCTGGGATCACGAGCTTGATTCCCGAATCGACTCTGGATGTGTTTAATATGTATTTATTTACAAAACTATATAACTAGGACATTAGTTGTCTAGTACCCATAACACTTATCGCTTCGCGCACTTTGCTGTTTATTATGGGATTAGAAGGCGCTGTATTAGTTGACCCAGTATATTTATTATTTCTGTCCAGAATAACATAAACAAACGTCTATCACCTTTTAACGGTCTTTCATCTAACTGTGTCACATTTGTATCTCTTAAATGCTTCATTTATTTACAATTTTATTCTAATGCTCTATACTGGCTTTTGAGATAGCTGAACCGCATAGTCTTGTATTTGCACGGTTTGTGCCTACTTGTTGTCATATTTACTTGGGCTTTACACGCCTTTAGTGGCTGTTTCGCCTTTTGTATTTCGCTTGAAAAGCTTTGTTCTACGTTTGTATTTGTCACGTCGTTGGGCGGAGTTCTGCTATTGAATTATATACTTCAGTGTTTCTATATACCTGTAGCTGTATGTAGTATACTCAATATTCCATTTATATTATATATGAAACTAAGCCACGTTATGGTGTTCGAGGGATGGTATCTCCGTTTTTTTTCTCTCAGCCACACGCCTCGAAAGTATAAAGAAAGGTAGCCTGTGATATCCGCTTCCAGCCTTAATGAATCTCTCTTATATATTCAGCTGTCGAGCCTAAGTGGTATGTCACAGAAGAGCTGTATAATCTCGCTCGGTGGGGTTGCTAAGCTCAAAATGTCCGGTAAAAACCTATAAATTTATTACTCCTTGTCCTGGCTTTCAGGCAAAGGAAGGGAACAATTTCCTTTCCTTTCATGGTTTGGTCAGACAGAAACGATCCAAATAAAGAAAATTTTGCTGCATTCGCGGAAATTAATTTTATGGAAATGCCTGTTCATTTAGGTGTCGGTACATAACTTACTGCCTGTGAGTTAATTTTAATATCTTTAGTGAAGTGAACAACTTCTTTAGCCGCGTTGAGCACTTTTTGGTATGGGAAAATCTTATGAGGTCACCGACATACTAATGATAATTGTATATCTATGAGTATATATAGCACGTACTGCTCTGAAACCAGACTGGTACATGTGCAGCGGCCTGTGTACACGAATATATGTTTAGAAATAAGGTTTTACACTATTATACCGTTATTAAAAATAAAACTCGGAGAGCGTGCATCGTAACGCTCACCGTCGTCGTCCATTCATCGTCGTTCTCTCTCTGTCAACTTCACTCATATCTTATACCTTTCACACTATGGCTTCATTCAAAAACATTATCTTACATCCATATATATATCTCTTTACAAGTAAAATTGAATGGATGATGTAATAGTGTTGATAATTTTAATTTAAACATGATGAAACTTCATATTTTAATACTAAAATTCTAAGTTATAAGTTTTAATTTGTATCGGCAGTCCCTATGACTGCCAAATTTTTTTTGTTAATCTTTGGACCATTGTAAACACTGGTTTTAGTAACTAACTAGTTCAGTCTAGCCAGGGATTTTTTTGTAATTGATTATTCTATACTTTTCAAATAAACTTTATTATTATTATTTAGCTCTTCATTATCTCTGAGGATTAAACCACAATTAACTGGAAAGCATGATAGGAACTTAGTTGTTATTATTATTCTTAGATATATAGAATTGGTTTAAAGGGCACCTTATTTCAACGAAATGGAAAAGTTTACCTGTCTCAACTTCCGGGGAGGTAAATAACTTTAAAAATATATCCGGAGTTGTGGGGTGGTGGTCGGGAAACTTGAATTATGTATCAAATTTAAAGTATATTTTTGAAGATAGAAAATTACTTCATATTTACATGATCATGGAAATTGATCTTTATAGAAAGCCTTAACAAATGATTTTGTACCTTATCGTGTGTAGTTTGTTATTACAATAATAATATTTTTATTAAAAAAAATCCCAAATCTAACAGCTTCAGAAATCATCACATAAAAACCATATTATGCATTATAATGAACTATTTTTCACATTTTGAATGTCTTCAGTATTCGAATCTCGGATTGTTAAGTATATTGCGTTGCTTTAGTTCAGTCTAAGAACAACAATGCTCCTAAAAGACACGATGGGATTTTAAATCCATCTACTAGTTGTTCCATGACTTTATTAAAAAAAGTGGAACATTATATCCTTAAATATGCAAAGCCTCATTCGCACTGTAACTGAGGCGGCACAGGTCACGAACTACCTGCGGGCTAAACGGCTTCTAAAGGAAAATGTGCATTCACTCTTTAACCCCTGCAAGGAAGCACAAACTGGTAATTCTCCAATTTTTTACCGTAAACAAAATGTAGGCACTTTTTATCCGTGCAGGGACGGAAAAAGAAAAATAACGTCTGCGGCCGGAGTCGGCCTGTCGTAAAAGGCGACAAAACAACCCACCCTAGCTACGTGGTAGGACGTCAAGCCTGTCTGGATGGCGACCAACTTTGGTCTTATATATGCCACCATAGTAACTTTGTGTTATGTTCCGACATTAGTGACCCAAGCTGGTACAGGTACCCTTATGGGACAGCAGCATCTTCGTGATGCCACTGGCGTTGCAAACACCCATAGGCGATAATAACTGCTAGATTCTAAGCGGGCCGTCAGCCTGTCTGCTGTCCTATAGAAATATAAAAATAAACTTTTAATTTATGTACTACACTAGTGAGGCACCTTATCTTTGTATGAATCAAATTTAAAGTAATACGTCTATGGGACAGCAGCGTGTTCGCGGTACCCCTAGCGTCGCAAACTTTCATAAGTGACGGTAACCGCTTATTATTAAGTGGGCCGTCAGTTGTCGTTGCTGTTCCTCAGTAATTAAAAATAATAATAACTGTACATCTAAGAGTTTGTAAACTACAAAAAAAAATCATAAAAATCGATTCAGTGTCTTTAGTTATTTAATATTAACAAATAAAATAATTTATTTATCAGAAAAATGTTGCAATAGGTACATAGTTAGTATCATGCTTTGCCAACGATTAATAATAAGTGTAACATATTATTATATGCAATTTTTTATTGTCTACTAGCTGACCCGTCAAACGTTGTTCTGCTATATAAATTAAAAAGGTAACCTATGTCCTTCTCCAAGGTCCAATTTATGTCTATATGAAAATTTAATTGAAAGCATGGCAAACAAACAAAACTCACTTTCACATTTATAATAATATCAGCATGGATATATATATACCTAGTCAGGTCATAAATTCTGTCACATGTTTAATGTAAAATAATTGTAACAAGTTTATTCATTATGTAACCATTCATATACCAAAATGAACTTAACAAAACATAGATTCTTATGACATTAAAGTTTATTCAAAATGACCTCCGTGATTTTGAATACAAGCCTTCAATCTGCGCGGCCAGTCGTCTATCGCAGCACGAACGAGGTCCATGTCAATATCGGCGGCTGCCTTAATCAAGGATGTCTTGAGTGACTCCAAATTGGGATGAGGCTTTGAGCACGCCTTTTCCTCCAAGTGTTGCCATATCTTGTAATCTAACGGATTCAAATCTGGACTGGAGGAGGGCCAGTCTTCGTGCCGGATGAAGTCGATTTCACGCGCCGCCAGCCAGTCTTGTGTGCTCTTCGCTCTATGAGCTGGCGCCGAATCTTGTTGGAATACCCAGTGCCTGTTATTGAACATGGTATGAGAAACAGGTTCCACAAGGTTCGTCAGGACTGTATTTTGATACACAACAGCATTCGTTTTTACACCTTTCTCACAAAAATGTACCTCTGTTAAGCCCCAATAAGAAACTCCCAACCATACCATGAGCGAGGATGGAAAATGATCTCGTTGGACACGCGGAATACGGTTGCTCGCTTCTTCACTACTGTGTGCGTACACCTTATCATTTTGTTTGTTGTAGCTCTCTTCTACGGTAAACATTTTTTCATCCGAAAAAAGAATTTCCCGATATTTTTTTCCCGCGTACCGCTTCAACAAAGCGCGGCATCTCTTCAGTCTCAGGTCCATTAGACGAGCATTCAAACGATGTCCTGTTTTTCTTCGATATGCCCGAAGCCCTAAGTCTTCATTTAACACCCTTTTCACCGTGGTTCTGCTTAACCCCATCTGAAGGGCCAACAGTTTCTGCTTACGTTTGGGATTTCTTTGAATTCGTGCCTTCACAGCTTTTATCACTGCTGGAGTCCTAACAGACCGAGGGCGACCACTTCTTGACCTGTCATCTACACTAGAGTCTTCATTGTATCGTTTGATGGTACGATAAACGAATCTTTTGGTTATATTCAAATTTTTCAGTATGTTAAAAATTTGAATTGTCGCGTAACTGCAACGATGCAACGCAATAACTGCAACACGGTCTTCTTTAAGCGTCCACTCCATATTTATAAATGAGTAAAATTCTAAAAGTATACCTTTTTTATTTTCATGAACAATTCGAAATTCGAATTCAATAAACTTTTTTGTGGCCAGCATTCTAAAAGAAAAGTTTTTACTGTGTGACAATACTTATGACCTGACTAGGTATATATATATATATATATATACCTAGTCAGGTCATAAATTCTGTCACATGTTTAATGTAAAATAATTGTAACAAGTTTATTAATTATGTAACCATTCATATACCAAAATGAACTTAACAAAACATAGATTCTTATGACATTAAAGTTTATTCAAAATGACCTCCGTGATTTTGAATACAAGCCTTCAATCTGCGCGGCCAGTTGTCTATCGCAGCACGAACGAGGTCCATGTCAATATCGGCGGCTGCCTTAATCAAGGATGTCTTGAGTGACTCCAAATTGGGATGAGGCTTTGAGCACGCCTTTTCCTCCAAGTGTTGCCATATCTTGTAATCTAACGGATTCAAATCTGGACTGGAGGAGGGCCAGTCTTCGTGCCGGATGAAGTCGATTTCACGCGCCGCCAGCCAGTCTTATGTGCTCTTCGCTCTATGAGCTGGCGCCGAATCTTGTTGGAATACCCAGTGCCTGTTATTGAACATGGTATGAGAAACAGGTTCCACAAGGTTCGTCAGGACTGTATTTTGATACACAACAGCATTCGTTTTTACACCTTTCTCACAAAAATGTACCTCTGTTAAGCCCCAATAAGAAACTCCCAACCATACCATGAGCGAGGATGGAAAATGACCTCGTTGGACACGCGGAATACGGTTGCTCGCTTCTTCACTACTGTGTGCGTACACCTTATCATTTTGTTTGTTGTAGCTCTCTTCTACGGTAAACATTTTTTCATCCGAAAAAAGAATTTCCCGATATTTTTTTCCCGCGTACCGCTTCAACAAAGCGCGGCATCTCTTCAGTCTCAGGTCCATTAGACGAGCATTCAAACGATGTCCTGTTTTTCTTCGATATGCCCGAAGCCCTAAGTCTTCATTTAACACCCTTTTCACCGTGGTTCTGCTTAACCCCATCTGAAGGGCCAACAGTTTCTGCTTACGTTTGGGATTTCTTTGAATTCGTGCCTTCACAGCTTTTATCACTGCTGGAGTCCTAACAGACCGAGGGCGACCACTTCTTGACCTGTCATCTACACTAGAGTCTTCATTGTATCGTTTGATGGTACGATAAACGAATCTTTTGGTAATATTCAAATTTTTCAGTATGTTAAAAATTTGAATTGGCGCGTAACCGCAACGATGCAATGCAATAACTGCAACACGGTCTTCTTTAAGCGTCCACTCCATATTTAAAAATGAGTAAAATTCTAAAAGTTATACATTTTTATTTTCATGAACAATTCGAAATTCTAATTCAATAAACTTTTTTGTGGCCAGCATTCTAAAAGAAAAGTTTTTACTGTGTGACAATACTTATGACCTGACTAGGTATATATATATATATATATATATATATATATATATATATATATAGTCATCAGACAAACCTTGCATATAACGTCGAAACAGCGAGTTGAGGGCATCCTAAATCACGTTTGCTGAGATGCAATATATTTATATAACATCAAAGTTTTACGTGTACATGCGTTATTTTCTGTCTAACTAAATGTCTGAATAAATCATGATTTACGTGACATGAGTATGTGGTATATCATACATTTTCTTTTTCTAGCTAAACTCACCATTACAGTAGATATGTAACCAGAGTTCGTAAAAATGCGTTATCCAATCTTAACACGTTGAACACCGGAAAACATACTTTCGGACACCGTGTGTCCGACAGTATATTTTCCCTACCATATATCAAGAACTGTTCAAAAATCTTTGGGCTGTTTTTGGGCTGGGAAGTACATATCAGGATAAAACCCTTGCCGTAGTAAAATCAGTAGAAAAGTTTCCCTCAGCCGCCTAGAGGATACGGTAGTGATAAAGGGTATGCGGGAGTAAAATGTCACTGACGTTCAAGGTGTTAACCACTATTTCAATCGGTTTCACGTGAGAATTAAATAAGGTCATATTTCCTTGGAGCTCGAAGCAGGTTGCATATGACACTTAAACTTGCATAAGCGACGATAGCCGCTCACTGCTTCAATTAGGGAGCAACCTTCTTGCCTGCAGTTCTATAGCTCTTTTTTATTGCTGAACAACAGCAAACAACCTGACGGCCCACTCAATGGTAAGCAGTTACGTAAAGGTATAGGAACCTGGGTCACTGACGCCGGAACACAACGCAAGTTTGTTATGGCAACATTCTTATACATCAGGGGTGGTTGCCATCCCGACAGACTTAGGGCCCTACCACGTAGCTGGGGTTGTTTTGTCGCCTTTTACGACAGGTCACCCCGACCGCAGGCTTTATTACTCCACCCCTGCACGGAGATAAGTTCTAAAAATGAAGCGAAGTGCGATTCTATTAAAAATATTTTACCTTTGAAAATGTTTTTTTCAAAGTTTAGAAAAGCACTTTGGGTAATGGAGAGACAAAATGCGATCTTTTCAACGATAAAAGTTTTCAATATGATAATGCTGTTTATCCCTTTTATCCTCCATTCCAGTTTATTTGGACTTGGAGTAAAATATGTTTAAACAAATACAGTGCAAATAATGCAGTTTAAGTTTATTGAAAATTTTGATTCATATTGTTTAAACATCTTATATAATGACCACCTCCGTGGCAATGGCTTAAGCACTTCTGTACGTTACAGGTTGGATTCCCATCTCGAGTATGGGTGTTTATCTACGAGTATATATGTATTTATTTATAAAAGAAAAGCATATATGTAGTACATTAATTTAATCTAGTAACCATTACACAAGTGTTATATTACTTACTTCAGGACTAGATGGGCGCTGTGTGAAATGTTCCAGTATATTATTATGCTACTAGTCCACTGAGTAAGCATTAGTAACTGTCGCGTTGCAGATGTGTATGAAGCAACTTCGTAACCCCATCTGAAACCATCCCTTTCATAGAAAATCAGAAAGTTTTTACTACACTAAAATTACATTCCTCTTTATTTTTACAAAAGCCAGCTGGGAATATTCGCGACCTTATTTTTCATCTTCGAATCTTTAAAGGATTCTGAAATGTTGAAGTGAACTGTGCTATATTTTTAGTGGATACAAATATAAAATGGCGGGGGTAGATTTAAAATGAGTTTTCTTTTTGAAAACATGGTCAAAAAGGTTTCATAAATTTTGTAGTGTTTCTTTGTAAATTAAAAATAGTAATACTCGTATGTTTAACCCATTAAATGCCACGTCAATCACTGTTGGCCAACTCTTATTTTGTATCAATATTTTCAAGTTTATGAATGAAATGTAGGAAATTAAATTAAGATTTTTCGGTAACCATGAGAAAGAAGACCATAATGTTTTGAAAACTAATAAAAATATATCTATACATAATTATATTTTAAATAATCTTGCAACGTAAAAATCGGAACATCCTGTTTGGCAGTGAATGTGTTAAATCTACGTACGTAGTATTTGTTAGCTATTGTATCATCGGATGATGTTCCTAAGAAGCCGCAGGATGCATAAATTGGCGGACACAGATGTTAGAGGTCTTTCAGAGAAAATAAAAACTAATTAGCTGTTTTATTCGTAAAGTTTGATGTTGATTTGTTCACAAGGAAACTGATGGAAAACGATTTTTAGATGCCGTTGAAGATTAGATAGGGTTTTTTCGTATTGTTGATATTGTTCATAACTAATTAATAATACTTGTAATCAACAAGTTTTAAAAAGATCTATATATTGTAATTTTTATTAGCCTAGTTTTACTAAAATAAATAACTTATAATTTTCTTTATACATCTTCAAATATTTGTGCAATGTGTTACAAAAAGTATTTAGTATTCCTTCATCCTCATTCTGAAATCAAATTTGGTAATACTCAAGAATAGATAGCTTAGATTCTGTTAAAGGGATGTCAACCGGGACACTTCTCCCAGGTGACGCACGAGCCCATGGCCTCTCGGAGTAACTGAATTTGCGCGCCATCGGTCCGAGGATCGGATGTATATCTCTCTACAGCCGTACTATCGTCTGCATACCCAGAAATACCGGGATTGAGCAGATCGTTAATATGTAGCAGGAATAGAGTCGCAGAGAGAACTGACCCTTAGTAAAGATACTAATATTGATAGGGTGTTCTTAAAAGTAGAAAAAAATTACGCTACAAGGCAGGAGAAAAAGAAAATTATGATTTGATTAAAGTAAGAAAATAAATCAATTTATCGTAGTTTACGCATGCGCTGTTACGGATAATAATAATAATAATAATAATAATATTTTGTGACAATTCACACAGCGCCATCTAGTCGCAAACTAAGTAGCACTTGTGTTATGGGTACTAGACAACTGATATACTACTTATATACTTTTTTTTTGTAAATAAATACATATTATACATAAACACCCAGACGCGAGACGGGAATCGAACCCGTGACCTCCGCAAGCGTACCGAAGTGCGTTATCCGTCACGCCACCGAGGTCGTCGGATGTAAACTAGTTACCTGTATTAAATTTAAAAGCTCCATCTTTGAGCAGATATTGTAGTCCAACTGGCTGAAAAATTTCAAAACGAGTGGAAACGTTTGATGTTGATTCTTGTTGAGAAGATTATTTTAGTCTATCCAAGTTACTTTGCTTATCGACTTTCGCAGAAGTTTAATTACAAAGCAATTTAAGTTTAATTAAGTTGCATAAATATTTCCGGTAAAAATTTTTTCTTATTTAATCTTAATATAATAAGTGGAGGTTTTCTTTAATTTTCGAGGTAACTATGATAAAATTAAAAAGCAACACGAATAGCAATGAGGGGGTTTATCGCTTACAGAGATCCCTTCCAGGCAACCCGCATTAACCAAGCATGCAAAATGCATGTTAACAAATTTTCATCCATACTAATATTATAAAGTAACTGTCTGTATATCTGTAACGTTTTCACGCCTAAACCGCTGAACCAATTTTGATAAATTTCGGTATAAAGATAGATTGGACTTTGGAGAAGGGCAGAACAACGTTTGCCGGATCAGCTACCTATAATGTATAAATAAATAAATGTACTCTTACAGTTCACATAAACGAGTAATTCAGATTCGACTGTTTGATCCAAAATGTATCAAGAGTAAACTCTTAAATGATTTGCGTGTGAAATTATTTAAATTTTGTCTATAATACGGGGAATTTTAGATTCATGAACCCTGTGTTTGTTGTACCAACAGGGTAACAATAATTTAATATTAAATGGTCACGTAACAGCGCTTTCGAAATATTTCCACTTTCCAAAGCGAATTGTAATTGTACTATTATTAAAATTCATCCCGTTAATTAAGTCAATTTGCGTATTTCCCGACTAAAGTAATCCCTTGTTTAAATAACTTTTAGATTTTCAGCAACGTTATTTGAATCCCGGCTTTACGAGTGTATTGTGAAAATGTGTGGACTGAATATGGAATGTATATATAATTAAAGTTTTAACACTCATAATTATTCTGATACTGATGATGTTTTGACGGTAGTGATAAACAGTCGTGATTTATTCATAAATTCAAATTGAATACTGTTTTTACATTTATACTCCTATGTACTTTGTCTATGAATTAATTATTATGTAGCTATAATTTAACAAGAACTGTTTCCATAAATACGAGTATACTGAAACTGCAATACTGACTGATAAATAAAGTAATAGACGCCTTATAGACGTATAATTATTATAATAAAACTCACGCAGCCCAAACATCTCGAAAGATCCGCTTCGCAACATGGAACATAGGCACGTTAACCGGACGCGCGAGAGAGTTGGCCGATGTGCTCTCCAGGCGGAAGGTGGCCGTGGCGTTCCTGCAGGAGACTCGGTGGAAGGCCAGCAGATCCCGGTTCATTGGGAATGGCTACAAGCTGATCTACACAGGTGCACCTGGTGGGGAAAATGGGGTTGCCATAGTGCTCTCGGAGGAGTTCCAGAACGACATTTTGGAAGTGAAACGTCATAGCGACCGACTTATGGTCGTTAGGGTGCTTATCGATGGAGTAGTTACCCACTTGATAAGTGCCTATGCGCCACAGGCCGGTTGTGACGACGCCGATAAAATAGCGTTTTGGAATCTGTTCGGAGAAGTGCTCCGTGGAATCCCATTATCACAGGGGATCGTTTTGGGGGGTGATCTGAACGGTCATGTGGGTGATGAATGTGGGGAATTTGAGCGTGTTCACGGTGGATTTGGGTACGGTAGCCGCAACGCAGAAGGGGAGGTCATCCTCAATGCGTGTGCGGCAGCCGACCTTGCCATCGTGAACACGTATTTCAAAAAGAGACCCGAGCATCTCATCACCTACAAGAGCGGGAGGAATGCTACCCAAATCGACTTCCTTCTCACTAGGAGACACCACATCAGCAAAGTGGCCAACTGCAAGGTCATACCCGGTGAGAGTCTCACTGCACAACATCGTCTTCTTGTCATGGACCTCTGCGCTAAGCCTAAAGACACGTATACTGAGCGCGTTCAGCGCCGAATCAGGTGGTGGCTACTTGATGAAGTCACGTCCCAGGAGTTCGCTTTAGCCGTCGGTGACAAGTGCGCCGGTGGTATGGGTGAACCAGTTCAGGCTTACTGGGACAAGATTCAGGCGGCTATCCTTGGGTCGGCGAAGGAGGTGCTTGGGGTGTCTAAAGGTGGTCGCAAGTGTGACAAAGAGACATGGTGGTGGAACGACACAGTTCAGAGGGAGACTAGAGCGAAGAAAGCCCTCTTTAAGAAGTGGCAAGCGTCCAGATCTAAAGCGCGCCACTAAGAGAGCTGTTGCCAGAGCCAGGCGAGACCACTTACAACCACTTTACGATAAGTTGGAATCGTCTGAGGGGCAGAAGCTCATCTATAAGTTGGCGCGCTCCAGGGTCAAAGCGGCACAGGACATTTCCAAGTGCCGCTGTGTAAAAGACCCTGTGGGCAACCTGCTATGCGAGGACCTCGCGGTGAAGGAGAGATGGCGCTCGTATTTCCACGAGCTGCTGAACACGCAGCACAAAGAGGTGCAGCCGCCAGATCTTCCTCCGAATCAAGGACTAGTCCCACTGATAACGCCTGCAGAAGTCCAGAATTGTCTTCACCGCATGAAGAATCGGAAAGATGTTGGATCCGATGGAGTCCCCATCGAAGCCTGGAAGGCGATGGGCTCTCGTGGTGTAGGCATCTTAACAGACCTTTTCAACCGGACACTCCTCACCGGTACGATCCCGAGCCAATGGAGACTGAGTATCATTACTCCAGTCTACAAAGGCAAGGGATCGGTGCAGGAGTGCGGTAGTTACCGAGGAATTAAGGTCATGTCCCACACCATGAAGCTCTTCGAAAGGGTTATCGACTCTCGGATTCGACAGGAGTGCACTGTCTCGGAGTGTCAATATGGGTTTCGCCCTGGTCACGGGACAATGGACCCTGTTTTTGCCCTAAGGACTGTCGCGGAGAAATACAGGGCGAAGAATACGCCTCTGCATTGCCTGTTTCTCGACTTGCAGAAGGCCTTCGACTGTGTTCCTCGCGCGATAATCTGGTGGGCATTGCGGTCCAAAGGGATTCCAGAGGCCTATATTGACATCATCCGAGACATGTACCGTGACTCCGATTCCGTAGTTCGAACCGCTGTTGGCGACACAAAACCTTTCCCCATCACCGTCGGGGTGCACCAAGGATCCGTCCTTAGTCCGTTTCTGTTTAGCGTGGTATTAGACGTATTGTCAGACAGCATCAGAAACTCACATGAGCAACCGCCGTGGCTACTCATGTATGCTGATGATATCGCGCTGGCAGATTCGGACAGGGGTAGGCTGGTGCAACGCGTGAAGGCGTGGAAGGAGTCGCTTGAGAACGGTGGACTGAAGATCAATGTGGCGAAGACCGAGTACTTGGCCTGTAACTCCACAGATCCCACACCCGTACGCATAGGCGGCGACACGGTCGAGCGCACGGACCAAGTCAAATACCTGGGATCTGTATTTCATGCGTCTGGGGACATCGATTTCGACGTCAAGGCACGCATTGCTGCCGCGTGGGCCAAATGGCGTGAGGTAACTGGTGTCATTTGTGACCCCAAGATGCCGGTAAAGTTGAAGGGACAGGTCTATAAGACCATCATTAGGCCTGTCCTTTTATACGGCTGTGAAGCGTGGCCGGTGTTAGAGCGACACAAGCAGGAACTGCGTGTCACGGAGATGAATATGCTGCGGTGGGTGTGTGGAGTGACGCGGAAGGACCGCATTAGGAACTCCCGCATCCGCGGTAGTCTTCGTGTCCGTGACATTGCGGATAAATTGCAGGAGTGTCGGCTCCGATGGTACGGCCACGTTTTACGGCAACCGGATGCTTACGTGGGAAACAAATGTCTGGCCATGCCGCTTCCGCCGGGCCCCGGCAGGAGGGGTAGACCCAAAAAGTGCTCGCTTGACGTCGTAAAGGGTGATATGCGTGCCAATGGTCTCACTACCAGGGATGCTGAAGACCGTGCGAAGTGGAGAAGAAAAAGTCGGAAAGCGGACCCCGGGCGCCGAAGCGAGAGTTTGGGCTGCAACCGGGATTCATCGCTGAGATGATGATGATGATGATGAATTATTATAATAAAGCAATGAACTATTTGTCTGTCCGGTTAAACCCTGAGTTCCCAAAGTGGTCCAGGTGGACCCCCAGGGGTCCACGGGAGATTCGACGGGGGTTTACATTGGCTTGACAGAAAAATGGGAGATCACAATTCGTAAGCAGGGGTCCACGAAAACTTATTTGCTTTTGATAATGAAGAACTAAAATGTTGGGCTGACTTCATCTATCAATGTAGGCAAATAAATAATAAATAATGTAATAATTACTTGAATAAATACAACACAAAAAATATACTATTTTTCTTTTTATCACTTCGAATGAGAATTTATTGGTTCCTTGTGCTGTGAGTATGTGTTTTTTTTACATCAACTCACAGCACAATCAATTAATCACAGATCATTCGTTTCTATGATCTGTGCAATTAATCAATAATAATTAAAACAAATTTCCATAGTGAGATCTAATCTTCACATTTTTGTCGAGTTTTGGGAATATGGTAGAAATATAGCTGTAGGGGTTCCACCGGAATCAGCTAAATTTTGAGAGTGGTCTATGAGAAAAAAGACTGGGAACCTCTGGGCTTAACAATGGATGAGACTCATGCAAGAGTTTTTTGGGCAGACGGCAGTGGTTCCTACAGGAACCACAACCACTTTTACAAAAGCCACATTTATTATGTCTAGTCTCTTATGTCTTTTTTCCTCTTTAGTCAATAAAAAATAAATGTTTCGGATAGGCACCAACTTGAACGACAAGCCGTTGATTCCTTATAATGGCAATATCCAAATGTATGTAGTGTTACCTTATAGAAATCAGTATTGTTCTTTATTTTTCTCAATGTGAAACTCTTTTGTATGTCCCGTCGACCATAGAGGGTCGGGGATATGTGGGACTCCGTAGGACTACCGATCCACTGTAAACCCCGCTGTTCTCCTATCGCTTGGGCCGAGCGACAACCGGCTGGCGTGCCCCATGTCAAGCTTCTATGATGTGCGCCATGGGGTAAGGATTTCAACTCCCTGGCGTTTTCCTATGTCAATCCGAGGTTGAGGGGCAAGCTGACTCACCCACGCTACTAATGTGCACGCGGTGGAACCTACTCTAAGAGGCCGTCAGCAGCCATATTCCTGTACGGCCGAAGATGAGGTCATTAGACACCTTTATGTGCCGTGGTCCTGCGTTGGAGGGGAGATGGCTTAAGTCTATTAACACTTGACGTCTATAAATATAAACATAGTTATAAAATGCGTGCAGGGGCGGAGAAAGAATACTAACCTCTGCGGCTGGGTGTGGCCTATCGTAAAAGGCGACTAAACAACCCACCCCTAGCTACGTGGTAGGGCTTCAAGCCCGTCTGGATGGCGACCACCTTTGGTCTTAAGTATGCCGCCATAATAACCTTGTGTTGTGTTCCGGCATTGGTGACCTAAGTTCCAGTACCTTTATGGGACAGCAGCGTGTTCGCGATGCCATTGGTGTTCTAAACATCCATAGGCGATGGTAACTGCTAAATTCTAAGCGGGCCGTCAGCCTGTCTGTTGTCCTACAGCAATAAAAAAAATGCAGTTTAATCATTACGATTACTAACACAAATATTTTTTTACAGATATTCGACAACCACTTTCATTTCCACCATCATGCAATCGCGAAGAGGTCTCTCTCTCCAGCGCACGAACATCATGGAAGGTTGGAAAAGGACAGCAGAGTACACTGGGCAAAACAACAGCGGGCTTTATCAAGAAAGAAGAGGGATTTTCTACCTTTACAAGAATTTTCGTCCACAGGTGATTATTTTATTGAGTGTAAAATAAATATACCAGTATTATAAAATTGCATGGCTTTGTAACGCACCTTTGGGTTCCTTGGAATAATGTTTAAAATCAAAAGAACTAATTTTTCTACTAATAGAATCCAATATTGTTGATTTTAGTAGTAGTATTAACCTTACACGGAAGCCGCAAGTTTTTGGTTTAGGATGTGGGATTGGATGAAATACAGATATACTTCATTTATTGTATTTATTACAGAATGTTTTACAAGATTAAACCAGCTTATATTGGGTCTACAAAGTACAAGGAAAAGGAAGTCCTTGAACTTTGTGGTAATTGCATTCAGTGCCGGTCGAATCCTAAACAATCTACCGAGGATCGGATATGCACTGTTGGATACTATTGTACACCGTATGCGTCATTGATCCATGACTTTCTTTTCTTGAACCTCTTTATTACTTGGTATAAGAAAATAGATGAATTTGAATAATTTGAGTCTTTCTATAGCCTGTACTGTCGACCCAAAGAGTAAAATCAAATGGCAAAGGAGGTTGTTAATATTTTTTTCGGTTGTCGGAACTATACAATCATATTTTGAGGCATATACATATTATTGTAATTTGATCATCTACTCGTATGTTTAAGTAAATGATACCATAATGTTAGGACAAGGTCTGACTGGCTCCTATTCTTATTCCCTTAGTACTGTTTGTCTCTCTTCCAAAAAACATACGCATTAATCTTGTAAATTATAGTATAAAGTTTATATTATTTACAGTGAACTAGCGAGTCCGACAGACGTTGTCCTGTACACAAATAAAAAATAATTAAAACATTTTGTAGTGGACTGAATTTTGTGAATCTCAATACACAAAAATTTCATCAGAGTTCAATCACGTACACACACATAAAATAATTATAAATATTATTGAATTATACTATTAGAAGACCAGTAATTATTGAAGTGCCTTTTTTAGCTGAAAGCCACGCATCAGGGGCACCGTCACCATCTTCGGCATCCAAACGTGACGCTGGAAGTCGAAGGGACCCGCAGCAGTCGCGGGTGAAAGGCCGGACACGTGCTGCCGACTCTAAATTTCAACTCAATGACCCCAAATGGCCCCATATGTGGTATTTGGTACGTAATGCATATTAAAGATATATATTTATTTATTTCCATTAATATATATTTTAAGATTTAAAGCTGATAATTTGAACAACTACTAAGACAAACAGACATATCGTATTGTAGTCAGTAATGGAATACGAGCTAATATATGACGAATAACTGCGGCATATTGCAGATATTTTAATTGTACATGTATACATAAAATATATATATGTGTATATAAGTATTTGAGAAAATGATATAATACTAGTTAAAAACCTTAACTTAATAATAATTAATATTTTACTCTTTCCTTTAGTCACAAGTTTAGTAACAGTAACAGAGATAGGTGATTTCTCCATTTCTTTAAAAATTCCATGTAACCTAGTAAAAGAAATATTGATGCAAATATGGACCATATGAACGTTATATTTAAGGTATACAGTGATACATAAATTATATTAAATAATTTACATGAAAAGGTTTTGTATAATGAGTGACGTTGTATTTGTCCGCGGAAATGTATATAGAAATGTATGTGATATACCCGGGGTACTGCGGGCAGGTATTATTTTAATTTCGGTTATCATTTTCATTTAAAACCTCGTATATTATTGAAAACACGGCTACCAAGCTAAATAATGTTACCTGTCAGCACTCATTATGGGTATCTTTGTTTTATTATTTATGTTTTCACAAAGCTAAGTGATTTCATTTCGTTAGAAATTATGAGTCTTTTTAATTGAGTTTAACTTAAAGTAGACCTTAACTATTTGAAGTTTCTGAAAAATCAACGAAAAACCTTTATGTATCGGTATATAAAAAACTTTATCGTAGTTTTTTCGATTCGATATACATTGAAAAAATGCTTTGAGAATTTACTGCTAAATGTATTTCGATGTCGGTTTCAATTGCTGCCGCCATAACAGACGGGCGTATTTTATCCAATGCTTGCTAAACTGATAAAATGCTGTATATTCCGAGAAGTGCATTTCAGACAGTCTGAGTTGTTTTGATATGAGAATTTTACATGGAAAGTTCCGTAACTTCAACTTAATAAATATGATAAAATATCATTGCTATTAATCACAGTAACTTTCATGTATTTTTATACAAAGCAGGCTAGCAGAACTTCTGCAAAATACAAAGTCTATGTAAACTAGTCATTAATTTCTAATAAATGATTCATTAATTCATTTTTAGCAAACATCCTATCCGGCTCGAAGGACCGTGTAAATGGGTTTGTTAATTGGAAAGACATTGTATACATTTTTTATTGCTCAGGAACAGAACAGCAGACAGGCTGACGGCCCACTTAATAGTAAGCAGTTACCGTCGTCTAAGGTTGTTTACGACGCCAGCGGCACCGTGACCTCGCTGCCGTCGCCATAAGGGTACTGTAACCTGGGTCACTAATGCCCGGAACACAACACAAGCGGTATACTTATAAACCAGGGGTGGTCGCCATCTAGACGGATTTGGGGCCCTACCACGTAGCGAGGGTTGTTTTGTCGCTTTTTATGACAGGCCAACCCCGACCGCAGAGGTTAATTCTTATTCCGCTCCTGCACGGAGAAAATATAAGGAATACATCAAATATAAAAAAATTTATAAATGTATGTACGTAGTGCCCCGATATGCCCTGTAGTGATGTCTTAGGATTCGGAATTAATTTTTCGAAATTATAACCCTAACAAATAGAGTATGCTATCGAGCAATCCGTCACTACAAATTTCCGTTCAGCGCACAAACTGCGGCTGATATTCCATTACGTATCGTAGCTATTTCGAAATATGGAATGGATATTTGCCACGGATGTTTTTACTAAATTAAATTTCCAGTCCATCGAATGGGAGAGCACTGTCCGCAATTTTTGTTTTTCGTTTATTAAAATTTTTTCATTTTATATTAATATGTTTGACGTACCTTAATTGACTTAAGGTTTATTTTTAATGTAATATCAGATATTATCCGTTAATTTATAATTACGTTGACACATTATATGAATTTCGATTTGATTTTATACTATTAAGACATAACTAGTAGAGTTGAAAAATATACTGCACTTAAATTATTATGGTATTTAAAGTACAGTATACTAACATAAATAAATTAAACAGCGTTGAATTAAACTAGATGACTAGTTTAATACGATGAACCATGGCACTTAATCGTAAAAAGTTGAATAAAAATATTGTAAATAAAACTAAAGAATCTGTTTGTAATGTTAAAATAAAAGCTTTTACTAAATTCATATAAAATGCAAGCAATTACTGTCATCTATACAAGTTTACTCCAAACTAACATCTTCTTCTTCCTCCTGCCCTTATCCCACGTTATATGGGGTCGGCACAACATGTTACATATTGTAATAGTTGTGGCTTAATTTTTACAACCAGCCACCTGCCTGACGTTAACTCCTTTTTGGGGATAATCTGTCATCCTTTTTTTAATTATTTTTCTCGTTTCACATCTCAATGTCCTACTCTCAAGTAGGACACGAAATTTCGTTGTCAATCATCTGATATATCCTCACGCGACACTTTTATTGGTTTCTTCTTGAGTAAACAACATCCGAGTGTCGGTTTGGGTGTGGAGGGTGGCACTCTTTTATGGGGTTCGTGCACAATTCACATTCGACAATTACGTCACGAGGGCTTCTTAATAGGAAATTCGCAGTGCCGAGCGTCTTCGAATGCTCTTGGTCCTGCATTTCGAATTGATGCAGACATCTTGAATACAGACATAGGCAGCTTGCGCACAATGCGTCCATCTTCATACATTTTGGTGGTGGCTCACAGCAATCTTCCTCTTGGCAAGTTAGAGGCCTTGAAATTCGCGGTTTCTTTTTCTTTTGTATATTTTATATCATAATAAATTTCCACTAGAATTTTGATAATTTTGATGGATTTGACTCCAAACTTACATCATATGCTCATATAAGGTTATTTTTTATATTTCATTTCTTGACGTTCGTTCGGTGACGAGACTTAATCCAGTTTCTATTCGTCGTTCTATTACACTAAATAGTGAATTTTATATGTACCCCTAGTTATACCTATTTATTATATATTGTGGTGTATGGTCCAGGGTTTGCGTAAGTTAAACGATGAGTTATACATATATTGACCAAAGGATTACGATCGCGCACGGCCTTTCGTTCACTTCATCGGGAAGTGAAAGCCCGCATTCAGGAACTCAGGAACCAACGATGGGAGAGCCTGCTCTCGGAGATATCCCCAACGCACCAGGCATACTGGAGGTTGGCGAGGTCACTGAGAGCGGAATCCCTCTCGACCATGCCGCCTCTCGAAAAACCCGACAACACTGTCGCGTTTGACGACGACGAAAAGGCTGAGTGTCTCGCCGAGAGCCTCAAGGAGCAATGCTCCCCCAACACCGCGCACGTCGACCCGGCCCACCTTCGCGAGGTGGACGCCGAGGTCGAACGGAGATCCTCTCTTCCCGCGGAAGACTCACTCGAGCCTGTCACGGTAAAAGAGGTACAGGACCTAATAAAAGGCCTCAAGCCCCGGAAAGCTCCCGGGGCCGACGGCATCCCCAACAAGCTGCTCAAGCTACTCCCGATACATCTGTTGATGATTCTGGTGAGCATCTTCAATGCCGCCATAGATAACTGCTCCTTTCCCTCCGCCTGGAAGGAAGCCGACGTCATCGGCATCCGGAAACCAGGAAAGCCCGCTGCGAAACCTAGCAGCTACCGTCCGATCAGCTTGCTCAGCGCGCTGGGCAAGCTGTACGAACGCCTCCTCTTGAGCAGACTCAGAGACTTCGCTTATGAAAATAAGCTGATCCCCGACGAGCAGTTCGGCTTTCGAGCCCGACACTCGTGCCCCCAGCAAGTGCTCCGCATCACGGAACACGTGCTCGCGAACTTCACTCGCGCCCCCAAACCCTGGAAGACGGGTGCTGTCTTCTTCGATGTGGCGAAAGCCTTCGACAAGGTCTGGCACAACGGCTTGATTTACAAGCTGTACAAACTAGGAGTGCCGGATAGACTCGTGCTCATCTTACGAGACTTTCTCCTTGATCGGAGCTTCCGCTTCAGAGTGGAGGGCACGCGCTCATCTCTCCAGCCCATCAGAGCCGGAGTCCCCCAGGGCTCGGCTCTGTCCCCCCTACTTTTCACGCTGTACACCAGCGACATGCCCCGTACCCCACAGGTACATCTCGCCTTATACGCAGATGATACCGCCCTCTTCACATCCGATATCAATCAATATCGGATCTGCAGTCGTCTCAACACGGCGGTTGAGACGCTGGGCAACTGGTTCCGCACTTGGCGGATCGAGTTGAATCCGGACAAGAGCGCAGCGATCATGTTCGCTCGCGGCCCCCGCACTCAAAACGAGAGTCGGCCGACTCGCACGAGTCGGCACTCTCTCTTCCCCATAAAGCTATTTGACCGCGTCATCCCCTGGGTTGATGAGGTCAAATATCTAGGAGTCACTCTAGATAGAGGCCTGTACTTCAGTAAACACATCAGGACGGTAAGGAACAGAGCACACTTTGTGCTCGGTCGCCTCTACCCAATGATATGCGGGAAGAGTAAGATGTCCCTTAGAAATAAGGTGATACTTTACAAAACCTGCATCCGACCGATCATGACGTACTCGAGCGTAGTCTTCGCCCATGCCGGCAAATGCTACATCAATTCGATGCAGCGGCTGCAGAATAAGTTCTTGCGCATGGCAGTCCAAGCGCCACGTTACATGCGCAACGCGGACCTTCACCGCGACCTGGAGCTCCTTCCCTTGAAGGAGTACATGGTATCCCTCTCGCGATCCTTCTTCGGTCTCGCTCCCCACCATCCCAATCCACTGGTGGTGGAGTCAGTCAACTACACGCCCAACCGCCGAGCACCCCCCGCGCGTCGCCGACCGCGAAACGTGCTCACGGATAGACGCGACCCCATCTCTAGGACGCTGAAGCGAATGCTCTCGCGGACGCAATCGCCCCCAGTCCGGCATGGACCAGTCCGACGCAATAGGTTTAGGGACACCTTCCGCCCCCCATAGCCTGTAGCCATATACAACCACACATTACAGAAATACACGTAGAATAGATGTGTTGCGGGGGAGTTTCTTTCGCCGTTTCTTCTCCCCCAGCTATAAGCACTCCGAAACGGTAGTAGATTAGAATAGGATCGGCTTCACCGGTGAAGTCGATAGTCCCCAATTAATTATTCTTGCCATTCGTGGCTGCCCTTCGTATATTCCCCATGCAGCGTTCGAGCCGGGAGCGCGCCTCACAGGAGACATGCCCCGAGCACGCTGCCACGGCTGATCGACCCCGCTCCCACGGGGTCGGAATGCCTTTTCCGCCCGGTGTCGCTGTCGTTAGTCGTCTGAGACGATGACAGCCTTAGCTTTAAGGAAAAAAAAAAAATCGCGCACGGTAAGACGCAGTGGCCGGAGTGTTGTAGCTTGAGGGGGGGGGGGGGCATGCGGATGGCGAGTACTATGAAGGCGGCTTGACACGCGTAGCGCACTTCGGCCATCTACCGATCGCTATATCAATATCGAATCCACGAGCACGTCTGTAAAAATGTTTGAAGATGACGCAACGTCGTAGAAGGTTTCATTTCGGATACAACACATATTTTCCCGGTATCAGGTGAAATCCCATCTTGAATGATGACATAAGCGAGGCAAATACCTCAGTGAAATCAGATTATCACTTGTAAAAACACACTTGACGCTTTGCACGCAATTTAAATAAAAAGGCCATATTTCAAAGACGGCGCGAAGATCAGCAATATGCTTTTCGAAACCTTCTGATAAGATCAGCAGATCGTCTTGGTAAGCTAAAAGCGTAATATCTTTGAGAAATGAACCAGACCTAAGTCAATCGACGAGCTTTTGAAAGGTAGACGGCGCGTTTTTGAGGCCAAAGGGCATGCGAACAAAACGGAAAGTACCAAAACGTGAAATAAATGCCGTTTCGTCACGATCGCATTCTCTTACTAACAACACTTTCCAAAAACTGCTACGCATATCTATAGAAGTCATGGAATAATTCCTTTTTGTTGACTTAACGAGCTCGTCAAAAAGCGGCATAGGGTAAACGTCTGGTTTCGTAGCTGTATTTAACTTCCTATAATTGACGCAGAAACGCACTTCACCATTTACGCATAACCTCTTTTTTGGCAGGCTTTAATCTGTAGTTAGGTACAGCGATAGTAGTGTGGTCACCCGTTGCAATTCTATGTTCCGCATAAGGAGTTGGATCTCCCCCTGGTGCAAAAATATCTTCATATCCATTAATGATCTTAGAAATTTCCGTACGTTGACGCGGATTTAAAGACGTTGCCCCGTCATACCGCAGTACACCAAGGGACGTACACGGTAGCCCAAGTGACTGGTTTTCAAACGTAATGGAAATACACTCGACTTGTTCTCCGAAAAAGTCCAAGTAGAACGGACAAAATCAATATTTAAATTAAATCATCATCGTCATCCCAGCGTTATATTCCGGTTGCAACTCAAACTTTCGTTTCGGTGCCCGGGGTCCGCTTTCCGACTTTTTCTACTCCACTTCGCACGGTCTTTAGCATCCCTGGTAGTGAACCCATTAGCACGCATATCACCCCTTACGACATCAAGCCAGCACTTTTTGGGTCTACCTCTCCTGCCGGGGCCCGGCGGAGGTGGCATGGCCAGACATTTGTTTCCCACGTAAGCATCCTATTGCCGTAAAACGATACGTACAATATTTAAATTAAATAACTTAAGGTAATCGACATCCAGCAACGTCTCATTATTTGTGGCGATAGGGAAAATTAAAAAATTGCACTAGTTTAGTTTTATGTTCGTTCACCTCAACTTCTGTGGCCAGTAAGACCGTCGTCTTACTACGGCCATCGGCTAACTTGACAATCTTTGTTACAGCATAAAACGGCTGGGCTTTATGATTAAGAAGTTTGTATAAAGTATGTCCAGCAATGCTACTTTTAGCCACAGAGTCCGCTAACCGCACTCTATGAGTTTGGAGATATTAAGAATCGGCCGTAATGGCTGTTCATTGTTATTAAAACAAACGGGGTTAAAACGCAAAGGTTGACAATCGCTAGCTTTTTTGAAAAAAGTTAGAGAATTACTGTCCCTAACCACATTACTGTTTACAGAAAATGGTTGGGTACTACTGAATTTGCCGCTAAAAGTTTGAAAATCACAAATCAACATTATCATTTTACTAGCTAAATATGTACAAAAATAATTTATAACAGAATGACAAATTGAAAAAGGCATAACATTACTTACATTATTACATTTGTTACTTCTACAAAAATACGTTAAATCGATGCAAACGCTTCGCGGAGACGTGTAAGGTTAGTCGGCGGCGGCCGCGGCGATTTGTTAAGGCGGTGGTCTGCAACAAACTCCGTAGGTCGCGTTCGACGTGACGGTGTACGCGGCCTAGGAATGCTTACTATAGAAATGGTATACTATAAAACACATATCTATGAAATGTAACAATTATATTTATACATATTGCGACTTATTATTAAGGAATAAGGATTATTTTTGAGAAGTCCAAAATCCAATTGTTCTTGTTGCAGAATCGAGGTGGCGGCCTAGACATGAACGTGATACCAGCGTGGCGGGAAGGAATCACGGGAAAAGGGGTGGTGGTCACTATACTAGATGATGGCCTTGAGACCGATCATCCTGATTTAGTTGCTAATTACGTAAGTATATTGTTAAACTCCTAACATGAATTTTGCTCAGTTAATGTCTTTCATGATATATTTGGTTTAAAACATATAACTGAGCTAAATGTATAATGTTGCAAGTATTTACTTATATTTGATACTCAAAACATTGTATCAAGTGTTCCTAGTAAAGTGATTCTGACCAGTATCCATCTAGATTGGATTTCTTACATCGGAGAAATCCTGCGATTTCAACAGACTACCCGCAACTGAAGTTGAGGCAAACATAACATAATATAAACCGTACTCATAATGTTGTTCTGATTGCAAAGTTACTTAATAAACTCGTCTTACATACCTGAAGGCCTGAAAAAGGAAACTTCGTCGGCATTGGCACAGTTAAGTTAAACTTGTACCAATGTTCTAAAAGTGGTTTACTGTAGTTGCTCATTACTGCAGCACGTCTTTTGATTTCATGTCATGGAGATTGTGAGCAGTTGTTCGTACATATGTATTTCGTACATTATTATTTAATTATATTCAGCTTTTGGCTCTATGTCCATTTCTTTAAGTTTTCTTCACTATTTTAAATTGGTCGTCATATCAACCATTTATGTATTTATCAATCGACCCTTTATGTTTGGTTCCGATAGAAGTGGGAAGACCTTTATTGCCTATGTATAGATATTATTAGATAGATCAATCCGAACCCTGGACTTCTATATTTTTTTTTTATAAAAGGCGAAGCATAAGTCGGCAGCTCCACCCTAAGTCGTTGTTACGTCGTCTGAGTGAAAAACAGACTTCAACGTTTTGAAAAAAAAAACACACCGGCACTATTGGATGAGAGTTCTGAGCGGGTGTATTTTTAAAATTTATCCTCTGGTAAATAATTAATTCTTGTTCTCTAAAATTGTGTCAGTTTATGTTTTTGAAAAATATATTTTTAAACTAAATTAGGTTCTGATTGCCAAAAATGTATATTACGTAAGTAATTAAGTATCATATCAATGCAAGCAAATCTGCAGTTGATAATATCCAACAAATATGATGCCTCTTCTTGAGTAGGAATCATCTAGTCTCTCGGCGTGCTTAACACAACATCAACTAAAGTAATTTTAACATTTACGTATAAAATGTTTGGAGCAATTTTAATTATTTTGGTTACTGTTAGGGCACGATTTATTTTCTTACGCCTTTATTTTTATTGGAGTAGGACAGCAAACAGGCTGACGGCCCGGTTAGAATTTGGCAGTTACCGTTGCCTATGGGTGTTTGCATCGTCAGCGGCATCGCGAACACGCTGCTGTCCCATAAGGGTACAGGAACTTGGGTCACTAATGCCGGAACACAAAGTTATTATGGCGGCATACTTAAGATCAAAGGTGATCGCCATCCAGACGGGCTTAGAGCCCTACCACGACTAAGCAACTTTTAAATTCCTGTATCATTTTGTATTACTGGATGTTACTTTACTATGGCACAACAAAGACTTCGTTTGTGAAATTCGCCAACTGATAAAGACTTGAATAGATTACTTTCGAGACCATATTTAAGGGATTAAGAGAAACGTGGGAGAATTAAATATAAAAACATTTTATTTACGTTATCAAAAGAAATAGTCGAAAGGTGTTGCTTCGTGAAATATATTGTTTTAACCGCAATAATTTGATTTTCGAGGTCTTAATTTTCAAAGCATGTAAGTTGGTATAATAATAACAGTCTATAACGTCCCACTGTTGGGTTTGAGCCTCCCTCTAGAGGGAACGGACAGTATACCCCCCACGCTTGTCCAAGGCGGATTGGTGGGTTACACTTACCGATGATCTCGATATGATCACGATGTTTTCCTTCACGGTCGATACATGGCAATTATGCTATAATACGCACATTAGGCGAGAAAAGCTGCTTAAGTGGTGCATGCCATCGTGGGATTTGAACCCGGGATTGGTCTCCGAGTGTAATATAGAGAGGTACCTTAGAAAATATAAATATTATACCAAGTTGGTATAATATTTATAGTGAACTAGCTGACCCGGCAAACGTTGTTTTGCCATATAAATAAAAAAAAAACTATGTTCTTCTCCAAGATCCAATCTATAACTGTCACCGAAATTCATCAAAATGAAAACGCAACAGACAGTTACATTCATATTTATAATAGATGACCCGGTGAACTTCGACATTTGTGTAAAATGTGGTCAAAATTTAAGCCGAATAAAACGAACTAATAGGGCTAATAAACTACATAAAAATCAACTGAAGTATCAAAACGGAAATTCGTCACTTCATCTATCTCGGATGGAGTAAGTTTTCCAGTTTTAGATTAGTAGAAGATATAGTTAGAAGAATTGTTACTACCAATGAGCATTAGAAATAAATTATCAATTTTTATTGTATTTATGGTTCACTATTTTGGCGATAATAGCTTACACATAAAATATAGATATATGCTGTTGCGGGCATTTTTGTAGGACTATTTAAGATAAACATTTCCATTATACATTAATTAAGTGTAACTCTAACGGTTTTTACAGCGCACGCTAGAATAGCTCGTAGATGGTAGAATTTTTTCCTACTTACTTGACACTTATCGCTATATTTTGGACAATTCACACAATATCTTTATAAATTATAGCTTATGTGTTTTTCTGATGTATAAGGTATATTATTGCAAAGTTTCATTAAAAACTATAACGTAGTTTTTGTGTGAAAGAGTATTAAACATACATACATACAAATTCATGTTTATAATATTAGTAAGGATATATAAAAGCCTTGTTAGCTGAAAAAGCGGCGTACAGATTTATAATACGATTTATATATATGTAAAGAATTTTTCTTTTCTTTTCTATAAAAGTAGCCCATAATGTCTCACCGCTGAGCTCGGACCTCCCCTTTAGGGGACGGACAGCGCTACACTTGTCTAAGGCGTATTTTCGGGTTACACATATCGATGATTTCAGTATAAAGGTTTCCTCATGAAGTTTGCCTTTGCCATCTATATGAAGGAATGACGTATATAATGCGAATCGAACCTGTGATCTCTGAGTTGATATCACTAGGCTACCGCGTAAATAAAAAATAAATAATTTTATTTCTTCTATCAATTTAACATTATTTTATTATTTTGAAACACCATGTAGACTTTCAGCATCAATATGCGTTTTAAAGCTGCTAGCATTTACCTAGCAGTTTGATGATCACAAAACATACTGAAAAATTATTTTAAATCTGACAAAGCGAAATGTAGACTTGCAAATCCCGTTGGAGTATATCATCGACCTGCTTCCAAACCTTTCAGCAACAAACGGAATGCCGATGAAATCAGAGCAGGAATACACGGGAGATCTTCACTTTCACGATAAAAGCAGTAGAGTGACATCTCAACGGAACAAAAGCGTCGCAGTTTCAAATTACACGATTCATCTCAGTCGGGTCACAAAAGACTGGGTTGCAGACATTGAATTTAAGAAAACATGTTTGTCAGTATATGTTGTACGAATACATTCAGACCAACCGAATAGGAGTGTCGCGCCATCTGTAACGAATTCTGCGACATTCTGCGATATATTTAAATTGGTTATTGCTACCATGAAGATAAATTGGTGTAATAAATATTCCTTTATTCAATCTTGATTACATTTCGAATCTCC
Source organism: Malacosoma neustria (assembly GCA_963693495.1). Classification (NCBI taxonomy): domain Eukaryota; kingdom Metazoa; phylum Arthropoda; class Insecta; order Lepidoptera; family Lasiocampidae; genus Malacosoma; species Malacosoma neustria. Next base: position 13,926,605 of record OY856377.1, on the reverse strand, counting down.
GTTTCGAAACCTTTCGGTCAGTTTATCCACTATTCGTCTGTAGGTACTTTGCACGGATCTGACTACTGTATTAGCTGATACATATTTTTTGTTGCTCTAAGGAGTGTATTGATTGTCATTTGGAAAGGATAAAGAAACATGAGAAAAGGAAGAGGCCTTTAACTTATTAGATATCCACACTCTAAAATCAAATGACATTAAAAATATACATTAAACAAAACTTGTAAGAGTTGGAATATAAAGATTTTTTTTATAAAGGGGAGTTACTCATTGAATGCAATATTTTTTAGTTATCCCGCCAATATGCGAAGGTGACATAGAAATTCGTTCCTCGACATATAATAAATAGCTCTATTGGCTCAACATTATTTGTTTGAGCCAAAGTAAACAATTTAAGCACAACTGTCGAGCGCAGGTATGAAATGTAGCGTAAAACGTTAGTTCAACTTTTGTATTCCAGAATGTTTTGTGGTCATGTCACTTTAATTTCTCTGTTGGCGTTCGGAAAAATTGGTAATTGGGTCGCGAATGTACATACATATATGGGATTTCATGAATGCTCTGCATTATTTGGTACCAAATATAAGTTGTTCGAATGGCGTTTGTCGACGTGCGGATGTTTTTACGACAAACATAAACACTATTCCTTGCCTTTTACTTTATAGTTCAACAATTGAAGAAGTAATATCGAGTATATTTTTTTTATATTCTTATACTAGAGCGTGGGTTGTTGTCCGTAAATTGCGCGGTAATGACTAAGATTTCTGCTTACGTCCATCTTTAAATTAGTAGATATGCTGCTATTATTACCTTACCTGCCTGCCTTCTTAAATAACCAATAAATGGCAAATAATTGACCTTTTGTATTTTGGTTGCTTAATATAGTCGTTTTTATATTCTCGTTTTCTGTAAAGTTTTAAAGTCTATCCAAAAATGAAATATAATAAGTTAACTTAATTAAACTTAATTGTTTACGAGAACAAATCCTAACATCAAAACATACATACTTTAATCTTGAAGTATTCGTTTCTATATTCCTCTTGTATTGCACGTTTACTTTCAACGGTTTAAAAATGAGTTTCTTCTTAAATATAATTTTGAAATCAAGGGCGAAGTGATACATTATGTAACGACCCTTGCGGCCAGAGGCGGTCTCTCGTAAAAGCCGACCAAACAACCCTAGCTGTGTGGGCACCAAGGGCACCAAGTCTGGATGGCAACCACCCTTGTCTCTAAACATGCCGTCATAATAACTTTGTATTGTGTTTCGGCATAAGTGAACCAAATTCCAGTTCCCCTTTTCGGATGTCAACTACTTGCTATTAAGCGGGCCGTCAATCTGCCTACTGTCGCATAGTAATAAAATTCCATTCAATCCCAAAAGTATCCTAAGTATCTGACTGATGTAACATTATTATGATATTTTCGGGATTTGCTTGCGAATGAACTGGCGGAATTTCTTCCCTGATCGTATGATTCCCCATTAAAAAGAATAGGGCTAGGCCATGATATCAGGAAGTCGCTGAAAGCGACTATTTATCTTCATTTGTTGTGTGATCAGTTCATTTGCTAGTTTTCTTTTCGGATATGAGGTAGTCTGGCAGTCACCCCTGTAAGAAGCATATACTTGGAATTCATCTATCCATCTAAAGAGCCATATCTTTGATCAACAAAGAGGAAGTGTCACAGATAGCTAATGACGTAATCTTGTTTTAAACGCAATAGTGAACCTCTTCGGGACACAAGCTTCGAATGCCGTCTGACCCCAAAACAGGGCTTGTCGAAGTCTCATTTGGTAAAAAAAGACTCTATACATATACAATACATCAGTGATTTATGTAGAACCTTATTATACGAAAGCATCAACAGTTCAATTTTATGCATTGAACGGATTTCAAGGGATCAGTATCGGGACCCAGCCACTTCGTAAACATTTGATATTGATAGCATTTTATGCTCCGGCCGTATAAAATAGTAACCTTGATAAAGATGCTTTGCAGACTGAATACAAAGACTATGTAAAAAATATTTGACAATAATATAAGCTGACAAAGTATTTAACCTTTATGAAAGTCAAACAAGATTTTGCTTGTTGCCAATACACATGTATAAACATTGTACTAGCGGTGGATGTGTGGAGTGACGCGGAAAGACCGCGTTAGGAACTCCCGCATTCGCGGTAGTCTTCATGTCCGTGACATTGCAGATAAACTGCAGGAATGTCGGCTGCGTTGGTACGGTCACGTTTTACGGCAACCGGATGCTTACGTGGGAAACAAATGTATGGCCATGCCGCCTCCGCCTGGCCCCGGCAGGAGGGGTAGGCCCAAAAAGTGCTGGCTTGACGTCGTAAAGGGTGATATGCGTGCCAATGGGCTCAGGGATGCTGAAGACAGTGCGAAGTGGAGAAGAAAAAGTCGGAAAGCGGACCCCGGGCGCCGAAGCGAGAGTTTGGGCTGCAACCGGGATATAACGCAAAGATGATGATGATGAAACATAAAATCAGGGTACCGAGTGCGCCACAGCGTAACGGTACTGTGCGTTTTTATAACTTTTATGACACTAACTTCTCTATTGCGAAGAGGTATGAGAAAGTTGATTTCTTTGCTGTCTTTCATCCTAGGATATTTACATTATATTAAATTAAAGAACAGCCATGAAGCTTAAGAAAATATTAAATTAAAACGTTAATTAAATTGCTAGTCTAGCTTGCATTGTACCATAAATAGAACTCAGGTATATAGATAAGTTAACTTCTAGATATGCCCAATAATGTTCTTAATAATAGGGTTCTTCAGTAGATTAGTCTTCAGGTGTTTGCAACGCCAGTGGCATCACGAACACGCTGCTGTCCCATCAGGGTACAGTAACTTGGGTCACAAATGCCGGAACACAATACAAGGTTATTATAGCGGCATACTTAAGACCAAAGGTGGTCGCCATCCAGACGGGCTTGAGGTCCTACCACATAGCTAGGATGGGTTGTTTTGTCGCCTTTCACGACAGGCCGACCCCGACCGCAGATGTTAGTATTTTTTCTCCGCCCCTGCACGGATAGAACTATAATAATATACTACAAATAACTGCGCTCCATCCAAATAATGTTTATACATATAAAATTCTTCTTGACCTTCGTGGCGTAACGGTTAACGCATGTCGGTACGCTTGCGGAGGGCACAGGTTCGATTCCCGTCTCGCATCTGGTTGTTTATATATAATATTTATTTGTTTACAAAAAAGGTATATATGTAGTATATCAGTTGTCTAGTACCCATAACACAAGTGATATGCTACTACCCAATATTGTTATTTATTATTATTTATTTCTGTTCATGTGTATGTATTTGAACTCCTCCTAAACGTCCAGCCGTTTGGACCGATTTTGATGAAAATTTTTATGTGTTCAAACAAATTCGTGAGTTTAGATTCACAATACGTTTCTAATTAATTAAAAAAATGTATTTATGTACAGGAGAACGTGTCAAATCCGCTAGTCTTATTCTAAAAACTTAAAACTGTCATTTGTTTCAGGATAAAAGCGCTTCGTATGACGTGAACTCGCACGATCCCGATCCTCAGCCGCGGTATGATATGATCGACTCCAACCGTCACGGGACCAGATGTGCTGGAGAAGTGGCAGCGACGGCCAACAACTCTTTATGCGCGGTTGGAGTCGCTTTTGGTGCTAGTGTAGGAGGTAACAATAAAACAAATTTTAAAGATTTTTTTATGAATTTAATAAGTGTACATTATTTGATTATTGTGATGTTTTGGATAATTTCAGCAGCCGTTTTTCGTACATCTTAATATTCGAAGACTTATAGCCTTAACAATAGATAAAAAGTAGTAGAAAATATTTACGTGGTAGGGCCCCAAGCCCGTGTGGATGACAAACAACCTCGTTCTATAAGTATGCTGCCATAATAACCTTGTGTTATGTTCGGGTATTAGTGACCTAACATCCATAGGCGACGGTAACTGCTTACTATTAAGTGGGTAAGTGCCTGTCTACTTTTCCTCAGCAAAAAAAAGTTATGCAAAATTTAAGAAAGTTTTGTTAAACTATTCGATGAAAATATTGTGCATTATTGAGTCGTAAACTTCGTACCCAAAATAGTCAGTTAGTTGTAGTACTGCTTAGTTACTTAGTCACTAAACCACAGTTCTTTATTTGGATTTTATTAAAGACTAGTCTTAACATTAAATTCCAGTCTTATTTCAAATAAATCAAAATCATTTATTTGTCTGAAACGTATTACAAAAGGTACATAGTAATTTCGTTTCGCCAACAACTGGCATAAAAAGTTAAAATTTAATTGTTTTATAATAATAACAAAAAGTAAACAAGCATAAATGTCCCTATTTCGGTACTTTTATACATGTACAATTTAATTTACTCATTTTTGAGATGCATAATGCATGCATTAATATCATACCATACATGCCATAATATTGTTAGAGAGACACAAGCAAGAACTGCGTGTCACGGAGATGAATATGCTGCGGTGGATGTGTGGAGTGACGCGAAAGGACCGCGTTAGGAACTCCCGCATTCGCGGCGGTCTTCATGTCCGTGACATTGCGGATAAATTACAGGAGTGTCGGCTCCGTTGGTACGGCCACGTTTTGCGGCAACCGGATGATTACGTGGGAAACAAATGTCTGGCCATGCCGCCTCCGCCGGGCCCCGGCAGGAGGGGTAGACCCAAAAAGTGCTGGCTTGACGTTGTAAAGGGCGATATGCGTGCCAATGGGCTCACTACCAGGGATGCTGAAGACCGTGCGAAGTGGAGTAGAAAAAGTCGGAAAGCGGACCCCGGGCACCGAAGCGGAAGTTTGGGTTGCGACCGGGATGAACGCTGAGATGATGATGATGATGATGACATGCCATAATATTCATATACAATAAATTATTAGATAGATAGATAACTCTTTATTGTATACTCAATTTATCTACAAACATAGAAGTTCTTACAACTAATACACAATAGGCGGCCTTATCGCTTAAAGCGATCTCTTCCAGGCAACCTTTTATATAAAAATTTAATTTATTTTTATAAGGAGTCTGGTGATGTAGGTGTAGGGCTTTGAGTTGAGTATCCATGCCTATTATTTACTTCTTCTTGTACATAATTTGTATTACAAACTAAAAATACATAATAATCATTACAATCAACATATACAAAATGTTACATCACGACACGTAGTTATTGAGTTTGAAATAGTGAATACGAAGTAACTTCTTAAAACTTGACAGTGATTTAGCTTGCCTAACATCGAGAGGCAAAGCATTCCAAAGTTGGACAGCTTGCACTGCAAAAGAATTTTTGTAAAAATACGAAGTGTGTGCAGGCGTCTTGAGCTTACGATACGTACTAGTGCGCAAATTCAGGGAAGTAGAAAGGCGCAGGAAATCGAAACGTTCCTTAAGGTAATGTGGACTAGTAGGTGAGTATAAAATGTTATAAAGTAGAGTGAGGAGATGAGTATTCCTGCGAAAAGTTATTGGAAGCCACTTGAGTTTTTTACGATAATCAGAGATATGGTCAAATTTGCGTAATCCAAAAATGAACCTTATACAAAAATTTTGAATACGCTCAAGTTTATTTAACTGTTCTAAGGTTAAATTCAGAAGGCATGCGTCAGCATAGTCCAGTATAGGGAGCAGGAGAGACTCTGCTAGCCTAATTTTGGTAGCAGTGGGCAGGAAGTTTCTAATTCTTCTCAGAGATCTTGAAGATAGAAATACCTTACGACTTATCTCAGATATGTGGGGCCTCCAAGACAACTCACTATCGAATACTATGCCAAGGTTTTTAACTGTATCGCTGAAAGGAATAACCGTACCATCGAAAACAACTTGTGGCAATGAGGCCCATTTTATTTTAGCTAACAGTCTAGGGCTACCTATGGTAATCAGTTGAGTTTTTTGAGGGTTAACCGTAAGACCAAACATTGCACTCCATTTAAGTACACGATCTAGGTCAGAATTAATACATTCAATTGCATTGTGAAGTTTATCCAAAGGAGCGTGAGTATAAATCTGTAAATCATCTGCATAGAGGTGATAAGATGAAGATAAGTTATCGGAAATCGAATTTATAAAAACAGAAAATAAGAGTGGAGATAAAACGCCGCCCTGTGGCACACCAGCGGTTACATCACACCACGATGAGTAATTATCATCGATATGGATTCTTTGCCGGCGGCCATACAGGTAACTGTGAAACCAGTCAATTACTGTTGGAGAGACGTTAAGAGTACGCAAAATTCCAAGTAGAACATCATAATCCACATTATTAAATGCACTACTAAAATCAAGCAGCGACAATACAGTCAACATACCACCCTCCATGCCATTCCGGACGTCATCCGTGATTTTCACTAACGCAGTTACCGTACTATGGCCTGGGCGAAAACCAGATTGATAAGGATTCATAAGTGAATGTTGGGTAAGAAATACATTAAATTGATTATGAATTAGGCGTTCTAAAACTTTGGAAAGGAAAGGAAGAATAGAAATTGGGCGGTATTCACAAAAAACGGAAGGGTTGGGTTTTTTTGGGAGTGGAATAATTTGCGCTTCTTTCCAGGCTTCTGGGAAAGTTTTAGAGGATATTGAGTAATTGAAGATATGAGTTAAAATGGGATTAATGACATCCAGAATAGGGAGAACCATATTCCGACTAATACCGTCACTGCCGACGGCATTTGATGTAATGGATATTATAGCACTCTTAACATCGCAATCAGATAAAGGACTTAGAAGAAAAACTGGATGAGAAGGAGTTGGAAGCAGAGAAAGATTTTTTAATGTATTAGACTTAATGTTATTGTCATAGTAGACATTAAATGTGAAATGTTTATTCAGGTCGTCAATATTCAAATCATTAAGCTTGGGACTGTGCGCTGATTTTCCAACTCCTAAGGTTTTTAGAAACTTCCATACTTTAGAAGGATTGTCATTTTCAACTGTAGCATGGATATACCGGCGTTGTGCATCTCTACACACTCTATTGCAGTGATTACGTGCAGACTTAAGCTTCTGTTTATTTTCTTCAGTAGGGCGAAGCTTATACTTGGCCTTAGCCCTAGTTTTGATATGTATGAGTTTTTTTATATCATCGGTAAGCCAAGGAGCTGGGAGATGTTTAAGTTTGATTCGTCGCTTTGGTGCATGTTTATCGTAAAGCTTCAATATAATGTTGTTAAATACTAATACTTTTTCATCAACAGTGATTGCATTGAAGACCCCTGTCCAATCTTGATCTTGGGCATCTCGAAGCAAGGAATCTTTGTTTATACTACCAAAATTACGCTGGAGAATAAGTTTAGGTTTAAATTTTGGTGGGCGGATGTTATATGAGAGAAAAATCAGGTCATGATAAGAGAAAGCGTCTGCTGGGCACTGACCATGTGTGATAACGTGAGATAATGAAGACACAAGAATCAAGTCTAGGAGTGAGGGAGTACAATTAGGAAAGTAATGAGTAGCCTTTGAAGGAAGTATGGTCAGGCCAGACGCCGTTACAATGGACTCAAGAGAATTGGTACGATAATCTCGTTTCAAAAGACATGTATTGAAATCACCCATAATAATAGAATGATTATAATTTGGAACAAAGTTCTCCAGGAGTCTCTCGAACGTCGCAAAGTAGTTAAATTTGAGAGTTGGGCAATAAAATACTCCCAACATAACTTTAGTGGAGCTTAGTTCAACCTCAATAAATAAGTGTTCACCAGAATCGTGTGGTGGTGGTTGAGAGGACAGGCTAATTATTGAATATGGAAGATGTGACTTGAGATAAATAGCAACCCCTCCGCCGCCACCACATACTCGATCATTTCTGATGAGCTGGAAACCAGGTAAATTGTAAGTTGTCGAAGAGAGGCACGGTTTTAACCAAGATTCGGATACTAATATAGCATGAATGTTACTGTGACTAAACGACGCCAACATATCTGTAAAGTGGGCAGGAATACTCTGCGCATTAACGTGAATTACATTGAAATTTTGGGAGCTACTTGGAAAGCGCGCCTCCAATGTCTGTTGTAATGGCGTGTGATCACTGCCAGTGCTGTCAGAATAACAAGAGAAATACTCCGAATTATCTTCACTACTACTACTAGTACGACTATCCATTACACTATATTAATTAAAGTTAAATTAAAACACAAAATAATAAATCTATAAATTACAAATATTACACCTGCCAGTCAGATTTATGAAAAGAAAAATAAACAAAAACTTCTATACAACACATAATTATAGTGATTAAAATTAACAATATAGTACATTGGTATTCTATATTTATGAGTACATGCGTTGGAAATGCTCAAGATTTATTAAGAAAATAAATTTTGTAACACAATACATACATTTCCGAACGCAAATATAAAATAGAATAAAAAAAATCCCTTGCAACCAGGCCATAAGAATAATTTATAAAGAATACAATGTAAACATAACCTAAAAACAATCCAACACAATTCACAGCAAATAAGATTATAAATTATATTGTGCATAACTTATTACCCCAATTATATTAAATCTTTATTTTTAAGTAAGACGTAAGTTAAACAAAAGAGAAGGAAAAAAAAAACAAAATGTATTCCTAAAACAATGCACAAATAACAATATTAAAAACTTTAAGTTCAAGTTTACTTTTTGATACAACCCTTACGTGATTTAGAAGTAGCAGTGATTTCTTTTGTAACCCGGGGTTCAACGTTGATTTGGATTTTTTTAACACATTCATTTAAATCGGCAAGCTGATTTATACGATGCCGTTTGTTGTCAGGACCCAGTACAAAGATGAGACCGTTTTGAGTCCAACATTTCGAAACACCAAATCGTTGTCTTGCTTCCATAAATAAGTCATGCCTATTCTTTGTTAAAAATTCAGACAGTGTAAAACCTGAGCCTTTCAACTTGCTTTTAGCCATCCAAATCAGGTTACGAGCAGAAACATCTGTTAATTTAAAAATAATAGGCCTTGCTTTTCCTGATACTGTAGGTAATTTACCCAACCGATGGCAACGACGAATTTGTTCTAGTTTAAAGTCATACACCTTTAACATATTAACGACAAACTTTGATATCACCCTTGGCAGATCCTCCTGTTTTTCTTCAGTGACGCCATGCAGTAACAAAATTTTCCTCCTATTGTGCATTTCTATATGGTCAGCTGATTGCTGGAGCAGGTCAATTTGCTTTTGAAGTACTTTCAAAGTATTGAGGGTGAAAGTCTTAAACTCTGCAAACTCTGCTGAGAGTGACGGCAAGGTAATTGATGAATTTGATCCTCGGTTCAGCTCACCTTCGAAGGTGTCCATCCGGTCTTTGAAAGTTGTGCTGAGATGAGAAATAGCCTGTTGTAAAGCCTCCATTGTGGTTTGACAGTTTATATTGTCGAACTTACTGTGTTGTTTCTTGGAGATAACTGAGGCAGATGTATTAACTAATCACAGTTATTATACATATAGTCTTGTTATATTATATTGATTCAAACAATTAATTATTAATTTTAAAACCAAGAGCTCTTAAAAATATGTGTGTTATTTACACCTACCCACACCCATCTCATCATTTATATTTAAAAAAAATATTTTATGTCATAAAAGCATTTCTCTAAGACCCAGTCAAATAATAAGTTTTAAACCGTCTTTTTAACTGTTTCTGGTTATTAAGTGGATGTATTGGGGGGCATTATTGAAATATTCACGATCCAATTTAATAAGCAGTATCGCACAGCGCATAAAAACATCATCCGTTAATAAATTTGTTACGTTACATTTATTTTATATCTAAACTTAATAATGCTTGTAGTTTATTAAAAAAAACCATTACCCAGTTTATAAAATTATTTCTTCAATAAAACTTTTATTACCTATTCAGCTAAAAAGCATTCCTTTATAGGCTTTCATGTAGCAAATATCAATATTTGATGTGCTATCAAAACGAATTGACGTTATTAAAGTCTATTTCATATAACTGATATAAAAAGGTTTCGATGCTTTATTATTGCGTAAAAAGTTATCACAGTTGAATGTAATTATGACTTCATATCTTTGTATGATGTCACAAATGTCGAGTGTTACATAAAATATATGGTTGTTGACAAACTCAAACGAAAACCAGGCTTGCCAAGTGGTAACGTTCCAAGCCCGTCTGGATGGCAACTACCCGTGGTCTCTAATTATGCCGCATAATGTTGGACCTAGGCTCTACGTTCATCTACGCGGGTGTCAATGTGTTAGCGGTGTTTCTGGCATCGAAATTTACGGTAACTGCATACTATTAGGTAGGCCGTCAGCCTGTCTGCTGTTACTCAGTAATAAAAATATGTATATACAGCAGAACCTCTTTAAGTCGGACCTCGATAAGTAGAAAACCTTCCAAACTCGAAAAAATGCTGTGTTTCCTTCCCTTAAACCCCGTAAACGTTCGTTGCTCGAAATCTGAACCCTCGATAAGACAAAATAATTAGAGAGTAGTGCTTATTTTCTCTCTATAATTCGTAAAAATAAAATGGAACTCTATTTCTCGACCATACGAGTAGCTTCTTCCTCTTGCCCTTATCCCACATTATATAGCTCCGGCACAACATGTTCTCTCCTTCCACTCTCCTCTGTTAGCCGTCATCCCAACATTCATATCCTTTTTTGCCATATCATCTTTTACGCAATCCATCCATCTTTTTTTGGTCTACCTCTACGCCTGTATCTGTCCACTCTCATTTCTATCATTTTCCTTGTTCTTTTTTATTTATTTTCTTACGACCACGTATGGCCGCTACTCGTAAGTAGCAATGTTTGATTTTACAACCATTACAACTCGATTATTTAAAAACCAACTATAAGAATTTGCCGATAATGTACAGGATTGTTTCATATTTCTAGGATTTGTATTTATTTCACCTTTAAAATGAAATCAATCATATCCTCCATAAGTCGAATGTTTCAGTACCAAATTCACTTAAAACGAAATCCTCCATAAGTTGAAAACTCTATAACTCTATTTTGCGTCTCCCTTCAATTACTTACTTCTACTTACAGAGGTTCTACTGTTTTAAGAAAAAATTAACTTAGCTAGTATATCTGACTAACATTCTTAATTAACCCGATTTACAAATATATTTATGTGATTATCTAGACTAGAGATTAAACTAGATAGATCTATCTAGTTTATTCTCGAGTGAGTGTAAAATGTTCGTACATACGAATACAGAATGTAAGAATAATATGTAGGAATACTAGTAATATAATAATAACACACTTAAAATTATTGCAGTTAAAATATGAAATGAAAATAAGCATGTGGTACGTACGGATGAAATTTTTTCCCGGGATTGTAGCGGATTATAAAATACCTGTAGGATATGAAATTATTAGTGTAGAATATATTCGCGGGTCGTGTTCGAGTGTAACTTGGCTAATATAGAGTCGTGTTTAAGTTCGAAAAACGTATGTAGTGGTCCTTTTGCTCAATTAAGTGCTGTTCGACTATCAGAGATTCTGATTAAAACTAAATTCGATTTTTAGTACCCGTTTTAGTTTGAGCAAGGAAGGTTTTAAGGTTTAGTGAAGCCCCAACTCGTAGTTGGGTTTTGTAAAAGGCAATGGTCTATTCTTGCTAGCAGAAGAAAATTAATGTAATTATATTTTACATTCATTCTCATTACTTTGAGCCTTCTTCCCTACAAAATTTTCTTGGGGAGGTTTGAGGCCTCTTTACCCCTGTATAAAATCAGAGAGGAACGGCTCCCCGATGATTCAAGCGCTCACCTACATGATTGACGAGGCTTCACCACAGCTCTACGTTGGCTCGTCTTGGCTTGTTGAGCCAATCTCGGCTATTCTTGGCAGTCTTTGGCTTAATGATATTGCGACCTCAATCGATCATTTCCCAGATCCGACGAGCGTAGGACGTTACGTCTCTGGGGGTTGGTAGTCAAATATTGCGGTGAGCTGGTGGCCAGGCGTATACAGAGCCGACGCCATTGAGGTGTGTACGATGGGCCATTGTCATCGTCACAAAATCCTTGATTTAGAGAATGCCCACAACATACAAGCAAAAAAAAATTCTCATCAATTATAGAAGGTTTATTAATTAAATATCTTATATTGTGGTTCTAAAGTTTTTCATAATACTGGCAGTTTTTAATTTAAAATAACTTACCTGATATAAAATTTATTTAAAGAGAAAATGTATTATTGAAACGAAACACTGTATAGAAAAATGTTTTGCCTCCTGCATTCTAGTTTTGTCACTTCCAGAAGTTCTCAAGATTTACGAGTTTTCATCGTATTTTAGAACAAGGGAAGCGCTAAATTGAAACTTTTAAAGCTGTGTTGCACTTATTGGAAACAACGTAACAATAATAAATAATTGACATGTCTGTGCTAAGTATCTGACTCCTGAACAAGAGGTCGTGAGGTCGAATCCTGCTTGGCCAGCGGATAAGTGTAAACCGACTCATTACAAGACTTTAAGCTTATTTGAAGAGGTTAACAGTGTGATACCACAAGATCACTCAGATTATTATTTACAAGACAATTATGGAAGATGTTCTGATTTTCGAAATGTTAAATATATGGAAATCCTTCAGTTTAAACACCATTAGTGTTATGTATCAATAAGGAGTGGTAGAGCGAGTGCAAACATAGCGTTTTACAAAAGTACAAATTCAACAAAAATATACGAGTTTTACGTTCAGACATTAAATTTCGAGCCAGAAACGAACGTGGCATACAAAATACGTGAAAATTTTCTCATTTTCCTTGTAAAGTTAATATGTTTTCCATTTATACGAGAATGTTTGGTATTTCAAAACTTTATTAAGTAGGGTAGCTTTGATCAAACTGTGTAAAGAACTCATAACATTAGACCTTAATTACCTTTAGCTTACAAAATGGTGTTTTGAATTTTAGTATGATTATTAGCCTCATTATTGCTACATAATGAGTATATTACAGTTGGTAACTTCTTTTGGGAGAGCAACACGTTGACTCCTTTTCCTTTTAATTGTCATTTCAACATCTGTATTTCTATTATTTGTTTCGATGCACTCTCATGTTTTCTTTCCGATACAGGAGAAGTAACGTCGGGTCTTTTTGCACAGCAGCCGTAAATGTCATGGAAGTGCACCAGCACAAAAATACTTGCAAGAGTTTTGAACTGTGGTTCAATAGCGTGCCTCGAAGACTGAAATATTTCTATATTATAATGCAGACGAATGTTGAGATAACAGCTAACAGAGAAGAATGGAAGGAAAAAACGTTTTGTGCCGACCACATATAATGTGGGACAAGGGCAGGAAGAAGAAGTATAGTTGAAAAAAAGGTTTTTTATTGCTGTGAAACACCAGACAAGCTGACGGCCCACTTTAATAGTAAGCAGATACCGTCGCCTATGAATGTTTGAGATGTCAGGGGCACCACTAACATGTTGTCATACATGTAGCGGAACTGGAGTTTGAAACCAGGGGTAGTTGCCATCCAGATGGCCTTGGGGCAACTACCTTTTTTTTATTGCTGTAGCACAGCAGACAGGCTGACGGCCCGCTTAGAATTTAGCAGTTACCGTCGCCTATGGGTGTTTGCAACGCCAGTGGCATCGCGAACACGCTGCTGTCCTATAAGAGTACAGGAACTTGGGTCACCAATGCCGGAACACAACACAAGGTTATTATGGCGGCGTACTTAAGACCAAAGGTGGTTGCCATCCAGACGGGTTTTGAGGCCCTACTACGTAGCTAGGGTGGGTTGTTTTGTCGCCTTTTACGACAGGCCGACCCCGGCCGCAGAGGATAGTATTCTTTCTCCGCTCCTGCACGGATAAAATCTACCTACCTCTGGTTTCTAGATAGAAAATCAAAGATTTACAAATGTTATATTTTTGTTGCAGGTGTTAGAATGTTAGACGGTGACGTGACAGATGCTGTAGAAGCCAGATCTTTAAGTCTCAATCCTCAACATGTAGACATCTACAGTGCCTCATGGGGACCAGATGATGATGGTAAAACTGTGGATGGACCGGGAGAGTTAGCCACAAGAGCGTTTATTGAAGGTGTTACCAAGGTAATAATCACTACATGATCAAATACATGAATCACTTTTTTGGATTATAATCGAGTAAGTAGTTACATGTGCGTAATAAACTAAATAATATAATAAACTAAATAAATTTATAATAAAATGATCTAAATGACCCAATAATTCATATTCTGACTACTACTATCTGATAATATCATGAAAACCACCCTTTCAAAAATATAGAGTTAGACAATTTGCTAATTAGACCGTAACTTATTTTTCTAATATTTGTAACGTAAAAAAAACACACACTTTTTGTCACGTAAAATGAAAATAACTTTGAATTTTTTGTTACACTAAAGAATTTACGGCATTTACTGCCTAATTATACAAAAGAACACATGCGCTCGCTGTAACAATGGGACCCTATTCTCAAAACTTGCCGGCCGGTTTATCCGAAATTTCACTATTTTTGTCTGTCCTTTACTCTCAGGTGCCCAAAAATGATAATTTGCGTAAACTATCGCACATAAGCAAAAATGTTTAAAGACTTTTTTAGTAGGAAATTTAATTATCTATAACTTTTACTTTAAACATTTTTCAATATTTTGAACCATTTGCGAGTTATTTTGAAAATAGTGATTTTTTCAGCTTTCGGAATTTTTTGCAAGCTTTCCTGATGTTTCAGGGACCTGACTTTTTGGGATATTAAATATCTAGTACTCACACACATTTCCCGTTTTTTTTTATCCTTTCAGCTCAAAAAGGCAAAGTTATAGCTTTATTGACTGGAAAATAAGCGTTTAAGAAATGAAATAAGTTGCTAACGTTAGTATGTGGACTAGTGTAGACTTCAATTGAGATGGAAAAGAGGCAGATAAACTTTTCATGTTGGCAATCTTATTTATTTCTACTCTTACTATCTCTAAAATATTGAATAGAACGAAGATTTGTTGTATATTTTTCTTCTTACTTTACTTGTATCGCAAGTTATCATTTGGAACCCATGCGCAGTATTATTTAAACCTTCAAGTCGCATTTTTAAGTGTAGATACAAAAAGAACTTATAGAAAACCTTAAAAATTTTATACACAAAAGTCTATATTAATCTGATTAAAAGCATTTCTCGCAATAAAATTTCATTCCAATATTGAAAATAAATTTGAAGCGAATGGATTTGTAAAATTTTTAATTTTCAAAAGAAATAAGAATATTCTATTGATAATTATTTATAGTTTTGTGAGCTTCATTTTATTAGTTTTACTTAAACCATTTGAAAATTTCTATTATTTTCTTTCTATAACTGAAGTAATTAAATATTAATTTGATTGGAAATGGACTCAGAGCCCGACTAGTACTTATTTTTATTAATATTAGCTAATAGTAAGCAGTTACCGTCGCCATTTAATGTTTGCGACATGAGAAGTACTACTAACATTGCTGTCCAGGGTTTCCAGGTTGCCAACTGCCTAGGGTTGTTTTTTTGCCTTTTATGACTGGCTGTCCTCGGTTGCAGGGGTAAATGTTCTTACTTCGCCCTTGCGGAGTAGCCGAAGAAGATTATTGATGTATCGGCATCTTACTGATCAGATCTGTTGCAATAGTAACTTACGATGGTGACTCCCGATCATTTTTAATATAGGAATCGGTTATCTTTTAATATGAAAGAAGATTGCAATCAGTTAAGTCGAATATTAGCAATGACCACAAAATTAAATCAGAAGTCACCCCTGAAATTATAATAATAACGGATGCAATGGAGCGTAAAGTTTATAAATATGAATTCCAAAATTTAAAAGTATATTTGAATGATTATTCTTACAGGGTATACGGTCAGTAGCGGGTGTTGTTTTTACGTGCATTATTTTATAAAATAAACAATAATAAAATGTTTTAAAATATATTTATGTTAGTTATCATCTTACCGTTGAGTACCGGTTGCTACCCACACATCCGCTTCGGTGCCCGGAATTTACTTTCAGACTTTTTCTTCACCGCTTTGTACGGCTTTCAACATCCATAGTAGTGTGTTTATTGGTACGTAATCACCCTTAACGACGTCAAGCCAGTAATTTTTTGGGTCTTTCACTAATACCGGGGTTCGGCGGAGCCGAGATAGTAGGCATTTATTTTGTCAATGATATATTGATAAGTAATAACAATAATATATTTATAAAAAATATTAATGAACACAACATCCCCTGGCGACCTTGCTTCCCTAGCGGTTAATTAATTCAAATAAGCTTTTAAATTTTGGAATTGCTATTCCTTTGGGATTTGAGTTGACACTCCATCTGTTTTAAACGAGGGTAAAACTATTGAGGTTTAAAATTCGTGTTAGATGGTAGTAATGCAAATTGATTTCGTTAAATTATTCAGTTGGTGAATTAAGATATTAGCGAGGTATATATTATGAAACAAATATTGTAAAAAAATGACTCTTTTACAATATTTTCTTTTGAGTGTAAGAAATGCCATATAAACCTTCCAGAATACATACGCACAAACGAACTTGCCACAAGGCTCTGGTAAAAAACGGACCAGGCTCTTAAGCAAGATTATTTTGAAGTTGATTATTTTGGCGTGGTTGTTAAAATCATTTTATAAAACTTATTATATACATTTTTTTCACGCTAGTTAGTAGTTGAGGGTATATGGGGGACATTGACATAGACATGGCTTAATAGTGAATAGAGGCTTTAGAGCAGGGATTCCCAAACTAATTTGGGGAAACCCTCTTTCTAAAAGAAAGTGACACCTCAGATCCCCATAGCCAGATTACTTTAGAAAACCTTTTTCTATTTATACAAAATAATAATAATATTTCTTTATTGCACATACACAGTTCAGGACTAATTAATAGGTACATAAATTTGTATGCTAAGTACAAAGCGATTTCTGCCAGACAACCTTTGGATGGACAGCATTTACAAAATTATAAAATGGTATGCGCTATAAAATAATCAACATATACTACATACATATATAAACAAATATTATAATTATATATACATATATACATACGTATATACACATATACATACATATATTTATTTATTTATTGTTAGAACTGTGTACATTATAATGTTTATATATTGCAATATATAATTTATGTAATCTAAAAGAAATTTAAAATATTGTACATGTGTAGGTATGTACCTACTAATTTAAAAACTAAAAGTAAAGATTAGTAGTGTGTTAGATGAACCTGGTGACTTTCTATCAATGTAGCTAAATCTGGTTCATTACGTTCAATCATACTTCGATGATACTTCGTGCTAACATATTAGTAATTCTTATTATAAGTTGGTACACGTAATGCAACTTATTGCAACTACTTCTTGAAAATTTTAAATAATCGTCAACTCATAATATACCTTAATATCTTAAAACAGTACGACATATAAAAACCGTTATAGATGTAATTTATAGATAACTAGCTGTGCCCGCGACTCCGTCCGCGTGGAGTAGTGACTTTGGGCAGAATTTTCTGGATATGTGAGGTCAACTTAAATTGGAATTTCAACCTTCTAAGTCCAGCCTAAGCTGAACCCTATTTCATATGGTTGATGATATAAATCTGAGGTCAACTTAAATTGGAAAATAAAATTTCAGAAACTTATAATTTTTAACAATAACTATTTTTTTTTCTAAAATAAAAGTAACCTAAGTTACTCCTTGTTACATCAGCTATCTGCCAGTGAAAGTCCCGTGAAAATCGGTCCATCAATTTCAGAGATTAGCCGGAACAAACAGACAGACAGACAGACAAAAATTGTAAAAAATGTTGTTTTGGTATATGTACCGTATATACATCGGAATGCACTTAGTAAAAAGCGGTTATTTTAATATTATTACAAACAGACACTCCAATTTTATTTATTTGTATAGATTATGATATAATAAATTATATTATAATTATATATTTATAGATACAGTAAATAAAATATATGCATACGATAGGAGGCAGAGAAAACGAGATATTCTTTAAAATCTGATTTTTACGACCTTGGACCTTGAATATCTAAGGACGCTCATACGTTGGCACATGTGACCTTTTAAACAACATTTATAATGCTAAAATTTTTGATTATATACTTGTTTATAATCTAAGGCTAAAATAAAGCCCTGTTCAAAAATTCAGCATATTCCGTTAAGATTCTGAGGTGAAATGTCTAGATGACTGGACTATTAACAATACATTTCCCTGTATTAGGTAAAAACTTTTTCCCAGAGATTTTTTTCACAGACGTAATTGATAAACGCGTGCATCCAGACTAGAACAAACTATTTGTAAAACATATAAATATTTTACTGTCCGTGGGAATCAAACCCACAAATAGGACTGTAGAAGACATTTCCGTGAAGAAAGATTCAGGTTCAACTTTGAAAAATATACAATAAAGTATATTTTTACAAATTTAGAACAACTGATCAAGCTAAAATCATTATTTTGCTAGAGAAATTTATTTTTGGACTGTTAAATTTATTGTGCTGTTTCTATATTTGTTTTGTGAAGCCCCAACTCCCCATAAAGGTTCAATGCAAACAACAGCCGGGTTACATCGGCAACTTTAATTTCTTACTTATATTCTCGTTTATTAAATTAAAGCTTTATTTCAAACGCATGAAGATTCATTTTTTACGTCTATACGCATTCACACTAAAACGACAATGGATGGTGCTAAAAGGGTTACTATTAGTAAGAAAAAATCGACTTTGAGATTTTATTTTTTATTATTGTATATTTCGGTAATCCTTTTTATTTTTTCAGCATATCCTAATAAGAGTACTGGTCACACTATTTTAAATGTATCTTACGTTCCTTACTTTAGTTTACGATTAATACGAATTTAAGTTGATCAGTAAGCTTGTAAGTAACCTGTCATGTGGCCTAATACGGGTTGCCGTAATCCACTATTGACATAAAACCACTCTTTGTACACTTAGGCTATGAGCTTAGCTTATTTGTATAGATTATTATTAGATAAGCTTCTCTTTAATTGACACTAGGTAATTGTACATTATAATCATGAAAATACGGCTTATTTGTATCAGAAAATAATAATAGGTCTTTATATATGAAATGGCCGTTCTGCAGTAATGGCCATTTCAAATCAAAATAATTTTTGTTTGCCTAAGAATTCTAATTTAAAATAATTTTATTTTAAAAACATGGAATTCTTTTTCCAAAAGTAGTCATTTCTTTATTGATTATTGTTACATTTTCGTCGCATTTCAATCTTTTTCATAATCATGGATACGTGAAAAATTCAAGTAATTATGGAATATGAGTACTGTCGTGGCAGCAACGCGGCACAAGCGGCACGCAACATCAACGACGTTTACGGAGCTAACACTACAAACCAACGCACCACTTGTTATTGGTTTGCTCGCTTCCGTTCTGGGAATTTCGACCTGAAAAATGAACCTCGCGGTCTTCCGAAGCAGTATTCAGACCAGTGTCGACAATGACGAATTAAAGGCGATTGTGGAAGCTGATGATACACAATCTACCGCTGAATTAGCAGCAGCTTTCGACATTAGCGTCAAAACAATATTGTCCATTTGCGTCAAATTGGCAAGGTAAAAAAACTTGACAAATGGGTGCCCCACGAACTCAATGATCGCCAGCGCGAAGTACGCGTCGAGACGTGCCTTGCACTGCTCAACAGACACACAAATGAAGGAATTTTGAACCGCATTGTTACCTGCGATGAAAAATGGATTCTGTTTGATAACCGCAAGCGCTCAGCAAGTTGGTTAGATCCTGGTTCAGCACCTAAACAATGCCCTAAACGAAAACTTACCTCTAGAAAAGTGATGGTCACTGTTTGGTGGTCTAGCGCCGGTGTGATTCATCACAGCTTCTTACCAAACGGGGTGAGCATTACTGCAGATGTGTACTGTGAAGAACTGAACACAATGATGGAGAAGCTGGCACATCTCCAACCAGCATTGGTCAATCGCTCGTCTCCGCTGCTCCTGCACGACAACGCGCGACCTCATACTGCACATCAGACGGTCTCCAAGTTGCAAGAACTGGGGTTGGAAGTTCTCCGTCATCCGCCCTACTCACCAGACCTTGCGCCTACAGACTACTACTTTTTCTAGAATTTGGATAACTTCTTAGCGGGAAAAAAATTTAAAACCCGAGAGGCAGTACAAATTAAAGAATTTGTTGCCTCCCGTCCAGCTGATTTCTTTAAGAAGGACATCGATAAACTGCCACTGCGTTGGCAAACATCCATTGATTGCATGGGTGATTACTTCGATTAATACAAATAAAAAATACATGAAAAAAATTCGTTTAAATTTTTTCATACAAAACGGCAATTTCATAGGTAAAGACCTAATATATTATATGTTACAATATTTTAATAAAATCTTTAAACATGATTAAATAAATATAAACTGGTAACATCGGTACAACCAACACTTGAGCTAAAGCCATTTCTGTAACGACGCAATTATTTTCGCTCTCTCTCTATTTCGACACTTCACTATATGGTCAAGTGTTCGAGGCATACAATTTAAATAATGTTACCCTTTTCAACTCTTGAACACTATTTGAGGACTTTTGTTTATACTAAATGACATTTTAACCACCCGCACGTTTACGAGTGCGTTTTTATGCTTTCTTTGTTTTTATTTAAAGGAAAAACAAATAAGCCGCTTTATACAACACATTTACAATGTTTTGTATTCGTAAATACTTCTTTTTACAAGCATTTCAGTTCATATAAGAAGCCCGGCTCGATAAAGTATGGTCTAGGGCCCGTCATGCCCTCAGTTTTGAGAAGCCCGCTAAAACAGTCCATCGCCAGCGGGAGTTGCGGACAGGCTAACGTCACCTCCCGTGACTCAGATGCTCAAGGAAGGAAAATTAGGGTGTATTTAATGGGTATCCCAGCGAAGTATGTTCCAAAACTCCTGCAGTCGGGCGGCCCCCATTAAGGCAACAATTTGTTTTGAGTGCAACCAACCCTGACTCTAAAACATGCCACCGGAATGACGTCACAATCGCTAACATCCATAAGTGACGGTAACTGCTTACTTGAGTGGGTCATCAGCCTGTTTGCTGTCCAACAGCAACAAAAAATACATAATCAAGTGGCGGGTGTGGGTAATTTCGACTCGAAAGGTAGTACGTACTTCCTTTAACTTCGGCACAACTGTGCCGTGTTCTTATTTTTCCATAGGAGCGACAGTCTGATTATCCAGACCAGAAAGAAAATGCCGAACGATGCCTAAATCTTTCTACTTTCTGTGAATTAGCAAAATCTATCGTCTATTAGGTGTACCATTAATGTTATGAAATTCCTATTTTCTGCTTAAACTATACGAGTAGTGATGAGCAAAGCAAGACCAAGACGGTCTTGGTCTTGCTTCTTCGGTCTTGGTCTTGGTCTTGCGTATTCAGTCTTGATCTTGGTCTTGCTCAAATAGTTTGTTATTTATTACTTACCTACTTCGTTTTGAAAAATTTTCAAGGCTTTTTATAGATATAAGTTATAAATGATCAACAATCAATCTCTATAATTAATTAAGCTTTATTTTACAATAATCAATAAATGTTACCGTATTCTATTAGTTTAAATACTTATATATTATTATATATAATATACGTTACTTATACGCATATATTTATTATCTTTATTTTATTATCTTTACTCGAAGAAAGTACAAATATAAAAAAGTAGCTTAGCTCTACATCAACCATGTGTTAACCAGACATCGAAAAAGAATAGTAACTTCAAGAATATTCTTGTAAATCCATTTTTTCAGACAATGGTAGAAGGTTTACCGATGTATTTTTTTATCATCATCATCTCTGCGTTAAATCCCGGTTGCAGCCCAAACTCTCGCTTCGGCGCCCGGGGTCCGCTTTCCGACTTTTTCTTCTCCACTTCGCACGGTCTTCAGCATCCCTGGTAGTGATCCCATTGGCACGCATATCACCCTTTACGACGTCAAGCCAGCACTTTTTGGGTCTACCCCTCCTGCCGGGGCCTGGTGGAGGCGGCATGGCCAGACATTTGTTACCCACGTAAGCATCCGGTTGCCGTAAAACGTGGCCGTACCAACGGAGCCAACACTCTTGCAATTTATCGGCAATGTCTGTCACGGACATGAAGACTGCCGCGAATGCGGGAGTTCCTAACGCGGTCCTTCCGCGTCACTCCACACATCCACCGCAGTATATTCATCTCCGTGACACGCAGCTCTTGCTTGTGTCGCTCTAACACCGGCCACGCTTCACAACCGTATAAAAGGACAGGCCTAATGATGGTCTTATAGACCTGTCCCTTTAACTTTACCGGCATCTTGGGGTCACAAATGACACCAGTTACCTCACGCCATTTGGCCCACGCGGCAGCAATGCGTGCCTTGACGTCGTAATCGATGTCACCAGATGTATGAAACACAGATCCCAGGTATTTCACTTGGTCCGTGCGCTCGACCGTGCTGCCGTCTATGCGTGTGGGATCTGTGGAGTTACAGGCCAAGTACTCGGTCTTTGCCACATTGAGCTTCAGACCACCGTTCTCAAGCGATTCTTTCCACGTTTACCGATGCCTTTTTTATATTCGGTATTTAAATTTAGTGGAATAAACTGGAAATTTTAAACACACAAAATGTTTTGTTCCGACAAAAACATATAGGTATATAGAAGTTGTGACAAACATTCTTATAATTATATCCTATTTACAACGGAAGTTATAATTTTTAGTTTAGTCTTGCATTTTGGTCTTGGTCTTGCATTCTCGCTCTCGGTTTCAGTCTTGTTCTTGTTCATTCGGTCTTAGTGTTGGTCTTGCTAGTGTTTGTATGATCTTGGTCTTGCAAAATCGCAAGACCAAGACTGCAAGAACAAGACAAATTTTGCTCATCACTATATACGAGCCTTCTCGATTAAATTATCTTTAATAATAAATAATAATAAAAAGTTATATCCTTAAGATTGAATATTGGTTATGAAATGAACAAACCAAATTAATGTCTGCAAATGAAAAAACGATGAAACAAATTGAAAAATTATTATTTTTTAATAAAAACGGAAAATCATGCAAACAGAAAGAAATAGGTAACAGAACAGACAACGTCAAAAAAGACAAGAATAAAAAACTACATCAGCTATCAAAATAGCAAAGAGGTCTGCAACAGGTTATTTAATTTTAGTTCTCGTTTGCTTACCCTCATTGTATCTCCGGCTATTGAGCATAGCTTTGAACGACAGTACTGTGCAGTTTGGCATTCTTATCTCACCATGAGCTGACTTCTTGTGCCATATGGCATAAATAATACTTTTAATGGAAAATAACGATGACATATATCATTCTTTTAATACGTGAGAGCTGTCAAAAGGGTTGATCCTTTGTTACGTGATACGAAGCCCAAGGGAAGGGTTAGGTAGATCCTCTTATTTGACCTATTTTCAACACTTATTTACTGAAAACATTGATTATTACGATATATCTCTTTAGTATCTTTAAGCAAATGGAATTTAGGCTGTGAAAGTTCTTAAATCTTCATCACCCAAGTGGTCCAATACCCACCCTGGTATTAAATATTTCATGGCCTCGCTGTTCAGTACTAGCTTACAAGGCTAAGGATCGAAGGAAGGGAAATCTCTTGGAGGAATCCATACTTGCCCATATTAAAAATCTGTACTAAAAATAAATCTAAGTTGTTATTTTCATAATAAATATGTTTTTAGACAAATTTTTATCTGTAAAGTATATAAGTAATGGAAGTGTTGGAAGGGGTAGACCTAGGCGGACGTTTCGAGACCAGATCAGGGACGTCTTGAAAAAAGGCCAGGTCAAGAGTACCTACCCTAAACCGTATGTACCATGTATGAGAAGAGAATAATGAAAGTGGACGAAGCGAAACAAGTATGTAAGGATCGTAGCAAGTGGAAAGAAGTGTTCTCTGCCTACCCCTACGGGAAAGAGGCGTGATTATATGTATGTATGTTTATCTGTAATTGTTGAGCTTTATTTCTTCTTACCCAGGGTCGAAACGGAAAGGGTTCGATATTCGTGTGGGCATCAGGGAACGGCGGACGGGAACACGATAACTGCAACTGTGATGGCTACACCAACTCCATCTGGACGCTCTCCATATCCTCGGCCACGGAGAGGGGTGAAGTACCCTGGTACTCCGAGATGTGTAGCTCGACCCTTGCTGCTACTTACAGCAGTGGAGCTATCAATGAGAAACAGGTAAGATTTAAAATTTAATGTAATTTCATGTAATATGTTACTTTGCGGACATAACTACCTCGCAGAAGGAGGCGATGGCCGTCCATCAAGGATCGCCCCCGACCATAGACCGTACCAGGGCCAGGAACGACAGGTCTATTCCGATTTGGCCGACGAGAGCGCGGCACTCTGCGCCGCGCAGGGCACACGGCGATAGTGTGGATCACCGTGTCGTCCTCGTCGCCCGCGCCACAATAGTGGTACCCTGACGTCGTCTCCCACCCTATGCGACACAGGTACCTCCCGAAGTAACCGTGCCCTGAGAGGACTTGCGTCAGGCGGAAGGTCAGGGCACCGTAGCCTATCCATTCGGCCAGGACGTGCATCACCGCTTCGATGGTGGCTAAGCCCTCGCTGGGGTGCGCAAGGCGCTCTTTCCACTCCGCCACGAACAGAAGAAATGACCACTTAAGCCAATAAACAATTTACAATGTTAATTTTTATTACATATATATTATTAATAATTGTATAATATTATTATTTATATATTATTATTAATTAATAATTAATTATAATTTTATAAGGTCCTCCATCGAATCTAAAGTTATTCTATTGAAATAACATAGGAAAAGGATTTTCTTACATTATTTTGTCCTTTTGTCCTGCAAGTTATGAAGATTTTTTTAAAATAAACAAACGACTCCTATTGAGTACTAAATTTTGCACAAAAAATGTTATTGAGCAAAATTTATTTCATCAAAATTGCGCTAGAGTACTAAAGTTTTATTTTCGGCAATTTGTTTTTAACATTTATTTGTTAACCAAGCAAAAAGTCAAATGGAAATTTTGTAGTTCATGAGACGCCCTACAAAAGTCTTCAGCAAACTCGTAAAATTATTATTTATTATATACAAAACTAGCCGTTCCCGCCCGCTTCGTTAGCCCAATAATAGAAAAAGTAATATATATCGTATAATGTGTTAGAACAGCATAGAAGTATCTCATTACACATTTTTACCACCCACATCCACAACCCACTTCCACCTACAGCCACCGAACTCCCTTACTTGCAAGTGCACACGTGGGGCCTTTTACCACTGCAACCACAAGTGGGTGGTAACACTAACACTCTACTTATATATATATATATATATATATATATATATATATATATATATATATATATATATATATATATATATATATATTTGAGACCCTAAAATTCTATTTTAAAATTTTTTTGTTAGTGTGAGTTATTGAAGATAGCATAAAAAGTTTAATACATATTTTTATATATTTTTTGTATTATATATATAACTTTGATATAAGTTCAAAATAAGATTATTTAAAAGTCGGAAGTCAAAATATATCATAAAGGTGATTAATAAACATACAGTAAGAAATAAAGAGACTGGGTGTTTTCTTGCCTTGCCATCTATATCATTGTATTTTATAGATATTCCTATATCAATTTCCTTCTTGGAGTTAAAGATAGACGACAGTAGACCCTTAAAGAATCGAATTTCGTTTTCAGCCATCGCAGGTTTTTGTCTCTTTACATGAGATAGAAAATTGACACTGGAGGAAACAAAAGACGATCTATAATTTTACCCTGTGACCGAAACATAAATAGATTAATGTCATATTTCTCTAATATTTTGGTTAATTACAAACTAATTTAGTTGACAATGTCAGGTTATTAATTAAATTCCTAATACTGGAGGTTAGCGAGCAAGTTACTAATAGAAGCGTGTAGTTTAAAACATTCTCGTCTAATATTTTACACAACCACATTCTTAATATATTTTCTTATTAACCAAACGCACAAAGATTATAATAATACTAGCTGACCCGGCAATCGTTGTTCTGCCAAACATAATTACGTTCACCCTTATTTTAATACCTTTAAGTTTAATTTTCGCGACAATAAGTAGCTTATGTCCTCCAATGTTCAATCTATCTCTATACTGATATTTATCAAAATTGGTTCAGTGGTTTAGGCGAGACAAACAGAGTTACTTTCACATTTATAATATTAGTATGGATAATTTTATGATTTAGGCATTTGTTTACGAAGTGGGGAATCAAAATAATATCCTCTTTATACAAAGAAAATCTACCGCAAAATTACTACAAAGTAAACACGAAAAGGGTTTTGATGGCTCTTTTACCAACCGTTATCGGAAACTTATGAATTTATCCATTCCACTTTCAAAAAACCTCTTACTACACAAAGTACTGTATTTAACCTTTACATAACTGGTAGGAAAAATACTATTTTATCTTAAGCTTCACCTATTTGGCCCCTTGCCACTTATCGTAACAGGCCCCTATTTGCGGACCAACCTTTTACCCTTTTCCCTCAGAAAGTAAATAAAATTTTATTTGAATATATTTTAAACTAATTCTAACTTTAAGGGCCTATGCAGATCGGGACGGCATGGCAAGGGATTTTGCCGTCAGTCAGCGCACATTAGCCGCTTAGATACCGCGGCATTCCAACGCCTTGCCACGGCATGCCACGGCACGACAAAGCACGCCTCGGCAGATCCTGCTGCCCGATACACTTTTAATCTTCAGTTGCGTTTGATCAAGTCAAAACGAACGCCGGAGTCCTTGGCATGCCGTTGCCTACCCGCAGTACGCCACGGCATCCCGCCGCGGGAGCCTGTGGCGCGTCTTTCAATGCCGTGCAATGAAATCCCTTTCGAGGCCACGGCATCATTTTAAAGCATAGCAATTTATGTAGTATTTCTATATCGATACGTTTGAATGTCCATTAGTAAAAAATTAAATCCCTTGCCATGCCGTCCCGGTCTGCGTAGGCCCTAAAGGTTTATATAGTTGGTATATATAGTTGGGAACTTTTGTGCCTGACACCTCGTTTCGTATAGAACAAAGGGCTTACTCGCTCAGTCAAAGTTACAGAAAGTTTTTGGTTAAACAAATTGTTTATGATAGGTAAGCGGAGCAAAAAGGAAACGTGAATGATGGTAGACCAATTAAGAAATTGATGCTGAAGTTTATTATAAAATAACTATGTGATGACCTCCGTGGTGTAACAACTTACGTACTTAGGCGGAGGTCATGGGTTCGATCCCTTCTCGCGTCTGGGTTTTGTATAATACTCGTATGTATTTATTTACAAAATAAAAGTATATTAATATGTACTATATTAGTTATATAGTAGTAGAATGGTGCAATCATCGTATGGTGGAAGTACCGTTGTGTTCTGATCTATATACATACCTCACAATAATAGGACTAATAATGTTGTTTTTATGAAATCTGTTTATTCAACACAAAAACGATAAGCACGTCATTGACTTAAAATAGGAAAAAAAATTTTTAGGGATCAAATTGAATGGATACAGAAGAAGAAGTAGATCAAAAAAGATGTGTAAAGGATTATTTTTTATTGCGGAGATGGTTGAAAAAAGTTGGGAATATTGAGGTTATGTTAACAGAGGAGACTGAAAAGAGAGTAAATCTTAAATATTGTAAGATAAAGGCAGAAAGATGAACTTCATTTTACTAAGCACGTGTACTATCGTATTGAGTACGAGAGAGTATGCAAACAAATATTATTGTTACATTCACACATGTGCTATGCTACCTACTTTGGGCCTAGATGGCGCTGTGTGAATTGACCCAGTATTATATTTAACTGTTTAGCAGCCCTAAGAATTCTGACCGATTTGAACAGCGTTAATTTTAATTAATAAAAAAAATAGTACGTAAATTATTTTGCCATAGATTACCACAAACACCATGATGTAATTAGGCAATTTAACGCGCGAAATAATGTTAGTACCTATAATATGAGTCTTCATAAAAGTTTGTAGGAACTGTCTAGTTTCTGCGGTGCGGAAAAAAACCCCTGGAATGAAAGAGGATGAGACGCACACCGCTAGCCGTTCGGAATCTTGACATTTCTACGCTGTAGTAATACTAAAATTGTTTGGTTAGTTATATTTCGCTATTATTTATAGCAGTCGTTTTTATTTCGTTCGTATTACAATATCGTATTTTGCACTCAAAGATCTTGCGTAAGTCAGAAAGAGAAAATTAATGTCACTGTTCTAAATACGTGAGATGCTCGATATTAATCGTTAGAATTTTTTATTAGTTTCATTCCGAAATGAAGAGTTAGTTTAAAAATATCGTACAAACCACCCAACGCTTAAAGAACAGTGACATTAATTTTCTCGTCAGTAATTTTATTCTTATGTTAAGAATTATTTTTTAATTTTTATTTTGATTAAATATAAAAGCGTGCTTTTTATTTTTATTAAACTATTATTTATTTTCATATGAAATGACCAAACGTAAATATCATGTACACTTTTCATATACACTACTATGCTGTCAGCCCCTTTGTTACTTACAACAGTGATATATCAAACGACATTGTACATTACGAGTGTAGCGTAGGTACAAAGAGAATAATACACGGTACCACTCGTGTTGAAATATTCTTATTCAATTCAATGTAAGTACAATACAATGGCGTATATTTCAAATGGCCTCTGTGAGGTGTCTCCTATATTTATTAATAACTTCTGCTAAATGAAAAAAGTGTAAATAGGATTGAAGAAGAAAATACAATGTAAAAATAAATATATTTATTTTGACAGGTAAGTTGAGAGAAAATGATGAAAAGATGTCATATGAAAATAAGAAGCTCGCAAGTCTTAGTGCTTCGTAATTTTGTATATTCACTGATGAATCGATTTTTGAAATTCAAAAACTTATTATAAAAGTATAATTAGTATAGAAAAGTATTATAAAAATATAATAATAAAATATAAAAAACAGGTCCATTGTCACCCGATCACGTTGATAATTTTTTTTTCTTATTTGTGAGGCTAAAAATTCCGCTTTAATTTTCATAAATCTCTAACGACATCTTCTACTAATTGTAAGAATGGATTTAGCTGAATTATTATTACAGCTCTTGTGTACCAATGATGTTACTACCTAGGATACGTACCACTATATAAGAAAGTCTGAAAGCTGACCTCGGATATCAAAATCGAAGTTTGAAGTTCAATTTTATCCGTGCAGGGGCGGAGAAAGAATACTGACCTCTGCAGCTGGAGTCGGCCTGTCGTAAAAGGCGATAAAACAACCCACCCTAGGCTACGTGGTAGGGCCCCAAGCCCGTCTGGATGGCGACCACCTTTGATCTTAAGTATGCCGCCATATTAACTTTGTCTTGTGTTCCGGCATTAGTGACCCAAGTTGTTATGGGACAGCGGCGTGTTCACGATGCCACTGGCGTTGCAAACACCCATAGGCGACGGTAACTGCTAATTTATAAGCGGGCCGTCACGCGTCAGCTTGTCTGCTGTCCTACCGCAATAAAATAAAATAGCTTTTATTGTCAAGACGGTCATGTTATAGCCACTTATGATAATGAAGATGCTTAATATGTTATGTTTAAATTGAAATAAGATTAGTTATAAAATATGTGACGATCAATATATTTACCCAGGTGGTGACAACAGACCTGCATCACTCGTGTACAGCTGGACACACAGGGACATCTGCTTCGGCGCCGTTAGCAGCTGGAATCTGCGCCTTGGCTCTGCAGGCGAATAAGAACCTCACGTGGCGAGATATGCAACATATAGGTAACATTAGTAGTTATTCTTTTATAAACTGAAATGTTTTTTATTTGAAGAATTGGAGGGGACCTACGGATATTAACATGTATATATGTAGATGTGAAAGTTAAAGAAGTTGGAGCTGTAATTTTTCTTATAAGTGCAGAGCTAAGCTCCTCTGCACTGTTGCTTCTTCTTCAAGTGCTTCTTCATGATGGTTGGCCATTAGCTTATTGTACTCGTCTTTATTAATGGCGAGATGGAAAAGTTGTTTGACGGGGGTTATACCGGTCCACTCCCTGATGTTTTGCAGCCAGGACTTCTTTCTGCGTTCAGCGCGTCTCTTTCTCTCCACTTTGCCCATCATAATTAGCTGAAGCAGTATATAGCTATAGTGCTTAAGCAGAAGGCATATTTCAATTTTTGTAACACGCTGAAGTGCGGTTTCAATCTTGACTTTATGTGTCCAACTGATGCGATTAGTGTTGCTACCATCGCCTAATGTTTACATCGCTAGGCAGATTACCAACAGTCGTCCTTGAATGAGTGTAATTAAATAAGCATACTATGCAGTCATTGCCATCTAGTTCCAAAATAAGGTGCTCTTTGTGCATAAGTGCTCACTAAGCACTTACGTTATTGGTACTAGATAACGCAGAATAAATATATTTTTATCTTTTTTCATAACCTATATGTATTATATATAAATACCAAAAGTCACGTGACCACAGTGACACAGTGAAATTAGATTGAAGAAGTAGAATTAGTGAGAAAAGTAGAGAAAACGGAAGGCAAATAGCTAGATGAAATGAGATTACAAAATGATGGCAATTGTTTCCACTTTCTGAAAATGAAATACAAAAAGAGAGAACGAAATGGAAAACACATTTTCACTATACTAAACACGCTAGCTTTAGGTCAAAGAAAATCGATGTGTATGAATTTCACATCAATTTACTGTAAAGCATTGTAAAAACGGTTTACCAAAATACTGAAGAATTTCGTTTCGTAGGTTTTCTGTTCAAATCGTAAGTCAAGAAAGTTTCGCGAATGAATTAGTTTATTTTTTCAAATTGCCTTATCAACCACAAATATAATATATTATTTATTGCCAAATTTAAAAGTGCTTACAATTATATGAATAAATTAATGATTAAGCACGTAAACCGTGTAACTACCGAGTTTTTACGATGTTTGCAAATTTGAATGCAGCATCTGCAATTTAAAGGAGGGAAGATAAAAATGCAAACGGAAGTAGGACGTACGTGATGCACTTTTATACTAAAGGATTTAAATGTTAATATGTTCCAAGGTGGCGGATGCAGTTGGATTACGTAATATCTCGCAACATTTCCACTCTATTTTCACAGCTTAGTGCTACAATAATAGAATTTGTTGATAAATGACGCCAGTGATTATTATTGATAATCTTATTAATCTACCGTACCAATATTTGCAATGGTTTTCTATTAGCATAGCTCAACTTCATTAATTATATAGCAGTCATTTTTTAATGACCTCCAACGTGGAAAGGCTTTCGCGTGTCGGAACGCCTGCGGTGGTCATGAGTTCCATTCCCTGAATAATATGTAGTATTTATTTACAAAAGAATCATCAGTTGTTTATTACTCATAAGATAAGCGCTCTGCTGTTTTCTTTAGAATTATATGGCGTTGTGTGATTTTTTTCAAAATGGTTTATTTATTGTTATCTACCTAAGTGTCATTAACTTTTAAAGCTCGGGTTACAGTGTGAATTGAATGAAATGATTGGAACGAACGAGATGAAATATAAGGTTAAATATAATTCGTATATCCTTTCTTATGATGGGATATCTAGCAAATAATAGATGGTACGAATTTGACTATGTTATAGGGGAGATAGTTTCTCTAAAGACAACCCCAAGTTTCTTAATGAAATCCTTGCGTGATAGCTTCGTTATTCAGCAAGACGCACGAAAATGACGTTGGCCGAAGTGTAGAAGGTCTTGGTGGATTCTCTTAAACCGTGTAAATTATTTTATCCATGCAGGGACGGAGAAAGAATACTGACTTTGCGGTCGGGGTCGGCCTATCGGTTAAGGCGACAAAACAACCCACCCTACGTGGTAGGGCCCCAAGCCCGTCTGCATGGCGACCACCTTTGGTCTTAAGTATGCCGCCAGAATAACTTTGTGTTGTGTTCCGGTATTAGTGACCCAAGTTCCTGTACCCTTATGGGGCATCAGCGTGTTTGCGATACCACTGGCATTGCAAAAACCCATAGGCGACGGTAACTGCTAAATTCTAAGCGGGCCGTTAGCCTGTATGTCTGCTGTACTACAGCAATAAAAAAAACCCTGATTTATACAAATATTACTTAGGTTACCGAATTTTTCATTTGTATAATATCTATTTCGATATATTTTTCCCCTCAGATAGATTATTCTTATAAATAATGTTTGCTTTATACATACGCGCATTGTAGAGTCCCACAATACTTCGCCGCGATTCTAAGCTGTAGAGTATGAAGCTAGATACGGGGGAAATCCCCCTCGTGATATAAAAGGTCGCACCTTTTGGTCTTGATTCTAAATTGAATTATTCTCAACAGTTGTTAGGACAGCACGTCCAGAAAGACTAAGCTTAGGCGGAGAATGGCGGGTCAATGGAGTCGGGCGAAATGTATCTCACTCGTTCGGGTATGGGCTACTGGATGCTGCAGGGATGGTACGGTTAGCGCGGTCTTGGCGCACGGTGCCGCCACAGCGTCGTTGTGAACTAGCTGCTCCTCGTCCGCAACGCCCGGTACCACCGAGGTCTACTGTATCTTTGCAGGTTAGTTACAAAAGTCCGCATTCATAAAGTTTATACAGGTATCTGCAATTACTTTAATTAATACCCTTCTGGCTCATTTTCATTGGTCGTTAGGGCCCGCATGCGGTGTACGAGAGATTTATGTTCAAGCATGCCATAGGGCCCGCATGCGGGGTGCGGGAGATTTTTGTTTAAGCATGCCATAGGGCCAGCATGCGATAGCCGTTTTCATTAGTCGATAGAGCCTGCTTGCGGATTGTTAGATATTCTTTACAAATACATAAAAACAACACAAATACATACAAAACAAGTATGGTAACACAGCTCAAGTTAAGCAACCTCATAGAGCTAAAGGTAAAATAACTGTGAACGGACTATAAGTATAATATGAGAAGGGCGGGGAGTCCCCGCATGCTTTGTATCGACCGAGTTATCGACTGATGAATTTCATTGGTCGTTAGCCCGCATACGTAGAGTCCTGAGTCGCTAGCCCCGCATTCGGGCTAGCGACCGACTTATCGACCAGTGAAAATGAGCCTTTATCCTAAACTACGTGAGATCGGCACAACATATTCTCCCCTTCCAATCTCCTCTATTAATCGTCATCTGAACATTCACACTTTTTTTACCGTATCACCTTTTACACAATCAATCTTTTCTTTGATCTATCCCTTTACTACTAGCTGCCGTCGGAAAATTATTCTCTCCCTGGATGTAGCCTGTTACCTTTCCCATCCATCCCTAGCAGACCACTTAGTAAAAGCTGCTGCACTGTCTGGCTTACTTGGCTCGACGAATTAAACAGTTCACGTTTTAATATTTTGTATACTTACTATATTAGATCAATAGTAAATTAGATCATTTAGTTTTAAGAGTGTGTTTTGTATTGTTTATTTTCTTAAATCATCAACAGGCATGAATCTTTCCGGCTTGTGTAGGTAACAAACATCAGGTAACTTACCGTCCGAAATAGGGCTAATTCTTAGGTTGCGCCTAATGATGGTCTTATAAGCATATCCCTCTAACTTAAAGGGTATCAAAGGGTCATTATGGTCACAAATGACACCACCCACTTCACGCTATTTGGACTATGCAGTAGCAATGCGTGACGTTGGACATTAACATCTTAATCGGTCACCAGATGCTTATCTGCTTAAGATCGCCGGTCAATGACAAATCAGTATGCTTTGGATAAGCGTGGTACACTTCCCGTTCCCGCTAGAGGAAGCCCAAGCCATCTACAGGACGTTATTACAGATTATTATTTACTTTATATACAGTATGCCAAACCTGACCACGTGATGGAAGACTTAGTTTCAGTGACTAAACAGCGGCAAATACATGCGTTATTATGTATAGCGTTAAACACAAATCTTGTCATTAATGGAGTATGTTTATCTCAGTTGGACATTGGTTCGTGCCCGGGGGTGAACTACTTGGAGCACGTGCAAGCACGCGTGTCCCTGTCGGCGGCACGGCGCGGCGATTTACGCATCGCGCTAACATCGCCTGCTGGCACAAAGGTCACTTTACTCGCACCTAGGTAATTTATCATTATATTTTTACAAGTATGTATTCGTTATAATTATTACATTTTATATATTGCTGACGAAAAGCAGATAGGCTGATAATAGCATTACATACATAATAGCAATCAATTACCATCGCCTATTATGGACGTTTGCTACGCTATGGGTACCGCGAATACACTGCTGTCCCATAAGGACACAGAAACCTGGGTTACTAATGTCGGAATACAACGCAAAATTATTATGGCAGCTTACTTATAAACCAATATTAGTATTAGTTGTGGTTGTCCTTCAAATGGGCTTGGGACCCTACTACACAAATAGGGTAGTTTTGTCACTTTTTATGACAAGCCGACCCCGGCCGCAAGGGTTAGTATTCTTACGCCGTCCCTGCACGGAAAAATATGATGTACCACAAAGTGAAAACAATGTTGTTGTTCGACATTTTCAATAAATCGATACATGTTTCAATGCATTGCCGTTTTGTACAAATTTTTAATAAGAGAGCGCGCCGCCATTCGATGTGTGTCGTTGATCATATTTAAAAATGGAAACACAATATTTTCCTTTTTTTTCTTTACCTTTTATGATGTATACACGGATATAAAAGGACAAAGAAAAAGTTTTACTTACACTGTTGTATACTTCTGATATGTTGCATCATTGTATGTGGAAGGTGCAAGATGGGCGGGTGGGCATTTTATATATTTATTTTTAAATAAAGCTCACTACGATATAACTGTCTTTTTTTAATAGTGGTGAGAAAGAGAGAGCGTTTTTATTTTATACATTTATTGTCTGACCACCTTGGTATTGCTACCTAACACTCACATCCGATTCTTATATAACGTAGCACAGTTATTGTAGAGAATTGTCACATTGTTGAGGCTACAGTCAAATCATTCCACAAAAAAAAAAACAACCCGGAATCCTTCGCCCTATACGCTCTCTATAGTAATCTAATAACTTTCTTATACAATGTTGATTGTGTTTATTATTATATTTCTCCGCACAGGGGTGGAGTAAGAATACTAACCCCTGCGGCCTGTCGTAGGCAACAAAACAACCCTAGTTACGTGGTAAGGCCCCAAGTCCGTGATTCCAGTACTATAGGACGGCAGCGTGTTCGTGCCTAGAAGCACCCCTAGCGTCTCAAACATCCATAGGCGACAGTAACTGCTTTTCTATTAACTGGGTCTCCATCCTGTCTCCTGTTATTCAGCAATAAAAAAAGCTACAACTACATCAAGTTACTTGCGCTCCGTGGGCTCCGCTACAGAGCCAACTGGCAAAAAAAATATCCGTAGTGGTTAATATTACTATGTTAATAAAGTATATAATATTCGTGATATACGTAGATCTGAATGTCCGTGGTATCCTGAAGGCAATTACTCGTATATTAGCCGAGTGATGTGACGTAACCTCACTACACCCATAAGTTAATGTACTTCCGTTTATAGCGTGAATTTCGGTAACCAATATTGAACAGGTACAAATATTGTAATGGGCGTATTTACCGCATTTTAAGTACTCGTTTCTCCTTTCAACCGTTGTTTTGTTTTTTGTTCTTGTTATTTTTTTTTTTTAAATTTCGTTCTAATATTTCTCATCATACATTTTACAGTATGCTAACTCTACGATACAAGAGTGGCCAGCTATTCGCAATTTTGTAAAAGCTTCGTAATTTTCACACTTTTAGAAAGCTGTTTCTAAGATTTTTCGCACTTAACATCGCGGAGTATACGATTATAATTATTGTTAGACATTAAAAATTAATCAACAAATAAATTGAGACACTTCACACAGCGCCACCTAGACACAAAAAAAAGCAACAGAGCGCTTGTGTTATAGTCAACGGATATAAATATATAATAGACTAAAATGTAAAATACCGAAAATCCTACGTCGTTCAGTAACAAAAACAAAGTAAACGTGTGTGAAAGATTTCGCAAAATGTAGTATATTAGTGCTAATGATCCCAAACACTATTTACGCAGTTCGGTTAATTAGTTCGTAAAATTGCAAAACTTTCGTCCACCGAGGGTGCTTGGAGACTATTTATAGTTAAAACTTTATTCAAAAGGGACAACTATTCTGAGTATTCCCGCGTTATTAGACTCATTTGCAAAATGGTTGTTTACAATAAAATAGGCAGTTATTCTCTTAATCTATATGATTAAGAGAATAATAAAGTACTTTATTTGTAAATTAAAATACGAACGTGATTTATTTATTATAAATATTATGAGAATTAATAAAAATATATTAATTTTATGAAAGTAGAAGTGACCGTGTGCTTCTATAGGACTGCTTTAAGAATAGGGTCACCCCGATTCTAGTGTCGGACACAATCATCGATTATTGGTTTCATGATTCGGGGTGGTTACGTTATTTTAATAGACCATCCATAATATGTTCTCGGCTGGAGAATAGGGCCAAGCATAAGAGCTCCTATGAGTGCCCTACTGGCTTGCCAATATACACAAATGTCACTCGCGGATGTATCCTTGAATGTCGCTCACAATCACCCGTGACTTGTGTGACAGTGACATTTTGATAACTATACAGGGTTATTGGTAATTCGACATATTCCCGTTAGGAGGTGATAGGGGTGACTATTTGCGATAATTTTAATCCCCCATATGCATTATGTAAAAGTGAACCATTTTTGAGTTATCATGTTTTTTAGCTTTTTTCAAAATAAGTCAAAAATGGAACATCAATAATTTAAAAAAACCGTCAATTTAAATCTCTTTTTTTTCTTCTGATTTATAAAAACGATTAAACATTGGTTATTTATTAATATTAAAATAACAACAATCGGTCCAAATTTAAAAACGCGGGCCAAAAAAGGATATATATTATTTCAATATTTTTTTGACAGTTTTGAATTTTGAGATTTTTTCCACTAAAATAAATGCCTTAAAAACAAAACTTTATGAAACTTGGCTTGCAAATTATTTTAAAAACAAAACCGTTTTCTTAGCTCTCCAACAATGCATAACAACTAGTAACTTATTTCAAGGAAACTGAAAAAAAATGATCACAAAGGAGGCAGGCGAAAATTCGTAATCGAACTAAACTTAAGGTCGTTCTTTAAAAATTCCATAAAATTAATTAAAACAATACTCAATGTGAATAAAACAAGAAATACAAATATTAAATTAAATTTAGAACCAGTAACAGTAAAGTAGTAATAACAATTAACAATGAATAATAAGTAACAATTAAGACATTTTATAATTTAGCCTAATAAAGTTCTTGCTCGAAGTGACTTCCCCTATTGCATCCCCAAAGTCGCATTTTTTTCTAAGTTGTGACTTAACTACCGAAGTAGTCAAATTAGTCCGCATCGCATTTGCTGCGTTTGTAATTCTTGTTTAGAGTTCTTCCGCGGATGATTTTTGGGCGCATGAAAAGGTGGCAAACATTAAATTGCAAAATCTCGCGAGAGTTTCTTCTGTAATCCTAGACTAAGTTCTATATTGAAAAATTTGGAAACTAGATTAAGCGCCTCGATATACTACGTGCTGCTTAATGTATTACCGTTTACCAATTACGGATGGAGACGCAGAGGTGTAGAGTCGACCTAAAATATGATAAGCTAGTGTTTTAAAAGATTATCTAACTATGAATGTCAACGACTGCGCAAACTATAACCGATCTGATAATTTTTTTGTTGCAGACCTCATGATTCGTCTCGAGCCGGATTTACATCATGGCCGTTCATGTCCGTCCACATGTGGGGGGAGTCCCCATTGGGGGTTTGGCAATTGGAAGTTTCTAATGAAGGAAGATATATGGGTAAGTCGCTTTGGATTATTTTCAATACGACGTAATAGATATTTCTTACACTGTAATATGATTATTTGTAATCTGATTTATATACTATATATAGGGCGAGCGACATTGCAAGACTGGTCATTAACATTGTATGGAACTAGCTCACCGGCGGCTAAAAATGATCCCATACCGTTCCGAAATCCGATAATACGGAAGAGTAACGCGACTCGTCCGGTGCTGATGCAGAATCGGAAAAATGGTAGAGGAAAGACTGTAATACCAACGTACACGGTGGGATTGGTGAAGAGGAAAAAAAATAAGAACTCGAAGAATCCAAATAGGAATTCGAAAAAGCAAAATCGGCCAGCGACGCGATCGCCGATAGAGAGCTCGACGGCGCGAGTCAGCACGACGACGCAGGCTGATCTCAGCTTGCATCTGCGTAAAGGGTTAACTGAGGCTGTAGCTGATCCGATAGCTGATGCCCGCGGCCGCAAGATGTCCAGCCTCTTCGAACAATATCCAAAAATCCAGCGCATATACCCAGCTCCACTACAAGCCCACGGTACTGGCTGTGCATGTGTGTCCATGAGAGTTTTGTTTGGCCGCCATATTGAACCTTTGTTCTCGAATTTGCATGTTGCATTTTTTGAATTTTATTTTTAGTTGGATTCAGTTTACAGTCCACTAATTAATTTGTAGTTGACAGTGACGTTTTTTTGTGAAGTTTTTAATTTATTTTGCGACTGCAATATCCGTAGAGTCGGGAAAAGTTCACGTTAATTGGATTTTTTGTGTGAACTTTTATCGATGTGTAGACACTGCTTAATACAATCTACTGTAGCTTTGTACGTGTTTTATTTGCTTCAAATTATTACTAATTATTACGATTAACAGCGCTAGAACGATTTGTAACGAATGAAATATTATGTATTTACTAAAGAGATCTGAATTTGTTTATACCTTGTTTAACATTTTTATTGTTTACTTGGATTCGTCCCGACCACATTCGGATTTTACACTTTAAAACCCGAGCACCTCAGTATTGTTACTAGGCTAATGCCTATTTTTCTCAATGTTCTCGGGTGACTTTTAATTTTCTAAGCAAAGTGCTATATATGAAAATAGATGTGCCTAAATATAGTTTTCACTAATGCGACTGCCTACTGAACCCGTAAATGCGATAGTATTATTATTTGATTACTTTGATATTAGTGTAGTGTAATTATTATTATTAATTAACATATTATATGGAAAATGACCGAAACGAAGTTGTAGTATTTCTGTAGAAAAATATAATTTAATGTCCCAAGCCTTATAAGTTTTATTGGGGCATCACAGAGAAACTTGGTGTTACCGACAATTTTTCGTTTACTGTCAAGTAATTTTTGGCCTTTACGGAATCGGCTATGGATAAAACTGATAGCCAGCCATTTTCAGTAGATTTTTTGTGTAACGATTTAAGTTTTCCACTCGTCTGTCAGCTTATTTTAAATCCAAAGTCCATATTTGTTACAAATAGTAGTTACATTAAACTATTTAATATTACATGCTGTATTTCTAATTACCTTTCTTTAAAACAGCTGGGCCACTCACGCAGTGGGAGTTGATATTCTACGGGACAGAGTATCCCCCACAAGAGTACGACGCGTCTCCAGAAACTAATTCCATAGGGAACACTGGTTACATTCCACCTTCGTGGAAGAACGCCAAAGAACATGAATCCATTGAAGAAGTTCGTCAAAATGGGATCGATGATGACCTTGCACTTATTTGGCATGATTCCCATACGGTAGGTGTTTTTTTATTATTTTCATTGTGCCATAAATGTAATCACAGGAATCTCTTTTACCTTCCAATAAACTCAAAAGTCAGACCAAAACCCCTCATTGTCTGACCATAGCTATTAAATTCCTGAACTCTGGCAGACTGAGTTCTGGCAGGATTGAAGATTCTTACGATCAAGAAGGAAAAGCCTTTCGATCGCAGCATAAAGTAGGCAGCTGACGTGCAATCCGTTGGAAAAATGGAAAGCATGCGAATCCTGGTAAACCAAAAGCAACCTGTATGTGAAAGCAACAAGTATATAAATAATTAAAACTGTCGTCCTGCTAGGCGAATTTATTGGCTGTTTTACAAGCGACCGCAACCTTTCTTGCAAGACCAGAAAAAAACTTTTACATAATGTATCGCGCTCGGCGCCCTAAAGTATTGTTAAATGGAGTACATCAAAGAGTTTTGTTTTAGATGAAAGCCAACCGTGAAAAGACGCTCGAGTCATTAATTTGTTGTATAGCAGTTTGCGCCTTCTGTAAAGTTGGTTGATTTATCCCTTGATTGTCTTGTAGCAAAGAAATGACCAAATTCAAGTTGGTTACATATCATACATGGCTAATTTAGCTTAATAGCTACAGTAGAGTAGGACGGATAGCTATTCATCTTACTCTCTAGTGGAGCTTTATTACTTTAGGTTCCTTATGATACTTTGGTTTATGTAGGCCAGCTTCCCAAATATCTAAAGAACAAACCTCGAAGATCTTGAGTCCATTATACCTCGCACATTTGCATTATGCTCACAAATCAATTTTATTATAATGGCAGGTCAATATTCTGTTTTATAGTTTTGATATTACAATACAAAGAGGTCACAAAATCGAGAGATCGATTTGATGTCGAAATATGCAATATCACCATTGTTTCGTTTGTACGCTGTCCATTGTATAAAATATTTGGAAAACGGATGCTGTGTCACTGACATCGATGGTCATCTGAATCGAGATGATATCGCTTTTTATTTATTTAGTTTTAAACATGGCCGCATGACCACCATTTTAGCTAGACACGGTAACTAAAAAGATTGAATATAAGGACAGACTGAGCATAAAAATCAACTGTAAATCTTGATAGTAAAATTTATTTATAATTTCTTCTGTTTGTGAGCTTTTAAGGTTCTTTATTGATGTTGTTCTTATTGTATCAGAAGATTTCTTTGCTTTGACCAATATTTTTTTTATATTTGAAGTAGGTATTTCCTAGTGATATAATTGATGTATGACTAGCGCTGTAGCATACGCATGCGATTGGTCTGGCTTTCTGCTTACATTTGGATAACAGAACTAGGCTCTGTCGATACAATCGTTGTTCCACTGATCAAACGGACAAAATATCAAGTTACAAGCTAAGCACATACCTTGCCTTGCAGTCTGGTGTCCGTTTGCCGATTTGATTCCACCTCGTTGAGGGTCACAAGTTGACGTCGATGGATTTTAACGGTTTTGAATTTTGAATTTTGGCGTGAAAGCGGCAGCGCGGTAGGCCGGTGTGCCTCGCTCGACAGTCTGAATTCCACTGTCTACTTGATAGCTGTCAATCTGACAGGTGCGAACAACGATGTGCCAGATGACTCGAGCTAGACCGATTTTCGATTACAGTTTACGAGATTATGATAACGAAACATCCCGCCCACCAAAATGCCTATGGTATTTTCTGGTTAGAAAAAAAAATACAACTAAACAGAAACGATAAAATTGCTGAAGACAGCATCAAGTAGAAGATAACGAATAATAACGAGAATACTATAACGAAGATTTGCTTACTTAACTACGGTTTGTTTACAAATAATTGCTAATTTGCGAACACGACGATTTAAACTAGTCTTCTATAGGAAGAGGACAAAGTTTAACCAACGGTCTTAGAATAAGAGTGTTGTTAGCTGGTCTAACTACAGCACTTCGAGCCACTCCATCAACACCAGGTTTTAACTGCACTACTCGAGCCAAAGCCCATTGTAAAGGTCTGCGGTTGTTATCCTTGATTATCACTAACGAACCTATCGATAACGGTTTAACTTCGTTTACTCGAAAACTGGGAAGATCACTCATGAAAGGCTGCAAAGGTTGCGGATTTGTTCGAAAGCACTGAATACATTTAGATAGACGACGACGAATAGTTCGTTTAGCGGATATGATCCAGAATTGTTGAAGGAGTAAAAAATGAGTGGTGTTGATGCCAGTATGGCAATACGATTTATGAATATGATCGATTATTAAAAACGTGAGAGTGTGGTCGGACGGTAAAAACGCCGGATGCTTGTGTTCGTATTCTAAACCCGATCTAGAATTCCGGCCGCCCACCCTGAGCACACCTTGCTTATCGATAAACGGATTGAGTTTTCGAAACGATTTGCATAACGATTTGTTATTTTGTAAAGCAGATATTTCTGCAGTGAAAACTTGAGATTGCACGTACTTCACAATCTTCATCAAAGTTTGATGTCGTTCTACGTTATTAAGAAAATCGTTACGATTTGATTGATTTTGATTACGACAATTGTTAATAAAGCGATAAATATAACTGAGAATATTAACAATTTTGTGTAACGATGAAAAACGATTCAATAAGTTTTCGTAGATATTCGATTCAATATTTGCGTTTGTGGAATGGTCACTTGAGACTAAAGTTAACGATTTGCGTTCTTCCGATAATACGATAACCTCACTATGTTCGGAATGAGAATTACTGTCACTACTATACGGCCAAGCCTCATGATTCAACAATAACCAGGTTGGTCCCGCCCACCATAGGGAATTGTCAAGAAGTTCACGAGGAAACTGCCCACGCGAACAGACGTCGGCAGGATTTTCTGCAGAAGCCACATGATGCCAACATTCAACGGGTGTGACACTCTGAATATGGCTGACTCGATTGGCGACAAACGTTGCCCAGCGCGAAGGATGAGAGCGTAACCAAGAGAGAACAACTGTTGAGTCCGACCACAAGTGAACAGTAGCGATTGGAATACGTTGGAAATAAGTGTCTCGTACGAATTTGTATAAATCGGAAAGAAGAACCGCAGCGCAGAGCTCAAGACGAGGTAATGAAACACGCTTAAGCGGAACAACACGAGCCTTTGAGCAAACGAAGAACACATGCACACTACCGTCTCTTTCAGTGACGCGTAGGTACATAACCGCACCGTATGCTGTTTCTGAGCTATCGCAAAAGCCGTGAAGTTCATACGATTCAGCATTAACGAGTGTGAGCCTGCGAGGTATTCGAAGTTGACCTAATTCCGATAGTTGATTTTTGTATTTGTTCCATGTACTAATAACCTCATCAGGTGGCGATTGATCCCATCCAATACCGAGAATCCAAAGCTTTTGGATGTACGATTTGATTTGTATTGTGATAGGCGATAGAAATCCTAATGGGTCGAATATTCTGGCGAGTTCGCTCAGAATAGCGCGTTTAGTACACGGCCGATCTGAAGATGCGATTTCAAACAGAAAAGAATCTGTTGACGGATCCCATCTTAAGCCAAGAACCTTAAATGTTGACGATTCTGAACTGTCTAATGAGACAGACCCTGAGAGACGATCTGAAATGGGAAGATCTGATAATAAACGTGGATCACTACTAACCCATTTCCTTAGTTCAAAACCACCGTGTTTGAATAAAGCGATAAGTTGACTCTTTGCTAATGTTGAATTTTCGTAAGTATCGAATCCCATGACAACGTCATCGATGTAAACGTCCGACAAAATGATCTTCTTTGCTAGTGGGTATGAATCTCCGTCGTCTTCAGCGAGCTGTCGCAAAGTACGGCAAGCAAGGAACGGAGAGGACGATACTCCATACGTCACGGTATTCAGACGGTACTCTTGAAGAGGATCGCTCGTTGAGTTTCTCCAAAAGATACGCTGATAGTCGCGATGATCAGGTGAAAGTAGAATTTGACGATACATCTGTCGAGCGTCACACATGAAGACGATATTATGTTCCCTAAAACGTAACAGAATTTCCAAAATATTGGGTTGCAATTTCGGACCGATTAATTGAGAGTCATTTAAGGAACGAGAATGAAGATCCTTAGCGGAAGCATCGAACACGACGCGAAGACGTGTCGTAGCGGAATCCGGTCTAAGTACGCAGTGATGAGGGATGTAATATTTTCCTACGCTTAACTCGTCAGCCGGGACTACAGACATGTGACCGCTTTCAATGTAATTTGACATAAATTCAGCATACTGTTGATATAACGATAGATCACGTGACAGTTTTCGTTCAATAGCAAAGAATCGGCGTAGTGCAACATCACGAAAGCCTTCAAATTTAGGTTCCACATCGGTTATGAAAGGCAAACGTACGATATATCGTCCAGATGAATCGCGAGAATGATCAGATACAAATTTTTGTACGCATAATAATTCATTTGGAGTCAAAAGTGCTGGTTTCGCAATGGAATCTAGTTCCCAAAATTGCTTAACTAATGAATTTAGTTCATTATCGATTTCTAGTGAAGTGTGTACCAAGGTATTAGTAGCTAAACGAGTTTTGCCTAATAGAAGCCAACCGAACACAGAATTAAAAGCGGTAGGTTGATTAGAATCACCCTTGATACGCTGATTGAGAAGAGACTCGGCGAAGACATCGGCTGCGAACAAAAGGTCGATGGAGCCCGGTATATCGAAGCCGGGGTCCGCCAACGGTAACGATCGTACGTGAGACCAGCCTGACGTATTTAATTTAGCAATAGGTTGATCGCCACATATTTTAGTGATCACGTGCATGTTCAACGTAAATAGTGTTTTATTGTCCGTACCTACGGAGCAAGTGACGTCACCAAGAAGAGGAGCCGCGTGGTCGCCAAGACCGCTTACGATTGCTTTGGTGTTTG
This sequence comes from Malacosoma neustria, assembly GCA_963693495.1. Classification (NCBI taxonomy): domain Eukaryota; kingdom Metazoa; phylum Arthropoda; class Insecta; order Lepidoptera; family Lasiocampidae; genus Malacosoma; species Malacosoma neustria. The sequence goes on along the minus strand of OY856377.1, from coordinate 13,881,968 downwards.
TAGGATTTAACTGTAGTCGTTTTACCGCTGCCTCCGTTATGAAGTTACTCTGACTTCCGGTATCGAACAGTGCACGAAAAGATTGCATAGAGCCCGATGCGTCTCGAATGTGTACGATTGCAGTGGCAAGCAAAACGGTTGTATGAGTGGGTGACCTTAAAACCAAAGACGACGCGGATTGATTTGATTCGATAGATTTGTCGCGATGGAGTAAGGTGTGATGTTTACGCTTGCACGTGCGACATGAAAAAATTGATTTACAATTTTTCAATTGATGAGATGGCTTAAGACAATTGTAGCACCAGTTCTTCTCAGTAGCAATCTTCATGCGATCATCATAAGATTTATTTAGAAACCCTGAGCAAGACGATATTGAATGAGATTCACTGCAAAACGAACACTTCATAATATTACGGGTGGCAGCATTCGCGGTATTTGAGGTGCGCGATTGATCATCATTATTCGATGCGACAAGTGCATGAGATACGCTAGGACGGCTAGACTGCGAAGACGAAGTTACGATTTTGATATTCGATTTATTTTGCGGCTTATTTATTTTTACCGACTCAGAAAAATGCGTATCACGTATCAAAGCCTCACATTTGGATTGTAAAAATCCCTTAAGTTGAACGTAAGAAGGGAATTCGGTTTCAGAATATTTTTCTTCAAAATCACGACGCAGCTTCGCATCGAGTTTCGATAAAATATGATACACTAGAATAAAATCCCAATGTCCGATAGGCAAATTAACTGTTTTTAGAATGCATAAATTTTCTTCAAATAGATCGAGTGATTTTCGAAACAACTTAGCGTCACCGTACCTGAAGTCAATATTCAAAAGATCACGCCAACATGTAAAAGCTAAATCGCGTTTGCTTTTGTATCGAGTAATAAGAGCTTCATACGCGTCGCTGTAGTGCTCGTGCGTAAGTGGGAATGCCTTCACTAGGGTTAACGGATCACCGCTCAGAGATGAAACAAGATAATGGAATTTTTCAGTATCGCTGAGAGATTTCGAATTATGTATTAATGCGTTAAAAACATCGAAATATTCTGGGAATTGTTTAATATCTCCGCTAAAAGTCGGAAGTACGATTTTTGGCAACCGAATATTCGATGGAGAATTCGATGAAGGTAACGATTCGATTTTAGTAAGATTACGATGTATCGATAATATTTTATAATACATTTCATCGAATGATTCGTGAATTGCATTATCTTCATGTTCCGGATCATCCAAAATTTCTAAAATGGTAAAATGTGCATCCTCAAAATTCGCAGCTATATTTTTTACGTCTTGGTGATACGATAAAAACAAATCTATATATGATGGATCGGTCGAAGCCAGAACGCCTACCTCAAGCGCCTTAGATAATCGTTTAAAAGTGATGGTACGTTTTCGACGCAAAGCCGGGAGATCCCTACTAGTATATTCGACATCGATTGATTTTGAATTACACTTTTTTAACGATTGACGTTTACGAGAATTTTTTATTAATAAAGACATTGTTAATTTTGTAACAATATTTTATAACAAGTCTAAGCAATAAAGGTCTATAGAATAAAATGTATGTTTGTCGAATTATAATAACGAGATACCGATCTGAATGTTAACTACTAATAAAAAAATATTAAATACCGTTTTGAGTTATAATTATTATTATTTAATACCTTTGCAACGATAAAGTTTCACTTCACTAAATACACGACACGATTTGTGTGTAAACAAAATGTAAACAATGAATTCGAGTACAAAACTTGTGCATGCACAACCCTAGCGCGTAATAAGTGATAATGATAAGAAACACGTCTAGCGTAAGCGCAGCGGCAGTGCAACGCGGCGGGCGTGGTGCGATTTTCTATGTAGGTACCCTCGAGTTTGTTCGATATTTTGTCACACACAAGTAATGGAATATTTTTTCTAGTAGGTAATTACGATAATATTGGATGAGATATTACTAGAAAAACGAATAGAAAGTTATTGTGAGTTAGATTAAGCACCGATTTGTATGTGATTGCTTAATTTAATCTACAACAACTGCGATTTTACTCACTAATAAATGTTATTTAAGCATAGAATTGTTTTAGAACAAAGAGATTGTGATTTGAAATTATGTATTTCTGTGATAATTGCGAGCCGATGGAAATCAAGCACCGACTAGGAAAATGATTGCTTGATTTGATCCCGCAATAACACGGAAACACATACGATTTGGTGGACGACTGTCGAATTGGTTCGATGGTGATGATGAAGACAACTCGTGAATGTAGTACTTACTACTTTACGATACGATGAGTAGGCACTTCTGATGCGATGAAATAACTTAGAATGCGAGAATAAAGAACGATAGATATTCTAAGCTAACGATTGAATAACCAGAAATACCACAGGTAAATTGATAAGTAGGTACTATGCAGTTCGATTTGGTGGAATCCCGGGTTTCGGCACCATAAAAATGTAGCATACGCATGCGATTGGTCTGGCTTTCTGCTTACATTTGGATAACAGAACTAGGCTCTGTCGATACAATCGTTGTTCCACTGATCAAACGGACAAAATATCAAGTTACAAGCTAAGCACATACCTTGCCTTGCAGTCTGGTGTCCGTTTGCCGATTTGATTCCACCTCGTTGAGGGTCACAAGTTGACGTCGATGGATTTTAACGGTTTTGAATTTTGAATTTTGGCGTGAAAGCGGCAGCGCGGTAGGCCGGTGTGCCTCGCTCGACAGTCTGAATTCCACTGTCTACTTGATAGCTGTCAATCTGACAGGTGCGAACAACGATGTGCCAGATGACTCGAGCTAGACCGATTTTCGATTACAGTTTACGAGATTATGATAACGAAACAAGCGCCATCTTGTTTTTGACAGGTTAAGAAATATATAATATTATATATTGTTAATACAAACAATGACTTAAATAAACAAATATATTGTCATGTCTAATGTGACAACAGTGCGAAATGTATCTGCGAGCAAAATTACAACGTGCCCTTTTTGCGCCCATAATGGTCATCCCGAACTGAAATAGTATATTTTATGAATAATAGCTACATTTTGGTTATATTACGACATGTGACAGTGCCATAAAATGGAAGAGTGATGTGATACACGGGTGACACGTCCGTGAAATCCATTCGAATCTATACGGACCCTTGTCACGGAATGTCACAAACATCAATTTCCACGATAAAACCTCTTTTCCGACAGCTAGGCTCGAAACAATTTGCGGACCTAGATGTCTGAATTGTTTTCAGACTGGTTTTGTTAAGAGCCACATTCGCTTTCGTGAGTTCCCTTGTGTTTTTATTCTGATTTGATTTTGACACTGACGTAAAATAATTGTTTTTAAAATAAATTTCCTTTCGTGAAATTTTTGCTGATCATGCAACTACACGTACATAATATACATATTATGTTCGTGACGTGACTTATGTTCGTGACGCGAAACCCCCACTTTAACCTACAGCTTAAAGTGGGATTTTATTAGGTCGGCTGTCGAATTCACGGTGGAAGGCGTTCGCATCGGCGTCGACGCAACGCTCAAGTATCTGGAACTTGTCCTCGACCACCGATGGGACTTTGGACACACTTTGAGTAGCTGGCCCCCCGACTTACAAGGACAGCTGACTCACCGGACTGCACCCCAACATCGGGGGACCGAAGTCAGTGTGCCGAATACTATATGAAGGAAACGTACGGTCAACGGCCCTTTACGGGGTCCCCGGTAAGGCCGAGCACCTGACGGCCAAAAGCGCTCCGTTACAGCCTTCCTCCTCGCCGGATCTATGCGGTGGGATTTCGAAGCTCGGTTCTTGGTATCGCCGTACCGGCGTTAGGAAGCCGTTGCCCGGAGTTCTTGCTCCGCACCTCTTGAAATCGAGGTAAAGCGGGTGGAACTCCGGGACTATCTCACGGCTGTTCAGAAAGAAATACTTGCGCAATCCAGTGCGGGCCAAAACACTGTCACAGCGCAGCGGTCCGGTCCGCCCTCCAACAGTGGCTTGACAGGCGTCACGGCACTCTGTCGTTTCACGTGATACAGGTACTCTCGACGGACGGCTGTTTCGGGCGATACCTGTGTTGCATCGCTCAGAAAGAGCAAACAACAGAGTGCCATCACTGTGACGCAGGCAACGAGAACACGGCGTTGCACATCCTCCAAGTTTGACCGAGACTTCGTCGCCACTACTGGATCTGATCTCTCACTCCCGGCTATTATCCTAGAGATGGTCGCCAAGTGGGATGGGACGCCGTCGCCTCATTTTGCGAAACGGTTATGTCCGCGAAGGAGGTGGTGGAAAGGAAAAGGGAGCGTGCCAGGCTTCGACTATCCCCGTGGCTCAACGGCTAACACGTCGGACGGCTGCGGAGGTGTATAATATGTATTTATTTTTAAAAGAAAATTAATAAGTAGTGTATCAGTTGTCAAGTACCCATAAACGCATTGTATCCGTGCAGGGGCGGAGAAAGAATACTGACCTATGCGGTCGGGGTCGGCCGTAAAAGGCGACAAAACAACCCACCGTAGCTACGTGGTAGGGCCGCAAGCCCGTCTGGATGGCGACCACCTTTGGTGTTAGGTATGCCGCCATAATAATTTTGTGTTGTGTTCCAGCATTAGTGACCCAAGTTCCTGTAGGAACATATATATAGGATAGCAGAGTGTTCGCGATGCCACTAGGGTTATAAAAACCACAGACGATGGTAATTGTTAAATTCTAAGAGGGCCGTCAGCCTGTGTTGTTTGTGTCGCTGTGTGGTTGTGTGAATTGTCATAGTAATATTAAATATTAATACTTTACTTTACCTATAATCACATAGAAGACAACAATTTAGTTCTATTTCGATCATTACGCATCATGTGGTCCGTCCATCAAAAAAGGTCCATTAAAATTTCATGCCACTGATAAGGGTTATTCATTCTTAAACAGAACAGAGTTGTAAAGGTTTGTATAAAAATGATAGTTCAATTTGCTGTGAATCGAAAGAAGAATGCGATAGATAGGGGAACAGGTCACCGAAACTTACTATACAGAGCACAATTCGTTCAAGATTCCAGTATTGTGAGAAAATTATATGAATTAACAGGTGAATTTCCGAACAAAGATATTACTTTGTGAGGAAATTTGCTTTGTTTTGCTAGGCACATCTTTGGCTCTTATCACAATTTCTAAAAACTAGAATTATTAAATGTACCATAGAGCATATAGGTAGAGTCAAGGCTTGGAGGTTAACAATAGAACAAATTCTATCTATAAAAAGTTCCTTCGCGTAATAAGTTAGATGCGTAGTAAGATTCTCACAATAATGCTCAAATATTCTGTTTTCATATGTAAACTCATCTTTGGATACTCGTATTTATTGCATGGAATGGTTGAATAACGATGAAATAAATATTTATATATTCATGGAATTTTTATTATGTATTTTTTTGTTTTATGAACCAACAATAATTCAGAGTATTTTTCAGCATTGCAATTTATTACGCGAATACGAACTTAAATATCGTTAAAAAACAATAATATCAGTCAATACCTAGTCAGGTCATAAATTCTGTCACATGTTTAATGTAAAATAATTGTAACAAGTTTATTCATTATGTAACCATTCATATACCAAAATGAACTTAACAAAACATAGATTCTTATGACATTAAAGTTTATTCAAAATGACCTCCGTGATTTTGAATACAAGCCTTCAATCTGCGCGGCCAGTCGTCTATCGCAGCACGAACGAGGTCCATGTCAATATCGGCGGCTGCCTTAATCAAGGATGTCTTGAGTGACTCCAAATTGGGATGAGGCTTTGAGCACGCCTTTTCCTCCAAGTGTTGCCATATCTTGTAATCTAACGGATTCAAATCTGGACTGGAGGAGGGCCAGTCTTCGTGCCGGATGAAGTCGATTTCACGCGCCGCCAGCCAGTCTTGTGTGCTCTTCGCTCTATGAGCTGGCGCCGAATCTTGTTGGAATACCCAGTGCCTGTTATTGAACATGGTATGAGAAACAGGTTCCACAAGGTTCGTCAGGACTGTATTTTGATACACAACAGCATTCGTTTTTACACCTTTCTCACAAAAAATGTACCTCTGTTAAGCCCCAATAAGAAACTCCCAACCATACCATGAGCGAGGATGGAAAATGACCTCGTTGGACACGCGGAATACGGTTGCTCGCTTCTTCACTACTGTGTGCGTACACCTTATCATTTTGTTTGTTGTAGCTCTCTTCTACGGTAAACATTTTTTCATCCGAAAAAAGAATTTCCCGATATTTTTTTCCCGCGTACCGCTTCAACAAAGCGCGGCATCTCTTCAGTCTCAGGTCCATTAGACGAGCATTCAAACGATGTCCTGTTTTTCTTCGATATGCCCGAAGCCCTAAGTCTTCATTTAACACCCTTTTCACCGTGGTTCTGCTTAACCCCATCTGAAGGGCCAACAGTTTCTGCTTACGTTTGGGATTTCTTTGAATTCGTGCCTTCACAGCTTTTATCACTGCTGGAGTCCTAACAGACCGAGGGCGACCACTTCTTGACCTGTCATCTACACTAGAGTCTTCATTGTATCGTTTGATGGTACGATAAACGAATCTTTTGGTAATATTCAAATTTTTCAGTAATGTTTAAAATTTGAATTGGCGCGTAACCGCAACGATGCAACGCAATAACTGCAACACGGTCTTCTTTAAGCGTCCACTCCATATTTAAAAATGAGTAAAATTCTAAAAGTATACATTTTTTATTTTCATGAACAATTCGAAATTCGAATTCAATAAACTTTTTTGTGGCCAGCATTCTAAAAGAAAAGTTTTTACTGTGTGACAATACTTATGACCTGACTAGGTATATATTATAAAATCTGATTTCCATTTTTAAATAAGTTTAATCAAATACTTGACAAGTTTCGAAGTTCACAAAGTTATAACCATAAAATTACATAGCCAATATTCATTGCTTAGTTATATAATTTTATCATATTTTAACGACCGCCATGGCGCAACGGCTTTTTCAATTTAGAACTCCGGTTCTGGTCTGCTAGTTTGATCGCCATTAAAAAGCATGGTGTTTATGTATGATATGTATTTAGTTACATAAGAAGAACTCTAGAAAAAAAAGTTCAGCTGCTTTCTTCGGGACTAGATAGTGCTGAGTCAATTATCCCAATATATATTTATTACTAGCTGTTCCAGCCCGCTTCGCTGGTTGAATAACAGAAAAAAGTAAATCGAAAAAATGTAAGAAGTTTTTCGTACGCATGCACGCTACACCGCTTGCCCCACATCTGTAAAAATCTTTGTTTCTTAAAACTTTAATAACTTTTTATTAAATGAACATATCGCAATGTGCAAGGCCAAGTGTCTAAGAAATAAAACTTAGAAAATTGAATTGAAATCTATCCAGTAGATTTGCCGTAATGCGCCTGCAGACCTCTATCATTTTATTTATATAGAAGATTATTAAACAGGTGTACTCGGTATTTTCTAATTTAAATAGCATGTAAAATAAATAATTTAAATCAGTAATTTCGTTTACTTAGATATTTCTTCCCTGACAAGAGGATCAAAATATTTCATTTCGGTATGAAAACAATTCTTGTAATATGTCACTAAAACATTTCAATTAAAACCTTACAAAAGCGGTAAATTGTGCTCCCCTGCTTATAATTCTCTTTGTCTCATTTAAATAAAGGGCAACTTTATAAATTAATAGTAAACATTCTTGGAAAATCTTAATTAAACTTAACAAATCCTATTTCTTAGGTTTTATGTTTTAATTACTTAGGTCTAAGATTGATGTAGTTTTAAATGACCTAATTATGTTAGATCCTTCATGGTAAGTATGGTTTGGAATGATATGTATTTAGTCAGTGTCAATAATCATTAATATTTTATCGTTTTACTACCTATTTGAGATGAAAACACGCTAATTGAAATTGTTGACTTTTCTACTCATAAATCTTAGATGAGATGATGATCAATGATAAGAGTTATCTTATCATTGAAACTCGAATATGTTTATTAATGCAGTAATATTAGCTTTTTGGGCATTGGCAGAAATTGACGTCGCTCTTTATGCGACTGCACATGTTTTCTTTAAAACGCTTTGTATTCGCTAGTATGACCACGTTTTGCGGCAGCTGGCTACCTATGTGGTGAACAAATGTTTAGCCATGCTGCCTCCGCCAGGCCCCGGCAGAAAGGGTAAACCGCAAAAGTGTTCGTTTGATGTCATAGAAGTCATCGAAGATTTAACGCGAGAAAGATGATGACACAATATAGATGACAAATATTTTATTCATTTAAGTCAGAGTTCCCCAAACTTTTTTTGTGTCGTAGACCCCTTGCCATGTTTTTCCGTGTTGGGTAGACCCCCTACTTACCTGATATTGATTTCCGGTAAATTTCTAACTGTAGTGAAATTTAGTGTTAAAAACTTTAAGTAAAAACACATGTTAATTTATACATTTATTAATTGAATTTAAATTAAAACTACTCAAGATAAAATTTTGTATCTGTTTTGTAAAATATACGTAACATTAAATAAACATAAAATAAATTTTTTACTTCATAGGTACTTTTATAAATAATGTATATGTTTTGATATTATAAGATAGTATGATGTAAGTAAATAGGTACTATCAGTGTATGTGTTGAGATCCATTATCGTGGACCCCCATTTTCATTTCATGGTCCCCCAAATTTTTTTTCGCTGACGTAGACCCCTTGCAGGTTGTCATAGACCCCTAGGGGTCGATATAGACCACTTTGGGAATCACTGATTTAAGTAATTACACTTAATATTTGGACGCGATTCAAAAAAAGGACCTAAACGTAACCATACTAATAGTTTCAATTAGTTGTTTGATGTTATAATACAGTTTATTTTTTTTAGATTCGTGAAGAGGATTCTCCCGAAAAAGGTGTAACAAACGAAGATCAATTCGCTAACTCGGGATGCATCACGCGAGCACCTCAGCCGCCCCACACCTGCATAGGTTTGTGCATATTGGTAATATTACTAGCGGCCGAAGCTTTGTGGGGTGATTTGAACCCACGAAGCAGACAGCCAATTAGGTTAAGACGCGACTGTGCACTAACTGCTAGCATAAGGTTAGAATTAACTGAGGTCCGTGCAAGCTCGCGACCTCCGCGGGCGCCTTGCTTACGAACTACAACAAGCTCCGCGCCGCTTTTGGCAACCTAGCCGCGATTTCGGCATGTGATTTAGTTAAATTTACCGGATTATTTTAATCTATGTAACTGATCTTTCAATTCGATTTTTTGAAAAATATATATGCATATACTATTTTTAAAGGTAAACTACATCTTGTATAGATATTCTGATAACCGTATAAAATATTCATGCAATTTTCAATTTACATTACATACATTATTTATAGTCATATTATATTTATAGTCATAATCTACTCAATCATTTTTTTAATAGCATAAGAAAATAACTTTCGTACAGAAAAAAATAATAAAAAATCTAGCACATTTCATTTCAATTAAAATTATAAAATGTTTGTAAAAGGAATGATAAATTAATAAAAAAATATTTATAATGTAAACAAATAAAAAGAATACATACCGACAATAAACTTCAAATCCAAAAATGCACCCACTTGTGGTTGCAGTTGTAAAAGGCCCCACGTGTGCACTTGCAAGTAAGGGAGTTCGGTGGCTGTAGGTGGAAGTGGGTTGGATGTGGGTGGTAAAAATGTGTAATGAGATACTTCTATCTTGTTCTAACACATTATGCGACTCATATAAGCTTGGGAGTGTACTAAATGACGTAAATTACGTACGTTAGTGTGTGAAAATATCGAGAACTTTCCTACAATATTTTGACTTGTAATTGAATATTTATTAAATAAATCGAATTGAAATTGCAGACTACGATATATCTATTATAAAAGTACAATCTGTTTTTATTGATATTTTATACCTTATTTAAGACGCTGTCCAATCACTCATATTAGGAAATATATATATAACTAGGTGAATAAACATGGGTTTGTATAGATAACGTTCTTGACAGTACTTAAGTCTTTAAAGACTAGCCAGTTAAAATTTTAGTTTTTATGTAATTTCAGCTATCATACTAATGATCTTTATCATTTAAGAAATGTTTCACTGAATATATTTAAAGTGTCAAATTTAATATACGTTATTTTTTTCACCATAGTGTATGTTGACATTACAAAGGCCATTTGGTCATAGAAAAGTAGCATAATATTAAATTAAGTAAAGCATAAAATTTTATTTACTTAAGTTCCATTATTATATTATAAGTATTTTAATACAGACCGTTATTTCTCCCTTACAAGTATATTTGGCAAAGATCATTAGAAAATTACCTCTTTTCATATCTATCATCGTCTTGAACCATCAGCAAGTGGCTGACCTAGTAAAGAAGTGCAATTACATTTATGATATTGTATAAATACTATTTCAATCGATAACGTCCATTTTTCCTGAGTAATTGCAATGTTAACTGGTCAAGAATGTGAGTGGCCATTATGTGATAAAAATAAGACATACACTGCAAAATACAGATGATCCATATTGGCGTACTTCAGAAAACTGGATAAAGATATTGAAGTAGCTTGTACATTATTCAGAATAAATATCGTGTACTACGTTCTACTCATATAATACATTGGAAATCAAAACTTTTTTGAAGTACGTCAAGCTTAAACACGATACTTTCATGGGGGATACTTCGTGTGACCCACGTCATAATGGACCGTCTGTTAGGCGCTTTAGTTTTCTTTAGTCAGGTTGATTGCATTGGTTGAACAAAATTTTCAAGATCATAAATTCTATTCATCTTGATGATGAATGGAAGTACTGTCGAGACTGCATTGCAAAAAACTCAAATAGAAAAATAATAAGAACCCGAAACAAATCAGAACGATGTTATTGTAATTTATAATTTTACTATTATTCAAACTTTTTGATATGTTTAGTATTCCAAAACATGTAGTAATTTCAAATACACATGTTTCTTATCATTTTTTATGTTGAAATATAGGCAATGTTCATTTTTCTAATTCGTGGTATTTTCACATTTTGTTTTCATTAAATTTATTAGTATATTTTAATTGATTATATGTACTAGTAATGAATTAATTTAATTAATAATGCTCGTCTCCAGTTTTAATTTTTAACAAAATTTTATGGTATATTTAATCAATAGAATACATGTTAAGGAGGGGCTCATAAATTGCAGAAAAATGGTGTTCACGTCTTAATGTTACAAATTAGGCGCTTTATTGATATTTCATGATCTCTATTCGCGTGATGGACGCACTGCTTGTTTTTTTTGGAGGTGGAAATGCATGACGCACGCCCCGCCGCGTGGGAATAAGTGGCGGGGTATGTCCCCTTCTCTAGGCTGGAGGACGCACGTCGCTGGTATACCCACTAAAACCACCCCGGTATTCCTTCATACGCCTTAATTTCGGAGGCCACGGGAGGTGACGAGTGGCCCTGCGTGATCGAGAGGGGAGCCTGGCGCGCTCCTTCTCCCTCTCCGCTGCCTGCGTTGCGGACGTGACTGTCTCGAAAAAAGAAGCGACGGCGTCCCATCCCACGACATGGATCCGGCGCGCGGCGTAGAAGGAAGCTGCCTCAAAGGACACCGTACGGTATCCTCTGATGTCCCTGACGGCTAGCGGGTGCTGCGGTTTTCGCAGCAGCGCATCGCTTTTGGCCGTCAGGTGCTCTGCCCAAACAGGGGCCCCGTAAAGGGCCATTGACCGTACGATCCCTTCATATAGTTTTCGGCACACCAGTTCGGTCACCTGATGTTAGGGAGCAGACGGGTGAGTCGAGAGGCCAGCCGCTCAGTGTGCCGAAAAGTCCCATCGGCGGTCACAAGGCCTAAGTTACTTGAGCATTGCCCTGATGCCTATGTCGACGCCTCCCACCGTAATGTGCAGGTCCCGAGGCGGTCCGCGTCGTCAGCTATAGAATACTTATACAGGGCCACCTATAGGCTAAGCCACCGAATCTGTTGTACAACCTACTAAACTCCAGCCGTGCCCCTACGGCATGTCTGCTGGTCGTGCCTCATGCTGTGACCAGAGAGTCGTCGGCGTAACAGATTATGTCGACGCTGGGCGGTACCGTACCACGGATCACCCAATCAAATGCGATGTTCCACAGGAGCGAATCTAGCATTGACCCCTGTGAAATACTACATATGACGTTTCGCCGACGCCACCCTCCCTGGACCGGGAAGACGAGACGATGGCTCTATCGGACAGATAGTCACCGATCACGCAGCGAAGATAGGTCTGCACTCCGTGGTATTGGACCGCCTTGCTAACGCAACTCCAGGGCAGGGAGTTGAACGCATTGGCGATGTCTAGGGACACCGCCAACAGCATTTCGTCCTGTGACGTGGCTTCCTCCGCCAGGCTTTTCAGCCACAAGGTGACATTCACCGTAGAGCACCTCTACTAGAAACCATATTGGTTGTCCTCCAGGTCGGGTGGTGGATGTGCTGCTAGATCAACTAATCATAATTTTACGTTAAGTGCATCGTACGTCACAGATCTGCCGATCTTGTCAGGCCCGTAAGTCAAGGTGGTTTATAAAGCGCTTTATGTAAATTATTTTTATTACTGCGTTCAAATTAATTTTAAAATGACTCTTATTAGATAAATATGTACTCGTACACGAAATGTTTCCAGTATCCTGCAGTTTATGAGCCCATGAGTATACTCGTATGTATTTTTTGGATCTTTATTTTTTTTTATACAATGCATTTGGCAAGGACTACTGGTCATATACCAACTTATTGGAGTACTTAAAAGACTATTATACAAAAAGACAAAATGAATTTAGGTAGCTAATAAAAGATTTTTTTTTAATTTCAATTTTTAACTTATATGTTTTCACATTTACCTGGTAGCATATATTTCAATCAAATACCAAATAAGAAAGCATTTACATTGAATAGATTTTTTTTTGTAATTTATTTGTAAATTTATTTTATTGATAGACATGAAGTTTTAATATTATAGTTGCTTAGTTGTGTGCTGACGGTATTTTTTAAAATTAAATGTAGTGTGATATTTTGCTGGTATAATATATTTTATCGTCAGTACGTTATTTATATGTAATAAAACAGGCATACATATCTATTATTGTAATTAAAATGCCTCTATTAAAAATAGGCCATATTTGCTTGAAGATTATAGTTGCCAGTTTATTTTTTAATACGCAGAATAAAATTGGAAACACCCTAAAATTTTGTTATTATACCGAGCCCAACGTTGGTCATATTACTTTTAATGCAATTCAATAACATAACATATAAAAATACAGAACCAGTAAGGTAAAAAACAAGACAGATAAAATTTAAACTAAGTAGTTTTTTTTTTACTAAATGTATAACTTAGGCCGACTTGCACAACCAATCACTAAACTGATTTAGCGCTAAACTTATTTAAATCGTCATTCTGTCCCTGTCACATTGACAACATTTGATAGGGACAGAATGACAATTTAAATAAGTTTAGCGCTAAATCGGTTTAGTGATTGGTTGTGCAAGTCGGCCTTAATAGTTTACTGGTTCTGTATATCAAATTATTATTCCATAAATTGAAGATATACATTTCCGATTATCCTCATCGTATCGGCATCTAATCGCACAGAGCTGGTTATTAGTACTTCTTAGTGATATTTCATTTTCGATCAATATTTCTGTGATAGTATTAACATTGCACTAGATTTTGTGTTTATAATATAAAAAGGCAACTATAAACTATTGTTTTAAATACATACTTGTCGCTAAAATAGATTGTTACCTAAACATAATTGCATATTTGTGGTTGTGATCATAACAGAGATTGCCAATCAATTAAAGATTAGAATAAATTTGTACATAATTAGAATTGTAAACATACGTTTGGAGACTTGTACAAATTGCTCATAGCCTGTGTAAATTAAAAATGACTGAACGATCATAGTTTTTCATCGACTGGTAGTTAAATTAATTTTATAGGTGTTAACTATCCAAAACGTAAAACGCTGTTTTAATTTATCTTATGTCTGTCTTTTAATGACAGTTGATTGTCACTTTTTATAAGTCAAAGATTCCAATCATTTATTAACAGTTTGATTATTTTAAGTAATACTTATATAATATATGCCTGTAATTTGCTAACTGTAAACTAGTGGGAGATTTTTGCGATTCCCTTGGAAAGTGATAACTTTATCACAGTTATTCAACTATAAAACGTAAATCTTAAAAAATACAGGTGTAGTGTGTTTATTATTTAATTTTAGACTAGCAACTGAATCCGCCAGGGTTTATGGTAGTTTTAGTTAAATATATTAGTTAAGGTCTGAAAGAGGCTTCATATTTTGTAATACGTAATTTTCTTAGCCTTTGGTTTTTTGGTTTGTTTTGAACTATTTTGCTTGGTTGAAATCGTTAGCTTCCTGATAGCAATATTAGACAGTGCTATGAAGTACTAAATTCGGTATCGAATATATGTATATATTAACCGTCCCAATAGACAAGCTAACGGCCCGTTTAAAAGTAAACAGTTTTCGTTGCCTATGAATGTTTGCGACGCTAGAGGCACCGCTAACACGCTGCCGTTCACGTACGAGAACTGGAACCTGGGTCACTTACGCCGGAACATAAGGTTCTTATGGCGACATATTTAGAGACAAGCTTAAAGCTCTACCTAGTTGGGGTTGCTTTATCCCCTTCTACAACAGGCCACCTCAGCGCAAAGGTCAAAGTTACTCCGCCTTACTCCGCCACTGCACCAATAAGATGTATATGTAGAACGGGTATCTTTGTAAAAAATATCGATGTGACCTTCGATCAATAATAGTAAGTACATTTGTGATCGAAGGATGTGACGATTGACGCTAATACGGTCATCTTTGTTTTGTTAACTGTACAATAAACAGACTGTAATCATACCAGATATTTACATAAACGCTAGCGATTTTTCCGAGCAAAATTGTAAGGCACAGGTACTTTAACTATCGCTCGATGTTTTTACATAGATCGTAAAAAGGCTCATCTTATTATATAACAATTGTGTTGTGTATATTGTCATAATAAGGTATCGCCGTAGGCAGCGAACCGAATTGTAACTCAATGTATATGATATATCATAATTTGTATATATGGAATAATGTGAATGGATAAGTATAATAAAAACAACCTTTTATTACATATAAAGATTTTCATTTTAATATTTGCGGGAGTCTTGTCTCTGATTTGTTATAGCAGTTAGTCGCGCTATGTTTAAGAAAACAAATCTGTTTTTAGTTTTAATTCGGTAAATGCATGTAGCTTTGCTTTGTTTGTGCTTGATTAGTAAATAACCTCAGCTATTAAACTTAAACTAACTTCACGGAGAACCTATAATTTGCACATCTATCTTGTCTGTCTTTTGAATATCGCTATGGAAATTGTATTATATTTATCTGATTTCATTTAATTTTGTGCACGTTTTTCTTTACACATGCCGTAGTGATTGTTTGTTTTTCTTAAATATATTAAATTTTACATAATTATATGAGATCAGTGACAAGATTCTATAAAACCTTTTTCCAAATATTTCTCCCTCTGCGAACTGCCATCATGCCTTCGGAAGTGCAACATCATATCGCCTGAAGACTGCAAGCTGCATGGACGCTGGATAAGGTGCTGGTTGGTGGCGGATGTAATAAAAAATGCAATAAAACAATGTACTGTTTTCTTTCGATAGAATGCGTGAAGGGATGGCATATGTACAGCGGACGATGCTACAAACATTGTCCAGATGGAACCTACGCGAATGAAATTTACATCGAAAGAAGTTCTAGACGCCGAAATCTTACGTACTTTTCTGAAGCTGTCATGAGCAAAAGGCAACCTGCATTTGAAGCTCTAGAAATGGAGACAAACGACACTAAAACTCCTCTCACGTGCCTACCGTGCCACTACACGTGCGCTACTTGTGTAGGTCCTCACAACAAACAGTGTCTGTCGTGTTTAGACGACGCCCAGCTCTTCAATTTAACAGACGACGAGCCTAAATTCTATTGTTACCCTAACTCGGTGCTGCCGCAAATAAGCAACGCTAATTGGCACTATCGGCTTAACGTGGCCCTCTCGCTTGTTTTGTTCGTAATTAGTTTCATCTCGCTGTATATTCTCATTTCGTGGCTTTTCAAGAGGTACTGCTGCGGGGGTTATTACGGCACTAATGTCAAAGTGGCGTACGACAAATTGGCTGTTGACGATAAGCAGCAAAGTGCTTTAGAAGTTGAGGATGAGATTCGAAAAGCACTCAATGATTATAGCGATAGTGAAACTGAAGATGACTTGGATTTATAACACTTGGTTCTGAAAGACACTCACTCGTCTTCAGGATATAATGTTACTTTTCAACTATGAAAAAGAATTCGTAAAAATAGATTGAAATTACTTTCAAAATATTACAGGTATATAAATAGTAAAACAGAATTAAGAATACTCTTTCTAAATTACACTTTTATTAAATAAATATTCAGCCCAAGCACTCATATAGTAACTTTTTTACCAACTGCGTACATCCATGAATCACGACGTGTATTCGCAGACTTTGTCGTACACATGCAATTTATGTTTTATTTGACTTATTTAGTGATAAGTGATAATTCGAACAGGGCAAAATGTGATATTACAGTACAGCGTGTCACAATTTTCTAATAGAGGTGCCACGAACACCAATATTCGGCTTTCGGTAGCCGAATGTTCGGCGAAAATGTGTATTCATAATTCAGAAGAAAAATGATATTTCATACAGGATATATGGATATAATATTATAGTTACGATACGAGAATAAATTTTATAACTTTCGATTGCTAGGTGCCTGATGAATACACACAAATACAAAGCTATTGAGGAGACCAAGTGACGCAGTTCACACGGGATAATACTTTTGCGCACATATTTACCTCAGTGCTCTTCTCTTAAACATCATATTTTTTTTCAAATAACTTTTGAAATAAATACGTGCAATAGAGTATTTCTAATTTTTCAACGGTATACTATAGTAGTTGTTACAGTTGTACAACGACAAAATCTACTTTCGTGGCAGGTTTTAAGTTTAGTTATATCATAACTGAACTTTATTATATATACCTATACATTTAAAGTACATATTGTATCCTATATCCATTTTTATACATTTGTTGCCGAAACGTAGCATTTACCCGATTACCGAATATTAATAAATCCCAATTATTCGAATATTACGAATATTTTATCAAAATATTCGTGGCATCTCTAATTTAGGTTAGGATTTTGGAAATGCTCATTTTATTACACATTTAGTAAGTGAGGGATAAAAATCGAAAATAAAATTAGGTATTATATTTGACCCAAAGAGCTAAACAACTCTTTTCCAAATCAGACGTTTTAATTTAATATCTCAATAACTATTGGTTTTTACTTTTAATATAAATTTTTATTTTTTTTGTATTTAAATTTTCTAATTACATTCCATTTTTATATTCTACTTAATAATAAGCTATAAGAGATTAAGGCTAGTTAATTTTACTTATTAATGTTATAATATTATGAACTTTCACATCACAAAACAAGGATACTTGGTAATAATGGAATAGAATGTTGTGAAATTTTTTTTCGTTACGTTTAAACTTACAAGTGTATGGTTTCTAAATCATCATGTGAGATTATGATTTGGTTGTGAAGATTTTTATCGTTTTTAAAAGGTACATTTGATTAATAATAATACGATATGGCATTTGAAATATTGGCTATTATATTTTATTTTACAATTTAGGAATATTAACACAAAAAGATATTGAATATATAAATTTTATAATTGCCAGCATTATGTTACATTTATTTTTTACTTTAGAAAAAAAAACGAAGTGTCTAATTTATCTTGATGAACATATAAATAAAAAGTAAAAACAATAAAGAGTTTGATTCATTCTTTCAAATGAGTCATGGTAAATGACGATCTGACTTGAACGGCGTTATAAGACACACAGTTTCTTACAATAAAATTTATTTTGGTCCATATATTTTTTCTATTATTCTTATCTTCCTTCTGTTATCCAATGATTTTACTTCCAAGCTCGAGGTACAGTGCAGAAGGTAAAACTGCGGATTTCGCTGATGACTCTTCAAGCCTTTTTTCTTGTGCAAAGGTTATTAAAATGTGGTCAAATTGATGTCTGACGATTGCCGTTTTCCGTCCTTCCATTGTTGTTTGTGAGGATCAGAAGTCAATTAGTCGCCATATTCAAATCTCAAGGAACGAGACGATTTGGCTGTACTTATATTCTATTCCGTCTTCTTATTATTATTTTCTCTTTCTAGACCAGCACTATAGAGACACTTCTACTGACCTTAAAGCCGTCATAGATGACGGTCCTGTTTCAATAAAACATAAAAAAATACCTTGATTTTTGACCAATGTATATCCAGATTAAAATTTAGGATTACATACCTATGTAATATTTCTATTGTGCTCGTCTATCTATCTCTCGTAACGAAGCTGGGTACTAACATTTGATAATATTTTTTATACACGTTTAGTAGTGCAGTGCCGTGAAACGGGCTATATAATCTTACATTATGTATAATAATACATAAAACATGTCTATGTCACAATATAATAATTTACATTTAATTTATATAGTGTTAAACTCAACTCATAGTAGTAGTTTTATAAAGTTAATAATAATCACAATATAAAAGCATAATAATAGGTAAATTGCTCAAGTTGCCATTTTTGTACTGAGACTGCTCGGTTTATGTAAATATTGAGTGTAAATAAATGAGTTCCTATTTTATTGTTGTTTTATTAATACAACTATTTTAATTAATCACGTAAATAACTTATAACTTTAGCTTTACACAACAATGTTCTAAATATGATAAAAGCAATACAACGAGACATATGGGATATTTCAAGCTGTTGTAAAACGCGCAATCTAAGATAGTCTGTAATAATGTCTGTAGTAATGACTAAGATAGTCGGTTTTCAAACAAGAATACAGTTAAGTCTAGGAGCTATGGAGCCCTCTTCTTTGCTCCGATTGCGCGTTTTACAACAGCTTGAAAAATCCCATATGTTTCGTTGGATTGCTTTTATCATATTTACAACATTATTAATCAAAACAATCTTTGTTTTGATTGTTATTTAGAGCATTTTATCTTCATATGAATAGTCTGATTCGGATGCAGCTTTTTTCAATACATAACCACAATTGAACTATGAGTAAACCTTGTAACTACTAAGTACTAGTAACTACTAAGCTAAACTTGTAGCAAAGTAAACTGAAACTGTTTGCGAAACCAGAGGCACTGCGAACACGTTGCTGTCCCATATGAGTACAGGAATCTAGGTCACTTATGCAAGAACACAACATAAGGTTATAGCGACATACTTAAGACCAAAGGTGGTTGCCATCCAGACAAGCTTGGGGCCCTACCGTACCTACGTAGCTATTGTTTTGTCGCCTTTTACGACAGCACGACCGTGTGGCCGGGGGACCACAAGGGTTATTCTTACTCCACCCCTGCAAGGAGAAAAGAGCGCCAAAAAATAAGAACGGTCCCCAGTGTTTTTGAACAAAATAATTAATACCTTTAGTATTGTAACGACCTTTTAGGTTCAGAATTTTTGGTTTTAATAACTTATATACAACTATTGTAATATTTTTCTAAGGGACGAATCCCACATCTCCAAACGTAACACAGACCGAACACGTCGTATTGGGGTATGTTGATTTATAGTAAGGTGCCCTCCGCATTATAGGCTCATCAATAACACTGATGCTTTCGCCAACGCCTGCAAAAATGCTATTATTGCAAACATCCCCCAGCATAAACGCGTATCTACGATCAATAAAGCTAATGTATTGGGAAATAGGACCCATTGCATTGATACAGTTTGACTAGAAGCGACGTTGGTCTATAATAGAATAGGGTGTAAAATTGCTTAGGAGCTATCGCCTCTCGCATGCATTAATCTCTTAAAATTGTCTTATCTTATCTTTCACCTTTTTGTGTCTGAAATACAGCAATTTAAAGTTGTGTGCCTTCTCGATTTTGAGGCGGGCCTCATTTAAGTTAGAGCCAGCAAGAAAAAAACATGAGGTAGATGGAACAGGCTCGCTACGGTTACGGTGGCACCGGCTTTGACGTAAGGAGACTCTCCTTTTTAACGGCAAAAAGGTGGAAAGGGAGGGAGAGATATTATGAGCTCTCGCAACTTTGTTCTCACACAGTGATGTCTTTTGGCTCTACGTTACCACCGTCTCGAGGAATCTACATGTCGATCTACGTATACTCGACTCAGCAGTTTCAACAAAACGTACCCAATTCAGGTAATATCTTATATATCAGGTAGTAGCTTTTAATACATAAAAGGAAAAACGAAGAAACATACGTAAAAAGTAGAATCAGCAGATGTGGTTTGTTATGAAGATGTTGCTTGAGTATATTATACTACTGCGATAGATGATACTAAATTTTTCAACAATGACAAATAGCAAAAAGGGTACCACTGGGTTTTTCTATCACGTTGTGGTTCGACAGTAATCGTCCCCATGTAAAACAAATTCAGTAGACAATTTATTTTTGTGCCCTTTAGTTGGTAGAAGTGGCTCTATGTTAAAGTAATAAGACGCACAGAAATTTTTCACATAACACAAAAACAAGGACCGAAATAATGCTATGTACTAAAGTGGTTTTATTGTGAAAGCTTCTCATGCAACTATAAAAAAGCTCTTGTAAAAAATAGTCAAAATTAAATAGCCTTTATTAAAATAAACTATATTGTAAATTATAATATGTTGATTTCATACAATCAATTTATAATAATAAACTAATTATCCTACCTAAACATAACGAAAGAAGAAGTTTCAATACAAGTAATTTATGCCTAAAGCAATTTACTAATTAATTAACTTGTATATAAAAAAATACATTAAATATTAAACAATAAAAGCTCCTAAAATAACTGATCTATTGAAACATATAGTAAAGAGGTCCTTACGCCCCCGACCCTTGTGTAGGTGTCATCTTAACACTTCAAGTTCTGCCAAAAATCCAATAATATACATTAGGGGTGCAAAGATAAATTATTTTATATAAAGTAAAAGTTTTTATGTATCCTACTGAGTCATATTTATAGAAGATAAAAGTATTCCGACCTGTGCTATGGGATCGGCCGGCCAGTCTGTACGTGGGCCATAGGATAGCGAGGGTTTTAGTAGGTAGTCAGAGATCGAATAACTATCCCGGAGTCTCATATACCCCCGACCTCCCAGAGCTATGTGGGACATCGTCGACGGAGTTTTTCTTCGAGTAAAAAAGACAAAACTACAAGTTACCTATTACGGGAGTAGGAAAAGAGAGTAGGAGTACTATATATTTTCAAAATTTTGACGGTCTGCTGAACGGTATAGTAAGAAAACGGCAGGCAGGAAGTTAGAAAGTTCTGACAATCACACGATAAAAGGGTTTATCCTTAACACATCACTTCCGGTTCATTTGGCGACGATAATCGACTTAGGATTGGTTTAGATCCTGTATGCTTTTGCACCAAAAACGCGTGACCTTATTTTATTTCAGGAACTGCATACACGGATTATTTTAAAGAATAACTGACGGTTGCTGATAATAATATTAAGTTAGTAGCCTGTTAATTTGTTGTCAACCATTATTTATGTACAATAAAGCACTCTAACTAGGACTTAATGAACCTGGTGATGATGACGTTCGGGTACTTTGTCAACCTTATATGTCACTGTTTTTTTTGATATTCCCCCATTTTCGTGTTTCCCCCTGCTTCCCCATTTCCCAACCTTTCGTCATTTTTATTTTGTTATGGGCAGGGTTCGTCTATCTCTATCCAAAGTAACACTCGCGTCGCTCTCAAAATTTGGCCCGCATGTTTGGTGTAACTTTTCCAGGTGGACCCAGTTTCAAAGGTTTTTGCTCTTGGACTTCTGGGTCAAATGATAATCGCTCTATATAAAACCAAATTAAGCTTAAGATGGAAAGAATGAAAATGTATTTATTGAGGATTTTAAATATTTTCAACAATTTATTATAATTAAATCTTATATTTATATCCCAAATTGGTTCTAAGCTATTCTAATGATTTTTTACGTGGGATATTCGAGTACAAGAAATGAAAGTATTCGAAGGGGCCCATAATTGAGACGCTTTACTGTTTCTCTGCTTCAAAATGAGAGCCACCGGATTGTAAGAATAGATTGTTAAATGCAGGAAACAAATTCATTTAAATTATCATATTAGAGATCTCAACCAGAATGGTAATTATAGACCGTACGTATTTGAGTCTAAAAAAACCATGTCATACATTTAAGTTATGATAACAAGGAAAGTAATAAATAAATATAATAATAAATATATTAGGACATTTCACACAATGCCATCTGGTCCCAAAATAAGTTGCATAGCACCTGTGATATGGATACTAGACAACTGAATATACTATATACTCGTATTTTTCTTTTGTTAATTAATACATATGATACATAAACATCCAGACGCTGGATGGGAATCGAACCCGTGACCTCCGCAAAAATACCGACGTACGTTATCCGTTACACCAAGTGGTCATCATAAAACTTCTAAAATTCATTTGACATAGATAGACAATGTGAAACACTTGCAACTTATTTTCGAATAACTACCCAAATGTATTCTCCAAAAATTCTAACATCATCAGTGACCACAAATTTGACTGTATAGATATTCCCTTGACACATTGTATCATTTATGATGTGCCTCATAAATCATTCGCGCTCAGATAAGAGTTAACAGATCGTAAATGGTATTCGGCCACGGTGCTAAAGCCATGTTATAAAACAACTCATGTGCGCCTATCTAAAAGCCTCTTTATGGACCTGGATCCTTTTATAATCCATAGACTGACCAACGGGGAATATCAGACTATTTCTTGATATCAATAGAGATGGCTGGAACAGTAATTTAGCCGAATATTTGCCGAACTCTGCAGAAACGTCGTGTTTGATAATAACAAGTGAGGTAAGAGCTATATTTATAGAGCGCGCGAGTATGCAATTAAACAGGTTGAGTCACAAAATCATATATCTACTTGGAAAACTACTTTAAACCTCATTTATTTGTATATAAAACATTTTAGAAGCGCGAGCGTGTCGCTCTCTCAGACACCATCTTTCACAACTCAGTCTTACGTCATCCTTCTTATCTTTTTCACACTTTCATACATTTCGCTCTTTCATTCACATAACACTAAAAATTTTCAGTTTTTTCCAATAGTATATCATCCCATATATTTACATTACAATAGTATATAGTAGCGAAGTATCATGAACATTAGAAACACAAAAACTAAAGCTAGTGTTTTTCTTCTCGCCATGACAGCGGTTGTATGTCATATATATATATATATATATATATATATATATATATATATATATATATATATATATATATATATATATATATATATATATATATATATATATATATTTCTAGACAATTCACTCCTATTCTATCTATTCCCAAAGTAAGCTGTAAAGCGCTTGTGTTTTGGGTACTTGATTTACTACTTATATACTTTTTTTTGTAAATAATTACATATATAAGCAGACGCGGGACGTGAATTGAAACGTAACCACATTTGGCGTTTTTACGTTTTTAGGTAGGTGTTAGTCGTTGCGCCAAAGAGGCTGTCAATATTTTGTATCATAACTACTTCACCATGAAAGAAAATATCAAGAGAAGTGAAGACAATAATATTAAATCGACGAGATTCGTCTGGAGTAGCGCCTTAATAAATTTCAACAAATTAATGTAATAAATTATATATATTAATACTTATACAATTTCTTTATTATTTATACATGATTACAAAATAATTGAAACTTTAATCCCCTCACTACGATTGTTTCATGGGGTATCTAAAAATGTAATGCGATTCAAATAAGAATAGGAAAATGACCTCTATCTGTCAATGTCACTAGAAAAGTACGGTTTGGAATGAATCCTTATTTGCGTATCAATAATGATGAGTGGAATTGAAGTCATAAATACAGGTAACATACTTAATTTTATTTTAAACAACAATTAGTGGAATAATTATTAAAAACCTATGCTATGACGTTACAACATGGCGCAAAGTCGATCCTATTATATTCCGAAGAAATTATAATTTATTTAATTATACTATACAAATTCTGTCAAGAAAATTAAAAATAATATACTTAATATTAATAACATTCTATGTCTAAATTTAAAAATGCGATGTCCTCTAAATACGTTGATTACGTGTATATTTTTCATGGTTTGTATTAAAATGTGTGCCGAATATTACGAAAATAGGTCCACAGCCGAATTGTGGCCGAATATTTGGGTAGCTCTTGTTATCACGTTCTTTCCTTAAAGCCATTGGAAAAATCTGAATGTTTACATACTCGATATGAGATTGCTATTGACTCCTGTGAATGCGATGTTTTTATGTGGGTTTGTATGGATATATTTTGATGATTACATCTTCCTGAGACTGCTCGAGTTGTAAGAGCTTACTCTAAATTGATAAAACGAGATAAAAAAAATTACAGTTTAAACTATACTTACATCTATTTCACATAATTTTTGTGGCTCTGTTTTTTTTATTGGCATTGAAGAGGCAGGCTAACGTCCAGCTTAATATTAAGCAGTTACCGTTGCCTATAGATGTTTGCAACGCCAGAGGCACCACTAACCGTACGCGTAGGGAGACTGGTCACTTATGTCGGCACACAACACTGAATAGTTATGGCGTACTAGGTATAGTTAGGATTGTTGTCACTTTGACGGTAGGCCGCCCTCGGCCGCAGGGGTCAATATTCTTAGTCTCCTGCACAAAGAATAATTTGTAATAATAACATAAGAACTGTTCAGGGAAAAGAGTGTCAAGGACATCTATGCAAGTATATTTGCATAAATTTTGTCTTGAGACATTCTGAAACATTCCCTAAGTCTTTGAAGTTTAAAAGTATAAACTTTACGTAATTTCAACATTTCCAGTTAGAAGATCGGAACATCGATAAAGTTTAATCGAAAACCACTATTTAAGACTCGTTCGATTTCTTCGAACCAATTATCAGTACATTAAAGTTTCTTTCGCAAAATGTGATTTAATGAAGCTAAAATAAGTATTTGAGAAATTTCTAGACGCATTAAGATTGGCGTTGCTCGTCTGTTACTTGTGATTATGTTAATTTACTTAAAATCAAGTATTTTTAAAAGCAAAATTATTACTTTTTCTGATTCACAGGCTTCAGGAAACGTTCTCGAGTATCATAGCAAATAAATAGTCATATGAGGCCTATCAATGTTAATGTGACTCAAAACATTAGACAATCTAAGGCAGTGGCACGTAAAACATCCTTTCAATAGAAGTAACGATTGGGACCGTAAAAAGCAGTTTTTTAACGAAAGTAAAGGAACTGAATGAAAAATAATGAAAGCAATAAAGTTTTCTAATACTGTCGTATAATATTAAAAAAAATATTACACGATGCCGTTTCCACTTTATGTTATTTATTTCATTAATATTGCACACAAAGCAAGTAATATTTTTATTGCAAATAAACAGCAGCAGGATGTTTGCGACGGTTAGGGCACCATGATCACGCTGCTGGTCGCATAGGGGTACTGGAACCTGGGCAACTGATGCCGAACACAATATTATTATGGCGGCATATTTATGCCGCCATAATAATATAATTATAAATATAAACCAACAGTGGTTGCTATCCATTATCACTCAGCCGAAGCACGAAAACAAAGCAAATAAATTATGCATATAATAATTATACGTGCAGGGGCGGAGAAAGAATACTAACCTCTGCGGCTGGGGTCGGCCTGTCGTAAAAGGCGACAAAACAACCCACCCTAGCTACGTGGTAGGGCCTCAAACCCGTCTGGATGGCAACCATCTTTGGTTTTAAGTATCCCGCCATAATAATTCGCCACTGGGTACAGCTGCACGCACCAGTCGCGACATGGACATTTTGATCATTTTATATTTGTGTTTACTAACAATAGATTTTTAAGTTTACTTATAATTTACTAACCCACTATGGACATGATTTTGTAACTGTCTGAAATAAATAAATAATAATAATAATAACCTTGTGTTGTATTCCGACATTAGTGACCCAAGTTCCTGTACCCTTATGGGACAGCAGTCTGTTCGCGATGCCACTAGTGTTGCAAACATCCATAAGCGACGGTAACTGCCAAATTTTCAGGGTCCAAATTCCAACAAGATTGGAATGGACAAAGGGACCAGATCCACCGGAACATAATAGTCTGGTATGGTACACTGATGGATCCAAAATGGAATCAGGTACAGGGGCGGGAGTATACGCGAAAGACTACAAATGTAGTAAAAGCTTGGGAAAAATGGCAAGTGTATTCCAGGCTGAAACATATGCCATTATAACCTGTGCTCAGGAGAACATAGATAGAGGCACCAGAGGCAAATCTATATATATTCTCAGTGACAGTCAAGCTGCAATCAAGGCCATCGCCTCCTTCAAAGTTGACTCCAGACTTGTCCTGGATGCCATCCAAACCTTGAATGGACTTGGAAGGCATAACAGGGTAAGATTAATGTGGGTCCCGGGACACGAGGGAGTACATGGCAATGAAATGGCAGATGAACTGGCAAGAGAGGGCTCAACTAATGATTTTATGGGTCCGGAACCATGTGTAGGCATTCCGACTAGCCTCGTGAAGGCCACATTCAGGGATTTTGCAGACCGCAGTCAACAACAACACTGGCTGACTAGAATCGGTCTGGAACACTCCAAAAAATTTTTGGGATCCACGTACAAAGCACGAGGATCCATCTGGAACATGAGCAGGGGGCAAATACGCTACTTGCTTGGAGCCTTTACTGGGCACTTTGGAACCAACAACATGCTCATGAAAATGGGTCTAACCGCGACACCCATGTGCAGGTTGTGTGGGGAACATACAGAACGCATGGAACACCTACTGTGTACATGTGATGCATTGGCCAGGAGGCGAATGAATCTTTTGGGGGTAGGATATCCAACACCGGAAGACTACAGGCTCCTATCTCCATACCTCATTGTTAGGCTCATGAAGCAGATCTTCAAGGAGATTGGAGAGGAGTGATTGCTATCTAGGGGAACACAAAAGATCCCATTGGGTCGAAGTGTCCGAGATATTTCTCGGCCCCAAAATAAGATAAGATAACTGCCAAATTCTAAGCGGGACGTTAGCCTGCCTGTTATTCTACAGCATTAAAAAAATATATATACTCAAAACGGTTACAAGATAAAATGAAAAACCTCGTATGCTAAGAAATTTTTTAATTATGTAATATTAATCTGTTTTCATTAATTCTCCGACAACACATCCAACAGCATTATGAAAAAATCCCTACCCCGTTGTAAGAAAATCGAAAAAATAATTCAGCTTGGCCAGTGTTTTAGGTAGTAAATTAATCTTACCCGTGTTTACTAAAGGGTTATAAGTTGTAATCTTTACTCTTGAATCGGTGTTCAAAGTTTGAACATTGTAGTCTAGACGGGTGCCTTCGTCAACTCGTTGAAGACGGTTGGACAGCCGAACATTATTACATTGTACAACAACTCAACAAATATTTTTTGCTGACTAACAGTCTTCAATATTCTTTAATAGCCATTGTTTTGCTATTTTACTAATAATAATGTTACTATATGTATTTCTTGTTATAAACGTTTTATTTTGTATACATTTAAAACGTCTATTTCGCAGCGCGAGGTCTGATGTCGAGTATCTCGGGGTGAACACAATTTCACGCCATTTTGCGTTGCGGTCCTTCTATAACATATCCTTTTCTTATGTAAAACAGTACAAGTACATAGATTAATTTATTTATAACAAATTAAAACAATGCATTACAGTTAGAACATATCACATATCATTTATTTTAATAAACATTATTATTACAGATAATGTTAATATTAATATTTGTAACTTAAATATAAGTCAAAAATAAAGTCATTTAAAAGTAATTATTAAAATAATTAAATATGTTATCAGTAGGTCACCATCTCATTGTTTCTATGATAACTTACATGTATAAAAAATATTAAGAATGTTTCGTCTCTTTCCAAATGTGTATATTGAGATATTAGAGCCACATAGGTATATTGTAATAATAATAACAGTTCGTAACCACCCACGGCTTACGTAGTAACTAGTTATTAATCTGTGCCACGGCTGGGCTTCAGTCTCATCTATCCCCATCTTAAAGAGAACGGACCCATATACCCACTACGCTTTTCTACAGATTGGCGAATTACAAATATCGGCGCTCTCGGTATACAGGTGTCTTCTTTACTGTTAGTACGTAGCAATTATTTTATTAAAACGTAAGTAGTTCAATATTTTACAGTTAATAATACAGATTTAAAAAATATCTTATAAAATAACTATCATTTTACAAAGAGCTCGGAAAAATGGTCGGAGGGAATGTGGTTATGTTTATAAAAAAAAAATATTATAAATTGCACATACATAATGAGAAAATCGCTCTAAGCAGTGTAAACTATCGTGGGAATCTAGTCCATAGTTGATTCAGAGATACTATCTGGCTACTATATACCTATAAGGATATAATTGTTCTCAAATTATTACACATTTTTTTAAGTTGCCATATATTGACATCACTCGAAACATATACTGCGATTACGATTCTGTCGTTTGGACTG
The DNA here is from genome assembly GCA_963693495.1 of Malacosoma neustria. Taxonomy (NCBI): domain Eukaryota; kingdom Metazoa; phylum Arthropoda; class Insecta; order Lepidoptera; family Lasiocampidae; genus Malacosoma; species Malacosoma neustria. The sequence continues at coordinate 13,853,178 of OY856377.1, read as the reverse complement.
CTGTTGGCGATACGAAACGTTTTCTCATCACCATCAGGGTAAACCAAAGATCCATCTCTAGTCCGTTTCTGTTCAGTAAGTCAATGTTTAACATCTCATAGGATCCGAGAATCGCCTTCGCTGGTATGGCCACGTTTTACCGCAACCGGCTACTTATGTAGGGAAGAAATGTGAGCTATGCCACCTTTGTCGGGCCCTGGCAGGAGGGATAGGCCCAAAAATTGCTGACTTGACGTCGTAAAATGTGATATGCGTACCAATGGACTGACTACCAGAGATGCCGGGGACCCTGCGAGGTGATGAAGAAAAAGTCGGAAAGTAGACCCCGGGCACCGAAGCGGATGTTTGAATTGAAACCGGGATTTAACGTTAAGATGATGATAATGACGACTGGTTTTTGTTCAGTTAATAAATATTAGTGTTAGTGAAAATTTATAAGCAATACAGTCTCACAATCAGTTTCCAATTGATCCCAACTTTAAAGCTAGGCTTCAATACTCGGCTTAACTTGACTAACTTAGTACATAAATAACTTGAATCCAGTTTAATCAGCGGTTTACGATATGTCGAATAACATCGTAACTACATGAAAGTTGTTCCATTAGTTTCGTGAGACCAATATGGGGTAGACGGAAATTAATTGTTTGTCTACCGTCAAATATGCAAATTTTCATTATTCACAAATTAATAGATTTCTTAATATTTCAATCGAAGGAATAAATGACTTATACAAATGCACACAAATACACTGATCTGCAACAAAATCCCTCTTCAAAAAATTATGTCATAAAATATAAAAATTTTGAAGTTTTGAATCTGTTCAAAATGGCGGATTTTTTCTATCACGTCTAGATTTTTTGATATGAATTTTTTCCAAAATATCATAAATTTAGGGTTATTTTAATTAGTTTTATGCGTTAACAATATAAACAAAGTATATACAATCAAAAAAGGCTTTTTCTAGTAGTAGGAGAAAGAAGGAAGGAAGTGCCAAAAGTGATTTGTATGGTAGTACATATATAGGTATATGCGACTGCATTCACTGTGACTTTACAATAGTTAGTTGATAACTTGTCTTTTTATTGTTTACGTTCTTTATTTTTTCATAAAATTCATATTATATATATATTTAGTATTATATGTGTAAGTTATCTATTTTTTTATGAACAGAGATAATTAATATAATACAAAAGCTGACAACTACCGACAAATCTTTAGCTTTAGGATGCAATATGTCACTCAAAATTCATTTTTTGGACTCGCATATAGATTTTTTTTTTCGGGAAATCTCGGTTCCGTATCAGATGAGCATGATGAAAGGTTTCATCAGGGTATTATGCATATTGAACGACGCTACAATAGAAAATGGTCAGCAGCAATGTTTGCTGATTTTTGTTAGTCGATTCGCCGAGAAACTTCGATGGAAACGATGAAAAGCAAAAAACCTACAAAATAACTTGAATTATATTACCATAATAATATAAATATAATATTTCTATAACTTGTGACTGTAAAATTAGCATGTTTTGCTGAAAAACTTAGACCATAGTCTTTTTTAACTTTTTTATAATTATTGTTATTTTGATAATATCGTTTTTTTAATTAAATGGACATTGTATTTAAAATCTATGTGCTGTATTAATTTGCATGTTAATTTCCGTGCGTGTAAAAAAATTATTTGCATACCTGCGATATCAAAAAATATCTGTAAAAGTGAATGCAAGATGGATGAAATGACTAGTGACGAGTATATGGCCACTAAAGGAGATCCCTCCTTTCCCAAAGAAAAGATGGAGGGATTGTTTGAAAGATGATATGGCAAAAAGGTGAAAGTTAGGGTGATAACTAATAAAGAAGATTAGAAGGAGAGTACATGTCGTGCTGACCCTCTAAGAATCACTCTCGGGGATTCTTCTGACTGTCGTCAGACTCCCCTACTCTCCAATGACAAACCGAACGGTGCATTACCCTACTGTATATACTAGTAAAAGAGGTAATCCATTGGTTGCCGTTTCTTAATCACCATTGATAGGTGCTATTCTTATATCTGGCGGGGGTCACATATTTTTGAGGGCAGAAAAGTGGACCTTATTAGTGCCTTGCCAGAAGTCCAGGGGAAAGCTGACGCAAGTATTCAAAGCTAGAACATTCTCAGCTCTGTTATAGGCACCACTCGACTGGCTAGTGAATGGTAGCCATTCACTACCGGAAGCGCTTGTGGGGGATCGCAGGATCGACTTTTGGTCATAGCTTTCGACGCCTCCGTTTCGCGCACCTATAAGTGATTTCCGGGTGACATTTTCCCCGAGAAGCACTCAATCTGGGAGGTCGCACCACTACCTCTGCCGGATAAGCTCCTCGGATATCTTGGCTGGCGACGTAACTGTAGGGAAAAGAAAGTATGCGTAACGGAGCCAATCTCTATTCGTTATCCATCTGCGTATAGGTAGCACCGCCACTTCCTGTTCTCTTTCCCTCAAGGCAGCCTCTTTCCGATGGATAACTTGTCCACAGAAGGATACCATCAGAACCTAGCAATCCTCCTTACAAAGCATAATCAAAACTTTTATTACCATCTTTACCTTTTTTTCTTTTTTTACCATCTTTTAGTACCTCTGAAAAGAAATACTTAAATAATTTGACGCATTTCGCAATATCCATGAAACTAAGTATTCAGCCCCACTCTTATAGGCGAGTCCACACGTCTACTACATGACGATAAATTAATCCATTTAACCATGAAATAAAACACCCTGTCAAAGCTAGACAGATCACACTTTACGGCGTTCGTAACACGACATTTCCTTCATAATAAGCCCAAGAGAAACTACAGAAGGAATTATTTATGGGGGTCTTACGATCGTCCTATTAAGGCGGGACCTCACGTAACTGGCCCCAGTCACGCGCCATTGCCAAATTTGTCATTTCACCCATTTTTATTCCCACTGATAAGTTTTGACAGGTCTTTGTGTTCACAGAGAAGTAAAAACTAGGTAGGCTGAAGTACCTGCTTTAAAAATTGTTCAGTCACAGTAAAACAATGTCAGTAAGTTTTCTTCAAAATTTCGCTTGTGATCAATTTTTTTATTGCTGTAGGGCAGCAGACAGGCTGACGGCCCGCTTAGAATTTAGCAGTTACCGTCGCCTGCAGTCCCATAAGGGTACAGGAACTTGGGTCACTAATGCCAGAACACAACACAAGGTTATTACGGCGGCACACTTAAGACTAAAGGTGGTCGCCATCCAGACGGACTTGAGGTCCTACCACGTAGCTAGGATGGGTTGTTTTGTCGCCTTTTACGACAGATGTTAGTAATCTTTCTCCGCCCCTGCACGGATAAAAATATGGATATGATTTGTAAATGTAAACAATATGTTAGTTCAATGCACATCCAAGTATTTTTCCTAGTTGGTTGAATCTGACGCTTTCTCTTCGAAGATCGAGGAATACTGTCTACACCTTCTTGGATCGATGTTACTCGGTGACTTTCCTTTTCTCGACCAAACCAAATGGTTTCCTTACTTTCCTTAATAATTGTAACAGCCCACAACGTCCCACAGCTGGGCTCCGCCCGCATTCTAGAGAGAACAGTATTCCTGCCACGCTTTTCCGAAGCGAATTGACGTAGTTGTTACTTGTAATCAAACAAATAGCCAAAGTGTCGAAGTCTAGGTTAGGTAGGTTACTAAACTTAAGACATAAATAATTCGTTTTAAAACGAACATTGCAGTGTTTACAATAATCACTGCTCTTCGCCTACTCCGTGCAGGAGCGGTAAGGGGCGTAAGACTACTAACCCCTGTGGCCGGGGTCGGCCTGTCGTAAAAGGCGATAAAACAACCCATACTACGTGGTAGGGCTTCAAGCTCGTCTGGACGGCAACTACCCTTAGTTTAATAGTATGCCGCCATAATAACCTTGTTTTGTGTTCCGGCATTAGTGACCCAGTACCCCTATGGGACAACAGCGTTTTCGCAGTGCCCCTAGCGTCACAAACATCTTTAGGTGACAGTAACTACTTACTGTTAAGTGGACCTTCAGCCTGTCTGCTGTTCCTCAGCAATAAAAAAAAAACAATATATTATCATTAATTTTCCTAATCATTAATTTAATAATAACTTTCATGCAATACCCTAAATCAGGATCAATTTCCTTATATAAACAAGTGACGCTAATTGACTCGGACCTCAAAAACTTGCGTTATTTATTACAAAAGCTGGCGTTTCCCCAAATTTATCCGGAAAAGTTGTCCGCCGCTTGTTTGCCCGCAATTGAGCTGCTATTTTCGGACATTATAACTTTTCATTCTAATTTTTGTTTTGCCAAAAGCATTATTATTGATGTAATGAAATGTGATTCTACCATAAATATACACTACTCATTTGTAACTAATAGTAGCATATAATACTACATTGCTGTAAATTCCTTAATAAAAGATTTTTTTTTAAATTATTGGCATTATGATACAGATTTTTATCCGTGCAGGGGCGGAGAAAGAATACTAACCTCTGCGGCCGGGGTCGGCCTGTCGTAAAAGGCGACAAAACAACCCACCCTAGCTACGTGGTAGGGCCGCAAGCCCGTCTGGATGGCGACCACCTTTGGCCTTAAGTATGCCGCCATAATAACCTTGTGTTGTGTTCCGGCATTAGTGACCAAAGTTCCTGTACCCTGTACCCTTATGGGACAGCAGCATGTTCGCGATGCCACTGGCATTGCAAACACCTATAGGCGACGGTAACTGCTAAATTCTAAGCGGGCTGTCAGCCTGTCTGCTGTCCTACGCAATAAAAAAAAAAAAGATGAGAAATCAAACTTAGAATCCTTTCCAAATATACCTAAAGGCTTGTTAGGAGTGGTTCCCCGCCCGTCGTTCACTGGGCAGGTAGGATTTGTACCCAAGTTCGTGGCTCAAATATCCCAGAATACTTCAAACTTTGATTACACATGCCGCAGTTTCGGAGTGAGCATTCAGACTTAGGTTTAATTAGATTCAGATATTTATCTTGAACGTTACACAATAGTCATGCAATTACATGTATGAGCGAATAGGTTGTACACATGCGTCACGGCAGCCTTCATCAAACTGCAAACTCGTGGTGCCAGATGACGATGCCAAACCTAATAGACCTCTCGCTCTCAATAACCAATAGTCTCCAGTTACAACCCATGAAAGTTGGATAAAAATTAACTTATAAAATTATGATTCATTACGTAATTACGTAGTGACATCCTGTCGTCTTATCGATGATCCTATATTCTCAGACGGTCTGGATAGGTTAGCCTTCGGAGATATCGCGTTACTTTGTGAGTTCTACTGTCTGTACAACTGAGAATGTTCTGAGGTTCAGGCATCACGCCTTCATTAATCGATGACCCTATATTCTCAGACGGTCTGGATACGTTAGCCTTCGGAGATATCGCGTTACTTTGTGAGTTCTACTGTCTGTACAACTGAGAATGTTCTGAGGTTCAGGCATCACGCCTTCATTAATCGATGACCCTATATTCTCAGACGGTCTGGATACGTTAGCCTTCGGAGATATCGCGTTACTTTGTGAGTTCTACTGTCTGTACAACTGAGAATGTTCTGAGGTTCAGGCATCACGCCTTCATTAATCGATGACCCTATATTCTCAGACGGTCTGGATACGTTAGCCTTCGGAGATATCGCGTTACTTTGTGAGTTCTACTGTCTGTACAACTGAGAATGTTCTGAGGTTCAGGCATCACGCCTTCATTAATCGATGACCCTATATTCTCAGACGGTCTGGATACGTTAGCCTTCGGAGATATCGCGTTACTTTGTGAGTTCTACTGTCTGTACAACTGAGAATGTTCTGAGGTTCAGGCATCACGCCTTCATTAATCGATGACCCTATATTCTCAGACGGTCTGGATACGTTAGCCTTCGGAGATATCGCGTTACTTTGTGAGTTCTACTGTCTGTACAACTGAGAATGTTCTGAGGTTCAGGCATCACGCCTTCATTAATCGATGACCCTATATTCTCAGACGGTCTGGATACGTTAGCCTTCGGAGATATCGCGTTACTTTGTGAGTTCTACTGTCTGTACAACTGAGAATGTTCTGAGGTTCAGGCATCACGCCTTCATTAATCGATGACCCTATATTCTCAGACGGTCTGGATACGTTAGCCTTCGGAGATATCGCGTTACTTTGTGAGTTCTACTGTCTGTACAACTGAGAATGTTCTGAGGTTCAGGCATCACGCCTTCATTAATCGATGACCCTATATTCTCAGACGGTCTGGATACGTTAGCCTTCGGAGATATCGCGTTACTTTGTGAGTTCTACTGTCTGTACAACTGAGAATGTTCTGAGGTTCAGGCATCACGCCTTCATTAATCGATGACCCTATATTCTCAGACGGTCTGGATACTTTAGCCTTCGGAGATATCGCGTTACTTTGTGAGTTCTACTGTCTGTACAACTGAGAATGTTCTGAGGTTCAGGCATCACGCCTTCATTAATCGATGACCCTATATTCTCAGACGGTCTGGATACGTTAGCCTTCGGAGATATCGCGTTACTTTGTGAGTTCTACTGTCTGTACAACTGAGAATGTTCTGAGGTTCAGGCATCACGCCTTCATTAATCGATGACCCTATATTCTCAGACGGTCTGGATACGTTAGCCTTCGGAGATATCGCGTTACTTTGTGAGTTCTACTGTCTGTACAACTGAGAATGTTCTGAGGTTCAGGCATCACGCCTTCATTAATCGATGACCCTATATTCTCAGACGGTCTGGATACGTTAGCCTTCGGAGATATCGCGTTACTTTGTGAGTTCTACTGTCTGTACAACTGAGAATGTTCTGAGGTTCAGGCATCACGCCTTCATTAATCGATGACCCTATATTCTCAGACGGTCTGGATACGTTAGCCTTCGGAGATATCGCGTTACTTTGTGAGTTCTACTGTCTGTACAACTGAGAATGTTCTGAGGTTCAGGCATCACGCCTTCATTAATCGATGACCCTATATTCTCAGACGGTCTGGATACGTTAGCCTTCGGAGATATCGCGTTACTTTGTGAGTTCTACTGTCTGTACAACTGAGAATGTTCTGAGGTTCAGGCATCACGCCTTCATTAATCGATGACCCTATATTCTCAGACGGTCTGGATACGTTAGCCTTCGGAGATATCGCGTTACTTTGTGAGTTCTACTGTCTGTACAACTGAGAATGTTCTGAGGTTCAGGCATCACGCCTTCATTAATCGATGACCCTATATTCTCAGACGGTCTGGATACGTTAGCCTTCGGAGATATCGCGTTACTTTGTGAGTTCTACTGTCTGTACAACTGAGAATGTTCTGAGGTTCAGGCATCACGCCTTCATTAATCGATGACCCTATATTCTCAGACGGTCTGGATACGTTAGCCTTCGGAGATATCGCGTTACTTTGTGAGTTCTACTGTCTGTACAACTGAGAATGTTCTGAGGTTCAGGCATCACGCCTTCATTAATCGATGACCCTATATTCTCAGACGGTCTGGATACGTTAGCCTTCGGAGATATCGCGTTACTTTGTGAGTTCTACTGTCTGTACAACTGAGAATGTTCTGAGGTTCAGGCATCACGCCTTCATTAATCGATGACCCTATATTCTCAGACGGTCTGGATACGTTAGCCTTCGGAGATATCGCGTTACTTTGTGAGTTCTACTGTCTGTACAACTGAGAATGTTCTGAGGTTCAGGCATCACGCCTTCATTAATCGATGACCCTATATTCTCAGACGGTCTGGATACGTTAGCCTTCGGAGATATCGCGTTACTTTGTGAGTTCTACTGTCTGTACAACTGAGAATGCTCTGAGATTCAGACATCACGCCTTCATTAATCGATGACCTTATATTCTCAGACGGTCTGGATACGTTAGCCTTCGGAGATATTGCGTTACTTTGCGAGTTCTACTGTCTGTACAACTGAGAATGCTCTGAGGTTCAGGCATCACGCCTTCATTAATCTATGACCCTGTATTCTCAGACGGTCTAGATACGTTAGCCTTTGGGGATATCGCGTTTCTTTGCGAGTTCTACTCTGTCTGTACAACTGAGAATGCTCTGAGGTTCAGGCATCACGCCTTCATTAATCGATGACCCTATATTCTCAAACGGTCTGGATACGTTAGCCTTCGGAGATATCGCGTTACTTTGCGAGTTCTACTGTCTGTACAACAGAGAATGCTCTGAGATTCAGACATTACGCCTTCATTAATCGATGACCTTATATTCTCAGACGGTCTGGATACGTTAGCCTTCGGAGATATTGCGTTACTTTGCTAGTGCTACTGTCTGTACAACTGAGAACGTTCTGAGGTTCAGGCATTACGCCTTCATTAATCGATGACCTTATATTCTCAGACGGACTGGATACGTTAGCCTTTGGGGATATCGCGTTTCTTTGCGAGTTCTACTCTGTCTGTACAACTGAGAATGCTCTGAGGTTCAGGCATCACGCCTTCATTAATCGATGACCCTATATTCTCAAACGGTCTGGATACGTTAGCCTTCGGAGATATCGCGTTACTTTGCGAGTTCTACTGTCTGTACAACAGAGAATGCTCTGAGATTCAGACATCACGCCTTCATTAATCGATGACCTTATATTCTCAGACGGTCTGGATACGTTATTCTTCGGAGATATTGCGTTACTTTGCGAGTTCTACTGTCTGTACAACTGAGAATGCTCTGAGGTTCAGGCATCACGCCTTCATTAATCTATGACCCTGTATTCTCAGACGGTCTAGATACGTTAGCCTTTGGGGATATCGCGTTTCTTTGCGAGTTCTACTCTGTCTGTACAACTGAGAATGCTCTGAGGTTCAGGCATGACGCCTTCATTAATCGATGACCCTATATTCTCAGACGGTCTGGATACGTTAGCCTTCGGAGATATCGCGTTTCTTTGCGAGTTCTACTCTGTCTGTACAACTGAGAATGTTCTGAGGTTCAGGCATCACGTCTTCATTAATCGATGACCCTATATTCTCAGACGGACTAGATACGTTAGCCTTTGGGGATATCGCGTTTCTTTGCGAGTTCTACTCTGTCTGTACAACTGAGAATGCTCTGAGGTTCAGGCATCACGCCTTCATTAATCTATGACCCTGTATTCTCAGACGGTCTAGATACGTTAGCCTTTGGGGATATCGCGTTTTTTTGCGAGTTCTACTCTGTCTGTACAACTGAGAATGCTCTGAGGTTCAGGCATCACGCCTTCATTAATCGATGACCCTATATTCTCAAACGGTCTGGATACGTTAGCCTTTGGGGATATCGCGTTTCTTTGCGAGTTCTACTCTGTCTGTACAACTGAGAATGCTCTGAGGTTCAGGCATGACGCCTTCATTAATCGATGACCTTATATTCTCAGACGGTCTGGATACGTTAGCCTTCGGAGATATTGCGTTACTTTGCTAGTGCTACTGTCTGTACAACTGAGAATGCTCTGAGGTTCAGGCATCACGCCTTCATTAATCTATGACCCTGTATTCTCAGACGGTCTAGATACGTTAGCCTTTGGGGATATCGCGTTTTTTTGCGAGTTCTACTCTGTCTGTACAACTGAGAATGCTCTGAGGTTCAGGCATCACGCCTTCATTAATCGATGACCCTATATTCTCAAACGGTCTGGATACGTTAGCCTTCGGAGATATCGCGTTACTTTGCGAGTTCTACTGTCTGTACAACAGAGAATGCTCTGAGATTCAGACATTACGCCTTCATTAATCGATGACCTTATATTCTCAGAAGGTCTGGATACGTTAGCCTTCGGAGATATTGCGTTACTTTGCTAGTGCTACTGTCTGTACAACTGAGAATGTTCTGAGGTTCAGGCATCACGCCTTCATTAATCGATGACCCTATATTCTCAGACGGTCTGGATACGTTAGCCTTCGGAGATATCGCGTTACTTTGTGAGTTCTACTGTCTGTACAACTGAGAATGTTCTGAGGTTCAGGCATCACGCCTTCATTAATCGATGACCCTATATTCTCAGACGGTCTGGATACGTTAGCCTTCGGAGATATCGCGTTACTTTGTGAGTTCTACTGTCTGTACAACTGAGAATGTTCTGAGGTTCAGGCATCACGCCTTCATTAATCGATGACCCTATATTCTCAGACGGTCTGGATACGTTAGCCTTCGGAGATATCGCGTTACTTTGTGAGTTCTACTGTCTGTACAACTGAGAATGTTCTGAGGTTCAGGCATCACGCCTTCATTAATCGATGACCCTATATTCTCAGACGGTCTGGATACGTTAGCCTTCGGAGATATCGCGTTACTTTGTGAGTTCTACTGTCTGTACAACTGAGAATGTTCTGAGGTTCAGGCATCACGCCTTCATTAATCGATGACCCTATATTCTCAGACGGTCTGGATACGTTAGCCTTCGGAGATATCGCGTTACTTTGTGAGTTCTACTGTCTGTACAACTGAGAATGTTCTGAGGTTCAGGCATCACGCCTTCATTAATCGATGACCGTATATTCTCAGACGGTCTGGATACGTTAGCCTTCGGAGATATCGCGTTACTTTGTGAGTTCTACTGTCTGTACAACTGAGAATGTTCTGAGGTTCAGGCATCACGCCTTCATTAATCGATGACCCTATATTCTCAGACGGTCTGGATACGTTAGCCTTCGGAGATATCGCGTTACTTTGTGAGTTCTACTGTCTGTACAACTGAGAATGTTCTGAGGTTCAGGCATCACGCCTTCATTAATCGATGACCCTATATTCTCAGACGGTCTGGATACGTTAGCCTTCGGAGATATCGCGTTACTTTGTGAGTTCTACTGTCTGTACAACTGAGAATGTTCTGAGGTTCAGGCATCACGCCTTCATTAATCGATGACCCTATATTCTCAGACGGTCTGGATACGTTAGCCTTCGGAGATATCGCGTTACTTTGTGAGTTCTACTGTCTGTACAACTGAGAATGCTCTGAGGTTCAGGCATCACGCCTTCATTAATCGATGACCCTATATTCTCAGACGGTCTGGATACGTTAGCCTTCGGAGATATCGCGTTACTTTGTGAGTTCTACTGTCTGTACAACTGAGAATGTTCTGAGGTTCAGGCATCACGCCTTCATTAATCGATGACCCTATATTCTCAGACGGTCTGGATACGTTAGCCTTCGGAGATATCGCGTTACTTTGTGAGTTCTACTGTCTGTACAACTGAGAATGTTCTGAGGTTCAGGCATCACGCCTTCATTAATCGATGACCCTATATTCTCAGACGGTCTGGATACGTTAGCCTTCGGAGATATCGCGTTACTTTGTGAGTTCTACTGTCTGTACAACTGAGAATGCTCTGAGGTTCAGGCATCACGCCTTCATTAATCTATGACCCTGTATTCTCAGACGGTCTAGATACGTTAGCCTTTGGGGATATCGCGTTTCTTTGCGAGTTCTACTCTGTCTGTACAACTGAGAATGCTCTGAGGTTCAGGCATGACGCCTTCATTAATCGATGACCCTATATTCTCAGACGGTCTGGATACGTTAGCCTTCGGAGATATCGCGTTTCTTTGCGAGTTCTACTCTGTCTGTACAACTGAGAATGTTCTGAGGTTCAGGCATCACGTCTTCATTAATCGATGACCCTATATTCTCAGACGGACTAGATACGTTAGCCTTTGGGGATATCGCGTTTCTTTGCGAGTTCTACTCTGTCTGTACAACTGAGAATGCTCTGAGGTTCAGGCATCACGCCTTCATTAATCTATGACCCTGTATTCTCAGACGGTCTAGATACGTTAGCCTTCGGAGATATCGCGTTACTTTGTGAGTTCTACTGTCTGTACAACTGAGAATGTTCTGAGGTTCAGGCATCACGCCTTCATTAATCGATGACCCTATATTCTCAGACGGTCTGGATACGTTAGCCTTCGGAGATATCGCGTTACTTTGTGAGTTCTACTGTCTGTACAACTGAGAATGTTCTGAGGTTCAGGCATCACGCCTTCATTAATCGATGACCCTATATTCTCAGACGGTCTGGATACGTTAGCCTTCGGAGATATCGCGTTACTTTGTGAGTTCTACTGTCTGTACAACTGAGAATGTTCTGAGGTTCAGGCATCACGCCTTCATTAATCGATGACCCTATATTCTCAGACGGTCTGGATACGTTAGCCTTCGGAGATATCGCGTTACTTTGTGAGTTCTACTGTCTGTACAACTGAGAATGTTCTGAGGTTCAGGCATCACGCCTTCATTAATCGATGACCCTATATTCTCAGACGGTCTGGATACGTTAGCCTTCGGAGATATCGCGTTACTTTGTGAGTTCTACTGTCTGTACAACTGAGAATGTTCTGAGGTTCAGGCATCACGCCTTCATTAATCGATGACCCTATATTCTCAGACGGTCTGGATACGTTAGCCTTCGGAGATATCGCGTTACTTTGTGAGTTCTACTGTCTGTACAACTGAGAATGTTCTGAGGTTCAGGCATCACGCCTTCATTAATCGATGACCCTATATTCTCAGACGGTCTGGATACGTTAGCCTTCGGAGATATCGCGTTACTTTGTGAGTTCTACTGTCTGTACAACTGAGAATGTTCTGAGGTTCAGGCATCACGCCTTCATTAATCGATGACCCTATATTCTCAGACGGTCTGGATACGTTAGCCTTCGGAGATATCGCGTTACTTTGTGAGTTCTACTGTCTGTACAACTGAGAATGTTCTGAGGTTCAGGCATCACGCCTTCATTAATCGATGACCCTATATTCTCAGACGGTCTGGATACGTTAGCCTTCGGAGATATCGCGTTACTTTGTGAGTTCTACTGTCTGTACAACTGAGAATGTTCTGAGGTTCAGGCATCACGCCTTCATTAATCGATGACCCTATATTCTCAGACGGTCTGGATACGTTAGCCTTCGGAGATATCGCGTTACTTTGTGAGTTCTACTGTCTGTACAACTGAGAATGTTCTGAGGTTCAGGCATCACGCCTTCATTAATCGATGACCCTATATTCTCAGACGGTCTGGATACGTTAGCCTTCGGAGATATCGCGTTACTTTGTGAGTTCTACTGTCTGTACAACTGAGAATGTTCTGAGGTTCAGGCATCACGCCTTCATTAATCGATGACCCTATATTCTCAGACGGTCTGGATACGTTAGCCTTCGGAGATATCGCGTTACTTTGTGAGTTCTACTGTCTGTACAACTGAGAATGTTCTGAGGTTCAGGCATCACGCCTTCATTAATCGATGACCCTATATTCTCAGACGGTCTGGATACGTTAGCCTTCGGAGATATCGCGTTACTTTGTGAGTTCTACTGTCTGTACAACTGAGAATGTTCTGAGGTTCAGGCATCACGCCTTCATTAATCGATGACCCTATATTCTCAGACGGTCTGGATACGTTAGCCTTCGGAGATATCGCGTTACTTTGTGAGTTCTACTGTCTGTACAACTGAGAATGTTCTGAGGTTCAGGCATCACGCCTTCATTAATCGATGACCCTATATTCTCAGACGGTCTGGATACGTTAGCCTTCGGAGATATCGCGTTACTTTGTGAGTTCTACTGTCTGTACAACTGAGAATGTTCTGAGGTTCAGGCATCACGCCTTCATTAATCGATGACCCTATATTCTCAGACGGTCTGGATACGTTAGCCTTCGGAGATATCGCGTTACTTTGTGAGTTCTACTGTCTGTACAACTGAGAATGTTCTGAGGTTCAGGCATCACGCCTTCATTAATCGATGACCCTATATTCTCAGACGGTCTGGATACGTTAGCCTTCGGAGATATCGCGTTACTTTGTGAGTTCTACTGTCTGTACAACTGAGAATGCTCTGAGATTCAGACATCACGCCTTCATTAATCGATGACCTTATATTCTCAGACGGTCTGGATACGTTAGCCTTCGGAGATATTGCGTTACTTTGCGAGTTCTACTGTCTGTACAACTGAGAATGCTCTGAGGTTCAGGCATCACGCCTTCATTAATCTATGACCCTGTATTCTCAGACGGTCTAGATACGTTAGCCTTTGGGGATATCGCGTTTCTTTGCGAGTTCTACTCTGTCTGTACAACTGAGAATGCTCTGAGGTTCAGGCATCACGCCTTCATTAATCGATGACCCTATATTCTCAAACGGTCTGGATACGTTAGCCTTCGGAGATATCGCGTTACTTTGCGAGTTCTACTGTCTGTACAACAGAGAATGCTCTGAGATTCAGACATTACGCCTTCATTAATCGATGACCTTATATTCTCAGACGGTCTGGATACGTTAGCCTTCGGAGATATTGCGTTACTTTGCTAGTGCTACTGTCTGTACAACTGAGAACGTTCTGAGGTTCAGGCATTACGCCTTCATTAATCGATGACCTTATATTCTCAGACGGACTGGATACGTTAGCCTTTGGGGATATCGCGTTTCTTTGCGAGTTCTACTCTGTCTGTACAACTGAGAATGCTCTGAGGTTCAGGCATCACGCCTTCATTAATCGATGACCCTATATTCTCAAACGGTCTGGATACGTTAGCCTTCGGAGATATCGCGTTACTTTGCGAGTTCTACTGTCTGTACAACAGAGAATGCTCTGAGATTCAGACATCACGCCTTCATTAATCGATGACCTTATATTCTCAGACGGTCTGGATACGTTAGCCTTCGGAGATATTGCGTTACTTTGCGAGTTCTACTGTCTGTACAACTGAGAATGCTCTGAGGTTCAGGCATCACGCCTTCATTAATCTATGACTCTGTATTCTCAGACGGTCTAGATACGTTAGCCTTTGGGGATATCGCGTTTCTTTGCGAGTTCTACTCTGTCTGTACAACTGAGAATGCTCTGAGGTTCAGGCATGACGCCTTCATTAATCGATGACCCTATATTCTCAGACGGTCTGGATACGTTAGCCTTCGGAGATATCGCGTTTCTTTGCGAGTTCTACTCTGTCTGTACAACTGAGAATGTTCTGAGGTTCAGGCATCACGTCTTCATTAATCGATGACCCTATATTCTCAGACGGACTAGATACGTTAGCCTTTGGGGATATCGCGTTTCTTTGCGAGTTCTACTCTGTCTGTACAACTGAGAATGCTCTGAGGTTCAGGCATCACGCCTTCATTAATCTATGACCCTGTATTCTCAGACGGTCTAGATACGTTAGCCTTTGGGGATATCGCGTTTTTTTGCGAGTTCTACTCTGTCTGTACAACTGAGAATGCTCTGAGGTTCAGGCATCACGCCTTCATTAATCGATGACCCTATATTCTCAAACGGTTTGGATACGTTAGCCTTTGGGGATATCGCGTTTCTTTGCGAGTTCTACTCTGTCTGTACAACTGAGAATGCTCTGAGGTTCAGGCATGACGCCTTCATTAATCGATGACCTTATATTCTCAGACGGTCTGGATACGTTAGCCTTCGGAGATATTGCGTTACTTTGCTAGTGCTACTGTCTGTACAACTGAGAATGCTCTGAGGTTCAGGCATCACGCCTTCATTAATCTATGACCCTGTATTCTCAGACGGTCTAGATACGTTAGCCTTTGGGGATATCGCGTTTTTTTGCGAGTTCTACTCTGTCTGTACAACTGAGAATGCTCTGAGGTTCAGGCATCACGCCTTCATTAATCGATGACCCTATATTCTCAAACGGTTTGGATACGTTAGCCTTTGGGGATATCGCGTTTCTTTGCGAGTTCTACTCTGTCTGTACAACTGAGAATGCTCTGAGGTTCAGGCATGACGCCTTCATTAATCGATGACCTTATATTCTCAGACGGTCTGGATACGTTAGCCTTCGGAGATATTGCGTTACTTTGCTAGTGCTACTGTCTGTACAACTGAGAATGCTCTGAGGTTCAGGCATCACGCCTTCATTAATCTATGACCCTGTATTCTCAGACGGTCTAGATACGTTAGCCTTTGGGGATATCGCGTTTTTTTGCGAGTTCTACTCTGTCTGTACAACTGAGAATGCTCTGAGGTTCAGGCATCACGCCTTCATTAATCAATGACCCTATATTCTCAAACGGTCTGGATACGTTAGCCTTCGGAGATATTGCGTTACTTTGCTAGTGCTACTGTCTGTACAACTGAGAATGTTCTGAGGTTCAGGCATCACGCCTTCATTAATCGATGACCCTATATTCTCAGACGGTCTGGATACGTTAGCCTTCGGAGATATCGCGTTACTTTGTGAGTTCTACTGTCTGTACAACTGAGAATGTTCTGAGGTTCAGGCATCACGCCTTCATTAATCGATGACCCTATATTCTCAGACGGTCTGGATACGTTAGCCTTCGGAGATATCGCGTTACTTTGTGAGTTCTACTGTCTGTACAACTGAGAATGTTCTGAGGTTCAGGCATCACGCCTTCATTAATCGATGACCCTATATTCTCAGACGGTCTGGATACGTTAGCCTTCGGAGATATCGCGTTACTTTGTGAGTTCTACTGTCTGTACAACTGAGAATGTTCTGAGGTTCAGGCATCACGCCTTCATTAATCGATGACCCTATATTCTCAGACGGTCTGGATACGTTAGCCTTCGGAGATATCGCGTTACTTTGTGAGTTCTACTGTCTGTACAACTGAGAATGTTCTGAGGTTCAGGCATCACGCCTTCATTAATCGATGACCCTATATTCTCAGACGGTCTGGATACGTTAGCCTTCGGAGATATCGCGTTACTTTGTGAGTTCTACTGTCTGTACAACTGAGAATGTTCTGAGGTTCAGGCATCACGCCTTCATTAATCGATGACCCTATATTCTCAGACGGTCTGGATACGTTAGCCTTCGGAGATATCGCGTTACTTTGTGAGTTCTACTGTCTGTACAACTGAGAATGTTCTGAGGTTCAGGCATCACGCCTTCATTAATCGATGACCCTATATTCTCAGACGGTCTGGATACGTTAGCCTTCGGAGATATCGCGTTACTTTGTGAGTTCTACTGTCTGTACAACTGAGAATGTTCTGAGGTTCAGGCATCACGCCTTCATTAATCGATGACCCTATATTCTCAGACGGTCTGGATACGTTAGCCTTCGGAGATATCGCGTTACTTTGTGAGTTCTACTGTCTGTACAACTGAGAATGTTCTGAGGTTCAGGCATCACGCCTTCATTAATCGATGACCCTATATTCTCAGACGGTCTGGATACGTTAGCCTTCGGAGATATCGCGTTACTTTGTGAGTTCTACTGTCTGTACAACTGAGAATGCTCTGAGGTTCAGGCATCACGCCTTCATTAATCGATGACCCTATATTCTCAGACGGTCTGGATACGTTAGCCTTCGGAGATATCGCGTTACTTTGTGAGTTCTACTGTCTGTACAACTGAGAATGTTCTGAGGTTCAGGCATCACGCCTTCATTAATCGATGACCCTATATTCTCAGACGGTCTGGATACGTTAGCCTTCGGAGATATCGCGTTACTTTGTGAGTTCTACTGTCTGTACAACTGAGAATGTTCTGAGGTTCAGGCATCACGCCTTCATTAATCGATGACCCTATATTCTCAGACGGTCTGGATACGTTAGCCTTCGGAGATATCGCGTTACTTTGTGAGTTCTACTGTCTGTACAACTGAGAATGCTCTGAGGTTCAGGCATCACGCCTTCATTAATCTATGACCCTGTATTCTCAGACGGTCTAGATACGTTAGCCTTTGGGGATATCGCGTTTCTTTGCGAGTTCTACTCTGTCTGTACAACTGAGAATGCTCTGAGGTTCAGGCATGACGCCTTCATTAATCGATGACCCTATATTCTCAGACGGTCTGGATACGTTAGCCTTCGGAGATATCGCGTTTCTTTGCGAGTTCTACTCTGTCTGTACAACTGAGAATGTTCTGAGGTTCAGGCATCACGTCTTCATTAATCGATGACCCTATATTCTCAGACGGACTAGATACGTTAGCCTTTGGGGATATCGCGTTTCTTTGCGAGTTCTACTCTGTCTGTACAACTGAGAATGCTCTGAGGTTCAGGCATCACGCCTTCATTAATCTATGACCCTGTATTCTCAGACGGTCTAGATACGTTAGCCTTTGGGGATATCGCGTTTTTTTGCGAGTTCTACTCTGTCTGTACAACTGAGAATGCTCTGAGGTTCAGGCATCACGCCTTCATTAATCGATGACCCTATATTCTCAAACGGTCTGGATACGTTAGCCTTTGGGGATATCGCGTTTCTTTGCGAGTTCTACTCTGTCTGTACAACTGAGAATGCTCTGAGGTTCAGGCATGACGCCTTCATTAATCGATGACCTTATATTCTCAGACGGTCTGGATACGTTAGCCTTCGGAGATATTGCGTTACTTTGCTAGTGCTACTGTCTGTACAACTGAGAATGCTCTGAGGTTCAGGCATCACGCCTTCATTAATCTATGACCCTGTATTCTCAGACGGTCTAGATACGTTAGCCTTTGGGGATATCGCGTTTTTTTGCGAGTTCTACTCTGTCTGTACAACTGAGAATGCTCTGAGGTTCAGGCATCACGCCTTCATTAATCGATGACCCTATATTCTCAAACGGTCTGGATACGTTAGCCTTCGGAGATATCGCGTTACTTTGCGAGTTCTACTGTCTGTACAACAGAGAATGCTCTGAGATTCAGACATTACGCCTTCATTAATCGATGACCTTATATTCTCAGAAGGTCTGGATACGTTAGCCTTCGGAGATATTGCGTTACTTTGCTAGTGCTACTGTCTGTACAACTGAGAATGTTCTGAGGTTCAGGCATCACGCCTTCATTAATCGATGACCCTATATTCTCAGACGGTCTGGATACGTTAGCCTTCGGAGATATCGCGTTACTTTGTGAGTTCTACTGTCTGTACAACTGAGAATGTTCTGAGGTTCAGGCATCACGCCTTCATTAATCGATGACCCTATATTCTCAGACGGTCTGGATACGTTAGCCTTCGGAGATATCGCGTTACTTTGTGAGTTCTACTGTCTGTACAACTGAGAATGTTCTGAGGTTCAGGCATCACGCCTTCATTAATCGATGACCCTATATTCTCAGACGGTCTGGATACGTTAGCCTTCGGAGATATCGCGTTACTTTGTGAGTTCTACTGTCTGTACAACTGAGAATGCTCTGAGATTCAGACATCACGCCTTCATTAATCGATGACCTTATATTCTCAGACGGTCTGGATACGTTAGCCTTCGGAGATATTGCGTTACTTTGCGAGTTCTACTGTCTGTACAACTGAGAATGCTCTGAGGTTCAGGCATCACGCCTTCATTAATCTATGACCCTGTATTCTCAGACGGTCTAGATACGTTAGCCTTTGGGGATATCGCGTTTCTTTGCGAGTTCTACTCTGTCTGTACAACTGAGAATGCTCTGAGGTTCAGGCATCACGCCTTCATTAATCGATGACCCTATATTCTCAAACGGTCTGGATACGTTAGCCTTCGGAGATATCGCGTTACTTTGCGAGTTCTACTGTCTGTACAACAGAGAATGCTCTGAGATTCAGACATTACGCCTTCATTAATCGATGACCTTATATTCTCAGACGGTCTGGATACGTTAGCCTTCGGAGATATTGCGTTACTTTGCTAGTGCTACTGTCTGTACAACTGAGAACGTTCTGAGGTTCAGGCATTACGCCTTCATTAATCGATGACCTTATATTCTCAGACGGACTGGATACGTTAGCCTTTGGGGATATCGCGTTTCTTTGCGAGTTCTACTCTGTCTGTACAACTGAGAATGCTCTGAGGTTCAGGCATCACGCCTTCATTAATCGATGACCCTATATTCTCAGACGGTCTGGATACGTTAGCCTTCGGAGATATCGCGTTACTTTGTGAGTTCTACTGTCTGTACAACTGAGAATGCTCTGAGATTCAGACATCACGCCTTCATTAATCGATGACCTTATATTCTCAGACGGTCTGGATACGTTAGCCTTCGGAGATATTGCGTTACTTTGCGAGTTCTACTGTCTGTACAACTGAGAATGCTCTGAGGTTCAGGCATCACGCCTTCATTAATCTATGACCCTGTATTCTCAGACGGTCTAGATACGTTAGCCTTTGGGGATATCGCGTTTCTTTGCGAGTTCTACTCTGTCTGTACAACTGAGAATGCTCTGAGGTTCAGGCATCACGCCTTCATTAATCGATGACCCTATATTCTCAAACGGTCTGGATACGTTAGCCTTCGGAGATATCGCGTTACTTTGCGAGTTCTACTGTCTGTACAACAGAGAATGCTCTGAGATTCAGACATTACGCCTTCATTAATCGATGACCTTATATTCTCAGACGGTCTGGATACGTTAGCCTTCGGAGATATTGCGTTACTTTGCTAGTGCTACTGTCTGTACAACTGAGAACGTTCTGAGGTTCAGGCATTACGCCTTCATTAATCGATGACCTTATATTCTCAGACGGACTGGATACGTTAGCCTTTGGGGATATCGCGTTTCTTTGCGAGTTCTACTCTGTCTGTACAACTGAGAATGCTCTGAGGTTCAGGCATCACGCCTTCATTAATCTATGACCCTGTATTCTCAGACGGTCTAGATACGTTAGCCTTTGGGGATATCGCGTTTTTTTGCGAGTTCTACTCTGTCTGTACAACTGAGAATGCTCTGAGGTTCAGGCATCACGCCTTCATTAATCGATGACCCTATATTCTCAAACGGTCTGGATACGTTAGCCTTCGGAGATATCGCGTTACTTTGCGAGTTCTACTGTCTGTACAACAGAGAATGCTCTGAGATTCAGACATTACGCCTTCATTAATCGATGACCTTATATTCTCAGAAGGTCTGGATACGTTAGCCTTCGGAGATATTGCGTTACTTTGCTAGTGCTACTGTCTGTACAACTGAGAATGTTCTGAGGTTCAGGCATCACGCCTTCATTAATCGATGACCCTATATTCTCAGACGGTCTGGATACGTTAGCCTTCGGAGATATCGCGTTACTTTGTGAGTTCTACTGTCTGTACAACTGAGAATGTTCTGAGGTTCAGGCATCACGCCTTCATTAATCGATGACCCTATATTCTCAGACGGTCTGGATACGTTAGCCTTCGGAGATATCGCGTTACTTTGTGAGTTCTACTGTCTGTACAACTGAGAATGTTCTGAGGTTCAGGCATCACGCCTTCATTAATCGATGACCCTATATTCTCAGACGGTCTGGATACGTTAGCCTTCGGAGATATCGCGTTACTTTGTGAGTTCTACTGTCTGTACAACTGAGAATGCTCTGAGATTCAGACATCACGCCTTCATTAATCGATGACCTTATATTCTCAGACGGTCTGGATACGTTAGCCTTCGGAGATATTGCGTTACTTTGCGAGTTCTACTGTCTGTACAACTGAGAATGCTCTGAGGTTCAGGCATCACGCCTTCATTAATCTATGACCCTGTATTCTCAGACGGTCTAGATACGTTAGCCTTTGGGGATATCGCGTTTCTTTGCGAGTTCTACTCTGTCTGTACAACTGAGAATGCTCTGAGGTTCAGGCATCACGCCTTCATTAATCGATGACCCTATATTCTCAAACGGTCTGGATACGTTAGCCTTCGGAGATATCGCGTTACTTTGCGAGTTCTACTGTCTGTACAACAGAGAATGCTCTGAGATTCAGACATTACGCCTTCATTAATCGATGACCTTATATTCTCAGACGGTCTGGATACGTTAGCCTTCGGAGATATTGCGTTACTTTGCTAGTGCTACTGTCTGTACAACTGAGAACGTTCTGAGGTTCAGGCATTACGCCTTCATTAATCGATGACCTTATATTCTCAGACGGACTGGATACGTTAGCCTTTGGGGATATCGCGTTTCTTTGCGAGTTCTACTCTGTCTGTACAACTGAGAATGCTCTGAGGTTCAGGCATCACGCCTTCATTAATCGATGACCCTATATTCTCAAACGGTCTGGATACGTTAGCCTTCGGAGATATCGCGTTACTTTGCGAGTTCTACTGTCTGTACAACAGAGAATGCTCTGAGATTCAGACATCACGCCTTCATTAATCGATGACCTTATATTCTCAGACGGTCTGGATACGTTAGCCTTCGGAGATATTGCGTTACTTTGCGAGTTCTACTGTCTGTACAACTGAGAATGCTCTGAGGTTCAGGCATCACGCCTTCATTAATCTATGACCCTGTATTCTCAGACGGTCTAGATACGTTAGCCTTTGGGGATATCGCGTTTCTTTGCGAGTTCTACTCTGTCTGTACAACTGAGAATGCTCTGAGGTTCAGGCATGACGCCTTCATTAATCGATGACCCTATATTCTCAGACGGTCTGGATACGTTAGCCTTCGGAGATATCGCGTTTCTTTGCGAGTTCTACTCTGTCTGTACAACTGAGAATGTTCTGAGGTTCAGGCATCACGTCTTCATTAATCGATGACCCTATATTCTCAGACGGACTAGATACGTTAGCCTTTGGGGATATCGCGTTTCTTTGCGAGTTCTACTCTGTCTGTACAACTGAGAATGCTCTGAGGTTCAGGCATCACGCCTTCATTAATCTATGACCCTGTATTCTCAGACGGTCTAGATACGTTAGCCTTTGGGGATATCGCGTTTTTTTGCGAGTTCTACTCTGTCTGTACAACTGAGAATGCTCTGAGGTTCAGGCATCACGCCTTCATTAATCGATGACCCTATATTCTCAAACGGTCTGGATACGTTAGCCTTTGGGGATATCGCGTTTCTTTGCGAGTTCTACTCTGTCTGTACAACTGAGAATGCTCTGAGGTTCAGGCATGACGCCTTCATTAATCGATGACCTTATATTCTCAGACGGTCTGGATACGTTAGCCTTCGGAGATATTGCGTTACTTTGCTAGTGCTACTGTCTGTACAACTGAGAATGCTCTGAGGTTCAGGCATCACGCCTTCATTAATCTATGACCCTGTATTCTCAGACGGTCTAGATACGTTAGCCTTTGGGGATATCGCGTTTTTTTGCGAGTTCTACTCTGTCTGTACAACTGAGAATGCTCTGAGGTTCAGGCATCACGCCTTCATTAATCGATGACCCTATATTCTCAAACGGTCTGGATACGTTAGCCTTCGGAGATATCGCGTTACTTTGCGAGTTCTACTGTCTGTACAACAGAGAATGCTCTGAGATTCAGACATTACGCCTTCATTAATCGATGACCTTATATTCTCAGAAGGTCTGGATACGTTAGCCTTCGGAGATATTGCGTTACTTTGCTAGTGCTACTGTCTGTACAACTGAGAATGTTCTGAGGTTCAGGCATCACGCCTTCATTAATCGATGACCCTATATTCTCAGACGGACTGGATACGTTAGCCTTTGGGGATATCGCGTTTCTTTGCGAGTTCTACTCTGTCTGTACAACTGAGAATGCTCTGAGGTTCAGGCATGACGCCTTCATTAATCGATGACCCTATATTCTCAGACGGTCTGGATACGTTAGCCTTCGGAGATATCGCGTTACTTTGTGAGTTCTACTGTCTGTACAACTGAGAATGTTCTGAGGTTCAGGCATCACGCCTTCATTAATCGATGACCCTATATTCTCAGACGGTCTGGATACGTTAGCCTTCGGAGATATCGCGTTACTTTGTGAGTTCTACTGTCTGTACAACTGAGAATGTTCTGAGGTTCAGGCATCACGCCTTCATTAATCGATGACCCTATATTCTCAGACGGTCTGGATACGTTAGCCTTCGGAGATATCGCGTTACTTTGTGAGTTCTACTGTCTGTACAACTGAGAATGTTCTGAGGTTCAGGCATCACGCCTTCATTAATCGATGACCCTATATTCTCAGACGGTCTGGATACGTTAGCCTTCGGAGATATCGCGTTACTTTGTGAGTTCTACTGTCTGTACAACTGAGAATGTTCTGAGGTTCAGGCATCACGCCTTCATTAATCGATGACCCTATATTCTCAGACGGTCTGGATACGTTAGCCTTCGGAGATATCGCGTTACTTTGTGAGTTCTACTGTCTGTACAACTGAGAATGTTCTGAGGTTCAGGCATCACGCCTTCATTAATCGATGACCCTATATTCTCAGACGGTCTGGATACGTTAGCCTTCGGAGATATCGCGTTACTTTGTGAGTTCTACTGTCTGTACAACTGAGAATGTTCTGAGGTTCAGGCATCACGCCTTCATTAATCGATGACCCTATATTCTCAGACGGTCTGGATACGTTAGCCTTCGGAGATATCGCGTTACTTTGTGAGTTCTACTGTCTGTACAACTGAGAATGTTCTGAGGTTCAGGCATCACGCCTTCATTAATCGATGACCCTATATTCTCAGACGGTCTGGATACGTTAGCCTTCGGAGATATCGCGTTACTTTGTGAGTTCTACTGTCTGTACAACTGAGAATGTTCTGAGGTTCAGGCATCACGCCTTCATTAATCGATGACCCTATATTCTCAGACGGTCTGGATACGTTAGCCTTCGGAGATATCGCGTTACTTTGTGAGTTCTACTGTCTGTACAACTGAGAATGCTCTGAGATTCAGACATCACGCCTTCATTAATCGATGACCTTATATTCTCAGACGGTCTGGATACGTTAGCCTTCGGAGATATTGCGTTACTTTGCGAGTTCTACTGTCTGTACAACTGAGAATGCTCTGAGGTTCAGGCATCACGCCTTCATTAATCTATGACCCTGTATTCTCAGACGGTCTAGATACGTTAGCTTTGGGGATATCGCGTTTCTTTGCGAGTTCTACTCTGTCTGTACAACTGAGAATGCTCTGAGATTCAGACATCACGCCTTCATTAATCGATGACCTTATATTCTCAGACGGTCTGGATACGTTAGCCTTCGGAGATATTGCGTTACTTTGCGAGTTCTACTGTCTGTACAACTGAGAATGCTCTGAGGTTCAGGCATCACGCCTTCATTAATCTATGACCCTGTATTCTCAGACGGTCTAGATACGTTAGCCTTTGGGGATATCGCGTTTCTTTGCGAGTTCTACTCTGTCTGTACAACTGAGAATGCTCTGAGGTTCAGGCATGACGCCTTCATTAATCGATGACCCTATATTCTCAGACGGTCTGGATACGTTAGCCTTCGGAGATATCGCG
The DNA here is from genome assembly GCA_963693495.1 of Malacosoma neustria. Classification (NCBI taxonomy): domain Eukaryota; kingdom Metazoa; phylum Arthropoda; class Insecta; order Lepidoptera; family Lasiocampidae; genus Malacosoma; species Malacosoma neustria. Next base: position 13,828,042 of record OY856377.1, on the reverse strand, counting down.
TTTCTTTGCGAGTTCTACTCTGTCTGTACAACTGAGAATGTTCTGAGGTTCAGGCATCACGTCTTCATTAATCGATGACCCTATATTCTCAGACGGACTAGATACGTTAGCCTTTGGGGATATCGCGTTTCTTTGCGAGTTCTACTCTGTCTGTACAACTGAGAATGCTCTGAGGTTCAGGCATCACGCCTTCATTAATCTATGACCCTGTATTCTCAGACGGTCTAGATACGTTAGCCTTTGGGGATATCGCGTTTTTTTGCGAGTTCTACTCTGTCTGTACAACTGAGAATGCTCTGAGGTTCAGGCATCACGCCTTCATTAATCGATGACCCTATATTCTCAAACGGTCTGGATACGTTAGCCTTTGGGGATATCGCGTTTCTTTGCGAGTTCTACTCTGTCTGTACAACTGAGAATGCTCTGAGGTTCAGGCATGACGCCTTCATTAATCGATGACCTTATATTCTCAGACGGTCTGGATACGTTAGCCTTCGGAGATATTGCGTTACTTTGCTAGTGCTACTGTCTGTACAACTGAGAATGCTCTGAGGTTCAGGCATCACGCCTTCATTAATCTATGACCCTGTATTCTCAGACGGTCTAGATACGTTAGCCTTTGGGGATATCGCGTTTTTTTGCGAGTTCTACTCTGTCTGTACAACTGAGAATGCTCTGAGGTTCAGGCATCACGCCTTCATTAATCGATGACCCTATATTCTCAAACGGTCTGGATACGTTAGCCTTCGGAGATATCGCGTTACTTTGCGAGTTCTACTGTCTGTACAACAGAGAATGCTCTGAGATTCAGACATTACGCCTTCATTAATCGATGACCTTATATTCTCAGAAGGTCTGGATACGTTAGCCTTCGGAGATATTGCGTTACTTTGCTAGTGCTACTGTCTGTACAACTGAGAATGTTCTGAGGTTCAGGCATCACGCCTTCATTAATCGATGACCCTATATTCTCAGACGGACTGGATACGTTAGCCTTTGGGGATATCGCGTTTCTTTGCGAGTTCTACTCTGTCTGTACAACTGAGAATGCTCTGAGGTTCAGGCATGACGCCTTCATTAATCGATGACCCTATATTCTCAGACGGTCTGGATACGTTAGCCTTCGGAGATATCGCGTTACTTTGTGAGTTCTACTGTCTGTACAACTGAGAATGTTCTGAGGTTCAGGCATCACGCCTTCATTAATCGATGACCCTATATTCTCAGACGGTCTGGATACGTTAGCCTTCGGAGATATCGCGTTACTTTGTGAGTTCTACTGTCTGTACAACTGAGAATGTTCTGAGGTTCAGGCATCACGCCTTCATTAATCGATGACCCTATATTCTCAGACGGTCTGGATACGTTAGCCTTCGGAGATATCGCGTTACTTTGTGAGTTCTACTGTCTGTACAACTGAGAATGTTCTGAGGTTCAGGCATCACGCCTTCATTAATCGATGACCCTATATTCTCAGACGGTCTGGATACGTTAGCCTTCGGAGATATCGCGTTACTTTGTGAGTTCTACTGTCTGTACAACTGAGAATGTTCTGAGGTTCAGGCATCACGCCTTCATTAATCGATGACCCTATATTCTCAGACGGTCTGGATACGTTAGCCTTCGGAGATATCGCGTTACTTTGTGAGTTCTACTGTCTGTACAACTGAGAATGTTCTGAGGTTCAGGCATCACGCCTTCATTAATCGATGACCCTATATTCTCAGACGGTCTGGATACGTTAGCCTTCGGAGATATCGCGTTACTTTGTGAGTTCTACTGTCTGTACAACTGAGAATGCTCTGAGATTCAGACATCACGCCTTCATTAATCGATGACCTTATATTCTCAGACGGTCTGGATACGTTAGCCTTCGGAGATATTGCGTTACTTTGCGAGTTCTACTGTCTGTACAACTGAGAATGCTCTGAGGTTCAGGCATCACGCCTTCATTAATCTATGACCCTGTATTCTCAGACGGTCTAGATACGTTAGCCTTTGGGGATATCGCGTTTCTTTGCGAGTTCTACTCTGTCTGTACAACTGAGAATGCTCTGAGGTTCAGGCATCACGCCTTCATTAATCGATGACCCTATATTCTCAAACGGTCTGGATACGTTAGCCTTCGGAGATATCGCGTTACTTTGCGAGTTCTACTGTCTGTACAACAGAGAATGCTCTGAGATTCAGACATTACGCCTTCATTAATCGATGACCTTATATTCTCAGACGGTCTGGATACGTTAGCCTTCGGAGATATTGCGTTACTTTGCTAGTGCTACTGTCTGTACAACTGAGAACGTTCTGAGGTTCAGGCATTACGCCTTCATTAATCGATGACCTTATATTCTCAGACGGACTGGATACGTTAGCCTTTGGGGATATCGCGTTTCTTTGCGAGTTCTACTCTGTCTGTACAACTGAGAATGCTCTGAGGTTCAGGCATCACGCCTTCATTAATCGATGACCCTATATTCTCAAACGGTCTGGATACGTTAGCCTTCGGAGATATCGCGTTACTTTGCGAGTTCTACTGTCTGTACAACAGAGAATGCTCTGAGATTCAGACATCACGCCTTCATTAATCGATGACCTTATATTCTCAGACGGTCTGGATACGTTAGCCTTCGGAGATATTGCGTTACTTTGCGAGTTCTACTGTCTGTACAACTGAGAATGCTCTGAGGTTCAGGCATCACGCCTTCATTAATCTATGACCCTGTATTCTCAGACGGTCTAGATACGTTAGCCTTTGGGGATATCGCGTTTCTTTGCGAGTTCTACTCTGTCTGTACAACTGAGAATGCTCTGAGGTTCAGGCATGACGCCTTCATTAATCGATGACCCTATATTCTCAGACGGTCTGGATACGTTAGCCTTCGGAGATATCGCGTTTCTTTGCGAGTTCTACTCTGTCTGTACAACTGAGAATGTTCTGAGGTTCAGGCATCACGTCTTCATTAATCGATGACCCTATATTCTCAGACGGACTAGATACGTTAGCCTTTGGGGATATCGCGTTTCTTTGCGAGTTCTACTCTGTCTGTACAACTGAGAATGCTCTGAGGTTCAGGCATCACGCCTTCATTAATCTATGACCCTGTATTCTCAGACGGTCTAGATACGTTAGCCTTTGGGGATATCGCGTTTTTTTGCGAGTTCTACTCTGTCTGTACAACTGAGAATGCTCTGAGGTTCAGGCATCACGCCTTCATTAATCGATGACCCTATATTCTCAAACGGTCTGGATACGTTAGCCTTTGGGGATATCGCGTTTCTTTGCGAGTTCTACTCTGTCTGTACAACTGAGAATGCTCTGAGGTTCAGGCATGACGCCTTCATTAATCGATGACCTTATATTCTCAGACGGTCTGGATACGTTAGCCTTCGGAGATATTGCGTTACTTTGCTAGTGCTACTGTCTGTACAACTGAGAATGCTCTGAGGTTCAGGCATCACGCCTTCATTAATCTATGACCCTGTATTCTCAGACGGTCTAGATACGTTAGCCTTTGGGGATATCGCGTTTTTTTGCGAGTTCTACTCTGTCTGTACAACTGAGAATGCTCTGAGGTTCAGGCATCACGCCTTCATTAATCGATGACCCTATATTCTCAAACGGTCTGGATACGTTAGCCTTCGGAGATATCGCGTTACTTTGCGAGTTCTACTGTCTGTACAACAGAGAATGCTCTGAGATTCAGACATTACGCCTTCATTAATCGATGACCTTATATTCTCAGAAGGTCTGGATACGTTAGCCTTCGGAGATATTGCGTTACTTTGCTAGTGCTACTGTCTGTACAACTGAGAATGTTCTGAGGTTCAGGCATCACGCCTTCATTAATCGATGACCCTATATTCTCAGACGGACTGGATACGTTAGCCTTTGGGGATATCGCGTTTCTTTGCGAGTTCTACTCTGTCTGTACAACTGAGAATGCTCTGAGGTTCAGGCATGACGCCTTCATTAATCGATGACCCTATATTCTCAGACGGTCTGGATACGTTAGCCTTCGGAGATATCGCGTTACTTTGTGAGTTCTACTGTCTGTACAACTGAGAATGTTCTGAGGTTCAGGCATCACGCCTTCATTAATCGATGACCCTATATTCTCAGACGGTCTGGATACGTTAGCCTTCGGAGATATCGCGTTACTTTGTGAGTTCTACTGTCTGTACAACTGAGAATGTTCTGAGGTTCAGGCATCACGCCTTCATTAATCGATGACCCTATATTCTCAGACGGTCTGGATACGTTAGCCTTCGGAGATATCGCGTTACTTTGTGAGTTCTACTGTCTGTACAACTGAGAATGTTCTGAGGTTCAGGCATCACGCCTTCATTAATCGATGACCCTATATTCTCAGACGGTCTGGATACGTTAGCCTTCGGAGATATCGCGTTACTTTGTGAGTTCTACTGTCTGTACAACTGAGAATGTTCTGAGGTTCAGGCATCACGCCTTCATTAATCGATGACCCTATATTCTCAGACGGTCTGGATACGTTAGCCTTCGGAGATATCGCGTTACTTTGTGAGTTCTACTGTCTGTACAACTGAGAATGTTCTGAGGTTCAGGCATCACGCCTTCATTAATCGATGACCCTATATTCTCAGACGGTCTGGATACGTTAGCCTTCGGAGATATCGCGTTACTTTGTGAGTTCTACTGTCTGTACAACTGAGAATGTTCTGAGGTTCAGGCATCACGCCTTCATTAATCGATGACCCTATATTCTCAGACGGTCTGGATACGTTAGCCTTCGGAGATATCGCGTTACTTTGTGAGTTCTACTGTCTGTACAACTGAGAATGTTCTGAGGTTCAGGCATCACGCCTTCATTAATCGATGACCCTATATTCTCAGACGGTCTGGATACGTTAGCCTTCGGAGATATCGCGTTACTTTGTGAGTTCTACTGTCTGTACAACTGAGAATGTTCTGAGGTTCAGGCATCACGCCTTCATTAATCGATGACCCTATATTCTCAGACGGTCTGGATACGTTAGCCTTCGGAGATATCGCGTTACTTTGTGAGTTCTACTGTCTGTACAACTGAGAATGCTCTGAGATTCAGACATCACGCCTTCATTAATCGATGACCTTATATTCTCAGACGGTCTGGATACGTTAGCCTTCGGAGATATTGCGTTACTTTGCGAGTTCTACTGTCTGTACAACTGAGAATGCTCTGAGGTTCAGGCATCACGCCTTCATTAATCTATGACCCTGTATTCTCAGACGGTCTAGATACGTTAGCCTTTGGGGATATCGCGTTTCTTTGCGAGTTCTACTCTGTCTGTACAACTGAGAATGCTCTGAGGTTCAGGCATCACGCCTTCATTAATCGATGACCCTATATTCTCAAACGGTCTGGATACGTTAGCCTTCGGAGATATCGCGTTACTTTGCGAGTTCTACTGTCTGTACAACAGAGAATGCTCTGAGATTCAGACATTACGCCTTCATTAATCGATGACCTTATATTCTCAGACGGTCTGGATACGTTAGCCTTCGGAGATATTGCGTTACTTTGCTAGTGCTACTGTCTGTACAACTGAGAACGTTCTGAGGTTCAGGCATTACGCCTTCATTAATCGATGACCTTATATTCTCAGACGGACTGGATACGTTAGCCTTTGGGGATATCGCGTTTCTTTGCGAGTTCTACTCTGTCTGTACAACTGAGAATGCTCTGAGGTTCAGGCATCACGCCTTCATTAATCGATGACCCTATATTCACAAACGGTCTGGATACGTTAGCCTTCGGAGATATCGCGTTACTTTGCGAGTTCTACTGTCTGTACAACAGAGAATGCTCTGAGATTCAGACATCACGCCTTCATTAATCGATGACCTTATATTCTCAGACGGTCTGGATACGTTAGCCTTCGGAGATATTGCGTTACTTTGCGAGTTCTACTGTCTGTACAACTGAGAATGCTCTGAGGTTCAGGCATCACGCCTTCATTAATCTATGACCCTGTATTCTCAGACGGTCTAGATACGTTAGCCTTTGGGGATATCGCGTTTCTTTGCGAGTTCTACTCTGTCTGTACAACTGAGAATGCTCTGAGGTTCAGGCATGACGCCTTCATTAATCGATGACCCTATATTCTCAGACGGTCTGGATACGTTAGCCTTCGGAGATATCGCGTTTCTTTGCGAGTTCTACTCTGTCTGTACAACTGAGAATGTTCTGAGGTTCAGGCATCACGTCTTCATTAATCGATGACCCTATATTCTCAGACGGACTAGATACGTTAGCCTTTGGGGATATCGCGTTTCTTTGCGAGTTCTACTCTGTCTGTACAACTGAGAATGCTCTGAGGTTCAGGCATCACGCCTTCATTAATCTATGACCCTGTATTCTCAGACGGTCTAGATACGTTAGCCTTTGGGGATATCGCGTTTTTTTGCGAGTTCTACTCTGTCTGTACAACTGAGAATGCTCTGAGGTTCAGGCATCACGCCTTCATTAATCGATGACCCTATATTCTCAAACGGTCTGGATACGTTAGCCTTTGGGGATATCGCGTTTCTTTGCGAGTTCTACTCTGTCTGTACAACTGAGAATGCTCTGAGGTTCAGGCATGACGCCTTCATTAATCGATGACCTTATATTCTCAGACGGTCTGGATACGTTAGCCTTCGGAGATATTGCGTTACTTTGCTAGTGCTACTGTCTGTACAACTGAGAATGCTCTGAGGTTCAGGCATCACGCCTTCATTAATCTATGACCCTGTATTCTCAGACGGTCTAGATACGTTAGCCTTTGGGGATATCGCGTTTTTTTGCGAGTTCTACTCTGTCTGTACAACTGAGAATGCTCTGAGGTTCAGGCATCACGCCTTCATTAATCGATGACCCTATATTCTCAAACGGTCTGGATACGTTAGCCTTTGGGGATATCGCGTTTCTTTGCGAGTTCTACTCTGTCTGTACAACTGAGAATGCTCTGAGGTTCAGGCATGACGCCTTCATTAATCGATGACCCTATATTCTCAGACGGTCTGGATACGTTAGCCTTCGGAGATATCGCGTTTCTTTGCGAGTTCTACTCTGTCTGTACAACTGAGAATGTTCTGAGGTTCAGGCATCACGTCTTCATTAATCGATGACCCTATATTCTCAGACGGACTAGATACGTTAGCCTTTGGGGATATCGCGTTTCTTTGCGAGTTCTACTCTGTCTGTACAACTGAGAATGCTCTGAGGTTCAGGCATCACGCCTTCATTAATCGATGACCCTATATTCTCAAACGGTCTGGATACGTTAGCCTTCGGAGATATCGCGTTACTTTGCGAGTTCTACTGTCTGTACAACAGAGAATGCTCTGAGATTCAGACATTACGCCTTCATTAATCGATGACCTTATATTCTCAGACGGTCTGGATAGGTTAGCCTTCGGAGATATTGCGTTACTTTGCTAGTGCTACTGTCTGTACAACTGAGAACGTTCTGAGGTTCAGGCATGACGCCTTCATTAATCGATGACCCTATATTCTCAGACGGTCTGGATACGTTAGCCTTCGGAGATATCGCGTTACTTTGTGAGTTCTACTGTCTGTACAACTGAGAATGCTCTGAGATTCAGACATCACGCCTTCATTAATCGATGACCTTATATTCTCAGACGGTCTGGATACGTTAGCCTTCGGAGATATTGCGTTACTTTGCGAGTTCTACTGTCTGTACAACTGAGAATGCTCTGAGGTTCAGGCATCACGCCTTCATTAATCTATGACCCTGTATTCTCAGACGGTCTAGATACGTTAGCCTTTGGGGATATCGCGTTTCTTTGCGAGTTCTACTCTGTCTGTACAACTGAGAATGCTCTGAGGTTCAGGCATCACGCCTTCATTAATCGATGACCCTATATTCTCAAACGGTCTGGATACGTTAGCCTTCGGAGATATCGCGTTACTTTGCGAGTTCTACTGTCTGTACAACAGAGAATGCTCTGAGATTCAGACATTACGCCTTCATTAATCGATGACCTTATATTCTCAGACGGTCTGGATACGTTAGCCTTCGGAGATATTGCGTTACTTTGCTAGTGCTACTGTCTGTACAACTGAGAACGTTCTGAGGTTCAGGCATTACGCCTTCATTAATCGATGACCCTATATTCTCAGACGGACTGGATACGTTAGCCTTTGGGGATATCGCGTTTCTTTGCGAGTTCTACTCTGTCTGTACAACTGAGAATGCTCTGAGGTTCAGGCATGACGCCTTCATTAATCGATGACCCTATATTCTCAGACGGTCTGGATACGTTAGCCTTCGGAGATATCGCGTTACTTTGCGAGTTCTACTGTCTGTACAACTGAGAATGTTCTGAGGTTCAGGCATTACGCCTTCATTAATCGATGACCCTATATTCTCAGACGGACTGGATACGTTAGCCTTTGGGGATATCGCGTTTCTTTGCGAGTTCTACTCTGTCTGTACAACAGAGAATGCTCTGAGATTCAGACATTACGCCTTCATTAATCGATGACCTTATATTCTCAGACGGTCTGGATACGTTAGCCTTCGGAGATATTGCGTTACTTTGCTAGTGCTACTGTCTGTACAACTGAGAATGCTCTGAGGTTCAGGCATCACGTCTTCATTAATCGATGACCCTATATTCTCAGACGGTCTGGATACGTTAGCCTTCGGAGATATCGCGTTTCTTTGCGAGTTCTACTCTGTCTGTACAACTGAGAATGTTCTGAGGTTCAGGCATCACGTCTTCATTAATCGATGACCCTATATTCTCAGACGGACTAGATACGTTAGCCTTTGGGGATATCGCGTTTCTTTGCGAGTTCTACTCTGTCTGTACAACAGAGAATGCTCTGAGATTCAGACATTACGCCTTCATTAATCGATGACCTTATATTCTCAGACGGTCTGGATACGTTAGCCTTCGGAGATATTGCGTTACTTTGCTAGTGCTACTGTCTGTACAACTGAGAATGCTCTGAGGTTCAGGCATCACGTCTTCATTAATCGATGACCCTATATTCTCAGACGGTCTGGATACGTTAGCCTTCGGAGATATCGCGTTTCTTTGCGAGTTCTACTCTGTCTGTACAACTGAGAATGTTCTGAGGTTCAGGCATCACGTCTTCATTAATCGATGACCCTATATTCTCAGACGGACTAGATACGTTAGCCTTTGGGGATATCGCGTTTCTTTGCGAGTTCTACTCTGTCTGTACAACTGAGAATGCTCTGAGGTTCAGGCATCACGCCTTCATTAATCTATGACCCTGTATTCTCAGACGGTCTAGATACGTTAGCCTTTGGGGATATCGCGTTTTTTTGCGAGTTCTACTCTGTCTGTACAACTGAGAATGCTCTGAGGTTCAGGCATCACGCCTTCATTAATCGATGACCCTATATTCTCAAACGGTCTGGATACGTTAGCCTTTGGGGATATCGCGTTTCTTTGCGAGTTCTACTCTGTCTGTACAACTGAGAATGCTCTGAGGTTCAGGCATGACGCCTTCATTAATCGATGACCTTATATTCTCAGACGGTCTGGATACGTTAGCCTTTGGGGATATCGCGTTTCTTTGCGAGTTCTACTCTGTCTGTACAACTGAGAATGTTCTGAGGTTCAGGCATCACGTCTTCATTAATCGATGACCCTATATTCTCAGACGGACTAGATACGTTAGCCTTTGGGGATATCGCGTTTCTTTGCGAGTTCTACTCTGTCTGTACAACTGAGAATGCTCTGAGGTTCAGGCATCACGCCTTCATTAATCTATGACCCTGTATTCTCAGACGGTCTAGATACGTTAGCCTTTGGGGATATCGCGTTTTTTTGCGAGTTCTACTCTGTCTGTACAACTGAGAATGCTCTGAGGTTCAGGCATCACGCCTTCATTAATCGATGACCCTATATTCTCAAACGGTCTGGATACGTTAGCCTTCGGAGATATCTCGTTACTTTGCGAGTTCTACTGTCTGTACAACAGAGAATGCTCTGAGATTCAGACATTACGCCTTCATTAATCGATGACCTTATATTCTCAGAAGGTCTGGATACGTTAGCCTTCGGAGATATTGCGTTACTTTGCTAGTGCTACTGTCTGTACAACTGAGAATGTTCTGAGGTTCAGGCATCACGCCTTCATTAATCGATGACCCTATATTCTCAGACGGACTGGATACGTTAGCCTTTGGGGATATCGCGTTTTTTTGCGAGTTCTACTCTGTCTGTACAACTGAGAATGCTCTGAGGTTCAGGCATCACGCCTTCATTAATCGATGACCCTATATTCTCAAACGGTCTGGATACGTTAGCCTTCGGAGATATCGCGTTACTTTGCGAGTTCTACTGTCTGTACAACAGAGAATGCTCTGAGATTCAGACATCACGCCTTCATTAATCGATGACCTTATATTCTCAGACGGTCTGGATACGTTAGCCTTCGGAGATATTGCGTTACTTTGCGAGTTCTACTGTCTGTACAACTGAGAATGCTCTGAGGTTCAGGCATCACGCCTTCATTAATCTATGACCCTGTATTCTCAGACGGTCTAGATACGTTAGCCTTTGGGGATATCGCGTTTCTTTGCGAGTTCTACTCTGTCTGTACAACTGAGAATGCTCTGAGGTTCAGGCATGACGCCTTCATTAATCGATGACCCTATATTCTCAGACGGTCTGGATACGTTAGCCTTCGGAGATATCGCGTTTCTTTGCGAGTTCTACTCTGTCTGTACAACTGAGAATGCTCTGAGGTTCAGGCATGACGCCTTCATTAATCGATGACCCTATATTCTCAGACGGTCTGGATACGTTAGCCTTCGGAGATATCGCGTTTCTTTGCGAGTTCTACTCTGTCTGTACAACTGAGAATGTTCTGAGGTTCAGGCATCACGTCTTCATTAATCGATGACCCTATATTCTCAGACGGACTAGATACGTTAGCCTTTGGGGATATCGCGTTTCTTTGCGAGTTCTACTCTGTCTGTACAACTGAGAATGCTCTGAGGTTCAGGCATCACGCCTTCATTAATCTATGACCCTGTATTCTCAGACGGTCTAGATACGTTAGCCTTTGGGGATATCGCGTTTTTTTGCGAGTTCTACTCTGTCTGTACAACTGAGAATGCTCTGAGGTTCAGGCATCACGCCTTCATTAATCGATGACCCTATATTCTCAAACGGTCTGGATACGTTAGCCTTTGGGGATATCGCGTTTCTTTGCGAGTTCTACTCTGTCTGTACAACTGAGAATGCTCTGAGGTTCAGGCATGACGCCTTCATTAATCGATGACCTTATATTCTCAGACGGTCTGGATACGTTAGCCTTCGGAGATATTGCGTTACTTTGCTAGTGCTACTGTCTGTACAACTGAGAATGCTCTGAGGTTCAGGCATCACGCCTTCATTAATCTATGACCCTGTATTCTCAGACGGTCTAGATACGTTAGCCTTTGGGGATATCGCGTTTTTTTGCGAGTTCTACTCTGTCTGTACAACTGAGAATGCTCTGAGGTTCAGGCATCACGCCTTCATTAATCGATGACCCTATATTCTCAAACGGTCTGGATACGTTAGCCTTCGGAGATATCGCGTTACTTTGCGAGTTCTACTGTCTGTACAACAGAGAATGCTCTGAGATTCAGACATTACGCCTTCATTAATCGATGACCTTATATTCTCAGAAGGTCTGGATACGTTAGCCTTCGGAGATATTGCGTTACTTTGCTAGTGCTACTGTCTGTACAACTGAGAATGTTCTGAGGTTCAGGCATCACGCCTTCATTAATCGATGACCCTATATTCTCAGACGGACTGGATACGTTAGCCTTTGGGGATATCGCGTTTCTTTGCGAGTTCTACTCTGTCTGTACAACTGAGAATGCTCTGAGGTTCAGGCATGACGCCTTCATTAATCGATGACCCTATATTCTCAGACGGTCTGGATACGTTAGCCTTCGGAGATATCGCGTTACTTTGTGAGTTCTACTGTCTGTACAACTGAGAATGTTCTGAGGTTCAGGCATCACGCCTTCATTAATCGATGACCCTATATTCTCAGACGGTCTGGATACGTTAGCCTTCGGAGATATCGCGTTACTTTGTGAGTTCTACTGTCTGTACAACTGAGAATGTTCTGAGGTTCAGGCATCACGCCTTCATTAATCGATGACCCTATATTCTCAGACGGTCTGGATACGTTAGCCTTCGGAGATATCGCGTTACTTTGTGAGTTCTACTGTCTGTACAACTGAGAATGTTCTGAGGTTCAGGCATCACGCCTTCATTAATCGATGACCCTATATTCTCAGACGGTCTGGATACGTTAGCCTTCGGAGATATCGCGTTACTTTGTGAGTTCTACTGTCTGTACAACTGAGAATGTTCTGAGGTTCAGGCATCACGCCTTCATTAATCGATGACCCTATATTCTCAGACGGTCTGGATACGTTAGCCTTCGGAGATATCGCGTTACTTTGTGAGTTCTACTGTCTGTACAACTGAGAATGTTCTGAGGTTCAGGCATCACGCCTTCATTAATCGATGACCCTATATTCTCAGACGGTCTGGATACGTTAGCCTTCGGAGATATCGCGTTACTTTGTGAGTTCTACTGTCTGTACAACTGAGAATGTTCTGAGGTTCAGGCATCACGCCTTCATTAATCGATGACCCTATATTCTCAGACGGTCTGGATACGTTAGCCTTCGGAGATATCGCGTTACTTTGTGAGTTCTACTGTCTGTACAACTGAGAATGTTCTGAGGTTCAGGCATCACGCCTTCATTAATCGATGACCCTATATTCTCAGACGGTCTGGATACGTTAGCCTTCGGAGATATCGCGTTACTTTGTGAGTTCTACTGTCTGTACAACTGAGAATGTTCTGAGGTTCAGGCATCACGCCTTCATTAATCGATGACCCTATATTCTCAGACGGTCTGGATACGTTAGCCTTCGGAGATATCGCGTTACTTTGTGAGTTCTACTGTCTGTACAACTGAGAATGCTCTGAGATTCAGACATCACGCCTTCATTAATCGATGACCTTATATTCTCAGACGGTCTGGATACGTTAGCCTTCGGAGATATTGCGTTACTTTGCGAGTTCTACTGTCTGTACAACTGAGAATGCTCTGAGGTTCAGGCATCACGCCTTCATTAATCTATGACCCTGTATTCTCAGACGGTCTAGATACGTTAGCCTTTGGGGATATCGCGTTTCTTTGCGAGTTCTACTCTGTCTGTACAACTGAGAATGCTCTGAGGTTCAGGCATCACGCCTTCATTAATCGATGACCCTATATTCTCAAACGGTCTGGATACGTTAGCCTTCGGAGATATCGCGTTACTTTGCGAGTTCTACTGTCTGTACAACAGAGAATGCTCTGAGATTCAGACATTACGCCTTCATTAATCGATGACCTTATATTCTCAGACCGTCTGGATACGTTAGCCTTCGGAGATATTGCGTTACTTTGCTAGTGCTACTGTCTGTACAACTGAGAACGTTCTGAGGTTCAGGCATTACGCCTTCATTAATCGATGACCTTATATTCTCAGACGGACTGGATACGTTAGCCTTTGGGGATATCGCGTTTCTTTGCGAGTTCTACTCTGTCTGTACAACTGAGAATGCTCTGAGGTTCAGGCATCACGCCTTCATTAATCGATGACCCTATATTCTCAAACGGTCTGGATACGTTAGCCTTCGGAGATATCGCGTTACTTTGCGAGTTCTACTGTCTGTACAACAGAGAATGCTCTGAGATTCAGACATCACGCCTTCATTAATCGATGACCTTATATTCTCAGACGGTCTGGATACGTTAGCCTTCGGAGATATTGCGTTACTTTGCGAGTTCTACTGTCTGTACAACTGAGAATGCTCTGAGGTTCAGGCATCACGCCTTCATTAATCTATGACCCTGTATTCTCAGACGGTCTAGATACGTTAGCCTTTGGGGATATCGCGTTTCTTTGCGAGTTCTACTCTGTCTGTACAACTGAGAATGCTCTGAGGTTCAGGCATGACGCCTTCATTAATCGATGACCCTATATTCTCAGACGGTCTGGATACGTTAGCCTTCGGAGATATCGCGTTTCTTTGCGAGTTCTACTCTGTCTGTACAACTGAGAATGTTCTGAGGTTCAGGCATCACGTCTTCATTAATCGATGACCCTATATTCTCAGACGGACTAGATACGTTAGCCTTTGGGGATATCGCGTTTCTTTGCGAGTTCTACTCTGTCTGTACAACTGAGAATGCTCTGAGGTTCAGGCATCACGCCTTCATTAATCTATGACCCTGTATTCTCAGACGGTCTAGATACGTTAGCCTTTGGGGATATCGCGTTTTTTTGCGAGTTCTACTCTGTCTGTACAACTGAGAATGCTCTGAGGTTCAGGCATCACGCCTTCATTAATCGATGACCCTATATTCTCAAACGGTCTGGATACGTTAGCCTTTGGGGATATCGCGTTTCTTTGCGAGTTCTACTCTGTCTGTACAACTGAGAATGCTCTGAGGTTCAGGCATGACGCCTTCATTAATCGATGACCTTATATTCTCAGACGGTCTGGATACGTTAGCCTTCGGAGATATTGCGTTACTTTGCTAGTGCTACTGTCTGTACAACTGAGAATGCTCTGAGGTTCAGGCATCACGCCTTCATTAATCTATGACCCTGTATTCTCAGACGGTCTAGATACGTTAGCCTTTGGGGATATCGCGTTTTTTTGCGAGTTCTACTCTGTCTGTACAACTGAGAATGCTCTGAGGTTCAGGCATCACGCCTTCATTAATCGATGACCCTATATTCTCAAACGGTCTGGATACGTTAGCCTTCGGAGATATCGCGTTACTTTGCGAGTTCTACTGTCTGTACAACAGAGAATGCTCTGAGATTCAGACATTACGCCTTCATTAATCGATGACCTTATATTCTCAGAAGGTCTGGATACGTTAGCCTTCGGAGATATTGCGTTACTTTGCTAGTGCTACTGTCTGTACAACTGAGAATGTTCTGAGGTTCAGGCATCACGCCTTCATTAATCGATGACCCTATATTCTCAGACGGACTGGATACGTTAGCCTTTGGGGATATCGCGTTTCTTTGCGAGTTCTACTCTGTCTGTACAACTGAGAATGCTCTGAGGTTCAGGCATGACGCCTTCATTAATCGATGACCCTATATTCTCAGACGGTCTGGATACGTTAGCCTTCGGAGATATCGCGTTTCTTTGCGAGTTCTACTCTGTCTGTACAACTGAGAATGTTCTGAGGTTCAGGCATCACGTCTTCATTAATCGATGACCCTATATTCTCAGACGGACTAGATACGTTAGCCTTTGGGGATATCGCGTTTCTTTGCGAGTTCTACTCTGTCTGTACAACTGAGAATGCTCTGAGGTTCAGGCATCACGCCTTCATTAATCGATGACCCTATATTCTCAAACGGTCTGGATACGTTAGCCTTCGGAGATATCGCGTTACTTTGCGAGTTCTACTGTCTGTACAACAGAGAATGCTCTGAGATTCAGACATTACGCCTTCATTAATCGATGACCTTATATTCTCAGACGGTCTGGATAGGTTAGCCTTCGGAGATATTGCGTTACTTTGCTAGTGCTACTGTCTGTACAACTGAGAATGTTCTGAGGTTCAGGCATCACGCCTTCATTAATCGATGACCCTATATTCTCAGACGGTCTGGATACGTTAGCCTTCGGAGATATCGCGTTACTTTGTGAGTTCTACTGTCTGTACAACTGAGAATGCTCTGAGATTCAGACATCACGCCTTCATTAATCGATGACCTTATATTCTCAGACGGTCTGGATACGTTAGCCTTCGGAGATATTGCGTTACTTTGCGAGTTCTACTGTCTGTACAACTGAGAATGCTCTGAGGTTCAGGCATCACGCCTTCATTAATCTATGACCCTGTATTCTCAGACGGTCTAGATACGTTAGCCTTTGGGGATATCGCGTTTCTTTGCGAGTTCTACTCTGTCTGTACAACTGAGAATGCTCTGAGGTTCAGGCATGACGCCTTCATTAATCGATGACCCTATATTCTCAGACGGTCTGGATACGTTAGCCTTCGGAGATATCGCGTTTCTTTGCGAGTTCTACTCTGTCTGTACAACTGAGAATGTTCTGAGGTTCAGGCATCACGTCTTCATTAATCGATGACCCTATATTCTCAGACGGACTAGATACGTTAGCCTTTGGGGATATCGCGTTTCTTTGCGAGTTCTACTCTGTCTGTACAACTGAGAATGCTCTGAGGTTCAGGCATCACGCCTTCATTAATCGATGACCCTATATTCTCAAACGGTCTGGATACGTTAGCCTTCGGAGATATCGCGTTACTTTGCGAGTTCTACTGTCTGTACAACAGAGAATGCTCTGAGATTCAGACATTACGCCTTCATTAATCGATGACCTTATATTCTCAGACGGTCTGGATAGGTTAGCCTTCGGAGATATTGCGTTACTTTGCTAGTGCTACTGTCTGTACAACTGAGAATGTTCTGAGGTTCAGGCATCACGCCTTCATTAATCGATGACCCTATATTCTCAGACGGTCTGGATACGTTAGCCTTCGGAGATATCGCGTTACTTTGTGAGTTCTACTGTCTGTACAACTGAGAATGCTCTGAGATTCAGACATCACGCCTTCATTAATCGATGACCTTATATTCTCAGACGGTCTGGATACGTTAGCCTTCGGAGATATTGCGTTACTTTGCGAGTTCTACTGTCTGTACAACTGAGAATGCTCTGAGGTTCAGGCATCACGCCTTCATTAATCTATGACCCTGTATTCTCAGACGGTCTAGATACGTTAGCCTTTGGGGATATCGCGTTTCTTTGCGAGTTCTACTCTGTCTGTACAACTGAGAATGCTCTGAGGTTCAGGCATCACGCCTTCATTAATCGATGACCCTATATTCTCAAACGGTCTGGATACGTTAGCCTTCGGAGATATCGCGTTACTTTGCGAGTTCTACTGTCTGTACAACAGAGAATGCTCTGAGATTCAGACATTACGCCTTCATTAATCGATGACCTTATATTCTCAGACGGTCTGGATACGTTAGCCTTCGGAGATATTGCGTTACTTTGCTAGTGCTACTGTCTGTACAACTGAGAATGTTCTGAGGTTCAGGCATCACGCCTTCATTAATCGATGACCCTATATTCTCAGACGGACTGGATACGTTAGCCTTTGGGGATATCGCGTTTCTTTGCGAGTTCTACTCTGTCTGTACAACTGAGAATGCTCTGAGGTTCAGGCATGACGCCTTCATTAATCGATGACCCTATATTCTCAGACGGTCTGGATACGTTAGCCTTCGGAGATATCGCGTTACTTTGTGAGTTCTACTGTCTGTACAACTGAGAATGTTCTGAGGTTCAGGCATCACGCCTTCATTAATCGATGACCCTATATTCTCAGACGGTCTGGATACGTTAGCCTTCGGAGATATCGCGTTACTTTGTGAGTTCTACTGTCTGTACAACTGAGAATGTTCTGAGGTTCAGGCATCACGCCTTCATTAATCGATGACCCTATATTCTCAGACGGTCTGGATACGTTAGCCTTCGGAGATATCGCGTTACTTTGTGAGTTCTACTGTCTGTACAACTGAGAATGTTCTGAGGTTCAGGCATCACGCCTTCATTAATCGATGACCCTATATTCTCAGACGGTCTGGATACGTTAGCCTTCGGAGATATCGCGTTACTTTGTGAGTTCTACTGTCTGTACAACTGAGAATGTTCTGAGGTTCAGGCATCACGCCTTCATTAATCGATGACCCTATATTCTCAGACGGTCTGGATACGTTAGCCTTCGGAGATATCGCGTTACTTTGTGAGTTCTACTGTCTGTACAACTGAGAATGTTCTGAGGTTCAGGCATCACGCCTTCATTAATCGATGACCCTATATTCTCAGACGGTCTGGATACGTTAGCCTTCGGAGATATCGCGTTACTTTGTGAGTTCTACTGTCTGTACAACTGAGAATGTTCTGAGGTTCAGGCATCACGCCTTCATTAATCGATGACCCTATATTCTCAGACGGTCTGGATACGTTAGCCTTCGGAGATATCGCGTTACTTTGTGAGTTCTACTGTCTGTACAACTGAGAATGTTCTGAGGTTCAGGCATCACGCCTTCATTAATCGATGACACTATATTCTCAGACGGTCTGGATACGTTAGCCTTCGGAGATATCGCGTTACTTTGTGAGTTCTACTGTCTGTACAACTGAGAATGTTCTGAGGTTCAGGCATCACGCCTTCATTAATCGATGACCCTATATTCTCAGACGGTCTGGATACGTTAGCCTTCGGAGATATCGCGTTACTTTGTGAGTTCTACTGTCTGTACAACTGAGAATGCTCTGAGATTCAGACATCACGCCTTCATTAATCGATGACCTTATATTCTCAGACGGTCTGGATACGTTAGCCTTCGGAGATATTGCGTTACTTTGCGAGTTCTACTGTCTGTACAACTGAGAATGCTCTGAGGTTCAGGCATCACGCCTTCATTAATCTATGACCCTGTATTCTCAGACGGTCTAGATACGTTAGCCTTTGGGGATATCGCGTTTCTTTGCGAGTTCTACTCTGTCTGTACAACTGAGAATGCTCTGAGGTTCAGGCATCACGCCTTCATTAATCGATGACCCTATATTCTCAAACGGTCTGGATACGTTAGCCTTCGGAGATATCGCGTTACTTTGCGAGTTCTACTGTCTGTACAACAGAGAATGCTCTGAGATTCAGACATTACGCCTTCATTAATCGATGACCTTATATTCTCAGACGGTCTGGATACGTTAGCCTTCGGAGATATTGCGTTACTTTGCTAGTGCTACTGTCTGTACAACTGAGAACGTTCTGAGGTTCAGGCATTACGCCTTCATTAATCGATGACCTTATATTCTCAGACGGACTGGATACGTTAGCCTTTGGGGATATCGCGTTTCTTTGCGAGTTCTACTCTGTCTGTACAACTGAGAATGCTCTGAGGTTCAGGCATCACGCCTTCATTAATCGATGACCCTATATTCTCAAACGGTCTGGATACGTTAGCCTTCGGAGATATCGCGTTACTTTGCGAGTTCTACTGTCTGTACAACAGAGAATGCTCTGAGATTCAGACATCACGCCTTCATTAATCGATGACCTTATATTCTCAGACGGTCTGGATACGTTAGCCTTCGGAGATATTGCGTTACTTTGCGAGTTCTACTGTCTGTACAACTGAGAATGCTCTGAGGTTCAGGCATCACGCCTTCATTAATCTATGACCCTGTATTCTCAGACGGTCTAGATATGTTAGCCTTTGGGGATATCGCGTTTCTTTGCGAGTTCTACTCTGTCTGTACAACTGAGAATGCTCTGAGGTTCAGGCATGACGCCTTCATTAATCGATGACCCTATATTCTCAGACGGTCTGGATACGTTAGCCTTCGGAGATATCGCGTTTCTTTGCGAGTTCTACTCTGTCTGTACAACTGAGAATGTTCTGAGGTTCAGGCATCACGTCTTCATTAATCGATGACCCTATATTCTCAGACGGACTAGATACGTTAGCCTTTGGGGATATCGCGTTTCTTTGCGAGTTCTACTCTGTCTGTACAACTGAGAATGCTCTGAGGTTCAGGCATCACGCCTTCATTAATCTATGACCCTGTATTCTCAGACGGTCTAGATACGTTAGCCTTTGGGGATATCGCGTTTTTTTGCGAGTTCTACTCTGTCTGTACAACTGAGAATGCTCTGAGGTTCAGGCATCACGCCTTCATTAATCGATGACCCTATATTCTCAAACGGTCTGGATACGTTAGCCTTTGGGGATATCGCGTTTCTTTGCGAGTTCTACTCTGTCTGTACAACTGAGAATGCTCTGAGGTTCAGGCATGACGCCTTCATTAATCGATGACCTTATATTCTCAGACGGTCTGGATACGTTAGCCTTCGGAGATATTGCGTTACTTTGCTAGTGCTACTGTCTGTACAACTGAGAATGCTCTGAGGTTCAGGCATCACGCCTTCATTAATCTATGACCCTGTATTCTCAGACGGTCTAGATACGTTAGCCTTTGGGGATATCGCGTTTTTTTGCGAGTTCTACTCTGTCTGTACAACTGAGAATGCTCTGAGGTTCAGGCATCACGCCTTCATTAATCGATGACCCTATATTCTCAAACGGTCTGGATACGTTAGCCTTCGGAGATATCGCGTTACTTTGCGAGTTCTACTGTCTGTACAACAGAGAATGCTCTGAGATTCAGACATTACGCCTTCATTAATCGATGACCTTATATTCTCAGAAGGTCTGGATACGTTAGCCTTCGGAGATATTGCGTTACTTTGCTAGTGCTACTGTCTGTACAACTGAGAATGTTCTGAGGTTCAGGCATCACGCCTTCATTAATCGATGACCCTATATTCTCAGACGGACTGGATACGTTAGCCTTTGGGGATATCGCGTTTCTTTGCGAGTTCTACTCTGTCTGTACAACTGAGAATGCTCTGAGGTTCAGGCATGACGCCTTCATTAATCGATGACCCTATATTCTCAGACGGTCTGGATACGTTAGCCTTCGGAGATATCGCGTTTCTTTGCGAGTTCTACTCTGTCTGTACAACTGAGAATGTTCTGAGGTTCAGGCATCACGTCTTCATTAATCGATGACCCTATATTCTCAGACGGACTAGATACGTTAGCCTTTGGGGATATCGCGTTTCTTTGCGAGTTCTACTCTGTCTGTACAACTGAGAATGCTCTGAGGTTCAGGCATCACGCCTTCATTAATCGATGACCCTATATTCTCAAACGGTCTGGATACGTTAGCCTTCGGAGATATCGCGTTACTTTGCGAGTTCTACTGTCTGTACAACAGAGAATGCTCTGAGATTCAGACATTACGCCTTCATTAATCGATGACCTTATATTCTCAGACGGTCTGGATAGGTTAGCCTTCGGAGATATTGCGTTACTTTGCTAGTGCTACTGTCTGTACAACTGAGAATGTTCTGAGGTTCAGGCATCACGCCTTCATTAATCGATGACCCTATATTCTCAGACGGTCTGGATACGTTAGCCTTCGGAGATATCGCGTTACTTTGTGAGTTCTACTGTCTGTACAACTGAGAATGCTCTGAGATTCAGACATCACGCCTTCATTAATCGATGACCTTATATTCTCAGACGGTCTGGATACGTTAGCCTTCGGAGATATTGCGTTACTTTGCGAGTTCTACTGTCTGTACAACTGAGAATGCTCTGAGGTTCAGGCATCACGCCTTCATTAATCTATGACCCTGTATTCTCAGACGGTCTAGATACGTTAGCCTTTGGGGATATCGCGTTTCTTTGCGAGTTCTACTGTCTGTACAACTGAGAATGTTCTGAGGTTCAGGCATTACGCCTTCATTAATCGATGACCCTATATTCTCAGACGGACTGGATACGTTAGCCTTTGGGGATATCGCGTTTCTTTGCGAGTTCTACTCTGTCTGTACAACTGAGAATGCTCTGAGGTTCAGGCATGACGCCTTCATTAATCGATGACCCTATATTCTCAGACGGTCTGGATACGTTAGCCTTCGGAGATATTGCGTTACTTTGCGAGTTCTACTGTCTGTACAACTGAGAATGCTCTGAGGTTCAGGCATCACGCCTTCATTAATCTATGACCCTGTATTCTCAGACGGTCTAGATACGTTAGCCTTTGGGGATATCGCGTTTCTTTGCGAGTTCTACTCTGTCTGTACAACTGAGAATGCTCTGAGGTTCAGGCATCACGCCTTCATTAATCGATGACCCTATATTCTCAAACGGTCTGGATACGTTAGCCTTCGGAGATATTGCGTTACTTTGCTAGTGCTACTGTCTGTACAACTGAGAACGTTCTGAGGTTCAGGCATTACGCCTTCATTAATCGATGACCCTATATTCTCAGACGGACTGGATACGTTAGCCTTTGGGGATATCGCGTTTCTTTGCGAGTTCTACTCTGTCTGTACAACTGAGAATGCTCTGAGGTTCAGGCATGACGCCTTCATTAATCGATGACCCTATATTCTCAGACGGTCTGGATACGTTAGCCTTCGGAGATATCGCGTTACTTTGCGAGTTCTACTGTCTGTACAACTGAGAACGTTCTGAGGTTCAGGCATTACGCCTTCATTAATCGATGACCCTATATTCTCAGACGGACTGGATACGTTAGCCTTTGGGGATATCGCGTTTCTTTGCGAGTTCTACTCTGTCTGTACAACTGAGAATGCTCTGAGGTTCAGGCATGACGCCTTCATTAATCGATGACCCTATATTCTCAGACGGTCTGGATACGTTAGCCTTCGGAGATATCGCGTTACTTTGCGAGTTCTACTGTCTGTACAACAGAGAATGCTCTGAGATTCAGACATCACGCCTTCATTAATCGATGACCTTATATTCTCAGACGGTCTGGATACGTTAGCCTTCGGAGATATCGCGTTACTTTGCGAGTTCTACTGTCTGTACAACAGAGAATGCTCTGAGATTCAGACATTACGCCTTCATTAATCGATGACCCTATATTCTCAGACGGTCTGGATACGTTAGCCTTCGGAGATATCGCGTTACTTTGTGAGTTCTACTGTCTGTACAACTGAGAATGCTCTGAGATTCAGACATCACGCCTTCATTAATCGATGACCTTATATTCTCAGACGGTCTGGATACGTTAGCCTTCGGAGATATTGCGTTACTTTGCGAGTTCTACTGTCTGTACAACTGAGAATGCTCTGAGGTTCAGGCATCACGCCTTCATTAATCTATGACCCTGTATTCTCAGACGGTCTAGATACGTTAGCCTTTGGGGATATCGCGTTTCTTTGCGAGTTCTACTCTGTCTGTACAACTGAGAATGCTCTGAGGTTCAGGCATCACGCCTTCATTAATCGATGACCCTATATTCTCAAACGGTCTGGATACGTTAGCCTTCGGAGATATTGCGTTACTTTGCTAGTGCTACTGTCTGTACAACTGAGAACGTTCTGAGGTTCAGGCATTACGCCTTCATTAATCGATGACCCTATATTCTCAGACGGACTGGATACGTTAGCCTTTGGGGATATCGCGTTTCTTTGCGAGTTCTACTCTGTCTGTACAACTGAGAATGCTCTGAGGTTCAGGCATGACGCCTTCATTAATCGATGACCCTATATTCTCAGACGGTCTGGATACGTTAGCCTTCGGAGATATCGCGTTACTTTGCGAGTTCTACTGTCTGTACAACTGAGAACGTTCTGAGGTTCAGGCATTACGCCTTCATTAATCGATGACCCTATATTCTCAGACGGACTGGATACGTTAGCCTTTGGGGATATCGCGTTTCTTTGCGAGTTCTACTCTGTCTGTACAACTGAGAATGCTCTGAGGTTCAGGCATGACGCCTTCATTAATCGATGACCCTATATTCTCAGACGGTCTGGATACGTTAGCCTTCGGAGATATCGCGTTACTTTGCGAGTTCTACTGTCTGTACAACAGAGAATGCTCTGAGATTCAGACATCACGCCTTCATTAATCGATGACCTTATATTCTCAGACGGTCTGGATACGTTAGCCTTCGGAGATATTGCGTTACTTTGCGAGTTCTACTGTCTGTACAACTGAGAATGCTCTGAGGTTCAGGCATCACGCCTTCATTAATCTATGACCCTGTATTCTCAGACGGTCTAGATACGTTAGCCTTTGGGGATATCGCGTTTCTTTGCGAGTTCTACTCTGTCTGTACAACTGAGAATGCTCTGAGGTTCAGGCATGACGCCTTCATTAATCGATGACCCTATATTCTCAGACGGTCTGGATACGTTAGCCTTCGGAGATATCGCGTTTCTTTGCGAGTTCTACTCTGTCTGTACAACTGAGAATGTTCTGAGGTTCAGGCATCACGTCTTCATTAATCGATGACCCTATATTCTCAGACGGACTAGATACGTTAGCCTTTGGGGATATCGCGTTTCTTTGCGAGTTCTACTCTGTCTGTACAACTGAGAATGCTCTGAGGTTCAGGCATCACGCCTTCATTAATCTATGACCCTGTATTCTCAGACGGTCTAGATACGTTAGCCTTTGGGGATATCGCGTTTTTTTGCGAGTTCTACTCTGTCTGTACAACTGAGAATGCTCTGAGGTTCAGGCATCACGCCTTCATTAATCGATGACCCTATATTCTCAAACGGTCTGGATACGTTAGCCTTTGGGGATATCGCGTTTCTTTGCGAGTTCTACTCTGTCTGTACAACTGAGAATGCTCTGAGGTTCAGGCATGACGCCTTCATTAATCGATGACCTTATATTCTCAGACGGTCTGGATACGTTAGCCTTCGGAGATATTGCGTTACTTTGCTAGTGCTACTGTCTGTACAACTGAGAATGCTCTGAGGTTCAGGCATCACGCCTTCATTAATCTATGACCCTGTATTCTCAGACGGTCTAGATACGTTAGCCTTTGGGGATATCGCGTTTTTTTGCGAGTTCTACTCTGTCTGTACAACTGAGAATGCTCTGAGGTTCAGGCATCACGCCTTCATTAATCGATGACCCTATATTCTCAAACGGTCTGGATACGTTAGCCTTCGGAGATATCGCGTTACTTTGCGAGTTCTACTGTCTGTACAACAGAGAATGCTCTGAGATTCAGACATTACGCCTTCATTAATCGATGACCTTATATTCTCAGAAGGTCTGGATACGTTAGCCTTCGGAGATATTGCGTTACTTTGCTAGTGCTACTGTCTGTACAACTGAGAATGTTCTGAGGTTCAGGCATCACGCCTTCATTAATCGATGACCCTATATTCTCAGACGGACTGGATACGTTAGCCTTTGGGGATATCGCGTTTCTTTGCGAGTTCTACTCTGTCTGTACAACTGAGAATGCTCTGAGGTTCAGGCATGACGCCTTCATTAATCGATGACCCTATATTCTCAGACGGTCTGGATACGTTAGCCTTCGGAGATATCGCGTTTCTTTGCGAGTTCTACTCTGTCTGTACAACTGAGAATGTTCTGAGGTTCAGGCATCACGTCTTCATTAATCGATGACCCTATATTCTCAGACGGACTAGATACGTTAGCCTTTGGGGATATCGCGTTTCTTTGCGAGTTCTACTCTGTCTGTACAACTGAGAATGCTCTGAGGTTCAGGCATCACGCCTTCATTAATCGATGACCCTATATTCTCAAACGGTCTGGATACGTTAGCCTTCGGAGATATCGCGTTACTTTGTGAGTTCTACTGTCTGTACAACTGAGAATGCTCTGAGATTCAGACATCACGCCTTCATTAATCGATGACCTTATATTCTCAGACGGTCTGGATACGTTAGCCTTCGGAGATATTGCGTTACTTTGCGAGTTCTACTGTCTGTACAACTGAGAATGCTCTGAGGTTCAGGCATCACGCCTTCATTAATCTATGACCCTGTATTCTCAGACGGTCTAGATACGTTAGCCTTTGGGGATATCGCGTTTCTTTGCGAGTTCTACTCTGTCTGTACAACTGAGAATGCTCTGAGGTTCAGGCATCACGCCTTCATTAATCGATGACCCTATATTCTCAAACGGACTGGATACGTTAGCCTTTGGGGATATCGCGTTTCTTTGCGAGTTCTACTCTGTCTGTACAACTGAGAATGCTCTGAGGTTCAGGCATGACGCCTTCATTAATCGATGACCCTATATTCTCAGACGGTCTGGATACGTTAGCCTTCGGAGATATCGCGTTACTTTGCGAGTTCTACTGTCTGTACAACTGAGAATGTTCTGAGGTTCAGGCATTACGCCTTCATTAATCGATGACCCTATATTCTCAGACGGACTGGATACGTTAGCCTTTGGGGATATCGCGTTTCTTTGCGAGTTCTACTCTGTCTGTACAACAGAGAATGCTCTGAGATTCAGACATTACGCCTTCATTAATCGATGACCTTATATTCTCAGACGGTCTGGATACGTTAGCCTTCGGAGATATTGCGTTACTTTGCTAGTGCTACTGTCTGTACAACTGAGAACGTTCTGAGGTTCAGGCATTACGCCTTCATTAATCGATGACCCTATATTCTCAGACGGACTGGATACGTTAGCCTTTGGGGATATCGCGTTTCTTTGCGAGTTCTACTCTGTCTGTACAACTGAGAATGCTCTGAGGTTCAGGCATGACGCCTTCATTAATCGATGACCCTATATTCTCAGACGGTCTGGATACGTTAGCCTTCGGAGATATCGCGTTACTTTGCGAGTTCTACTGTCTGTACAACTGAGAATGCTCTGAGATTCAGACATTACGCCTTCATTAATCGATGACCTTATATTCTCAGACGGTCTGGATACGTTAGCCTTCGGAGATATTGCGTTACTTTGCTAGTGCTACTGTCTGTACAACTGAGAACGTTCTGAGGTTCAGGCATTACGCCTTCATTAATCGATGACCCTATATTCTCAGACGGACTGGATACGTTAGCCTTTGGGGATATCGCGTTTCTTTGCGAGTTCTACTCTGTCTGTACAACTGAGAATGCTCTGAGGTTCAGGCATGACGCCTTCATTAATCGATGACCCTATATTCTCAGACGGTCTGGATACGTTAGCCTTCGGAGATATCGCGTTACTTTGCGAGTTCTACTGTCTGTACAACTGAGAATGCTCTGAGATTCAGACATTACGCCTTCATTAATCGATGACCTTATATTCTCAGACGGTCTGGATACGTTAGCCTTCGGAGATATCGCGTTACTTTGTGAGTTCTACTGTCTGTACAACTGAGAATGCTCTGAGATTCAGACATCACGCCTTCATTAATCGATGACCCTATATTCTCAAACGGTCTGGATACGTTAGCCTTCGGAGATATTGCGTTACTTTGCTAGTGCTACTGTCTGTACAACTGAGAACGTTCTGAGGTTCAGGCATTACGCCTTCATTAATCGATGACCCTATATTCTCAGACGGACTGGATACGTTAGCCTTTGGGGATATCGCGTTTCTTTGCGAGTTCTACTCTGTCTGTACAACAGAGAATGCTCTGAGATTCAGACATTACGCCTTCATTAATCGATGACCTTATATTCTCAGACGGTCTGGATACGTTAGCCTTCGGAGATATCGCGTTACTTTGCGAGTTCTACTGTCTGTACAACTGAGAATGCTCTGAGATTCAGACATTACGCCTTCATTAATCGATGACCTTATATTCTCAGACGGTCTGGATACGTTAGCCTTCGGAGATATCGCGTTACTTTGTGAGTTCTACTGTCTGTACAACTGAGAATGCTCTGAGATTCAGACATCACGCCTTCATTAATCGATGACCCTATATTCTCAGACGGTCTGGATACGTTAGCCTTCGGAGATATCGCGTTACTTTGCGAGTTCTACTGTCTGTACAACTGAGAATGTTCTGAGGTTCAGGCATTACGCCTTCATTAATCGATGACCCTATATTCTCAGACGGACTGGATACGTTAGCCTTTGGGGATATCGCGTTTCTTTGCGAGTTCTACTCTGTCTGTACAACAGAGAATGCTCTGAGATTCAGACATTACGCCTTCATTAATCGATGACCTTATATTCTCAGACGGTCTGGATACGTTAGCCTTCGGAGATATTGCGTTACTTTGCTAGTGCTACTGTCTGTACAACTGAGAACGTTCTGAGGTTCAGGCATTACGCCTTCATTAATCGATGACCTTATATTCTCAGACGGACTGGATACGTTAGCCTTTGGGGATATCGCGTTTCTTTGCGAGTTCTACTCTGTCTGTACAACTGAGAATGCTCTGAGGTTCAGGCATCACGCCTTCATTAATCGATGACCCTATATTCTCAAACGGTCTGGATACGTTAGCCTTCGGAGATATCGCGTTACTTTGCGAGTTCTACTGTCTGTACAACAGAGAATGCTCTGAGATTCAGACATCACGCCTTCATTAATCGATGACCTTATATTCTCAGACGGTCTGGATACGTTAGCCTTCGGAGATATTGCGTTACTTTGCGAGTTCTACTGTCTGTACAACTGAGAATGCTCTGAGGTTCAGGCATCACGCCTTCATTAATCTATGACCCTGTATTCTCAGACGGTCTAGATATGTTAGCCTTTGGGGATATCGCGTTTCTTTGCGAGTTCTACTCTGTCTGTACAACTGAGAATGCTCTGAGGTTCAGGCATGACGCCTTCATTAATCGATGACCCTATATTCTCAGACGGTCTGGATACGTTAGCCTTCGGAGATATCGCGTTTCTTTGCGAGTTCTACTCTGTCTGTACAACTGAGAATGTTCTGAGGTTCAGGCATCACGTCTTCATTAATCGATGACCCTATATTCTCAGACGGACTAGATACGTTAGCCTTTGGGGATATCGCGTTTCTTTGCGAGTTCTACTCTGTCTGTACAACTGAGAATGCTCTGAGGTTCAGGCATCACGCCTTCATTAATCTATGACCCTGTATTCTCAGACGGTCTAGATACGTTAGCCTTTGGGGATATCGCGTTTTTTTGCGAGTTCTACTCTGTCTGTACAACTGAGAATGCTCTGAGGTTCAGGCATCACGCCTTCATTAATCGATGACCCTATATTCTCAAACGGTCTGGATACGTTAGCCTTCGGAGATATCGCGTTACTTTGCGAGTTCTACTGTCTGTACAACAGAGAATGCTCTGAGATTCAGACATTACGCCTTCATTAATCGATGACCTTATATTCTCAGAAGGTCTGGATACGTTAGCCTTCGGAGATATTGCGTTACTTTGCTAGTGCTACTGTCTGTACAACTGAGAATGTTCTGAGGTTCAGGCATCACGCCTTCATTAATCGATGACCCTATATTCTCAGACGGACTGGATACGTTAGCCTTTGGGGATATCGCGTTTCTTTGCGAGTTCTACTCTGTCTGTACAACTGAGAATGCTCTGAGGTTCAGGCATGACGCCTTCATTAATCGATGACCCTATATTCTCAGACGGTCTGGATACGTTAGCCTTCGGAGATATCGCGTTTCTTTGCGAGTTCTACTCTGTCTGTACAACTGAGAATGTTCTGAGGTTCAGGCATCACGTCTTCATTAATCGATGACCCTATATTCTCAGACGGACTAGATACGTTAGCCTTTGGGGATATCGCGTTTCTTTGCGAGTTCTACTCTGTCTGTACAACTGAGAATGCTCTGAGGTTCAGGCATCACGCCTTCATTAATCGATGACCCTATATTCTCAAACGGTCTGGATACGTTAGCCTTCGGAGATATCGCGTTACTTTGCGAGTTCTACTGTCTGTACAACAGAGAATGCTCTGAGATTCAGACATTACGCCTTCATTAATCGATGACCTTATATTCTCAGACGGTCTGGATAGGTTAGCCTTCGGAGATATTGCGTTACTTTGCTAGTGCTACTGTCTGTACAACTGAGAATGTTCTGAGGTTCAGGCATCACGCCTTCATTAATCGATGACCCTATATTCTCAGACGGTCTGGATACGTTAGCCTTCGGAGATATCGCGTTACTTTGTGAGTTCTACTGTCTGTACAACTGAGAATGCTCTGAGATTCAGACATCACGCCTTCATTAATCGATGACCTTATATTCTCAGACGGTCTGGATACGTTAGCCTTCGGAGATATTGCGTTACTTTGCGAGTTCTACTGTCTGTACAACTGAGAATGCTCTGAGGTTCAGGCATCACGCCTTCATTAATCTATGACCCTGTATTCTCAGACGGTCTAGATACGTTAGCCTTTGGGGATATCGCGTTTCTTTGCGAGTTCTACTGTCTGTACAACTGAGAATGTTCTGAGGTTCAGGCATTACGCCTTCATTAATCGATGACCCTATATTCTCAGACGGACTGGATACGTTAGCCTTTGGGGATATCGCGTTTCTTTGCGAGTTCTACTCTGTCTGTACAACTGAGAATGCTCTGAGGTTCAGGCATGACGCCTTCATTAATCGATGACCCTATATTCTCAGACGGTCTGGATACGTTAGCCTTCGGAGATATCGCGTTACTTTGCGAGTTCTACTGTCTGTACAACTGAGAATGTTCTGAGGTTCAGGCATTACGCCTTCATTAATCGATGACCCT
The DNA here is from genome assembly GCA_963693495.1 of Malacosoma neustria. Taxonomy (NCBI): domain Eukaryota; kingdom Metazoa; phylum Arthropoda; class Insecta; order Lepidoptera; family Lasiocampidae; genus Malacosoma; species Malacosoma neustria. Next base: position 13,797,875 of record OY856377.1, on the reverse strand, counting down.
ATATTCTCAGACGGACTGGATACGTTAGCCTTTGGGGATATCGCGTTTCTTTGCGAGTTCTACTCTGTCTGTACAACAGAGAATGCTCTGAGATTCAGACATTACGCCTTCATTAATCGATGACCTTATATTCTCAGACGGTCTGGATACGTTAGCCTTCGGAGATATTGCGTTACTTTGCTAGTGCTACTGTCTGTACAACTGAGAATGTTCTGAGGTTCAGGCATCACGCCTTCATTAATCGATGACCTTATATTCTCAGACGGTCTGGATACGTTAGCCTTCGGAGATATCGCGTTACTTTGTGAGTTCTACTGTCTGTACAACTGAGAATGCTCTGAGATTCAGACATCACGCCTTCATTAATCGATGACCTTATATTCTCAGACGGTCTGGATACGTTAGCCTTCGGAGATATTGCGTTACTTTGCGAGTTCTACTGTCTGTACAACTGAGAATGCTCTGAGGTTCAGGCATCACGCCTTCATTAATCTATGACCCTGTATTCTCAGACGGTCTAGATACGTTAGCCTTTGGGGATATCGCGTTTCTTTGCGAGTTCTACTCTGTCTGTACAACTGAGAATGCTCTGAGGTTCAGGCATGACGCCTTCATTAATCGATGACCCTATATTCTCAGACGGTCTGGATACGTTAGCCTTCGGAGATATCGCGTTACTTTGCGAGTTCTACTGTCTGTACAACTGAGAACGTTCTGAGGTTCAGGCATTACGCCTTCATTAATCGATGACCCTATATTCTCAGACGGACTGGATACGTTAGCCTTTGGGGATATCGCGTTTCTTTGCGAGTTCTACTCTGTCTGTACAACTGAGAATGCTCTGAGGTTCAGGCATGACGCCTTCATTAATCGATGACCCTATATTCTCAGACGGTCTGGATACGTTAGCCTTCGGAGATATCGCGTTACTTTGCGAGTTCTACTGTCTGTACAACTGAGAACGTTCTGAGGTTCAGGCATTACGCCTTCATTAATCGATGACCCTATATTCTCAGACGGACTGGATACGTTAGCCTTTGGGGATATCGCGTTTCTTTGCGAGTTCTACTCTGTCTGTACAACTGAGAATGCTCTGAGGTTCAGGCATGACGCCTTCATTAATCGATGACCCTATATTCTCAGACGGTCTGGATACGTTAGCCTTCGGAGATATCGCGTTACTTTGCGAGTTCTACTGTCTGTACAACAGAGAATGCTCTGAGATTCAGACATCACGCCTTCATTAATCGATGACCTTATATTCTCAGACGGTCTGGATACGTTAGCCTTCGGAGATATCGCGTTACTTTGCGAGTTCTACTGTCTGTACAACAGAGAATGCTCTGAGATTCAGACATTACGCCTTCATTAATCGATGACCCTATATTCTCAGACGGTCTGGATACGTTAGCCTTCGGAGATATCGCGTTACTTTGTGAGTTCTACTGTCTGTACAACTGAGAATGCTCTGAGATTCAGACATCACGCCTTCATTAATCGATGACCTTATATTCTCAGACGGTCTGGATACGTTAGCCTTCGGAGATATTGCGTTACTTTGCGAGTTCTACTGTCTGTACAACTGAGAATGCTCTGAGGTTCAGGCATCACGCCTTCATTAATCTATGACCCTGTATTCTCAGACGGTCTAGATACGTTAGCCTTTGGGGATATCGCGTTTCTTTGCGAGTTCTACTCTGTCTGTACAACTGAGAATGCTCTGAGGTTCAGGCATCACGCCTTCATTAATCGATGACCCTATATTCTCAAACGGTCTGGATACGTTAGCCTTCGGAGATATTGCGTTACTTTGCTAGTGCTACTGTCTGTACAACTGAGAACGTTCTGAGGTTCAGGCATTACGCCTTCATTAATCGATGACCCTATATTCTCAGACGGACTGGATACGTTAGCCTTTGGGGATATCGCGTTTCTTTGCGAGTTCTACTCTGTCTGTACAACTGAGAATGCTCTGAGGTTCAGGCATGACGCCTTCATTAATCGATGACCCTATATTCTCAGACGGTCTGGATACGTTAGCCTTCGGAGATATCGCGTTACTTTGCGAGTTCTACTGTCTGTACAACTGAGAACGTTCTGAGGTTCAGGCATTACGCCTTCATTAATCGATGACCCTATATTCTCAGACGGACTGGATACGTTAGCTTTTGGGGATATCGCGTTTCTTTGCGAGTTCTACTCTGTCTGTACAACTGAGAATGCTCTGAGGTTCAGGCATGACGCCTTCATTAATCGATGACCCTATATTCTCAGACGGTCTGGATACGTTAGCCTTCGGAGATATCGCGTTACTTTGCGAGTTCTACTGTCTGTACAACAGAGAATGCTCTGAGATTCAGACATCACGCCTTCATTAATCGATGACCTTATATTCTCAGACGGTCTGGATACGTTAGCCTTCGGAGATATTGCGTTACTTTGCGAGTTCTACTGTCTGTACAACTGAGAATGCTCTGAGGTTCAGGCATCACGCCTTCATTAATCTATGACCCTGTATTCTCAGACGGTCTAGATACGTTAGCCTTTGGGGATATCGCGTTTCTTTGCGAGTTCTACTCTGTCTGTACAACTGAGAATGCTCTGAGGTTCAGGCATGACGCCTTCATTAATCGATGACCCTATATTCTCAGACGGTCTGGATACGTTAGCCTTCGGAGATATCGCGTTTCTTTGCGAGTTCTACTCTGTCTGTACAACTGAGAATGTTCTGAGGTTCAGGCATCACGTCTTCATTAATCGATGACCCTATATTCTCAGACGGACTAGATACGTTAGCCTTTGGGGATATCGCGTTTCTTTGCGAGTTCTACTCTGTCTGTACAACTGAGAATGCTCTGAGGTTCAGGCATCACGCCTTCATTAATCTATGACCCTGTATTCTCAGACGGTCTAGATACGTTAGCCTTTGGGGATATCGCGTTTTTTTGCGAGTTCTACTCTGTCTGTACAACTGAGAATGCTCTGAGGTTCAGGCATCACGCCTTCATTAATCGATGACCCTATATTCTCAAACGGTCTGGATACGTTAGCCTTTGGGGATATCGCGTTTCTTTGCGAGTTCTACTCTGTCTGTACAACTGAGAATGCTCTGAGGTTCAGGCATGACGCCTTCATTAATCGATGACCTTATATTCTCAGACGGTCTGGATACGTTAGCCTTCGGAGATATTGCGTTACTTTGCTAGTGCTACTGTCTGTACAACTGAGAATGCTCTGAGGTTCAGGCATCACGCCTTCATTAATCTATGACCCTGTATTCTCAGACGGTCTAGATACGTTAGCCTTTGGGGATATCGCGTTTTTTTGCGAGTTCTACTCTGTCTGTACAACTGAGAATGCTCTGAGGTTCAGGCATCACGCCTTCATTAATCGATGACCCTATATTCTCAAACGGTCTGGATACGTTAGCCTTCGGAGATATCGCGTTACTTTGCGAGTTCTACTGTCTGTACAACAGAGAATGCTCTGAGATTCAGACATTACGCCTTCATTAATCGATGACCTTATATTCTCAGACGGTCTGGATACGTTAGCCTTCGGAGATATTGCGTTACTTTGCGAGTTCTACTGTCTGTACAACTGAGAATGCTCTGAGGTTCAGGCATCACGCCTTCATTAATCTATGACCCTGTATTCTCAGACGGTCTAGATACGTTAGCCTTTGGGGATATCGCGTTTCTTTGCGAGTTCTACTCTGTCTGTACAACTGAGAATGCTCTGAGGTTCAGGCATCACGCCTTCATTAATCGATGACCCTATATTCTCAAACGGACTGGATACGTTAGCCTTTGGGGATATCGCGTTTCTTTGCGAGTTCTACTCTGTCTGTACAACTGAGAATGCTCTGAGGTTCAGGCATGACGCCTTCATTAATCGATGACCCTATATTCTCAGACGGTCTGGATACGTTAGCCTTCGGAGATATCGCGTTACTTTGCGAGTTCTACTGTCTGTACAACTGAGAATGTTCTGAGGTTCAGGCATTACGCCTTCATTAATCGATGACCCTATATTCTCAGACGGACTGGATACGTTAGCCTTTGGGGATATCGCGTTTCTTTGCGAGTTCTACTCTGTCTGTACAACAGAGAATGCTCTGAGATTCAGACATTACGCCTTCATTAATCGATGACCTTATATTCTCAGACGGTCTGGATACGTTAGCCTTCGGAGATATTGCGTTACTTTGCTAGTGCTACTGTCTGTACAACTGAGAACGTTCTGAGGTTCAGGCATTACGCCTTCATTAATCGATGACCCTATATTCTCAGACGGACTGGATACGTTAGCCTTTGGGGATATCGCGTTTCTTTGCGAGTTCTACTCTGTCTGTACAACTGAGAATGCTCTGAGGTTCAGGCATGACGCCTTCATTAATCGATGACCCTATATTCTCAGACGGTCTGGATACGTTAGCCTTCGGAGATATCGCGTTACTTTGCGAGTTCTACTGTCTGTACAACTGAGAATGCTCTGAGATTCAGACATTACGCCTTCATTAATCGATGACCTTATATTCTCAGACGGTCTGGATACGTTAGCCTTCGGAGATATTGCGTTACTTTGCTAGTGCTACTGTCTGTACAACTGAGAACGTTCTGAGGTTCAGGCATTACGCCTTCATTAATCGATGACCCTATATTCTCAGACGGACTGGATACGTTAGCCTTTGGGGATATCGCGTTTCTTTGCGAGTTCTACTCTGTCTGTACAACTGAGAATGCTCTGAGGTTCAGGCATGACGCCTTCATTAATCGATGACCCTATATTCTCAGACGGTCTGGATACGTTAGCCTTCGGAGATATCGCGTTACTTTGCGAGTTCTACTGTCTGTACAACTGAGAATGCTCTGAGATTCAGACATTACGCCTTCATTAATCGATGACCTTATATTCTCAGACGGTCTGGATACGTTAGCCTTCGGAGATATCGCGTTACTTTGTGAGTTCTACTGTCTGTACAACTGAGAATGCTCTGAGATTCAGACATCACGCCTTCATTAATCGATGACCCTATATTCTCAAACGGTCTGGATACGTTAGCCTTCGGAGATATTGCGTTACTTTGCTAGTGCTACTGTCTGTACAACTGAGAACGTTCTGAGGTTCAGGCATTACGCCTTCATTAATCGATGACCCTATATTCTCAGACGGACTGGATACGTTAGCCTTTGGGGATATCGCGTTTCTTTGCGAGTTCTACTCTGTCTGTACAACAGAGAATGCTCTGAGATTCAGACATTACGCCTTCATTAATCGATGACCTTATATTCTCAGACGGTCTGGATACGTTAGCCTTCGGAGATATCGCGTTACTTTGCGAGTTCTACTGTCTGTACAACTGAGAATGCTCTGAGATTCAGACATTACGCCTTCATTAATCGATGACCTTATATTCTCAGACGGTCTGGATACGTTAGCCTTCGGAGATATCGCGTTACTTTGTGAGTTCTACTGTCTGTACAACTGAGAATGCTCTGAGATTCAGACATCACGCCTTCATTAATCGATGACCCTATATTCTCAGACGGTCTGGATACGTTAGCCTTCGGAGATATCGCGTTACTTTGCGAGTTCTACTGTCTGTACAACTGAGAATGTTCTGAGGTTCAGGCATTACGCCTTCATTAATCGATGACCCTATATTCTCAGACGGACTGGATACGTTAGCCTTTGGGGATATCGCGTTTCTTTGCGAGTTCTACTCTGTCTGTACAACAGAGAATGCTCTGAGATTCAGACATTACGCCTTCATTAATCGATGACCTTATATTCTCAGACGGTCTGGATACGTTAGCCTTCGGAGATATTGCGTTACTTTGCTAGTGCTACTGTCTGTACAACTGAGAACGTTCTGAGGTTCAGGCATTACGCCTTCATTAATCGATGACCCTATATTCTCAGACGGACTGGATACGTTAGCCTTTGGGGATATCGCGTTTCTTTGCGAGTTCTACTCTGTCTGTACAACTGAGAATGCTCTGAGGTTCAGGCATGACGCCTTCATTAATCGATGACCCTATATTCTCAGACGGTCTGGATACGTTAGCCTTCGGAGATATCGCGTTACTTTGCGAGTTCTACTGTCTGTACAACTGAGAATGCTCTGAGATTCAGACATTACGCCTTCATTAATCGATGACCTTATATTCTCAGACGGTCTGGATACGTTAGCCTTCGGAGATATCGCGTTTCTTTGCGAGTTCTACTCTGTCTGTACAACTGAGAATGTTCTGAGGTTCAGGCATCACGTCTTCATTAATCGATGACCCTATATTCTCAGACGGACTAGATACGTTAGCCTTTGGGGATATCGCGTTTCTTTGCGAGTTCTACTCTGTCTGCACAACTGAGAATGCTCTGAGGTTCAGGCATCACGCCTTCATTAATCTATGACCCTGTATTCTCAGACGGTCTAGATACGTTAGCCTTTGGGGATATCGCGTTTTTTTGCGAGTTCTACTCTGTCTGTACAACTGAGAATGCTCTGAGGTTCAGGCATCACGCCTTCATTAATCGATGACCCTATATTCTCAAACGGTCTGGATACGTTAGCCTTCGGAGATATCGCGTTACTTTGCGAGTTCTACTGTCTGTACAACAGAGAATGCTCTGAGATTCAGACATTACGCCTTCATTAATCGATGACCTTATATTCTCAGAAGGTCTGGATACGTTAGCCTTCGGAGATATTGCGTTACTTTGCTAGTGCTACTGTCTGTACAACAGAGAATGTTCTGAGGTTCAGGCATCACGTCTTCATTAATCGATGACCTTATATTCTCAGACGGTCTGGATACGTTAGCCTTCGGAGATATCGCGTTTCTTTGCGAGTTCTACTCTGTCTGTACAACTGAGAATGTTCTGAGGTTCAGGCATCACGTCTTCATTAATCGATGACCCTATATTCTCAGACGGACTAGATACGTTAGCCTTTGGGGATATCGCGTTTCTTTGCGAGTTCTACTCTGTCTGTACAACTGAGAATGCTCTGAGGTTCAGGCATCACGCCTTCATTAATCTATGACCCTGTATTCTCAGACGGTCTAGATACGTTAGCCTTTGGGGATATCGCGTTTTTTTGCGAGTTCTACTCTGTCTGTACAACTGAGAATGCTCTGAGGTTCAGGCATCACGCCTTCATTAATCGATGACCCTATATTCTCAAACGGTCTGGATACGTTAGCCTTCGGAGATATCGCGTTACTTTGCGAGTTCTACTGTCTGTACAACAGAGAATGCTCTGAGATTCAGACATTACGCCTTCATTAATCGATGACCTTATATTCTCAGACGGTCTGGATACGTTAGCCTTCGGAGATATTGCGTTACTTTGCTAGTGCTACTGTCTGTACAACTGAGAACGTTCTGAGGTTCAGGCATTACGCCTTCATTAATCGATGACCCTATATTCTCAGACGGACTGGATACGTTAGCCTTTGGGGATATCGCGTTTCTTTGCGAGTTCTACTCTGTCTGTACAACTGAGAATGCTCTGAGGTTCAGGCATGACGCCTTCATTAATCGATGACCCTATATTCTCAGACGGTCTGGATACGTTAGCCTTCGGAGATATCGCGTTACTTTGCGAGTTCTACTGTCTGTACAACTGAGAATGTTCTGAGATTCAGACATTACGCCTTCATTAATCGATGACCCTATATTCTCAGACGGACTGGATACGTTAGCCTTTGGGGATATCGCGTTTCTTTGCGAGTTCTACTCTGTCTGTACAACTGAGAATGCTCTGAGGTTCAGGCATGACGCCTTCATTAATCGATGACCTTATATTCTCAGACGGTCTGGATACGTTAGCCTTCGGAGATATCGCGTTACTTTGCGAGTTCTACTGTCTGTACAACTGAGAATGTTCTGAGGTTCAGGCATTACGCCTTCATTAATCGATGACCCTATATTCTCAGACGGACTGGATACGTTAGCCTTTGGGGATATCGCGTTTCTTTGCGAGTTCTATTCTGTCTGTACAACTGAGAATGCTCTGAGGTTCAGGCATGACGCCTTCATTAATCGATGACCCTATATTCTCAGACGGTCTGGATACGTTAGCCTTCGGAGATATCGCGTTACTTTGCGAGTTCTACTGTCTGTACAACTGAGAATGCTCTGAGATTCAGACATTACGCCTTCATTAATCGATGACCCTATATTCTCAGACGGACTGGATACGTTAGCCTTTGGGGATATCGCGTTTCTTTGCGAGTTCTACTCTGTCTGTACAACTGAGAATGCTCTGAGGTTCAGGCATGACGCCTTCATTAATCGATGACCTTATATTCTCAGACGGTCTGGATACGTTAGCCTTCGGAGATATCGCGTTACTTTGCGAGTTCTACTGTCTGTACAACTGAGAATGTTCTGAGGTTCAGGCATTACGCCTTCATTAATCGATGACCCTATATTCTCAGACGGACTGGATACGTTAGCCTTTGGGGATATCGCGTTTCTTTGCGAGTTCTACTCTGTCTGTACAACTGAGAATGCTCTGAGGTTCAGGCATGACGCCTTCATTAATCGATGACCCTATATTCTCAGACGGTCTGGATACGTTAGCCTTCGGAGATATCGCGTTACTTTGCGAGTTCTACTGTCTGTACAACTGAGAATGTTCTGAGGTTCAGGCATTACGCCTTCATTAATCGATGACCCTATATTCTCAGACGGACTGGATACGTTAGCCTTTGGGGATATCGCGTTTCTTTGCGAGTTCTACTCTGTCTGTACAACTGAGAATGCTCTGATGTTCAGGCATGACGCCTTCATTAATCGATGACCCTATATTCTCAGACGGTCTGGATACGTTAGCCTTTGGGGATATCGCGTTTCTTTGCGAGTTCTACTCTGTCTGTACAACTGAGAATGCTCTGATGTTCAGGCATGACGCCTTCATTAATCGATGACCCTATATTCTCAGACGGTCTGGATACGTTAGCCTTCGGAGATATTGCGTTACTTTGCTAGTGCTACTGTCTGTACAACTGAGAACGTTCTGAGGTTCAGGCATTACGCCTTCATTAATCGATGACCTTATATTCTCAGACGGACTGGATACGTTAGCCTTTGGGGATATCGCGTTTCTTTGCGAGTTCTACTCTGTCTGTACAACTGAGAATGTTCTGAGGTTCAGGCATCACGTCTTCATTAATCGATGACCCTATATTCTCAGACGGACTAGATACGTTAGCCTTTGGGGATATCGCGTTTCTTTGCGAGTTCTACTCTGTCTGTACAACTGAGAATGCTCTGAGGTTCAGGCATCACGCCTTCATTAATCTATGACCCTGTATTCTCAGACGGTCTAGATACGTTAGCCTTTGGGGATATCGCGTTTTTTTGCGAGTTCTACTCTGTCTGTACAACTGAGAATGCTCTGAGGTTCAGGCATCACGCCTTCATTAATCGATGACCCTATATTCTCAAACGGTCTGGATACGTTAGCCTTTGGGGATATCGCGTTTCTTTGCGAGTTCTACTCTGTCTGTACAACTGAGAATGCTCTGAGGTTCAGGCATGACGCCTTCATTAATCGATGACCTTATATTCTCAGACGGTCTGGATACGTTAGCCTTCGGAGATATTGCGTTACTTTGCTAGTGCTACTGTCTGTACAACTGAGAATGCTCTGAGGTTCAGGCATCACGCCTTCATTAATCTATGACCCTGTATTCTCAGACGGTCTAGATACGTTAGCCTTTGGGGATATCGCGTTTTTTTGCGAGTTCTACTCTGTCTGTACAACTGAGAATGCTCTGAGGTTCAGGCATCACGCCTTCATTAATCGATGACCCTATATTCTCAAACGGTCTGGATACGTTAGCCTTCGGAGATATCGCGTTACTTTGCGAGTTCTACTGTCTGTACAACAGAGAATGCTCTGAGATTCAGACATTACGCCTTCATTAATCGATGACCTTATATTCTCAGACGGTCTGGATACGTTAGCCTTCGGAGATATTGCGTTACTTTGCGAGTTCTACTGTCTGTACAACTGAGAATGCTCTGAGGTTCAGGCATCACGCCTTCATTAATCTATGACCCTGTATTCTCAGACGGTCTAGATACGTTAGCCTTTGGGGATATCGCGTTTCTTTGCGAGTTCTACTCTGTCTGTACAACTGAGAATGCTCTGAGGTTCAGGCATCACGCCTTCATTAATCGATGACCCTATATTCTCAAACGGACTGGATACGTTAGCCTTTGGGGATATCGCGTTTCTTTGCGAGTTCTACTCTGTCTGTACAACTGAGAATGCTCTGAGGTTCAGGCATGACGCCTTCATTAATCGATGACCCTATATTCTCAGACGGTCTGGATACGTTAGCCTTCGGAGATATCGCGTTACTTTGCGAGTTCTACTGTCTGTACAACTGAGAATGTTCTGAGGTTCAGGCATTACGCCTTCATTAATCGATGACCCTATATTCTCAGACGGACTGGATACGTTAGCCTTTGGGGATATCGCGTTTCTTTGCGAGTTCTACTCTGTCTGTACAACAGAGAATGCTCTGAGATTCAGACATTACGCCTTCATTAATCGATGACCTTATATTCTCAGACGGTCTGGATACGTTAGCCTTCGGAGATATTGCGTTACTTTGCTAGTGCTACTGTCTGTACAACTGAGAACGTTCTGAGGTTCAGGCATTACGCCTTCATTAATCGATGACCCTATATTCTCAGACGGACTGGATACGTTAGCCTTTGGGGATATCGCGTTTCTTTGCGAGTTCTACTCTGTCTGTACAACTGAGAATGCTCTGAGGTTCAGGCATGACGCCTTCATTAATCGATGACCCTATATTCTCAGACGGTCTGGATACGTTAGCCTTCGGAGATATCGCGTTACTTTGCGAGTTCTACTGTCTGTACAACTGAGAATGCTCTGAGATTCAGACATTACGCCTTCATTAATCGATGACCTTATATTCTCAGACGGTCTGGATACGTTAGCCTTCGGAGATATTGCGTTACTTTGCTAGTGCTACTGTCTGTACAACTGAGAACGTTCTGAGGTTCAGGCATTACGCCTTCATTAATCGATGACCCTATATTCTCAGACGGACTGGATACGTTAGCCTTTGGGGATATCGCGTTTCTTTGCGAGTTCTACTCTGTCTGTACAACTGAGAATGCTCTGAGGTTCAGGCATGACGCCTTCATTAATCGATGACCCTATATTCTCAGACGGTCTGGATACGTTAGCCTTCGGAGATATCGCGTTACTTTGCGAGTTCTACTGTCTGTACAACTGAGAATGCTCTGAGATTCAGACATTACGCCTTCATTAATCGATGACCTTATATTCTCAGACGGTCTGGATACGTTAGCCTTCGGAGATATCGCGTTACTTTGTGAGTTCTACTGTCTGTACAACTGAGAATGCTCTGAGATTCAGACATCACGCCTTCATTAATCGATGACCCTATATTCTCAAACGGTCTGGATACGTTAGCCTTCGGAGATATTGCGTTACTTTGCTAGTGCTACTGTCTGTACAACTGAGAACGTTCTGAGGTTCAGGCATTACGCCTTCATTAATCGATGACCCTATATTCTCAGACGGACTGGATACGTTAGCCTTTGGGGATATCGCGTTTCTTTGCGAGTTCTACTCTGTCTGTACAACAGAGAATGCTCTGAGATTCAGACATTACGCCTTCATTAATCGATGACCTTATATTCTCAGACGGTCTGGATACGTTAGCCTTCGGAGATATCGCGTTACTTTGCGAGTTCTACTGTCTGTACAACTGAGAATGCTCTGAGATTCAGACATTACGCCTTCATTAATCGATGACCTTATATTCTCAGACGGTCTGGATACGTTAGCCTTCGGAGATATCGCGTTACTTTGTGAGTTCTACTGTCTGTACAACTGAGAATGCTCTGAGATTCAGACATCACGCCTTCATTAATCGATGACCCTATATTCTCAGACGGTCTGGATACGTTAGCCTTCGGAGATATCGCGTTACTTTGCGAGTTCTACTGTCTGTACAACTGAGAATGTTCTGAGGTTCAGGCATTACGCCTTCATTAATCGATGACCCTATATTCTCAGACGGACTGGATACGTTAGCCTTTGGGGATATCGCGTTTCTTTGCGAGTTCTACTCTGTCTGTACAACAGAGAATGCTCTGAGATTCAGACATTACGCCTTCATTAATCGATGACCTTATATTCTCAGACGGTCTGGATACGTTAGCCTTCGGAGATATTGCGTTACTTTGCTAGTGCTACTGTCTGTACAACTGAGAACGTTCTGAGGTTCAGGCATTACGCCTTCATTAATCGATGACCCTATATTCTCAGACGGACTGGATACGTTAGCCTTTGGGGATATCGCGTTTCTTTGCGAGTTCTACTCTGTCTGTACAACTGAGAATGCTCTGAGGTTCAGGCATGACGCCTTCATTAATCGATGACCCTATATTCTCAGACGGTCTGGATACGTTAGCCTTCGGAGATATCGCGTTACTTTGCGAGTTCTACTGTCTGTACAACTGAGAATGCTCTGAGATTCAGACATTACGCCTTCATTAATCGATGACCTTATATTCTCAGACGGTCTGGATACGTTAGCCTTCGGAGATATCGCGTTTCTTTGCGAGTTCTACTCTGTCTGTACAACTGAGAATGTTCTGAGGTTCAGGCATCACGTCTTCATTAATCGATGACCCTATATTCTCAGACGGACTAGATACGTTAGCCTTTGGGGATATCGCGTTTCTTTGCGAGTTCTACTCTGTCTGTACAACTGAGAATGCTCTGAGGTTCAGGCATCACGCCTTCATTAATCTATGACCCTGTATTCTCAGACGGTCTAGATACGTTAGCCTTTGGGGATATCGCGTTTTTTTGCGAGTTCTACTCTGTCTGTACAACTGAGAATGCTCTGAGGTTCAGGCATCACGCCTTCATTAATCGATGACCCTATATTCTCAAACGGTCTGGATACGTTAGCCTTCGGAGATATCGCGTTACTTTGCGAGTTCTACTGTCTGTACAACAGAGAATGCTCTGAGATTCAGACATTACGCCTTCATTAATCGATGACCTTATATTCTCAGAAGGTCTGGATACGTTAGCCTTCGGAGATATTGCGTTACTTTGCTAGTGCTACTGTCTGTACAACAGAGAATGTTCTGAGGTTCAGGCATCACGTCTTCATTAATCGATGACCTTATATTCTCAGACGGTCTGGATACGTTAGCCTTCGGAGATATCGCGTTTCTTTGCGAGTTCTACTCTGTCTGTACAACTGAGAATGTTCTGAGGTTCAGGCATCACGTCTTCATTAATCGATGACCCTATATTCTCAGACGGACTAGATACGTTAGCCTTTGGGGATATCGCGTTTCTTTGCGAGTTCTACTCTGTCTGTACAACTGAGAATGCTCTGAGGTTCAGGCATCACGCCTTCATTAATCTATGACCCTGTATTCTCAGACGGTCTAGATACGTTAGCCTTTGGAGATATCGCGTTTTTTTGCGAGTTCTACTCTGTCTGTACAACTGAGAATGCTCTGAGGTTCAGGCATCACGCCTTCATTAATCGATGACCCTATATTCTCAAACGGTCTGGATACGTTAGCCTTCGGAGATATCGCGTTACTTTGCGAGTTCTACTGTCTGTACAACAGAGAATGCTCTGAGATTCAGACATTACGCCTTCATTAATCGATGACCTTATATTCTCAGACGGTCTGGATACGTTAGCCTTCGGAGATATTGCGTTACTTTGCTAGTGCTACTGTCTGTACAACTGAGAACGTTCTGAGGTTCAGGCATTACGCCTTCATTAATCGATGACCCTATATTCTCAGACGGACTGGATACGTTAGCCTTTGGGGATATCGCGTTTCTTTGCGAGTTCTACTCTGTCTGTACAACTGAGAATGCTCTGAGGTTCAGGCATGACGCCTTCATTAATCGATGACCCTATATTCTCAGACGGTCTGGATACGTTAGCCTTCGGAGATATCGCGTTACTTTGCGAGTTCTACTGTCTGTACAACTGAGAATGTTCTGAGATTCAGACATTACGCCTTCATTAATCGATGACCCTATATTCTCAGACGGACTGGATACGTTAGCCTTTGGGGATATCGCGTTTCTTTGCGAGTTCTACTCTGTCTGTACAACTGAGAATGCTCTGAGGTTCAGGCATGACGCCTTCATTAATCGATGACCTTATATTCTCAGACGGTCTGGATACGTTAGCCTTCGGAGATATCGCGTTACTTTGCGAGTTCTACTGTCTGTACAACTGAGAATGTTCTGAGGTTCAGGCATTACGCCTTCATTAATCGATGACCCTATATTCTCAGACGGACTGGATACGTTAGCCTTTGGGGATATCGCGTTTCTTTGCGAGTTCTATTCTGTCTGTACAACTGAGAATGCTCTGAGGTTCAGGCATGACGCCTTCATTAATCGATGACCCTATATTCTCAGACGGTCTGGATACGTTAGCCTTCGGAGATATCGCGTTACTTTGCGAGTTCTACTGTCTGTACAACTGAGAATGCTCTGAGATTCAGACATTACGCCTTCATTAATCGATGACCCTATATTCTCAGACGGACTGGATACGTTAGCCTTTGGGGATATCGCGTTTCTTTGCGAGTTCTACTCTGTCTGTACAACTGAGAATGCTCTGAGGTTCAGGCATGACGCCTTCATTAATCGATGACCTTATATTCTCAGACGGTCTGGATACGTTAGCCTTCGGAGATATCGCGTTACTTTGCGAGTTCTACTGTCTGTACAACTGAGAATGTTCTGAGGTTCAGGCATTACGCCTTCATTAATCGATGACCCTATATTCTCAGACGGACTGGATACGTTAGCCTTTGGGGATATCGCGTTTCTTTGCGAGTTCTACTCTGTCTGTACAACTGAGAATGCTCTGAGGTTCAGGCATGACGCCTTCATTAATCGATGACCCTATATTCTCAGACGGTCTGGATACGTTAGCCTTCGGAGATATCGCGTTACTTTGCGAGTTCTACTGTCTGTACAACTGAGAATGTTCTGAGGTTCAGGCATTACGCCTTCATTAATCGATGACCCTATATTCTCAGACGGACTGGATACGTTAGCCTTTGGGGATATCGCGTTTCTTTGCGAGTTCTACTCTGTCTGTACAACTGAGAATGCTCTGATGTTCAGGCATGACGCCTTCATTAATCGATGACCCTATATTCTCAGACGGTCTGGATACGTTAGCCTTCGGAGATATTGCGTTACTTTGCTAGTGCTACTGTCTGTACAACTGAGAACGTTCTGAGGTTCAGGCATTACGCCTTCATTAATCGATGACCTTATATTCTCAGACGGACTGGATACGTTAGCCTTTGGGGATATCGCGTTTCTTTGCGAGTTCTACTCTGTCTGTACAACTGAGAATGCTCTGAGGTTCAGGCATCACGCCTTCATTAATCGATGACCCTATATTCTCAGACGGTCTGGATACGTTAGCCTTCGGAGATATTGCGTTACTTTGCTAGTGCTACTGTCTGTACAACTGAGAACGTTCTGAGGTTCAGGCATCACACCTTCATTATCTTTCTACCACCGCACTGCCCGCTATTGACTGAGCTCCCTTTCCCTACTTTCGTGTATGAAACGGTTCTCAAGAACATTTATGTTCCGTACGCTTCAGATTTAGAATATTTTGAGCTGAGCTTTACGGCTGAGGTTTTCCCATTGCAGTACGATATTGTGTTTTTAAAAGAAGGCGTTATAATAATAATTTTTTTTAATCGGCAGCGCATGCCTTCGTGTTGCAATCGTATATACATAGGTGAGGGTGACCTGCTAACAGGTGGGTAGCCTGTATGCTGAACTACAGCTATAAAAATATAAATAATAAATATATATATATATATATATATATATATATATATATATATATATATATATATATATATATATATATATATATATATATATATATATATATATATATATATATATATATATATATATATATATATCCTATATCTTTAAACAAGCAATTCTTGTATATATATACTTATATAATTGTAATCTCGGAATCGGCTCCAACAATTTTCATGAAATTTAGTATACGGGGGGTTTCGGGGGCGATAAATCGATCTAGCTAGGAATCATTTCTAGAATATGTCATTTTATTCGTTTTTTTTTATTGGAAGGAAAATAACAAAAATGTGACTCTTCCTGACATCTATCGGCGAATAATAATACTATTTTTTTTAAATTGCTTTAACGACACAACACTAAAGCTATTCCAGCAGATGGCGTTGTTAAGTCAATGACTGTTTGCTTTGAGGTTAGACTAAGAAAATCAATTGTTAATTTCCAAAAAACACAATTTATAAAAAAAAATACCGAGTGTCTAATAAGATCCTACCACCAAACATTATCTGGTGAGTTGAATGATTACACAGGCTAAATTAGTTCAACATTCGAGCGCGCTAGATGGCGCTGTACATTTTTGAATCGCGCTATAGTTTCATTAATGTCATTTACCTGGGGTCGCTTATGTTTTTCAATAAACGAGTTTCATCTGCAGCGTTGAGTTTTATTTTAGTTGTTTGTTCGTTTTAAAAATAGTTAAAGAGGTCGTTGTTGTCGTTTTCTTTGGTGGTCGATTTGGTAACATTCGGTCGTTGGTCGTAATAGTTGTTGTTGCATTCAATCTTCTAGTGATCGGATGCTATCGGTAGTGCCATCGAAATTGAGGAAAATTTAGAGTCGCTGACATCTGGTGCCGAAACCCGGGAAAGTGCGTGGTTGGTGTGAAAAAAAAATATATTGGGACTTGTAAAATTTTCTAAATTTGATTTTATTTGATTGTGAACTGTGGACGTAAACAATATTATCTGCGTGTAGAACTTAGTCGTCAGTGTTAATATTTGGACATTTTGGACTTAAACAACATATAATTGATTCATCATTGTGAGATTAAGGGTTGATAAAAATGGATAAATTATTAAATAAACAAGAGGATATGTATAATCATTTGAACAAAGCCTTTTCCAATTATAAAAAAACACCCAAGAATAGACTTAAGCCATCTTATATTCAGTCGAAACTAGAAAATTTGGAAAGATTGTTTAAAACATTTACGAATGTACACGGTGATATAATTGAATCTGTCAATAGAGAAGACAAGAATACAATGTCCTATTTTACGGATGATGTATACTACAAATTTGAAGATGTTTACACTGACTACAAGACAAAGATAAAAGATGATCTTCAGGTTTGTGGTGTGAACGTGACGGCTTCCATATCACAAGTAACTGAGGTAACAAGTTTGTCAGGTACTAAGGTCAAGTTGCCGCAAATTCAACTACCAAAGTTTTCTGGATTATATGAAGAATGGCAAACCTTTTATGATATGTTCACATCATTGATTCATCAGAATGCCACATTAAGCGCTGTGCAAAAGATGCATTATCTGAAGAGTAGCCTTACTGGTGAACCTGAAACATTGCTCAAAAACTTCCCAACCACCGATTCAAATTATGAAGATGCGTTTAAACAATTGATACGCCGTTACAACAACAAACGTTATTTGTGTAATGAGGTCCTGAAGCGCTTGTTTTCACAACGAAACTCAACTGAATCGGCTGGTTCTATTAAGTCCCTACTAGATATTACATCTTCGTCCCTCAAATCACTTCAAAACATGGGCATAGACACTAGCTCGTGGGACGTGATTATCAATTATATTGTTCTAACACGGCTTGATATAGAGTCAAGAAAGTTATGGGAGATTCAAGTCAGTGAATTAGATTCAGAGATATTACCGTCATGGAATCAACTTGTCAAGTTTTTAGAGACAAGATCCAGAACATTTGAGATGATAAGTGATAACAAGTCAACAACCAGGTCCCATATCACGCAACAAATCAAACCTAAGGTATTTCACTCAACCACGCAAGAGGAGAAGAAATTAAATAGTAATTGTACTATGTGTAAAAGTCAGCATTTATTGTATCAATGCAAACAATTTGGAAAACAGTCCCCTCAAGAGAGATCAGAGTTTGTACAATCAAAGAGGCTGTGCTTCAATTGTTTTGCACCTACACATTCAGTAAAAGAATGCCGCTCATCAACGTGTTGTCGCCGGTGTGGGAGACGACACCATACGCTGCTACATTTTGAGAGGAACGATTTACAAAGTTCAAGTGAAACTCAATCATCGAGTCCAGAAAAGATAGAGACAAAGACCCCTAACCAGGTGTCGAAAGATACAGAGAAAACAGTTGTGGCTCATTTGGTTACCGATCAAAAGCAAAGAGAGATGTTGCTAGCTACTGCAGTAGTTAGAGCATATTCAGCCGATGGATATTCACAAATTGTACGAGTTCTAATTGACCCATGCTCAGAGGGTTCATTTATAACTGAAGCTACAACGCAATCACTCGGTTTAAAGAGAAAGAGAATAAATGGTATAGTTTCTGGAGTAGGAGATAATCAAGCTAGATCAAAGAACATAGTGTCATTAAGTGTGGAGTCAATTTACAATCAAAAGTATTCAGTGAAATTCGATGCTTATGTTCTGAAAACAGTGACATCATTTCTGCCTACGTGTCAAACAAAAATATCAGATTGGCCAGATATTGAGAAAATTAATTTGGCTGATCCACGTTATGGATCACCTGCAAAAATTGATTTAATTTTGGGAATAGAAGTATACGAAGAAATCATTTTAAATGGTTTAATAAGGCATCCATCAGGATTAGGTCCTATCGCACAAGAGACCCGATTTGGATGGATTTTATCAGGTCGAGTAAAGCATACATCTACTGCAATCAATCTACCAATAATTAGCTGTCACATACGAGTAAAAGAAGATGAATTATCAAAGCAATTTTGGGAAATAGAAAGAGAACCTGATTCAATTTTGAAGAAATTTACAAGAAAAGAATTCAAATGTGAAGAATATTTTGAAGCAACTACTAGAAGAGATGAAGAAGGTCGATATGTAGTTCAGTTACCACTCAAAGATACCAAGCCTAAGTGTGTTGAAGGAAAATCTAAAGAGATATTGCGTAGATTTCATTTGCTAGAGCGAAAACTACAAAAGAAAAAGGAAATATTACTAAGTAAAGAACAAAGAATTAAAGATTTTAAATCTATAAGCGTAAATGAAATGACTGAAGTACTTGGAATCATAATAAAAAGAACGCAAAACTACCACTATCAGGAAGAAATACAGCAGTTAAAGTCTCAAGGACATGTTAATAAGAAAAGCCCTCTACACAGTCTTTGTCCAATTTTTGATAAGACTGGGGTGCTAAGAGTTGGTGGCCGACTAGAACAGGCAGACATTGGATATAATAAAAAGCATCCCGTTATTCTACCAAGTGATAGTCACTTAACTAAGTTGTTAATAATTGATGCTCACTTCAAGACCATGCATGGAGGTCCACAAATCATGTTAAATTATCTCCGATCCAAATACTGGATAATACGAACTAGAGAACGAGTCAAGAAATACTATCGGACATGTATCAAGTGCCTAAGATATTCACGCCAGACTAACAATCAACTGCCGAAGAGTAGACTGACACCGTCAAGACCATTTAGAGCGTCTGGTGTGGATTTCACCGGATTCATAAACATTCGTTTTTCACCTGGAAGAGGGTCAAAATCTTATAAGGAATATATTTGTGTCTTTATATGTATGTCTACTAAAGTGATACATATAGAAGCTGTTTCAGATTTGACCTCAAAAGGGTTCATTGCCACATTCCGTAGATTTGTTTCCCGACGAGGCCAGTGTGTCGAACTATATAGCGACAATGGAACAAATTTTGTAGGAGCCGATAAAGAGTTACGAGATATGTTTAATAATACAAAATCCAAGCTTCCTAAAGAAATTGCCGAGACCTTAACCAACGACGGGACGACCTGGCATTTTATCCCACCGCACGCTGCTAACTTCGGAGTACTGTGGGAAGCCGGAGTGAAATCGGCGAAGTCACACCTGAAACGAGTGATCGGAGATTCAACTCTAACATTCGAAGAACTATCAACGGTGTTGAGCCAAATTGAAGCGTGCCTCAATTCACGTCCATTGACATATTTGAGTGAAGACCCTAACGATCCCCAGCCTTTAACACCTGCACATTTTTTGATTGGAGAGCAATTGGTGGCGATCCCAGATGAAGACTATTCTGATGTTCATTTAACTGGCTTACAAAGATGGAAATTGACACAAAAAATCGTGAACGACTTTTGGAAGAAATGGTCAGAAGAATATGTGGTTAGCCTGAATCAACGTTACAAATGGTCGACTAAAATACGAGAGCCAGAGATAGGCGATATTGTAATTATAAAAGATCACAACTTACTTCCAACTAAATGGCTATTGGGCAGAGTTGATCAGAAGCATCCTGGCCATGATGGGATCACTAGAGTGTTAAGCTTAAGAACTAAAAATGGGGTCATCAAACGTCTATTTAATAAGGTTTTTGTTTTGCCTAATCAATTGTGTTAAGAGTACATTAGAGTTACTTTTTTTTGTTAATGTTGTGTCTAGTTTATGACGGTGGGCGGTTCTTTATAAGCTATATTTTATATTTTGTTTGTGTTACATTGTCGCGGTTCTCAAAACTGTTAATTTCAAATTATTTAAAGTGTTTAAAGGACGAGTCCTTTGGTGGGCGGAATGTCTAATAAGATCCTACCACCAAACATTATCTGGTGAGTTGAATGATTACACAGGCTAAATTAGTTCAACATTCGAGCGCGCTAGATGGCGCTGTACATTTTTGAATCGCGCTATAGTTTCATTAATGTCATTTACCTGGGGTCGCTTATGTTTTTCAATAAACGAGTTTCATCTGCAGCGTTGAGTTTTATTTTAGTTGTTTGTTCGTTTTAAAAATAGTTAAAGAGGTCGTTGTTGTCGTTTTCTTTGGTGGTCGATTTGGTAGCATTCGATTGTTGGTCGTAGTAGTTGCTGTTGAATTCAATTTTCTAGTGATCGGATGCTATCTGTAGTGCCATCAAAATTAAGGAAAATTTAGAGTCGCTGACACCGAGCAAAGCTCGGTCATCCGGATATTATATAATTAATATATAACTTGAAAACTTATAGTACCTCTAGTTTATTCATATAGTTTGTGGAACATGCAACAAGGCAATCAAACTTGACTCTTTGGTGTACCGGAACTTCTAATTGAATTAACAGAATTTCATAATTGTTCCTGTCTCGTGACAATAGTCATATCTGAACGTTACTTGTTAATTGCTTTAGAGGGAGAGAGCCTTTATATGATGTATATAGACGGCTTACACTTATATAATACTTATTTACCTTTGCTACACCTGCAGTATTGCAAAATATTGCTGTATAAGTATCACAGTGAATGACGAAGAAAAAGAATAAATAATTGAAATGAGGAAAATTTGATAATGATTTTTGTGACAAGATTAACTTATGAAAATGAGAAGAATTAAGCCTTGAAAATTAATAGACGCAAAAACAAGGCGACAGGTAATTAATGTAAGGTGTTAGGTAAAAACAACTACCTCAAGGTTTGCTCGTTCACGCATCTTATGGAGCATGATATATCGTAACAAGCCAAAAGATATGGGTTTTTTTTTTAAAGCGGTGGCTGCCGTTACTGCTCCAGTCCTGAAAGCATAAATGAGATTAGCTTCCTATGATATAAACTATACATCTCACAAAAATAAAGGAAGCAAAAAAACAAATCCATACTTTTGATGATTTTCAACAGGCTTTATCTTGTAAGTAAGTAAAGTAAGTAATGTAAAGTGTTCTCTTCTTGAAAGAAGAGCAAGTTTTATTTGTTTAACTAAATATTTTACAATGTCACTATAGTCATTAAACATGTCGACACTGCAATTTATTGACACAAACACTTTTACGAAAAAACACAATTACTTTGCTAATTACTTGCTTTTGCTTTAAATATCAAGATTTAAATAAAATTGATAAATAATCCTCAATACTACGAAAATTATTATAAAATAAAACTCATGATGATAAAACTCTGATGGTCTATCATCCTCAAATTTGTTTATGGCAAGAGAAAAAGATTTGATAAAATTAGAAGAGCTCATTTCCAAATAAAATTGAAGCATATTCAATGACACTTCTAACACAATAAAATAAATACTAAAACCTATATTATAATTTAAATGCATACGGCTTTTAAGCGGAAACAACTCTATAGTTGAATCAACCAATTTAACCTCACACGTATTGAATTAAGCCTGTGACTGGAGTACATTAAACATTATGTACAAAGGCGGTCCCAATCAAAGTTTCAACAGACTAATATGGTTTCCCCTAACAGTTACCCGATGTCATCCATAGTACTCGACACAATCGCTCTCTGCGAATTCAATTAAAAAGTTAACGCCGCATGAAGGTAGTTCCAATTAGTCGCCGAGACAATTAGAATTCTTGATGTTATTGAGCTTGTTGCAGTTTTACGAGTTCAACAGAAAAATAAGTTTATTACATTATCATCCAAGCATTAACGATTGCGACTTCCGTTTTCCAAATTTTCCACCTCGCATCATCGGTATCCTATTTTTTGAGAACATTAGTACGATTATTCTTTAGGAGCAGCATTTTGTGAGCCTGCCTCTCCTGCCGGGGCACAGCGTAGGCGCCATGCTTAAGTGTTGAAGACCTTCGTGGGGCATCAGCTTTCGTACATCAGAATGCCTGCGTGGGTCACTTACTCTTGTCAATTCTAAGTATC
This sequence comes from Malacosoma neustria, assembly GCA_963693495.1. Lineage (NCBI taxonomy): Eukaryota > Metazoa > Arthropoda > Insecta > Lepidoptera > Lasiocampidae > Malacosoma > Malacosoma neustria. The sequence continues at coordinate 13,775,093 of OY856377.1, read as the reverse complement.
AGTTGTCTAGTATCCAGTACACAATTGCTCTGTAGTTTACTTTGGGACTAGAAGGCTTTGTGTGAATTGTTACAGTATTATACACATATACACATACATATTTTTGTCGGTGAATACCCTCGCAGACTTCCTTAAAACACTGCCTTAGTTTCATCACAATCTGATCTATGGTTTAAGAACGCATACAGGATAAAAATATTTATTTATATTTATACCGCAGTGTCTCAAGACGAAGGTTTTAACCAATGTGTGTTGCCAGTGATGGCTTACGGAACGCAGACGTGGTCGCTAACTATGGGCCTTATGAGAAAGCTCATGGTCGCTCAGAGGGCAATGGAGAGGGCTATGCTCGGAGTTTCCCTGCGAGATCGAATCAGAAATGAGGAGATTCGCAGGAAAACCAAAGTCACCGACATAGCCCGGATGATTGCAAAACTGAAATGGCAGTGGGCTGGGCACATAGCGCGAAGGACAGATGGCCGTTGGAGCAGTAAAGTCCTCGAATGGCGACCGCGTACTGGAAGATGCAATGTTGGTAGGCCCCCCACAAGATGGACCGCTGATCTGGTCAAGATCGCCGGAATAGGTTGGATGAGGGAAGCTCAGACCGATCATCGTGGAGATCTTTGGGGGAGGCCTTTGTCCAGCAGTGGGCGTCTTCCGGCTGAAATGATGATGATGATTTATATTTACACAGAATCAATATGCCATGCATACTTTATTATATATTCATATGAGTATGAGAATAAAGTATATAAGCTATTGCTTTACATTGTAAATTAGGTTGTACTTGACCTATAACTCCACCCGTACGCATAGGCGGCGACACGGTCGAGCGCATGGACCAAGTGAAATACCTGGGATTTGTATTTCATGCATCTGGTGACATCGATTGCGACGTCAAGGCACACATTGCTATCGCGTGGGCCAAATGGCGTGAGGTAAGTGGTGTCATTTGTGAACCCAAGATGCCGGTAAAGTTGAAGGGACAGGTCTATAAGACCATCATTAGGCCTGTCCTTTTATACGGCTGTGAAGCGTGGCCGGTGTTGGAGCGACACAAGCAAGAACTGCGTATCACGGAGATGAATATGCTGCGGTGGATGTGTGGAGTGACGTGGAAGGACCGCGTTAGAAACTCCCGCATTTGCGGCAGTCTTCATGTCCGTGACATTGCAGATAAATTGCAGGAGTGCCGGCTCCGTTGGTACAGCCACAATTTAACGGCAACCGGATGCTTACGTGGGAAACAAATGTCTGGCCATGTCGCCTCCGCCGGGCTCCAGCAGGAGGGGTACACCCAAAAAGTGCTGGCTTGATGTCGTTAAGGGTGATATGCGTGCCAATGGGCTCACTACCAGGGATTCTGAAGAACGTGCGAATTGGAGTAGAAAAAGTCGGAAAGCGGAGCCCGGGCACCGAAACGAAAGTTTGAGTTTCAACCGGGACATAACGCTGGGATGATGATGACAATGATGATGATGGGAATAAAGAATATAAGCTATTGCTTTAAATTTGGCTCAATTGTGAATTAGGTTGTAGGTACTATGGATAACTATGATAAATTGTCTATTGTTTGTTTATGGTACAAATATGGTATGGTATATAAATATTTGATTGTATCTTTTAACTAACCGATAGAGGTATTTACAAAAAAAAAGAAATTACTAGAAAAAAGGTACAATATCCATCTCGTAATTTAAACAAAGGTCGAATAAAAATGGCCACTATAATGATTACAGAAATAAAAAATACGCAGTACGCACCGCAAAGCAGAAATGACATTGCTCGACGGCCGTAAAAACCGTTGAAGATTTATTTGCACAATTCTTGTACGAAATACTTTTTGGCTCTTCATTGTAGGATATTTTTTATTTATGATACAGTCCATGTCTGTTTATTATAGGAGTTTAAGTACGCGTTAATACCTAGACATTTTAGTATTTAGATCGTTTACACTCATGTTTTTAATTTCCATGCAAACTATTTACTGTACATTATAGGCGTAATAAATCTATTATTTTTCCATAATATTGAAGATTTATTTAGTATAGTTATAATGATTCAATTTAGGTTAAATATAATAACTACGCCGTTTTGTTTAATAATTTGTTAACATTTTGATGGTAGATATTATTGCACCGTGATTTTTTTTTATTATTATGTTAGTAATACTTTGTTATATTTTTAAAATATTGTGTTAATTCAGTATATTATATTAAAGTTTCCAATAATAACTTAGTAGAAAAGTATTACGATTGGTATGTTTAACTTGAACTGTAAACTTTTTTTGACCAGTAGAGCACAATGTAAGTTCATATCCTTTCTCTACTCTTCAACATTCTGTTTGATCCCCATACAATGCTATCTAAAACAGCGTTTTGAATTCTTCAAACGCAGTGACGTTATATCCATGAAACCTGCAGAGAATTTGCTATTAATAGTGCCCTCACATAACTCCACATTTTGTGGGAAATTATTTACAAATACTGCTATGAAACTCTGGAACTCCCTACCTGCTGATATTGAAGAAGCTCAGTCTATTTACTCCTTCAAGAAGCTTCTACATGAACACTTAAAATTAAGTATTTAATTTCTTACCATACTCACATTCTGTTTCACTTTTTTTCTTATTTATTCATCTATAGAATTGTGTATTTATGTATACTTTTTTATATTATCTTCATGTATATAATATATGCCAACCTTTCCACACATTACATATATTTTTATTTATTTTATTACTCTCTCTTGTCCATCCAAAGGTCGCCTGGAAGAGATCACTCCAAGCGATAAGGCCTCCACTTGTACAATGCCATTTTAATATACAGGGTTATTGGTGATTCGACATATTCCCTTTAGGAAGTGATAGGGGTGACTATTTGTGACAATTTTAACCCTCATATGCATTATGCAAATGTTAACCATTTTTGAGTTATCATGTTTTTTTAGCTTTTTTCATAATAAATGAAAAATGCAACATCCAACATTAATTTAAAAAAAGTACCACTTTAAACTAGTTATTTATCAATATTAAAGCAACAATTATCGGTCCAAAATTAAATGCAAGACAAAAACGATATTATTTCAATATTTATTTTAAAGACTTTTTCCATTAAAATGCCTTAAAAACAAAAGAAATGTTATAAAACTTGGCTTGCAGATTATTTAAAAAACATAACATATCAACTAGGAACTTATTTCAAAGAAACTGAAAAATAAGATCACAAAAGAAGCAGACGGAAATTTGTATTCGAACTAAACTTAAAGTCGTTCTTAAACATTTCCATAAAATTAATTAAAGACAATACCCAATGTAAATAAAACAAAAAATACAAATTTAAAATAAAATTTAGAACCAGTAACAGTTTAGTAATAATAGCAATTAATAATAAGTAACTGGTTAGGCGCCTCATCCTACTCGTATCCTTTTTTTTCTTGCCTACTCGCAAGTTAGTTTAGATACTGCGGTGCCTCTTGGTGATTTCGAATAAAACTGTTCGACCACCGCCGCGCCGCCCTCCCCACACAATACATGAATACACGTAGAATAGATGTGTTGCGGGGGAGTTTCTTTCACCGTTTCTTCTCCCTCAGCTATAAGCACTCCGAAACGGTAGTAGAATTAGAATAGGATCGGCTTCACCGGTGAAGCCAATAGTCCCCAAATAAATAATATTCTTGCCATTCGTGGCTACTCTCAATTATCCCCATGCAGCGGTCGAGCCGGAAACGCACCTCACAGGAGGCGCGTGTCCGAGCACGCTGCCACGGCTGATCGACCCCGCTCCCACGGGGTTGGAATGCCTTAACGTCCGGAGTCGCTGTCGAGTCGTCTGAGACAACAACAGCTTTAGCTTTAAGAAGAAAAAAAAAGCTCCGCCCTCTTCTTGGCTAGCGCCCGCACCGACGACACGTACCGTCGAGTCTTGGTTAAACCCGCACGAGTTTTTATATGTGTGTTATTATTGAACCGCTAGTTAAAGAAAAACAGAGTGGTACACTGTGTTCTACCTATTAAATAGGAAAAGGAAAAATATATTTGTAGCCTATCACGGCTCTCTCTCTCTTTCTCTCTCTAATAACGCGATGAGTTGTGACTTCTCCGGCCGCAACTACATGGATTTTGAAGTAACTTTAATTATTTGGTATTGTTTATTCAACGTTCCATTCAATTTATATCAAAAGTCAAAAAGTTCATAACAACAACAAAATTAAATAAGAAAGCAATATTTAAACTAGCTTCAAATATCAACCACGATGCATTACAAACGCCATATTAAGTTTATGTCTCTAACGTAAATGACCGTGGCAATAAAGTCGAAACACAAAAATGGCTCCTTCTTTAGATATTTTACGGTTAACGGGTAATTAAGTTGACCGTGTACCCACCTACTTATATTTGCCAGATAATTTCGGTAGACGTTTACGACTGTTCCTTAGTAAAACGCCGGAATTAACTTCAAACAGTTTTTAAAGCGGAAAAGTTGTTTGTTTTCACCTCACAAAATAATAGGCGCCTAATGGAATGTTTTATGTTCCTTTATTTTTTGATTACACCGTTATTTATTTTTAGCAACGTTAATTTTCCTTTGTTTCTCAGATGCCTTTAAAATTTTGTAGATCTTTTTACGAGTACCTTAGTAAATTAATCACAAAGCCATATGGTCGTGAATTAGGTCATAAGATACAGCGAGAGCGATTTTATATGTTGCAAGATATTTGTAATTTTGTATCCTTTTCTACAGTTTATTATAAGAATCAACATTATAAGAGTAGAGTTTATGCCATGCTCATATCGTTCTATTATATTATCATGGATGTTCTGAGAAATGATGAGAATACTAGTTAGCAATAACTGACATTATATACAAAAAAATATTTGCAAAATAACGGTTTTGATGGTTGTAATTTTTGTATTATATTTTTTAGTTTACCATCCGCATAAAATCTATTAAACTTTTATACTACTACTATAAACATTAAAAAATCACAACAAAACACTAAAGTAATCAATCACATTATATTAAAAACATTCCGTTTAAATATTCAATTACATTAAAGCTATACTTTCTTCTAACATTTAATCCTCGACCCATCCAGAGCTTTAGAACAAGTGGTACACTGCATAAAATTTATATTGGCGCCTTCATGACCAAAACCAAAATACGGCTACAAGAAAATACATGGCCAAATGTTCTGTGATGCCCTTTTTAACACGCTTTTATTAGCTTGATATGTATCTATGTAACGGAATCTTTGAACGTGATTTTCACCCCTTTCAAAACGACGGATTGATTTGAAACTTTGCACACTATCAAGGACCGATGACAATGCAATAATTTTAATATTAGTTTGTATTATTTTTTTTACTCACTTTTAACGATCAAAAACATTCAAATTTTTGCACAAGAAGATAAGACAATTTTTGCCAAGAATGACAATACACAAATTTAATAATTTTTACCCGTAGTCCTTATCAGGATCATCAGTATTAATGCTTTCTTTTCCTTCTGCCGAAACGCCATCCGGCGCTTAATTAATAAAACTGCCGGAAGATGGCGTTAAATTAATAAAAAACATTTACCAATTGGGAACTGACAACAAATAAATTATATTTTATAATTAATTAAACTAAAAAGTTAAAATAATTCTTAACACAAGAATAAAATTACTGACGACTGACTTATGTCTAGTAGTATTTCTACTCAACGTTGCTTTATTGTTTTTAATAATGGTTTGTCCTTAACCCATTGAGTACTAATACAATCTATTATCTTAAAATAATAATTTCAATAAATAATCATCGAAATTATTTTAATACTAGCCGTTCCCGCTGGTCGAATAACAAAAAAAGTAAATAGAAAAAATATGAGAAGTTTTCGTACGCATGTGCATTACACCGCTTGCCTCACTTCTCCGCGGCAAGAAAAATCGTTGTTCCTTAAAACTTTAATAACTTTATATTTTAATGAAGATATCGCAATAATTTTTAGAAAAAGGCTAAGTGTAATAGAAATAAAATTTGAAAATTTAATTGAAATCTATCCAGTAGTTCTGTCGTGATGCGCGCACAACTGCAGATCTCTATCATGTTATTTATATAGAACTCCCTAAACATTCACTGTTATAAAAATTATATATTACACAATGAGCTTAAGCAATAAATTGTACAACAAAATGTTATAAAACATCAATTTCCTAAAATATTAATTAAATAAATCATTTATTAGTCTGAGTCATGGATATAGTTATTTGGATTCAACAGTTATTAATTGCAAATGGTTCAGTGAAACTCAATCATTAATAACTCGTTTGTTTATATTCAGTTCATAAAATACAAGTTGATATTTGAAAGAGTATTTGTGGAAATTTTCAAGCCAATGGATTTGGAATTTACGCTTGGCTGATTTGTTACGTAATTAATTACAGCTTCTTATCATTTTCTTAATTCAGTAAATCAAATCCCTATATATAAATGAAGAAAAAGTGAGTCTTGAAGTTTCCAGTAGACCAAATGAGAGGATTATTCTAGTTTTATTGGAACGAACGAACTTTCAATTTTGAAACGAATAGCCCATATGAGCATTTATGCTTTATTTAGCGAATGCATAAACAAGCAGACGAGGTCAACTTGTGAAGCAAAAGTCTTGACTAAATAGCTTTCATCTAAGATTAAGAACATTAATATTTTACGAACTGTATTGTGGGAATATTTTAGTTCATTAAAGTATGATTACTACAGTATTCATGAGTAATTTGCTAATTTTGACAATGTACCAACTTAATTGGCTCACTCTTACTTCTTACGATTCGACTCCGCTGAACGAAGTGACTGTTAGGCCTGATCACCGAAGGAGTCAAGTTTTGAGAACTCTTTAAAATACATCCAAAAAAATTACCTTAACTGTATTTCCATCTAGGTCGCCTGAAAATCTCGTTAACTTATCTTGGCCACCAAATATTGATGGCCTGGTGCAAACTGCAACGCCTAATGTCCCGTGCCATAATGTGGCGCCGTAAAAATCATATCGCTGGGTGGGAAATAACTTTTGAAAATTTATTTATTTATTTATTGTTAGAACTGTGTACATTATATGGTACTACATATATTGGTTAGTACACTTTGTATCAAAAGTTTGCCTTTTTAAGGCGTTCAGTATTTATAAATGTATTTTTATGCTTAAAATTATTAGAAAATAATAGTAACATATTCATGTATGTATTTGCAATTATAATTTTATCACATCTAATTGTTTTATTAATTTGAAACTCAAAAAATATAGAATGAAATAAATTTTAACAAATAAGAAAAAATTATTTAAAAGTCATTTATCAAATTAATTTATCTAATTTTTATATCAATTCTATAATAATTTGCCCTTAATTAAGAAAATTGTGATTCAGATATTCATGTAAGATACGACTTCTCAATTAACATTTCTTTCAAATTGTTTTTATAATAATGTTCCGAATTAAAATCTTGTAGCAATTTGGGCAAGTGATTATATATTCTGGGGGCTATACATAATATGCTTTTGTTCAGGTAAGTCGTATTACATTAAATTATATTGACAAATGTGCATAAATTTCTTCTATACTTGTATACTTGACGACCTCCGTAGCATAAGCGGCTAACGCACTTCGCTACGCTTGCGTAGGTTACGGGTTCGCCTCCTTTTGCGAGGCAGTAATGTCCGCAAAGGAGGCGGCGGAGCGGGAGTTAACTCCCGCCAATGCAGGCCACGTCGTTGGCGCCGGAGGGCAAGCAACTACCTCCGGCCGCCGTAGATGGCGGCCGCGGGCGGCCCCTCGGGGGAGGATCCGCCGCCCGCACTATTGCCGCGAGGGAGAGGGCCGCGTACTGTTCCGCAGCCCCCCTCAACTTCTTGAGTCAACTCAGGAGAGCGCCGGGGGGACGAAACCCTGACCCCCTGGCGTCAACACTTTAGAAGAGGCCCGCCTTGAGAAAGGGCGGGCCGGCGCCGGCCCGGGCCAGGAGATCGGCAGGCCACATTTCCGTAGGCCCGGGCGTAGGCGATAGGAGAACAGCGGGGTTATTTAGTGGGTAGTCGGATATGCGTGCCAATGGGCTCACTACCAGGGATGCTGAAGATCGCGCGAAGTGGAGTAGAAAAAGTCGGAAAGCGGACCCCGGGCACCGAAACGAAAGTTTGGGTGGCAACCGGGACTAACGCTAGGATGATGATGATGAGTCGGATGGCTGAACATCTTTCCCGGAGTCCCACATATCCCTCGGTCCCCCCGGGCCGGGGGAACCCGTCAAGAAAGGGTTTTTCCCCGAGACCAAAAAAAAAGGTTACGGGATCGAATATAATATATATTGATTATTATATATTATTGATTTGATGCAAAAGAGTCAATCTTGTAGGTAGGGTAACGTTAAACTGACTTCCACCATCTCCTTCAATTCAACGTAATTCGTCTGTGTTCTGTTCACCTGTGGTGGTCTGCCACGTGGTTCGTTCTTCAAGTCGAAGTTTCTATTACGGAAGCGTTTCAACCAAAATCACATGGAACATTCATTAGCACGCAGAAAATCTCCCGCCATAAAGGTTTTATGTCAATTCAAAATATCTATTACTACACAACGGCAATTTCATACTTTAACTTTCATACTTATTTAAAAAACATCCAGAGAAAAGTCGAGTATCAAAAATATTTTTAGTGAACTTTCACGTTGCAAGAAGAATAAACATGTATGCAAAGTTTCCAATCAATCAGGCGTTGCAGGTCTCGTCAGTCAATGGTACTGCCAAATTGAAATGAAATATTTTATGCACCGCTCACTCATATAAATAATATTACTTATTCAAATGAATACGTAAGATTATTAAATATTTTATGTTATTAAATATTTATAAATAGTATAAACATGTCTAGTTCAGTGGCTACACAAGTATTCTAGCATAGTCATGGTGGTGAAAATTGACGACCTCTGTGACGTAGTGGCTAACGCACTTCGGTACGCTTGCGGAGATTACGGGTTCAATTTCCATCTCGCGTCTGGGTGTTTATTTATAATACGTATTTGTTTACAAAAGAAAAGTATATGTAGTTTATCTATTGCCTAGTACCTGTAATACAATGCTGCTCACTTTGGGACTAAATGATGTTGTATGAATTGTGCCAGTACATTTGAAAGGGAAAAGAAATTGTTTACTTGTGATATTTGTATGTTATCTAAATATTATAGGTAGCTATATAGGCGTTTATTGACTTTGGTCTATATAAAAATCTGGATGTCGAGGAGAAAACAGATAGCGGAAGCATCGGAGAGGGGACAGGAATTCCCAATGGGGTTATGTCAGCAATCAGTCGGCGGATTTGAGAGGAAAGTCTGTGTTTGTTTTCTTTGCCCTATTTGTCTGATTCACTAGTGTTGTCACTGGCTTTGTCTATCCAATTAATGGTTTTATGAATGTTTTATTATAACATTTAATTTTGATTGTGTTATTGTGGTTTCGGAGTCAAAAATGTAGTCATTCATATTATACATTTATATTTTTAATTTACTAATTTGTCTGTAGAGTAAGGTCATTCGTTTTTTTTTCTATTGAGTGGTGGGTTTGACGTCAGCTTAGGTTAGCTTAAGTAAATACCAAATCTAAGAAATTTAGGAAAGCGAAGAATTTTAGGAATATGACATTATTTAGTATTGTATTTCAAACTACGAGGTGTGTTGATACTGGCAATTGATACAGGTGCAAACAGCAACAGAAACTCTTGCTAAAAAAAGAAAAATTCACGTTAACAAAATTATAAAAACGTAATTGCATGCATTTAAAATAATTTATAGCGATATTTCGAAATTTATTATTTTACTATAATTATATTAAAAATTATAAAGTGTATAAACAATATTCACGTGTGTGTAAAATTCATTTTGGTCCGTTTCTAATTTTGTAATTAATTTTTTTTGTCATTGCATACCGAGGCAACATGTTCAACGGCAATTGGGTGATGCTTAATAGTGATTTTTTCTTTATCTATCACAGCTGCTCAAAACCATCTTAGTGATTGCAAGTAAATCCCAGTTAAGTCTTAAATGTGGTCAGATTCCAGTTATTTAGTTCAGATTCCAGTTAGTCTATTTTCACTATAACTACATAACAGTTGCAGATTGTAGTTAATTGTATGCAATTGCTATCTGGTCCATATTTCTCAAAATAAAAGCTTTAAAAATATTTTTTTGAACTCTAACTTTCCTATTCCATTCCATTATTGTTTGGATATTCTTCCATATTTCCTGAAGCCTTTTCTATCAAAAACATAAGATTTAGAACCTGAAGGGCGAGCGCCCAAGCATGCCCCTACTATAGAAATGGCTAATAAATAAATAGTTATATTTAGTTATTTCCTAGCCTTCTTTCTAACAGTAAAACCTAAAGAAACTTCACAGCTATGCGTACAAGTCTATTCAAATTCAAAGGAATATTTCACGCGACAGCTCGTAACGTGACAAGTGCGGAATGTATATAGTTTGATTGGGTCCTGTTTTATTGGTTCACTTCACAATTTACGACATCTTGTAACAAAATGGGTGTTCCAGTAATTCTCAATTCGTCGAACATATAATGTATAACTTAAGTACGTGTATTGTATAATCTTGATTTATTGGTTGTTGCGTACGTGGGAGTTTAAAAATAGAAACTCCCAAATGCGGACAAAAAGGCTTATATAGCCCGAGAGCTGATGACTAATTTTGAGAAGGTTCTTTAGGCAGTCTGTAATTGCGAATCCAGCTGCCGGGGCCCGAACTCATCACAGCTTCTTACCAAACGGGGTGAGCATTACTGCAGATGTGTACTGTGAAGAACTGAACACAATGATGGAGAAGCTGACACATCTCCAACCAGCATTGGTCAATCGCTTGTCTTCACTGCTCCTGCACGACAACGCGCGACCTCATACTGCACATCAGACGGTCTCCAAGTTGCAAGAACTGCGATTGGAAGTTCTCCATCATCCGCCCTACTCACCAGACCTTGCGCCTACAGAGTACTACTTTTTCCAGAATTTGGATAACTTCTTGGCGGGAAAAAAATTCAATACCCGAGACGCAATACAAAATGCCTTTGAAGAATTTGTTGCCTCCCGTCGAGCTGATTTCTTTAGGAAGGACATCAATAAACTGCCACTGCGTTGGCAAAGATGCATTGATTGCATGGGTGATTACTTCGATTAATACAAATAAAAAATACATGAAAAAAATTCGTTTAAATTTTTTCATAAAAAACGGCAATTTCTATAGGTAAAGACCTAATATGTAAAGAAAACCAAGTTTCAAAAAGGAGAACTGTACACGATTTAAAATGTCGTTGAGAAAAGAAAGAAAACGAAACGAGTTTTTGCGGTGTTCCCGAGTGCTGCAATGGCGGCGGTTGCGAATGCCGGGGGTCTAATCAGTTGACCTTACGTCATGTGCAGCGTCACCGATCAGCAGGATGCTTAATTTTAAATTAATTCCAACCAAAGCGGCAAATTAAATTTAAAAAATGTATAACATTTCGTTAAATGGTTTACGAATTTTGATTTGTAGCTTAGAATTTAATATAATTTTGTCAATGATGATCGGCTCATAAAAATGCACCTATGATAAGGAATATCTCCTACCTTGGAAAAGTTTACTTTTTTTTTGACTTTGCTAGAGCAATCGGACTTTTATTATATCATAATATATTTGAAAAGAAAACTACTACATGTAAAGTTATTTTATTATTCGCTCCTGTAAAATTGTGTTGTACTACACAACGATGTGATTCTGTCTCTTTCTACAAGTCCCTCTTTTTAGCCCCATGCGCATTATCTAAAGCTGCGTACTAATGTAATTTAGTATATAGTAAAAAATATATAAATATATGTGTGTGCGTGTGTGTGTACGTGTGGCATTTTCCTCCAACTTACTAGTGATTTTCAAGATAACCATCTTCTTCTTCCTTTTTTTTTATATTGCTGTAGGACAGCAGACAGGCTGACGGTCCGCTTATAATTTAGCAGTTACCGTCGCTTATGGGTGTTTGAAACGCCAGTGGCATCGCGAACACGCTGCTGTCCCATAAGGGTACAGGATTTGGGTCACTGATGCCGGAACACAACGCAAGGTTATTATGGCGGCATACTTAAGACTAAAGGTGGTCGCCATCCAGACGGGCTTGAGGCCCTACCACGTAGCTAGGGTGGGTTGTTTTGTCGCCTTTTACGACAGGCCGACCCCGGCCATAGAGGTTAGTATTCTTTCTCCGCCCCTGCACTGATAAAAGATATAAACTTCACTTGCTTGTTAGTTAAGAATGAGCTTGTTTTTAAATTCGAGTTTTCCAACACTGTCAGCATTTCCACTCTGTTTAGCTCAAATAAGGTCACGAGGAAACAGTTTGCATAATGCCCCTCGCGGATTATAGCCAACGAGTAAAGAAAATATTGCGAATTAATGTAAATTGTCTTCAACGATTTCGTCTTGGAGGCCTACAACTACCACGGGACTACTCAAATTAGAATCGATCTTACGGTGTTTTGCCTATACATTGAACGTTTATAAGGGTTAAGGATATAAAAACAGTTTAAATCTGTAAACTAGTAAATTTTATTTTCTCTTCTTCTTCTTCATTTTATTTGTGGCTCCAATGCTTTAGGCACTGATTTTGCCAATGTCAGGGTATGGAAACAAGTGGGTTTCTTATTTTTTATCTTTTACAAACATATGACCGGTAAATTAATTTTCCAAACACTTAAGGGTCAAGCAAAAATGTTAGACTAAACTACATTACAAGAAAATGTTATTTACATATAAAAATTTGGAAAGAAAATATATACCTATATGTTTACTATAAACTAAAGTGAGGAGATAGTTGATATTTACAGGTCGAGGGATAGTTAAAGGCAGGATGTCATATAAAGGAGTGGAAATATTTGGGCAATGGAAAAAATATGTTCGAGAGAACCCTCATCTAAACCACACTCGCACAGAGAATGATCGCGTACTCTAATTTTAGCTAAAAATACTGGTGAGCAAATATGACCTAATCGTAAACGAATAATTGCCGAAATAATTTTTTTAGGAAGATGCCGAAATTTAAAAAACCAGGGGTAATTACTTAAATTTGGTTGTATTTGACCGTAATGTTTACCAATTATTAAACGAGACTGTTGCCAGGAGTCATTCCAAGTCTCAAGCATTAGGGATTTAGAATAAGAACGAAGGTCTCTGGGAAAGCATTTAAAGTATTTATCACATCCAATACGGACAGCTTGCTTAGCACAACTATCGGCTGTCTCATTTCCCCAAATTCCTGCATGGCCCGGTATCCATGCAAGTATTATGTCAAGGCCAAGATCTTTGCAATGTTTAAGTGCAGCTTTAATTTTTAGGGTAACAGAAAAGTTTTCTTTAGCGCGAAATGTCAATTTGTTTATGTCATGTAAACAACTTAAACAGTCTGTGAAGATAATTGACCTTATGATGCGGTGCGATTCTATGTAGTGGACAGCTTCGAGAATAGCTATAGCCTCCCCAGTGAACACTGAAGAGTAAGAAGGAAGTTTGTAACTGAGGATTATTTTAAATTTAGGAATCCATACAGCAGCTCCTACTTGTTCATTGGGATTTAATTTTGATGCATCAGTGAATATGGGTAACCAATCTTTCCAATTTTGTTGAAGGATGCTATTAAAAATTTTGTTAGCTTCTAAGGAGTTTTTGCCGATCCCAAAATCAAAAATAACTTTTGGTGAATAGAGAAGTTGATCAAATTTAGTTTCAAAAAGTGGGTGTCTATAATTTTGAAATACTCCAATAGGCAAGTTTCGAAATCTTTGGAAGGACTTGACTAACGGAGGAAGGGATTTATGCTGCCAGTAAGAAGAAGATAGAGTAAGATCAGAGAGTTCGTTGAGACAGGATAGAAGGGGGTGGTTTGATTGTTCAACCATTCTGAAGAAAAATCGATCGGCTAAGAGCTGTCTGCGTAGAGAAAAAGGGGGCTCTAAGCATTCTACTTGAAGAGCATTGGTAGGGGAAGATTTCATAGAACCAGTGATGATACGCAGACATTTCGCTTGAATTTGATCTAATTTTGTTAAGGCAAGTTTATTACAGGGCTCTAGTAGAAAACTAGCGTAATCAATGTGACTTCTTATGATCGCATTGTATAGAATTTTCTGCGAGTAACGGTGGGATCCCCACTTCACACCAGAGAGGGCCCGAAGAATATTTATATTTTTCTCAATTTTCTCACAAATATGGTTAAGATGAATGACGCCAGAAAGTTTGTAATCTAAATAGACACCTAAGAATTTAACTTTATCCACTAACTTTATAGGTTGATTATTAACATTTATATCAAGATCGGGAACGGATTTTTTACGCGAAAAAATTATAGCATTACTTTTAGGTGGTGAAAGGGAGAGGCCATGTTCTGTGAGCCATTGATTAAGGTAATAGAGAGCAGAATTCATTCGAGAGCAAGCATCTGAGAATGAGTTTGATATTGTAAACAAAGAAATGTCATCTGCGTATAACAAGATTTCAGAGAAACAACTAACGGAAGATGGAAGATCTGCTGTATAGATGTTATATAAGATGGGGCTAAGTACTGAGCCCTGAGGAAGTCCAACCCAAACAGATCGCGACGGAAGAAGCTCACCACAGAAACGGACTACAATCAAACGTTCGCTAAACATGTTGCAAATAACTTGGACAATCTTCTCTGGAATACTCAGCTGGAGCATTTTGTCCCTGAGTATGGAGAGGTTGACACTGTCATAGGCGGAGGAAATGTCTAAAAAGACACCCAGTACATGTTCATTACACGAGAAAGCAGTTCTAATTTTGGAAGTAAGCAAACTTAAGCTATCAATAGTGCCCATTCCTCTTCTAAAACCAAATTGACTATGAGGGAGAAGGCCGCGATTCTCAGTAATCCATTCTAGACAATTTTTAATTAAGAGCTCCATAATCTTGGCAAGAACGGAGGATAGAGCGATGGGTCTGTATGAATTAGAGTCGGAAGAGTTTTTGCCTGGTTTTAAAATAGGGATAATAATTTGTGTTTTCCAAGAGGGGGGAATAGCACCAGTATAAAATATGTTGTTAATCAATTTGAGAAAGAATACTTTTGTATGATCAGAAGATTTTGTGATAAAAGAATAGGGGATGCCATCTATGCCAGGAGATGAATCTCGAAGATTATCTAGAGCGCAGCATAATTCTGCATAGGAAAATTCATCATTCATAGGATCAGTACAACTAAAAGCAGGAGACAGCAAAGAAGTGACAAAGTGGCATGGGACATACGGAGGTGCCAGTTTATTAATAAAATCTGAAAGCCAACATGAGCTGTTAGAAAGAATATTAGTATCGATTTGTGATTTTCTGAATGACTTTATTTATCTCCAAACCATAGAAGCTGGAGATCTAGGGGACAAACTTTCACAAAATAATTTCCAACCAAGGAATTTTTTCTTACGTAGAAATCTTTTGGAATTAGCAGAGATTTTCTGGAAATACAAATAATTTGATAGGGATGGAGATTTAGAAAATGTTCTTTCTGCAATTTTGCGCTTTTTGATTATGTCAGTGCATTCAGAGTCCCACCATGCTGGAGATGAAATTTTGTCTTGGGCACAGTTTTTAGTTAGAATGGACAAATCTGCGGCTTCAGTTAGGATAGAGACAAATGAAGTATATAAGGTTAAACAATTTTCGCTTGAAATAGGAGGAAAGTGTTTAATTTTTTCGTAGACAAGACTAGAAAAATTGTCCCAGTCTGCCAAGTTTAGTTTGTATTTAAAAGGGGAGGGGGTGAGGGAGGAGGAGGAGAAGAGTCTGCTAAAGAAGTTAGGATAGGTAGATGATCACTACCATATGAGTGAGACAATACTTTCCATGATAATGAGCCAGTCAGAGATGGTGAACATAGAGTTAAATCAAGGGCACTAACGTTTTGGAGAGGAGAAACACGGCGAGTTGGGGAGCCATCGTTGAGGATGCATAAATTTAAACTATCAAGGGATTGAAGAAATTTTAACGATATTGGGTCACAGCGAGAAGAACCCAATGAGGTGTGATGGATGTTGAAATCACCCTGGACAATAAGAGGGAATGGAATAGAAGATAAAATGTTTTCAAGTTCTTGAATAATAGCCGAACAGGGGTGGGGAATATATAGGGAAACAAAATTAATATTAAGAGAGAGAATACGAACTGCAACTATATTAAGATCAGATGAATGAGAGGGAAGAGGAATGTGGGAAAAAGGAACCTTGTTATTAACAAGGAGGGCACATCCTGCCCAACCATCGTCTCTATCATCCCGAAGACAGGAGTAGCCTGGGATCCTGAAAAGATACCCAGACCTCAACCATGTCTCCGAGATAGCAAAGACGACTGGTTTAAATAGATTTATGAGTTGAGAAATGTCTTGTTTTTTATTTCTAATACTACGAGTGTTCCATTGAAGAAAGGTCGCCATTTTGGAGGCAAGAATTGATTAAATCAGTAACGGTAGATTGAAGAGTTTCTAGAACGCTGTACGGTAGGACTTCGCCGAATTTATTGAAAATGGAGACTAAGAGCGTAGACATGAGCTGAGCTAAGTTATCGTTTGGAGATGGGTTAGTTTCTGAAGAATTGCTAAGGGCACAGCCATTTGGAAGAGAAGGGGGTGAAGAGGATACAATATTTGTGTGAGCCTGGCGGTCATAGGACTTTCCAGGGGCTGGTCTTGCACGACGTTCAATAAGAACTGTTTTTTTATATGACATTGCAGAGGGTTGAGAGTGGTTGGGAGAAGAATGGGATGTAATAGAGCATGGAGGCTTATTTGGGTAAACGGGTTTAGGAGGATGAGACATGTATACAACGTTGGAATAAGGTGTACGGACGGGGCGGAATCTACGAGCAGCTTCGGAATAACTTAAATTTTCTTCCGACATGACGATTTTAATAGACTTCTGTCGTGAGAATTCTGGGCATTTGGTGTCTGTTGCCAAATGGTTTCCGGAGCAAAATAGACAGGTTATATGATTTTCGGGAGAAGTGCAAGATAGGATATCGTGTGGGCCAGCACATCGTGCACAACGTGCATTGGAACGACATTGTTCTTTTACATGACCATAACGAAAGCATCGATGACACTGTATAGTAGGGAGGGTATATACTTCTACTGGTAAGGACATGTTACAGCAATACACAAATTCAGGAAGAGTTTGACAAAGAAAGGTGAGAACAATAGTGCCTGTTGGTTCCCATTGAGGTTTGCCATCCACAATTTTCTTTCTGTTTAAGCGTCTGGCCTTTATAATTTGTTGGGATCCTTGACGACATTCAGTTAAGTTTACCAACTCTTCCAGAGTCCAATCAAGAGGGATACTACGAACTACACCCATTCGGGTAAGATGGTATCGAGGTATAATAGCGGACAAGTTGTGTTGTGTGATGAGGGGAGAGGATAGGAAGGAGTTAGCGTCAGAAAATGATTTGAAGGTCACTAACATTTTGTTATGACCAATATTGCGGATTTCATTAACTCTGGGAACATTGTTGTTATATAGAATTTGAGCAATCTTTAGTAATTTCATACCGTTGGACAAGGACGATAGTTCATTCTCTATGCGAGATAAATGGATCAGGTAGGGACCAGAATCAGACTCGGAGTATTTGAGATCCGAGGCTGACTCGAAACCCGGGCGGGAGTAGGTATGTTGTACCGATGCTTTTGCAGGGAGTAAAGTATTACGTTTAGAATGGATATCGTGAGACATTTCTAAAGAATGCTTAGTAGCACTTTTATTAGCAGGATTACATGAAGTAGAGATATACCCACTATTACCCATTTCTACATCGAGGGAATGTCTCCCCCTATCAGGGGGGACATTTTCTCCCACTGCAGACGCCATATATACTTAATAGATATATAAACTTACCAATATTAAGTAAAAATACCACCACCAGCACATAAAAAGACAATACAAACCCTTAAATTAATAGAAAATAGAAAGAAAAAACTAAAAACCGTATGTTAATAACGCCACCTGTAACTCTTTATTTTCTCCTTACGTTTAATCTTTGGCTAAGCTGTCGAAATGCTGTCTGTCAACGTTGACATTGACGTTTCTTTCTTCGTTCAGAATTTATCAAATAATTAATGATATCAATCTCCACATTAAAAGAAAAAAAAAATGATATCAGTAGTTTTATGTTAATTTCTGATTGAAGGGCTGAGAGAAATAAAATAGAGAAGGCAACTATGCCTCATACTCATAATTGGCTTTTTTATTCAACTCTCTACCCTTGACTGTATTCACGAAGTCCGGTTCATGCATAACGGTTTACAAATACGATGCCAGTTCGAACGCGAGTTGAAAGGATCAAGGGAATTAATCCGCATAGTAAACGCAATCCGTTCAAATTGAAGTTCTGAATTATTGTGTCAGTATAGAGGATATACAGTATAACCACTGATATAATATGGCTTTTGAGCATACTAGAACCGCTCCGGCGTTGCTCGGGTATAAAAAGCAAGAGTTTTAGACAAAAGTTTATAAATGTAAGTATATTATTTATAAAAAAAACGTTGGTGAAAGAGTGAGAGAGCTATAAGCATAAAAAAAGATAACAGTTATAGCGTTTGTGTGCTCAAGGTGCGCTGTGCTGGTTTGTGTGCAAGGTGCTGCAGCCCCGACCAGCAGCCTTGTGCAGGTCATCGCTCCATCGGGCTGGGGGACGTCCTATACTAAGATCCTACGACAGACGTGATGGACGGTCTGCTATACAATATATTTAAATTTTAAAATAATATTAACTAACTAAATATTGAAATAATCCGCCTCTGCTCGGAGAAATATCCGTGCAGGAGCGGATTAAGAATACTAACCTCTGCGACTTTGATCCACTTGTCGTAAAAGTCGATAAAATAACCCTAGCTATGTGGTAGAGTCCCAAACCTGTCTGGATGGTATAGGCCAAGGGTGGTTCCCTTGGCCTATGCAACCATAATAACCTTGTGTTGTGTTCCGGCAGTAGCGACCCAGGTACCTGTACCCCTATGGCATAGCAGCGTGTCCCGGCGTTTTTTTTTTGGTCTCGGGGAAAAACCTCTCTTGACGGGTTCCCCCGGCCCGGGGGGACCGAGGGATATGTGGGACTCCGGGAAAGATGATTGGCCATCCGACTACCCACTAAAAAACCCCGCTGTTCTCCTATCGCCTACGCCCGGGCCCACGGATATATGGCCTGCCGATCTCGTGGCCCGGGCCGGCGCCGGCCCGCCCTTTGTCTTGAGGCGGGCCCCTTCTAAAGTGTTGGCGCCAGGGGGTCAGGGTTTCGTCCCCCCGGCGCTCTCCTAACAACTCTAGGAGTTGAGGGGGCCGCGGAACAGCACGCAGCCCTCACCCTCGCGGCAATAGTGCGGGCGGCGGGTCCTCCCCCGAGGGGCCGCCCGCGGCCGCTTTTTACGGCGGCCGGAGGTCGTTACTGGCCCTCCGGCGCCGCCGGCGTGACCTGTGTTGGCGGGAGGGGAGTGTGGTGGTCGACTCCCGCTCCCGCTCCGCCGCCTCCTTTGCGGACATGACTGCCTCGCAGAAGGAGGCGACGGCCGTCCATCCAGGATCGCCCCCGACCATGGACAGAACCAGGGCCGGGAGCGACAGGTCCACGCCGATTTGGGCGACGAGGGCGCGGCGCTCCTCGCGCCACGCAGGGCACACGGCGACAGTGTGGTTCACCGTGTCCTCCTCGTCGCCCGCGCCACAGTGGTGGCATCCTGACGTCATCTCCCGCCCTATGCGACACAGATACCTCCCGAAGCAACCGTGCCCCGAGAGGACCTGCGTCAGGCGGAAGGTCAGGGCGCCGTGGCGCCTTTCCAACCATTCAGCCAGGACGGGCCTCACCGCTTCGATGGTGGCGAGGCCCGCGCTGGGGTGCGCGAGGCGCTCCTTCCACTCCACCATGAGCACCTCGTCGCGCAGCTCCGCGCGCTTCACCTCAGTTACGCGAGGCGTGGGGCGAGAGCCACGCTCGGCCGCGCCCCGGCGCCACTGGTATAACAGCGCCAGGACCCGGGCCTCGAGGTCCCATGGTGGGGATCCGGCCAGCAGGGAGGCCGCTTCGAAGGACACCGTGCGGTATCCTCTTATCGCCCTGACGGTCAGGACGCGCTGCGACCTGCGAAGCAGCGCCGTCGTTTTGGCCGTCAGGCGATCCGCCCAGATCGGGGCCCCGTAAAGGGCCATCGACCGCACGGTTCCCTCAAAGAGCCTGCGGCACACTGCGCCCGGCCCGCCGATATTCGGCAGCAGACGGGAGAGTCCCGCCGCCGCCCGAACTAGCCTCGGCGCCAGGCGCTCGAAGTGTGCCGCGAAGTCCCATCGCCCGTCGAGCACCAGTCCAAGATAATTCATGGACGGCCCGACGGCGATGTGGACGCCTCCTACCGTTATGCGCAGGCCCGGTGGCGGCCTCTGACGGGGCCCGTAAAATATCACGGCCTCCGTCTTGTTCAAGGCCACCTCCAGGCCTAGTCGCCGGATTCTTGCCACTGTGTGCGCCATCCCCAGAAGGCACGCCTGGCGGGGGTTCCTCCCGCGCGCTGTGACGAGCGTGTCGTCGGCGTAACAGATGACGCCGACGCCGGGGAGGAGTGCCCCCCTCAGGACCCAGTCGTATGCGATGTTCCACAGCAGGGGGCCCAGGCCCGCCCCTGTGGAACACCGCACACGACGTCTCGCCGACTTTGCCCACCCTGGACCGGATAGACGACGGCACGATCACTCAAATATGCCCCAACTATGCGACGGAGGTAGGGAGGCACCCGATGGTACTTGAGCGCCTCCCGCACGCAGCTCCACGGCAGGGTGTTGAAGGCATTGGCGATGTCGAGTGACACCGCAAATAGCACCCCACCTCGAGCCACTGCGTCCCCCGCCTGGCTCCTCAGACGCGTGATCGCGTCAATAGTGGAGCGCCCCTGGCGGAATCCGAACTGTTCGTCTGCCAGGTTCGGCCCCTCTGTCTTAGCGTGTCCCGGCGTGTCGCAAATGTCCATAAGTGACTGTAACTACTTACTATTACAGCTAGTGTGACCGCCTAAAAATGGTGATTTATGGGATTTTTTTAAAGCAAACTACTGCATGAAATGTTTTAAATTTTCGAGAATATAATTATACATATTCATCATCATCATCATCCTAGCGTTAGTCCCGGTTGCCACCCAAACTTTCGTTTCGGTGCCCGAATTATACATATTATACATACATAATGAATATTCAAAAAAAAAATTAGCGAGTTATTCGCTATTTCCTAAGTTACTAAAAAAATTCCTCCACTGCTGCAGTCATTACAGCCGTCACCGTGGCTGAAAAGAAAAAAAATATTATTAATCTATAATATATAAGGTATTGTCTGTACAATTATCCACAGTTGTTAAAAATTACATTTAACAAAATGGCAGAGATTGAAAAAAAATGTCATATTTTGTTCAAAAATGAGATGATTTTTGGCACGCCAAAATTACATTTTTCATACAATCGAAAAACTGGAGGGTCATTGTACAGAGAAACATATACAAAATAAGCAGAAAAATAAATCAAAGCGACTAGATGATTTGTCTTTGAGTTACAACTGCAGCCAATTTGAAAAATGTAGTTTTGAGAAATATGCGTTTAAAGATAAATAGATTGATTTTATTGTTTTCAATAGATCATTATCATACTTGCAGCTAATCTGCTATTCCAGGTCTTCATCTTCTTCATATTGCTCCTGCTGGGTTGTTGAAGCTCTTCTTTGTAAAAATATTATAAATGGGTTACGATGGCCACAGGGCCCTAACAATAACTGGTGGGCCCCGTAGCAAAGGCAACTTTCTAATACCTGAGCGGCTCACTTTAGAAGACTGTAACTGAAAAACTATTTGAATTATTCATTTAAAATTTTAGTATGTTATTTTAAAGGCTTAAACTATCGAAATATTTGATATTTCACACTAGGGGTACACCCCTTAAGTGAGCCGCTAGCCTGTCTGCTGTTCTTCAGAAATAAAAGAAAATATATATACAGGTTCTGAAGGCTCTAAATTGTTTTTATCATGCATCCCATTATATTTATATAAACTGATCATAACAAATATTACTATCAAAGAAACTAACTAAAACATGAAAACGGACGTTTGACGTCAATGATAAAACAAACGTTTCTATCTAGAAAATAGCAAACCAAGTAATTTCAGACATTAATCTACAATGTACGAGTAAACCGTACAAAGTAGCATATGCAAGCCACCTCGTGTAACAGTGTACGAGCAAATGGTGGCAATAGATTGGAAGCTAACGGAAACGTATGTTCGACACAAGCTCTATTTACGACCGGTGTTAGGAGCCCTGCGCATTATTTCCGCATTGAAATTTACACCTTATGGGTCTAAAACTAGTTACAGGTGCTGAACAATATATTGATTCAACTCATCATTTACTAAATACATTATTACAAATTATACTTTGGACAAATTGCATATGAAATGTATGAAAAGATATAAAGAACAACCATTATTTGTTATGTAATTATAAAATATTATTAAAAATACAATTACAAGTACAATAATATACATTCGGAGTCTATGTAGTTTTTCTTCGTCTAACGTGCATAATACACACGCACACACACCCTCACACGCACACACCTGCGCGTTCGTACACGCACATATGCTCGCTCATACACACAATTAGAAAAATCAAAATTAATCCTGCAAATTTGTCGATACGAGTCGCTTTATAATGAAGACAAATCAAGTCAAAATTATTCGCGCTTTTTAATTATCGGATACTCGAACGGTGTCCCTCAGTGTTCTACAAATCGAACAGATTTTAATTAAATAATCAATTAATACCCTGTCATTGGATGCCATGTCATCGGCTTACCGGTTTAGTATTGAGTTTAGTATTTATGGAATATTGATTTAACGGTATTGGAATAACCAGAATACGTAGTCGTTAAACCGTTTATTAAGGTTTGATCTACTTACTCCATTAATACGAACATTTCATTTGTAATAATTTGGTTTTTCGACAACCTTGTATACATACAAGGTTTTTTTAGGGTTACATGACAGACGGCAATTGTCCCTTTAGAAAACTATGATTTACAAAAATATATTTATTGTGACGACCATTTCAATCATTGTTGTCCATTCGCAACAGCTTTCGCACGTCGAAACGCCTGCAGGGATCATAGGTTCGAACCACGAACCTAGGTGTTCATGTATAGGTATAATAATAGTATTTATAATAAATTGATTTAGAACATAATATATTACATAATATTTTATTTTATATAGATAACTGTTATATAGGCAGTAGCTCCCTGAAAACGGATACTCATTTAGTATCACAGTTTGACAACGATTTCTAACGTAAGACGAAAACCATCTGTAGAAATTACCCCAGAGACCGGTTAAGTTCAGCTAACGTAATAATATTACGTGGTTAATTCGAAAAACTTTTAAGAAACCATAGCAGTATATACAGGGTGACTTTGACAAACCCGTCCAAATTCACACAGAAGAATCTTTAGTAAAAGTTATGAGAAACATGTATTTTAGTTTTGTATCACATAGTACAAAAATGTTGAGTAATCAGCATCACAAAGTCATTCAAAGAACTCGCAATTTACGTAATACGGCGTGAGAGTGCAATGACCTCTCCATCTGACCTAGTAAAAGGCCGAGGACGGCGGCATTGAACCGGGCGAGCGAATACGCACTACTCATTTATGCGGGTGCGACAGAGACAGGTAATAACAGGTTAACGACGCTGTTTGCACCATATGATTATTCTGTACGATTGAATTAATGATCCTATATGAAATATTTTATGGTGAAAATTCAACATACAATTTTTTTTGCAAAAATGGGTTACTTAAATGATGTTTAGTGCGTAAAAAAAATTTGGACGGGTTTGTCAAAGTCACCCTGTGTATATATATGTGTATATACCTGAGACTGAAGAGATGCCGCGCTTTGTTGAAGCGGTACGCGGGAAAAAAATATCGGGAAATTCTTTTTTCGGATGAAAAAATGTTTACCGTAGAAGAGAGCTACAACAAACAAAATGATAAGGTGTACGCACACAGTAGTGAAGAAGCGAGCAACCGTATTCCGCGTGTCCAACGAGGTCATTTTCCATCCTCGCTCATGGTATGGTTGGGAGTTTCTTATTGGGGCTTAACAGAGGTACATTTTTGTGAGAAAGGTGTAAAAACGAATGCTGTTGTGTACACCCTTTTCACCGTGGTTCTGCTTAACCCCATCTGAAGGGCCAACAGTTTCTGCTTACGTTTGGGATTTCTTTGAATTCGTGCCTTCACAACTTTTATCACTGCTGGAGTCCTAACAGACCGAGGGCGACCACTTCTTGACCTGTCATCTACACTAGAGTCTTCATTGTATCGTTTGATGGTACGATAAACGAATCTTTTGGTAATATTCAAATTTTTCAGTATGTTAAAAATTTGAATTGGCGCGTAACCGCAACGATGCAACGCAATAACTGCAACACGGTCTTCTTTAAGCGTCCACTCCAAATTTAAAAATCAGTAAAATTCTAAAAGTATACATTTTTATTTTCATGAACAATTCGAAATTTAATTCAATAAACTTTTTTGTGGCCAGCATTCTAAAAGAAAAGTTTTTACTGTGTGACAATACTTATGACCTGACTAGGTATATATATATATATATATATATATATATATATATATATATATATATATATATATATATATATATATATATATATACCTAGTCAGGTCATAAGTATTGTCACACAGTAAAAACTTTTCTTTTAGAATGCTGGCCACAAAAAAGTTTATTGAATTAGAATTTCGAATTGTTCATGAAAATAAAAATGTATAACTTTTAGAATTTTACTCATTTTTAAATATGGAGTGGACGCTTAAAGAAGACCGTGTTGCAGTTATTGCGTTGTATCGTTGCGGTTACGCGCCAATTCAAATTTTTAACATACTGAAAAATTTGAATATAACCAAAAGATTCGTTTATCGTACCATCAAACGATACAATGAAGACTCTAGTGTAGATGACAGGTCAAGAAGTGGTCGCCCTCGGTCTGTTAGGACTCCAGCAGTGATAAAAGCTGTGAAGGCACGAATTCAAAGAAATCCCAAACGTAAGCAGAAACTGTTGGCCCTTCAGATGGGGTTAAGCAGAACCACGGTGAAAAGGGTGTTAAATGAAGACTTAGGGCTTCGGGCATGTCGAAGAAAAACAGGACATCGTTTGAATGCTCGTCTAATGGACCTGAGACTGAAGAGATGCCGCGCTTTGTTGAAGCGGTACGCGGGAAAAAAATATCGGGAAATTCTTTTTTCGGATGAAAAAATGTTTACCGTAGAAGAGAGCTACAACAAACAAAATGATAAGGTGTACGCACACAGTAGTGAAGAAGCGAGCAACCGTATTCCGCGTGTCCAACGAGGTCATTTTCCATCCTCGCTCATGGTATGGTTGGGAGTTTCTTATTGGGGCTTAACAGAGGTACATTTTTGTGAGAAAGGTGTAAAAACGAATGCTGTTGTGTATCAAAATACAGTCCTGACGAACCTTGTGGAACCTGTTTCTCATACCATGTTCAATAACAGGCACTGGGTATTCAAACAAGATTCGGCGCCAGCTCATAGAGCGAAGAGCACACAAGACTGGCTGGCGGCGCGTGAAATCGACTTCATCCGGCACGAAGACTGGCCCTCCTCCAGTCCAGATTTGAATCCGTTAGATTACAAGATATGGCAACACTTGGAGGAAAAGGCGTGCTCAAAGCCTCATCCCAATTTGGAGTCACTCAAGACATCCTTGATTAAGGCAGCCGCCGATATTGACATGGACCTCGTTCGTGCTGCGATAGACAACTGGCCGCGCAGATTGAAGGCTTGTATTCAAAATCACGGAGGTTGTTTAATTAATAATAGAAATAAGAATTTTAGTTCACAATTTTCCGATAGATGTCGTTAGCAGTTCTGAATTTATATTGAACAGTTGTAGTGTTTGTGATTTAATATTATACTACCCACATTTTACTTAGTACCATCAACTTGATTTGTGATTGGAATCAAGATGACTGTTTTTAATTCTATCGGTGTGCTTTGGTCATTTGTATAAGATGTTTATATTTTTTGATACTCCCGAGTGTTCTTCCACAGTGATAAATAAAAGGTATAAATGAGTGTGAGTGTTTAATTGACCAAATGGTCCAACGAACCGGATAATAATGAGTAAACTGTAAAGTGCAAACATTAACTTAGTAAATTCAGTGAAGTGTTGGACTTATAATATTTCCCATCAAAAAAGACTTAGAATATTTGTGTTGAAAAACACATAAATTTTTTGTGAAAAAGGACTTAGGAATATCTTAACGATTTGTAACTTAGTTTCTGGCAGTGAATTTGGACTGGTGTTTTTACATATAAAATTTAACATGGCGGATAAAAAGATGAAACAATATATTGCACAATTAAAGACGAATTCAACTAAAATTGAGAAGTTATTTACAAACGCAAGAAAATGTGCTAAGGATAAACGAACGAGAGGGTTTTTGGATTCACGTCTGGAAATTTTACAGGAATATTGGGCTAACTATACAAAGACTTATGATGTTATTTCTGGATTATTAGATACTGAAACATGCGAGGTTGACTTAGAGAAACATTTTGAACAAACTGAAGAATATTATTTAGAGTTTAGGGCTTGGCTTAAGGACAAGTTATATGAATTTAAACAAAATCTAGGTGAAACTTCAAAGTCTGAAATTCATGTATCTGATAGTCAGGCAGAAATATCGAGGATGAGACCCAAACTCCCACCAATATCCATACCACAGTTTTCGGGCGATTACAGTCAGTGGATGAGTTTTCGAGATTTATTTCGCTCTTTGATACATAATGATGATCGCTTGACTAAAATTGAAAAACATCACTATCTAAAGACCAGTTTATCTGGAGAAGCTGAACAACTATTGAGGAATTATTCACTTACTGAAGCTAACTATGATGACGCCTGGAAAAAACTAAATGAGAGGTATGATAACAAGAGAATGATCGTTAATAATATACTTACCCGATTTTTAACCCAAAAGACCTTAACCACAGAATCGGCTAAAGGTATAAAGGATCTTATTGATACCTCAAGTCAATGCCCAACGTCCTTAACAAATTTAAAGATCTGTGCATGGAATGCCATTGTAGTGCATATCCTTGTCTCCAAGTTGGATATTGAGACTCGAAAACTTTGGGAGCAATCTTTAGAAGATTTCACTAGTATTCCTACATATGAGGATCTCCAGTTTCCTTGAGAAGCAATTCCGAGCCATGGAAATGTATGCACCAAAAGGAAAAACTATTCCACAAACACCTAAAGTAACTAATATCAAAAGCTTCGCTACTAAAATTGACAACATTTGTACTTATTGCACACAGAATCATTATATTTGCCACTGTAAGGAATTTGCCTCTCGCTCCATACCTGAACGTCAAGATTTTGTAAAAAGAAACAACATTTGTTTTAACTGCCTCGTAAAAGGTCACACCGTTTCAAAGTGTAGACAGAGTACAGTCTGCAAGAAGTGCGGACGTCGTCATCATACATTGCTGCATTTTACCGCTTCTAAGGACGACAAATTAATCGAAACTGATAAGGAGAAAGATGACCCAACTAGCAATGTATCTAAAACTTCCTGTAACTTGAGTGTTAACCTAAAAGCTGAAACAAAAGATGATCTTGTTATTTTAGCCACTGCTGTGATTAAAGTAGAGTCAAAGAACAGTGGTACTTACGCATTAAGAGCTCTTGTTGATCAGGGTTCTCAGGGATCTTTTATCTCCGAAGCAGCTGCGCAGTTATTGAATCTTGATCGCACTCCAATTACTGGCAAAATCTCTGGAATTTCTAATACATCAGTGGTCACTACAAAATCTATGGTCACACTTACAGTCCACTCTACAAAACACAATGCATCAACCTTCCAGGTAAATGCATACGTTTTAAAGAAACTCACTTCATTGTTGCCTTCACGTGAGTTCTCACAAGATACTTGGCCTTCATCTATGCAGTTGGATCTGGCTGATCCCAACTATCACTAGCCAGGGTCTATTGAAGTTCTGCTTGGTGCCGACGTGCATGCATACATACTGCTTGAAGGCTTACACAAGTGTAACTCTCTTATTGCACTCAACTCTCGCCTAGGTTGGCTAATCTCAGGTAGAGTTTCACAAACTGGATCGACAATAAACGAACATAATACAGTTGTTATGCAAACCAAGATTGAGGTCGATCAGTTACTAAGACGATTTTGGGAGATTGAAGACAGTTTACCCCACAAAAAACCTATGACCGAGTTAGAAATACAATGTGAAGAGCACTTCAAACTTACTCACACTCGCAATGCTGTTGGTCGGTACATTGTCCGTCTACCATTTAAAGATAATCCACCCACAAACCTTGGAAATACAAAACCCCTTGCAATCAGCCGCTTACAGCACATGGAAAAACGTTTTACACATAAGCCTGAATTCAAGGAAGAATATCACAAATTTATGGAGCAGTATGAATCCCAAGGTCATATGATGATGATACCTGAAAAGGAAATAGTTACACCTGAAGTTTATTATTTACCTCATCACGCTGTTCTTAGACCGACGAATCTAAGCACGAAGTTGCGTGTAGTCTTCGACGGAAGTGCTGCACCTGTAAATGGAAAATCATTAAACGATGAACTACTTATTGGCTGTCCTCTTCAACAAGATGTCAGAGATCTTATAACTCGATGGAGACAACACCAGATTTGTTTAGTCGCAGATATTCGTCAGATGTATCGTCAGATTCTAATATGTAAAGATGACGCTGACTATCAAAGAATTTTATGGCGAAAATCTCCAACACAACCAATAAAAGAATATAGACTACTTACAGTTACTTATGGAACATCTTGTGCACCCTTTTTGGCCATACGCACTCTTCACCAATTGGCTGAGGACGAGAAGAATGATTTCCCAACTGAAGCTGAAATCCTGAAAAGCGACTTATATATGGATGATCTGCTTACTGGTGTCTCCACAACGGAAGACGCTGTGATGCTACAACAAAGGTTGACTGAACTTTTAGCTCGTGGTGGGTTCCCTTTACACAAATGGTCATCTAATAGTAAGTTAGTGTTGTCCCAAATCCCCAGTGTTGATAAAGACTCGCAAAGTGCGGTTAATATAAAACTTCAAGATACAATTAAAACTTTAGGTATTACATGGAACTCGGACTCTGATAACTTTGAACTTAATTGTAATTTAAATCACGATAATAACACAATTACCAAAAGAAATGTATTGTCCACAATTGCTAAATCTTTTGACCCTCTAGGTTGGCTAACACCTGCGATTATAAAACTTAAAATCTTTATGCAAAAACTCTGGTCGGCCGGCTTGGATTGGGACGAAGAGTTGACTCCTGATCTTAAAGAGGAATGGGTTACTTACCTTGATCGTTTCACGCACATTGAAAACATTCAGTTCCCTAGATGGCTTGGTGTATCTAATGACACCATTAAGCGGGAGCTGCATGGATTTAGTGATGCCTCTTGTGCTGCATACGCTGGAGTAGTGTACCTTAGAGTTTTGAGAAATGATGGCAACATTAACGTTTACCTTGTTCTTGCCAAATCCAAGGTTGCCCCAGTAAAGCAAGTATCTCTCCCACGTCTGGAACTCTGTGGTGCATTACTAGTGGCCAAAATGATAAATCATGTTAAAACCGTTTTAAAAATACCTGACAATGATATTTACACTTGGACAGACTCCACGATAGTTTTGTCTTGGTTGCGTAAGATACCAAATACTTGGACTACATTTGTTGCAAATCGCACTTCAGAAATTTTGACACTCACAAATAGTAACCAATGGCATCATGTTAGTTCTGCAAATAATCCCGCTGATTTAGCATCACGTGGATGTTATCCTTATGATCTACAACAGTCAAAACTATGGTGGAACGGACCTCAGTTTTTATACAAGGCACATGAAATTGAATATTCTTTATTTGAGATTTCTCAAACCGATTTAGAAATGAAACCCACCCCAAAAATATTATGCAATGTAAATGTTACCGAAAATAATGATGCTATTGCAATTTTAACTCGATTCTCCTCGCTGTCGAAATTGATTCGAGTTATTGCTTATTGTTGTCGTTATTATAATTTATGTAAAGTTAGAGTGCTTAAGAAAATGTTTACTGAACCTGGTTATTTGAGCGCTAATGAGCTTGATGATGCTTTTAATCGATGTATTAAACTATCACAATTGATGTCATTCCGCGACGAGATCTCTCGCTTAACGCTAGGTAAACAGGTTGCCAAATCAAGTAAGATTTATGTACTAGACCCTTTTATCGACGATAAAGGCATTATTCGTGTTGGTGGTAGACTCGCGAATGCAGAGATTCCAGGCGACATGAAAAACCCGATTCTGTTAAGTGGCACTTGTGCCTTATCTAAACTTATTGTTGTAAATGCGCATTTGAAGTCTCTGCACGGAGGCAATCAACTTACTTTAAATATTGTAAGACAAAGGTTTTGGATCACTCGAATTAAAAGTCTTGTCAAAACTGTAATCCACAAATGTGTCCCTTGTTTTAAACAGAAGGCTAATCCACTCCCTCCTTTTATGTCAGATTTACCTAAATTCAGGATTAAACCTAGCCGACCCTTTCTTACGAGTGGAGTAGACTTTTGTGGACCCTTTACAATGAAATTGTATCCTGGTAGATGTAAGAAAACCAGTAAAGTTTATATTAGTCTATTTGTCTGTGCCGTAACAAAAGCCATTCACTTGGAACTTGTCACTGACCTCACTTCTGCTGCATTTATTGCCGCTTTTCGGCGTTTCACCGCTTGACGTGGTCACTGCAAGGAGATTTGGAGTGATCACGGAACTAATTTTGTAGGCGCGTCCCGTGAACTAGATCTCGCGTTCAATAATTCACAATCTCAACTTGTGGCTGAGATTTCTGAACTTCTCGCTAATGATTTCACGCAATGGAGATTCATACCTCCTCGAGCTCCACACTTTGGTGGAATTTGGGAGTCAGGAGTGAAAAGTATTAAAGGACACTTAAAACGGGTTATCGGCCAAGCCTTCCTCACATACGAAGAGCTCGCTACTTTATCAGCCCAAGTCGAAGCTTGTGTAAATTCTCGTCCCCTCACTCTTATCAATTCTACTCTTGACGAACCCCCATTAACACCAAGTCACTTTCTTGTCGGAGAGCCCTTAATTGGGGTTCCTAAGCCGTCTTTGATTGATGTTAACTTAAGTCCGTTGAATCGATGGCACATAATCCAACGTATGGTGCACTGTTTGTGGCGTCGCTGGCAAAACGAATATTTAACTACGTTACAGCATCGTTACAAATGGAACATAAAGCGACCTGATCTTCCCCTCGGCACTGTCGTTCTCGTCAAGGATGACACACTTCCCCCTGGAAAATGGCTTTTGGGACGTATTATGCAGAAACACCCAGGTGCTGATGGTGTTACAAGAGTTGTAACTTTACAGTACAAGGACAATATTTTGAAGCGACCTATGGTGAAAATATGTCCTTTGCCCCTGGATGAGTCTGACTCCTAGTAACCAGAAATTTGTTTTACTTTGTTTGGTTTATATTTTGTCGTCAGGTCTTAAGGACTTGAGTCGTCCTTGGCCGGCGGAATGTTTAATTAATAATAGAAATAAGAATTTTAGTTCACAATTTTCCGATAGATGTCGTTAGCAGTTCTGAATTTATATTGAACAGTTGTAGTGTTTGTGATTTAATATTATACTACCCACATTTTACTTAGTACCATCAACTTGATTTGTGATTGGAATCAAGATGACTGTTTTTAATTCTATCGGTGTGCTTTGGTCATTTGTATAAGATGTTTATATTTTTTGATACTCCCGAGTGTTCTTCCACAGTGATAAATAAAAGGTATAAATGAGTGTGAGTGTTTAATTGACCAGAGGTCATTTTGAATAAACTTTAATGTCATAAGAATCTATGTTTTGTTAAGTTCATTTTGGTATATGAATGGTTACATAATTAATAAACTTCTTACAATTATTTTACATTAAACATGTGACAGAATTTATGACCTGACTAGGTATATATATATATATATATATATATATATATATATATATATATATATATATATATATATATATATACACATATATATACATATATATATATATATATATATATATATATATATATATATATATATATATATATATATATATATATGTATATATAACGGCTGGGCCTATTCTCATGATTTTTGTATTTGTCTCCGTCCCTAATAGCAGACTAAACATTTACAATAAGAACACGCTGAAAGGAGGCAGTCTGCTGTCTTAAAAGAATAGCATCCCATTATTGGGCTCTTGTCCACATTTGGCGGGTTTCACATACCGGTAATTTCTGTATGCAGGCTTCCTCACGATATTTTCCGTCACCATGTAGCAATTATGCTATAATATGCATATTATACAAGAAAAACTCCCAAAGTGGTGCATTCTAACGTAGGATTCGAACCCGGAATTATACATCAATATATCAGAAGAGGAAAATCAGGTCATTAAAAATGCACCCCTTCACGGCAACTTTAAATGAAGCAAATTACTATTTTGATCATTAGAAAAAGGCATAATCAATACAGGGAGTATTGATGACCTCCGTAGCGTAACAGCTAACACACTTCTATTCACTTGCGGAAGTTACGGGTTCAGACCCTGTCTCGTGTCTGGGTTTTTATCTAAAATATATATATTTTTTACAAAAGAAAAGTTTACAAGTATAGTAGATGTAGTTATCTAGTACCCAAATTGCTATGCTACTTACTTTGTGACTAAATGGCGCTGTATGAATTGTCCCGGTTTATTTATTTAGTATGAGATATGATGCAAAGACTTACTTAATTTGACAACCGGTTAATTAGGAGGTGACACCTATCCCCCCAATCATTTGTCTACGTCTTTAGATGACAAATTTGCACGATATTCTCCCGGAGGACGTCTAAGGAACAAATGTTCCATTTATATAAATTTGTCTAATTTTGGAAGGCTCGAATAATTGGTTTATTTCTGAAATATTATAACTGCGAAGGTTGAATAAATGTTGTTATTTAAATTAAATATTGATATTCTGTATTTTGATTTAAATGGATGCCTATATGTTATGATCTAATAAAATTATTTATTTATTGCTATGGAGTAGCATTCGGCCAACTTATTAGACCGCACCGCTAAAACGCTTCTGTCTATATAGGAAAAGTGGAACCTGGTGGTCAGTTATACTTAAACAAAAGACAAGAATAATATGGAGGCATGTTAAGAGACTAGAATTCGTTGCCATCACCTTGCTAGGGTTACGCCTTGGTTGTTTAGTCGCCTTTTACGACAGGTCGCCCCGCGGCAGGATTCAGTATTCTTTCTCCGCCCTTACACGAAGATTAATTATATAAAATAAGCGAATTTGTGAGCGAAGCACTTGGCTATTCCAAGTAGTATTAAATTTGAGACACGACTCAAAGGTCAAGGGTTTAATAACCTGATATGCTCTTAGGTGAATTTTCTCACCAAGTGCGCATATAACTGTTAAGTATTGACAGCGAAATGAGTGTTTGTAAGTAAACATGTATACTGAAATTACCCGTTAAACTTGCTAATCAGTCGTTAGTCATACGTGGCAGGTATATGGTCTGTTTCTTCGTATTTCATGTGTCACAGTGATTATGTTGTTTTTTATTTATTTTTATATGATCATCCGCTAACATTAACCAAAATGTTTGTAATAGAAACAGTGTTTGTTGTCACTATTTTATATAAAACGAAAAACATCTTATTTAACCACGGTAAAAGTAATGAAATTTTTCACACTTGTCAAAACTTAATGACAGTACACAAATTTAATAATTTCGTCCCATAGTCCTTATCAGGATCATCAGGATTAACGCTTTCTTTTCCTTCTGTCGGAAGATGGCGTTAAATCAATAAAAATAATTACCGATTGAGAATTGAAAACAAATAAACACGCTTTTATAATTAATCAAATTAAACTGTAAAAAATAAATCTCAACATAAGAGTAAAATTACTGTCGAGAAAATTAATGTCACCATTCTAAAATCGTCTTTTGTATGATAGTAACTAGTAAAAAAATATAACGATTGCTATCGAGCACTCCACGCTTTTAAGAACGGTGATATTCATTTTCTCGTCAGTATTTTATTCTTCTGTTAAGAATTATCTTTTCTTTTGTGGGATAAGTCCCACCTTATATGGAGTCGGCACAACACGTTCTGCCAATCTCCTCTGTTAGCCATCATACGTAATTCATCGTTTCCTTGGTATTCCCCTCTTTCTGTGCCCACCCACACTCATTTCTAACACTTACTTATTAGATGGCATTCTTTCTTTCGCATTATATGATAAAAATTAAAAATATTTGTTTGCGCTGCAGAATTTATGTCTAGTCAAAAATATAATAACTGGGTCACTTACATACATAGGAAGTCTTAAAATGTTACGTTTCCCTTTCACCTTGAGGTCAAATGAAAAACACCTGAATGAGTCATGAAAAATCCTTTTGTATCGGTGGAAATATACTATGCACACACTGCCGCGTGTGAGAGTCTAGAAATGTAATGCATCCACCTTTATCCTTGCTTAAAGGATGCACGTCACTGGTATACCCACTAAAACCACCTCAGTATCCCTTGCCTAGAGCCACCATGGGATGTGACACTTGTCCTGTCATTAAAAGCCCTGGAACAATACTCGACTTAACTCGGACGCCAAAGTTTTAGATGGAACGGAAATGAATCGCTTGTAGCAAGACGAAAAATATATTATTTTGAGCAGTGAGTTATTAAGCAGTGTGGTATCATGATATATAATGTAATTTATATATAAAAATATGTAAAATACCGATGTTACAAAATAGCAGTAATTACATAGTCTCTGCTCAAGTACAGCTCATCACCGTCTGTGTTGACTTCATCTGTTTTATGTAGTTAAATATTATCAGTAAGTTAACAAAAACTAGCATTCTCACTGTTTGACATAATATTTTATAAAGGTTCCTGACTTCATCAACATGCAACATCTATTGGGCCCAGAAATTCGATTCTTTTCCCGAATCTGGATGTTTATGTATTTATTTACAAAAGAAAAGTATACAAGTACCAGTTGCTTAGGGGCCATCCATAAATTATGTTACACGTTAAGGGGGAGGGAGGGGGTCAACGAAGTTGACATTGTGTGACAAGGGGGTGGGAGGGGGTCCTAAATTTTGTGACGTCACATTTCCAAACCTACGTGTTAAAACACGAACTTTGCACTATTAACGAAATACTTAAAAACATTTGCAACTCTATCTTGATTGAAAATGTTTGAAAAAAAATTGATTGTCGCATGTTGTGATGTACGACGATCTAGCCTTTGGGGCCTATTACGAGAGGGGTTTTTACCATCACCGGTTTTAACTAGTTAGACGTAAAGCTGGTATCTAACTGTAGAAAAAAATGACGCCGAAGGTAAATTCATATAATTCTAATTTCGGAATTGTTGTTTGAATTCAATAATTTATAAATGTAAAATTGCAAAATATGTGACGTCACACTAAGGAGGGAGGAGTCTCACAAATGTGATCAGCTGTGACAAGGACGGGGGAGGGGTCAAAAAATCATGAAATTCGTGTGACGTCATTTATGGATGGCCCCTTATTACCTATTGCACAAGCGTTCTGCTTACTTTTGTCGCAATTTTTTATATTTACTAGATAAATAATACATTTATATACAGTTCAAAAGATTCTGTTTGAGTGAGTTCATATTAGTCTGGAATTTACAATCTTTCCTACTGTCAATATACCAACAAGGTTCAAAAAAATGCTGTTATACTGAAAATAATTAACTGCGGCTTTCTAGACAATTTGGTATCGCACATGCTTCCAAGTGTGAATAGTAGTAGTGCTTTTAACGTCCCCACTCGTGCGAGGGCTTGGAATAGTGTGGGTAATTGTGCGCTAGCATATACGCACCCATATACCGGGTAATTAGGTTTTAACATCGCTTGGGATCATTGACCTAATTGTTTAGAGTAGATTTGACATTTCTATCTACAATTATGTTAACAGGATTGGATGGATAAATTTATTTACGTTGATATTTAAAAACCCCAACCGTAAAAATATATAATAATAAAATGTTATAAATATATTTTAATTTATTTAAAGAATGTCTTCTCGAGGATTATGGAAAAATATAGCCAGAGGGCCGGTGGCTTGCAACTAGTCCTGGGGAGAAACTAAGAACTCGGCCGCAGTCAGTCATTGATGAAGAAATAGTGTTTCAAAAAAATCGAATTAAATTTTATTCAGAAATTTCGCCCATGCATAATCGCCAAAGTATCCTTAAAAAACTACCCTGAAAAAAATTTGAGTTCTTAATATTAATGTTTATAGGCGATCTTTAATTTTCTATTTCCCATTTTAATATCATGGGATTTTTTACACTTTGGAATTTTGTACCTTGATAACGAATCATTTTTATTCGTGCAGGGGCGGAGAAAGAATACTGACCTCTGTGGCCAGGGTTGGCCTAAAAGGCGACTAAAAATCCTAAGCTAGGTGGTAGGGCTCCAAGCGCGCCTGGATGGCCTCCACCCCGGGTTTTTAAATATGTCACCATAATAACGTTATGTTGTGTTCCAGCAAAAATGACTAGGTTCCAGTATTACGCAGATAGTAGCACTTTAGCGATGCCAACGGTAACTGTTAAATTCTAAGTGGGCCATCAGCCTGTCTGCTGTCCCACAGCAATAAAAAACTTTTTAACAAAAAAATTAAACCGCCGAAAAAACTGGAAAGCAAAAAATAATAAACCTCCTTTTTATTATTAACCTTAATAACTAAGCTCTTAAACTAATGTAAGTATATCTTTACAATTTTGAGTGGGCGCCAGTGCCCTCAGGTGCCCATTTGGGTTGCTGTCCCGCTGATATTAACTTCGCTCGGCATTTTCCGGCGAAGGGGCGTGTCACGATGCGCCGCAGCCGCGCATCACGTTTTACGTAATTAATTAATTTGCTGGTTTGGCGTCGACTCAAAATTACTTCGGTATACTTACATTAGTTTAAGAACTTAGTTATTAAAGTTAATAAAAATAAAGTTTATTATTTTTTGTTTTTCAGTTTTATCGGCGGTTTAATTTTTGGAGTTTACTCCTTAAGAATTGATTTTCATATATAAGGCGCCCGGTATGAGAAAAATGTGAGAGTAAAATCTACTAATGAATGACCTCGTTACGTTTTTGGTGCGCGTGCACCGGAACACACTAAACAAAACAAAACGATGTATCTCTCAAGGCAAAAATTACTTTATTTGTTACAACTTAAGGTTGATTTCACATTAAATGTTGTTTAACATATGTCTTTTCATTTGTAAGTGACAAGAGTAATTTATTGCTTTGCTCATTTTATATGACGAATGAGTGTAAGTATTAGATAATGTTTTGGAGATTTGTGACTTTATTACTAAGTGCCATAGTTGTAATTAGGTTGAACTTAAAACTGTTTTAAAACTTTTTTTATATATGTATATTATTTTCATTAATTTGTTAATTTACCCTTTCATATGGTATTAATCTTTTTTCAGTAAAATAAACTCTTTTTGTCTATGTTTAGACAATCGTATTTAAGTAGCAAACTCCAGTCGTGCGTCGGAGCTCACACACACAGCTTTTTGTTAAAAACTTTTTATTTAATAATTTTTTGTGGCTATAATCTACTAATTTTTACATACTTAAATAAATCAATTCTGTCAAAAATTATGCGTGGTCATACATAAAAAACATATATGCGTCAACTTGAGAACCTCCTCCGTTTTTTACGTCGGTAAAAAAACCCTTTACTAAAGATATAAAATACATATTCTTATAGGAATTTGATGCAAGGCAAAATACCGTGATGTATAATGAAAATTACAGCAGCCTGCATCTCACACAATGTAGTCTGAAATAGTAATTAGGTATCAATATCTATTATAAGACTAATAAGTAAAATTTCAGTCTCGCCAGTTTAAAAAACCGCATCAAAAGTGATTCATCTCTTTGGGATCCACGGTGTCACAAACGGGCACATAAGTTGTACCGCATAATGAACGGGCAGGATCAAACAATTAAACTATATGACCGAGGTACGTCCACCTCTCAAAGTACAAAATAATATTAAATTAAAAACACAGGTAAGAGGTTGGTATCTGACTTGTAATTTAGGAGCCGTCTCAGAATAAGTGACAAGTTAGTACTTGTAAGTAACAACAACACTAGCTCAAGAAAGGCTTATATTGCTCTTTGAAGATGTCCGAATTTCTTTTATGGTATGTTTTATTTTCAAGCTGTACGTAGAAGGTTATGTGTTGATAAAACTATATTATATACTCAAAAGCTTACAAGAGATGGAAAGTGTGAGAGTGATATTGAAAGCAGAGTGAACGTAGGAAACATGGTGAATGGAGCTTTGCACTCCTTTATGAATAGTCGGAAGGTGTCTAACAAGGCTCGTCTGGCTGTGCATGAGGGGGTGTGTGCATGTGGTTCCGACACTCATGTACGGAAGTGAAAGTTGGGTATGGCAGAAGAAATATGAAAGCAGAATAAATGCAGTTGAGATGAGAGCGTTAAGAAGTATGATAGGAGTTAAACTGATTGACAGGATAAGAAATAGTGAGATAAGGAAACGTTGTGGTCTGAAAGAAGATGTAGTGACAAAAATTGAGAAAAGTATGCTGAGATGGTTTGGCCATGTCGAGAGAATGAATGAAGAACGATTGACGAAAAAAGTGTATAAGGCGAGTGTGAATGGAAGTATCGGAAGGGGTAGACCCAGGCGGACGTTTCGAGACCAGATCAGGGACGTGTTGAAAAAAGGCCAGTCAAGAGTACCCTAAACCGAAGGGCATTTATGAAGGGAATAATGAAAGTGGACGAAGCGAAACAAGTATGTAAATCCTTACATACTTGATCGTAGTAAGTGGAAAGAAGTGGTCTCTGCCTACCCCTACGGGAAAGAGGCGTGATTATATGTATGTATGTACATATGTATGTATGTATATACTCCAAATTTTATATGCAAAAACAGATTTAAATTTTACGAGCAGTAAGAAGGAATAAAATTATCATCGTGCCAAAAGTGCGGAGAAAATCTGGGCACCTGAAAGGAGTTGAAAAGAAATTATTGTTATCACGTAGACGCAATAAAAAAGATTTGCGTTCGCAGATGTTATTTCAATGATTTGTTTTAGGCGAGAACATGCGGGGAATAAATAATTCGATTCGCAGATTAGTATTTTTTATTGCTGTAGGACAGTAAACAGGCTGACGGCCCGCTTAGAATTTAGCAGTTACCGTCGTCTATGGGTGTTTGCAACGCCAGTGGTATCGCGAACACGCTGCTGTCCTATAAGGGTACAGGAACTTGGGTCACTAATGTCGGAACACAATACAAGGTTATTATGGCGACATATTTTATAACAAAGGTGGTCGCCATCCAAACGGGCTTAGGGCTCTACCACGTAGCTAGGGTAGGTTGTTTTGTCGCCTTTTACGACAGGCTGATCCCGGTCGCAGAGGTCAGTATTCTTTCTCTGCCCCTGCACGGATAGTATGCTCTTCCTGCATCAGCTTTAATTTTTAAGGCTCGATTTGATGTATCATGTTTGCTGATTCAGAATACATCTAGATTATGTGCTGTTTTCTTCTTAGAAGGAGTTTATCTCAAGTATATTCGAAGCTTTCACTCGATAGTGCTAAGTAATCTATTAAGTACTATCACAATCAAAAAAATTTGCACGTACGGAACTTAAGCAATAGGCGTGATGAAGCTTTTCTAGAATTTTAATCAACGCTTTTATCGTCATATATCTAACTCTAGTCATTGCTTTAGTGTAGATGTTTGCATTCCTGATTTGTTATTTTGGTACCTAAGCTTAATAACACTGTATCTCTTAAATTATAAAATCTCATTTAAGAAAATCTTATTTTTTTTTAAGTAATTATGTAAATTTTAAGTTGGGGCAAATCGTTACTGGTCTGATTATTTTTGTTATAATTTGTGATGACCACGTAGAGCGAATATGTGATTTATTAGTTTATTTATATATATGTGAATTAATTAGATTAGATTAGATTACTCTTTATTGTACACATTATAATTACACTATACATTTCAATTTAAAGCGGTGTTAAGGTACAATGGGCGGCCTTATTGCTAAAAGCAATCTCTTCCAGGCAACCTTTGGATGGACAAGATTTTAAGTTTGGTAAGGCGTGTAGTGTACACACGTAATAATATAATAAAAAAAAATAAGAAAAAAGGAAACAAAGATAAAAAAAAAACATGATACATATATAAGATACTAGCA
The DNA here is from genome assembly GCA_963693495.1 of Malacosoma neustria. Lineage (NCBI taxonomy): Eukaryota > Metazoa > Arthropoda > Insecta > Lepidoptera > Lasiocampidae > Malacosoma > Malacosoma neustria. Next base: position 13,734,560 of record OY856377.1, on the reverse strand, counting down.
GCCCGTCCCAGCTTCGCACGGGTATTTAACAAAAAATTAAAAATTAAACCCTTCTATTTTTTTTCGGTCTCGGGGAAAAACCTCTCTTGACGGGTTATCCCGGCCCGGGGGGACCGAGGGATATAAGGGACTCCGGAAAAGATGTTCGACCCACTAAAAAACCCCGCTGTTCTCCTATCGTCTACGCCCGGGCCCACGGATATTTGGCCTGCCGATCTCGTGGCCCGGGCCGGCGCCGGCCCACGCTTTGTCTTAAAGCGGGCCCCTTCTAAAGTACTGACGCCAGGGGGTCAGGGTTTCGTCCCCCCGGCGCTCTCTTGTAACAACTCTAGGAGTTGAGGGGGGCTGTGGAACAGCACGCGGCCTTCTCCCTCGCGGCAATAGTGCGGGCGGCGGATCCTCCCCCGAGGGGCCGCCCGCGGCCGTTTTCTACGTCGGCCGGAGATCGTTGCCCGCCCTCCGGCGCCGACGACGCGGCCTACGTTGGCGGGATGGGAGTGCGGTGGCGGACTCCCGCTCCCGTTCCATCGCCTCCCTTGCAGACACTACTGCCTTGCAAAAGGAGGCGACGGCCGTCCATCCAGGATCGCCCCCGACCATGGACAGAACCAGGGCCGGGAGTGACAGGTTCGCGGCCAATTCCGGACGGGACTCGCATCCCCGTCGCGTGCTAGTCAGGCGTGGGTACGACTACCAGACGACACTCCAGAAAAAGCAGAGTCGCCTGACATCGTAGCCAGCCCAGCAAGACCAACCGACAGCGAGGATGCAATTCCCGCCCCGGGAACTCTCTGTGCAGGCGCAGTCGAAATAGGCATGGTTTCGACTACCAAATCAGGTCCCAGGGTAGAACCCGGGACCCCAATCAGTATTCGCAATCATCCCACCGGGGACCACGCCACGAACAGAGAGTTAAGTTGGAAAGGATGTAAGAGATAGACGGAAAGAAAGGTAGGACTCTGTCGCCTCGAACGGAGAGGGGAGTGAAGCGACGGATGCTCGGGCACCTCGGGTACGCACACCCGTGCACTCCTCGGACAGAGGAGCGCCCCTGAGGGCAAACCCTTCTATTTGCGTCAGGTTACTAAAAAAATAAAATTGTAAAGAAAGTTTGAATATTATTATTTCTATGAGCTTTTATTTTAATGATTTTTTTTGTTATTACTTTTTATTTATTTTTCGTTATTTTTTAATAAGTATTCTAATTTTTGTAAAAACCCCAGTGACGCACGCCTACATTGCATAAGGTGCTGCCTAGCTAGCCGAACAGGGTGAGCGGCTACCACGCAACATTTTTCTAATACTTACATTTTTAAACTCGTGATATCTTTCGAATGGAATATCCGAATTGAATAATTCAAAAAGTTATATAAAGGTATTGAAACAGTTTTGAATATGAAGTAATTTATTTTGATAAGGATTAATACCAAGATCCAAATAAAGAGTCTTTTCTAGGGGCGACATTTCAATTAAATTTTTAAAATAAAAGAACACTTATTGTGGCATAACTATAATAGTTAGACATATGCTGTCGCGTCACTTTTTGTAAATAATGATGTGTTCTGCAAAGTTGTAATACATTATTTTATTCCATCATCAATAGTTTTCGCAACGCACGCGATTTAAATAATATTTTAGGTAAATTTTTAACACTTTGGGTTACATTATTGGAGTTTTAGTAAGGATCCCTAATTTTTTTGAAAATATAATATAGCCTATGTCACCCGGGGATAGTGTAGCTTCCCAACAATGAAAGAATTTTTTAAATCGGGTCAGTAGTTTCGGAGCCTATTCAAAGCAAACAAACAAACAAACAAACAATCAAATCATTCCTCTTTATAATAGTAGTATAGACATAAGATATACACACAAACACATACAAATCTATTAGGTAGGTGTCTTATTAGATAACAACAATAACTAGTTTATAATGATAAATAGTACTCTTTTAAAAGGTTGTTGAAGCTGTGTATTGTCTTAGCAGATCTGATTTCTAATGGCAGAGCATTCCAAAGAGCGACAGATTGTACAAAAAATGATTTTACAAGGAACTGGGTTGTGTTTAGAGGAGTCATCAGTCGCAAATTCTGTAACGTTCTCTGAGGTCTTGAATCACTGTGTTGAAAGAACTGAAACCGTTCTTTTAGATAAGATGGGGTCCTAGGATCAAACAGTATATTATAGACGAGTGATAAAACATGAGTATTTCGGCGAAGGCGGATTGGTAGCCACTTGAGCTTAGCACGAAATTCGGATATATGATCATATTTGCGTAACCCAAATATGAATCGAATACAGAAGTTTTGGAGTCTCTCAAGCTTATCTAGCTGGTTCTGATTGAGATCAAGATAGCTGACGTCACCATAGTCGAGAATTGGGAGAAGGAGAGATTGTGCAAGTGCAATCTTAGTGGGGATAGGAAGGAAATTTTGGAGACGTTTTAGAGATGCAGCGGATGCATATATCTTCTGACTGACTTTTTGGAGTTGTGTGGCCCATGACAGTTGTTGGTCTATGTAAATACCTAAATTTTTAACAAAATTACTTATAGGTATGGTAACACCATTCAACAAAATTGGAGGTAGTGTCAACCAGTCAATTTTAGATATCATTCTACTACTTCCGATTACAATAGATTGTGTCTTATCAGGATTTATTACTAGCCCGTGTTTATAACTCCAATGGCATATGCGTTCCAAGTCAACATTGATGACATTTATTGCATCATGCAATTTGGAAACTGGAGCACTTGTGTAAATTTGGAGATCGTCTGCATAAAGGTGATAGGAACTGCGAAGTTGAACAGATATTGAATTTATAAAAATTGCAAAAATCAGGGGAGAGAAAACGCCACCCTGAGGCACGCCGGCTGTAATATTACACCACGAAGAAAATACGTCATCGACTCGAATACACTGCCGACGGTCAAACAGGTAACTACGAAACTAATCAATCACTGTCGGAGATATGTTAAGAGAGCATAGCGTGCCAAGCAAAATATCTAATTCAACGGTATTAAAAGCGTTGCTAAAGTCTAGCAACACAAGAGCTGTTACGTTGCCCTTTTCCGCAGCTAGTTTGATATCATCAGTGATTTTTGCTAGGGCAGTAACAGTGCTATGCCCAGGTCTGAAGCCAGATTGCAATGGGTTAAAGAGGGAATTAAGATTAAGAAAAATACTAAGCTGGCTATGAATGATTCGCTCTAGGACTTTTGATAGAAAAGGAAGAATGGCTATAGGTCGATAATCGGAAAAGGATTTAGGATTTGGTTTTTTTGGAATAGGAGTAATATGAGCTTTTTTCCAGCAACTTGGGAAAGATCCAAGCTTAAGGGACTGATTGAATATGTGTGTTATAACTGGAAGGATAATATCAATGATAGGGAGAATCATGTTTCGGCTGACACTGTCACTGCCGACAGCTTTAGACGTAATAGATAGTATGCTCTTTTTAACATCACAATCAGTTAATTGAGTGAAAACAAAAGGTGAATAATTGGGTGTTGGAATAGATGAAAGATACTGTAATGTTTCTGCTTTATACTTACTATCCATTGGCGAAGTAGAAGAAAAATATTTATTCAAGGAGTTGATGTCCAAACTGGATGAAGTAGAAGGTTTTTTCTGCTTTCCAACTCGCAATGTCCTGAGAAACTTCCAGACTTTAGCTGGATCTCCTTTGTTAACTGATTCATGAATATGGCGTCTTTGAGCGTCCCTACACACCTTATTGCAGTGATTGCGGATCGAAACGTATTTATCCCAATTATATGCATTACAACGGTGTTTATATCTTGTTTTGGCTGCAGCTTTTTTGCGTAGTAGTTCCTTTATATCACTAGTGAGCCATGGAGAAGGAGAGTGTTTAATTTTAATGAGCCTTACAGGAGCGTGTTTATCATAAAGAGATATGAGTTTGCTATTAAAAATGTCTACCTTAACATCCAACAAGTCAGTATTCAATAGTGGAGACCAATCAATTTCGCTTGCGTCTCTAAGTAACGACTCAGTGTTGATACCATTAAAGTTGCGCTGAAATAGGATTTTGGGTTTGACTTTTGGAAAACGGATTTTATATGAAAGGTAGACAAGATCGTGATAAGAGAAGCAGTCGGCAGAGCACTGGCCATGTTTAGCGACGTGATCCGTAGATGTAACTAAAATGAGATCTAAGAGAGAAGGAATGGAATTAGGAAATCGATGGGTAGCATTTAAGGGAAGTATATATAGGTTATTAGATTCGACAAGGGACTTGAATTCAGAAGACTTGCTGTTATGTTTAGACAAATCCGTATTGAAATCACCCATGATTATGGTGTGACTGTAACAGGGGGAGAATTTTTCTAGTAAATCTTCAAAAGAAGATAGAAAGTTAATACGCCAGGAAGGACAGTAATATACACCGAGAAGAATTTTAGTAGTATTTAGCTGAACTTCGATAAGGAGATGCTCACCTGCATCAAGCGGGGGAGGCTGCGCGGACATGTGTACAACTTTATATTTTAGATTGGATCGCAAGTAAACAGCGACACCGCCACCCCCACTTCCCGTACGATCATTCCTCAGGAGATGGTAGCCAGGTAGGGTATAGAGAGTAGAGGGTAGTTGTGGCTTTAACCACGATTCAGATATAAGGATAGCATGTAGATTCTTACAGTCAAAGGTCGCCAGCATATCAGTGAAATGGGCCGGAATACTTTGGGCATTAATATGAACAGCGTTGAAGCACCCAGGAACGTCAGAGAAATGCAGGGATAAAGTTTCAGAGAGGGAAGGAAAACTGCTAAAACTATCATCACTACTTGTACCAGAGATACTAAAATAACCATAGATGCTACCAGAAGATGCCATAAAATAATAAAAATATAATGAATTATTATACCTAGTCAGGTCATAAATTCTGTCACATGTTTAATGTAAAATAATTGTAACAAGTTTATTCATTATGTAACCATTCATATACCAAAATGAACTTAACAAAACATAGATTCTTATGACATTAAAGTTTATTCAAAATGACCTCCGTGATTTTGAATACAAGCCTTCAATCTGCGCGGCCAGTCGTCTATCGCAGCACGAACGAGGTCCATATCAATATCGGCGGCTGCCTTAATCAAGGATGTCTTGAGTGACTCCAAATTGGGATGAGGCTTTGAGCACGCCTTTTCCTCCAAGTGTTGCCATATCTTGTAATCTAACGGATTCAAATCTGGACTGGAGGAGGGCCAGTCTTCGTGCCGGATGAAGTCGATTTCACGCGCCGCCAGCCAGTCTTGTGTGCTCTTCGCTCTATGAGCTGGCGCCGAATCTTGTTGGAATACCCAGTGCCTGTTATTGAACATGGTATGAGAAACAGGTTCCACAAGGTTCGTCAGGACTGTATTTTGATACACAACAGCATTCGTTTTTACACCTTTCTCACAAAAATGTACCTCTGTTAAGCCCCAATAAGAAACTCCCAATCATACCATGAGCGAGGATGGAAAATGACCTCGTTGGACACGCGGAATACGGTTGCTCGCTTCTTCACTACTGTGTGCGTACACCTTATCATTTTGTTTGTTGTAGCTCTCTTCTACGGTAAACATTTTTTCATCCGAAAAAAGAATTTCCCGATATTTTTTTCCCGCGTACCGCTTCAACAAAGCGCGGCATCTCTTCAGTCTCAGGTCCATTAGACGAGCAATCAAACGATGTCCTGTTTTTCTTCGATATGCCCGAAGCCCAAGTCTTCATTTAACACCCTTTTCACCGTGGTTCTGCTTAACCCCATCTGAAGGGCCAACAGTTTCTGCTTACGTTTGGGATTTCTTTGAATTCGTGCCTTCACAGCTTTTATCACTGCTGGAGTCCTAACAGATAGAGGGCGACCACTTCTTGACCTGTCATCTACACTAGAGTCTTCATTGTATCGTTTGATGGTACGATAAACGAATCTTTTGGTTATATTCAAAGTTTTTCAGTATGTTAAAAATTTGAATTGGCGCGTAACTGCAACGATGCAACGCAATAACTGCAACACGGTCTTCTTTAAGCGTCCACTCCATATTTAAAAATGAGTAAAATTCTAAAAGTTATACATTTTTATTTTCATGAACAATTCGAAATTCTAATTCAATAAACTTTTTTGTGGCCAGCATTCTAAAAGAAAAGTTTTTACTGTGTGACAATACTTATGACCTGACTAGGTATATTATACTTATAAGTATATCTTTATAAAAAAAAAGAAAAAAATTATTTTATTTATTAATTGTGTATTATTGATATAATTCAATTATCAAACATATTGTAATTATTAAAATATTACTTGTAGGCAGTAAGTAAACACTGTTATTACAGTCAGGATAGTCGTTAATCATTATAAATTTCAATTTAAACAATTATCGTCAGATGATATTGATTAGGTATCTTTAGAGAAATTTAACGAAATAATATTTCAAGCAAGTCAAATAAGCTGGAATTTACAGAAATGATTGCTTTACTAACAGGCTCGTTAAGAGGCAATTAAGAAGGTATTTTACCGTAATAATTGAATTTTGTAAAATATGATACAATTTAGTATTTGTTTTGTTACGGTAACCAACTAGCTGTTATGTCTCGTTATACATCTGTCTACTAGCGTTCTTGGACCTCATTAGGAGAATTAAAAATGTAGATTACGGTTGCAAAGGAGGTCGAAGATCAGGTTGTGAAGAAAAAGTAAAAAGTTGACTCCAAATCCAAGTGGAAAGGTTATGGATGAGCTTAAGATTTAAATGCTATGTTTATAAACATGAAAGTGGAATAATTTAATTGTAATTTAGGAATGTTGGATCTATTTGGCTGATTTTAATAAGTCTGTAACTAAAATTATTATGTCATATTTTTTCGGCTCTCGGCTTCATCATGAAAACTATTTATTTCCGAACATTAAAACGTTTTTATTGCTATACAAGAGTGGACTGGAATAGAGAGCGTATCCAAATTGTTTCGACTCGCTAAGGACAGACAACAATTCCAGAAGTTAGTAGCCAACCTTCACTAGTTGGAGAGGCACTTGAAGAAGAAGAATTGCTATACAACGGCAAACAGGCTGACGGCCCACTTGATAGTAAGCAGTTACTGTCGCCTATAAACGTTTGCTCACTAATATGCTACCGTCTATGTAGGGGAACTGGAACTTGGGTCATTAATGCTAGAACACAACAAAGGTTATTATGGCGTCAAATTTAGAGTTCAGGAGTGGTTGCCATCCAGATGGGCTTGGAACACAACCATCCCCATAGGCATCTGGGATCAGTATTCTTATTGATCCCGTCACTGCATGAAGAAAAAGTCGTGTGTTAACAACAATCAAAATAATGACACACTTGATGAGCTTGGACCCTACCATGGGTGGGATGTTTTGTCGTCTTTTACGACAGGCCGGCTGCGGCAGCAGGGTTATTATTCTTACTCCGCCCCTACCCAAATAAAGGATCATGCATCAAGGAAACATCTATGGACCCAAAATTAAGATTTAGAAGTAAGGAGCAATTTTGAATTAAAAAAATAATGCATGGATGGGGACGAATGCGAGAAGAGAGTCTAATAAACAAAAAAAAACATTGACTTATTTTGACAGAATTTACAAATTAACGCAACTAGCTAATAAACTAAGCTAATGGTTGCCCCTGTATTCAAATACAAACAGCAACTCCCGGAAAACGGGATGCTCTTTGAATGAAGTTTAGTGGATTAACATAATGGTCGGACAGTGTTCGGTAACTAACAACGCCAACTGTGGATACGTGACTGTAGTGATACACGTGTGGTCCGCTTAGTTATTAAAGTTTTGCTTTCGCAATTTCGTTAAAACTATTACACTAATATAGGTAAGGTACAAATTGATGTAATAAAATACTCGCAAAAAATTTTAATAGGAGCGAATGGTGGTGAAATATTTTTCCTCTTAAAAACATTTTTTTAAATATAAACACTATTTAAAACAATACGTTCTATGCTACGTGAATCGTACAATTCCAGACGTGAACGAATACAGGCATCTTTTAGCCTAATAGACAGTTGAGTTCCTTTCGGAATGGCATCAGACCATTGTTTATGAATGGATTGCGAAAAGGTGAAATGGCGAAACAAAAGTGTAAATGTTGAGATAACTGCTAGCAGAGGTGACTGGAAGAAGAGAACATGTGCCGACCCCACATAACAATAAGGGCACGAAGAAGAAGAGTCAGACGGCGGTAGCTGTACCGGAACTAACCAACTACTACTATAATTTATATAAATAAAAATGATTCGCCAGATGTGTTGCTGATCGCAAACTCGAGAACTTCAAATTTTTGTTGAGGTATAGAAAGGTTCTTGGACAATAGTAAAAACACCACCTTTCTTTTTCCATAGAAATCGCATCCCGATGGTACCAACTGACGTACCGATTGAATGTAAACTGCAATTTCCAGTGCGGCTTGTTTTAGTTACGACCATAAATTAATCACAGCCAGGGTGAGTGTTTGAGGCATAAATCTCGAAAACCCATGCTTCTCTCATGGACAGTTGTATGTTGCCTGCTCCTGCGTTAAAAAAACCGTCAGATTTATTTGTTTACACGCCAAATAATCAAACAAAAAATATAGTGTACCTTTACAATGAAAATATCATCACATTATTACTAAAGTGTACGAAATATTTAATTGTCGTTTATAATGGAGACATTAAGGACCTAGTGTGACCTCCTAAAAATGGTGATTTTTAGGATTTTTTTAAAAGAAAACTCATGCATGAAATGTTTTAAAATTTTGAGCAAATATTTATACATAATTAATAATAATTATACACAAAACATTTCAAAAAAGATTTATTTTTTAGTGAGTTATTCGCTAGTTCCCAAGTTACTAAAAAAAGTCCTCTACTGCTGCGGTGATTGCGGCCGTCGCTGAAAACAAAATACTAAAACAGATTATTAAATTGTAAGGTACGAGTACTGCCTATACAATGACCCACGATTATTAAAAAAATTAAATTTAACAAAATGGCAGACTTAAAAAATATGACTAACTTTGCTCAAAAATGAGATTTTTGGTCCGCCAAAATTACACTTTTCATACAATCAAAAAACTGGAGGGTTATTGTACAGAGAAACATAATATACAAAATAAGCAAAAAAAATAGCCAACTTGAAAAATGTAGTTTTGAGGAAAACGCGTTTAAAGATAAAATGATTGATTTTATAGTTTTCAACAGATCAAAATCATACTTACAGCTAATCTGTTATTCCAGGCTCATATAATTCACCTTCATTTTCTTCATATTACGCCTGCTGAGCTGTTGAAGCTCTTCTTTGTTAAAATATTACAATGGGTTGCGATGGCCAGCCATTTGTTAGTGCCCTAAAAATTCATTTAAAATTCTAGTATGTTATTTTTAAAGGTATAGACTATACAAAAAGATGCAAAAAGAAAGCTTTGATTATATTCCAAGACACCACTTTGATAAAAAACTTTGATCTTATATTATGTATATAAGACGTTTGGAATTTTAATAGAGTTTAAGCTGTAAAAAAATTAACAATGAATCACCAAGGGGTGGATATTTAAATTTGTTTTTTATCTCATCGACTACTGTCACCTCCCAAATTCCTTTGTTATCTGAAAGCAAGGCTAGGCTGGCAATGCTGAGGACTTTTAAATATAAAATAATAATGAGCATAACGCGAGCGAACGGACGGCCGTTATTATTATACCGGCCACACTTTTTCAATGCGAACTGGCGGGTTACACATTCCGGAGATCTCGGTATGCGGGATCTTAAGGCTGCTCTCAAAATGTGTACAGTATAGTATACAGTGATATTACAATAATGTAATTTTCTAATTTTGCCTAACTTTTGAATTCTAATAAAGTGTAGTTTATATCACAAGCTGGGCTGGACCATTAGGTCGAAGAGGCCGAGGCCAACCTACAGCGAAATGGGCAGACGAAATAATGCAGACCGCAGCCTCGAATTGGACAGAAGCAGCTATAGAAAAAATGGAAAAAGTAGCAGGTGGCCTTTACCGAAAATAAAAGGACCGATAATTAAGTATTAGTGACTAAGAAAATTAGGAAAAAAATTATAGGCTTATTATTAAACAGGAATAAAGCAACCTTAATACAAACTATGCCCTTAAGTTAAATGAGAATGTTTTCGTTAGCGGTTAGCTACTGAACTAATTAGCTTCTTGCTACATGTCCGAGTAGGCTTTTCGGTTGCCAATCGTGGATCCCCTAAAGCACTGATACGTGATGTGATTACTCGTAATTAGGCTTCGTGGTGTCCGGCCAGTAGATGCACGAGTGACTGCTGAAATTCTTAATGTGGCTTTAGTCATTTTTATTTATTTATTTACGGTAACAATTTTACCGTATATTTTATTTATTTACTTACGGTGACTATTTTTTTATTGTTGAGGAACAACAGACAGGGCGCCGCCAAGGGCAGGGTGTCCTTGGCGGCGTCCTATCTGCTGTTCCCAAAGGAGCACGAGCGAGCGAGCAAAGGCTCACTAGAACCTTGGCCACTAATCCTAATCAATACAAATCTGTTGGCATACTCATAAACCAGGGGTGGTTGTCATTCAGGCGGGCTTGTGACACTAATAATTTAGGCCGACTTGCACAACCAATAACTAAACCGATTTAGCGCTAAACTTATTTAAATCGTCATTCTGTCCCTGTCATTTTGACAACATTTGACAGGGACAGAATGACGATTTAAATAAGTTTAGCGCTAAATCGGTTTAGTGATTGGTTGTGTAAGTCGGCCTTAATGACTACACTAAAATAATTTAAGACAACATTAACAAAACTAGACTGAGATTATATTTTAGATGTTAAGATCATCCTAGTCTTGAAAAACTTTCTCATAAATATAATGTCATATATCTATATAAACGATATATCTATTTTGTTCATTAGGACCCAAAAAATTTGTAAGATCCTTTATATTCCAAAGCGATCAAGTTGATCAGCTTTAATTAATGCCTGTCCTTCAATTTTAGTGATGGAAGTCTTACACTGCCTCTAATTACTCACTGGTAAACAAAATGATAGGATTATATAAATTAACTAGGCATACAATATATGTGGTATGTTGAATTAATCTCCTTTGGATTCAATTTTGATTAATGGGTATTTAACCCGCTTGTTTATATTGGATACAGTTGATTAAGCGAAGGCCTGAAATTATGTTAAAAATTTTAATAGCTCCGTAATCGGTCTTGTGCTGTGTTTCTGAGTATGATACCCCTTGTATAACAAAATAATTATGATCTGCGTATAGTTTATTCACGTATGTTCATGGTATGAGTGTAAGTAACCTTTAATAGTGTGTGTGTGGGGCTATGCGATATTTTTTTTACTAATTGGAATTAATATTTATAATTATCTTTAAAAACACATTAAAATATGTTTTGGTACTTTGTAGTCACATTTTGTTATAACGTTCATCTTGTTTTATCTTAGAAGCATGGTGTTCGTGAATGAGATGTCCGTTTTTTACGCCATTGTGCAGAATGGACAGGGTCGATTGCCAAAAGACTTCCAACGACAGGAAAAATCTTGTATCTACGCCCACTCTAGTTTGGTAGGCAGGTGATAAGTCACATGCCAAGTTGGGCTGAAAAAAATGGCAAAATACTTTTAACCCTTACGCTATTTATTATACTTGCATTTACGAAACAATAATTATTGTAAATATACTGCAATGTAAATTTCCAGTCAATGTTCCTGAATTTTAATGAAGTAAGTTTATTCTCTAACTAGCTACGCTGGTAGAATAATAGAAAAAAGTCAAACGAAAAAATATGAGAAGTTTTCGTACGCATGCGTTCACCGCTTGCCCCACTTCTCCGCGGCAAGGAAACACACATCACTGAACACATAGTGCTAATAAAAATCGTTGTTTCTAAAAACTTTAATAGCTTTGTGTTATATGAAGATATCCCATTTTTTAAAATAAGGGACAAATGTCTAAGAAATAAAACTTAGAAAATTTAATTAAAATCTATCCATTAGTATTGTCGTGATGTACACAACTACAGACCTCTATAATTTTATTTATATAGATACTTACATTATGTATAGTGAAATTAAATAATTGTCCCAGCATTTGATATGTTATATTGTATGTACAGTTGTACACCGTTACGTTACGCAAATGTCATATAACAAGAAAAATTATAGAAATTAGAGTGTATGGACACAGGAGGAGAAATATATCAAAAAAAAAGATTGATGGATTGTGTAAAAGATGATATGGTGAATGTTGAGATGGTAGCTAACAGAGGAGAGTGGAAGGAGAGAACATGTGCCGACCCCCCATAATGTGGGATAAGGGCAGCAAGAAGAAGAAGACCTGTAAATATTTACGATGATTGATGAATTGTACTTTAAAAAACTAGTCAATAGTTGATTATAAGTTTAGTTATAATTATTATCACTAGATGGAGTCGTACAATATTATATCATATACTGAATCGGATATTTTTAATGTAAACAATTGTTATCAATATTTACAATTCTAAGAAATAAATAATCAAAAGTGTATACTTACAAATTGTAGGTACCAAGGAGAAAGTAAATTCATGCCCCAAAACAAGCAGATATTTTCCTTAAAGGCTTATGTCATCAACTTTCTCGGCTTATCCGGGAAGCTCTAAGCAACACGTGACACATGTTCCGGATTACTGAGTCTTACGATTATTTTCTTTTGATTAATCTTTTCCCGCACGTTTTAGGTTGTTTCGTTTAATCTAAAGTACCTAGTCAGGTCATAAGTATTGTCACACAGTAAAAACTTTTCTTTTAGAATGCTGGCCACAAAAAAGTTTATTGAATTCGAATTTCGAATTGTTCATGAAAATAAAAAAGGTATACTTTTAGAATTTTACTCATTTTTAAATATGGTGTGGACGCTTAAAGAAGACCGTGTTGCAGTTATTGCGTTGCATCGTTGCGGTTACGCGCCAATTCAAATTTTTAACATACTGAAAAATTTGAATATAACCAAAAGATTCGTTTATCGTACTATCAAACGATACAATGAAGACTCTAGTGTAGATTCAAAGAATTCAAAGAAATCCCAAACGTAAGCAGAAACTGTTGGCCCTTCAGATGGGGTTAAGCAGAACCACGGTGAAAAGGGTGTTAAATGAAGACTTAGGGCTTCGGGCATATCGAAGAAAAACAGTACATCGTTTGAATGCTCGTCTAATGGACCTGAGACTGAAGAGATGCCGCGCTTTGTTGAAGCGGTACGCGGGAAAAAAATATTGGGAAATTCTTTTTTCGGATGAAAAAATGTTTACCGTAGAAGAGAGCTACAACAAACAAAATGATAAGGTGTACGCACACAGTAGTGAAGAAGCGAGCAACCGTATTCCGCGTGTCCAACGAGGTCATTTTCCATCCTCGCTCATGGTATGGTTGGGAGTTTCTTATTGGGGCTTAACAGAGGTACATTTTTGTGAGAAAGGTGTAAAAACGAATGCTGTTGTGTATCAAAATACAGTCCTGACGAACCTTGAGGAACCTGTTTCTCATACCATGTTCAATAACAGGCACTGGGTATTCCAACAAGATTCGGCGCCAGCTCATAGAGCGAAGAGCACACAATACTGGCTGGCGGCGCGTGAAATCGACTTCATCCGGCACGAAGACTGGCCCTCCTCCAGTTCAGATTTGAATCCGTTAGATTACAAGATATGGCAACACTTGGAGGAAAAGGCGTGCTCAAAGCCTCATCCCAATTTGGAGTCACTCAAGACATCCTTGATTAAGGCAGCCGCCGATATTGACATGGACCTCGTTCGTGCTGCGATAGACGACTGGCCGCGCAGATTGAAGGCCTGTATTCAAAATCACGGAGGTCGTTTTGAATAAACTTTAATGTCATAAGAATCTATGTTTTGTTAAGTTCATTTTGGTATATGAATGGTTACATAATGAATAAACTTGTTACAATTATTTTACATTAAACATGTGACAGAATTTATGACCTGACTAGGTAGATATTGAAGGAACTGAATATAACAATATTTAGTTCCTTTTCATTATCCATACGTTCACTTCCGGTTACATCTCTTTCGTAATTTTTTATGAGTCCATATAGCCAACACGAGAAAAAAGATGGGATAAGTTTGTTTAAATTAGTTATTACGGTTGACGGTGAACCCAAATTTTTTTACTTAATAATGGGATTCCTCTTTGGATAACATAATATTTCATAAGCGGTTCCTTATGTTCAACCCCTCGAAAATACAAGTCTGCGTATCCTCTGCCAAAAAACCCCGTTCGCACCTATGCCACAGTTCCAAGGAACTCCTTTTACCATCTCAAACAGTATTGGGATCCTTGGTGTCGACATCACGAATGACTTGTTAAGGGGACAATTGGAGGGCAATGCTAAGCTTGTCTCCAAAAAGCTGGGTGTGCTAAACCAGTTCAAGCATTATTTCACTCCAAGGCAACGGCTTGTGTTGTATAAAGCACATGTCAGGCCACATATGGAGTATTGCTCACATTTATGGGCTGAAAAAGAGATACTTTCTCTGATATCATGTTTTGCAGTAACCACCTCCACCAGCCCCAGTAATAAGGGTTAACCCAAAAGTACTGGCTTGATGTTGTAAGTTGATATGTGCCAATGTGAAAAGTGGAGCAAATAGTCGGGAAGCGGACCCCGGACACCGAAGCGGAAGTTTGTGTTGCAACCAGGATTTAAAGTGAAGATATTAATGAGTAATCAATTAAGGAACACACATAAAACATGCGTATTGAGTTCATTTGGAGGGATTTATAAGATTCTTAGTATAAACTTATCTATGAGTAATACTTGTGTCATAAAATGGAATGTGGAGGTAATGAGTACTAATCCGTGTATTAAATAGGTGGCGCTACGAATCAATAGTCTAAATTTAGTAAATGATTCTCCATAGGACAAAATTTATTAGTAATTGGATAGCGAAACAACCAATCGAGTATAGCTTAGTAGTTTCAATTAAATTAGATATCGATCGGTCCGGAAATCGTATACATGCACAGAAACCCATTAATTGTAGAGCATGACAAATACCAAACATTACCAATTAGGCTAGTGTGTTAATAGATACGATGAAATTAATTGGTCATTACGCATAATGGATGCCGTAGTCGTGTATAAATGTAGAACTATTGCTACAAATCAATCAGGTAATATAATCACGAAATAGCAAGATATACGTTTAAATAAAATATACTGTGAGAATTCACAAAGCGCTCTTTAGTTCGAAATTACTAGCTGAGCCCTTGTTTTATAGGTAATAGGCAACTCGTATACTGTAATCGAATCCGTGACCTCCGTAGGCGTTATGACGTACGTTAGCCGCTACGCCACTTGAATAGTCGTATTAAATGTATGTATCTTTTAAAAATAACATTAAATATTACTATTTTTTATAAAAAATACATATATTATAAAAAATACTATTAGTGTGCGATGCCTTGCCGGTTCGATTTAGGTCCGCTCGCAGAGGAACTGTTGCGTCTGTGACGCACGGCACCAGTTAAATGTCTCAAACTAGATATTGAACACACGATGTTATAGCAAGGGTAATGATAGTTATTAAGGAGTCATCATCATCATCATTTCAGCCGGAAGACGCCCACTGCTGGACAAAGGCCTCCCCCAAAGATCTCCACGATGATCGATCCTGCGCTGCCCTCATCCAACCTATTCCGGCGATCTTGACCAGATCATCGGTCCATCTTGTGGGGGGCCTACCAACATTGCGTCTTCCAGTACGCGGTCGCCATTTGAGGACTTTTCTGCCCCAACGGCCATCAGTCCTTCGAGCTAGGTGCCCAGCCCACTGCCACTTCAGTTTTGCAATCATCCGGGCTATGTCGGTGACTTTGGTTCTCCTGCGAATCTCCTCATTTCTGATTCGATCTCGCAGGGAAACTCCGAGCATAGCCCTCTCCATTGCCCTCTGAGCGACCATGAGCTTTCTTATAAGGCCCATAGTTAGCGACCACGTCTAAGTAAGGAGTAACTAAAGCCAAATACGTACGGGGCAGAGAGTGGCCTTCAGGGAGGTCGAACGTCGACTGTTCCTCGCGTTTAGAGGCTCATGTGATACTACACCTGTCCCACGCTTACTTTCACCATTTACCTCACCGAGAGTGAGGGTAGATAACAAAATCAGGAGGCGAGATCTCAACTACCCTTTATGTAAAGATCGAACAATTAGGTAGAAAATGCTTCTTTTGTACGCAGGTATAAATAATTTATAAATTAAATCCTTACGGTAAGTAGCTTATTAATATGACTATCAAATATATTAGTAGATTACTAGAGCTCCCAAAGTCATTTTTCATCGTGGAATGCACCGCTTAAGTTCTCGTCTGTGTATATTATAGCATAATTTCCACGTACTGACAGTGAAGGAAATCATCGTAAGGAAACCTGCGTACCTAGATCACAGGTATAACCTACCAAACCTGCTCAAAAAGCATGGTAAACCCGCCACGCGATGAGAATACCTCCTCACCATTCTCTTTAGGAGAAGGCCCAAGATGTGGAACGTTATAAGTTGTTATTATATTTTTGTGTCTTAAAAATAGATGTAGCTCATGATTGTCACTACAGACCAGTGTTTTTGTCACTACATACAAAATTTATTTGTTCAGCAAATTTGTGTAATTATTTTTTCAATCAATTGTGTATTAGATTATCAAAATGTGCAGCTGGGTATTCCTCTCCAAAGTCCCTGTGGAGATAATTTTGTTAAAGTACTAGTACTTCCAAGCGTTTTATTTTAATTATAATCCAAACTTATACAAAAAGTTTTAATTCGTATCGTTATATTTATCGTTTTAATTAATTTCATAAAACAAAACTTAAGGACCCTTGCGACGCTTTTCCGTGAAACTTTCTTATTTTAAGAGGCACAATAATATTATTAAATGAGATAAACGATAATATTAAAATTTACAAGGACAATTACTGTCAAAGCATATAATCTTTAAAAGGAAAAACTGGATCGTACTCTTTTTTTAGACTGACACTTGATGAGATGAGTTGATGACGTAGGGACTACATGTTTAAACTCGAAAGTTATCGTAAAAAAACTAGATATTCTTTAGTGTATTTTATATTTAAATATTTCACCATTTCGGTTTAATACATTTCTACTCTAAATAAAGTAAAAATAAGATACAAAGTCATTAAATTGTAGCTTTTGATATAATGTTTAGCTTGGATTTTAAGTGCGTGATTTTAATTGTTAAAAAATTAAAATCAATTATTTAGTAACTAACACCTAACATAGAAGGTTTAGTAGTTCGTTCGTTCTATCTGTGCAGGGGCGGAGAAAGAATACTGACTTCTGCGGCCGGGGTCGGCCTGTCATAAAAGGCGACAAAACAACCCACCCTAGTTACGTGGTAGGACCCCAAGCCCGTCTGGATGGCGACCACCTTTGGTCTTAAGTATACCGCCATAATAACCGTTGTGTTCCGGTATTAGGGACTCAAGTTTCTGTACCCTTATGGGAAAGCAGTGTGTTCGTGATACCACTGGTGTTGCAAACACCCATAGATAAGGGTAAATGCTAAATTCTAAGTTTGTACTGTCCTACAGTACAGCAATAAAAAAGTAGTTTGTTCTAGCATAAATTTTACATTTGTACAAAAGACACATTAGAAAACATTACTGCTTACAGAACAAACAGGCAGATAGTCATTTTGGTGTAGGTATTTATGTATTATTCTATTAGCATCGTCACGGTGATTATCACATGCCAGCAAGAACTTACACGACGTTTTACCACATCTTCAGATCTTCAAAGTTAGTGCAAGAAACATTTGTTAGATTAAATAGAAATGTACTAACTCGAATTAACAACGTGGAGAAACTAAAAAGACAGTTCTCTCATGAACGCTTTCTATCTAATGCCCCGCTGGGGAGTTCTTGAGATTGCAGAGAATTGTAAGCTAATTATATGACTAGAGTTTACTTTTTAATATAAATTTTAGTTCTGGATAATTCTACGAAAAGAATATTCGAGCTTAACCGATGATTTTGTAGTAGATATTTTACTTCAAAGCTTTTAGGAGAACAATAAATTAACAGCATTTTCAAATTTGTTACTCTTTTTTTTAATTTTTTGAACTCGATTGAATTCATTTTTTACGCTGGCGATGCTGGTGACTGGTGGATTTGCCAGTTTATATAATCATGCCATATAAATAAATTCTGAAGAGCCATGTTCGTACTATATAGATAAAAAAAAAAACAATAAAGTGGCACGAAAGACATTGACGCCAGTCGTTTCGTTCTAGACGTACTTAGTGTCTTATATCTTTAAACGAGCAATTCTTGTATATATATAATTGGAATCTCGGAATCGGCTCCAACAATTTTCATGAAATTTAGTATACGGGGGGTTTCGGGGGCGATAAATGGATCTAGCTAGGAATCATTTCTAGAAAATGTCAAAAGGTGGCGTTTGAGTAGTCCCAATTTAAACTGAAAAATGACTCTTCCTGACATCTATCGGCGAATAATAATACTATTTTTTTTAAATTGCCTTAACGACACAATAACACTAAAGCTATTCCAGCAGATGGCGTTGTTAAGTAACACGAAGTCAATGAGTGTTTGCTTTGAGGTTAGACTAAGAAAATCAATTGTTAATTTCCAAAAAACACAATTTATAAAAAAAAATACCGAGCAAAGCTCGGTCACCCAGCTGGTGTAAATAATAATGAAACTTACATTAAATTACCAAGAAGTTAATTATTGAGCGCATGTTCCCGCCGACTAACTAATAACATATGTGCAGTTTGATGGGAATTTTATTTTAATGATGTAAAATAGATTAAGTAAATATAAATAAATTATTAGACAGCAAGCGCTTAGAGCCAATTTTTTTTATTGCTGTAGAACAGCAGACAGGCTGATGGCCCGCTTAGGATTTAGCAGTTACCGTCGCCCATAGGTGTTTGCAACGCCAGTGGCATCGCGAACACGCTGCTGTCCCATAAGTGTACAGGAACTTGGGTCACTAAAGCCGGACCACAACACGAATTTATTATGGCGGCATACTTAAGACCAAAGGTGGTCGCCATCCAGAGGGGCTTGGGGCCCTACCACCTAGCTAGGGTGGGTTGTTTAGTGGCTTTTTACGATAGGCCGACCCCGGCCGCAGAGGTCTATATTCTTTCTCCGCCCCTACACGGATAAAAAAACAAAGCGATTTACTAATACTATTACTCTAAAACAGTTTAATATACAAGCAGGTCTAATATGTGGCTGATTTATGTATTCAAATGTTCAATTTTAAACCAAACGTTGTTTATATAATTTACGTGTTCCGTACATTAAGATCCTAATTTAGTGAATTACGTGATATGTGCAACTAGCGACTGGAAGTTAGTTAAATCTCTCGGGCGCCACCGACCTAATTTGATAGCTAACTACGCTAACCTAACCTGCATTTGGCACCGATTCGTATCAAGTCTAAATGAATATGTGTCAGGAAATTAAACCTATTCACAGCACAGCCAAGAGCAGCCGGACACTTGTGTTATTGATACTAAACAACTGATATATCTCTAATATATAAAATTCTCGTGTCACAGTTTTCGTTGCCATACTCCTCCGAAACGGCTTGACCGATTCTCATGAAATTTTGTGAGCATATTGAGTAGGTCTGAGGTAGCCGTGTGGTCCCGGCCGAAGAAAGAATAGGGCCACCCCAAATCATCCCAAGGGAGTCGTAAAAGCCGACTGATGGGTCACTCCCTCTGCCAGCTTGCATGCGGCGAGGGAAGAACACCTCTAGGTTTCCCTTTAGAGGTTGGGAGGTCGGACGGCAGTCGCTCCCGTAAAAACCAAAACAAGCCAATTAAAATATGATTAGAACAAGGAAAGGATGTGTCACGGATAGGGCGTCGCCGCAAAACGTCGCGCAGGAACTTCGCCCGACTCCTGTGACAAGTGGACTAGGGCTGCCGTGCCGTGGGCGAGCACGGCTAAAGACACTAGCCCCATCCAAAAGGAAACTCCGCTTCGCAACGTGGAATATTGGCACGCTAACCGGACGCGCGAGAGAGTTGGCCGATGTGCTCTTCAGGCGGAGGGTGGCCGTGGCGTTCCTGCAGGAGACTCGGTGGAAGGCCAGCAGATCCCGGTTCATTGGGAATGGCTACAAGCTGATCTACACAGGTGCACCTGGTGGGGAGAATGGGGTTGCCATAAACCT
Source organism: Malacosoma neustria (assembly GCA_963693495.1). Classification (NCBI taxonomy): domain Eukaryota; kingdom Metazoa; phylum Arthropoda; class Insecta; order Lepidoptera; family Lasiocampidae; genus Malacosoma; species Malacosoma neustria. Next base: position 13,714,298 of record OY856377.1, on the reverse strand, counting down.
CTCGGAGGAGTTCCAGAACGACATTTTGGAAGTGAAACGTCATAGCGACCGGCTTATGGTCGTTAGGGTGCTTATCGATGGGGTGTTTACCCACTTGATAAGTGCCTATGCGCCATAGGCCGGTTGTGACGACGCCGATAAAATGGCGTTTTGGAATCAACTCGGAGAAGTGCTCCGTGGAATCCCATTATCACAGGGGATCGTTTTGGGGGGTGATCTGAACGGTCATGTGGGTGATGAATGCGGGGAATTTGAGCGTGTTCACGGTGGATTTGGGTACGGTCGCCGCAACGCGGAAGGGGAGGACATCCTCAATATGTGTGCGGCTGCCGACCTTGCCATCGTGAACACGTATTTCAAAAAGAGACCCGAGCATCTCGTCACCTACAAGAGCGGGAGGAATGCAACCCAAATCGACTTCCTACTCACTAGGAGACACCACATCAGCAAAGTAGCCAACTGCAAGGTCATACCCGGTGAGAGTCTCACTGCACAACACCGTCTTCTTGTCATGGACCTCTGTGTGAAGCCCAAAGGCAAATGTGTCGACCGCCTTCAACGCCGAATCAGATGGTGGCTGCTTGATGAAATCAAGTCCCAGGAGTTCGCCTCTGCCATCGGCGACAAGTGCGCCGGAGGTGAGGGCGAACCGGTTCAAGCTTACTGGGACAGGATTCAGGCGGCTATCCTTGGGTCGGCGAGAGAGGTGCTTGGCGTGTCCAAGGGCGGACGCAAGTGTGACAAGGAGACTTGGTGGTGGAACGACGCAGTCCAGAGAGAGACCAGGGCGAAAAAAGCCCTCTTTAAGAAGTGGCAAGCGTCCAGATCTCCTGAAGATCGCGACGCATACAGAGATGCCAAACGCGCCACCAAGAAAGCTGTAGCCAGAGCCAGACGAGACCACTTACAACCACTTTACGATAAGTTGGACTCGTCTGAGGGGCAGAAGCTCATATATAAGTTGGCGCGCTCCAGGGTCAAAGCGGAACAGGATATTTCCAAGTGCCGCTGTGTAAAAGACCCCGGGGGCAACCTGTTATGCGAGGACCTCGCGGTGAAGGAGAGATGGCGCTCATATTTCCACGAGCTGCTGAACAAGCAGCATAAAGAGGTGCAGCCGTCAGATCTTCCTCCGAACCAAGGACTAGTGCCACTGATAACGCCTGCAGAAGTCCAGAATTGTCTTCGCCGCATGAAAAATCGGAAAGCTGTTGGATCCGATGGAGTCCCCATCGAAGCCTGGAAGGCGATGGGCTCTCGTGGTGTGGGCACTTTAACAGACCTTTTTAACCGGACACTCCTCACCGGTACGATCCCGAACCAATGGAGGCTGAGTATCATTACTCCAGTCTTCAAAGGCAAGGGATCAGTGCAGGAGTGCGGTAACTACCGCGGTATAAAGGTCATGTCCCACACCATGAAGCTCTTTGAGAGGGTTATCGACTCTCGGATTCGACAGGAGTGCACTGTCTCGGAATGTCAATATGGGTTTCGCCCTGGTCACGGGACAATGGACCCTATTTTTGCCCTAAGGACTGTCGCGGAGAAATACAGGGCGAAGAATACGCCTCTGCATTGTCTGTTTCTTGACTTGCAGAAGGCCTTCGACTGTATTCCTCGCGCGATAATCTGGTGGGCATTGCGGTCCAAAGGGATTCCAGAGGCCTATATTGAGATCACCCGAGACATGTACCGTGATTCCGATTCCGTTGTTCGGACCGCTGTTGGCGACACAAAACCTTTCCCCATCACCGTCGGTGTGCACCAAGGATCCGTCCTTAGTCCGTTTCTGTTTAGCGTGGTATTAGACGTATTGTCAAACAGCATCAGAAACTCACATGAGCAGCCCCCGTGGCTGCTCACGTATGCTGATGATATCGCGCTAGCAGATTCGGACAGGGGTAGGCTGGTGCAACGTGTGAAGGTGTGGAAGGAGTTGCTTGAGAACGGTGGTCTGAAGCTCAATGTGGCGAAGACCGAGTACTTGGCCTGTAACTCCACAGATCCCACACCCGTACGCATAGACGGCAACACGGTCGAGCGCACGGACCATGTGAAATACCTGGGATCTGTGTTTCATGCGTCTGGTGACATCGATTGCGACGTCAAGGCACGCATTGCTGCCGCGTGGGCCAAATGGCGTGAGGTAACTGGTGTCATTTGTGACCCCAAGATGCCGGTAAAGTTGAAGGGACAGGTCTATAAGACCATCATTAGGCCTGTCCTTTTACACGGCTGTGAAGCGTGGCCGATGTTAGAGCGACACAAGCAAGAACTGCGTGGCACGGAGATGAATATGCTGCGGTGGATGTGTGGAGTGACGCGGAAGGACCGCGTTAGGAACTCCAGCATTCGCGGTAGTCTTCGTGTCCGGGACATTGCAGATAAATTGCAGGAGTGTCGGCTCCGTTAGTATGGCCATGTTTTACGGCAACCGGATGATTACGTGGGAAACAAATGTCTGGCCATGCCGCCTCCGCCGGGCCCCGGCAGGAGGGGTAGACCCAAAAAGTGCTGGCTTGACGTCGTAAAGGGTGATATGCGTGCCAATGGGCTCACTACCAGGGATGCTGAAGATCGAGCGAAGTGGAGTAGAAAAAGTCGGAAAGCGGACCCCGGGCACCGAAACGAAAGTTTGGGTAGCAACCGGGACTAACGCTAGGATGATGATGATGATGATTGAGTAGGTCTGAGAATCGGCCAACATCTATTTTTCATCCCCCTAAATGTTAGGGGTGACCCACCCCCAAAATTTTTTTTTTTAATTTTTTGACATTTTATTATTTATATGGCACAACAACGTTTGCCGGGTCAGCTAGTTACTTATATATTTTAATTTTGTGAACAAATACTTGCAATATCTTGTATCTTTAAACAAGCAATTCTTGTATATATATATAATTGGAATCTCGGAATCGGCTCCAACAATTTTCATGAAATTTAGTATACGGGGGGTTTCGGGGGCGATAAATCTATCTAGCTAGGAATCATTTCTAGAAAATGTCATTTTATTAGCTTTTTTTTTATTGGAAGAAAAATAACAAAAAGGTGGCGTTTGAGCAGTCCCAATTTAAACTGAAAAATGACTCTTCCTGACATCTATCGGCGAATAATAATACTATTTTTTTAAAATTGCTTTAACAACACAACAACACTAAAGCTATTCCAGCAGATGGCGTTGTTAAGTAACACGAAGTCAATGAGTGTTTGCTTTGAGGTTAGACTAAGAAAATCAATTGTTTATTTATATTAGTTATGTCTTCTTAATGCACGTGTTCACTTAAAAATGCCTAAACGATCTTGGAAGAAAACGCTATAAGCGTTTATAAAACAATCTAACTTCACGAAGTCGAAAAATACCGAGCACAGTTCGGTCATCCTGGTACTTATAAATAAACACCACCGCATACATGCGTGAAAAAGTTGTTGCACCACGGAGGACGTCGATAATTATTTATTAATTTTAATAATTTCATTTATACTAAACGGAAGCTTTTTTTTATTACTGTAGAACAACAGAGAGTTTGACAGCTCACTTAATAGTAATCACCGTCACCCATATATGTTTGCGACGCTCGAGGCATGGTTTGTTAGCGTGTACGCTGCCGTCCGCGTAGAACTAGAACCTGGGTCACTTGTTTCGGAACACAACACAAGCTTATTATGGTTGCATACATAAGAACAAAGGTGGTCATCAGCCAGACGCACTCGGGACCCTACCACGTAGCTAGGAGCACGCTGCTGTCCCATAAGGGTACAGGAACTTGGGTCACTAATGCCGGAACACAACACAATGTTATTCGCCATCCAGACGGGCTTGGGGCTCTACCACGTAACTAGGGTGGGTTGTTTTATCTACGCCTTTTACGACAGGCCGACCGCGGCCGCAGAGGTTAGTATTCTTTCTCCGCCCCCGCATGGATAATTATGGATTAATGACAAAAACATATCATAAAATGTTTGCCATTCCTCATATTTGCCACTAAAATTTGGCAATTGAATTCTCGGCAGCTTCACCTCTGCACTACTAATATTTATTAGCGGATTCGGTATTCCGTTTTCCGTTTTTGAGGTGTATTACGTTTTGAGTTGAGTTTGTTTTTTGATTTGAGTTCGTTTTATGCTAGGTTGTTACGGTCATGATTGGGTGGTCATTTGTTGACGTTCGGTTTTTTTGTGGTTTTTGTTTGTTCAAATCTAATTAAATTGAGTTTTTTTTTCAATGGTAAAATGTGTTGTTATGTTATAATTAGAAGCCAATCCATCCCTCCCCTCTAAGATAGTGTGTATGTATTTCGATTGAAAATATTTAACATAATTTGAGTATTAAACATAAATTGGTTGAGAAATAATTAGGCATTATGGCAAAATTTCGATTTATCATTTCTATTATTAGAATATGACTAGCACTGAGGCTAGCTCTATATTGCGAACTTATGCGCTGCAGATTATCGATGATCGAGTATGCTTACACTCGCCGGGTGCCCTAGATTCTAAGAAATTTCCACCGCTAAACCTTCCCAGAAGACGGTGGACTAATCCGTAATCGAATTCCTTAAGAAAATAGTCACGAAGTTTTATATACGGTTTCTTCATCTTGTTAATAATTAAGGGTACTCTATAAAAATCGGATGATTTGTCTTTTAGTTACAAGAGCCAGCCAATTTGAAAAGTTTAGTTTTGAGAAAAACGCGTTTAAAGATAAAATGAATGATTTTATTGTTTTCAATAGATTAAAATCATATTTACAGCTAATCTGATATTACAAGCCCATATAATTCACCTTCATCTTCTTCATATTGCGCATGCTGGGTTCTTGAAGCTTTTCTTCGCATATACATAGCTTGTTTTTTATCGGAAATTACCAAAAACTTATAGTCGCTTCGATTCGGCTGTTGTTGTAATAACATCAAAGCTTTTTATGGCGGTAGATACTAGCATAATTCATGTAATAACATTTAAATCTAAACATTAAGCAAAATGGGGTTCCTTTGACGCACCATCACAACAAAACTACTGAACTGACGTGGAATTTCTCGTAGATGGTTACAGGCTATTTTTTTTTGGATTCCATCGTTATTCGCCCAGCGGAGCGGGCGTGATCGGCTAGTATAAATATATATTTACTATATAGTCAAAACATATAAATACACAATAATATTGGATTAAATTTAATTGGATCGTTGTTAAAATTATTCCGTTCAATGAATAGCAAATTGCATATAATTAATTTTCATATGCTATTATTGCATATTATTTTACGGTTGAAACATTACGAGAATATTGAAAATTTAAATGAGTTGAATTGCTAAAATTAATGAGGATTTTATATTCAAGCTATATATTCAAATTGAATCAAATTCAATGCCTCTTAAATTTTTGACAAATTTATGTCAAGCAAGTATATTTGTATACTGTATATTTACTATTATTTGTATTATATATATATATATATATATATATATATATATATATATATATATATATATATATATATATATATATATATATATATATATATATATATATATATATATATATATATATATATATATATATACCTAGTCAGGTCATAAATATCGGCGGCTGCCTTAATCAAGGATGTCTTGAGTGACTCCAAATTGGGATGAGGCTTTGAGCACGCCTTTTCCTCCAAGTGTTGCCATATCTTGTAATCTAACGGATTCAAATCTGGACTGGAGGAGGGCCAGTCTTCGTGCCGGATGAAGTCGATTTCACGCGCCGCCAGCCAGTCTTGTGTGCTCTTCGCTCTATGAGCTGGCGCCGAATCTTGTTGGAATACCCAGTGCCTGTTAATGAACATGGTATGAGAAACAGGTTCCACAAGGTTCGTCAGGACTGTATTTTGATACACAACAGCATTCGTTTTTACACCTTTCTCACAAAAATGTACCTCTGTTAAGCCCCAATAAGAAACTCCCAACCATACCATGAGCGAGGATGGAAAATGACCTCGTTGGACACGCGGAATACGGTTGCTCGCTTCTTCACTACTGTGTGCGTACACCTTATCATTTTGTTTGTTGTAGCTCTCTTCTACGGTAAACATTTTTTCATCCGAAAAAAGAATTTCCCGATATTTTTTTCCCGCGTACCGCTTCAACAAAGCGCGGCATCTCTTCAGTCTCAGGTCCATTAGACGAGCATTCAAACGATGTCCTGTTTTTCTTCGATATGCCCGAAGCCCTAAGTCTTCATTTAACACCCTTTTCACCGTGGTTCTGCTTAACCCCATCTGAAGGGCCAACAGTTTCTGCTTACGTTTAGGATTTCTTTGAATTCGTGCCTTCACAGCTTTTATCACTGCTGGAGTCCTAACAGACCGAGGGCGACCACTTCTTGACCTGTCATCTACACTAGAGTCTTCATTGTATCGTTTGATGGTACGATAAACGAATCTTTTGGTAATATTCAAATTTTTCAGTATGTTAAAAATTTGAATTGGCGCGTAACCGCAACGATGTAACGCAATAACTGCAACACGGTCTTCTTTAAGCGTCCACTCCATATTTAAAAATGAGTAAAATTCTAAAAGTTATACATTTTTATTTTCATGAACAATTCGAAATTCTAATTCAATAAACTAGATATATATATATATATATATATATATATATATATATATATATATATATATATATATATATATATATATATATATATATATATATATATTCTTCATATATAATATAACATATTTATGTAACAGCAATTCTTTTATAAAAAGTTCAATAAAACGAAAGTTAATGAATATTCGAATAACTTGAAGTTATATTTAAGAAATTTATATAATATGTCGAATATAAAAATTTATCGCTGATTTATTTACTTGGAACTCGTAGTAAAGGGTCTCTGAAAATGTAATCGTCTTTCTGAGAATTTTCCAGAAGAAATTGATGGGAATTTGTATATCAAATAGGTAATTCTTTATACTCCGATATAAGTTTTTGTGTTATATACTTTCTGCTGAACTAGTTAATGCCCGTTAGTACGTTGTTAGTCGGCATTAGATCATTTTATTTATAGTATAGTTAATTACTTTACTTGGATGGAAGAGACAGCGGTGGTGGGGAACATAATATATGAGCTGCACGTAGTATTAGACTGATACTTTGGTTTTCTAATACCTAAATTAGACACTACATAAATAAACAGGTGCCGTTAATTATTGGGTATAAACACACTTATCATAAACACATTTATCATAAATTCAAATCATTAATCATAAGTCTGACGTTTCACTGTGGACGTGATTTAAAAACTATCAACTAGAAGTAAAAAATTATGCGTACAAACAACTCAATTGATCTAGATCAAAACTTGCATATTTTGGGAATATATCATAAGTATAAATATATATTTTTATATTTTCATTGCCATAGTGTCGAATTAAGTTTATGTAAGGTTCCTATAAGTTCTACTTAGGGTTATAAAATATAGAACTTTAACAATCATCGATATAAAGACTCGCCTAATTAAAAGTATTTTTATTGATAAATATTAGCCGTTAAAATTAGGAAAAAAAATAAAGTATGTAAGTATAAGGGCTTAAATCTCTTAACTATCATGAAACAGAAAATCTGTTGTCCGTAGTTGAAATAAAAGCTCGCACGCTATTGGCCCACGTCCTTACACGTGACACCTTCGCCCACACATACAAAACTAATCTGAAAATTATTTACTTTTCGCCTCAATTAATATTAGGTCTAAGTTAGGGATATGAGAGCCTGGAGATCCATAGCACAGGTGTTACCAATTATAGGCTCCCACATCTATCGCAGTAAAAAATTTAATATTTTTTTTATGTTTGTAATGTTTGTGGGAAAAAATAAATAAACTATTTTATTAAATTATATTATACTATTTTACTAATCAATATTTTAATATCAAAGGATTAGAACGTTCTAAAGCTGACTCAGATAAATTTTAAAAATTCGTTGTTATATAGCCTACCTGTTTAGTTTTGATAAACTATACTGTCTCTAATTTAATACAGCGTTCAGAAATAATGTTGCAAAGTGAGCAAAATTAACTAAAAACATAAAAGTGAAAAACGACACCCTACGACCGAACAGGCCTCTCGGTGTATTTTATAAGCGAGACTTGCTCATCCCGGGTCATTTGTCCGGGTAATTGCAGACGCTTTGGCTTCTGGGAAGCGACAGACGGAGTGATACCCCATTTTATGTAACCGCCTTGATTCTGTGAACAAAAAATTGCCTGAAAATAATTGGCGTTTGTAAGTGGGGATCAAAATGATTGATCGTTGTATTAGTTGGGGCATGCCCCAACTTTGAAAATTAAAGACTTTGTATATATACGCTGCAAAAACATGGTTTTGGATTAGACTATTTTGGCGTTGTAAATCACAAGTTAATATTGTTAATCTACTTTTTTTTTTCATTATAATACTACAGTATCACGATTTCCTGTATATGTATCTACATAATAATTAATATATAAAGTCTTTCACTGGCAGATAGCTAATGTAATGTAGTAACTTAGGCTACTTTTACTATAGAAAAATAAATAGTTTTAGAAGAAAAATAGGATCTCACGAAAAAATTTTTTTTCTGATATTCGACCAGCGAGGCGGGCGGGAACGGCTAATATATCTATAAGTATGTATCTATAAGAATATAATTACAGCATCCTCCTAGAGGGGACAGTTTACCCGCCATGATTGTCCAAGTTGGAATGTTGGGTTACACATAAAAGTTATTCCGGTATTTAGGGTCGCTAATAATGTAATTCCACTGAACTACCGGGTACTTTGTGAAGTCTATCAATTTTATTAACGAATTTGATGGTATAAATTTAAGATCTTTGTTGAAACTTAAATATTTTTTTAATACGTTTCAAATGTAAAAAGTAAAACAAATAATATACTGGCACAGTTCACACAGCGCCTTCTAGTTTCAAAGCTTATATAGATACTAGACAATTACATTATTACAACTTTTTTATTAAATATACAAAATATTCATTTGTAACTACATGTTTCATATAAATTATAATATAATGCCAGACTCAAAACGGGAATCAAACTTGTGACAGGCATTCTGACGTGCGAAAGCCGTTACGCCATGGAATTAGTCTAAATGTCGTTGTTAATTTATTTTTGTTGCGAATTGATATATTCTCTTTTGTATGATTTCGGTCGATGAGCAAAATATGGTAACGCCATAGATGGCGAAGAAGATAGATCTTCAAGCTGTAAGGAGTGACATGGAAGCTGCACATGAAGCTTCTTTTTGTCGGTACACGGGTGGGATAAGAATACTGACCCCTGCGGCCCCAGTTAGGTGGTAGGACTTCAGCCAGTCTGGATTGCAACCACCCCTAGTCTCATAATATACTGCCATAATAACCTATACTCCATCCACTTTACCAAAGAATAAAATGTAAACAAACAAACCAATGTTTCTCAAACAAGGCTAGAATAAAAACAACACGGCGGGTGTAATCCGACCGTAATAATAAAACACTCCTTCCAATCCACAATAGTACGTTCAACAGTGCACTTATAATTCTAATAAATGATTAAAAGTTGCTATGATAATTTTTATCTCACGTTGATTATTGTAAAATTGACATCCAAAAAGCCCTTTTTACGATTTGTTTACATTTTATTTTTTGGTAAAACGGATAAGGTATAGTGTTGTGTACAGGCATAACTATGATTCCAGTTCCCTTACGTGAACGGCAGCGGGTGATTGGTGTTGCTGACGTCGTAAACATTCATAGGCGGTGTAACTGCTTATTATTAAGTGAGCTATAATTGATTCTCCACAACAATAAAAAAGAACAGTCGGGGTTGGTAGTATCGCTACACGACCGTAACATTTTTTGCGTGAAAACGTTTTTCATGGTCTCAGGTATTATAAATTAAAAGTGGAAATAAATTAAAGTGGCCATTTTTATATGTATTATTTTTATCAAGTGAAACTTATACGGCGCTCGTTTGGCTTATCACGAATAGGTCTTAGTGCTCGGATCCTTTCCCGCTGTCACTGGCGCTGAATACTCTTGTTAATGCGTGGCATAACCTAAAACAAGCGATTTTATAACGTTTTGTAATTTTTCACTTGCCACAGCTTTTTATTCTAAAGCTTACACTATTTTCTGTTTAACTTACTTTATAGAGCACTTCCATATCTTCACGACAACGTATAAATATTTCTACTAACCCTTTCCGTTGTAGAGTTATGACATATTCATTGGTCTAGCGGAGTGTATTTCAATGCCCTTTCTCAACCCACCCCTCTCCACGAATACACCCGTAACACGATATCGTAGGTATCCTATCAACCATAGAACATTGTCTATTTTTAAAATATATACAACACTTGGCGGTCAAAACCTAGAGTCACAAGATATATCGACCTTTATGGCGACAATAAAAGTGTTTCATTGCTAACTCTGGCACGACCTCAGGATAGCAGAAACAGGAAATAATAGGCACAGTTTTTGTCTTGTTAACTTTTGTTTAGGTACTTCGTAGCGGTAACGGTGACTCAGAGAACACTTAAGCAGTTTTTCTCGCCTGTGTATAGTATAGCATAATTGCCATGTACCGACGACGGTGAAGGAAATCATTTTGAGGAAACTTGCATATCCACACCGGTATGTGTAACCCACCTTGGACAAGCGTAGCGGGCACACTGTCCGTTCTTTCTAGAAGGAAACCCGAGCCTAGCAGTGGGACGATCTGGGCTGCTAATATTATCAAATGAAAAAAGTTATAGAACAGCGTGTTATGGTCATAGGATACAAGGGTAAAATACCAGAAATAAGAGATAAATACTAAAGACGGAGTAGACCAAAGAAACGATGAATGGATTGCGTAAAGGCTGATCTGGCGTAAAAGGCTGTGAATGTTGAGATGACGGCTAACAGAGGAGAGTGCAAGGAGAGAACATATTGCACATATACTCGTACATGGGCTGGTATTGTTTGTTCATCATCATCATCCTAGCGTTAGTCCCGGTTGCCACCCAAACTTTCGTTTCGGTGCCCGGGGTCCGCTTTCCGACTTTTTCTACTCCACTTCGCGCGATCTTCAGCATCCCTGGTAGTGAGCCCATTGGCACGCATATCACCCCTTACGACGTCAAGCCAGCACTTTTTGGGTCTACCCCTCCTGCCGGGGCCCGGCGGAGGCGGCATGGCCAGACATTTGTTTCCCACGTAAGCACCCGGTTGCCGTAAAACATGGCCATACCAACGGAGCCGACACTCCTGCAATTTATCTGCAATGTCACGGACGTGAAGACTACCGCGAATGCGGGAGTTCCTAACGCGGTCCTTCCGCGTCACTCCACACATCCACCGCAGCATATTCATCTCCGTGACACGCAGTTCTTGCTTGTGTCGCTCTAACACCGGCCACGCTTCACAGCCGTATAAAAGGACAGGCCTAATGATGGTCTTATAGACCTGTCCCTTCAACTTTACCGGCATCTTGGGGTCACAAATGACACCAGTTACCTCACGCCATTTGGCCCACGCGGCAGCAATGCGTGCCTTGACGTCGCAATCGATGTCACCAGACGCATGAAACACAGATCCCAGGTATTTCACATGGTCCGTGCGCTCGACCGTGTTGCCGTCTATGCGTACGGGTGTGGGATCTGTGGAGTTACAGGCCAAGTACTCGGTCTTCGCCACATTGAGCTTCAGACCACCGTTCTCAAGCGACTCCTTCCACGCCTTCACACGTCGCACCAGCCTACCCCTGTCCGAGTCTGCCAGCGCGATATCATCAGCATACATAAGCAGCCACGGGGGCTGCTCATGTGAGTTTCTGATGCTGTCTGACAATACGTCTAATACCACGCTAAACAGAAACGGACTAAGGACGGATCCTTGGTGCACCCCGACGGTGATGGCGAAAGGTTTTGTGTCGCCAACAGCAGTCCGAACTACGGAATCGGAGTCACGGTACATGTCTCGGATGATCTCAATATAGGCCTCTGGAATCCCTTTGGACCGCAATGCCCACCAGATTATCGCGCGAGGAATACAGTCGAAGGCCTTCTGCAAGTCGAGAAACAGGCAATGCAGAGGCGTATTCTTCGCCCTGTATTTCTCCGCGACAGTCCTTAGGGCAAAAACAGGATCCATTGTCCCGTGACCAGGGCGAAACCCATATTGACACTCCGAGACAGTGCACTCCTGTCGAATCCGAGAGTCGATAACCCTCTCGAAGAGTTTCATGGTGTGGGACATGACCTTTATACCGCGGTAGTTACCGCACTCCTGCACCGATCCCTTGCCTTTGAAGACTGGAGTAATGATACTCAGCCTCCATTGGTTCGGGATCGTACCGGTGAGGAGTGTCCGGTTAAAAAGGTCGGTTAAAGTGCCCACACCACGAGAGCCCATCGCCTTCCAGGCTTCGATGGGGACTCCATCGGATCCAACAGCTTTCCGATTCTTCATGCGGCGAAGGCAATTCTGGACCTCTGCAGGCGTTATCAGTGGCACTAGTCCTTGGTTCGGAGGAAGATCTGGCGGCTGCACCTCTTTATGCTGCTTGTTCAGCAGCTCGTGGAAATATGAGCGCCATCTCTCCTTCACCGCGAGGTCCTCGCATAACAAGTTGCCCCCGGGGTCTTTTACACAGCGGCACTTGGAGATATCCTGTGCCGCTTTGACCCTGGAGCGCGCCAACTTATATATGAGCTTCTGCCCCTCAGACGAGTCCAACTTATCGTAAAGTGGTTGTAAGTGGTCTCGTCTGGCTCTGGCTACAGCTTTCTTGGTGGCGCGTTTGGCATCTCTGTATGCGTCGCGATCTTCAGGAGATCCGGACGCTTGCCACTTCTTAAAGAGGGCTTTTTTCGCCCTGGTCTCCCTCTGGACTGAGTCGTTCCACCACCAAGTCTCCTTGTCACACTTGCGTCCGCCCTTAGACACGCCAAGCACCTCTCTCGCCGACCCAAGGATAGCCGCCTGAATCCTGTCCCAGTAAGATTGAACCGGTTCGCCCTCACCTCCGGCGCACTTGTCGCCGATGGCAGAGGCGAACTCCTGGGACTTGACTTCATCAAGCAGCCACCACCTGATTCGGCGTTGAAGGCGGTCGACACATTTGCCTTTGGGCTTCACGCAGAGGTCCATGACAAGAAGACGGTGTTGTGCAGTGAGACTCTCACCGGGTATGACCTTGCAGTTGGCTACTTTGCTGATGTGGTGTCTCCTAGTGAGTAGGAAGTCGATTTGGGTAGCATTCCTCCCGCTCTTGTAGGTGATGAGATGCTCGGGTCTCTTTTTGAAATACGTGTTCACGATGGCAAGGTCGGCAGCCGCACACGTATTGAGGATGTCCTCCCCTTCCGCGTTGCGGCTACCGTACCCAAATCCACCGTGAACACGCTCAAATTCCCCACATTCATCACCCACATGACCGTTCAGATCACCCCCCAAAACGATCCCCTGTGATAATGGGATTCCACGGAGCACTTCTCCGAGTTGATTCCAAAACGCTATTTTATCGGCGTCGTCACAACCGGCCTGTGGCGCATAGGCACTTATCAAGTGGGTAACTACCCCATCGATAAGCACCCTAACGACCATAAGCCGGTCGCTATGACGTTTCACTTCCAAAATGTCGTTCTGGAACTCCTCTGAGAGCACTATGGCAACCCCATTCTCCCCACCAGGTGCACCTGTGTAGATCAGCTTGTAGCCATTCCCAATGAACCGGGATCTGCTGGCCTTCCACCGAGTCTCCTGCAGGAACGCCACGGCCACCCTCCGCCTGGAGAGCACATCGGCCAACTCTCTCGCGCGTCCGGTTAGCGTGCCAATATTCCACGTTGCGAAGCGGAGTTTCCTTTTGGGTGGGGCTAGTGTCTTTAGCCGTGCTCGCCCACGGCACGGCAGCCCTAGTCCACTTGTCACAGGAGTCGGGCGAAGTTCCTGCGCGTCGTTTTGCGGCGACGCCCTATCCGTGACACATCCTTTCCTTGTTCTACCCATGTTTTATTTGGCTTGTTTTGGTTTTTACGGGAGCGACTGCCGTCCGACCTCCCAACCTCTAAAGGGAAACCTAGAAGTGTTCTTCCCTCGCCGCATGCAAGCTGACAGAGAGGTAATGGTATTGTTTGTTACCTTAATATAAATATTGTTAACTTCAAGTAGCCTTTCTCAACTCTGTATAAGTAAATATAGAATATTTCCCTTGAGGTCGGACGTAACCAGCGTGTAAGGGAGGCAATCTTTTACAACGTTGACGACAGTTCGCAAAACCTCCGTTGGGAAACGAATATCTTTAATCCGTGGGTATTCTATGTATATATCGAAGATGTTTAATTATTGATATTGTAAAGGTAGAATTAGAACCTACGGTGTCTGTTATTCTCCGTGCAGGGGCAGAATAAGAATACTGAACAAATTTGTGATAAAACAACCTCTAGATGATAGGGCTCCAACCCAATCTGGATGGCAACCACCCCTGTTTTCTAAATATGCCGCCATAATAACCCTGTGTTGTGTTCCGCCATAATGACCCACGTTCAAGTTCCCCTACGAGTGTAACGTCGCATGTTACAACGCATGTGCAGCAAATATCCGTAGGCAACAGTAACTGCTTTCTGTTAAGTAGGCCATCAGTCTGTTTACGGTCGATTTTTTACCAAAATGACATCTAGATGTACAATATATTTTATATAGTGTCTGACATATTTTTTGACCTTAAATTAAATGGGTATTTTTATTGTGTCAGTATTAAGTTGTTATTAACAAATTGCTTCAGTCTATATGGATGCTAAAAATATCCGAAAATTTCGGATTTTTAATGTCAACAATAATCCAAATGTAATTTTCTGAAAAGGTAACAAACGTAAAACGATTCATTTACTATAAGAAACTACTAAGTGCGATATCTAATATTCAAAACTTTTATAGTTTTTAACTATAGAATCCTTAAATACTACGTGAAATAATTATCCCTGATAAATTTTCAGTGTTATTTATTTATTTATTTAAACTTTAGCACTTAAAGTACAAGGCGGACTTAATGCCTTAAGGCATTCTCTGCCAGTCTACCTTGGGGTGATGCAGAGATAGTTTACATGGTAGGTGCACAATTGAATAGGAGCTCTAGGGCTCCAACCCAATCTGGATGGCAACCACCCCTGTTTTCTAAATATGCCGCCATAATAACCCTGTGTTGTGTTCCGCCATAATGACCCACGTTCAAGTTCCCCTACGAGTGTAACGTCGCATGTTAGAACGCATGTGCAGCAAGCCCTTGTATTTAGTGTTATGTATATATAACACTAAATACTTCCGATATAATACTAAATATAATATACTCTTGGAATATCAATAAGTGAAATCAAGTTATAACTTTATACAATATCAAAGTTGCAAAGCAAGTTGTCAAACAACTTGTTTTAACCTGTACCGCAGACGTATGCAACTTATGTCAATAGCATACTTCTTACAGATGCAGGTGTATGTACATCTGATATATTCATACTAGCTGACACCCGCGACTTCGTCCGCGTTGAATGATATTTTAAAAAATTTTTGAACATGAGGCAGAGGTAGAAGAGGCTACATCCCTTGTCCCACTTCTACACGGCAAGAAAAATAATCCTTGTTTCTCAAAACTTTTATAATTTTATATTAAAGAAAGATATTTTGTATATATATATATATATATATATATTTTTAGATAAGAGCACAATATTTTTTTAGTTAAGAGCCAAGTATCTAAGAAATAAAACTTACAAAATTTTATTGAAAACTATTCACTAGTTTTGCCATAATGCGCAACTGCAAACCTCATTTTGTTTATATAGACGGAACTGAAGCAACCGAGTAGAACAGTTCTTGTATTAGCCTCGTTACCAAGAAAATTCTGTTCAATTTTGGAGTTATCACTTATCCATGCAACCTGAATAATTTAAACAAATAAATAAATATACTACACAATTCACATAGTGCCATCCAGTCCCAAAGTAGCACAGCACTTGTGTTATGGGTACTAGACAACTGATATGCTACATATATACATTTCTTTTGTAAATACATATTATACATAAACACCCAGACGCGCGACGGGAATCGAACCCGCAACCACCGCAAGCATATCGAAGCCGCAACGACACTGAGGTCGTGAATACTGTGAGAATTCACACAGTGCCATCTAGTTACTAAGTAAGTAGCAGAGCGCTTTTGTGGTGTAGCTGAAATAATAAATTTCCATTTGTCATCTTTTCTCTAGCTAAGTAATATTCTTGTTTTTCGCCCTTTTTCTATATTTGCTTACATATTACTCGAAATGATTAAAAATAAGTCCATTAATGCGTACATAAAACTTTTTTTAATATCTATAAGAAATGCTTTCGCAACTTTTTATGAGTGACCATTACATTTTTTCGTCAATCCCTTTTAGCCCGGACGGCTTATTACTCGTTCACGCCGCTGTTTTTGTTATAATGACGCAAGTTGAGAATTTGTGACACCGTTTCAACTGTGTCGTTGTAAACTTCCTCAATTTATGTTGTACGTACAATGTCTGCCCAGGAGACATTGTGGGGTGTCATACCGGGTTTAAGTATGTACTTATATTACACTACGTGAAGAGCAAGGATAAAATATGAGAGGGTGGACCAAATATCGCGATATTCCATATATAATATGTAAATAATAACTAGCAACATTTGTTTCAAAAACTAGCAATACTATTTTCAATAACTAGTAATATTTGTTGCAATAAATGGCTACACTAAAAAGGTTGCGAGGACTGGTAACACTAAAGACTATAAAAAAGCGCTCAGCGCCATTCTATCCATCATTTTATCACTCGAAAGGAACAGCTAAATTCTGAAAGTTCTCCGCAGTAAATTCTTAGTGAAACCTTATACCAGTGAATAACGTGCCCTTGTTTCAGTCAGTCACGTGCCTGTTGCTACAGCGAGAGGGCTTCTGTGCCTGCTAATTATTCTAGGCTAAGTTATATTCTAACTCAGTAGTTAAGTACGAACATGTGTCGTCTTAAAGATAATTTATTAAGATAATTACTAATCAGAAAACACGGTAATCCGTGTCGGCACCAATTCTCGTTGGTTAGGGGAGCTCACCGATTTTAATATCCAGAAACGCTAACAGGTTGCGTTGGGTCTGGTACTTGGAACCAATCAAGCCTGCGCCTCGGCGCAGGCTGGGTCGTGAAACACTCATGAGTGGCGATAGCAACGGGCCATGGGACAGGGTTTCAAAATGAGATTTCGCTGTCGTATAGGTAGACCTTACAAGTCTTACAAGTATTCGCTTAGGTAGAAACTCACTAGTATTCACGTAGGTAGGATCTCACTAGTATTTCAATAGGTGGGATCTTACAAGTGTCTAAATAGGTAGGATGATTCTTGAGGTCGACCTTCTGCCCAAGGAAAGGTGTCTCTAAGATACGCTTTCATGTGTATATAGGTATTCGTAGGTAACTAAGTGTAGCCTTGGGAACCTCGCAAATACCCACATACATAATTACAACATTATTAAGAAACTGGAGGTATTTATTAAGGTCACAAAATAATGAGTATGATTATACTTTTACAGTTAATATCTTGCCTAATGTATAAGAAGAACGGTTTATATAAAATACTGTGAATTCCTGGAATACTTTGTGGCACAAGGCTAATAGGTACTTTAATATTACAGGAAGGAGAGCAGAAAGGGAAAACCGTATTTTAAGAAATGGATCAGGTATAAAGGAGCATTTGGTGAGTGCTCCACTTGTATTTCATCCTGTCGTGGTGTTCAAATGCGAAGCAGATTAGGCCAATGAATTAATTAAGATTGTTCAGAAACAAAAGTCAACTCATAAATGAATAATGCTTATAATAAGATTTATAATAATCTTTATTAACTAGTTATATCTAAATCATTATACAACATACAACACACAGCACGGCGAAGATCAGACAGTTTGAAAAAATATTTATTATTGTAAAAGAATTATATATTTTATTTTTCTACATAGTCTACGCTTTTATCAATACATTTTTCTTAACAAGTAGGAAAACTTTTGAAGCCGTTATCGAAGAATGTAGTTTGTCGTGTGCTTAGCCAATTACTCACAAATAATTTCACTTCCTGGTCATCATGAAAACGATGTCCCAAATCGCCTTTGAGTAGATCGAAAATGTGATAGTCTTAAGGACAAATCTGGGTTGTAAAGCGGATGCTCGATTTTCCAACGAAATTTCTTCAGTTTTTCTAGAATCAAAGCCGATGTGTGTGGTCAATCGTTGTTTACACGATAGCTTATTGTCCAAACTGTGTACATACAAATATAGTTTACATTAAATTGTTTCTATAGTTTACAACTTAGGGTGTCTATAATATTATTTTATTAATTAATATAGAAATTATTACTTGTAATTAATTAAATCATCAAGTTATACAGGGTGACTTTGCAAAACCGTCCAAATTCACACAGAAGAATCTTTCGTAAAAGTTATAAGAAACATGTATTTTAGTTTAGTATCACATAGTCCAAAAATGTTGAGTAATCAGCATCACAAAGTTATCCAAAGAACTCGCAATTTACATAATACGGCGCGCGAGTGTCAATAACCTCTCCATCGGTACCGCAAAAACTGGTTTAATGACCTAGTACGAGGCCGAGGACGGCGGTCATTGCAACTGTGCGAGCGAATACGCACTACTCACTTACGATATTTACGCGGGAGTGACAGAGACAGGTAATAATAGGTTAACGTACGAAATTTGCTCCATATGACTATTTTGTACGATTGAATTAGTTAGCATATTTTCCTTGGAATTAAATATTTTATCGTGAAAATTTGACATACATTTTTTTTAAATGGGTTCCTTATATGATGTTTAGTGCATAAAATATATTTGGACGGTTTTGTCAAAGTCACCCTGTATATGCACTTAAATATCTAAACTTGCCAAACAGAATACATTTTAAATCTAAATAATAATAAATTATAAGAATAATGTCTTTGTTAGAATTATTAAAATGTTGTTTGAAGAAGAATCACACTTCGGATGGTCGTGCCGCGTCTATTTCATCGATAAAGCGGCTTTAACTCATCAAAGAGCTTACAATAATATCGAGCATAGATTGTACGTTGTTCATGACGGAAATCAATAAGCGGTACAGGTTTATATTAAACAGGCGTACTGCTTATTGCTAGCAAAGGTTTGCTATCCCAACATTTGTTTCAAGAACATTTCCAGCAGAAATACGGGGTTTGACTTTTTGAGGTGGCATTTCGCCACATTGTCTCAACTCCAAGCTTGTTCGTTAAGATTTTAAAGTGTACTGATGAACCAATGTTTCGTCATATATGATAATGTGACTTAAGAAAGCATCACTCCCTTCTCGATATTGTCTTAAAAACCCTTTGTTCGCATCAAAATGGTTGGCTTTGTGATTTTTCATTAGCAGGCAATGACGACTTGTCGATAGTTTTCGAGAATCTAATTCATTAGAAATAATCGACTGAACACTCCAATATGATATTCCAACTTCTGCAGCGATGTATAGTTATCGATAAACTTCAATCAGCTCACAGGTTGCACGAATGTTCGTGTCAGTGCAGCTTATTCGCGGTCGGCGAGCATGGCTCACCTTTTCTTGACTTCTTGAGTGTTTACGCCTTCTCACGATAAAAAAAATGGTAATTGCTCAATAGACGTATGTATCTCTTGTTCAGCCATGATGCTAAAATCAACTGTAGTGAATCGCAACGTTGTCCTCCCTTCCTCCAGTAAATTTCTTCCTTCGCTTCCCCCAACACATAGCACAGAGGTCACAGGCTCGAATCCCATGATCGCGTACATCGCTTAGGCGGTTTATCTCTTCAGGTATCGATGAAAATACGCTAATCCGCATTGGAAAAGTGTGATCGCTATACTGTCTATTCCTTCTAAGGAATGAGTCTTCTAAGCAGTGAGACACGATGTACTATTGGATAAATTTTTAAATAATATATTATTTTTCTTCTTCTTGCCCTTCTCCCACATTATATGTTTTACACTTAAACATCTTCGATATATATATATAGAATACCCACGGATTAAAGATATTCGTTTCCCAGCGGAGGTTTTGCGAACTGTCGTCAACGTTGTAAAAGATTGCCTCCCTTACACACTGGTTATGTCCGACCTCAAGGGAAATATTCTATATCTCTTATACAGAGTTAAGAAAGGCTACTTGAAGTTAACAACAGGAGCGCCGCGCCCTTGTCGCCCAAATCGGCGCGGACCTGTTGCTCCCGGTCCTGGTTCTGTCCATGGTCGGGGGCGATCCTGGATGGACGGCCGTCGCCTCCTTCTGCGAGCCAGTCATGTCCGCAAAAGAGGCGGCGGAGCGGGAGCGGGAGTCGACTACCGTGTGGTGGTCCCCTCCCGCCAATGCAGTACGTCGGCGGCGCCGGAGGGCAACTAATAACCTCCGGCCGTCGTAAAAAGCGGCCGCGGGTGGCCCCTCGGGGGAGGACCCGCCGCCCGTACTATTGCTGCAAGGGTGAGGGCTACGTGCTGTTCCACGGCCCCCCTCTACTCCTAAAATTATTACAGGAGAGCGCCAGGGGAACGAAAGCCTGACCCCCTGACGCCAACACTTAAGAACGGGCCCAACTTAAGACAAAGGGCGGGCCGGCGCCGGTCCGGGCCACGAGATCGGCAGGCCATATATCCGTAGAACAGTGGGGTTTTTTAGTGGGTAGTCGGGTAGTCGAACATCTTTCCCGGAGTTCCACATATGCCTCGATCCCCCCGGGCCGGGGGAACCCGTCAAGAGAGGTTTTTCCCCGAGACAAAAAAAGGTAAAAAAACCAGCCCATGTACGAGTATATGCGCAATATCTCCTTCCACTCTCCTCTGTTAGCCGTCATCCCAATCCATTCATCGTTTCTTTGGTCTACTCCGTCTTCAGTATTTATTCCCTCTTATTTCTGGTATTTTACCCTTGCATCCTATGACCATAACACGATATTCTGTAACTTTTTTCAATTGATAATAATAGCAGCCCAGAACGTCCCACTGTTGGGCTCGGCCCTCCCCATAGCCATGCTTGTCTAAGGCGGGTTACACATATTGGTGATGTCGGTTTGCAGGTTTCTTCACGATGTTTTCCTTCACCGTCGGTAAATGGCATCTGCGAGCTATAAACGTATGTATATAATGTATATTGGGAATGTTTATCTTACATAGTCAAGTGATGAATTTCCGTTTTGATGTTAATTTGTGCTTCACTTGATTTTTATGTAATTTAGCCCTATTAATTCGTTTTGTTCGGCTTAAGATTTGACCACATTTTACACAAATATATGTAGGTGATACGAAGTTAACCGGGTTATCTATAATATTATAAATGTGAATGTAAATGTGAAAGTAACTCTGTCTGTTAAGTTTTCACTCCTAAACCGCTGGACCGATTTTGATGAATATCAGTATAGAGATAGATTGGACCTTGGAGAAGAAAATAGGCTTTTTGTCGCGAAAATGTTTTGTTTTTGGTATAACAACGTTTGCCGGGTCAGCTAGTTTGATAATAAATCATTTCAAAAACCCGCGATGTTTTTTTGGCTTGTTAATTTTATCTGTGTAAGAGATGAAACTTGTTTTTATCCTTTATTGTTCTTTTGTTCAAATTAGGCTCTGCGGCTTACTTAATTACTGCAATTAGGTCCAATAAAAGTGAAATATTTGCTTCAATAGGGTAATCGCTTGCGGTTGAATTGAGCGCCGCGTGTTGTGGTTTCGAGAACTCCGGCCAAACCATCCTGTTTTATCAATGTAAATTGGACCAATACAATCGAATAAATTATATTTCTTATTTAATATAAGGCAACATTTCATCATCATCATCTTAGCGTTGAATCCCGGTTGCAGCTCAAACTCTTGCTTCGGCCCCCGGGGTCTGCTTTCCGACTTTTTCTTCTCCACATCAAGCCAGCACTTTTTGGGTCTACCCCTCCTGCCGGGGCCCGGCGGTGGCGGCATGGCCACACATTTGTTCCCCACGTAAGTAACCATTGCCGTAAAACGTGGTCATACCAGCAAAGGCGACACTCCTGTAATTTATCCGCAATGTCACGAACATGAAGGCTGCCGCGAATGCGAGAGTTCCTAACGCAGTCCTTCCGCATAAGGTAATATTTCATAAATTCACGTTATAATTTTTAACGCGTGGGTGTCCTATCGAAATTTACGATTAACCTCGGCAGTGTTTGGGACCTACGAAAGAACTTCTGGGTGATCTTAGTAGGAAATCCAGCGTGATGTGCGCGTTACATGGGAAACCTTTCTAGAATCTTGGATTCAAAAAACTTCTAGGCTACTGAAAAATAAAAATAAGACTACCCTCCTGGTTCTAATTGCTATCATATATTGATTGGGGTTAACGTTTTAAATTCATATATATATATATATATATATATATATATATATATATATATATATATATATATATATATATAATATATAATTATATATATATATATATATATATATATATATATATATATATATATATATATATATATATATATATATATACATATATATATATATATATATATATATATATATATATATATATATATATATATATATATATATATATATATATATATATATATATATATATATATATATATATATATATATATATATATATATATATATATATATATATATATATATATATATATATATATATATATATATATATATATATATATATATATATATATATATATATATATATATATATATATATATATATATATATATATATATATATATATATATATATATATATATATATATATATATATATACCTAGTCAGGTCATAAGTATTGTCACACAGTAAAAACTTTTCTTTTAGAATGCTGGCCACAAAAAAGTTTATTGAATTCGAATTTCGAATTGTTCATGAAAATAAAATTGTATAACTTTTAGAATTTTACTCATTTTTAAATATAGAGTGGACGCTTAAAGAAGACCGTGTTGCAGTTATTGCGTTGCATCGTTGCGGTTACGCGCCAATTCAAATTTTTAACATACTGAAAAATTTGAATATTACCAAAAGATTCGTTTATCGTACCATCAAACGATACAATGAAGACTCTAGTGTAGATGACAGGTCAAGAAGTGGTCGCCCTCGGTCTGTTAGGACTCCAGCAGTGATAAAAGCTGTGAAGGCACGAATTCAAAGAAATCCCAAACGTAAGCAGAAACTGTTGGCCCTTCAGATGGGGTTAAGCAGAACCACGGTGAAAAGGGTGTTAAATGAAGACTTAGGGCTTCGGGCATATCGAAGAAAAACAGGACATCGTTTGAATGCTCGTCTAATGGACCTGAGACTGAAGAGATGCCGCGCTTTGTTGAAGCGGTACGCGGGAAAAAAATATCGGGAAATTCTTTTTTCGGATGAAAAAATGTTTACCGTAGAAGAGAGCTACAACAAACAAAATGATAAGGTGTACGCACACAGTAGTGAAGAAGCGAGCAACCGTATTCCGCGTGTCCAACGAGGTCATTTTCCATCCTCGCTCATGGTATGGTTGGGAGTTTCTTATTGGGGCTTAACAGAGGTACATTTTTGTGAGAAAGGTGTAAAAACGAATGCTGTTGTGTATCAAAATACAGTCCTGACGAACCTTGTGGAACCTGTTTCTCATACCATGTTCAATAACAGGCACTGGGTATTCCAACAAGATTCGGCGCCAGCTCATAGAGCGAAGAGCACACAAGACTGGCTGGCGGCGCGTGAAATCGACTTCATCCGGCACGAAGACTGGCCCTCCTCCAGTCCAGATTTGAATCCGTTAGATTACAAGATATGGCAACACTTGGAGGAAAATGCGTGCTCAAAGCCTCATCCCAATTTGGAGTCACTCAAGACATCCTTGATTAAGGCAGCCGCCGATATTGACATGGACCTCGTTCGTGCTGCGATAGACGACTGGCCGCGCAGATTGAAGGCTTGTATTCAAAATCACGGAGGTCATTTTGAATAAACTTTAATGTCATAAGAATCTATGTTTTGTTAGGTTCATTTTGGTATATGAATGGTTACATAATGAATAAACTTGTTACAATTATTTTACATTAAACATGTGACAGAATTTATGACCTGACTAGGTATATATATATATATATATATATATATATATATATATATATATATATATATATATATATATATATATATATATATATATATAAAATAGACTTTTAAAAAAATCGATATCGAATATCGATAGAATATTGTTGGATATGACGAAAAAGACATACAGCGAAATTACAGTTCCTAATATTAATATTAAGAGGTGCCGCATCGCAAATTTCAATTTTCCATGTGATTAACACGGGGAAAACTATTTGTTACACTTTAGAATTATTTAACTTATTAACGTATTTATTTATTATTTATTTATAAGACCGTAGCATATCCTTGTAGTAATTGAACGCTCTACAAAAAAGGACTGTAGCATAAATAGCATAAACCTACTTCTTCAAAAGTTATTCGGTTTTAAACTTGGATTGTAAATTTCAACATTTTTATAGCTTCCTGCCAAAACTACCAGTTTTATCAAAAAATGTTTTCGGACCTTTTTGTAGATCATCTCATTTTCCAAAAGGATAAAATAAAATGAAAACTTCTGCTGTAACTGTTACTGACGTTTATTTACAATTACTATTCTAATATTTAGAACAAATAGCAAAGTAAAAGCGAATCAAATTCATATGAGATAAAAGCGGGTATTTTTATGAGGGAAATAAATTTTACGTGAACGTGCAAATGTGCGTGGCAATCCTCGTCATCTCGACGGTCTATGAAGATAAAATATCCTGAACGAGTATATTTCCAAGTGGTTGCCATTCCTTCAGTATTTCTTATTTATGAATCCTCGGGTGATATGTAACGTTTTGTGTTTTATTTTTAAGAAGGTAGTATAGTTTTATTTTCTTCCTGCCCGTATCTCAGTAGAATAATATTTTCTATACTACTATTATAAAGAGGAAAGATTTGATTGTTTGTTTGTTTGTTTGTTTGTTTGTTTGTTTGTTTGTTTGTTTGTTTGTTTGTTTGCTTTGAATAGGCTCCGAAACTACTGACCCGATTTAAAAAATTCTTTCATTGTTAGGAAGCTACACTATCCCCGGGTGACATAGGCTATATTATATTTTCAAAAAAATTAGGGATCCTTACTAAAACTCCAATAATGTAACTCAAAGTGTAAAAAAATTACCTAAAATATTATTTAAATCGCGTGCATTGCGAAAACTATTGATGATAGAATAAAATAATGTACTACACCTTTGCAGAACACATCATTATTTACAAAAAGTGTCGCGACAGCATATGTCTAACTATTATAGTTATGCCACAATAAGTATTCTTTTATTTTAAAAATTTAATTAAAATGCCGCCCCTAGAAAAGGCTCTTTAATTGGATCTTGGTATTAATCCTTATCAAAATAAATTACTTCATATTCAAAACTGTTTCAATACCTTTATATAAGTTTTTGAATTATTCAATTCGGATATTCCATTCGAAAGATATCACGAGTTTAAAAATGTAAGTATTAGAAAAATGTTGCGTGGTAGCCGCTCACCCTGTTCGGCTAGCTAGGCATCACCTTATGCAATGTAGGCGTGCGTCACTGGGGTTTTTACAAATATTAGAATACTTATTAAAAAATAACGAAAATAAATAAAAAGTAATAACAAACAAAATCATTAAAATAAAAACTCATAGAAATAATAATATTCAAACTTTCTTTATAATTTTATTTTTTTAGTAACTTGACGCAAATAGAAGGGTTTGCCCTCAGGGGCGCTCCTCTGTCCGAGGAGTACACGGGTGTGCGTACCCGAGGTGCCCGAGCATCCGTCACTTCACTCCCCTCTCCGTTCGAGGCGACAGAGTCCTACCTTTCTTTCCGTCTACCTCTTACATCCTTTCCAACTTAGTTCTCTGTTCGTGGCGTGGTCCCCAGTGGGATGGTTGCGAATACTGATTGGGGTCCCGGGTTCTACCCTGGGACCTGATTTGGTAGTCGAAACCATGCCTATTTCGACTGCGTCTGCACAGAGAGTGTTCCCGGGGCGGGAATTGCATCCTCGCTGTCGGTTGGTCTTGCTGGGCCGACTACGACGTCAGGCGACTCTGCTTTTTCTGGAGTGTCGTCTGATAGTCATACTCACGCCTGACTAGCACGCGACGGGGATACGAGTCCCGTCCGGAATTGGCCGCGGACCTGTCGCTCCCGGCCCTGGTTCTGTCCATGGTCGGAGGCGATCCTGGATGGACGGCCGTTGCCTCCTTTTGTGTAGTGTCTGCAAGGGAGGCGGCGGAACGGGAGCGGGAGTCCGCCACCGCACTCCCCTCCCGCCAACGTAGGCCGCGTCGTCGGCGCCGGAGGGCGGGCAACGATCTCCGGCCGCCGTAGAAAGCGGCCGCGGGCGGCCCCTCGGGAGAGGATCCACCGCCCGCACTATTGCCGCGAGGGAGAAGGCCGCGTGCTGTTCCGCAGCCCCCCTCAACTCCTAGAGTTGTTACAAGAGAGCGCTGGGGGGACCAAACCCTGACCCCCTGGCGCCAGCACTTTAGAAGGGGCCCGCTTTAAGACAAAGCGTGGGCCGGCGCCGGCCCGGGCCACGAGATCGGCAGGCCATATATCCGTGGGCCCGGACGTAGGCGATAGGAGAACAGCGGGGTTTTTTAGTGGGTAGTCGGATGGTCGAACATCTTTTCCGGAGTCCCTTATATCCCTCGGTCCCCCCGTCAAGAGAGGTTTTTCCCCGAGACCGAAAAAAATAGAAGGGTTTAATTTTTAATTTTTTGTTAAATACCCGTGCGAAGCTGGGACGGGCTGCTAGTTATTAATAAAATTAAAAGAAGAACCCGCCCATTGAATGTTATTATAGCTATTATTATAATTTTTATATACAACTCTAGTTCATTGTATATAGATTTAGCTGATGAACAACAAAGAGATTTGATTTCATAGCCGATACTATTAGGCCAAACTATTTTATAAAATAAAATACTTTTATTTGCTAGTACACGCAGTTTTCCTTTCAGGATTGATATTTAGAAATCGAATTTTCTATTAAATGGATTTTTTTTCATGTTCATGAAACTTTAAAGAAGTCTGCTTTCCGATGTTTGTTCTCTACTTAAGTCTTGATTGCGTATCATATCTAATATAACTATTATGTATCTTGGGTCCACTCTTTCTTGCTTAATAGCTTACTCCTAGTAGGCAATAGAACCCGTAGACTTGTATATAACCAGTTGCTGTACATCGACCAACCAAAGCAGGTAAGTCTTATAAATCATGTGATATTTTCTATTGCGGTCTCAATGTCGTTTTACATATCTACCGCAAAATTTTCATCTCTGTGACATATAGACCCTATGTTGCTGTAGCACTGGCCACCTTTATCTCTTAGTTATCTCTTATTTATTATATATTTATACTAATTGTATGAAAACTTACAGATAGAACTTATATACAGATCCCGATTGCAATCCAAACTTACGTTTCGGTGCCCGGGGTCCACTTTCCGACTTTTTCTACTTTTCTACCCATTGGCACGCATATCACCCTTTACGACGTCAAGCCAGCACTTTTTGGATCTACCCCTCCTGCCGGGGCCCGGCAGAGGCGGCATGGCCAGACATTTGTTTCCCACGTAAGCATCCGGTTGCCGTAAAACATGGCCGTACCAACGGAGCCGACACTCCTGGAATTTATCCGCAATATCACGGACATGAAGACTGCCACGAATGTGGGAGTTCCTAACGCAGTCCTTCCGCGTCACTCCACCATCCACCGCAACATATTCATCTCCGTGACACGCAGTTCTTGCTTGTGTCGCTCTAACACCGGCCACACTTCACAGCCGTATAAAAGGACAGGCCTAATGATAGTCTTATAGACCTGTCCCTTCAACTTTAGCGGCATCTTGGGGTCACAAATGACACCATTTGGCCCACGCGGCAGCAATGCGTGCCTTGACGTCGCAATCGATGTCACTAGACGCATGAAACACAGATCCCAGGTATTTCACTTGGTATTACTATTATGGTGGTTACTATTTTAAAATGGTACAATACACAAACAAATTTCGTCTAAAATTTATAAAAAGAAGTAATTTGAAAAAAGAAATATATTAAGTTTGAGACTTCTATCGACTAAAATTAAAGTTATTTTTAACCGAGCAACAACACATTTTCTAGTATCTTGGGTTTTTTAGTATCCAATAATCTTATATAAAAGGAACAATAGCATTAGAAGCCAAAATTTATGCAAAAAGTCCTTGTTGAAGTGTAAGGTGATAAATCCAATTTATTATCCTTACGAATACGCCTTTAGTACCTAACCTTTTACTTTTTTCATTAGCTTACATTCTACCCATTCTGTGAAAACTTTAGCGCGGTTGGAATAATATTCTTTTGTCGCGTTACCTTTATTGAAAATTCCTTTGTAACTTTAATACTATGTAAGTATTGTACCGTATTAATAAATAAATGAAAAAAAAAAAAAAAAAAATATATATATATATATATATATATATATATATATATATATATATATATATATATATATATATATATATATATATATATATATATATATATATATATATATATATACCTATATATCATCATCATCATCATCCTAGCGTTAGTCCCGGTTGCCACCCAAACTTTCGTTTCGGTGCCCGGGGTCCGCTTTCCGACTTTTTCTACTCCACTTCGCGCGATCTTCAGCATCCCTGGTAGTGAGCCCATTGGCACGCATATCACCCTTTACGACGTCAAGCCAGCACTTTTTGGGTCTACCCCTCCTGCCGGGGCCCGGCGGAGGCAGCATGGCCAGACATTTGTTTCCCACGTAAGCATCCGGTTGCCGTAAAACATGGCCATACCAACGGAGCCGACACTCCTGCAATTTATCTGCAATGTCACGGACACGAAGACTACCGCGAATGCGGGAGTTCCTAACGCGGTCTTTCCGCGTCACTCCACACATCCACCGCAGCATATTCATCTCCGTGACACGCAGTTCTTGCTTGTGTCGCTCTAACACCGGCCACGCTTCGCAGCCGTATAAAAGGACAGGCCTAATGATGGTCTTATAGACCTGTCCCTTCAACTTTACCGGCATCTTGGGGTCACAAATGACACCAGTTACCTCACGCCATTTGGCCCACGCGGCAGCAATGCGTGCCTTGACGTCGCAATCGATGACCTGACTAAGTATATATATATATATATATATATCATCATGTTTGGGCGTACGACTTTGAAAAGAAATCAGAAAAGGCTCTTATTCCATTTTTGTAGTTTACTTCTTAAGAATCGATTTTCATATATAAGACGCCCATTATGAGAAAAATGTGAGAGTAAAATCTACTAATGAATGACCTCGTTACGTTTTTGATGCGCGTGCATCGGAACACACTAAACAAAACAATGCAAAACGATGTATCAATGCAAAAATTACTTTATTTGTTACAACTTAAGGTTAATTTCACATTAAATGTTGTTTAACATATGTCTTTTCATTTGTAAGTGACAAGAGTAATTTATTGCTTTGCTCATTTTATATGACGAATGATCGTAAGTATTAGATAATGTTTTGGAGATTTGTGACTTTATTACTAGGTGCCATAGTTGTAATTAGGTTGAACTTAAAACTGTTTTAAAACTTTTTTTATATATGTATATTATTTTCATTAATTTTTTAATTTACCCTTTCATATGGTATTAATCTTTTTTCAGTTAAATAAACTCTTTTTGCGTATGTTTAGACAATCGTACTTTAAACTCCAATCGTGCGTCGGAGCTGATACACACAGTTTTTTTTTTATATCTACTTGGTCAAAAAAGCTCGCTCGATAGGGTTATCGACGAAATCGACGCAGAAAGGCGCACTCAAACTTTTTGCTGTGACAGTAACATTAGATATCTATCTTATCATGTGACACTTAATTTGGGTGATGATAACTACATAATTTTTTTTGTATTCTTATTTGTCTTTTAAAGAAACAAATTAAAGTTTTATAGCGCAGGGTATTAAATTCCTGGTCGGCATTATTATCATAATGTATAAAACTGGGTCTGTAATAATTCCTCCATCGTGAGGCAACTCCCACGTACCTTGCTTAAATCTTAAGCAAGAATAGTTAATGATATTAAAGCCATTATAATACGATTACCTATGCTGTCTATATTTGAGACAGAAGAAAAGAGATTTTATCTCGGCACAAAGAAAGGATGAGAAGTTAAAAAGAAATGTGCAGTAAGCAAACAAAGTATCACCCCGCCAGAGCTCTCAACAGTAGAAGTATAAAAGTGTAGACTTTGAATTATCAAAGTAGTATTAAATATAAAAATTATAGTATAAAAAAAGTAAAAATATGGTTTTATAAGTAATAAAACTAAAAAGTAAAAATAATTCTTAAGTAAAGCGTGTAAAAACTCATTGAATGAGTTCGTTTACTTTAACATACGCATATAAAATATGACATTCTTTTTTTGTATACAATTGGTTGTTCGTGAAATTGTAAGGATGTTTGAGAGTCAAATAGGTAAACAAATTTGTAGGAATGTATGCGAAATGCAGCAATAACGAAATCAATTTGTAATAAACCAACTATAAAATCCAATTGGTTTCAATTTCGAGCGGATTGCTGTGCTAATTAAGGCAGTAAACAAACCGAATCTGTCCAATTTAGTTTTAGCTTGGAATCCTTTCATCCTGGTCATTCATTTTCTGACAGATACAGAACTCGGTTCTTAGTGAGAAGATCT
Organism: Malacosoma neustria; assembly: GCA_963693495.1. NCBI lineage: Eukaryota > Metazoa > Arthropoda > Insecta > Lepidoptera > Lasiocampidae > Malacosoma > Malacosoma neustria. The sequence goes on along the minus strand of OY856377.1, from coordinate 13,683,440 downwards.
AATTAGTTTCTACAAAATATTATTTAAGATGTCAGTTCAGATTAGGATTGTTAATCATTTTAGAATATAGATCAAACTTCTAAATATTGATATATATTAGTTTATGAAGGAAGGAAAGAAATTAATCTATCCAAATTTCAAATTATATAAAACAATATTTGCTAAAGCAAATTATATAACAAAAAATATAAATATGTTATTAAAATATAAATATATTTTTTATTGCTGTAGGACTGCAGACAGGCTGACGATCCGCTTAGAATTTAGCAGTTACCGTCGTCTATGGGTGTTTGCAACGCCAGTGGTATCGCGAACACGCTTCTGTCCCATAAGGGTACAGGAACTTAGGTCACTAATGCCGGAACACAACACTAGGTTATTATGACGGCATACTTAAAAACAAAGGTGGTTGAGGCCCTACCACGTAGCTAGGATGGGTTGATTTGTCGCCTTTTACGAAAGGCCGACCCCGGCCGCAGAGGTTAGTATTCTTTCTCCGCTCCTGCACGGATAAATATAAATACTTTCTGTCAGCTGCCACCAAAATTATGCTTGCGGAGTCCTTTCTACTCCATATCTACGTCGACTATGTTGATTTAACTTTAGAGCAGTTATATAAACTTGAGCGCCTTAAAAACTATTGTATACGCTTAATTTTTGGATTACGCAAATATGACCATGTTTTGGAATTTCGCAAAAGGCTCAAATGGCTACCAATTCAATTTCGCTACTCAGATTCTCACTCTCCTATATAACATACTTTTTCTCCCAATAGTCCTCATTTTCTCAAGGAATGCTTTATTTTTCTACGCCTTACTACATCTAAATTTGTGCACTTGTACATAACAAAGGTTTATGACACCTGTACACACTTCATATTTTTATAAAATCTCCTTTACTGTGTAGGCTGTCCAACTCTGTAACGCACTGCTTCTACATAACGACAAGTGAAATTGCAACTACTTTCAAGAATTTACTTCGCAGTGTTGAAATGTTTGAAAGAAATAGTACATACACAAAATTATGTTTGCACTGAATATATTTATACAATTACAGAAATGTATACAATTATAAAATATTAACAAAATATTATCATGACAACGTAAGTAATTGCAAAAAAAATTGAGAGAAGACAAAATTATGTCATACAATGACATATACGCCAAGAGAAACAAAGTGATCTATGACTGTGTTGTAACATTACCTGAAATTCACTTTCTTAATTAAAATTAAATAATATGTGAATATGTTGTTGCAAGAGGTTTATAAGGATAGCATCCCGCCATCTCTTCAAGAATTGCGTAAGTGTCCTGCAAGTTTTAGACCAGTATATGAATATATTAACTCTACTTTCGGATACTTATAATGGAGAATAAAAATTATGCCTTTTTATCTGGATTTTTCAAAAAATAAACTATAAAGAAAACCTGACTTTACATAGAAATTTACACGGATTTGAAAAAGATAAATGAAGAATACTAAATAATTGGCTTTTTGCCTTAAAATATAAAACTAGATGTGAAAATGTAAAACTTAAGATCTGGCTGTATGGCTTAGTTCCATTGCCTCTCTCTTCAAGAAAAACCCTACTACTACTACTACTAATACTGTGAATATGTTGTATCATATATGTGTATGAAGTTATATTATATATGCCTATTTGTATGTATGTGTGTGTGTTTATGTGTATGTGTGGATGTATATATGTGAATTGTGTAAGTCAGTAATGTATATATTATGTAGATATCATTTCATTTAATTGTAATTCACCTATACCGTCATATTCTTTATTACAATTCCTTCCAGTTAGGTTATCTGAAAGAAATCACTTTAAGCGATAGGATCGCTTTTTGTTTTACTATCTTATTTTTGTATTATTACTTGTAATTGCTGTCTAGTTTTTAGTGTGTTATCCTAGTTATAAGTTTTATTTTAATTGTATAGTAAGCAATAAAGAGTTATCTATATGTCTATACATAAATATGTTTAGTGTTACGTTGTACTGCAATGATTTATAAACTATGTTGATTTACCAAGTGGACACAAACACTTCAAGACTTTAAACAATAAATGTATTAATAATATATGGTTGCGAGAATTCGCACGCGCGTGCATGTATGCATGCACGCAACACGAGCACGACTACGCCTATTTGCAAACAGATCTCATAAAAACCGTTAGTTCTACCTCGTTAAAGTTTTATTTATCTAACAATTATTGCCTCTTTGCTCTCGTGGCTTCATATTATTTTTCATTCCATGTAAATGGTTTAAAAATAATGAATGAAATATATTTTACCATTGACAAATAATAATGGAGTTGAAACTAAATTATGGTACGAAAAGTATATTATTATATAATGCTGCTCATGACCACTGATCAAACATACTTTGTCTATGCTCAAAATACTCTGTCTTTAGGTTTTTTTATTAACTTATTATAACATTCATATACTTTCTATGTTCGTAAGATCGTTTACGTTTCATAAGTTAATTTCAAGTCAAAAAATTCTTAGTATACATATCACAAAATCTTATATCAAAATATAACTACGATAGCATAGTAATTTCAAAGTCGATTCTGCATAGGATTCCAAGTTCTCCGTGCATGATCCTGCAGACATGTCTGAAAGTTTTAAACGGTTTTGTATGAAACTTGCATTTGCTCGGAAGCATGTATATTTAGGTTTTAATCTGTGCATAAGTTGACGTACAACAAACGAGACAGAATTGGTGGCGTTCATATTTAAAAAAAAACTTTGAAGTACATAATATATAAGACTATTAGCTGACCTGGCAAACGTTATTCTGCCATATAAATTTAAAGAAAAAACAGAACTTAATTAATTTCCCTGCTATTTCACCCCCTTCATGTTTAATTTTCGCGACAGTAAGACCTCTCTCCAAGGTCCGATCTATATCTATAACTAAATGTATCAAAGTTGGTTCAGCAGTTTGGCGTGAAAACGTAACATACAGACAGAGTTACATTCACATGTATAATATTAGTATGGACTATGACATTCAAATGTAGTTGATTTTATAAGAATTTGGGTTACCAGGAATAATCGTGGTAACTATTTAATCTATATAAATAAAATGATAGAGGTCTGCAGTTGTGTGCGTATTACGGAAAAACTACTGAATAGATTTCAATTAAATTTTCTAAGTTTTATTTCTGACACTTGGCCCTTATCTAAAAAAAATTGCGATATAATTCTTCTTCCTTCTGCCCTTATCCCACATTATATGGAGTCGGCACAACATGTTCTCTCCATCTATTCTCCTCTGTTACCCGTCGTCCCAACATTCACACCCTTTTTTGCCATATCATCTTTTATACAATCCATCCATCTTTTTTTGGTCTACATCTACTCCTGTATCCGTCCACTTACATTTCTGTCATTTTCATTTAATGTAAAGTTGTTAAAGTTGTAAGAAACCACGATTTTTATAAGTACTACGTGTTCAGTGATGAGTGTTTTTTGCCACGGAGAAGGGGAGCAAGCGGTGTAGCGTGTATACGTACAAAAACTTCTCATATTTTTTTAATTTATTTTTTCTGTTATTCGACCAGCTAAGCGGGCGAGGACGGATAGTACCATTATAAAAAAACATTTCCTACAAAGTATGCCATGCCATCTGAATGAGATAAGTTATGACCCAAGTCTTCATGAAGTTTTGTATCTCTTAAAGTGTTTTTTGTTAGCATAATTACTTAGGTATTATGATAGAATTATAAATTTACATTTCAAGAAATAAGTGAAATTATTTGAATATTGTACTGTGGTTGTTTTTAATCACTAAAACAACATCGACTAAAAATATCAAAAATATCCAAATGCTTTGGTGCTTTGAATAATTGTTCAGGTTGAAAACAGTGCGCATTTACGGAGTCTGTCCGTGACTAAAGATTGTTTATGTACAAAATAAATACAAGTAGTATATCAATTATCCAGTACCCATAACACACGCATTCTGTTGCTTACTTTGGGACACGATGGCGCTGTGTGAATGTTTACAAGCAAAATAATAATTCATTTACTATTACCCACATATTACCATAATAAGATAAATAATCCACTAAAAGAATGAAGATAAGTGAAATGCAATATATCATTTACTTAGCATAAATATGCTAACTCTCTGTAGTGCAATTCATTGCGCAGTAAAATGATAAATGTGGTTTTGTACGACAATGTTACATTAGTTATAATAAACATGTGAAATATGGACAAAGTTGAGCAGATGACTCGTTATTTGATATTTATAGCGTTATAAAATACGGTAAGAAAATTTTACGATGCTTGCCCTTTCAATAGAAATGAGCTATTTGAAATGTGTTTTATTTCAAAAGGATTGTAATGTGAGCATATATGTAATTAACGGAGAGCTTGGTGTGTATGTGCTGTCTACTATTTACGTATATTAATTATGTTATTAAGCTGCATATTTCAAAACCAACGGTGGTTGCCATCCAGTCGAGCTTGGCGCCCTACCAACTAGCAAAAAATCGAATTTTTGGTGTCTGTAAATTATTATATAATAAATTTGTCACCTTTTTCGATACGCGGGATGAGTTTTTGTTCTTTTTTTTTCATTATACTATAATAATTTATAAATTTGTTCTTTGAAAAGACTTGTTGACAGAAAAAGTTTGTTAATTGTCGTATTTTAACCAGATTACTGGGCTGGTTATAGGACTACATAAGTGGCCTTGCATGATCGGCTCTGAGAGTTCGATCTATACAGGCATATTTATATGGTCTGCAAATAGCTTCTTCTGACTTGAGTGCATATGTCCGCGAATTCGTTTTAAATTCGATATGATCAAATTAAGATACATTAATGTATATAACTTGCAAACATGTTCAACTAATGGAACGGGATGCTTTGGTTAATTAATTATCTAGAACCAGTCCCTTCGCATGTTATGGGAATACTTTTGGGACAACCATATGTATTATGTACTTCCGATGACTGTACACATATATACTATTATTGCTTAGTACACTCTCGTTAATGTTTCATTAAGATATACTTACTATAAGTGTGCTTAATATAATAGATGGATTAGATAGTTTAACACGTGTGATATGGCCATATGGTGTAAAGGTAAGACTGCCATAAGACGAGAAAAATTATAGGAGTGGTAGTAGTTATAATAGTGAAAGGTAGTAAAAAAGAGGGGTAGACTAGCGATGGCGAGATGGCGGCTAACAGAGGAGATTGAGGGAAATAACATGTTGTGAAATAATGATAGGTGATGAAGAGCTATTATTAATGACACGATTGTGTACCTTAGCTCGCCCATGTCCATGTAAATCATTCTCGAATGTACCCCAGTACGACGCTCACGCTCGCCCGTGGCTCTTATACCTTGACAGGGACAGTGACATCTTGACTCCTATACATTCTCACACTAAACAACGTAGTCTTTTTAATTGCTGAGAAACAGCAGACAGACAGCCCACTTAATAATAAGCAGTTACCGACGCCTATGGTTATTTGCGACCCCTAGGCACACCGCGAATATGCTGCTCTCTGCTTAGGGGTATTGGAACCTGGATCACTTATGCCGAAACACAACACATGGTTATTATGGCGATATACTTATAGTCCAATGGTCAATGCCATCTAGACAGGCTTAGGGCCTTACCACGTAGCTAGGGTTATTTTGTCGCCTTTTACGGTAGACTGACCCTGGCCGCAGGGGTTAGTATTCTTACTCCGCGTCTGCATGAAGGTAATGCTATAAATGTGTTTAGTCGTCATTCAAGCGTAGTTCACTGCAGGACGGCACCCCTAAGTTTGCGCCACAAATCCCGGTCCCTAGCTATTCCCATTCAGCCCCGACCAGCAACTTTGCGCCCAGTCTATGGGTCTCTACTCCAAAACACGTTTGCTCCAACGCCCCATTAACTAAATTGCATTCAGATACGATCGTCTTACTATAAATTATTTGAGAATAAATTGAATCCTTTGTCGAGCCCTTAGCTACAGTGCATAATCACCGTCTCTAAGAGACGTCTGTGTGCATAAATCTATTGAATTGCGCTTCAAAGGCCGAGAACAGCGGCCGTCTGGTCCCCCCGAGATAAGTGCCATTCACTACGGCCGGCTTACCGTCTCCAGTACCATCGTACGTGATTATATGGAATTTAATTTTCCTGATAGCTCTAAATCTTACTCTTTTAAAAGAGTTTACATTCTGTGGTAGTTATTTTTTAGATGTGGAGGGTAGAAGTAAGAAAAACTATTTATGTGTTAGAAAAGTGCCCGTCAAAATACGTTAAATTAAGGTAGCGCCAAACGTTATTAGGGAAATTTTCTTATTACTGAGGAACAGCAGACTAATGGCGCACTTAATAGTAATTAGTTACCGTTGCCTATGAATGTGTGCGACGCTAGACGCACCGCGAACACACTGCTATCCCATAGAAGTACAGGAATCTTGGTCACTAATAATAACACAAGATTATTGTGGCGGTATACTTATAAACGTCTGGTTGCCACCCAGACGGGCTTGGGGCCCTACCACGTAGCTAGGGTTGTTTTGTCGCCTTTTATGATAGGCCGACCCCGGCTACATGGGTTAGTATTCTTACTCTGACCCTGCACAAAGAATCGTCATATACAGCTACATTCACAGCATACACCGTAGCAGCATCAGCGCTGCCTTTGGGTTTTGGTAATTTACAATATACAGATGGACACTTGATATGAGATGATTACTTACTCCAACTGTCCATATTTTTTGCTCTTAATTTTATGTCAAATTTGTAATAACGTAAATGAGCTTGAATGTTAGGTTTTTAAAAAGAGCGTAACATTCCTATGACCCGTCGACATGTTGTTGATGCTTAGAATGAAAACGAAATACATCCTTAACGTCAGCATAAGAGAAGTAATTCATTTATAATACTTGAGAACGTAAAACAGATAATTTCAAGGTTAATTGTAAAAGCAAATACGGTATAAAGTCGGAAATTGTTTAGTGGTTTAGTCGTCGAGGTAAGTCAAAAGTGGATCCGGGCTTTGTTCCAACATTAAAGTTAGGTGACAGGCGTTGCTTTTAGTAAGTATAAATTTTAATTAAAAGCTGCTTTTGAACAAAAGTAAAATGAACAGAAGTAAACTACCGTGACATATTTTAGTTTGTCAGTTGTTTACAGATATTAAAAAAAAGGTACTTGGTTAAAAATGGCCACAACGTCGTAGCAACCCTGATTCCAGCTCACCCGACGCCATCCCGTAAATCCCCACGATCGCAGCAAGGATAAAATGAAGCACTTACCGCAATTGGACCTGTGGCAGGAATGGGCTAGGACCACCGGTTGGTGCGTACACGGGGAATGGTCGGTAGCAGAGTTGTAATAAGGTTTTCAACGGTTTTTTCTAAAGCACGCTCGCGTGTTTCTGCGTTGATGCTCAGGCAGCCATTGTTTTAAATTTTAAAAACAAACTCGGTTGATTAGGTGCGTGCGCGCATGTGCAGAAAAGTCGAAGTTAACGGGGAGCGAGGAAACTGATACCAGGAAAGGGATGTTTTCCTGGAATATAGTGGCATGTCGCAACTGTACTGCTGTCTCAATAAATATACTACAACAATTCATATAGCGCCATCTAATGCCAAGGTAAGTAGCAGAGTAAGTCTTTTGTAAATAAATATATATTATACATAAATAATCAGACTCGAGACAAGAATCGAATCCGTGACAACCGCACGCGTTCCAACGCGAAATCCGTTCGGACACAGATGTAATTGAACGTAATAATTTGGTTTTACCTTCTTAAATTCAGTCGGGATTAGCCACTTCATTAATTATTTTTAAATGTAAATTCTTGTCCAATCAATAGTTTCATATGGCCGTGGGTTTTGGTCAGAAATAAAAATTACCCCATCACTTTTAGCTACATCTGTTGCATCTACTGGGGGTAAGGGGGAGAACAGCTTTACAACAACTTGCTGGCCCCAAATGTCAACCTCTCCTGCTCGCGCTGACGTTACCTAGTCGGCGGCGGTGGTATCTAACATCGTGGTGCCCCCTGCTAGATAACGAACGAGGCTCTGGCGACCGAGCCGTGGCGGAATAACCACACACCTAACTGGGAAACCAGCTAGAAGAGGTTGTCGTAGCATTGGGGTCTAAATAACCCCTAAAAGACTGGCGCAGAAGGCAACGGGAAATCACTGCGGCTACTATCCCAAGACAATCAACATGAAAGTACAGACCAAGAGATTTATGCCGCCATGCGATCCGCTTAGCAACCGGCGCCGTGCTGCGTCCGGGGCACGCGGTGGGAAATGGGCTGCCGGCCATGGTGGAGTTGGAGACCAGGCTTCCCATGGAAATTCTACTACTGGAATCTATAAGCTGCGACAATTACAGGAGATAGGAACGTGGAATATTCGTGGCTTACTTAGTCCCGGAAAACTTACCATCGTGGAGAAAGAGATCACTAGATGTGGTCTGAGTATTTGTGGACTGAGTGAAACCCACTGGAAGCAGAATGGCCATTTCCTCACTGACAACCACGTTGTTTACTTTTCTGGTAATGAGAGTGACAGCAAAAACGGGGTAGCAATTCTTGTACCAAAACAAAACAATCACTATGTTTTAGGTTATGAAGCTGTAAACGACCGAATAATTCGGATTAAGCTTAAAGCGACACCGGTTAATATAAACATCATTCAAATCTATGCACCCACAAGCGCTGCATCTGATGACGATATCGAGACCTTCTACACTGACCTGGAGTCCACCATTACGAGAGTCCCAAACAGAGAAATTCTTGTGGTTTTGGGTGACTTTAACGCCAAGATTGGAGAAAATTCTGAACATCTCAGCAATTGCATTGGTAAATTTGGACTGGGGGTACGAAATGAGAGAGGTGAACGACTCATACAATTTGCTACTGAGAATAATCTGGTGATAACAAATACACACTTCAAGCACCACCCACGAAGACTGTACACGTGGACATCACCAGATGGAAAGTATCGTAACCAAATTGATTATATTTTAACCAGAGCACGATGGAGAACCTCTATAAGAAATGCCCACACACTACCTGGCGCTAACTGCGGATCAGACCACCAACTACTGATTTCCGTAATGAAACTTAAACTCACTGCAGCTAGAACTTCTGATATACCTCGTAGACTTGAAGTAGAGGACGGTCCGAGGTTCCGAGCAGTTGTCAGTCGGAAATTGTTAGAATGGAACGAAACAAATCTTATGGAACAAACACCAGATGTGCTATGGGAACGTACCAAGGACCTCATCGTGCGTACCATTTCTGAGACCAAACCACCTAGCGAAACCCGGAAGCGCCAACACTGGATGACAAGTGAAACTCTTGCAATAATTGAGGAGAGACGTACCATGAAGTCCAGAGGGGCAGATGTTAAAGCCCTTAACAAACTGTCTGCTCAGATCCAAACCGAGTATAGAAGGGACAATAATGCTTACCTTCGCGGGATTTGTGAAGAGGTAGAAGTGCACGCCAACAAACATCAATCGAGAGATCTGTACCAGAAAATTCACTTCATAACGAGAACGCTATCTTCCAAAACTTGGGCTATTGAGGATAGCAATGGTGACGTAGTGACAGACCTCGATAAAATCTCTGAAGTTTGGAAGAGTTATTGCCAGTCTTTATTCCAAGATCCGCAGTCGCAAAACTTTCCAACCACAGAACCCGGGAATGATGACCTGGAGCCGGATATTCTCAAGTCGGAAATTGAAGCTGCTATTAAACATCTTAAGAGTGGAAAATCTACAGGTAGAGATGCAATCCCAATCGAAACAATAAGGGCTCTGGGAGAGCATGGTACTGAAATCTTTCACACTCTCTGCAATAGGATATGGCGGACAGGAGAATGGCCGGCAGAGTGGGCGCGGTTTTCACTCCCTTACATAAAAAGGGTTCTACGAAGAATTGTAACAATTACCGACTGATTACCCTAATATCACATGCGAGCAAAATAATGTTACATAGTCTAAACGAAAGACTCAAATCGTATCTGTTGAAAGAAATCGTGCCGGAACAAGCCGGATTCATGAAGGGGAAGGGCACTCGAGAGCAGATTCTCATAGTTCGCCAGATCATTGAGAAGGCTCGAGAGTTCAACAAGCCGACTTACATTTGCTATGTTGATTTCTCAAAAGCATTCGACTTGGTGAAATGGCCAACTATGTGGAATACGCTTATGAAAATGGGTACTCCGAAGCATTTGATCCACCTTCTCTGACAACTATATGAACGAGGTTCGGCTTCTGTGCGTACAGACGATATGTTGTCAAGCGACTTTCATTCGAGCGCGGGCGTTCGTCAGGGATGCATTGTGTCGCCGCTTCTGTTTAACGTGTATACCGAGCTGATAATGCGGATAACTCTGGAGAACTGGACGGATGGCGTCACAATCTGAGGCTACAGGATCGCAAACCTGCGCTATGCAGATGACACCACCTTATTTGCGTCTAGTCCGCATCATATGGAAGAACTACTTCTGAAGATGGAACGCGTGAGCCTTGAGTTTGGTTTAAAGATAAACCGCAAAAAGACCAAAGTAATGATAATAGACCGCGCCAATAACAACTCGCCTGAAGTGACAAGAATTGCGAATTGCGACGTGGTGCAATCCTACATTTACCTTGGAGCTTTAATATCTAACAATGGCGGCTGCGTAGATGAAGTAAAGCGACGTTTGGGGATAACTAGAATGGCAATGGACAAGCTGAAGAAAGTATGGAGGAACCGACACATCACAAGGGCCACGAAAATCCGGCTCGTGCAAACCCTTATATTCCCCATATTTTTATACGCTGCAGAGACGTGGACGCTTCGAGACATTGAGAAGAAAAAGATAGATGCTTTAGAAATGTAGTGTTGGAGACGAATGCTGGGAATATCATGGACAGAATTTCGGACCAATGCCTCCATCCGTGAAGAACTCCGCATCAAGCAGCATCTCTCCGCTTTAGTCCAGTCACGTATTCTCAAATTTTTCGGCCACGTTTCAAGGCGAAACAATGACTCCATAGAGCGTCTCGTTGTCCAGGGCAAAGTGGAGGGGACCAGATCACGTGGAAGATCACCCATGCGATGGACCGACCAGATGAAATCGGCTGTGGGCGGGCCTTTGCATGAGTGTACCAGAATGTCTCTGAATCGCGATAAATGGCGTAAAATCATACAGCGAACAATATCTGCCTCTAATAGTACTACCAGTTGATCACGACCGCTCTGTAAAGAGTGAAACGACTAAGAAGAAGTTGCATCTACGGCTTTTTGGCCAAAAAAAGGAACTGTCAATAAAAGGTATCGGTTTCCAAATTTTAAGCAACGGATATAAGAATAAGAAACGAGTTAATGAGGACAGTACACATGTCAGAAGTGAAACTTCTTTGGCAAACTAATTTAGTGAACTCTAAACGGCCGTGAATCGGCGCTTTATAGATTTCTATAATCCAAGTTTAATAAATGGACTGCACTTCGAACGGATATGTTTAGTATAATACATAATATAATATTAAAAAGAGGAACGATTTGATTGGTTGTTTGTTTGCATTGAATATACTCCGAAACTAGTGAATCGATTTGAAAAATTATTGGAGTTTACTCCTTAAGAATCGATTTTCATATATAAAGCGCCCGGTATGAGAAAAATGTGAGAGTAAAATCTACTAATGAATGACCTCGTTACGTTTTTCAAGGCCAAAAATTACTTTATTTGTTATAACTTAAGGTTGATTTCACATTAAATGTTGTTTAACATATGTCTTTTCATTTGTAAGTGACAAGAGTAATTTATTGCTTTGCTCATTTTATATGACGAATGATCGTAAGTATTAGATAATGTTTTGGAGATTTGTGAATATATTGCTAGGTGCCATAGTTGTAATTAGGTTGATCTTAAAACTGTTTCAAAACTTTTTTTTATATATGTATTGTAGGGAATACGCGCCAAATTAATTGCGCGCCATCAATATATTTTTCATATACTAAAAACTCGTTCGTTCGCGCGTCTCTGCCAATCCGCGCTCACGCAATGCATTCTCTTTCTCTCTCTAGCAGAGTGCTCTCCGTTACACATGACGCCACGCGCAGCAGTCAGTTGGAGAGTTTCCGCGCTCCGCTCGCAACTGGTTTACACACGAAAACCCTAATATATAGTTATAATGATTGGTTCCTTTGTGTGTATTTCTAAACTGTGTTCTTTTAAAGTAATAAATAGTTCAATGCTCGAATAACAACGTTTCTCTTAATCGCATCCTCCACACAAGCATTACAGTATATTATTTTTATTAATTTCTTCACTGTTGGGAAGGTACATTATTCCCGGGTAACATAGGCTATATTATATTTTCAAAAAATTAGGGATCCTTACTAAAACTTCAATAATGTAACCCAAGGTGTAAAAAAATTACGTAAAATATTCTTTACATCGCGTACGCTGCGAAAACTATTAATGTTAGAATAAAATAATGTACTACGACTTTGCAGAACACATTCTTGTTTACAAAAAATGTCGCGACAGCATATGTCTCGATATTATAGTTATGCCACAATAAGTGTTTTTATTTTAAAAATTTAATTGAAATGCCGCCTCTAGAGAAGGCGTATTTGTATCTTGGTATTAATCCTTATCAAAATAAATTACTTTATATTCAAGACTGTTTCAATACCTTTATTTAACTTTTTAAATTATTCAATTCGGACATTCTATTCTAAATATAGCGCGAATTTAAAAATGTAAGTATTAGAAAAAGCGTTTCACATCTTCGTGACGCTAATTTGCGTTTCATTTGTAACGTAACGCTAATTTCCGTTTTATCCGTAAAAAATTTACCCTCATGCGCCCAAAGAAGTTTCACTTCAATAAGTATTGATATCTAGAAATATAGCTATTTTTGAGCTAAGTCTGTTGATAAACATAAAAAAAAAACTATCACATAATGTAGGTACAGTTTATCAAGAATCAGCAATATCATCTAAATCTAGATCAATTCAAGTTTAAACGAATCCCATCATTAATATTATAGTAACAAAAACAAAACAAAAGGTTGAATTCTAAACAACTATTTAATTCATAGCATTTTGTTTTCCGTTATCTACAATAATATGGGTATTACACGTCATGATTACAAGTGTTTTCCACTCATCCCTTATTCTCTAAAGCCGGTAATAGACTATCAAAATGGACAACCGGACAGCGCTTTTCCAAATTATTTTATTTTATTAATTATAATATTTTGCTTGTACATATTGTACTTTTTAAACCAATAGTAATGGCTATTTTTAAATAAATAGGAGTTAAATACTTTTTCTTAAATCTAGAATTTTTCATATATGTAACAATATACATATAATCTTTACTTACTGTATGCAATACAAGAACTGCAATCAAAAAATGGGTCCCAAATCGCTATCGGCTGCTAACGCTCCCAAAATGCTAATTGCATTACCGCATTGGAATGCTCCACTATTTTTTTTACCTACATACTTAACAGCTTTTCAGTCAACTGAGACCTCTATCAAACTTATTGATAAAATTTAAAGCCTGTAACAAAATATTGTAGGTCGCCAAGGGTTTGTTTTATTTTATAAAATATGTTGAAAGGTTCTGGGGTCCTATCGTTGGAATATACATGTTCTGAGCTAAGTCCGTAATCGAGTCCGTTTAGTGTGTTAAGGCTATTACAAGTTTGGGATGAAATATGAATTCACCTCAGACGTGCTCTACAGAATCATCCCCAATATTGGGTCTCTGTGGACTGCCTACGTATCACGTACATTATTTATGGATGGCTCGCACACATTCGTTAAGTTAGACTTTAGACAGATATAAATTGAATTAAGTACTGACACTTGATGAGTAAACAAAGTTTGTAGCTAGTTGTTATAATAACATTTGTGTTTGTAATTATGTACTGGGACAATTAGTCCCAAAGTAAATACCCCAGCACTTGTGATAGGGGTACTAGATAACTATTATACTAACATATATACTTTTCTTTTATAAATAAATACATATTATACATAAACATCCAGACGCAACCCGGAAATCGAGCCCTTGTCCTCCATAAGCATACTGAAGTACATTGGCCGTTACGCCACGGAGGTTGTCGTTTTTTCTTGTTAATTTAATGTTTTCTTAAGACGTGGTCCTCCATTAAGAGTAAAACTGTATACAAGGCTTTTTTCACATACATCTACAGGTACACATACATGTACTTAAAACAGAGTATTTGTAGATCATATAAATATTTTACCCTCCATGGGATCGGACAACGTCACTTACATAGTAATAGTAGCTGGATCATCAAATGTGGTGTGAATAGATCAAATTTAATCTGCTTTATAATGAAAAGGTGGTCCATACTCGAGTCAGCTAGTCCGTGGCCTAGATTTAGATTGGTTTTGCCGTTTCGATCTCATGGGTTTGAACTTCAATGGCATGCACCGCTCAGCCAGTTCTTACCGCATAACGTGTATTATTATTACATAATTGCCACGCACCAATAATGAAACCTGCTTATCGACATCTTCGCTATGTGTAATTCACCAATTCGTCATGGTTAATGGCGGGTATACTGTCCGTCATAAAAGTACCTGACAGCTCAGTGGTATTACACTCAGAGATCAATCTAGAGAACCCAGGTTCGAATCCCACGATAGCATCCACCGCTTAGACAGTTTTTCTCGCCTGATGTGCGTACTATAGTATCTATCCGTGCAGGGGCGGAGAAAGAATATTGACTTCTGCAGCTGGGGTCGGCTTGTTGTAAAAGGCGACAAAACAACCCAGCGTCTGGATAGCGACCACTTTTGGTCTTGAGTATGCCGCCATAATAACTTCCTGTACACTTATGGGACAGCAGCGTGTTCGTGATGCCGCTGGCGTTGGAAACACCCATAGGTGACGGTAAATGCTAAATTCTAAGTGGTCCATCAGCCTGTCTGATGTCTTACAGAAATAAAAAAATGCCATGTACTGACAGTGAAGGAAAACATCGTGAGGAAACCTGCATCCCGAGATCAGCGGTATGTGTAAGCATTTCCGTCTTGGACAGTGGCGGTGGGTATAAGTGTCCGTTCACTCTAAGGGGGATGCTCGAGCTCAGCAGAGGGACGTCATGGGTTATTATAATTTTTATATATGCTGTCCATCAAGTAGAGGAAGGTCCAAGCCCAGTGGGAAATTTTGATCTACTATCAATGTTATTAAACTAAAACTTCAGCCCGGCAGAAGCGTCAGCTGTTTTTCCGTGATTATTCACTTTTTATTTGATTGTATTTTTCAGCGAATTGAAATACATAGAAATAATAATAAAAATAATTATTATTTTTATTACTATTTTGTAGCAAATTTGATATACTAAAAAAATGTACCATAATTTTTGTACTCTCAACAATAATTCACTAGCCATAACAAAAAAAAATAGAATTGTCTGTCTATAACTGACTCTATAACTTTGTATATAACGATAATATAAAAATTTGCATTTTGTATAGAGCGTCTGATGAACTACAAAATTGGCATTTGACTTTTCGTTCTATCTTCAATAGTTTACTTAACAAATCCAAAAAACTAATAATGCAGTAAATTAATCTGTATTACCCTGTAGAAAGCTCAATTTTGATGATAAAAATTTTGCTCAATGACATTTTTTTAAAAAAAGTCCTCAATAGAGTCCGTTTGTTACTATTTATACTAATCGTTCTTGAAATTAGGACGATTATTTTTTGGTAAATTGTTCGTCACTTAGATGCCCCAGTGGAAGACCAGCGCTGGTTATTGTACCTAGAATCGCTAATTTGAGTGCATTTTTAGAGCTTTATTATTGTTATTGTTAGTTTAACTTATATTTTTTTATGTGTGCCAAGCTCTAAATAAAACATGTTTCTTCCTTTCTAAATCAAATGCTGTTAGAGAGTATTAAATTAGACGTCTTTTACTTCACTCTATGAAAGTGGGGTAACCCTATTTCAAGCCGAGGCCGAGTCAAATATTGGCGTTGTAATATTCGCTGAAATAAAGCCTTCAAATAATCTTATACTTGGTAAGCGACGTCCACGAAATTATTGTTACTAAATTCATTATAACGAGGAATTTAATTCAATTTTCTTTATCATGGGTTACTTTGTTTAACAAAATGACTTCAAAGCATTACAAAAACCTGTTTATAATTTCTCATAAAACATCGTAGGTTATTTATTAATACACTCATGTAGCTCTCAAGTTTTAATTATGTTCATTCACAGTTTTGTCTAACAACTCATATCTTCTTCTTCTTACGTCACATACGAAATCTATAACTTCAAGACAATCAAAGAAAAAAGTTTATAATAGACAATACATTCATGGTGAATAGGCGGCCTTGTCGCTTAAAGCGACCTCTTCCAAGTAATTGTAGCCAAGAGAATAAATTGTAGTCATATTATAAAGTAAATTATAAATGAAAAAAGGTACAAGCGTACTTTAAAAAACATGAATAATATATCGTATGTTAATAAATATATACTGTTACTTTTCTTAACCGAAAAGACGTAATAAATTTAAAATTTCAATAATAAATTAGTTAAATTTAGGTGTTAGAGAGGCCACTACCGTATGGCCTTCCAATACCGAAAGGAAAATGGACGAATCCTTTACTTTCTGAAAGTGCTAAAATTAGTGATCCATCTATTTAAGAATCGTTAGGTATTGTATTTTTAGCGTACAGCTAGAGATTAAAATTGTTCACAGTTTTGTTTCATATATACTCATATATTACGTAATCATCTTTTTTCTGTGTAAACTTAATATTCTTAAAATTCAAAGCTTTTTCCTCTTCTGTTAAAATATTTTCATACAATCTTCATTTAAATAACTAAATCTACAATTATATTAATATTTAATTAAGCTAATAAAGATAACTCTATTATGTAATACCATATGCCATACATTAGACTTTGTATCCGTCACATAAACCGGCATATTGACGGCGACAAGTTGCCCCCAGTTCGAAACACAAGGATATTGTCCCCACCACGGTATCAAGATCAAAAGACCTTAATGAGGGCCAAATTTAACTTATTATTCAAAAGGAAAATGTAATAGAGCGATGAAACATACAAGGACATTTACATAAAAGAACGAAAATACAAAATTAAAACTTATATACAAATCCGCTCAAAATCGATCCAACCGAATCGAACCGAAAAAAAATTGTAGTTTGTTTCAACGGTGTTAGCTTTTTTGTATTTCTATAACTAATGAGTATAATTTTGATTTGAGTGATATATATTATTTTCAATTACAAGCCGCATACAAATTTACAAATTATTTGTTCACATTTTCATATTTTTATATACAAAATAAAAAATGCATTTAAGGTACACAATATGCACACATAAAAAAAACAAAAGCGGCAATCAATTTTGCATTGAAAATGGATTTAAACTTTTGAACGTGACTATGGTATGTTCATTTTTATTCCACGTCATCGAACTAATGGAACATGTTTTACTAACAAGCGTTTAACCCAGTTAAATAATTTTTTTAACCTCGGATTTCAAAGTTGGTATTAAGTCTTACGGCGCAAAATATTTTCTCGTGATTTTGTGACTATGGTTTTTTTGTATCCGCGTTTATAGAGGTTTATCAGTTGTTCAGGGAGTTGATTTTAGCAGATATATTGTTGGAATTAAATTACTATGGTGAGGCAGAAAAGAATGGTGTGGCTTAGATCTAGAAAGATGGTACCCGCGGTGCGGGAAACAAAAGTAGTGCGGGTTCGATAATTAACGTAAAAAGACAACGAAAATACCCAGCAAGTCAGAAAGAGCGCCGACTCACCTGAGATACTCCGATCTGCTACCTTCCACGGCTGGTTCTGTGGTTTGGAGTCTAGGCCTTTATAATTAGCGGTTCATAATAACATATATAACTCGACGGTACATGTCGTCAGCGCAGGCGCTAGCCTTAGAGAGGCCACTACCGTATGGCCTTCCAATACCGAAAGGAAAATGGACGAATCCTTTATTTTCTGAAAGTGCTAAAATTAGTGATCAATCTGTTTAAGAATCGTTAGGTATTGTATTTTTAGCGTACAGCTAGAGATTAAAATTGTTCACAGTTTTGTTTCATATATACTCATATATTACGTAATCATCTTTTTTTTTGTGTAAACTTAATATTCTTAAAATTCAAAGCTTTTTCCTCTTCTGTTAAAATATTTTCATACAATCTTCATTTAAATAAGGGTCGGCCAAGAATAGGTGGTGGTCGAGTAGTTTTTCGAAATCACCGTTAGGCGCCGCAGCATCTAAACTAACTTGCACCCGCAAAAAGGCGCCTAACCAAACTATATAGTAATTTCCGATTTATCTTTGGCTTACGTAAGTATGACCACATTACGGAATTTCGCAACAGACTCAAGTGGCTTCCAATACGTCTTCGTCGGAATGCACATATTCTTTCTCTTCTATACAATGTTTTGTACAACCTTAAATTATCCTGTTATCTTAAATCCCGTTTCCAATTCCTCACCGACGGTTATTTGAAAACCTTGAGGCCATCACTGCATCTACGACTGAGAATGCCTGCCCACACGACTAAATGTTATAGTAAGTCTTTCACGGCGCAAGCAGTAAGGTTGTGGAATGATCTACCACATAACATCCAAGTGGCTAAGACCGTAAATTCATTCAATAATCTTGTCAGGGAGCACTATTTGAAGCTGTGAACTGAATTCATTTTTTTGTTTATTATTTTGCATATTTTATGCTATACCTGTGTGTATATAATATAGACCAGAGTTCCCCAAACTTTTTTGTGTCGTAGACCCCTTGCCATGTTTTTCCGTGTTGGGTAGACCCTCTACTTATCTGATATTGATTTCCTGTAAATTTCTAACTGTAGTGTTAAAAACTTAAAGTAAAAACACATGTTAATTTATACATTTATTAATTGAATTTAAATTAAAACTACTCAAAATAAAATTTTGTATCTGTTATGTAAATATACGTAACATTAAATAAACATAAAATAATTCTTTTACTTCATAGGTACTTTAGGTAAGTAAATAGGTACTATCAGTATATGTGTTGAGATTCACGATCGTGGACCCCCATTTTCATTTCATGGACCCCCAAATTTTTTTTCGCTGACGTAGTCCCCTTGCAGGTTGTCATAGACCCCTAGGGGTCGATATAGACCACTTTGGGAATCACTGATATAGACTATAATTCTCTAAATAATTGTATATCTAATGTATTTTATTTTATTTTTCTGTTCTTGAACACACACACACACACACACACACACACACACACACACACACACACACACACACACACACACATATATGTGTGTGTGTGTGTGTGTGTGTCTTATTATTGTTCTTATTGAATATTTGTATTATGTAATATCATGCAAAATTACCTTCTTCCTTCTTAACAGTATTTCTATTCATCCAAAGGTTGTATGGTAGAAATCACTTTCAGCGATAAGACCGCCCATTATGCTTTTAAATATATGTATCACTTGATGTAAATGTAATGTGTGCAATAAAGTATATTTGATTTGATTATTGTATATTGTACTATATTTATTGTACACTAATTTTTGTTACGGAAACGATACATTGTCTGTGATCGAGGTAAGACGAGAGGCGACTGCTTACTAGTATTACTGCGTCCGCACAAACAAGCTTATTGCAAAGCTGCTACAACGTTCTTTGCATGAGAAAAAATTACACAAAATACATAAAATGTATGAATAAAACTACTTTTGTTCGACTGACTCCCTAATCTCGAAAGGAATATAGTAATAATAATAGGAAGAGAAGAAAGAGTAATACATTTGTGTAAGGAATCTCTTGGAAAGTTGTGAATAAGTTGTCTGTAAACGAGTATTCCTATATGTAATCGGAACTACATGACCATTTTATATTTTTTAATTTAGGAACAAAGTCACATATTTCTTATTGATTGCAGTTGGCAGTGAGTCATTATGAGCAGTGTTGTTTTACAGTTTTCGAAGATTTATACGTAAATGACATGAAAATGACTGATTCTTTTGAGCGATCCATTCGTACACAATATCTTATTTTATTCTTTATCAAGTATTGAAATAAGGCCATCGTCAGGTATAATATTACGAAACTTAGTACGTAAAAGTGTAGATAAATATATGTGCTCTTGTTATTCTGTGTCTTGGTTACATAAATAATGAAACAAAAGGATATTTTACATAAATCTCAATGGAGATATGAATATATGTCAGTAAAATATCTTCAAAGCCTTTGAGATACATTCCTATTGTTATTTTTTTACGAATTTTATCAAGATCTACTATGAACGTATCCTTAAATGACGGACTTCACATTTCTGTGAACTTAACTTTTAACTTAGATTGGTACCAATTAAAAACAAAACTATGCAATTTATACGTATTCATTAACCATGAAAATGTATTGTCTTAAAGAATTTAAATAAGATCTAAATTATTATAAAGGAAAAAATACCATAGAAATTACAAACACTAGGCATAGTTTTTATTTTAATAACATTTGATTTTCAAAAACTACTGACCACTTCAAGTGATACTACCAATACATTCATCATTCACTGTTGGATATAAGCCTCTCCTAATCTTGAGCTTGTTACATCCAGCATTTACCAGGCAATAACGAATATATTGCAGGAGCATATTACATACATAATTAGCTTAAACATTTTGAAAGATGTATTATAGAAAATGTATAAAATTGAAAGTTTTCACAGATAATTTTAATTATCAAAATATTTCACGATGCCACTTTGTATTGTTTTAAATGATACAATATTGTGAAACTGATATTGCATGCCTCGTCTCACGCTTCGCTCGTTAGTCAGATGAGTTTTATCTCTTTCACGGTTGGATGCACAACGTAGTCTGCTGCAAGCGACACTCGCCCGGTTTGTAATAAATTGGATATAATTTCTTGTAGTCATTCAAGGATAATCTAATCAGCAGTGTTGAAAATACCAGAGAAAAAGCTTAAAATACTTAACTTTTATATCTCACTATAAATCTTTTCGCATAATCAAAAGTTTCTGAAATACTTTTCTTTTTTATTGCTGTAGAACAGCAGATAGGCCAACGTCCCACTAAATAGTAAGCAGTTATCGTCACCTATAAATGTTAGCTGCACCAGGGGCACTTCTGACCCACTGCCGTCCGCCTAGAGCTCACTTATGCCGAAATGTGTTTGGGACTATTTGGGTTGTGATCCAAGGTAATTATAGTGGCATATTTAGAATCTATCCAGACGGGCTTCGAGCCCTATATACAGGGTGACTTTGACAAACCCGTCCAAAATTTTTTTACGCACTAAACATCATTTAAGAAACCCATGTTTGTAAAAAAAATTGTATGTCAAATTTTCACCATAAACTATTTCATATAGGATCATTAATTCAATCGTACAGAATAATCATATGGAGCAAACAGCGTATGTTAACCTGTTATGACCTGTCTCTGTCACACCCGCGTTAATGAGTAGTGCGTATTCGCTCGCCCGGTTCAATGCCGCCGTCCTCGGCCTTTTACTAGGTCAGATGGAGAGGTCATTGAGACTCTAGCACCGTATTATGTAAATTGCGAGTTCTTTGAATGACTTTGTGATGCTGATTTCTCAACATTTTTGTACTATGTGATACAAAACAATAATACATGTTTCTCATAACTTTTACTAAAGATTCTTCTGTATGAATTTGGACGGGTTTGTCAAAGTCATCCTGTATATATATATATATATATATATATATATATATATATATATATATATATATATATATATATATATATATATATATATATATATATATATATATATATATATATATATATATATATATATATATATATATATATATATATATATACCTAGTCAGGTCATAAATTCTGTCACATGTTTAATGTAAAATAATTGTAACAAGTTTATTCATTATGTAACCATTCATATACCAAAATGAACTTAACAAAACATAGATTCTTATGACATTAAAGTTTATTCAAAGTGACCTCCGTGATTTTGAATACAAGCCTTCAATCTGCGCGGCCAGTCGTCTATCGCAGCACGAACGAGGTCCATGTCAATATCGGCGGCTGCCTTAATCAAGGATGTCTTGAGTGACTCCAAATTGGGATGAGGCTTTGAGCACGCCTTTTCCTCCAAGTGTTGCCATATCTTGTAATCTAACGGATTCAAATCTGGACTGGAGGAGGGCCAGTCTTCGTGCCGGATGAAGTCGATTTCACGCGCCGCCAGCCAGTCTTGTGTGCTCTTCGCTCTATGAGCTGGCGCCGAATCTTGTTGGAATACCCAGTGCCTGTTATTGAACATGGTATGAGAAACAGGTTCCACAAGGTTCGTCAGTACTGTATTTTGATACACAACAACATTCGTTTTTACACCTTTCTCACAAAAATGTACCTCTGTTAAGCCCCAATAAGAAACTCCCAACCATACCATGAGCGAGGATGGAAAATGACCTCGTTGGACACGCGGAATACGGTTGCTCGCTTCTTCACTACTGTGTGCGTACACCTTATCATTTTGTTTGTTGTAGCTCTCTTCTACGGTAAACATTTCTTCATCCGAAAAAAGAATTTCCCGATATTTTTTTCCCGCGTACCGCTTCAACAAAGCGCGGCATCTCTTCAGTCTCAGGTCCATTAGACGAGCATTCAAACGATGTCCTGTTTTTCTTCGATATGCCCGAAGCCCTAAGTCTTCATTTAACACCCTTTTCACCGTGGTTCTGCTTAACCCCATCTGAAGGGCCAACAGTTTCTGCTTACGTTTGGGATTTCTTTGAATTCGTGCCTTCACAGCTTTTATCACTGCTGGAGTCCTAACAGACCGAGGGCGACCACTTCTTGACCTGTCATCTACACTAGAGTCTTCATTGTATCGTTTGATGGTACTTGTTTATCGTATCTTTTGGTTATATTCAAATTTTTCAGTATGTTAAAAATTTGAATTGGCGCGTAACCGCAACGATGCAACGCAATAACTGCAACACGGTCTTCTTTAAGCGTCCACTCCATATTTAAAAATGAGTAAAATTCTAAAAGTATACATTTTTATTTTCATGAACAATTCGAAATTCGAATTCAATAAACTTTTTTGTGGCCAGCATTCTAAAAGAAAAGTTTTTACTGTGTGACAATACTTATGACCTGACTAAGTATATATATATATATATATATATATATATATATATATATATATATATATATATATATATATATATATATATATATATATTATCTGATCAATAACGAGTAGAATAACAAACAAATTAATACAGACGTACATGAATACACTATATTAAAATAAAATAAACAGTGATTTAGATTTTTTTAAATAATATTCAGATGGTTGGTGCAAAAACGAAGATGTAATGCAGACATTTATTTAAAACTTAGATCTAAAGGGAAACCGAAAAATCCTTCCTTTGGAGTCTGTAAGCTAACACAAGAAATAATAATTTCCTAGGTTAAGTTCCTTACATATATTGAATTAAATTATTAAACCGTTGATTATTACGGTTAATGTATTTTATTTGAAACTATGCTGGTTTTACGTCGTAAAGGGTGATATGACCAATGTAATCACAACCATGGGATGCTGAAAATCATGCAAAGTGGAGAAGAAAAGTTGTAAAGCAAACCCCAAGTACTGAGACGGAATTTTGAGTTGTAACCGGGATTTAACGCTAGGATGATAACTGACAATAACATTTTTGGCGTTTACAAAGTTACTTTTTCAGAAGGATGTAACTTATTTCCATATATATGGTGATTATATAGCATCAATATTTTTTTCATCTGTAAGAAATTTTTAGGAGCGTTTTCAAGTCGATAGGCAGCAATTTCCAAGAAGAAGAATGCTCTATTTGTATTTTAATTTGACACTACAAAACGTCGGAGAATATGGCTGAGTAGAAGTTTCGCTGATAAATGGCTTGTCCCAGACACCGACCGCCATGACTGATGGACCGCACTTCTTACATTCGCATTTAGGGAAATAAACTTTTTATTCCGTGGTCGTAATTTGTTTAACGCCTACTTGAAGTTTGAAGTATTTTTGACGGATTATGTTCTTTAAATTATTCTTATAGTACTTACAAACTTTTAAATTTGGTAAGATTAAAAACATAATTTTAGATGAGACATAACTTTATCGACTTGTTTTACTTTTAGGTACTTAAATCTTTTACGCTAATCTATTAAAATTTTTCTTTAATATTATGCCAAGTAATATCTGCCGTTGTGTTATACCCTTAGTTCCCAAAGTTTTCCAGGTGGACCCCAGGGGTCCACGGGAGACTCGACAGGGGTCAACGTTGGCGTGACGAAAAAATGGGGATTCACAATTCATAAGCGCCAGTCCACAAAAATTTATTTGCTTTCGATAGTGAAGAACTAAAATATTGGCTTGACTTCACCTATATGTAGGCAGATAATATTCTAAGAAACTCAGCGACTTTTACTTGTAAACACTTGCAAAGTGCCGCCGCTACCGCCGCCGTTGCCGCCGCCGCTGCCGCCCGCAACGCTTGTTCAGACGTGCAAAGGGACGAAATACGACTTGTGGTGTGTGTGCTTGCAATCTTGCATGGACTTGTTTAATTCTTCACCAATATAAATACGAATGCTAAGGATAAACGATACTCATTGGTTTCCTGAATTTCGAAAAGAAAAGTAAAGTGAATTGTTATTAATGTTTGCCAGTGTTAGAAAAAGTAAGTATTACCTGCCTATTTATTGTACATACTTTTATTTTATGTTGTAATAAGTATATTTGTAATGTTTGGTAGGTAAGTATTAAAAATTAAATACTGAACAGAGTCATTATTAGACAATAAAGGAGAAATATACTATGATTGACCTGCATGATTGTAAATATTTCAGGTTCTTAATGATTACTTAATTAAATATATTTTCATAAATTGTACGCGTCTTTAGGTACCCGTAACGTGCATCAAAGTAATAAATAAAAAATTAAAATCGCGTAGTTTTGATATCAAAATATTATTTACAATTATTTTCTATCAAATTTACAGAAATATATCAAAATATATTTATGAAAAATTGTTTTACATTACATTAAAATCGGTTCAGCTGTATTCATAAGATTCTATTATAGATTAAGATCCATAATAGAATTTTATGCAGCGATTTATTGATTTTAATAATTAGAATCAGTTTACCGTTGGTACTCTGTTTATTTCATTGCAATAATTAATTAGGTAAGCGTACTCTGTTAAAATAGCCATATCTTGTTGTGTAAAACTGCCTTATTATTACTAAAATAAAGGTATTTTTATTTACAGGTAGGTAATTGATACGAAACATGACTGAATCTAATAAGAAATGTCGACAATATAGCGTTGATTAATTAAAATTTAGTTTTCTTTCATCAAAAGCAGACAAGCGATTGCCCATATGTCTTTTATGCAACCTAGTTTTGAGCAATAACTATAAGGAAACCATTGAAGATCATCCTGATAAAATAGGTAATGATTTGAAATATTTTCAAGCATCGAAGGAAAATGTGAAAAGAAATCCAACGTGCACAGTTTAACATCTGAAAGTAACGATAATGGCTTGTGGGCATCTTACAATCTCATTATTTATAGCGAAATCTGGAAAACCGTACACTAATGGAGAACAGTTAATTTTACCCGCTGTTGAAGAGGTTTTAAAAACTGTTCTACTCAAATCTCCATTTGACATACTCAAAAAAATTCCTTTGAGTAACAACACTGTACAAAGACTATTTGATTGATGTAATGAGCTCTTTTTTTTTTTTTGGTCTCGGGGAAAAACCTCTCTTGACGGGTTCCCCCGGCCCGGGGGGACCGAGGGATATGTGGGACTCCGGGAAAGATGTATGGCCATCCGACTACCCACTAAAAAACCCCGCTGTTCTCCTATCGCCTACGCCCGGGCCCACGGATATATGGCCTGCCGATCTCGTGGCCCGGGCCGGCGCCGGCCCGCCCTTTGTCTTGAGGCGGGCCCCTTCTAAAGTGTTGGCGCCAGGGGGCCAGGGTTTCGTCCCCCTGGCGCTCTCCCAACAACTCTAGGAGTTGAGGGGGGCCGCGGAACAGCACGCAGCCCTCACCCTCGCGGCAATAGTGCGGGCGGCGGATCCTCCCCCGAGGGGCCGCCCGCGGCCGCTTTTACGGCGGCCGGAGGTCATTATTTGCCCTCCGGCGCCGCCGACGTGGCCTGCGTTGGCGGGAGGGGAGTGTGGTGGTCGACTCCCGCTCCCGCTCCGCCGCCTCCTTTGCGGACATGACTGCCTCGCAGAAGGAGGCGACGGCCGTCCATCCAGGATCGCCCCCGACCATGGCCAGAACCAGGGCCGGGAGCGACAGGTCCACGCCGATTTGGGCGACGAGGGCGCGGCGCTCCTCGCGCCACGCGGGGCACACGGCGACAGTGTGGTTCACCGTGTCCTCCTCGTCGCCCGCGCCACAGTGGTGGCACCCTGACGTCATCTCCCGCCCTATGCGACACAGGTACCTCCCGAAGCAACCGTGCCCCGAGAGGACCTGCGTCAGGCGGAAGGTCAGGGCGCCGTGGCGCCTTTCCAGCCATTCAGCCAGGACGGGCCTCACCGCTTCGATGGTGGCGAAGCCCGCGCTGGGGTGCGCGAGGCGCTCCTTCCATTCCACCATGAGCACCTCGTCGCGCAGCTCCGCCCGCTTTACCTCCACTTCGCGAGGCGCGGGTCGAGAGCCACGCTCGGCCGCATCCCGGCGCCACTGGTATAATAGCGCCAGGACTCGGGCCTCGAGGTCCCATGGTGGGGATCCGGCCAGCAGGGAGGCCGCTTCGAAGGACACCGTGCGGTATCCCCTTATCGCCCTGACGGCCAGGATGCGCTGCGGCCTGCGAAGCAGCGCTGTCGTTTTGGCCGTCAGGCGATCCGCCCAGATTGGGGCCCCGTAAAGGGCCATCGACCGCACGGTTCCCTCGAAGAGCCTGCGGCACACTGCGCCCGGCCCACCGATATTTGGCAGCAGACGGGAAAATCCCGCCGCCGTCCGAACTAGCCTCGGTGCCAGGCGCTCGAAATGCGCCGCAAAGTCCCATCGCCCGTCGAGCACTAGTCCAAGATAATTCATGGACGGCCCGACGGCGATGCGGACGCCTCCTACCATTATGCTCAGGCCCGGTGGCGGCCTCTGGCGGGGCCCGTAGAATATTACGGCCTCCGTCTTGTTCAAGGCCACCTCCAGGCCTAGTCGCCGGATTCTTGCAAACGTGTGCGCCACCCCAGCCGTGCCCAGAAGGCACGCCTGGCGGGGGCTCCTCCCGCGCGCTGTGACGAGCGTGTCGTCGGCGTAGCAGATAACGCCGACGCCGGGGAGGAGCGCCCCTCTCAGGACCCAGTCGTATGCGATGTTCCACAGCAGGGGGCCCAGGACCGACCCCTGTGGAACACCGCACACGACGTCTCGCCGACTTTGCCCACCCTGGACCGGGTAGACGACGGCACGATCGTCCAAATATGCCCCGACTATGTAACGGAGGTAAGGAGGCACTCGATGGTATTTGAGCGCCTCCCGCACGCAGCTCCACGGCAGGGTGTTGAAGGCGTTGGCGATGTCGAGTGACACCGCCAATAGCACCCCGCCTCTAGCAACCGCGTCCTCCGCCTGGCTCTTCAGACGCGTGATCGCGTCAATAGTGGAGCGCCCCTGGCGGAACCCAAACTGTTCGTCCGCCAGGTTCGGCCCCTCCGTCTCTAGGTGCCGGACGAGGCGGTCTGCGAGGATCCTTTCGAAGATCTTCCCCACCTCGTCCAGCAGCACGATGGGCCGATAGGCGGACGGTGAGTCCGCCGGGCGCCCCTCCTTCGCGATCAGGACCAGCCTCCCCGTCTTCCATCTGCGGGGAAACTGGCCCGATCGCAGACACGCGTCAAAGAGCCTCAATAGTCGGGGCTCCAGGACGTCGTGGGACAGAACCCACGCACGCCCCGGTATGCCGTCGAGGCCGGGGGCAGTGTTCTTGGCCTTCAGCCGCAACATCGCTGCCCCCAGCTCTGCCCGGTCCACATCGGGCACGGGGTCGTCATCCGCGCTGGGGTCCCTCTCATCCCAATGAGGCGGGACCATGGCGGGAGGCGAGTGCTCAGCCCTCGTGGGGAACAGAGCGCCGACAAAACCATCCACCTGGCGCGGGGGGAGACTCTCGGTCAGCGGGGGCGCCCACGGGCGGAGCTTGCCCCGCACCGTTTTGTAGGGTCGCCCCCAAGGATCTTGATCTAAGCTGGCCAAGAGCCCCTCCCACGCTGCCGCCTTCGCCTCGCGGATAGCAAGGTGGAGGTCGTTTCTGGCACTCCGGTACTCCCCGTAGAGCCGAGCCTCCGCGGCCACTCTGTCCGCGTCGCGGCGACTCCGTCTTCGGAGCCTGGTATACTGGCGGTGGGCGTAGTTGCACGCCCTGCGGAGCCGCTCGAGCTCCGCATTCCACCAGTACACCTGGCGCGGGGGTCGATGTGGCCCCCGCCTCGGCATCGCCGCGCCGCAGACGTCTGTCATGAGTGACCGCAGGTTCTCCGCCTCCTCGTCGACGTCATCGGGAGGTACGTCGCCCAGCCTTGACCACGTAGCGACGGTCAAGGCCTCGCGGAAAACCTCCCGATTCATCTTTCCAAGTGTCCAGCGCGGACAGTCACCCAGCGGGGTCACCTGGGCTGGAGGCTCTCGCTGACGGGCGGAGACACTGAACCGGATGTAGCGATGATCCGACAGCGTCTCGACGCCCGTGAGCACCCTCCAGCCTCGCACACGGCGGGCCAGGAGGGCCGACGCGAACGACACGTCGACAATCGACCCCCCCAACTGCCTCACGCACGTGTGCACGTGACCTTGGTTGAGGATCTCCAGACCCCTCTCCACGGCCCAGTCTTCGACCAGCTCACCACGCGCGTCGGTCCGCGGGGAACCCCAGGCCTGAGATTTGGCGTTGAGGTCCCCGAGGACAAGCACGGGGCGCGGGAGGAACCGCTGGACCGCGTTGCCCAACTCCTCCATATACCCTTCAAAGTCGGCGAGACTCCTGTTCGGGGAGAAGTAGCCGCCCACGACCACTATCTCCCCGAATCTGGCCGCGGTAAAACCCCTGCCCCTCATCACTTCCGTGGGGAGCGGGGTACCCGCGGCGGTCCTGGCGTGTATAGCCACCGTGCCGTCTAGGTCCCCGACCCAATCGCCTCGGGTGGGGACGTAATGTAATGAGCTCTGATATTGAAAGCTTTTGGTGTAATTTAAGAAAAGTTTAATAAAGAC
This sequence comes from Malacosoma neustria, assembly GCA_963693495.1. NCBI lineage: Eukaryota > Metazoa > Arthropoda > Insecta > Lepidoptera > Lasiocampidae > Malacosoma > Malacosoma neustria. The sequence goes on along the minus strand of OY856377.1, from coordinate 13,654,083 downwards.
TTATTATTATTATTTGACATATTTGTTCAAATAATTTAATGACATTAACTTACAATTATAAGGGGACAGCCTCAATTAAATAAAAACAAAGGGTTTACATAATAATAAGGGTTAAGGTAAATAAGGGTTTATAATTTATGAAACAAAATATTAATCTGCGCGAATTTTGCCAGTTTTCAAACTTGTCACAGGTAGAATGCCTTGATGAGGATATTCAGACATACTTCAAAATCAGATATGAAGATATTCTGACGATGGAAATACCACCATGGATCATAAATCCATTTAATGAAAAGTGGAGAATGTGATATTACAAGAAGAGCTACTCAAGCTTATCACTAATGAGGAGCTGAAGGTGAAATTTAAAAGAGGGTATCAAACAATTTGGCTGCAGGCAGAAATACCCTCAAAATATTCTGGACTGTGAGGAGTTGCAGGAAAGCTTTTGATAGCGTTTCCCTCGTCATATCTTCTCGGAAAAAGTTTTAGTGTCGTTACAAACTTTTTAGCAAAAAAAAGGAGCAAAATTGAATACCACGAAACGGGGAGATTTGCGGTTATTCCTAACAAAACTGAAGCCAAATATTAATTATTGACTGCTAATCCATCAAGTATATATCCCTCTCATAAAAATTGTGACTATTTTGTGATGTTGCATTTTTGACTTATTTTAATGAAAGCTAAAAAACATGATAACTCAAAAATGGTTCACTTTTGCATAATACATATGGGGTTACAATTATCTCAAATAGTCACCCCTATCACCTCCCAACGAGAATACGTCGAATTACCAATAACCCTATTTTATTACATTCTTACAAGAGCCTATACCCAAATGACACATTATTTCACTAAGTCCCGAAAAAATATCAAGCCAGAACCAATTTTTAAAGATCAACATTAATAAAGAAGGATTAAGAGATGAGAGCTCACCTTAAACTGGTGATGTTCCAACCACGTATGTTAACACAAATGTAATACTTTTCTAAGGCTTTCGTATTACGGAAAGTCAATTTATGCTAATACATACTCAGAAGATGTATTACGTTATTCTATAAAAGTAAGGCAATTGTATTTATTAGGCTATGTTCACATTCATTTTATAGTGATGGAAAGATGTCCTATAACATTTTACGTAAGACCACCTCATTAATTCGTATATATTGTTAAACCATAGACGGTTCTCTGGTGAATGGTTCTTTTTATATTTTGAAGTTTAACCTGCAGTCATATAGATGTCAAACTTGGTCAAATGTTGCTAGATGGTATGGCTCCAAGCAAGGGCGTCGCCACATTATGACTAGGGAGGGGGGGGGGGGAGCAATGAGGCAATATTATGGAGGATAAAAAATATGAACGCCTGGTACAGTCGAAAGCATGAAGCGTTATACTTTGGGAGTCTTTACCTCGATGACGATTGTAATAAGAACGGTTTTAATATCAATGTATTAAACTTCACAAGCCCTCGACAACTCCCTGCCCCCCTTTGGTGACGCCCTTGGCTCCAAGCCTGTCTGGGTGGCAATCATCCCTGCACTTTAATTATGTAACCATAATAACCTTGTTTTGTGTTTTGACATAAGTTACCCAGGTTCCAGTTTCCCTACGCAGCCGGCAACGTAATAGCGGCCATTCATAGGCGACGGTAGTTGCTTACTATCAAGTAAGCCGTCAGCCCATCTGCTGTTCCACAGCAATAAAGAAAAAGTCCAATTTATATTACTTATTGTTACAAGATTTTTATGGTGGTTATAGTATATATATGTATCTTTAAGAGTAGTATGTAGTAGTATGTATCTATCTTTTTTGCATAAGCTTCTCAACAATAGCATAAAGTGTACAAATCTTGTCCAAAACATAAAAATAAACGTGCCTCGTCTGATTCCACGACATGCTATAACGAAAATCTTTTACATCCCCCCGGTTAAAACCAACTTAGGCCTCAGCTGTCCTATCACAAGAATGTGCAATACTTATAATCGTCTTAACTCTAATTTCGAAGATCTCGATATCATTCACAAATCTTATAATTGGTTTAAGGGTAAAGTGTTGAGCTCAGTTGCGACTGTGAAATGATTGATATGCCGGTTCATGTTTCCGCTTATATTTTATATTTTAATGTATTTCATTGCTTTAATTCTTTTTACATTTTTTTTTGTTTTGTTTTTATTAATCTTGATAATACCAAATTGATTCATGTTTGACTGTGTTAGTACTTGACATTATAATTGTGACTATGTATAATATCGACTTTAATTAAATTATTACTCGATTGACGACATTTGTATTGTAAATGCTGTGCACTCCTATAATGGGTCCACACATCAGAACATTTATATTAAATGATTTGTAATGTGACTTAATAATGTGTATACTGTTGGTGTGCCATAAAAAAATAAATAAATAAATAAGAGACTCCTCTTAATCTAATCTAAGGTTGTCTGGAAGACAGTTATTAACAAAAAGGTCTATGTTATTACAACTTTATAAATACTGTCGGTAAATTTTAAGAAAAAGTGTTTTCTATTTTATTCTATTCTGTAACTGCATACACACCAATAACTTTAACGCACAAATAAATTGTTATAAAAGCAACACAAACCCCGTGAAATTCGCTGGAAAAGCAATAACATTTCAAACTGTTCAGAACTAGGGGGATATCGTTAACTAATGGAATAGCCTTGCACGGCAAATGCTTGTTTGAGTACACTCGATACGGTATTTCGGTGCATGGGCCCCAGATGTATGCTTGCTCAGGAATTAAATACCCGTTTGTTCTCGATATTACTTATTGAGGCATTACAAAATTAATTTTGTTTCTTGTTTACATTTCCAGTTTTCCTGAAATAAAGTTTTGGGTATCCTAACCTAAACAGATATTAATTAAATAGAGAAAATATTGTAGGATCTAGAATCTTTCTTATATCAAAAATACAAACAGGTTTTAATGTAATTTGCTACGGAAATATTTTCCAAAAACAAAGAAAATAGAGTGCGTAAAAGTCTGGTAATCAAATAAGAATTTATCTATAACGTGCATGTCTTAGCAGTTTTTCTTGCCTCATTTTTCTTGCATCCTAACAATACACCGAACTTAAAATGCGCATCACTTTGGAGAATTGGACAGACGGAGTTACAATTAATGGCTGTAAAATTGATAATCTGCGCCAGAGATGTTATGGAGCTCCGTAACCGTAACCGAAACTATCGGATATCCGAAATAATTGCATATCCGTAACCTTATCCGAAACCGATATAATTTTATTCCTATATCCAAATCCGTATCCAGATCCGAAATATCATATCCACAATATCCCTGGTCTAAATAAAATGACAAGTTTCGATATATTTGTGTCATTTCGTGTTTATATTTTACTTCAATCTAATATCCGTAACCGAAACTATCTGAAACTAACGGATAATCCGAAATAATAGCATATCCGTAACCTTATCCGAAACCGATATAATTTTATTCCTATATCCATATCCGTATCCAGATCCGAAATATCATATCCATAACATCCCTGGTGTAAATAAAACGACAATTTTCGATATATTTGTGTCATTTTGTGTTTATATTTTACTTCAATCTAATATCCGTAACCGAAACTATCTGAAACTAACGGATAATCCGAAATAATTGCATATCCGTAACCTTATCCGAAACCGATATAATTTTATTCCTATATCCATATCCGTATCCAGATCCGAAATATCATATCCACAATATCCCTGGTCTAAATAAAATTACAAGTTTCGATATATTTGTGTCATTTCGTGTTTATATTTTACTTCAATCTAATATCCGTAACCGAAACTATCTGAAACTAACGGATAATCCGAAATAATTGCATATCCGTAACCTTATCCGAAACCAATATAATTTTATTCCTATATCCATATCCGTATCCAGATCCGAAATATCATATCCACAATATCCCTGGTCTAAATAAAATGACAAGTTTCGATATATTTGTGTCATTTCGTGTTTATATTTTACTTCAATCTAATATCCGTAACCGAAACTATCTGAAACTAACGGATAATCCGAAATAATAGCATATCCGTAACCTTATCCGAAACCGATATAATTTTATTCCTATATCCATATCCGTATCCAGATCCGAAATATCATATCCATAACAACCCTGGTGTAAATAAAACGACAAGTTTCGATATATTTGTGTCATCTTGTGTTTATATTTTACTTCAATCTAATATCCGTAACCGAAACTATCCGAAACTAACGCATAATCCGAAATAATTGCATATCCGTAACCTTATCCGAAACCGATATAATTTTATTCCTATATCTATATCCGTATCCAGATCCGAAATATCATATACATAACATCCCTGATCTGCGCTATGCTAATGACATCACTTTGTTTGCAACTAGTGCTCGTCATATGGAAGAACTGCTTCGTAAAATGGAGCGAGTGAGCTTAGAGTTTGGATTAAAGATAAGTCGGAGTAAAACCAAGATGATTGTGGACCGTGCCAACGATAACTCGCCACAAATCACTGAAATAGCGAACTGTAAAGTAGTGCAATCATACATCAAATAATGGGGGCTGCATTGACGAAATAAAGAGACGTATGGCTCTTCTTTTTTCTTCCTCCATTTGGATTGCAGCTGTTTGCGTTTTTCTAAAGTTTCCTTAGAGTGGTCCTCTTTAACATAAATATTTGTTGGGAGATTCGATTTATTTTTGAGTACAAGATGTTATTTTCCATTGTGTTGTTAATGAGACAAATATATTCAAATTTTTTTCATCGTACACCGTGGGTAATCTTAGCGGTAAAACCGACAAAATGTAGTTTGTAAGGAGCTTAAGCTAAATCATTAAATGGTTGGAAAGGCGCCACGGCGCCCTGACCTTCCGCCTGACGCAGGTCCTCTCGGGGCACGGTTGCTTCGGGAGGTACCTGTGTCGCATAGGGCGGGAGATGACGTCGGGGTGCCACCACTGTGGCGCGGGCGACGAGGAGGACACGGTTGACCACACTGTCGCCGTGTGCCCTGCGTGGCGCGAGGAGCGCTGCGCCCTCGTCGTCCAAATCGGCGTGGACCTGTCGCTCCCGGCCTTGGTTCTGTCCATGGTCGGGGGCGATCCTGGATGGAAGGCCGTCGCCTCCTTCTGCGAGGCAGTCATGTCCGCAAAGGAGGCGGCGGAGCGGGAGCGGGAGTCGACCACCACACTCCCCTCCCGCCAACGCAGGCCACGTCGGCGGCGCCGGAGGTCAAGTACCGACCTCCGGCCGCCGTAAAAAGCGGCCGCGGGCGGCCCCTCGGGAGAGAATCCGCCGCCCGCACTTTTGCCGCGAGGGTGAGGGCTGCGTGCTGTTCCGCGGCCCCCCTCAACTCCTAGAGTTATTAGGAGAGCGCCGGGGGGACGAAACCCTGACCCCCTGGCGCCAACACTTTAGAAGGGGCCCGCCTCAAGACAAAGGGTGGGCCGGCGCCGGCCCGGGCCACGAGATCGGCAGGCCATATATCCGTGGGCCCGGGCGTAGGCGATAGGAGAACAGCGGGGTTTTTTAGTGGGTAGTCGGATGGCCAAACATCTTTCCCGGAGTCCCACATATCCCTCGGTCCCCCCGGGCCGGGGGAACCCGTCAAGAGAGGTTTTTCCCCGAGACCAAAAAAAAATCAATAATATTAAATTAAAATGTCCATTACTCTTAAATCCAGTTTATTATTAATTTAAATTAAAAATCTGTTTTCAACAGACAATAAGCTTTTTCGAGATTCTCACAAGTTAGGTATAAATTAATTTTTCCACTTCTCAAAAGAGTCTTTAAGCGAAACTAATTTCATTTTAAGTCTATATTAACTGTTCTCATAAACATAATTAAATTTCTAACTGAAAGTTACAAGGGACTAATTTTGAGAAATTAATTATCAAAGACATTCTCTAAACTTTTTAGTTTTTATTTTTTTATGATATTATATTTGCGCAATAAATATGCTTAAATTAATTTTAAAACTACACTATATTACAAAAAAAGAACACGATAACTGTAAACAATATTCCAAATCGCCTTCGGCCGGAAACATTCCCAAAACGCTGGCTGCATTACCACGTTGGATGGCAACACTTATCTTTACAAATATTGCATTACAGCAATGACAAACTAAACCTCAATCTGTATCGTTATTAAATGTTTATGTATTTTTGACTATCAGCTTTTACACGTCGGAACGCTTGCGGGGCTTGCGGGTTCGATTCCCATCCCGTTCTATTCAAGTTTGGATATTTATACATAATATATATTTATTTACATAATAAAAATATATGAGTAGTCACAATACAAGCGCATTGCTGATTTGTTTGAAGAAAAAATAAATAATTATAGAATATCTTATTAACAATGATATTTTTGACTTAAATAAATAATATAAAAATATATACAAATAAAAGTGATGAATATAAATAGTACAAATATATAATATAATTAAAATGATGTAAAACAAGCGCTTTTCCTGCCGACAAACTACGGTGGAGTTTGGTGGGACTACTGCAATTATATTAATTTGTATCATTTAAAGATTAAATAAAGTAAAAATAAAAACTATATGACGGTGCGTCAATTGTCACAGTATAAAGTTTGCTTCACATAATTTTGGACACCTTCTATCAAACATAAATCAATTCTTACTATCCAATTATGCATTAAATATATTCTATATTGACCATTTTAATTAATTAATTAAATTACAATAGAAAAGTCAAGGAACGGCTATAAAAATGTGCAATAATCATGGATATATGGGTTTAATTAGTAAAGCATAGACAAATTAAATTTGTTCAATGCAAAAATATTTTATTTATTTGTGCGTCAATTAAGTGGAAATGAAGTTTGAATCAACTTTACAAAAGCTTAACGAAGCCTTTGTAACAGTTGTTTTGGGTATAGATGAAAATAATATGCAGAAATCAAACCCTTTTTTATATATAACAATGCAAAAGTAGACCGATGTAGGTCACACTTTCACGTAACTCAGAATCGTATAGCTTGTTAAAAATGTGCGAGTGGGCTCGAAATGGCGTCTGAGCCGAGCCCTTGGCGATTAAGTAGGCCGATCGGATTGTGGGGTGCGATCCGCGATGGTGCGCACCGATAGGGCACGCGGACCCATTCCCGCTCACTTGGCTCCAAGCCATAAACTTGAGGTTTACGCAGACGAACTACATTAAATTAATAAATCATCTCGAGATTTTATATGTTACAGTAGAACCTGTTTATATTGACCAACAGCTTAATATGAAGTAACTACACAGCGAAGTTTAGTTTACATATAAAATTCTTTATAATAAAGTCAATAATCAAGTCAAGTAATATAATGACAATAATAGCTTCGCTTATAGTGACATGTCGCTTATTAGGACCCATTTATAATAAATTATGTCCGGTTATAGTGGCCGAAATGATTCCTAACACCTTCCTAAGCTAATAAGCAATGCAGAAGGTATGGTCAAGGAAGAACCATTACCTACGGCAGAAGAGGCATTATATGCTGCAGAATTATTATCAAAATCAAAAATATTTATAGCAATAATGATAATTAGATCATGGCAATGCCTTCTTTACATAGTATTAGAGACTATTATTACAACACAATAAGTAAAAAAGAAAAGCAGACAAATTATTTCCTATGTAAAAAAATAAAAAACATAATTTACTTACATATTACGTAATTGTTTACATATTTTGATTTAATATGATGTGTTTTTCTCTATTAAAATAAATACACACACATATATACACATACATACATACATAGATACATACGTACATACATGTAACAATATATATAATATAAACAATAATATATAACAAAAACAAGAGGCTGTTTATTTTCTTCAAAATGCTTTGTCTTTTAAATTTTCATCCACTAACTATCAGAGAAGCAAAATTAAAATTAAACGAATGACTACTTACCTTAGACTACCACAAAACAGAAACTGTGGTACGATAGTTTTATAGAACACACAGATAACACACTCGCATGCACTCAGATTAGCTCATTCATACACACTCACTCAGACACACGCACGCACACACACACACACATACACACATGCACACGCACTCTAATTATATGTTTACGTTTTTATAATTTTTGTAAAATATTTGAACAACTATGGGCACTAGCTTCTGTAACACAGACTTTGGTCTAGCTCAGAAGCCAGGGTAAAAAAAATTGTTTTATGTAGATTACTGTATATTTTGCAAATAAACTAATAAACTTTGTATGACGTCCGCTTAGTATGACGTGTTTGTTATTTCCCTACTAGAACATATTTATAAGAGCAACATTAAAATTTTCATTGGTGTCGATTAACAAGATTACCAATACCATAAAACTCTATCCTAAGAATCAAAATAATTATATTATTAAAAAAAAACTGGGCTGTGATAAATCCTATCTGTACCTCTAGGTTTCAGTGTAATATTAATTTTTACCTTGTTAAACAGCGAATGAGAATCTCACGCAGGATTTACTTTTGGGTTGGGTTGGTCATTCTAAATGAAAAATAACATTAACATTATTTTCTGGAACTCACTAACACATACGTCACTTACTATTTTTAAAACTAAAATAAGATAAATTTATGTATCACTTTCATGTAGTTCGTCATAAAATCTTAGTAGAATACAATTGCCCACATTCCCATTAGCCGTGGCTTTATGTGACGTATCTACAGAACAGAGTAAATAATAATGTCAACTGTACATATAGCAGCGTACGACGTACTTTTATCTGTTTATGCTTAATGAATTATTTAGATTTTAATATTTATTATGATTTCTTTTATAAATTTATTCTGACGTCATTAAAACGCATTTACACAAATTTTAGGTGAACGTTTTTGGCAATCGAGAAGAAAAGAAAAAGTAACAAATCAATTAAAATCAATATAGAGCGCCAAAAACCTCATCTGCATAAAATTTGTGGAACATTGGAAGACAGCTTTCAAAATGTAGACTAATATAGACTAGTTATGCCGCCTCCGCCGGACCCAGCAAGAGGGGTAGGCATAAAAAGTGTTACCAATAAACTGACTAACTGGGATTCCGAAGACCGTGCGAAGTGGAGAACAAAAAGTCGGATACTAACCCTGGGCACCGAAGCGAAGGTTTGGGTTACAGCCGGGAATTAACTCTAAGATGATGATGAAAGACGGATATCCTGCTGTTCGAATTTACAGACACGTCCGACTAAGAAAAAATATAAAGAACTTTTATGAAATTGCAAAATTTATTAATCGTTGGGACTGGGTTGTAGCAATAACTTTTATTGCCAGCAGTGCTACTACGTGCTGTCGTAGCAAACTAGAATTCTCGGACTTACATTGTAGCATTGTCGTAACTACTACAAATATACTGCAATACTACGATAATTGGTCATGATTGTTCGTCTAGATCTGATGATTTTTATGAAAAGATATTTACGTTTTCACTGGTTTTAAGAAAGTTACGAGCTAAGTAAATGTTTTGAAATTGATGTTATTAAACTCTTATATTAGAAAAATCCTGCAAATAGACCGAAATAGTAATATAATTTTTCTACGTGCAGGCGCGGAATAAGAACTGACAGGCCGAGCCTAGTACTAACAATACTAGAATAATATTTACATATTCTGGTGTATTGCAAGATATACCTAGTCAGGTCATAAATTCTGTCACATGTTTAATGTAAAATAATTGTAACAAGTTTATTAATTATGTAACCATTCATATACCAAAATGAACTTAACAAAACATAGATTCTTATGATATTAAAGTTTATTCAAAATGACCTCCGTGATTTTGAATACAAGCCTTCAATCTGCGCGGCCAGTCGTCTATCGCAGCACGAACGAGGTCCATGTCAATATCGGCGGCTGCCTTAATCAAGGATGTCTTGAGTGACTCCAAATTGGGATGAGGCTTTGAGCACGCCTTTTCCTCCAAGTGTTGCCATATCTTGTAATCTAACGGATTCAAATCTGGACTGGAGGAGGGCCAGTCTTCGTGCCGGATGAAGTCGATTTCACGCGCCGCCAGCCAGTCTTGTGTGCTCTTCGCTCTATGAGCTGGCGCCGAATCTTGTTGGAATACCCAGTGCCTGTTATTGAACATGGTATGAGAAACAGGTTCCACAAGGTTCGTCAGGACTGTATTTTGATACACAACAGCATTCGTTTTTACACCTTTCTCACAAAAATGTACCTCTGTTAAGCCCCAATAAGAAACTCCCAACCATACCATGAGCGAGGATGGAAAATGACCTCGTTGGACACGCGGAATACGGTTGCTCGCTTCTTCACTACTGTGTGCGTACACCTTATCATTTTGTTTGTTGTAGCTCTCTTCTACGGTAAACATTTTTTCATCCGAAAAAAGAATTTCCCGATATTTTTTTCCCGCGTACCGCTTCAACAAAGCGCGGCATCTCTTCAGTCTCAGGTCCATTAGACGAGCATTCAAACGATGTCCTGTTTTTCTTCGATATGCCCGAAGCCCTAAGTCTTCATTTAACACCCTTTTCACCGTGGTTGTGCTTAACCCCATCTGAAGGGCCAACAGTTTCTGCTTACGTTTGGGATTTCTTTGAATTCGTGCCTTCACAGCTTTTATCACTGCTGGAGTCCTAACAGACCGAGGGCGACCACTTCTTGACCTGTCATCTACACTAGAGTCTTCATTGTATCGTTTGATGGTACGATAAACGAATCTTTTGGTAATATTCAAATTTTTCAGTATGTTAAAAATTTGAATTGCCGCGTAACCGCAACGATGCAACGCAATAACTTCTTTAAGCGTCCACTCCATATTTAAAAATGAGTAAAATTCTAAAAGTTATACATTTTTATTTTCATGAACAATTCGAAATTCTAATTCAATAAACTTTTTTGTGGCCAGCATTCTAAAAGAAAAGTTTTTACTGTGTGACAATACTTATGACTTGACTAGGTACATATATATTCTCTAATTAATATTATTAATGTATATTCGTAAATCTTATAAAGGTTTTCTTAATATTAAACTGGCATTAAATATGTCAATAATAAATCTAAAGTCCATTTATTAAACTATTTATTTATCCTCTCTATTTTTTTAATAATATACATACACACAATATATTAAAGATACAGTGTTCAATAAAAAGTGATAATGATTATAACGCAATTATCCTTTATCAAATGTTATTTATTTTTTGACGTAGTCACCTTTCAGGTTTATACACTTTGTATATCTAAATAGATTATATAATAAGCTAAAATTCCCTTTTAAAAAATATTCTTCTTGGCCACTTAAAAAACTGTTACCACGACGACTACTGCGTTATCATCTTCAAATTTATGGCTCCTGAGATGTTCTTTTAACTGGAAATAGGTAGAAATCACTAGGAGGTAAGTCCAGTGAATATGGAGGATATTCCATCAATTCGAAGCCATCTTCGTGGATGGCAGCCATCGCAAATTTGGAATTGTGATCTTGGTGAAACAAAAAAAAAAACTTTAGCGAGTTTGCCACGCTGTTGCTTGCGTATTTCTTCACGCAACTTTATAATTTATCCTGCGTACAAAGTCCCCAAAATAGTGGCTTTACGATTGAGGAATTCGATCATTACCACCCTTTAGCTTTTCCACAAAAAACAGCCCATGATCTTACCGGCAGATGGAATTGCCTTAAATTTCTTCGGAGTTGGAGATGACGGTCTCTTCCAAGTCATGGACTGTTTTTTTTATTGTTTCCAGGTCATAATGGTGAAGCCATGTTTCGTCCATAGTTATAAACTGAGCCAAAAATCGGTCAAGATCTTTTTGTAACAAGCCCAAACAGCTTTGTGAAATTTTCAGTCTCGCATGTTTCTGCGCGTTAGAAAGCATTCTGGGCACCCAGCGCACTGGCGCTTTTTTCATACCCAAATGGTTGTGTATAACATACGGAGACTTTCTATAGAAATCTTCATTTCTTCTGTTATAAAACAAACAGTAACACGACGATCCGCCAAGATAATGTTTTCTACTTTTTTAATCATTTATTCATTCACTACCGATTAGGGTATTCCGTGAGGAGGTCGTCGTTAATGGAAGTTCTTCCTCGCTTGAACTCTGCACACCAACGCGCAACAGTAGAATATGGAGGAACATGAACCCCTAATGTTGCTATCAAGTCTTTATTTGCCAGCCTCGTTATAACTTTTTTCAAGAAGAGATATTTTATTACCGCGTAAACTTTAATTTTATCCATTTTTAAGAACACGCCGACACGACGCATAGAAATGACCTCTACTTTTATAAAACAAAATAGAATTGTTTGTTTTTTTATTATTATTATATATAATGCCTGAACTATACTTGCCAGTATTAATTTTTTTTCTTTCTAAGGAGAATGTATCGCATTATCACTATTTATTGAACACCCTTCGTAGGGTAAATACAAATTACTGCCATACACATTTTTATATTGACTGTCTTTAAAAAATATAATTTTGCTATGGATAATTTTAAAAAACGCGAGTATCATTAACGACCGAGCATTAATATCCAATCCACCTAATTGCGGATTTTCTGTCCCAAAAACATTTGCGGAGATCGTAAAAAAATATGACAGCAGTAAAAAGCGAATTGTCCCAGCTCAACTTCAATCTATTCCACGATATTTATATTGTAAGTAAAATTATGCTCACTAAGGACCAAAACATAGTAATATGTATTTAATTAATTAACTTCAAATTTTATCTCGTAAAAGCGTTTCATTCCGTGCAGGGGCAGAGTAAGAATACTACCCTTGAAGCCGGGGTTGGCCTTACATAAAAGGCGACAAAACAACCCTAGCTACTTGGTGGGGTCTCAAGCCCTGGATGGCGACCATCATTGGTCTAAAAATATGACGACATAATAATCTTATGTTGTGTTCTGGCATAAGTGACCCAGTCTTCTGTACCCCTATGGGACAGCAGCATGTTTGCGGTATCCCTAGCGTTGCAAACTTCCATAGAGACGGCAACTGCTTATTATTAAGTGAGCCTGTCTGCTATTCCTCAGCAATATATTAGCCAACTAAATGCACCACTTATCGAATTATAATAATTAAAATAAATAAAAAATATATTGGGACTATCCAGTGCCACCTGCCTAGAACTGGAAGGTCTCAAGTCTCAATATACGATGGGACTCTCTGTCTATGCTCTAAGTACCATAGAACTTGTGTTATGGGTATTAGACAATCAATATACTATGTATATATTGCACTTTTCTTTTTTTGTATATAAATATATAATACATCACCTAGACGCGAGACAGTCATTTGAGGTCGGTCGAGGAGGTCGAATTGAATGTAATTACTGTATGAAGACATAAATATATTTAAATAAAAAACGTCATTTAGTGAACTTATAAAATAGCTGAGTTTGGGAGCTGCTACACAAAATTTATTGGAACAATTCACAACCATATAATTCGTTTAACCACATATATATTTTTGTGTCTCTTTATAAAATAACTAGTTAAGAAAAAACGCCGATACGGAAAGCAAGCTGTAACAATATTCATCGGATTTTGAAAAAAAAAGCTTCGACCCCAAACAGAATGCAAAGCTTTAAAAGAAACGTTTATCCTCATACCAAATATATTTGACCTTCTTACATTTTCACAGGTCCGTAATTTTAATCTTGGACATTGAACAATTACTATAAAATTACTGCACTCATATACACAAAATTTAACTTGTAGGATGGCTAATCTGATGATAATGACTTTGACCAAATTGACTGCATTGGCTTGGTGACTAGTTCCTTTATGACACCAAAATACCGGTCAAGTTAAAAAGAAATGTCTAAAAGATCATCATTAGGCAATACAAATAGGAACTGCATGTTACGGAGATGAAATTGCATAGTGGACGTGTGCAGTGATAAGAAATGCTGGAACTGACGTATCCACGTCAGGTTTGATATTTTTGACATGAAGACATCTACGCCTTTCTGCTTGACTAATTTTTTTAAATTTTATACTATATTGTTATACTATATAATCACACCTCTTTCCCGTAAGGGTAGGCAGAAACCACTTCTTTCCACTTGCTACGATCCTTACATACTTGTTTCGCTTCGTCCACTTTCATTATTCCCTTCATACATGCCCTTCGGTTTAGGGTACTCTCGACCTGGCCTTTTTTCAAGACGTCCCTGATCTGGTCTCGAAACGTCCGCCTAGGTCTACCCCTTCCAACACTTCCATTCACACTCGCCTTATACACTTTTTTCATTTTAATTTTCTTTTAATTTCTTCATCTACTATATTTAGAAATTATAAACAGTTAAGTTTTAATTTTCTATGCCATTAGTTGCCGAAACATGATACGTTTTGTAACATCTTTCTGATAAAAAATTTGATTGAAACACGTGTAGGGGATGAAAAGAGTGGAAAATATTCTTGGTCACGATGCGGAAGTTTGACTTGCAACAAAATAAATAAATATTTTAAAGTAGTATCAAAATAACCTTGCTTAGATTTTGTGTTAACCAAGATGAAATTCTTTATTAATATATAGTAAAATAAATAAAATAATAATAAATATAGAGTATTATGAAGTAATAAGATAAGACTTAAAATCTTCGAACGAGTTAAATCGAAACAATAGTAAAACTTAGTTTACTTTTTTTACCTAAAGAAATAAAACATTTTATAATATCCTACAAGTATTTAATTGTCTAAAATGATTTTACTACTTCGTTTCACTCTGCGATTTACTGGAATTGTTAATTAATTTATTCATCCATGTAACTTAGTAAATAGAGAAACACATAAGTTGATTGAAACTTGAATTGATACAAGATTATAAACATCGTAAACTGCTCCTCAACTGGATGTAATGGCCAATGTTTAGTGAATATATTAACTGTTGTTAAACTTACATGAACAACTTTGGAACTTAGGGATTAAAGGGTTACGTAATATAGCTATTTATAAAGTTAAGAGAGTAAGCTAGTCCTAGAGTGTAGACCGCGCGTTGGCAAACGTAGTGTAGGACGCCCTCCAGCCCGGTGGACTGATGACATTAAAAAGGTATCGGGTTTTATGGCGTGATCTTGAGGAGGCCTTTATCCAGCAGTGAACGACGTAAGGCTGTTGATTGATTGATTGATTGATTGGAGAGACATTCTTTTTTTTTCTTTACAGGAAACTGAATTACTAATAATGCACTGTATCCCCGGAGGAAACCGGACGTAGTTATGTGCGCCTCACTAAACTCACTATTCTCTTAATGCGGGCCAAAATGTGACAGTAACGGTATATGAAGTAAAATTCAGGTTGCTTTAGCCTTATGTGGAAGGTCATATGATAGACTTTTGTCATTACTCTTCAGCATCTTTTTGCAGTATTTCGTTACCCTCAATGCCAACCAATATCAGATATGATTCCTTTAGATAACTCATAATTAACAAACTGTTCGTACACTATTCGGTTTTCTTTATGAGGTGGGGTGGTCGCAGGGGAGTGGCAGAAAAAATGAAAAAATTCAACTACTTCCGTTGTCGATCTGTTCGAGAAAAGCAATTGTCACGACAAGACATGGAAGCAAGAAAATACTCAGGTTGCCAAACATAATATCATCATCAAATGAAGTTAACTTTAAACGTTATCAGATTAAAAAGCATATAATAAAAATGTGTAGACACAAATAAATAAACACAAACGTTTACACCTAGTAAAAATATTACAAATATATTAAATATAAAAAAAAAATTGTTTACGTAGAAAAATAATCCTTCTTACATTTATTTACTTACGTCAAAAAGAAAATTCTTATCTCGACTCGAAATGAAGTAAATCTTTCAAAAGCAAAACGAAAAGGAGATAATCTGATAATGGTACACGAGTTTTTTGAAATATTTAATAGCTACCTCATAACGAAACTCCATAAATCCTCTAGAGTAACAACATTAAAGATTGGACGTAGTTGAATCCTAAATATACATGAATAATGAAAATCTAATTTCAAAGCGAATTGGGATTAGTGATTCGGGGTTGTGTCGTTGCAACGATTGGATGCAAGCAAATTGCTTGTTTCAATTAAATACTAAACGTCTGTTCACATCACTGTTCGTAAATTAAGTTTTTTGATGCATTAGATACAGCATAACTATATAATATGACCAATATTCGTGTTGTCCGTTTGATTCAAATTTAGAACCAATGATATTAAGAACGCTAACATCTTTAAGATAAAAAGCTAGTTGGCTACATTATACATTTTTATTTTCATATTTGTATGGATATAATTTCCATTGATTTCCATATTTATTATCTGCAAGTAAAGGTAAATTAGATGTTTGTATAAAACTCACAAAAATATTTTCCTTTAGTGCATAGGTTTACCTGAAAAAAATATCTGAATCTGTGTTACAAAATATACGACCTCCGTGGCGTAACGGTTTGCATGTCACGGATTTGTTTCCTGTCCCGTGGTGTTTTTATATAAGTATATCAGTTGTATAGTACTCATATCTCAAGTGCTATACATACTTTGGCACTAGATGGCGCTTTGTGAACTGTCTCTGTAAATTTATTTATTTATATTGTTGAATTACTAAATCCAGATGCATGATATTACATTTTATATACTCAATCTAACATATAAAGTTAAATTAAATTTATGATAGTAAACAAGCTTAAGACTAATTTCCAATAAATCATCTGTTCCAGACACGAGTAATAAATAGCTATCCGAATAGATGGTTCTTAGATTTGTTTTTTTACAGGAAATGTTAACTCAAATCCTAGAAGTATTCGGTAAAGAAATCCCTCGATATTCTTATTTCCTTTCTGTACAATGATGAAATTAAATAGTTTGACCAAAACTACTCATATTATTAGAGCATTTTAGATATATTTAACTACGATCAGGTTAGCGTATCTGAACGTTTTCATTCAAATCTAGTTTATGCATCTTCAGATGTTATCAAGACCAAGGCATTTAATATTTAAATTACGCAACCTAAATTTCCGCTTCAGGGCCCGGGGTCCGCTTTCCAAATTTTTCTAATCCACTTCGCATGATCTTCAGCATCCCTGATAGTGAGCCCATTGGCACGTATATCACTCTTTATGAAATCAAGCCAGCAGGCCCCGGCGGAGGCGGTATGGCCATCCGGTTGCGTAAAACGTGGCCATACTAGCGGAGCCGACACTCCTGCAATTTATCCGCAATGTCACGGACATGAAGTCTGCTGCGAATGCGGAAGTTTCTAACGCGGTCCTTCTGCGTCACTCCACACATCTACCGCAGCATATTCATTTCCGTGACACAAAGTACCTGCTTGTGTTGCTCTAGCACCGGCCAGGCTTCACAGCCAAATAAAAGGACAGGCCTAATGATGGTCTTATAAACCTGTCTCTTCAACTTAACCGGCATCTTAAGTTTCCAAATGATACCAGTCACCTCAAGCCATTAGGTCCACGCGGCAGCGATGCGTGCCTTGAAGTCGCAATCAATGTCACCAGACGCGTGAAATACAAATCCCAGGTATTTTACCTGGTCCGTGCGCTCGACCGTGTTGCCGTCTATGCGTACGGGTGTAGGATCTGTGGAGTTCTCACCGTTCTCAAGCGACTCCTTCCACGCCATCACGCGTCACACCAGCCTACCCCTGTCCGAATCTGCCAGCGTGATATCATCAGCATACATGAGCAGCCACGGGAGCTGCTCATGTGTTTTTAATGCTGTCTGACAGTACGTCTAATACCACGCTGAATAGAAACGGACAAAGGATGGATCCGTAGTGCACCCCGACGGTGATGGGGAAAGGTTTTGTGTCGCCAACAGCGGTCCAAACTATGGAATCGGAGTCGCTGTATATGTCCCGGATAATGTCATAAGTCTCTGGAACCCCTTTAGACCGCAGTGCCCACCAGATCATCACCCGAGGAATACAGTAGAAGGCATTCTGCATGTCCAGAAACAGACAATATTCCATATCTACAATGCAATATTCTTCGTCCTGTATTTCTCTGTGATAATCCTTAGGGCAAAAACAGGGTCCATGGTCTCATGACCTGGGGAAAACCCATAGTGACATTCCGAGATAGGTCACTCCTGTCGAATCCGAGAGTCGAGAGCTTCATTATGTGGGACATGACCTTTTTACCACGCTAGTTACCGCACTTCTGCACCGATCCATTGCCTTTGAAGACTGGAGTATAATACTCAACCTTCATTGGTGAGTGATCGTACAGGTGAGGAGTGTCTGGTTAAAAAGGTTGGTTAAGATGCCCACACCACGAGAGCCTATCACCTTCCAGGCTTCGATGGAGACTCCATCCTCCGACAGCTTTTTAATTTTTCATGCAGCGAAGACAATTCTGGACTTCTGCAGGCGTTACCGGTGGCACTAATGCTTGATTTGGAGGAAGATCTGGCGGCGGCACCTCTTTATGCTGCTTGTGCAGCAGCTCATGGAAATACGAGCGCCATCTCTCCTTTACCGCGAAGTCCTCGCATAACAAGTTGCCCCGGGGACTTGTACATAGCGGCACTTGGAGATATCCTGTTTTGAACCTGGAGTGCGCCAACTTATATATGAGCTTCTGCCCTTCAGACGATTCCAACTTATCGTACCGTATCGTATCGTGGTTATAAGTGGTCTCGTCTGGCTCTGGCTCTAGCTTTCTTAGTAGCGCACTTGGCAGCTCTGTATCCGTCAGGATCTTCAGGAGATCTGGATCTTACCATTTCTTCAAGATGGGTTTTTTTCGACCTGGTCTCCCTCTGGACTGTGTTGTTCCATCACCAAGTTTCCTTGTCACACTTACATCCATTAGAATCGCCAAGCACCTCCCTCGCCAACCTAAAGATAGCCGCCTGAATCTTGTCCTAGTAAGCCTGAACTGGTTCCCCCGTACCACTGGCGCACTTGTCACCGACGGCTAAGGCGTATTCCAGTGACGTGATTTCAACAAGCAGCCACTACTTGATTCGGTGGTGAAAGCGCTTGGCATGCGTGTCTTTAGGCTTAGCGCAGAGGTTCATGACAAGGAGAAGATGTTATGCAGTTAGACTCTTACAGAGTATGACCTTGCAGTTGGCAACTTTGCTGATGTGGTGTCTCCTAGTGAGTAGGAAGTCGATTTGGATAGTATTCCTCCCGCTCTTGTAGGTGATAAGATGTTCAGGTCTCTTTTTGAAATACATTGTTCACAATTACTATTTTATCATTTGTCTGGTTTTTGTTTTTATGGGAGCAACTGCCATCCGACCTCCCAACCTCTAAAAGAAAATCTAGAGTGTCCTTCCCTCGTTGCATGTAAGCTGGCAGAAGGAGTAACTCATCAGTCATCTTTTACGACTCTCTTGGGATGATTTGTGGTGGCCCTATTCTTTCATCGTTCGGGACCACACGGCTAAATATTTAATATATTTTATAAATATTAAAATGACATAATGTGATGACGCGTTGATGACTCGTGTTTCATTACACCGTAGAATACATTTCATACAAAATATTATTCATTTATAATTATTTTGATGTATTTTTTTGTTAATATAGTGTATTTAGTTTTACTAATGAATTTCACACAGGTGAAGCTGCCGGTTTATCCATTTTAAACCACCAAGTTCAGTCCCATTTTACAAAATTAGGCCTTTTTATGCTTCCCACCACTACGGTACGCGAGCCAGTGTTTATTTATTCAACCGTCGGTGGATTCTACAGAAACGTAAAACTGCGGTACGTTTCTGCAGCAGAACTATAACTGCTCACGTAGCCAGGCCATACCACTTCTGCATATCGTTCTCTATGTTACTTTGGTTTCTTTTGAATGTCCTCAATGCAATTGGCATATATTTATAATTTACATTTCGATCAGTTAAAGACAGTATAGATAAACACCCAGACGCGAGACGGGTATCGAGCCCGCAACCACCGCAAGCATATTGAACCCGCTACGTCACGGAGGTCGTGAATACTGTGAGAATTCACACAGTGCCATCTAGTTACTAAGTAAGTAGCAGAGCGCTTTTGTTATGTGTAATTGAAATAACAAATTTAGATTTTTCATCTTTTCTCTAGAGAAAAGATGAAACATCTGGGTGGTCTGGTGGTGTCGCGTCTGGGTGTTTATCTATACCGTCTTTAACTGATCGAAATGTAAATTATAAATATATGCCAATTGCATTGAGGACATTCAAAAGAACTGATGTTAAAACTTAGCGAGCTAAGTCTTAACATCAGGTGAGATCGCGGTCAAACGTACGCCTATCTACAATTAAAAAAACCTCCGCAAGTGTACCGAAATACGTTATCCTTTACGCCACAGAAGTCGTCAAAATATTGAAATGTTCTTGTAGCGATTCAAGCCAGCTTTTACTGTCAGGATCAAAAGTACGACGATGGTGATGTAAGACTCATTTATACTCTATCAATTCCCTTTCCGGTATCGACGAAGGATTCACGAGCTCGGGCAGTTTTGCGAACTTTCATTTTGAGAAGAGCTTTTGAGTTATGACAGCGTTGGCATATATCGTTAGCGTTTGTGGTGGGTCCCAAGCCCGTATGGATGGCAACCATCTTTGGTCTATAAGTATGCCGTCATAATAACCTTGTGTTGTGTTTCGGCATTAATGCCCAAGGTTTATATAATCCTATAGGACAGCAACGTGTTCGCGGCGCTCCTAGCGTCGCAAACATCCATAGATGATGGTCACTGCTATGGTCACTGCTTACTATTAAATGCATGTCTGTCTGCTGTTCTTCACCAAAAAAAAAATCGATTACATAATATAACCGTTATTTCATTGAACAAATAAATCATTGTATCAGAAAAAAGAACTTAATAATAACCAATCTCGATAAACGTACGCAAGCGCTTCATGCAACAAAAGAATACCGTGAAAATTTTCATGATTTCAAAGGGATTTCACGGGAAATTAAATTTAAAGTGCACCAATTGGCAGTGCAAATATAACAGTTATCCACAAAGAACATATTAAACAGTACAATATCTCGCTGCTGTCCTTGAAAATCTACACCCGGTCAGTTGAAAAATAAGTACTAAGCTAACCTTTTTGGAAAAATAACTATTTGTTCCAAAAAGGATAGCTTAGTAAATAATTAGTATTTTTACTAGATTATAAGAAAGTCATATTTAGAATATTCTAAATGTATACAGATAAGCTTAAAGTAATTAGGTTTATTTAAATTTCAGTTCATAAAGCAATGATGCTCTTAATTATAAAATCGTAAATCTCTAGTTTTGACTATTTTTATTACTATATGTGCAGGGACGGAGTAACATTACTGATCCCTGGGTCCGAGGGCAACCTGTCGTAAAAGGCGACAAAACAAGCGTATAAGTGGAAGGGTCCCATGCCCGTCTGGATGGCAATGGCCATTAGTCTCAAAATATGCTGCCATAATAACTTTGTCTTATGTAAATGCCAGAATCCTGTACGGACGGCAGCGTATATCCCCTGAGGACATAAACGTCAATACGGCGACAGTAACCTCTTACTACTAATTTTACCGTCAGTCTTTCTACAGCAAAAATATATGAAGTTTAAACTATATTTTAAATACCTACTTAATGTGACTTTCCCATCAGTAGTCCTGTTGCCGCCAATGATATATCGATGGTCATACCAGAGAGTCATATAAATACAAATAAGATAATAGAGCCTTACAAATACAATTTAAAACATTAAATGATATTATGTCTGCGAAACTGTTTGACGCACACAAAAATTGTGACTAAATTTTGACGATTTTACTAACATTAAATCTAGATACTTACTCACCCTATGACATGTATTGTTTGATTTAAATAAAATTATTATTATTATTATAAAATTACTATATTTCGTCTTAAGCACCGCAAATATATTTACATCATTCATTAGGTGGCATTATAATTATTTCGTGCAATTATTATCACTGTAATATGGTAGTGTTTATATTACATACTTAATAACTATATATAATTCTATAGGTTTTTTGCTAATGGCTGCTGGGCAAGCGTTTAATTACGGTTCACTATATACAGTAGAATCTCAATAATCTAAACATCGATTATCCGAATATCCGATTATCCGGGCTCATTCTTGATTTGACGGCGCAACGAGACATGTTACGACGAGTTCAATCCCGCCTCCGACGTGTAGGTACTACCGCTCTCATTTGTTTGCGCGATAGTGTTTGTTATTGTTTAATTTTATTTGATAGCGTTCAACTGATAGGTTATATTTTTTGTTAATATTTCTGTATACGTTTTGCGTTAGAAATCTACAATGTCTAAGCGAAAAAGAGTAGGGTTATCTCTTAATGACAAATTGAAGATAATTGAGAGTTTAAAAAATGGTAGGAACTTCTACGATATCAGATATCAAATAGAATTCCGATATCATATTGAAATTCACCTGCGCGCTTGAGAACGAAGATAATAATAATAATAAATAAATGTAATATATTTCTCAAATAAATTAAATTAGATTATTGTACTTTAAATTAAATTAATTAAAATTAAGTTAAACATTATGACGATGGAAGCTCGCAACGTAAAACCATGAAAAAATCTGATAATGTAATTCTGGAGAACGAAGTTTTTGCTATCGTATTGTCTAAATGACGTATGTAAAACCCTTTCTATAATAAAAAGTTATTATATTTAATTATTGTTTGATTTGACTTTGAAATAGATTATCCGGATTTTCGATTAAACGGAATACCCCTGGTTTTAATTGATTGGGATAATCTGGAATAAGTCGTGGTAAGGTTTAACGTTTATACGTCGATGCTTTAATATTTAGTTTTCTTGATGAAAGTATATGCAAATGGAATGGTCAAGTTTTTTTTCACTGACTTAGCTGGTGCAGTGAGACGTCCCTTTATTTCGGCCTGATCTTGTAGAAGAAGTAGTCCATTTGAACCTTTTACGTCTTAACTATGATATAAGAATCCTATTACCCCTTATCAAATCCAAATGACAACTCGTTCAACTGCTTACGTTATTGTACTGTGTCCAAAGAGCCTAAAATTATTTTGCTGATGTCACAAGGACAGAATGTTCCAGTTGTGTGAATCACTGACATTGACGTCACGTGCGACCGCATTGTGCCGCTGCCGGACGCACTGACCGCAAAGCTACAATTCATTTCGGTATCATTGATACGTGCGTACTGTTAAAAAGCATATGTGACATTTAATGTGTTTTAATGTTTGTTTTTATTATTAAGAATATTGTTTGCTTTTATTTTACTCTTGATTTATTTACATTTAGAATTGCTTATATTTTTGATATAATTAGATTAAAAATAGATCCTTACTAATAATTATAAACTCGAAAGTTTGTATGTATGTTTGTTACTCTTTCACACAAAAACTATTGAATGGATAGTAATGAAACTTTACAATAATATATTTTATACATCAAAATAACACATAGGCTATAATTTTTAAAGATATTGTGTGAAATGTCTAAAATATAACGACAAGTGTCAAGTAAGTAGGAAAAAATTCTGCCATCTGCGAGCTATTCTGGCGTGCGCTGCAAAAACCGTTAGAGTTACACGTATATAATATACCTATATAATTGATATTTTTTATCTTACAAAAAATAGTCTTACAAAAAAGCCTAATCTAATACTGGAAAACTTACTCCATCCGAGATTGATGGAGTGACGAATTTCCGTTTTGACGTTAATTTGTGCTTCACTTGATTTTTATGTAGTTGAGCCCTATTAATTCGTTTTGTTCGGCTTAAGTTTTGACTACATTTTACACAAATACCGAAGTTCACCGGGTCATCTATTATAAATATGAATGTAACTCTGTCTGGTACGTTTACATTTTGACGAATTTTTGTAATAGAGGTAGATTGCACCTTGGAGGAGAACATAGGTTTTTCTTAAATTTATATGGCAGAACATCGTTTGCCTTGTCAGCTGGTTATTTAATAAAAAACCAGAAATAGACTACATTAAATAATATATAAAAACTATGATTCGCTAGCAGTCAGGCCAAAGGCCCAAGCTATCGGCAGTTACGGCTCCCCAGATAGGAACATCCTCATAATACGTGCCATGCTCTGGAGACCGCCTACTGTATCCGACCCTTCACCCATTTACCAAGCGAAAACCTCTTTAGATATTCGTAAATACTTTTCGCTATAAGCCCGTTCATTGAAACCATTTTCGTTACGATGTTCGTTGATTTCAATGCTACATGATAGTAACTTTTTGAGCTAGATTTAAATACTTCGTTATCTTGACTTTTTCCGCTTTAACGAGTTTACCATCATGCGGGACATTGATATCAATGATCATGGTAAGTCTAGCAGAAGTTAATCTATACAATATATCTATACAATATCAAACGTATTGACAAAAATAATAATAATCTTAGCAGAGCGAGATATGACTAAGAGTACAATCAGAAACTGGCTCAGATATATATATAGTAGGACACCTACGAAGTTATAAGATTGAGCAAATTGCTAATAGATGACTCTAGCAAACAGATTATGTATGTCTAAATACTTAAAGATAGCAAGATGAGTTCAAACCAGAAGTAACATGCCTAATCGTGACGAGGGCAGTGATCCCCTCTACATACAGTAGTACGTAGTACAGTTTTTTGAAAAGTGTCCATTTTTTTCGATCTAGTGGTACATCAATTTTTGCATTGGTTGACGATTTTTTTCTAGAAAACTATGACCTTTACAGAAAACTATCTGAGAATGTATTAGAATTGATCACAGTATACTCTCAAATTTTATCAAGATATTATTCGAAATTTGAAATTGAAAAATGAAAAATTGTATCGGAAATTGGTAGTTTGAAAATTTTTTAGAGTATTTTTTATATGATTATAAGACATTTTTAACCTTTGAAAAATTTTTTAGTGTCAGTAGTTTTCAAGAAAAAATATCATTTCTTCGTCCGACACTTTGTTCAAAAAATTTATTCGCAGTCTTGCTCACCATTTTTTTTCAAGTTAGAACATCGAAGTCACGATAATAATTTAAAATAGTTAAAAGTAATTTTAGGATTTTTTAACCACCTCTATTCAAAAGGGTACCCCCAAAAACATGTGGTTCTAGAACTTTTTCCCGTCTCACATATTACGAGGCAATGATTCGAACTCAAGCGTCAAAATTCCTCTGAGCGGTAATGAGTTAGTTATCAGAGTATAGTATTTGGGATTTTTTTTCTTAAAATATCATCTAAATGTAAACCTTCGCATTCACAGCATTAATTATTCGAACGCTAAGATTTCTAATGATAGCCCGGCAGGTCTACTCCATAATGGCTGCTTTAAATAAATAAATAAATTGTTTATTGACATATATAAAAATCCATAACAATTAAATCATTGGTCCCCAAACTAGGTTGACCTGTATCTTGGGGACCCGATTCCGATTGATACAATATAATCTATGAATTTACGTAATACTAAGCTTATTTCTTATTTCTATGTTCTTATTCTAAAGGTGCATGCATGTGTGAGAGAGAGTGTGTGTGTGTGTGTGTGTGTGTGTGTGTGTGTGCGCGCGTGCGTGCGTGCGTGTGTTAATAATTCATACACTCAAAAATCTTTCTGTTTCCTCATAGTCTAAGTTGAGTAGCCACTTATTTACTTTCTTTTTACATTGTAATTTATTTAATTCGTGAATATGTAATATTTTGTTTATTTTATTGTACAGAAATATACTCATATAACAAGATTGATGCTGTAAATATTTTGTACGTGTGGGAATAGTAACACACACTTTATCTATTCTTCTCTTATGGGTTAAAGTTTTATTCAAGGGTGTTATTTTGTGTTGTTTCAATACAATGTGAGATACATATGTTTGTCTTACAGAAAGTACTTTATATTCATTAAACAATTGAAAAGTAGGAAACCTAAAGGGCTTAAAGAACATTACTTTCAAAACACATCTCAGTGCCCTTTCAAGTTTAATAAGATGGAGTGTATATGATCCACCCCAAACAGAAATGCAGTATTGTATGATGGACAAACCCATAGCTTTAAAAATAATTAAAAGTAAATCTTTAGATGCAATGTATCGAAGTCTTCTAAATACCCAGATCAGCTTTCGAACTCTGGAAGTGACAAGCTCAGTATGTTTATGCCATTTACATAAGTCATCCACAATAACGCCTAAATACCTAGTTTCTCTAGTTTTACGAATTTCTAAACACCTACAATGCTCAGACTCTACAGAATTACATGTATTTACTTTTAAATTATACTTCAACGCAGAGCTGGGTGGGTTTGTGATAGAAAAGTTCATGTAATTAGTTTTATTTAGGTTTAGTGTTAGAAGATTCTGGTTCAACCATTTGTAGACAGAGGACCATTCTCTTTCCTCATAATTAGCTTTGACTTTCCTTAAAATTTTATTACAATAATTTCTGTAGCGGACATAAGTTATTTTAATAATAAGGTTATCAGGATCGTATTTTGATTTGAGGTGGAGCCTGTCTCTATTTTTGATACACCTTAATAGACCGGGAGTAATCCATGGTTTTAAGATCTATACCTATACCTTGTTCAGCCAGTAAATGGACGTCTTCTCATGTGTCTCCATGAAAAACTAAGGCCGTATCATCTGCGAAGCTAACTAAAAAGCCGTTATTAAGCTTCAAGTGAGATAAATCATTAATATAGATCAAGAATAGGGTTGGCCCGAGTATACTACCCTGAGGCAATCCAAAAAGCATGTTTTGATGTTTACTATAATGATTATCTATTTGTACTACTTGCCATCTATTATCAAGGTAACTTTGGAATATTTTGAGAGGTAAACCGCGTATGCCTAGCCTTTCCATTTTCCTAAGGAGTATGGGCACTGAGACAGTATCAAACGCTTTTTTAAGGTCAAGAAAGACACCTATTACCTTTTTCCTACTATCAACAAGAGACGTTACTTGGTTAATCAAGTGTTGGACTGCATCCTCTGTACACTTGCCTTCGCGAAAGCCGAATTGACTATCGGCTAGTAATTTATTAGCTTCTAAGTACTTCATCAAATTTTTGTTTAAAAATTTTTCAAAGATTTTTGAAAGTACAGGCAGCAGTGATATGGGACGATAATTATTGATTTCGTTTGGATCTCCTTCTTTGAATATGGGATGAATCAAACTCTTTTTAAAAGCATCTGGAAATATTCCTTTAGCAATACATAAGTTACATAACCTTGTTATATAAGGTACAATTATGGTTCTTGCCCTCTTAACTAAATTAGTTGATATACCGTCCCAACCACAAGCACTGCTGTCCTTTAAACTGATAATTATGGAGTCTATTTCTAATTCCGTACATTCTATAAGTGCCATGGAAGTTGGAGTAGGATCAGGCAATTTTGCTATGCTATTGTTTTGATAGTATTTAGAATCTATAATTGTTTGAGCCAGACTTTTACCAATAGATGAAAAATAATTATTAACAATATTAACAGGGTTATCGCCCACATTTAAAAGTTCAGATGCAGATGTATTTATTTTCATTGTATTTGTAAAGCTTTTAACCCTATTCCACAACAACTTATTATTACCTTTAGCGTTCAATAATTCTCTTTCCTCATAATTAGCTTTGACTTTCCTTAAAATTTTATTACAATAATTTCTGTAGCGGACATAAGTTATTTTAATAATAAGGTTATCAGGATCGTATTTTGATTTGAGGTGGAGCCTGTCTCTATTTTTGATACACCTTAATAGACCGGGAGTAATCCATGGTTTTAAAATCTTTTGTCGACGAGATACAATGATGGTTTGAGTGTGCAATTCTAAAGCATTGACTAGTATATTCGATATTAAATTTGCTGACAAGTTAGGATCATTTGAGTTAAATTTTGAATTAATATCTAATTTAATTATATAATCTAGAACTTTATCAAAATCTGTTTTTTTATAACTTTAGTTTTTGTACCTTTATTATTCAATATTTTGTCAGTAATCAACATAACAACTTTGTGATCCGTTATGAATGTGTTGAGTACAAGGCAGGTACCTACGCATGATGCTTTTATAAAAATATGATCTAGGCAATTATCACCTCTTGTAGGTAAGTTATGAGCCGGACAGAAGCCAAGACTATAAAGAAGCTCAAGATAGGATGAGCAGTTGTTATCTCTGCTATTGGGGCTTATGTTAATATTGATGTCACCAACAATATATATATTGTTAGAGTTTGCTTTCAAATTATTGACTAAAGTTTCTATGGAAGTAAGAAACTGGTCAATAACGCGCACTGAGGGAGATCTATAAATAGCGATAATAGCAGAATGTTTAAATTCAAGAATAAGACCAGTACTCCCATCAATTACTGGTTCCGAGACAGTGCAAACTATTTGGTCTTGAACATATATTATGACGCCATCATTTTGATTTTTCAACTTTTGTGTATAATATAATTTATAGTTAGAAATGTGTGGAGGGGCTTTACCAGCTTCTAGCCAGCATTCAGTTAAAACAATTATATGTGGATTATAATTGCAACGATACAAGAGAACTAGGAATTGATCCAAGTTTTTGTAAACACTACGTATATTCAACGTCATGATGCTCATACTCATATTTCTAACATCAATGTATGAAAGACAATCTTCTGGGTGGCATTCATATGCTGATATAATTTTCTGATTATCTAACTCTTGAGCTATGATATTATTATTAATAATCATAATACAATTTGTGAATGGATATTGGGCAAAAGCAGGTGTACATTTGTTTTGATTTAGATAAGATCGAAAGCACACATAATGTATCAGTAGAAAAGTAAGGTATATAATTTGTTATAATATTAATGTAAGGCCAGTATACATGAAAAGGTACTTTATGTGTTTGGTATATGTTGTATTGTGTAAACATGTATGAACAATAAAAGTTTATATGAATGAGTGTTTGTAAGTAAAAGTAAGAAATTTGTGTATGTTTTAACAATAATGAACAATTAAACCCAATGGAATATTTAAATATCATGCAATTAATACATAAAAAAGACTTAAAAGTTAAAGTTAGTCACGGAGACTTAATTCGACGTAGGTCATCTTCTGAGTTAATCCGCATTGCTGGCTGGCCATCTCCCTTTTTAATGTAGATATATCCGTAGGATGACCAACAATATTTGTAAGAGTTTGATTTTGCGAAGTCACGTGCTAAGGCAAATATTCTTTTAGTTTTGGAGGTTAGGGCCTCAGAGATGAAAACCTTTTCAGGCGGTCCTTGGATACCCAGCATACCAGAATCTAGTTGTCCATTATTCGCTCTCTTCAATTGTTTAATAGACTCCATAAAGTCTTGTTTTATTAACACTGAGGTAAATTCTACAATTATAGGCTTTTTTTCAGTTTTTGACTTGACTCTGAAAGTATCCTTAATTTCATATTGCTTAATAGGAACTTTAATTTTTTCCCCAATTTTCATAATTAACTTAGTTAAACTTTTTTTAGTTTCTCCTTGTTCCTGTGGAATATTACGAAGTTCCAATCCGGTAGCACGGCAGTTTCGTTCCAAGTCTTCTAGTTTCTTTTCTAAGGAGTTTATATAAATAATTTGATCCTTCTTTTCATTTTCCATGCAAATAATTTTTTGTTTTAGGTCGTTATATTCTTCAGACAAAAAGTTAATTGAGCTTTGTATATTTACGTTTTGTTCCTTTATTTCCGATATAGTGGACATAACAACAGCTAATTTGGACTCTTGTTGTGCCAAAGAAACTGATAGCATCTTATTCAAGTTGATAATGGATGTGCGTAACTCGTCAATGCCAAAATTACGTTTACGCTTATCATTTCTCAAGGTTACAAAAGATATACTTTCCTCTGGCTCCATTAGTCCGGCCGTAGTCAGATCCGGGGCGGAGTCATAGCTTGTTTGCAATACATCATCATCAAACTGCATGGTTGAGAATGGCATAGTAGCTTTTGGAGGGCTTCTCGTAATGCGAGGCATTGCTATATGCTATTATATGATGTGGTTTTGAGAATTGTAAGTCTCTGTTCACGAGTTTTTTTTTTTTTTTTTTTTTTTATTTATGGCGGTACTTCAGAAATTGTTTCTTGTTATATATCTTAAAATCAGTGTTATATTCAGTAATAAGCTTAAGGTTGATTAAATATGGCTCATATTGTGTTATAGTATGTGTAAACTAATTGTCATTTTAAAAATATATGCTATTTCAGGATTTGTTAATCACTTACACGATTCACTATTTCACTCAAGAATACACCATTACCAATCATTCATATGATCAAGTTTCTTGTTATACAAAAAATTCGTCACATTTACTTGATATTGATATAATATTTTCACTACAATTCAACTTAGTTACAATTTTAATAAATACTTTTGTGTGGAGCTAATGTTTACTTGTTTACGTCATGTAGCGGAATGCTTTGTAGTAAACATTTACTTTGAAATGCGCCAGTGAAATAGCATGTACTCTTGTATTCATTTAGTGAATGAAGTGATAACTCACAATAGTATTACGGATTCGTTGTATTCAATAGCGGTAATTTGCTTATTTACGTGCTCATTAAGGTGAAACGAGCTTCATCCGAAAACAAAATGTTGTTAAACGTCGAAGAGCTCTCAATTGCCTGATATATTAGGTCTTTATCTATGAAATTGCCGTTTTGGATGAAAAAATTTAAACGATTTTTTTTCATGTATTTTTTATTTGTATTAATCGAAGTAATCACCCATACAATCAATGCATCTTTGCCAACGCAGTGGCAGTTTATTGATGCCCTTCTTAAAGAAATCAGCTGGACGGGAGGCAACAAATTCTTCAAAGGCATTTTGTACTGCCTCTCGGGTATTGAATTTTTTTCCCGCCAAGAAGTTATCCAAATTCTGGAAAAAGTAGTAGTCTGTAGGCGCAAGATCTGGTAAGTAGAGCGGACGACGGAGAACTTCCTACCCCAGTTCTTGCAACTTGGAGACCGTCTGCTGTGCAGTATGAGGTCGCGCGTTGTCGTGCAGGAGCAGCGGAGACAAGCGATTGACCAATGCTGGTTGGAGATGTGCCAGCTTCTCCATCATTGTGTTCAGTTCTTCACAGCACACATCTGCAGTAATGCTCACCCCGTTTGGTAAGAAGCTGTGATGAATCACACCGGCGCTAGACCACCAAACAGTGACCATCACTTTTCTAGAGGTAAGTTTTCGTTTAGGGCATTGTTTAGGTGCTCAACCAGGATCCAACCAACTTGCTGAGCGCTTGCGGTTATCAAATAGAACCCATTTTTCATCGCATGTAATAATGCGGTTCAAAATTCCTTCATTTGTGTGTCTGTTGAGCAGTGCAAGGCACGTCTCGACGCGTACATCGCGATGGCGATCATTGAGTTCGTGGGGTACCCATTTGTCAAGCTTTTTTACCTTGCCAATTTGACACAAATGGACCAATATTATTTTGACGCTAACGTCAAAAGCTGCTGCTAATTCAGCCGTAGATTGTATATCATCAGCTTCCACAATCGCCTTTAATTCGTCATTGTCGACCAAAGTCTTCGGACGACCGCGAGGTTCATTTTTCAGGTCGAAATTCCCAGAACGGAACCGAGCAAACCAATAACAGGTGATGCGTTGGTTTGTAGTGTTAGCTCCGTAAACGTCGTTGATGTTACGTGCCGCTTGTGCCGCGTTGCTGCCACGACGGTACTCATATTCCATAATCACTCGAATTTTTAATGTATCCATGATGACGAAAAAGATTGAAATGCGATAAAAATGTAACACTAATCAATAAACAAATGACTACTTTTGGAAAAAGAATTACATGTTTTTAAAATAAAATTAATTTGAAATTAGAATTCTTAGCCAAACAAAAATTATTTTGATTTGAAATGGCCAGTACTGCAGAACGGCAATTTCATAGGTAAAGACCTATTATTACAATGTACTCCTGAAAAGTTTATACTTGCATCAATTGAATTTTTTACTGGTTCATTTTTTGATCTTTATGGAAAATGCAAAATAATTATGATCTATGTACATTTAAATCACTTACACGCTTCTGCATAAAAAGATTCGGATCCTCACGAACAAACTGGTTTACACTTTCCTAGTTTTTTATAGTTTTTGTTGATCTTGGCGGCCAAGATTTTGGTATTTCTAGTGTTGGATCGGTCTCTTTAAATTTTTGACCCATTTTTGATTGAGCGAAGTGCTTGGCGCATCGTTTAAGTGACAAAAACCTAACACTGCATAAACTTCTACGTGCCGCCACAGTCGGTTAGATGTTCGTTACTAATATGCCCCCTATAACCACGGCAGTGTTCTTCTACGGTCCGATGCCCGGAAAAGTGGTATGCTTTCTTTTTCTTCTTTTTTCTTGTCGTTTAGGTACCTAGGAACCAAAGTTATGTTTCTAATTGGCAACCGTAACATTTAAGACAGTTTAACGCGTATCATGATAAATAATGAGGAATTATGTACAAATTGCGATGATATTCAGAATTTCCTACAAATGCATTTGAAGTGGAAACACTGTTCGGCGCTATAATGGGTGTAATTACCTGCCCATTTCTACCTTAATACTCCTCGTTGTAACGCTATCTCCAGCACGATAGCCTTTTATCCAACAACGGTGTTCATAAATGAGCCCACTTGTTCCTGTCAGCAAGATTTATTTGTGTTTACTTTTTATATCGATGTACCTAATAATAAATATTCGAATGAGACATATAATTAAATTAAAGATATAAATATTTATTTTATCTAACCTAGCAATAAATACGAGATTTATTGATATATTATATTATATAATTACTTATTATTTTAGTACAGTTAAGAAGGAAGAAGGTAATGCTATTACTTAATACAAATATTCAATAAGAACAATAATAAGAAATATATATAAATATACATACACACACATTCAAATATAATATATATGTTCAAGAACAGAAAAATAAAATACATTAGATATACAATTATTTAAAGTATTATAGTCTATATTATATACACACAGGTATAGCATAAAATATGCAAAAGAATAAACAAAAAAATGAATTCAGTTCACAGTTTCAAATAGTGCTCCCTGACAAGATTATTGAATGAATTTACGGTCTTAGCCACTTGGATGTTATGTGGTAGATCATTCCACAACCTTACTGCTTGCGACGTGAAAGACTTACTATAACATTTAGTCGTGTGGGCAGGCATTCTCAGTCGTAGATGCAGTGATGGCCTCAAGGTTTTCAAATAACCGTCGGTGAATAATTGGAAACAGGAAATTGAACTTCTATTTAACATATTTTTTGTTTATTATAATATTTTTTTTAATTAATTCAAATAACCGATATACAAACAAACCAGACTACAGTGTTTATTTATATATATCAAAGATTTAATTGACGGACACACACATGATAACAAACAATTTTGATTACAAAAGGTTGTTCTGAAAGTAGTTTCGTTTTCCCCGATAGAGGACTTAATTGTTTTCTTTCACACCCAACTTCACACTTGAGCAGCATGATCTTCATTTGTTTCAATAGCTGATATAGCGAAAAATGCTATAAAGACTGATTGAATCCACTCAGTAGTTTTTGGTTTGTACCCTTTCAAATATGAAGGGTGAAAAGTAGCATTATTGAAATATTTTACTTTTTTATTACCAAAAATGTAAAATTACTGTTCAAGCTAGAAAAAAATTAGGCGATGTGTATTGAGAAAATGTATTAACAGCACGCCAGTACCAAAACGGGTTTTAAAAATTTCGATCTAGCAATTTTGATGTTGATGATGCTCCAAGTTCTGGAAGGCCAGTTGAAGCTGATTAAGACGACACGATAATGGCATTAGCTGATGCAAACCGGCGAATAATAACTCAGTTCATAACCACATGAAAGGCCTAGATTTAACATCAAAGCTCGAGTAGCTTGTGGGTTCCTCGCGGAGAGAAATCTGTGTCATCGCGCTGACGTCTGTGATTTGTTTCTCAAACGTCAAGAAAATGTTCCATTTTTGAAGCGCATCATCACTGAGGACAAGAAATGGCTTAAAGCATTTCGAAAGCCAATATTCATCAAAAAGGTGATGTGTTTTCAAAGGAATCGTTCTTTTGAACTTTTACCGGACAACAAAATGATAAAAAAACGAAATTACCTTCCTAATAACTCAATATAAACATGTTGTCCACCGTGATAATCGAATCCACAGAAGCAGACCACTTGCGCAGTCAATGAGCCAGGCGTGTTATAACACGCCTATATTATAATATATTAAAAATTTATGTGTGTTATGTATGGATAATTCTTACATAATTTAATTTTCTCCGTGAAAGGGTGGAGTAAGCAATAATAAAATTAGGAATAAAAGAAATAATATAAACTGAAAATGAAAAAAATCCAATTCCTGAACAACCAATCATAGGTTATTCAGAAAATACGAATTAATATTTTTTTCTGGGCCGTGGAAAAATTCGTTTAAACAATGCAACACGAGACCGTGGTTGTCATATGTGGGACTTATATCGAGTATTGCACGCGACCACGCGAGCTGGATACTTATTAAAAAACCATCCCCAGTTTTTTTGATGTGAAACATCTATAGCCGCACGTAAAACCGATTTCTGGCGTGGCGACGCATGCCGCATACCGCTATATGATAGTATATATATACAGTCTATATGCAGTAGTGTGTACGGTGTAGCGGCGCAATCGACTGTGCGATTCTCTCCCACTCGATTCGGCGTTATTTGTATTTAATGAAAAAAAATGTTTATTCAATAAAATAGTCATCGTTATCTGGAAAAAAATCGTAATATTTTATTTTATCATTATGACATATTTAGTTCCTATCACAATTTGTTCTTTTCTGCATATTATTACGAAATGATGTTTAAAAAATAATTTACATTTCTGAATATACTGCCATCTAGGATGTACAAGAACAATTACGTTCACGTATTAAAAACCATAGAAGTTCGTTTGAATATTTGTTTAATTAGTATTGCTAGTGAATCATAGATGTCGTTGTTAATTTACAAGTATAGAGTTTTAAGGTATGGTGGTTAACCATAATTATGAATTTTAATTGATGAAATTAAATAGTTAAAAATAAATTATAGTAAAAAAAAACTAAAAAACACGCTTTTATAAAAAAAACTAACTAATAGGTAAAAAATAATTTTCAATAAATTTAGATTAAGGATAGTGGAATTCACAAAAAAAATGATAAAGGAAACTAATAATTTCTAAACTTATTTTCTTTTTTATCATTATGACATATTTAGTTCCTATCACAATCTGTTCTTTTCTGCATAATGTTTCACATCTGCAAGGCGTCCCGTGACGGCTCATTTAGTTTTTCGCTTCGCTGATGTTCGGTGAGCCGAGAAGTGGTTCGAGCCAAAACTACCGTCAACCGAATCAAACCTAGAACTTTAAGATCGGCTAATAATGAACACACGGCTAATAATGTCGTAATAACCTTTTTTTTATTATTGGTCTCGGGGAAAAACCTCTCTTGACGGGTTCCCTCGGCCCGGGGGGACCGAGAGATATGTGGGACTCCGGGAAAGATGTTCAACAATCCGACTACCCACTAAAAAACCCCGCTGTTCTCCTATCGCCTACGCTCGGGCCCACGGATACATGGCCTGCCGATCTTGTGACCCGGGCCGGCGCCGGCCCGCCCTTTGTCTTAAGGTGGGCCCCTTCTAAATTGTTGGCGCCAGGGGGTAAGGATTTCGTCCCCCGGCGCTCAACAGTTAAGTCAGTGAATCAACAGTTTAGGGGGGCCGCAGAACAGCACGTGGCCCTCTCCCTTGCGGCAATATTGCGGGCGGCGGATCTTCCCCCGAGGGGCCGCCCGTGGCCGCTTTTTACGGCGGCCGGAGGTCGATACTTGCCCTCCGGCGCCGCCGCCGAGTGTGGTGGTCAACTCCCGCTCCCGCTCCGCCGCCTCCTTTGCGGACATGACTGCCTCGCAGAAGGAGGCGACAGCCGTCCATCCAGGATCGCCCCCGACCATGGACAGAACCAGGGCCGGGAGCCACAGGTCCGCGCCGATTTGGGCGACGAGGGCGCGGCGCTTCTCGCGCCACGCCACTGTCATACGGTGACAGTGTGATCCACCGTGTCCTCCTCGTCGCCCGCGCCACAGTGGTGGCACCCCGACGTCATCTCTCGCCCTATGCGACACAGGTGGTTTTTGTCCGTGCAGGGGCGGAGAAAAAATACTAACCTCTGCGGCCGGGGTCGGCCTGTCGTAAAAGGCGACAAAACCCTAGCTACGTGGTAGGACTTCAAGCCCATCTGGATGGCGACCACCTTCCGTCTTAAGTATGCCGCCATAATAACCATGTGTTGTGTTCCGGCATTAGTGACCCAAGTTCCTGTACCTTTATGGGACAGCAGCGTGTTTGTGATACCACTGGCGTTGCAAACATCTATAGGCGACGGTAACTGCTAAACTCACCGCTTCGATGGTGGCGAGGCCCACGCTGGGGTGCGCGAGGCGCTCCTTCTACTCCAGCATGAGCACCTCGTCGCGCAGCTCCACCCGCTTTACCTCCACTTCGCGAGGCCCAGGGCGAGAGCCACGCTCGGCCGCATCCCGGCGCCACTGATACAATAGCGCAAGGACTCGGGCCTCGAGGTCCCATGGTGGGGATCCGGCCAGCAGGAAGGATCCCCTTATCGCCCTGACGGCCAGGACGCGCTGCGGCCTGCGAAGCAGCCTACTAGTTGTAACTTTAACTCATCATTTATTAAGTGAGTGAACCAACAGTATATTTTTAATAAGTATCATATTTAAAATAATTTATTCTTTAGTTTTTTTTTAAATTTAACGACTAGTATTCATCTTTATTCAGCTAGTGAAATAATTATTAAAAAATGGCTAAAACACCAACAATGAACAAAAAAGCAGTAGAATAAAGCAACTTTTAGTAAGCATTTATAGTATTAGTGAACTAATATTTATTATAATTATATGCATGTTCCTTCTGCCAATTAGACCGACCATTTTAAACAAATGTATAATGTATACTTTTATAAGTCTACAAATTACTACACTAATGCTAAATTGATATGACTTTCATATATTGTAAACTCTAATATAACCTTTGTTATATTTAATTGAACAAACGCATATACGTGTAATTTGTCAAGACATCACACGCGTTACCCTTTGAACATAGTAGTTCTGAGCAAAGATTCAAACCAGATCCTTCACACTGACACGTTTCGTAGCGAACTTCGGATATAAATGAAGTCGTAAACTTGCGAGAACCTTACAAGTTTTACGTGCGTCACCGCCGTAAATAGTTCTCAAAGAACTGAACAATTCATGAATAATTTAACATAGTTTAAACGAATACGCGTCTCATGGAAATCAAAATGTATAATAGTACATATACATATATATATATATATATATATATATATATATATATATATATATATATATATATATATATATATATATATATATATATATATATATATATATATATCTAATATATAAAATTCTCGTGTCACAGTTTTCGTTGCCATACTCCTCCGAAACGGCTTGACCGATTCTCATGAAATTTTGTGAGCATATTGAGTAGGTCTGAGAATCGGCCAATTATTTATATGGCAGAACAACGTTTGCCGGGTCAGCTAGTGTATATATATATATATATATATATATATATATATATATATATATATATATATATATATATATATATATATATATATATATATATATATTCTTTGTTATTTCAATAATATAAGAACGTAAATTATCTTTTACATAAAGGCTTTCACAATAATGTTATATATTTACATTCCTTTTCTATGGTAGGAACAAGATTTTATTAATAAATTATAGCTAATTCTCAAGATGAAGCAAACCCTACTTGGGTTTGATGGTAACGTACATTTTGATTTATTTTATGTATTGTAAGACTGCTTTATTAACCTAGTCTTCTCACAGCTGTTAGGGAGTATTTCTGCAAGGGGTACTGGGAGGCGCAAGAAGAATATTTCCGCTCTCCTCGTCCCAAGTTGCTGCTGCATTAAGCTTTGATATTCAATTATCCATATATCCTATAATGATGTATTATCAACTACATATATCCGATTCCTGCAATCTGTATACGATGATTATAGCTTTATTAGTCTCCAAAAACTAACTCTATCTAAAGAATTTCGACAAATAAAAAAGTAACATTATAACGTATTAATAGGGAACAATACACTAAACGCGCATTCTCACGTGCGACACCAGTCGCATAGTTTTAAATTACAAATAATTTTGAAACGTTTGCATTTGTGTACAACAATGTTGAAACGAGTATTTATATCAAATTGTTCGCGGTCATAGCTTCGCCTACAAGTTTTTCTCTATACCTGCATTTGTAATAAGTGGAAAATAGCTTATTCTATTAAGTATTGAAACAATAATTAAAATTTTGTATTTTATCGCCTATTATCAACCCGCTTCTGCTTTGCCCAAATGGAAAATATATTAAAGTATGTTAATCGCTATTGAATACTTTATGTGGGCGATAAAAATTAAGATTCATTCACACCTAGCGCCTAAAAATTCGATTGACACCTAGAGTCATCTTATCATCTTAGCATTGAATTCCGACAAATCAAACTTCAACTTCGACATTCGGGATCCCGCTTTCAACTTTTTAATCACTTTGCACGATCTAAGTAATCCTAGTATTGAGTCCATTGTGATATACTTCTACAACGTGAAGCCAGCACTTTTTAGATCTATCCCTCATATATAGCTGAGACTAATGCCTTGAATATGCTCCCTTAAAATAAACTTGATTCATAATTTCAAATCACATTTAAAAAAATATAAAAAATAATGTTGAGGTCTAGTGGTGTCACGCTCGAATCATAACCAAAAGCCTAGAACCAAAAGAATAGCCTGAGCCCAGAAAACCATCTCACTTACAAGTGCTGTTATTATTTTTAAGAATACTTTAGACAATGTAGGTTGGAGTCGATTCCCTAATTACTAGTTGTTGAGTTGGTGCAGTTGGACGTGCAGTCTTGGCGGACCGCTGGCAATATTATCAATAGTAGTCGACTAAACCGATGTGGATTACGTCCAATGCTACACACTTCACTAACTTGAATATTATTTACAAAAATCACAATGATGGACACGTTATAAATTGACAAAATTGTGAGATCTAAACGACGTGGAATCTCGAGCAAGAAGGACGAGTTGCGTCGTCTTTTTTTGTTTAATTTGAAATTTTGAATATAATTCTAAATATCGTCGGCCATGACTAAATGGAGTAAAAAAACTATTTCTAAAACAACCAAAAAATATAAATAAAAAAATATAACCCAAAAAAATATTAAAACCTCACTTAAAAATTACTTTTTAGAGAAATTGTAATCTAAATTTACTCAGTCATTTGAACGTGCGTAGACTTAAGTTTCGATGGCATTGTACAAACCTTAGTGGTTTTTTATGCTGTTATTTTATTAAGCCAATGTAATAACTGTGAATTTGATAAATAAATTTAAAAAAAAAAAGTAAATTTTAAAAATGTATTGTGGACCGGAGTCTCTATAATACTTGAAATAATTTAGCAAGGGATATTATTTGGTTTTTAAAAACATACAATCAACGGACAGATACGAGTACGCTCAAAAGAGGACAATAATTTACAAATCATGCAATCTGCATGGAGACGAACTGGCAGTCGACAGATATGACCGTACAGTGTCACTGAGTCAGTAGTCGTGTTGTCAAATTCACATACAATTTGAAACTTAGATCTAAAAAAACTTTTTGTACGCGATAATGTATGTACAGATCATACGATATCAATTTATTGAGATACCATTTTTAAATTTTTTTGAAATTGTCTCACAAATAAATGGACGAATACAGCAATTTAAAATTTTTATTAAGAAAATGGGTATGAACATTCTTTAACCGCACTGAAAATGACTAGTCTCTTTTCATAGTATTTCAAAAGGCATCTCCTTTAAAATACTTTATCAGAAACCTTTTCAACTATGAGTGCATCAGACGGGAAAATTAAAACGCAAACTCTTTGAGAAAAAATTATGAAGAAAATCTGATTATTTTTAGTAAGAATACCTTTCAACTCAGGTGTTCAAAGGGCTGGCGTATACCTGGACATGCGTATACAATATGTAACATTGTTATCTAGTAAGACAAAGCGGCCAGCCTGAGAGTTTCAGCAAACTGACGATAATCTGGGGTACTGTTTTAATTTATAACTTTTTGTTTTTGTAGGTTAGTTTACTTTATTGACTATAATTATTTCTAAGCTTTAAATTCGTCTATTTTGCCATTATATTGTACCTTAATAAATAAATATAAATATCCTTTACGGATAAGCCTTTAATAAGTTAATGACTAATACCTTAATATTAATACCCTTTCAGTACTATAAGACATCCAAGACTTAATAAAGTATGCAAATGTTTTGATTTTAGCGCGAAGAAAATTTGACAGTTCTTTTTTTTTAACGTTCAGGAACACATTCATTGCCTTGGACATACGTTCTATTACGACATTCAGCAAAAAAACATCGATTAGGTAATAATTAAATAATCTATTAAAAATTTTAAGGAGAGAAAATATTTCCCTTGAACCCGAAAGTGTTAACGCACTTTCGATTGGAAGATAATTCGAAGACAATATAGTATAAATAGGCAATATAAACTTTACTCGAAATATTTTGATGCTGTAAGTTATTAAGATCTAACATGGTACATACATATGTACCAGTTGCCTTTATTCCCAAGGAAAACTGCATCTTATCAATGCCACATAAGCACTCCAGGTGAAGAAGCGAGTAAGTGGAATTGTCCGCCCTAATTCAGCTGCAAAGGATATATAAGATGGCTTGAGCGATCACGGCAGTATAATTATTAAAAACCTTGACCTCCACTCAGAGTTTTTGTGGGGTTGCAAGATCGATTTGTTCATTAATATTAGATCAGATCAGATCATTAAGCAATAAAAAATATACTGTCACAATTCACACAGTGCCATCTAGCCCCAAAGTACTTAGTAATATATAGTACTTGTGCGTACTTTGGCCGTGTGACCCCGGCCAGTGAAAAGAATAGGGTCACCCCAGGTCATTCCAGGGGAGTCGTAAAAGGCGACGGATGGACTACTCCTTCGCCAGCTTACATGCGGCAAGGAAGTGCACATCTCGGTTTTTCCTCTTGGGGTTGGGAGATCAGACGGCAGTCGCTCCCGTAAAAACCAAAACCAGCCAATAATTACAATGGTCAGAACAAGGAAAGGTCCAGTCATGGATAGGGCGTCGCCGCAAAACGACGCGCAGAAGCTTCGCCCGACTTCTGTGACAAGTGGACAAGGGCTGCAGTGCCGTGGGCGAGCACGGCTAAAGACGTTAGCCCAATCGAAACTCCGCTTCGCAACATGGAACATTGGCACGCTAACCGGACGCGCGAGGGAATTGGCCGATGTACTCTCCAGGCGGAGGGTGGCCGTGGCGTTCCTGCAGGAGACTCGGTGGAAGGCCAGCAGATCCCGGTTCATTGGGAATGGCTACAAGCTGATCTACACGGGTGCATCTGGTGGGGAAAATGGGGTCGCCATAGTGCTCTCGGAGGAGCTCCAGGACGACATTTTGGAGGTGAAGCGCTGTAGCGATCGGCTTATGGTTGTGAGGGTGCTTGTTGGTGGGGTAGTTACCCACTTGATAAGCGCCTACGCGCCACAGGCCGGTTGTAGTGACGCCGACAAGATAGCGTTCTGGAACCTACTCGGAGAAGTGCTTCGTGGGATTCCATTGTCACATGGGATCGTTTTGGGCGGTGATCTAAACGGTCATGTGGGTGATGAATGTGGGGAATTTGAGCGTGTTCACGGTGGATTTGGGTATGGTAGCCGCAATGTGGAAGGGGAGGACATCCTCAATACGTGTGCGGCTGCTGACCTTGCCATCGTTAACACGTATTTCAAAAAGAGACCCGAGCATCTCATCACCTACAAGAGCGGGAGGATTGCTACCCAAATCGACTTCCTACTCACTAGGAGACACCACATCAGCAATGTAGCCAACTGCAAGGTCATACCCGGTGAGAGTCTCACTGCACAACACCGTCTTCTTGTCATGGACCTCTGCGTGAAGCCCAAAGGCAAACGTGTAGATCGCCTTCAACGCCGAATCAGGTGGTGGCTGCTTGATGAAGTCAAGTCCCAAGAGTTCGCCTCTGCCATCGGCGACAAGTGCGTCGGTGGTGAGGGCGAATCGGTTCAAGCTTACTGGGACAGGATTCAGGCGGCTATCCTTGGGTCGGCGAGGAAGGTGCTTGGCGAGTCTAAGGGTGGACGCAAATGTGACAAGGAGACTTGATGGTGGAATGACTCAGTCCAGAGGGAGACCAGGGCGAAAAAAGCCCTCTTTAAGAAGTGGCAAGCGTCCAGATCTCCTGAAGATCGCGACGCATACAGAGCTGCCAAGCGCACCACCAAGAAAGCTGTAGCCAGAGCCAGACGAGACCACTTACAACCACTTTACGATAAGTTGGAATCGTCTGAGGGGCAGAAGCTCATATATAAGTTGGCACGTTCCAGGGTCAAAGCGGCACAGGATATTTCCAAGTGCCGCTGTGTAAAAGACCCCGGGGGCAACCTGTTATGCGAGGACCTCGCGGTGAAGGAGAGATGGCGCTCGTATTTCCACGAGCTGCTGAACAAGCAGCATAAAGAGGTGCAGCCGCCAGATCTTCCTCCAAATCAAGGACTAGTGCCACCGGTAATGCCTGCAGAAGTCCAGAATTGTCTTCGCCGCATGGAAAATCGGAAAGCTGTCGGAGCCGATGGAGTCCCCATTGAAGCCTGGAAGGCGATGGGCTCTCGTGGTGTGGGCATCTTAACCAACCTTTTCAACCGGACACTCCTCACCGGTACGATCCCGAACCAATGGAGGCTGAGTATCATTACTCCAGTCTTCAAAGGCAAGGGATCGGTGCAGGAGTGCGGTAACTACCGTGGAATAAAGGTCATGTCCCACACCATGAAGCTCTTCGAGAGGGTTATCGACTCTCGGATTCGGCAGGAGTGCACTGTCTCGGGATGTCAGTATGGGTTTCGCCCTGGACATGGGACCATGGACCCAGTTTTTGCCCTAAGGACTGTCGCGGAGAAATACAGGACGAAGAATACGCCTCTGCACTGCCTGTTTCTGGACTTGCAGAAGGCCTTCGATTGTATTCCTCGTGCGATAATCTGGTGGGCATTGCGATTCAAAAGGGTTCCAGAGGCCTATATTGACATCATCCAAGACATGTACCACGACTCCGATTCCGTAGTTCGGACCGCTGTTGGCGACACAAAACCTTTCCCCATCACCGTTGGGGTGCACCAAGGATCCGTCCTTAGTCCGTTTCTGTTCAGCGTGGTATTAGACGTATTGTCAGACAGCATCAGAAACTCACATGAGCAGCCCCCGTGGTTGCTCATGTATGCTGATGATATCGCGCTGACAGATTCAGACAGGGGTAGGCTGGTGCAACGCGTGAAGGCGTGGAAGGAGTCGCTTGAGAACGGTGGTCTGAAGCTCAATGTGGCGAAGACCGAGTACTTGGCCTGTAACTCCACAGATCCCACACCCGTACGCATAGGCGGTGACACGGTCGAGCGCACGGACCGAGTAAAATACTTGGGATCTGTATTTCACGCGTCTGGTGACATCGATTACGACGTCAAGGCACGCATTGCTGCCGCGTGGGCCAAATGGCGTGAGGTGACTGGTGTTATTTGTGACCCCAAGATGCCGGTAAAATTGAAGGGACAGGTCTATAAGACCATCATTAGGCCTGTCCTTTTATACGGCTGTGAAGCGTGGCCGGTGTTAGAGAGACACAAGCAAGAACTGCGTGTCACGGAGATGAATATGCTGCGGTGGATGTGTGGAGTGACGCGGAAGGACCGCGTTAGGAACTCCCGCATTCGCGGCAGTCTTCATGTCCGTGACATTGCGGATAAATTGCAGGAGTGTCGGCTCCGTTGGTACGGCCACGTTTTGCGGCAACCGGATGATTACGTGGGAAACAAATGTCTGGCCATGCCGCCTCCGCCGGGCCCCGGCAGGAGGGGTAGACCCAAAAAGTGCTGGCTTGACGTCGTAAGGGGTGACATACGTGCTAATGGGCTCACTACCAGGGATGCTGAAGACCGTGCGAAGTGGAGTAGAAAAAGTCGGAAAGCGGACCCCGGGCACCGAAGCGGAAGTTTGGGTTGCAACCGGGATGAACGCTGAGATGATGATGATGATGAGTACTTGTGCGTACTAAAAATATAAACACCCAGAATGAGACGGGAATCGAACCTGTGACTGTAAGCGTACCGAAGTGCTTTAGCCGTTACTCTACGGAAGTTGTCATTGCTCGACAATACAGTTATTGCCTATTCCAGTCACCTACTTATTCAGATATTATAAGCATGACTATTATTGAAAGGGGTATTAAAGGCATCTTGATACTTTTTATGCTGATATGTTTAAGACCTTCGATGGGATCGAAGTTTATGACCTTACTAATGTAAGGTCATCTCTTAGAATTTAGTACTTACCGTCGCCTATGGGTGTTTGCAATGTCAGTGGCATTGCGAACACG
The DNA here is from genome assembly GCA_963693495.1 of Malacosoma neustria. Taxonomy (NCBI): domain Eukaryota; kingdom Metazoa; phylum Arthropoda; class Insecta; order Lepidoptera; family Lasiocampidae; genus Malacosoma; species Malacosoma neustria. Next base: position 13,609,468 of record OY856377.1, on the reverse strand, counting down.
CTGCTGCCCCATAAGGGTACAGGAACTTGGGTCACTAATGCCGGAACACAACACAATATTACTATGGCAGCATGCTTAAGACCAAAGGTGGTCGCCATCCAGACGGGCTTGAGGCCCTACCACGTAGCTAGGGTGGATTGTTTAAACGTCTTTTACGACAGGCCGACCCCGGCCGCTGAGATTAGTATTCTTTCTCCGCCCCTGCAGAGATAAAAATAAAAATAAAATATTGAACGTTTCATAATAATCAATCATTATGGTCTTTGTGTATAATTTATATAATAATGAGACGAAGACTATAATTGGTCCTTTATATGGTCTGAATTAGGTTTTAGTATTAAAAAAGAGAAGATTAAGATTTCTAGATACGCAACGCGTTTGCTATACCTCTAGTGTTATAAACTTTTGTTCTCGACAGTGATAACTTGCAATCAGAATGCCTGTCTGTTAAACTCCAGGTATTAAAAAAATCAGTTTTCTTCTTTTTTCTTATATAGTACACTTTTATCCCGCTATTAGTATATCTCTCAATTAATGTAAAATAATCATTCATCTAAATTATTTAGTACTAGTGACCCGGCAAACGTTGTTCTGCCATAGAAATATTAAAAAAAATAGCTTATGTCCTTCTCCAAAGTCCAATCTATGACTATATATATTTTATTTTTTTCATAAAATTAAATGAAAGGGAATTTGTTTGAATTTAAGCGCGTTTTTATTGCTACGTTTAGTCTTGATTTTATAGTTTTACCAACCTTTTAAATAAAGTTAGCGACAAAATTGTATTGTTAGATATTCTTTACGTCATGGAGCGACGTCATTTGACGGCAAATGAAATGCAAAGAGCTGTAGGGATGTTGCAAGCGGGAAGTAATCAATCTCAGGTATCACGGCATTTTGGCATTCATAGAAGTGTTATTTGTCGTCTTTGGCAGTGCTACAATAATACAAGGGAACCCGCTGAACAGCATCTAGGCTGTAAAAGGAGTACAACCACTCGGCAAGACCGGTACATATAACTGACTGCAAGACGCCAGCCAATGTTAACCGCTCGAGAGGTAAGTTTGAGGCTACAAAAGTCAAGTGGTGTTGATGTAAGTCCTCAAACTGTGCGAAATCGACTGCATGAGTACGGCCTACGAACTCGATGCCCAATTAGGTGCCCACCGATACGTCACGGGAATCGCGCTCGTCGAAATGAATGGTGTAGAGAACGCAGAACATGGACCCAGGAACAATGGGATAAAATTATGTTTTCCGATGAATCGCGATTCGGGTTTAGGCCTGATATAAGAAGGGTGCGAGTGTACCGTCGGCACGGAAATACTGAAAGACTCAGGTGCATTCAGAAAGTTCATCCATACAGCGGCTCATCCACCATCCTAAAATTTAAATTAGTACATGTTGCTTAGACTTTTTTGATGTGTGTATAATATGAGTTAGGAAGTATTGTATTCAGTTAAACCCAAACATTTTAAATGTAAATAATTAAATTTTTGTGTCCTAAGATACTCATTATAAAATTGGATTAGAGTGATAGATCTGACTTTGCATCCGTTGCCTAAGTTGTATACCTTAAATAGAGTAGAAATAAAAAATAATATTCAATAACACATGTTAAAGTATACGCCATTAAATAAAATTAAACGCAGTACATAAAAACCGGACGCTCGCAAACAAGTTTCTTCAATTCACATACGCGAGCTCAGTGCGGATAAAAGCTGAAAGCCTGTCCGCACCCATTATTCCGAGTGATGAAGCAAATTGTTCATAATCAAAGATCCAAAATATCTAGATATTACTTTAAATCAAAACGGGCAACACGAACACAGCGGGTCTCAATAGCAAGCCCTGAAGATAGTCTGTACTGAAACAACGACACATATTGGGTATTATTATGGATATAAAATTACTATATGTACACCATCAAGGGACCTACATACAGAAACATGATTTCGTATAAGTTATTGCTTTAGAGAAAGTTAATTGAAATCTACGTACTGAATAATTATGTATACAGTGTAGGTATAGGAATCAAATCACCCACCGCTAGATGGCGCCTGTGGTAATATTAGCTCACACTAACTTTTCCCAACGACGTATTGTAAACTCATATGGGAATCTATCACAAGAGTGTCGTTGCGGTCGTGTGTCGTTATGATCGTTATGGTCGTTGTGGTCGTGTGATCGTGTGTCGTTGTAGTCGTGTGTCGTGGTCGTGTGTCGTTTGTCGTGTGCGGTGTGCTCGTTTTGGTAAAATTTTCAAAGGTCGTTGTTGTTGCAATAATTGTAATTGTTATGGTGCGTTTCCATGCTTACCAAGGCTCGACAAGCAAGCACAAGCGTGTAAAGAGGGCGTTTGGCTTGGCTTGCGTGAGCTTGTGGACGCTTCTATTCGATCCGGTCTAGTATCGGATTTTGAGCACAGATCAAAGGGCGCTCGCGGCAAGCGCTTGCGACGCATTCACATGAATCACATGTTGGCGCGCGCTTAGTAGCCGCTGTGATCTCGCGACAAACGCACGTCTAGTTCTGTCAAAATGAGTGGCTTCTATGAATGACAAAGTTCCTATGAATCTTTATCATCCATCATCTTCGTGGTCGTCGTGCGTTCCTTGCTTTTGTTTTACTTTGCTTGTATTTGAAATAAAAGTAGGTTAAACCAAACGTAATAGCCGATAAAAGTTCGATGTCCGCCATGCTTGGATGTACGTAGCACACTGACGCATTCACAAGCGTGTAAACGACTTCCAAATGCCAAGCGAGATTTGTGGACGCTTGGAGCTTGTGGATGCTTGTCGAGCCTTGGCAAGCATAGAAACGCATCATTATAATTATTATCTGTGGTGGTCATTTTGACACTTGGTTGATGTGGTTGTATTCAAGTTATTGGGTTTGTTTACGAGTCCTGGTAATTCGCACAAGTCTGTTGTTAATTTGTTATACCTATGCGACATTATATATTTAAATATTAAAATCCTTCTGATTGCTTTAATAAAAATTGTACAAACAATTAGCAATTTGTATCATTGTTAATACCGTACCAGTTCACTTGTACAGCCACTACATACAATATATAGAAAAGTAGCATAATATGTGATAAGATAATCAGGTTACCCCATTACTTTTCTAGTAGTACCTGAATAGCAACAAGTGTTAGTTTACTGGCCAGGTCTAATTTGTTTATCCTTTTACGATTAGATTAAGCAGTTTCTTTAAATAGCAAATTTAACCCACTTATTAATTAATACAGAAACAGAAAATCACGGAGGGACTCTGATGCAATTAGGCACCCAGTATTTTTGACCTGTAAATTGATTAGAAGCCTATTATAAGCTTCAAAATCTACGTTTCGCCTGCAAAACATTTTAAAATGCATATACAAAAAAAATTAATACAGTAAATATATAAATACTAATGTTACTTCTAGTAATACAAATATCCAAGAAGCTTAAAGATTGCTAGAAAGTGGTTTATAACTTAGCGCAGCTCGACCACTCGCTGTCTTTTGTCATGTAGAAAGATAGTCGTCAGCGCGGCAATTTTAGTTATGATACACCTAACCAATGGAGCCTTTTGTTGGGAACTGAAGTGCTTTTTTATGGACATCGTAAAGTACCGATAACTTTCGTAGAAGTGTACACTAGTTAACATGTATCGGGAGTCGTCTAGTGGGCATTTACGTAAAGCCTTATTTAATATAAAACCACGACTGACAGTCCATTAAATGTTTAATCTTCAAAAGTTTTTTACACATGCTGATATTATCGAAATAAGGAAATACAATTTGAAAGGCTGTAAAAATATTAAAGTGAAATTAAAGTTTATGAAAGGGAAAATGTTCTTATATGGGATGAGGATGCAATAAAAGAAGTAGACATTGGCACTGACTCTAATCGTTCGAAATACAATAGCTCAAGGTATTCCACCATTCATCTATTTTATGACGCTACGACGTTCGTATCTGTATGCCTACTAGTGTAACCTACCCATAGAATAAACCCAATAAATAATAGTTGTAACTGTAGGTAGATGTCATATCATTCCACCATTATACGTTTATACGTATCAGCTACGGTTGCATAAGCAATTGATTTGATTTTAATTGTGTCCTCCAGTATCTAATTCCACATTATAGTATCGTTCCTCTCTCACACATCCCTGAAGTATCATGTATGCCTGAAAGCCTATATTTTAAACTTATTTGTAATAGAGACAAAGATGACATCTAAAAGCCATTGCTGCCAGGTTTGACTGCCCCATCCTGAATCACTGGGTAGGGGTAGTAATTGGAAAATTTTAATTTTATTATGAAGTGTTACTAAGAATATTAACATAATTGTAAGTGAAAAATTGTTACTAATCCATTAACAAACTATGGACTTTGTCCGAAATAAATGATTATTATTATTATTAAAAGTAACTCCATTGTATATTGCGCAATGGCCTTTTATTTTACTCGAATGTGCTCTGTACATAAAGTTGATATGGAGCCGTAAGAATTACAAATAATATAAAACCCATAATTCTCTCCAACCAGGATAGCAATTGCACTTTAGCTACACATGCATACCAGGCTACTACTGTTAGACGAGGTTTTTTAAAGTTATATGCAAGTTTGCATACTAGAATTGTAAATATTTATCATTGAAAGATCTGCACTATCAAAGATTGTATCTCTTACATCTTGTAAAGTCGGAATTTCTAATAAAGATAAAACACAAAAAGTCTTACAACGAAATATGCTCTTTTTTTAATGCTGTGGAACAGCACACTGACCAACAACTCACTTAATAGTAGGCGGTTACTTGGCTATGAATATTTGCGACGTGAGCGGCAAACATATAGGCGACGGTAACTGCTTATCATGATACGCAGCAGTCTGTGTAGGGGAATTAGGGGAACCTGGGTCACTTGTGCCAGAACACAACACATGCTGGTATATCTGGAGACCAGGGATGGTTGCTATCCAAATGGGCTCGGAGCCCCATCACTTACCTATGGTTGTTTTGTTGCCTTTTGCAACAGGCCGCTCCCAACCATGAGAATCAGTATTCTTACTCCGCACCTTCAAGGAAAATAACAGGGCAAAAAACTTCCCTTTTGGCAGAAAACTGTACCCAAGTATCCTAAATGGCTTTTGAGACGCTATATTTATGACATACCTACACACAAATATGAGAAACAAATACGTCACGTCTGTTATTGGAGAAAGATGTACCCCTTCTAGCATTAAATAAATTGTTTTGGAATAACTAGGTCACAGATTATTCAAAAAGTATCCTCATCCATAAATAAGGGCAATAAATCTTGTCCATAGATGATAAAACTATTGTTATTGAAGAGTGTATACTGGTTTGTCTTTTCTAATATTACTTTTTTTTAGAGTTTTGATTATTAGAGTGGATACTAACTCAAGAAAAGTTTAAAAAATTAGTACATTAGAAGAAGTATGTACGAGTAATTGGTACTTTTCTTTTATTAATTTACTTTAATGTATTTTACTGAAATTTTGTTCTACTTGCACTAATCCGATTGGATCACTAAACATTAGATCTTTATGTTATATATATGCCCTTTATATATATGCGAGGCATTTCCCATTTCTACGTGAATATATAAAGATTTTTTAACTATTTTGTTATCTTTAGAATTTTTATAGCTAATTCTTTTTTCAGTATTATATTATTATTATTATTATAGTTAGGATAAGGGCAGGAAGAAGAAGAGGACCTAACTACTCCCTTATTTTTCGTTTCGCATCCCATCATGATAACTGTATCATGATGGCTTTTAATTTAATTAACTTGCATGATCTGTGGATTTGTTTAGTGTACTTGATTTAGAAATGAACACGTACGCACAATGAGTCTGAGATAAGGTCCTCAAAACTCGGAAGTTTTGAGAATTTCTCGCTTGCGTCGCTAGTTTTCCGATAGGCATCAATATAATTGGCAGAACATGGTTAGAAATTAAGACCGTTAAAGTTGGTTTACTTCAAGGCTCAGTAATATTGCCCACACTGTTAGTCTTACATACGAAGTCTTATAGTCGAACATGTTGCTAACCAGAAAAATCATTTTTTATGGTTTAATAACCTTATTATATTTTACTTTAATAAGTATAATAGATATGGATAGGTTTCGTGTATATTCGTTTCGTATGTATCTTGTCAAATTTATCAGACTGATTAAAATCTTGCGATCTTCAATAAGCCAATGGATATTTCACATCAACATACTAGCATCCTAGACTATTTAATTATCAGCATCTCCTCCCTCTCTCATACTGACACTGATGCGTTCCATTATGAGTAAGCTAATATGTACATGACATGTTCTACGATATGACAATAATGTAACACATTCATATAATACATACAAAAACAAATATCCAACAAATATCGCCAAGTGAGCATTATTATATTGAATCACGAATAATATCGTTCGCATAATATTATACTAGTTGATTAATATCCGGAGCAATATATTTATTGTCTATTGACGCTGAAGCGAATTCCAAAATCAACTTGGCAGCATAAATATACTTCCATTTACGTATTGCCTTCTCGGTGTTGCCGAAGTAACGCTTTCAACGCATTATTTTTACGTTACATTTAAATTTAGAACTGCTATGTACAGGTATAAGCACTACATAATTGAAGAAGTAAAAGAGATTTACAGTTTACATCGCATGTTTATTTTTATACTCTCACATTTATTTCTTTACGGTAACACACTTATTACGTTACGATTACAAGAATATACACAATTCTTATGATTCACAATTACACAACTCTGCACAGTGAATATCAACGTGTTCTTGAGAGCGCACTGCACGAATGCTGAAATACAAAACTACCTTGCATTTTGGTATTAAAATTTTATTAATTATATTTTTTTTCAAATGTACACCCGGCAAGACAAGTTTTGATTTCTCGAGTTATGTTTACGAGGGCATCGTGTAACAATTGTAAAATAAATAAATTTACAATAAATTATATAACGATTATTACAATAGAAATTATGGCAATAAATGACAAATAATTTATAAATTTAACAAATAAATTAGTAGTGCCTACCTAATTAATATACACATGCAAACATAACGCAAGTAACTTGACGATAAATATTTTAAAGGTTTTATTAGTTCTTTCCGTTTTGTTTCTTTAGATCTTACTAGCAGATTTTACCCCTTTTTACGCCCTTACTGATTGTACACGACTGTCTACTTTCAGCAACAGTACGTAGTCGTATTTGACTGATAATTGCATAACATTTACATGCGTTAATGAAATCTCATTTAAATTCTTTTTGATTATGACTCAAGTATAAAAGTTAGAAAATAAAACCAACGTGGACGTTAACCACCACAAATAGCGAAATCTCTAATATCGAAAAAGTAACTTCACTTTTTTCTTACAATGTCCATTTCTTAGTATTTCACCGTCTTTTATATCAAATTGATGCTAGTGTTCCTATCCCGTCGACAGGAGTCTCCCCTCCTGCCAGTATTTGCCAATAACCAAAATTAATTATCTACCAAAATATTTATAAGAGAAATGGAAAAAATTACACTGGTTATATATATATATATATATATATATATATATATATATATATATATATATATATATATATATATATATATATATATATATATATATATATATATATATATATATATATATATATATATATATATATATATATACATCAAAAAAGTCTAAGCAACATGCATAATATTACAAATTTACCAATTTTTATACTAATTAATTTCTAAGTCTTTACTCACTCAAAGTGCGTAGGTATGTAAACTTTTTTGTTATTGATGACATACTGACTGGGTGTAAAAAAAATCGATTAGGTTTTGTTTTTTTCATAAAATGAAATGAAAGGGAATTTGTTTGAATTTAAGTGCGTTTTTATTGCTACGTTTAGTCTTGATTTTATAATTTTACCAACCATTTAAATAAAGTTAGCGACATAATTGAATTGTTAGATATTCTTTACGTCATGGAGCTACGTCATTTGACGGCAAATGAAATACAAAGAGCTGTAGGGATGTTGCAAGCGGGAAGTAATCAATCTCAGGTATCTCGGCATTTTGGCATTCATAGAAGTGTTATTTGTCGTCTTTGGCAGCGCTACAATAATACAAGGGAACCCGCTGAACAGCATCCAGGCCGTAAAAGGAGTACAACCACTCGGCAAGACCGGTACATACAACTGACTGCAAGACGCCAGCCGATGTTAACCGCTCGAGAGATAAGTTTGAGGCTACAAAATTCAAGTGGTGTTGATGTAAGTCCCTAAACTGTCCGAAATCGACTGCATGAGTACGGCCTATGAGCTCGACGCCCAATTAGGTGCCCACCGATACGTCACGGAAATGAATAGTATAGAGAACGCAGAACATGGACCCAGGAACAAGAATGGTGCGAGTGTACCGTCGGCCCGGAAATACTGAAAGACTCAGGTGCATTCAGGAAGTTCATCCATACAGCGGCTCATCCACCATTCAACCATCCAATACCAATTTAAATTAGTACATGTTGCTTAGACTTTTTCTTCCGGTTAGTTTGTTTTGAGGAAAGGAAAACATCTCGGTTTTTTTTCAAATGAGATTTATAAATTTAAAAAATATCAATACCAGAATTATGCTATTTACATTACACTTGAATCTAACACAAGTATCAGACCACAAATATCTAATACTAGCATAAGGTACTATAGAACTGGATGAGATGTTTTGGTACGATTGTGTATGTACTTGTATGTTCATTACCCACAAGATTTTATTACGGTCTGGGTGTATCTGTTCGTTAATTTTATGTTTGCAAAAAAGCTCTACGATACACGTTTTTACCTAGTGCGAGAATTGTCTTTTAATTAAAAAAATTTACCAAAAAAATATGAGTAATCCTGGAAAATTATTTACAACCGGCCACTCGGTAATATTTTGTTATCGTTGGTCGAACTACCCGTCGATGTAAGTACGAAAAGAAAATTACTTTCTAGAGAACAGTACTTACTACAGCTTCTGAGATTAAAACTTACTTCTTCATCACCTAATGTACTTAACTGCTTTTTGGAAGAATCTTTTGTAAACATTACAAAAGTTTTTTTTATTAATTACATTTTCCTTTTACTCTGTGAAAAAAATAACATAATATTTCAAACGCTACATGCTTTTAATATTTTTTATATTATTGCATAACCATCAAGCAAAAAAAAGTGTAAAGAATATTAAATTAATTAAAGTAATATTAAATTACTATATAATATGTTGTATAGTTGGTATATTTAAAATATTTTAATTCCAAGATAACATATATCTAGATCACAACATATTATTTGTATCGTCCTCATCGTCGAACCCACAGACAAGACATGGCTATTGACCCACTTGTATACTGAGCCAGCCGTTTTATCAATTGAAATCATATAGCGTGCATACCACCAACGATTTTCCTTGTATCTGCAATTTTCAATAAAAAGAGCTTATATATTATAAAGAAATTCCTGGATGCCTTCGCACAACCATTACGCCATCCATGCCTGCCCACCTTACAAGGGGACGATCTCTTCCTCTGGATCAGTGAAGACCGCACCCACTACGAGCCAATGCTATTCAAGGTGGCGGTAGTTAGCTCGCGCTATTTCTAGGTGCCCTGAACGTGAGCAGTGCAAGAAGTGGGCAGTACATATCCCACGTCTTCTAGGGAAAAGATGTGTAAAGAAGACGACAATATGGGCAGGACCAATCGGCAATAAAGCTAAAGGCCGAACCTCTAAAAAGTGGGTCGAATAAGCAAAAGATATAACTCTTTGATTATATACACGTCAAAGATATAACTATTACCAACTGAATGACTTGGCTAAGGGCAGAAGGAACAAGTTGAAGAAGACTTTAACCGTAACGGGGCCTTACAAAGAATATAAAATGTAATTTTTTATTGTTAGTCCATAATAGAATGAAACAAATACTTTATTAATCCTAACTTAATATTATAAATGCGAAAGTGAGTTTTTTTATTTGTTACACATTCACGGCTAAATCGCTGAAGCAATTTTGATGAATTTTGGTATAGTCATAGATTGGACCTTATAGAAGGATATAGGCTTTTTTTTTAATTCATATGGCAGAACTACGTTTGCTGGGTCAACTAGTATAAATATAATCAGAATTATAGTAAAATAATAAGTATACATTTGGTTAAATACATGTAATGTTTGGTATAAACATTTGGTTATAGTAAAGAAACATTTTAGATCCAATATGGGAACACGTGCCACTAACGATTGTATCCAAGGCGCTGCACAACGTTTAGTATAGTTTTATTAAAACATTTGTATTCTATGTTAACAGCGACCAATTTTGAATATTGCTATTTTAAGAGAACTTTCTACACTTATTTATACAACCTTATTAACGTATTAAAAAAACACAAATTGCTAAAGCATGATACCGTATGACTGCGATCGGTGGCATATTGCAACAATAGTGACTAATTAAAGGTATAATACTCGTATCAAAGTTAAGGCGAGATTAGAAGTAATAAAACGACAGGCATATCTGATGGTAACACCCCTATGAAACAAAGTGTGGGTAACTTGTCTAGTATTATACATTAGGGCATCATTAGATATCATAGATTCATTTTTTCGCGAAATTTAATACCTATTATTTAACCCCTAATATTTTTCTATTTGATTCTAAATATACGAATAAACTATATAATACTGGCACTGATACTAATTTTGGAGTAATTAAATCTTTCCGTATAGATATTTTACTTGTTTCGGATTGCGCGCTCTCGATCTGAGTTGGTAAATCTTCTTGCAAAGATACATCTTCTTCCGAAACAGATGATGAATCTTTTTGTAATGGATCATGAAATGATGACGAAGGAGTTGCTTCTGCGAAATATTTAGATCGCCGTTTCTTTTCCTCAATAATTCTCAGGCGCGTCCTTTCCTCTTTATCGACCAGTTTTTTTTTTCTACGCCACCTACGACCTGGCTCTCTTTGTCGTTGTAAAATAGAGTTATCTTCGTTTATTTTAATCAAATGAAGCGCATCGGCGTGGGCAATATCAAACAAATTGTCTAAGTTTCTATCAAATTCTTGTCGACGCTGTTTAAATACGTCTTGGGTTTTTTGTAAATTTTTTTGCAAATCCCTCCAAACTTGATATAAATTTACAAGTTTCTTTACACAATTAGGAAAAGATTTCGTAGGTATACGGGCCTTTTCCAATATACAATACATTCCTTAATAGTGAGATTTGCACTTTTATTTACAGTTAAATTCACTTCACGAATGTTATAAAATAACATTGCTAAAACTTGTCCATTAGAAGGAAGTTTTGATCCCGTTATTTGATGTTTTACGTCACCTATTAAAAATGTATCCTTTTTAGAACTGTGTAATTATATTAACATGTTGACTGAACAAAAATAACTTATAACAAACACATCAATCGTTCGCGTACGTCCGCTGTAGTTAACAAGTATTGAGAAGTTCCGATGCAAGTAGGCATAAATTATCGTGATCCTACCTAAACCAAATTTTGTTTACAATTGTTTCAACATCATTTAAACAAATTAAAAGGGTATGCGTTAAAAAAAACTTTAGTTTATATATATATATATAAATATATATATATATATATATATATATATATATATATATATATATATATATATATATATATATATATATATATATATATATATATATATATATATATATATATATATATATGTAAAGAGAATATCATCTCTTTAATGTTATTGTATTATGGTTAGGTTGTGTAACCAGGACATAATCCCTTTTGATTTAACGCGCTTAATGTCATGTGTCATAGAAGTGTGACACATGACATTTGCCTACAAAAAAGTAAACAATATTTACGTTATTACGTTACAGATTTGATTTAAATAATTTAATTAATAGATAGAAAAGCAAGAGTTATGAGAGACGAGTAATCAACTTTAATTGTCGTTTCTGTTATTTTTACAGAAACAAATTTGTTTGATTTATTCGGACCATCCAGACTGAAACAAATAAATAATATTATAAAACGACAATTTTCGTCACAAAATGAAATTGCAATTCGAGTTCAGAGCTGTGGCTTCTCCAAAGGACTGTAAAACTACAGTAGTAGCTGTAACCTCAATTGTCACAGAACAAGGGGAAAAATATGTTATACCAGATGACCTCATGTATGCAGATTATCATGAAGAGTTGACAAAGACGGAGACTTTCAAAAAGGTAAAAAATTCATTAGGAAAAAGGCATGATGAGTTAAAAATATGGATAAAAATTTCAAAAGAATTAGAAAAGATATATTTAGATGATGAAGGAAATATCCAGTTTGGAGGGAAATATTTAAAACAAACACTTCAAGAGAATATTAAAGAAAACTCGAGCTTGGAAAAAATATTAGAAAAATTAATTGAAAAATCAGAAAAACACGAAGAAGAAAAAAACTTAAAACATATTGTAGATAAATTTGTATTAGAAAAATTTAATTATAAAACATCTAATGTTAGACAATGGTTACATATATTCGAAAAAGAGTGTGGAAGATTTAAAATAGAAAAAGATAAAACTAAAATAGAATTATTAAGAATATTTTTAGATGCAACTTGCCAAGATTGGTATACTTCTACTGTAATAAAAGGAGAACATGAAAACAATTGGAATACGTGGAAACAGATATTAATAGAAACCTTTTCAGGTAAGGGATGGAGTAGCAGGACATATGCTCATTATTTTAAATACAAAGAAGGTTCAATAGTACAATATGCAATAAAGAAAGAACGATTATTATTAGAAATAAATAAGGACATGGACGCTGATACAATGATAGATAGAATTGCATTTGGGTTGCCAGAATTTATTAGAGAGAAGATCGCCAGAGATGAAATAGAAAATACAAAAGATTTAATAAATGAATTACAGAAGCTTGAAGGGATAATAAATAAAAAGAAAACATTTAAAAAAGAAGGTAAACCAGAACATAAATTCAGAAATGAAGAAAAGAAACCATGTATGACATGTGAAAACATGGGTAAAGGTATAAGATATCATCCAGAAGAAAAATGCTGGTTTAAACTAGAGAAAAAAGAGAAACCTAAAGCTATAGGAAGCAATTCAGTAATAGAAGTAAATTTAAATACAGAGAAAAAAAACTAATAGTCACACCATTGATCAGACTTAAGCTACTAGTTGAGAATCAGATAGAGATAATGGGAACATATGATCCAGGTTCTCAAGTATCCTTGATAAACTCGAAATGGATAAAAATAAAAGAGAATAGAGAAGATTTAAACAAGATATTCTTGAGGTCTGTCAATGGTGTGAATCAGACAAATGGATTGGTAAGAATAAGAATAAAAATATTTGATATAGAAAAAATAGTAGATATATATGTAGTTGAAAGAGAGGATTTTGAAGATTTTATAATAGGATTAGACTTAATTCCTATGTTTAAGTTGAGGTTGAATGAAAATTTAGAAATCTCACAGAAAATAGAGAAAAAGTTAGAAAAACCAGAGATAACATTAAGTGAAGTTACAAATTGTTCAATTAATTTTAATGAACACGTGGAAACAGAAGAATTTCAAACAAATATAGAACATTTAGATAAAGATAAAAAAATGAAGATAGAAAAATTGATAGATAAAAACAAATCAGTGTTTGCGAAAGACAAGTATGATATTGGGACTGTTAACGAATATGAAGCTAGAATTGACTTAATAGTGGAGAAATACTGCAGTAAAAGACCCTATAGATGTAATATAAAAGACAAAAAAGAAATAGAGAAACAAATAGCCAACTTACTAGAGAAGAATTTAATCGAAGAATCTTATAGTCCTTTTGCTGCACCCGTCACACTAGCATATAAGAAAAATGAAGAAAAGACACGTCTGTGCATAGACTTTAGAGATTTAAATAAAAACATTGTCCCTCAGGCACAAACATTCCCTTTAATAGATGATATAATAATAAGAGCCAGAAATTGTAAATACTTTACGACACTGGACATTAACTCAGCTTTTTGGTCAATACCACTAAGAATTGAGGATAGGAGGAAGACGGGATTTGTAACACAAGATGGTCACTATCAATGGACATGTCTACCGTTTGGCTTAAAAACGTCTCCAGCTATATTTCAACGAATTCTGAGTAGCATATTAAGAAAATATGGACTAACTGAATTTTCAGTGAACTATATAGACGATATCTTAATACACTCACCGACGTTTGAAGAACATCTAAATCATATTGAAAAATTATTAAATGCAATAAAAAAAGAAGGACTCAGGTTAAAATTTAAAAAGTGTACATTCGCTGCTAGTTCGGTTAGATATTTAGGACATGTAATAGGAGAAAATACGGTTAAACCGTTGAAAGACAACATAACGTCAATAAAAAATTTCCCAATTCCTACTACACAAAAGCAAATTAGACAATTTCTGGGGAAAATAAATTTTTACCATGAATATATAGAAAAGAGCTCAATATTACTAGATCCATTACATCAACTATTAAAAAAAAATGTAAAATTTATATGGACAGAGGATTGTGAAAAATCTTTCAGAAAGATAAAAGAAATGCTATGTTCCCAACCAGTGTTGGAGATATTCGACAAAGACCTTCCAATCAAGATATATACAGATGCATCACTTGAAGGTATAGGCGCAATACTAAAACAAACACAAGAGGATGGAAAAGAAAAACCTGTGGCCTACTTCTCAAAGAAACTTAATGAAACGCAAAAAAGAAAAAAAGCTATTTATCTTGAATGCTTAGCTATAAAAGAGGCAATAAAGTACTGGCAACACTGGCTGATAGGGAGATACTTCGAAATATACTCTGACCACAAACCACTGGAAAATATGAATATAAAAGCACGAACAGACGAAGAATTGGGCGATCTAAGTCACTATCTATCTCAATACGATTTTAAAATTATATACGTCCCAGGTAAAGATAATAAAGAAGCGGACTGCTTGAGTAGAAACCCTGTTCTAGAATCAAATACAGAAGAAGAGGATTTATTAAAAACGGTAAATTTTATTGAAATAGATGAAATAAAATTAGATCAGATGAATAATATACTATTACAGAATAAAAAAGAAAAATTAATAGAGAAAAACGGAATATATTATAAAAAAGTGAAGAAAAGAGAGAAAATCATATTATCAGAAAAATTCAGTATTGATTTAATTAATAAAATACACAAGGAATGGTGTCACACAGGAATAACACAAACACAAATGAAAATATGTCCATATTATACTGCTAAAAATTTAGTGAAGAATATAAAAAAAATTTGTAAAGAATGTTATATATGTATTAAGAATAAGTCAAGAGGGCAACATAAATTCGGCTCAATGTCACAATTAGGACCAGCGACCAAAGCTTTCGAAATTATGTCCATAGATACAATTGGAGGATTTGGAAGCACTAGATCAACAAAAAAATATATTCATTTACTTGTTGATCATTTCACGAGATATGCGTTCATTTCAACATCAAGAACTCAAAACGCCGCTGATTTTATAAAACTAATTCAAACTGTGTTAGACATAGAAAACATCGGAACAATCTTAACGGACCAATATCCTGGAATAAATTCGAAAGAATTTAAAGATTATTTAAAAAATAAAGGAGTGCAATTAATTTTTACTGCAATAAATGCACCATTTTCTAATGGTCTGAATGAAAGACTGAATCAGACATTAGTAAATAAAATAAGATGTAAAATAAACGAAGAGAAAAAGAATAGAGCATGGACATCGATAGCGAGAGAATGTGTGAATAAGTATAATATACTAGAACATACAATAACGGGATTTACACCAGAGTATCTATTATATGGCACAGACACCAGTAACATACCAGAAGAGTTAAAAAGAAAGAAAAACGGAGAAGACTGGATAAGAGATAAGAAATTAGCATTAGAAAGAACACAGAGATCACATAA
Source organism: Malacosoma neustria (assembly GCA_963693495.1). Taxonomy (NCBI): domain Eukaryota; kingdom Metazoa; phylum Arthropoda; class Insecta; order Lepidoptera; family Lasiocampidae; genus Malacosoma; species Malacosoma neustria. Next base: position 13,593,465 of record OY856377.1, on the reverse strand, counting down.
GTATAACGAAAGTTTATTTAATAGAAACAGAAGACACCATGAATTCAACGAAGGAGATATGGTATTCATAGAGAATGGAAACAAACTCAATAGGAAAAAGCTAGAAGAACTAAGAATCGGCCCATATATAATAGAAGAAAAAATTTCAAACTCAATTTATAAAATAAAAACTGGAAAAAGAAATCAAGACACGAGTCTATTCCACGTGACAAAACTAATTCCAATGTTTGAAGTTGAAGCTGATTGAAAAATTATGCAATTTTCATATCGTGGAGGGGAGATGTAAAGAGAATATCATCTCTTTAATGTTATTGTATTATGGTTAGGTTGTGTAACCAGGACATAATCCCTTTTGATTTAACGCGCTTAATGTCATGTGTCATAGAAGTGTGACACATGACATTTGCCTACAAAAAAGTAAACAATATTTACGTTATTACGTTACAGATTTGATTTAAATAATTTAATTAATAGATAGAAAAGCAAGAGTTATGAGAGACGAGTAATCAACTTTAATTGTCGTTTCTGTTATTTTTACAGAAACAAATTTGTTTGATTTATTCGGACCATCCAGACTGAAACAAATAAATAATATTATATATATATATATATATATATATATATATATATATATATATATATATATATATATATATATATATATATATATATATATATATATATATATATATATATATATATATATATATATATATATATATATATATATATATATATATATACTTTCATTCACAAGGAATGTATATACTTCGTGGTATATTGTGACAAGTTGTTTAACCAACAGATTACTGCGTATCGCCTTCGCTACTCATGTTAAAAGTATGTTATACACTAATAGCATATTATAATATATTTTGGAACGAAACACTTATATTCACTTTATACCGTATACCAACAAGCTGCCGACTCTCAAAGAAATGACGCCTTGAGTGGCGTAAAGTTATACAGAGGCTTTTATTTCATTTTCCCTTTTACCAGCCTTCACCGTAGCATTAGTGAGATAGGCTGTAAAATATTAATCTCAAAAATTCTATAATCTCAGTAAAGAAAAACTCTTATCCAGTGTATTTGGCATAACAAAATACATTTACATATAATCGTGTAACATGGAGCTGCATTTCCTTGTAGATGCCTCACTTATTGGATTAGACTGCTTGATTATTACAGTTGGCACAGTGCCTTAGTACCAGAACCATGGGCTGTTAAATCTTGGCAGCAAATACACACTTATATTCTGAACAACCCTATAAATTTACATTTCGTAAGATTTCATCATAAGATTGTATCTTTCTATTAATAATTTTGTATTTTCTTACATAAATTAACGGGAATTTGTAAATTATATTGATTTATTTTAACATTATATTGATTTCCACACAATAATATACTAATCAACAGAACATTGATTGAAAATACAATTCGAGTTACCTGTGGCTTTATTTCTAACTAGCAGCCCGTCCCAGCTTCGCACGGGTATTTAACAAAAAATTAAAAATTAAACCCTTCTATTTTTTTTCGGTCTCGGGGAAAAACCTCTCTTGACGGGTTATCCCGGCCCGGGGGGACCGAGGGATATAAGGGACTCCGGAAAAGATGTTCGACCCACTAAAAAACCCCGCTGTTCTCCTATCGTCTACGCCCAGGCCCACGGATATATGGCCTGCCGATCTCGTGGCCCGGGCCGGCGCCGGCCCACGCTTTGTCTTAAAGCGGGCCCCTTCTAAAGTGCTGGCGCCAGGGGGTCAGGGTTTCGTCCCCCCGGCGCTCTCTTGTAACAACTCTAGGAGTTGAGGGAGGCTGTGGAACAGCACGCGGCCTTTTCCCTCGCGGCAATAGTGCGGGCGGCGGATCCTCCCCCGAGGGGCCGCCCGCGGCCGTTTTCTACGTCGGCCGGAGATCGTTGCCCGCCCTCCGGCGCCGACGACGCGGCCTACGTTGGCGGGAGGGGAGTGCGGTGGCGGACTCCCGCTCCCGTTCCGCCGCCTCCCTTGCAGACACTACTGCCTCGCAAAAGGAGGCGACGGCCGTCCATCCAGGATCGCCCCCGACCATGGACAGAACCAGGGCCGGGAGTGACAGGTCCGCGGCCAATTCCGGACGGGACTCGCATCCCCGTCGCGTGCTAGTCAGACGTGGGTACGACTACCAGACGACACTCCAGAAAAAGCAGAGTCGCCTGACGTCGTAGCCGGCCCAGCAAGACCAACCGACAGCGAGGATGCAATTCCCGCCCCGGGAACACTCTGTGCAGGCGCAGTCGAAATAGGCATGGTTTCGACTACCAAATCAGGTCCCAGGGTAGAACCAGGGACCCCAATCAGTATTCGCAATCATCCCACCGGGGACCACGCCACGAACAGAGAGCTAAGTTGGAAAGGATGTAAGAGGTAGACGGAAAGAAAGGTAGGACTCTGTCGCCTCGAACGGAGAGGGGAGTGAAGCGACGGATGCTCGGGCACCTCGGGTACGCACACCCGTGCACTCCTCGGACAGAGGAGCGCCCCTGAGGGCAAACCCTTCTATTTGCGTCAGGTTACAAAAAAAAAAATTATAAAGAAAGTTTGAATATTATTATTTCTATGAGCTTTTATTTTAATGATTTTTTTTGTTATTACTTTTTATTTATTTTTCGTTATTTTTTAATAAGTATTCTAATTTTTGTAAAAACCCCAGTGACGCACGCCTACATTGCATAAGGTGCTGCTTAGCTAGCCGAACAGGGTGAGCGGCTACCACGCAACATTTTTCTAATACTTACATTTTTAAACTCGTGATATCTTTCGAATGGAATATCCGAATTGAATAATTCAAAAAGTTATATAAAGGTATTGAAACAGTTTTGAATATGAAGTAATTTATTTTGATAAGGATTAATACCAAGATCCAAATAAAGAGTCTTTTCTAGGGGCGGCATTTCAATTAAATTTTTAAAATAAAAGAATACTTGTTGTGGCATAACTATAATAGTTAGACATATGCTGTCGCGACACTTTTTGTAGATAATGATGTGTTCTGCAAAGTTGTAGTACATTATTTTATTCTATCATCAATAGTTTTCGCAACGCACGCGATTTAAATAATATTTTAGGTAATTTTTTTACACTTTGGGTTACATTATTGGAGTTTTAGTAAGGATCCCTAATTTTTTTGAAAATATAATATAGCCTATGTCACCCGGGGATAGTGTAGCTTCCTAACAATGAAAGAATTTTTTAAAACGGGTCAGTAGTTTCGGAGCCTATTCAAAGCAAACAAACAAACAAACAAACAAACAAACAAACAAACAAACAAACAAACAAACAAACAAACAAACAAACAATCAAATCTTTCCTCTTTATAATAGTAGTATAGAAGTGACATCTTTCTATTCTTAAAGAGACCTTTATTAAAATTTTTAAATAATAAATAAACCTTTCCTTATCCGTGCAGGGGCGGAGAAAGAATACTAACCTCTGCGGCCGGGGTCGGCCTGTCGTAAAATTCGACAAAACAACCCACCCTAGCTACGTGGTAGGGCCTCAAGCCCGTCTGGATGGCGACCACCTTTGGTCTTAAGTATGCCGCCATAATAACCTTGTGTTGTGTTCCGGCATTAGTGACCCAAGTTCCTGTACCTTTATGAGACAGCAGCGTGTTCGCGATGCCACTGGCGTTGCATACACCTATAGGCGACGGTAACTGCTAAATCCTAAGCGGGCCGTCAGTCTGTCTGCTGTCCTACAGCAATAAAAAAAAAACCAAATCTATAATTCTTATTTTTTCTTATATGAGTAATATTCAGATTGCACGTGAACTTTTGGGCACCGAGGTGTGCTAAATATTGTCATTCATTGTCATTGAAATATAACTTAATATTAAAGTATTTTTTATTTTATTTTACACGTTACAAAAACGAATTGTATTTTACGAGTATATTTGACTTCGCTAGCGTCGATTTCGTTGCGGCAACAAGGTATGAGGTAATGAAGCATGCATACACTTATAAATAATACTAATACCTAGTCAGGTCATAAGTATTGTCACACAGTAAAAACTTTTCTTTTAGAATGATGGCCACAAAAAAGTTTATTGAATTAGAATTTCGAATTGTTCATGAAAATAAAAATGTATAACTTTTAGAATTTTACTCATTTTTAAATATGGAGTGGACGCTTAAAGAAGACCGTGTTGCAGTTATTGCGTTGCATCGTTGCGGTTACGCGCCAATTCAAATTTTTAACATACTGAAAAATTTGAATATAACCAAAAGATTCGTTTATCGTACCATCAAACGATACAATGAAGACTCTAGTGTAGATGACAGGTCAAGAAGTGGTCGCCCTCGGTCTGTTAGGACTCCAGCAGTGATAAAAGCTGTGAAGGCACGAATTCAAAGAAATCCCAAACGTAAGCAGAAACTGTTGGCCCTTCAGATGGGGTTAAGCAGAACCACGGTGAAAAGGGTGTTAAATGAAGACTTAGGGCTTCGGGCATATCGAAGAAAAACAGGACATCGTTTGAATGCTCGTCTAATGGACCTGAGACGAAGACGAAGAGATGCCGCGCTTTGTTGAAGCGGTACGCGGGAAAAAAATATCGGGAAATTCTTTTTTCGGATGAAAAAATGTTTACCGTAGAAGAGAGCTACAACAAACAAAATGATAAGGTGTACGCACACAGTAGTGAAGAAGCGAGCAACCGTATTCCGCGTGTCCAACGAGGTCATTTTCCATCCTCGCTCATGGTATGGTTGGGAGTTTCTTATTGGGGCTTAACAGAGGTACATTTTTGTGAGAAAGGTGTAAAAACGAATGCTGTTGTGTATCAAAATACAGTCCTGACGAACCTTGTGGAACCTGTTTCTCATACCATGTTCAATAACAGGCACTGGGTATTCCAACAAGATTCGGCGCCAGCTCATAGAGCGAAGAGCACACAAGACTGGCTGGCGGCGCGTGAAATCGACTTCATCCGGCACGAAGACTGGCCCTCCTCCAGTCCAGATTTGAATCCGTTAGATTACAAGATATGGCAACACTTGGAGGAAAAGGCGTGCTCAAAGCCTCATCCCAATTTGGAGTCACTCAAGACATCCTTGATTAAGGCAGCCGCCGATATTGACATGGACCTCGTTCGTGCTGCGATAGACAACTGGCCGCGCAGATTGAAGGCTTGTATTCAAAATCACGGAGGTCATTTTGAATAAACTTTAATGTCATAAGAATCTATGTTTTGTTAAGTTCATTTTGGTATATGAATGGTTACATAATTAATAAACTTGTTACAATTATTTTACATTAAACATGTGACAGAATTTATGACCTGACTAGGTACAATGCCGTCATAAAGGAATGAGGCCATAGACATGACCACATTTATATTATTGACGAACAGCAGAAAGGCTGACGGTCCACTTAAAAATAAGCAGTTACCGTCGCCTATAGATGTCGTATAGGATTACTGGAACCTAAGTCATTAATGCCGGGACACAACATATGGTTATTATGACGGCGTACTTATAGATGTTACTACTATTACTACTGATATTACTACTGTTTACTTATAGGTGGTTGCCATCCAGACGGGCCTGGGGCCTACCACGACACTATGGTTGTTTTGTCACCTTTTACGACAGGCCGACCCCGGCCGCAAGGGTTAGTATTCTTACTCCACTCCTACATGGAGAAAATAATACATAAACACATAAAACCTTTTTTCTATGTGAAAATGCTTTATACACACGCCACCGCGTGGGAACATGCAACAGGCTAGTGTGGGACTCCCCGTACAATGCACCCCCGTCTAAAACCACCCCTTCGTTCGCCTTGATCGCCAAGATCAAGGTGAAAATAAAAAAATTATTTATTAAAGTTTTGTAATTTATTTGCATATTATAGTAAATAGTATTCTGAAACAAAACATCATTGTAATAGTGTATAACTATTAAAAACTTTTTACTCTACATTATGAGACAAGTTTCATCGTAAAATATAATAGCTTTTAGAACTGGGCAGTTACCATCAGTCATGTCTCCTACACTGCAATTTATCTACGTAACAGCCAACATTATGATGTCTGGCAATACTTTCAATGCTTCTAATCATACAAAGAATATCATATGCAGTGGCTGATTTGCAATCTTGGCCGCCCTAGGCCTCAGGCCATGTTGTAGTAAGTACCAGTATAAGTGCTAGTTGACATGAGTTATCAGTATTATGAACAACAGCAGTAATTTATACGCTTTAAGTATAATTACTGCAGTTTTAAATGTCAACACCAAATATTGGGTAACAGTATATTTGTTTAACCTACGAACGCACGCGCGAGTGTTTTTAAGGATCGCGCGTATAACAATATTCTTCCTAAATCACTTATATATACGAAAAAACTTATACCTACATTTTATATGAACAAAATAATTACTTCACATTATATTATCTGTATTTTATTTATAAAAAGTACAAAAGTGATTTAGGAACATTATTGTCATACGATGCGGTGCAGTGCGGCCCACCATAATTTGCGCGAGAGAATATTTACGTACTTTGAGTTATTTCTTGTTATCATCAATGAATTTTTGTCACGATTGGCCGCCCCTAATATCTGGCCGCCCTAGGCCCAGGCCTCCTGGGCCTTAGGACAAATCCGCCACTGATTATATTATGTAGCTTTTGGTTTATAGTTTCACTTTTGTTTATTTATTGTTATAATCTTATATACTTTATTTTATCGTAACGCTAATTAAGTCAACATTATTTCGGTACTTACGTATTAACGCCACTACAGCTGTGGCTGGTCATAAAAAACAACCGTAACCTACAAGCAGCCTGTGCCAGAACTGTAAACTGCTGGTTATGGATGTTTTTTTTATGATCACCTCATATATGTGTGGCTAAAATGTGTAGCTGGGGTGGCGTTAATACGTATTGTACCATTATTTCGATTTAATCAATATATTTCGATATTTTGTATTGTCTTTCCTTTTGTTGTTTACACTACAAAACGTTGGTTAAAGGAGAATAAAAAAACTCTGCGACATTTTTTCAGCACTATTTAATAGTGAAATATTTTTATTCGGTAATTTAATCTAATATATGTATATCACAAAATTATACTTAAATTGGGGGAATATTAAGTATAAGTTAACTTAATAGCAATATAATTCCAAGTCTGTGAGGTTATCAGTATTATCTTAAACGGTATAATATCCTTTAACACACAGACGTTGCTTTTTTAAATTTATTTATAGAATGTGCTTGAATTTTCTCCGAAAACATATTGTAAAAATTATACTTTGTCTAATAAAACTATTATACACTTTACGGAGTCTTCTTAATAGTCTCATTAGTAGGGATGCCAAAAAACTTGCGAAGTGGACAAGAAAAAGTCGGAAAGCGAACTCCGGACACTGAAACAGAAGTTGGATTGCAACTGGGATTTAACGCTAGGATCATGATGATGATCCTGATATTTAAACACTTGACTGAAATATGAGTCAGTAAAACAAAATAGAATAGACGTAAGATATAATGTTAATAAATATAAGAAACACAGTAACAAAGATAAATGAAAATATGAACAAAAACGATAAAGAAAGAATAAATAAATGAAAATAAAGTAAGTAAGATAAATGAAGCTACAACGAATAAGACATCGGCAGGGCTAAAAAAGTGACTGGCCACAAAAATTGTCCCTATAAATGCAAATTTAGCACAAAATGACCCAGGTGCCAGTGCCCCTATGCGGACAGCAGCGTGTTCGCGGTGCTCCTATCGTAGCAAACAGCCATAGGCGACATATTCATAGTTCCTCAGCAATAAAAAAACAAAATACTGGCTACGCGAGTGGTTCAAAATTATTAAAAATGTTAGATGATATGCAATTCATTTCGACTGTAGTACAATTTGGTGTTCTGCAGAATACATGGACGAATCACATGTAACTTGCGATACCAAATTGTGAAAAAAATGTATATTACTAGCTATCATGTCTGTTCTAATTATGGAAATAAAATTAACCTAACTAGAAAGAAAGAAAGAAAAATTTTATTGGCAAGAACTATAATTCTTAACTCTGGAACCCTCTGGAGCTTGCTTGTTTCAAGGGGAGAAAAAATAAATTTAAATTTTAAATTCAGAATTGCGGTATATTTTAATTTCTAATATAAACTCAACGGTGTTCCATTAAGCGGGCTGCATGAACACAATGGTAGAAATCATACGACGTACATTTTGTATTTCGTTTTGATTTTGTACAAACCTTTTTTGCTGTAGAACAGGTTTATATGGTCCAGTTAGTAAACAGTCAAACACAGTTAGACAGTCTTTATCCATGCAGGGGCGGAGAAAGAATACTAACCTCTGCGGCCGGGATCAGCCTGTCGTAAAAGGCGACAAAACAACACACCCTAGCTATGTGGTAGGGCCTTAAAGCCCGTCTGGATGGCGACCACCTTTGGTCTTAAGTATGCCGCCATAATAACCATGTGTTGTGTTCCGGCATTGTGACCCAAGTTCCTGTACTCTTATGGGACAGCAGCGTGTTCGCAATGCCACTGGCGTTGCAAACACCCATAGGCGACGGTAACTGCTAAATTCTAAGCGGACCGTCAGCCTGTCTGCTGTCCTACAGCAATAAAAAAAAGTCTCCGTCGCCTATGAATGTTTGCAATGTCAGAGGCACCGCTCACACGCTGCCGTCCGCGTAGGGGAATTGGAACCTCGGTTAGAGTATGGTAACCAAGTGACTTAGATCTAGAATGATACTAACAACTATAATTTAACATATATACATTTACATTATTTACTTATTATCTATATAAGTGGTCGCAGAACCTCACATACCCGCGTCGTCTTCCCCTCGGAGTTTCGATGCGGGTCAGTTAAGGTGCAATTTTTTTGTTTTGTTTTTTGGCATTGTGTAAATAGTTTTATGTTTACAAAATAATGTTGGTTAGCCAAAAGGCTAGAAGCAACAGATTAGTCTTAAAAATCTATTCATAGTTTATCAGATTGACTTCTTAGTGTACATCTCAGAAAATCACAATTAATTAAGAGGATACAGAGAAAAGCGGTGTTTGTAAGTGTAAATGATTAAATAAATACTATTCAAAATAAAGTCAGTCGTCTAATGTACACAAAAATAGAAATTAGGTTAAATAAATCGTTCAAACTGAGGTCCTAAAACTTTCGGCTTTTAAATACCCACATTAATTTTCTTAATGCCTTTATCGTGGTGCAATTAAGTGTTTTTTTTCTGAGGTAATAATTTGATATTATTTCATATTCTCTTACAGCCGAAGCTTTTTTTGAATCCTCATAATACAGTGTTAGGTATTTTCACATTGTTTATGTTTTATACATTTTCTGCATAGAGGAATAAGTAAATTGAATAGTGACAAACGCTACTTCCTACCCTTATCCTACATTATTTATAGCCTATTAGGCTTATAAATAATGTAGTATATTATCTTCTTTTATTATAAATTATCAAAATTGTAGTGGAAATTTATTATGATATAAAATTTACAAAAGAAAAAGAAATAAAATCTAAATAAAATGGCATGCTTTTACTCTGAAGACTGCGAGCAATTTGCAGTATGTCCGATGTTAGTAGCCCCTTGTCAAACAACTTGCTGTAAAGATCTGCATATATGTTATCCCTGCTTGCCACGATGTTCTTCGCCGAAGGTTATGTATTGTTGTGAAAAGAAGCCGCTAGTTTCAAGACCTCTAACTTGCCAAGAGAAAGATTGCTGTGAGCCACCAACAAAATATATAAAGATGGACGCATTGTGCGCAAGCTGCCTTTGTTTGCATTCAAGCGTAACGGAATGCAGGACAAGACCATTCTAAGACGCTCGGTACTGCGAAAATCCTATTTAGAAGCCCTCGTGATGTAGTTGTCAAATGTGAATTGTGCACGGACCCCGTAAAAGTTGGCGACCCGGCAAAAGTGCCACCCTGCACACTCAAACCGACACTCGGATATTGTTTACTCAAGAAGAAACCAATAAAAATGTCGCTTGAGGATATATTAGATGATTGACAACGAAATTTCGTGTCCCACTCTCAATGTGAAACGAGAAAAATACGAGTAATTTAAATAAAAAGGATGACAGATTTTTCCCCAAAAAGAGGTTAACGTCAGGCAGGCGGCCGGTTGTAAAAACTAAGCCACAACTATTGCAACATGTAACATGCTGTACCGACCCCATATAATGTGAGATAAGGGCAGGAGGAAGAAGACTAGATATCTTCTCTTTCCACACTCAAGCCTGTGTTTGCATTCTTACACGCAATCCACATATGATGGACTCGCTATTGAATTAATACACTTTAATTTTCAACATTTATATAATCGGATCCTTCAATTTATATATTCATGCCAATCACAACTTTTTTAATCAATCACAGACATATGTTACTTTCATATACCTATTTTGCATTCATACAAAATAATACAACTACTAAGAACAAAGTAAAATATTGAAATAATCGCAAAATCGTAAACAAGGGATGATATGCAAAATTTACAAATGTAAACAGATTTGTTTCCCAAATACAGCAGCTGTAATTTATCACGTTTTGTCATCACACCGTGAGCTGTCCACGCTAAATTATTCAAGAGCCGTACTAAAAGTGGGTCAGGCTTAGACTCACTAAATACTTATTAAAAACAATAACTAGGAAACCTTATTAATCGAAATTACCACCTTGTTGTGTATCTAGCGAATAATGTGATACACGCTAGCGACCGAAAGATAATATTTGATTTTTCCTTTCGGTACCTGAGTGGTCGAAAGATAGCTCGGTTATCTATACAAATAAATAAAATTGGAGTGTCTGTTTGTAATATTAAAATAACCGCTTTTTTACTAAGTGCATTTGGATGTATACAGTGTATATACGGTACATATACCAAAACAACATTTTTTAAAATTTTTGTCTGTCTGTCTGTTGGTTCCGGCTAATCTCTAAAATGGCTGGATCGATTTTGACGGGACTTTAACTGGCAGATAGCTGATGTAACAAGGAGTAACATATGCTACTTTTATTTTAGAAAAAGAAATAGTTTTAGCTAAAAATGATCAGTTTCGGAAATTTTTGTGTTCCAATTTAAGTTGACCTACGATTTATATCATCAATCATATGAAATAGGGTAAAGCTTGGGCTGGTTTTGTAGGTTCGAATGCGCGTATTCTGGAGATGCATGGCGTAACAGTTGCATTCGATATCACTGACTGTTTGCATATTTCATTAATTTATAATTTAGGGTTTGTAATCCAAAATAAACCATAAGATATATCCAAAAAATGCTGCCCAAAGTCACTATTGCACGCGGACGGAGTCGCGAGCACAGCTAGTATTATATAATATCAATAAGTAGACGATGTTACTGCGACACAGTTTCATATAATTATTCCCATTCACCATCGTATGTATACTCGTATATGATTTCATTACTAACTGATCTTGAAAGAATAAATGAAAACTCTTTATTGTTTATCAATCCAAGCAAATATAATAAAATAAAATTATTGAACATTATGTGATTCATTAAAAAATAATAAAAAAAGTCACCAAAAACTTACGATGTTGTTTTTTTTTTCTGATAATATTCAACAAGAAAAATAATATTCAGAATAAACACATATAAAAACGATGAAATATTTCCTAGATTTTAACGACTATTCACTGAACTAACATTTGCAGTTTTTTTCGTGTAATGTACATCATCATCATTATCTTAGCGTTAAATCCCGGCACCCGGAACTTTCGACTTTTTCCTTTCCACTTCGCACGATCTTCGGTTCCTCTGTTAGTCAGTCATTTGGTACGCATAATCGACGTCATTCATTTATAGCGTCAGACCAACACTTTTGTTCTCTCTCAATAATTGTCATGTACCGACGGTGAAGAAAACATCGTGAATCCTGCATGCCGAGATTAACTGAACTATTATCAGGTCTTTTTCACAGACATATAATTCACGCATCAATATATATTCAGATCCGAACAAACCATTTTCTGAGCCGTAAAATTATGATATTGAAAACGATATGTGAATCCGCGAAAACAGAACTTATTTTTAATTACTTCACTACCTGTACAATACTGATAATGTAGTCAGTATTATAACGTTTACATTTAGCTTTCTTTACAAAGGCTTTAGAATATATAATACAAGTGGCCTTAATTATATTCAAATTTAGGTTCAACATCTTGGAAATAGATCTTAGGAATCCTCACAAGAAACTTGAAATCTCTGCTAAATAAGTCTGAAGTTCATTCAAAATCTTTTGAATTGAAATAGGTATAAAACTGAGTCACCGTCAAAATGCAACGAACTTTTTTTACAGAATAGTATTCAAGTTTTAAAGTCATTCAAATATACACATCAAAAAAGTCTAAGCAACATGCATGATATTACAAATTTACCATTTATACTAATTAATTTCTAAGTGTTTACTCACTCAAAGTGCGTAGGTATATAAACTTTTTTATTATTGATGACATACTGGCTGGTTGTAAAAAAATTCGATTATGATTTGTTTTTTTCATAAAATTTGTTTGAATTTAAGTGCGTTTTTATTGCTACGTTTAGTCTTGATTTTATAATTTTACCAACCATTTAAATAAAGATAGCGACATAATTGAATTGCGAGATATTCTTTACGTCATGGAGCGACGTCATTTGACGGCAAATGAAATGCAAAGAGCTGTAGGGATGTTGCAAGCGGGAAGTAATCAATCTCAGGTATCTCGGCATTTTGGCATTCATAGAAGTGTTATTTGTCGTCTTTGGCAGCGCTACAATACAAGGGAACCCGCTGAACAGCATCCAGGCCGTAAAAGGAGTGCAACCACTCGGCAAGACCGGTACATACAACTGACTGCAAGACGCCAGCTGATGTTAACCGCTCGAGAGATAAGTTTGAGGCTACAAAATTCAAGTGGTGTTGATGTAAGTCCCCAAACTGTACGAAATCGACTGCATGAGTACGGCCTACGAGCTCAACACCCAATTAGGTGCCCACCGATACGTCACGGGAATCGCGCTCGTCGAAATGAATGGTGTAGAGAACGCAAAACATGGACCCAGGAACAATGGGGTAAAATTATGTTTCCCGATGAGTCGCGATTCGGGCTTAGGTCTGATACAAGAAGGGTGCGAGTATACCGTCGGCCCGGAAATACTGAAAGGCTCAGGTGCATTCAGGAAGTTCATCCATACAGCGGCTCATCCACCATCCTAAAATTTAAATTAGTACACGTTGCTTAGACTTTTTTGATGTGTGTATATAGAAGAATAAGAATTATTTATTTTGTCATACAGAATTTTATATCATGTGGATGGATCGATTGAGACCAAAGTCAATTTCTTTAGCATTAGCTAAAAAGTGATTGACTAGACTAAACTTCGTGTATTAAGTTTAGTAGCAATGCTCTAATGTATTTATTTTATTTCGTTGATCAATATCCTTTCCTATAAAAACTATAAATGTCATATCAACTATTGTGAGGTTTGGATGATAACACCACAGATTCAAATTTCTAAAGTCGATACCTACAGTAGCATGCTCTTTTTGATCATGTTTTCTGGTCTAATGTGCATATCATACCTATCTATATTCAGACATAATTACTACGTATTAGTGACGACAATGGGGGATGGCATATTCTCTAATCCACCTTATAATTGACTGGCCCGTTATGAATAGTTATTGTTATGTGATAGATTATTAATAAAGCGTATAATATATTAAATGAGATTTATTAGCAAGAATTTAAGAACGACCACAGTCTATCATCATATCATTTATCATTCTGTCAAAATATCAAAGAGTAAAAAGGTATATATTATTTTTTAAACATTAGCAATGAGTTCTGTGAACAATATGTTCTAATTAATAAAAAGAATTCAATTTTAATAAAGTACTGGAATGAAAAACAGCAGTAAAAATCTTAGAGCGAATTAATTTAATTGCGTAGCCAAAAATTAAAGAAAAACACTCGAGAAATTACATCTTAGGTTTCTCTTGAAATATTTATTTTAAATCTATGGTTTTTGAAGTGTTTGAAATATTTCCTCATAAAATGAAATAACTTTGTCTTGCTCTCAATGGTTACAATGTAAACAGGCTTGCCAATAAGAGATTTTGTAATATTCGTCTTGTTTGTCTAGTGGACTAGTGATCGCTTTACTAAAATAAAGTACGGTGAAACTTGCCGAGGTGCAAGTTCGCGTTCAAGTTCACAGGAAATTTCGAGTATATCGGGAATTCGAAAAATAATAAAAGAGTAGGGATGTGACACATACATATTAGTATTATAGAATCACATACTTGTATTCAAAAACAAATAGGTACCGTTCTATTTAAATTTTGCATAATATCATTTTGTTTTCTATATCAATTATTCAATACTCTTCGTGCAGAGGTGAAGAAGAATACTGACCCTAGCAGACGGGATCGGTTTGTCGTAAAAGGTGACAGAACAATCCTAGCTTCGTGGCCTCATGCTCGTATGTATGCCGACCACCTCTGGTCTTTAAGTGCCACCATGATAACTTTATCTTGTGTTCCGGCATTAGTGACCAAGTTTATTTGGACAGTACGAGTAGTCTACTGTTCTCCACAAATACAAAAATCGAACCCATATATCGACTGTTTTATGAAGCAAAGTAAAAAACAAAACAAGATCTTGTTAAGAGCAACCACAGCATAATTTCAATAGATAGTTTCATTTTGTACAAATTGATCCTCCGTAGCACTGTATCGCAGAATCCATTATCATTATTAAATTATTTACCTGGCATGCATTTGTTCAATGTTATCGTTCTTTTATTGCCTTTGTTAGCAGATGTGATTTCAATGTATTATTTGCAATGGAACTCTGTTGTTTTCTATCTCAAAACCGTGCAGTTGTATTTTATAAAGAAAATTCTAAAGACCTAATTTGTATTAAAGTGAAATAACTCAGTTATATTAGATACGTATATATGTATAATACATTAATATCAATTTCAGTATCTATACTATAGGAAGGAATAATGATGCTATAATATAATCAGATGACAGTAACAAATAAAGCATATTCTTTCTGCAATTTTTTTAACTAGCTTGACGACCTCCGTAGTGTAGTGGCTAACGCACTTCGGTGTGCTTGTGGAAATCACGGGTTCGATTCACGTCTCGCGTTTGAATGTTTATGTTTAATGTGTATTTATTTACAAAAGAAAAATATATTAGTCTATCAGTTGTTTAGTACCTATAACCCAAATGCTATGCTACTTATTTTGCGACTAAAAAGGGCTAAATGAATTTTTCCAGTATATTTATTTATTTATGGCTTTTATTACTTCGGATATTATAACACACTACAAAAATTTTGATCAACAATTCTGCACGTATTATTTACATTTTCCTTGATTTAAAGAGTTAAAAGAAATCAAATGGATAATCAATGAAAAGAGAAGCCAAACTGTGGTCTGATCTTATTACTTGACTTTGATACTTTGAAAGGAAATCTCAGGTCCAAAGCTTCCATTGTTTAACGTGGTGCATACAAGAAAAGTTAACTTTAACTTCAAAAACCAAAAGCGTACCTTTTAGCCACATATGCCAATTATTAAATTAAAATTTCTCCATATAACAGTAGAAAATGCTGAGCGTGAAATATTTCTATTGTCCGCATTGTAAAATTAACAAATAAAATAACATTTCTTAGTCCTATATGACATTGGCAAAATACCCAAGTCGGGCCATGCTATTTCCTAAAACAAGAAGAAAAACATTTCTGAGAGCAATACAAAGTAATGATAAACTGACGCTGAACAATAATTGAACAATTAGAGACCTAAGTACATTTCATGTTCGGTTAACAGCGTAATAATTAATTCGCATCGCGGATACGAGGGTCCTTCACGTTCCAACCATTGTCCTAACACTATACCATAACATTTTAACTAACCATCCAATTAATTGTTTAGCGTCATATTACATCCATTAGATTCAAAAGTGCTTGTAAAATAGTCTTTGTTCTGATTATCTCTAAAAAGGAGTTCAAATACATGAAGAAATTTCAGAATGATTTATATTTTTTTTATTTGATGTGTGATGTTTTTCTTTGTTTGCCTTACACTAATATACTGTGAGGTAATAATAGAAAATTGTTCTAAATTTTAAGTGCCAACGAGGATGAACCAAAAATAAATCTACGCTAGATTACTAGAGTATACCATGTTAGACCGACTCGACTGGTAATAGTTACCCAGCATCATCAACAACATTGTCTAAGTATCTAATATCGGTGGTAATACTTTCATTTTGATATCTGGAAACCGCTTTCCAACTTCTTCTTCTTCCTATTTACACGGTTTTCGGCACATTTACAGTTTTTATGACATCAACAAAGCAATACTAGCTAAACATTTGCTCCTTAAATAAATAAATGGTAGTCGTAAATCATGACCATAAAAAATAAGA
Source organism: Malacosoma neustria (assembly GCA_963693495.1). Lineage (NCBI taxonomy): Eukaryota > Metazoa > Arthropoda > Insecta > Lepidoptera > Lasiocampidae > Malacosoma > Malacosoma neustria. The sequence continues at coordinate 13,576,976 of OY856377.1, read as the reverse complement.
TTATTATACTCAGTCAATCTAAAAGTAAAATGGAAACAATAATAAATTACTTTATCTTAAATATCTGATTTGATTCAATTTGAATTCACGTTTAAGATAAAATTGGCCATTAATCTAAATAAATATCATTAACACTCAAAATTCATTGAATTTGTTTTCTAGAACTTTCAACCCATAATTTATTTGAGATTAATGCTGAAATTGAAATATTAAAACAATTATTTACGTATCTAAACAAACAACCTTAATTGCCAAATTAATTAGAAACCAGTTTATCGATTGCATTTAATTGGTGTTTATTGAAATATATCGACATATATTTTTTACTAGCGGCCCGTCCCAGCTTCGCACGGGTATTTAACAAAAAATTAAAAATTAAACCCTTCAATTTTTTTTCGGTCTCGGGGAAAAACCTCTCTTGGCGGGTTCCGCCGGCCCGGGGGGACCGAGGGATATAAGGGACTCCGGAAAAGATGTTCGACCATCCGACTACCCACTAAAAAACCCCGCTGTTCTCTTATCGCCTACGCCCGGGCCCACGGATATATGGCCTGCCGATCTCGTGGCCCGGGCCGGCGCCGGCCCACGCTTTGTCTTAAAGCGGGCCCCTTCTAAAGTGCTGGTGCCAGGGGGTCAGGGTTTCGTCCCCCCGGCGCTCTCTTGTAACAACTCTAGGAGTTGAGGGGGGCTGCGGAACAGCACGCGGCCTTCTCCCTCGCGGCAATAGTGCGGGCGGCGGATCATCCCCCGAGGGGCCGCCCGCGGCCGCTTTCTACGGCGGCCGGAGATCGTTGCCCGCCCTCCGGCGCCGACGACGCGGCCTACGTTGGCGGGAGGGGAGTGCGGTGGCGGACTCCCGCTCCCGTTCCGCCGCCTCCCTTGCAGACACTACTGCCTCGCAAAAGGAGGTGACGGCCGTCCATTCAGGATCGCCCCCGACCATGGACAGAACCAGGGCCGGGAGCGACAGGTCCGCGGCCAATTCCGGACGGGACTCGCATCCCCGTCGCGTGCTAGTCAGGCGTGCGTACGACTACCAGACGATACTCCAGAAAAAGCAGAGTCGCCTGACGTCGTAGCCGGCTCAGCAAGACCAACCGACAGCGAGGATGCAATTCCCGCCCCGGGAACACTCTCTGTGCAGGCGCAGTCGAAATAGGCATGGTTTCGACTACCAAATCAGGTCCCAGGGTAGAACCCGGGACCCCAATCAGTATTCGCAACCATCCCACCGGGGACCACGCCACGAACAGAGAGCTAAGTTGGAAAGGATGTAAGAGGTAGACGGAAAGAAAGGTAGGACTCTGTCGCCTCGAACGGAGAGGGGAGTGAAGCGACGGATGCTCGGGCACCTCGGGTACGCACACCCGTGCACTCCTCGGACAGAGGAGCGCCCCTGAGGGCAAACCCTTCTATTTGCGTCAGGTTACTAAAAAAATAAAATTACAAAGAAAGTTTGAATATTATTATTTTTATGAGCTTTTATTTTAATGATTTTTTTTGTTATTACTTTTTATTTATTTTTCGTTATTTTTTAATAAATATTCTAATTTTTGTAAAAACCCCAGTGACGCACGCCTACATTGCATAAGGTGCTGCCTAGCTAGCCGAACAGGGTGAGCGGCTACCACGCAACATTTTTCTAATACTTACATTTTTAAACTCGTGATATCTTTCGAATGGAATATCCGAATTGAATAATTCAAAAAGTTATATAAAGGTATTGAAACAGTTTTGAATATGAAGTAATTTATTTTGATAAGGATTAATACCAAGATCCAAATAAAGAGTCTTTTCTAGGGGCGGCATTTCAATTAAATTTTTTAAATAAAAGAACACTTATTGTGGCATAACTTTAATAGTTAGACATATGCTGTCGCGACATTTTTTGTAAATAATGATGTGTTTTGCAAAGTTGTAGTACATTATTTTATTCTATCATCAATAGTTTTCGCAACGCACGCGATTTAAATAATATTTTACGTAATTTTTTTACACTTTGGGTTACATTATTGGAGTTTTAGTAAGGATCCATAATTTTTTTGAAAATATAATATAGCCTATGTCACCCGGGGATAGTGTAGCTTCCCAACAATGAAAGATTTTTTTAAATCGGGTCAGTAGTTTCGGAGCCTATTCAAAGCAAACAAACAAACAAACAATCAAATCTTTCCTCTTTATAATAGTAGTATAGATAGTATAGATATAGATATAGACGACGACCTTTTGGCGTAACAGCTAATGCTACGTCGTCTACGTACGTCTCGTACGTCTACGTCGGTACGCTTATGGAGGTCATGGGTTCGATTTCCGTCCCGCGTCTGAGTGTTTATGTATAATATGTATTTATTTACAAAAGAAAAGTATATATGTATATATCAGTTGTCTAGTACTCATAACGCAAGTGCTATGCTACTTAGTTTGGGACTAGATAACGTTGTGTGAAATGTCCCAATATATTATTTATTTATTTAGCTAAAGACATACAAAGAAGGTTTCACAAAAATTTTATTATCTTTATAATTTTTAATGAACTTTTCATTAACGCAATAGCTATTTATTATTGTTGTAATATGGTAAGTACTATCTATATAGTACACCTAGCACCATGTAAATTTTCAATATTTAAATTAATTTATAGATAACAAATTAGTAGTAGTTTACCAGATAAGATCGAAAGCACGGAAATGAAATGTTCAAATTATATTGAAAGTAAAATGGCTAATGTACCTTTTGGAAAGATAAGGAAGACGTATATGGGGAGGTTATTTTAATGTACATGTGAGATGAATGAATGGGGAATATGAAAGAGTTCATGGGGACCTGGAATTTGGGAATAGAAATGAGGAAGGAGAAGCTTTATTAGAAGCTGCTTCGGCATTCGATATGGCCATCCATACTAATATTATAAATGCGAAAGTAACTCTGTCTGTCTGTTCCTCTTTCACGCCTAAACGGCTGAACGGATTTTGATGAAATTTGGTATGGTGATAGATGATAACCTAGAAATGGTCATAGGCTATAAATAATCACGCCATCGTTCTTAGGGGGTAGGCAGTAGGCAGATAACTAAATTGAGTTAGTGATTTTTTGTGCTTATCCGGTATCTATGAGAATCGGCCAACATCTATTTTTCATCCCCCTAAATGTTAGGGGTGACCCACCCCCAAAAAATTTTTTTTAATTTTTTGACATTTTATTATTTATATGGCAGAACAACGTTTGCCGGGTCAGCTAGTAAGTAAATAATTTCTACTGTTTTGTAAGTTATTTGGTCTACGATAAAGCGTTATCTATCTATCTATTTAAATATAAATTGCTTAGAGTTTTAATGACTTATAAAACCCAAAGAGAACTATTAACTATTAAGTAATATGACAATTGCACAGTTTGTGGTCAAACATTAACACCCATTGTGCACTGACCCTGATTCACAGGAGTAGGTTAAAATCGTGAGTTGGTCATATTGTATCTATACTACTATTATAAAGAGGAAAGATTTGATTGTTTGTTTGTTGTTTGTTTGTTTGTTTGCTTTGAATAGGCTCCGAAACTACTGACCCGATTTAAAAAATTCTTTCATTGTTGGGAAGCTACACTATCCCCGGGTGACATAGGCTATATTATATTTTCAAAAAAATTAGGGATCCTTACTAAAGCTCCAATAATGTAACTCAAAGTGTAAAAAATTACCTAAAATATTATTTAAATCGCGTGCGTTGCGAAAACTATTGATGATAGAATAAAATAATGTACTACAACTTTGCAGAACACATCATTATTTACAAAAAGTGTCCCGACAGCATATGTCTCACTATTATAGTTATGCCACAATAAGTATTCTTTTATTTTAAAAATTTAATTAAAATGCCGCCCCTAGAAAAGGCTCTTTAATTGGATCTTGGTATTAATCCTTATCAAAATAAATTACTTCATATTCAAAACTGTTTCAATACCTTTATATAACTTTTTGAATTATTCAATTCGGATATTCCATTCGAAAGATATCACGAGTTTAAAAATGTAAGTATTAGAAAAATGTTGCGTGGTAGCCGCTCACCCTGTTCGGCTAGCTAGGCATCACCTTATGCAATGTAGGCGTGCGTCACTGGGGTTTTTACAAAAATTAGAATACTTATTAAAAAATAACGAAAATAAATAAAAAGTAATAACAAAAAAATCATTAAAATAAAAACTCATAGAAATAATAATATTCAAACTTTCTTTATAATTTTATTTTTTTAGTAACCTGACGCAAATAGAAAGGTTTGCCCTCAGGGGCGCTCCTCTGTCCGAGGAGTGCACGGGTGTGCGTACCCGAGGTGCCCGAGCATCCGTCGCTTCACTCCCCTCTCCGTTCGAGGCGACAGAGTCCTACCTTTCTTTCCGTCTACCTCTTACATCCTTTCCAACTTAGTTCTCTGTTCGTGGCGTGGTCCCCGGTGGGATGGTTGCGAATACTGATTGCGGTCCCGGGTTCTACCCTGGGTCCTGATTTGGTAGTCGAAACCATGCCTATTTCGACTGCGCCTGCACAGAGAGTGTTCCCGGGGCGGGAATTCCATCCTCGCTGTCGGTTGGTCTTGCTGGGCCGACTACGACGTCAGGCGACTCTGCTTTTTCTGGAGTGTCATCTGGTAGTCGTACGCACGCCTGACTAGCACGCGACGGGGATGCGAGTCCTGTCCGGAATTGGCCGCGGACCTGTCGCTCCCGGCCCAGGTTCTGTCCATGGTCGGGGCCGATCCTGGATGGACGGCCGTTGCCTCCTTTTGCGAGGCAGTAGTGTCTGCAAGGGAGGCGGCGGAACGGAAGCAGGAGTCCGCCACCGCACTCCCCTCCCACCAACGTAGGCCGCGTCGTCGGCGCCGGAGGGCGGGCAACGATCTCCGGCCGCCGTAGAAAGCGGCCGCGGGCGGCCCCTCGGGGGAGGATCCACCGCTCGCACTATTGCTGCGAGGGAGAAGGCCGCGTGCTGTTCCGCAGCCCCCCTCAACTCCTAGAGTTGTTACAAGAGAGCGCTGGGGGGACGAAACCCTGACCCCCTGGCGCCAGCACTTTAGAAGGGGCCCGCTTTAAGACAAAGCGTGGGCCGGCGCCAGCCCGGGGCCACGAGATCGGCAGGCCATATATCCGTGGGCCCGGGCGTAGGCGATAGGAGAACAGCGGGGTTTTTTAGTGGGTAGTCGGATGGTCGAACATCTTTTCCGGAGTCCCTTATATCCCTCGGTCCCCCCCGTCAAGAGAGGTTTTTCCCCGAGATCGAAAAAAATAGAAGGGTTTAATTTTTAATTTTTTGTTAAATACCCGTGCGAAGCTGGGACGGGCTGCTAGTAATGAATACATTTTTCCAAAAAAGGGATATCAATATTTGATTACATATTCGCACTTCGCTAACTATGCGAGAAATTCAGAAGTGCAGACCAAAACCTGTACATGGTATTTGTTGACCTCGAAAAGGCATATGATCGGGTTCCTAGAAAGGTTTTGTGGTGGGTCATGTATAATGTGAAGAGAGGAACGTCAGTGACAAGAAGGATACAAGAGGAGAGGTAGACCAAAGAAAAGGTGGATGGATTTTGTAAAGGATGATATAGTAAAAAAGGTGTACGAGTAAATATTCAGATGACGGCTAATAGAGGAGAGTGGAAGAAGAGAACATGTAGTGCCGACTTCACATAGTTTGGGATAAGGAAGGAAGAAGCAGAATCATACATATTTTAATATTCTGTTATTTTTTTAATAATGTACTCATTAAAATGAATATAGTCGAATATACAATTCACAAGCTTACAGACGTATATGCAAACATCAAGCCAAATCAGGATACTATCCATAATGCGATTCACTATCTTGATTGTCTACACAATTCTCCATGTTTGTCTTGCCCGTGTACACATACAACTGTCGAACTAGAAATTATTGTATTTGGTACACAGAAGGTAACTTGCAAAAGTTATATGGATTCGGTATGTTTTCTAGTAAACTTTGTTAAGTTTCAATCCATATAAAATAACTACTTTAACTCCCAACGTAGCTTGACCGGTTTAATTGAATGCGGTATTTTTTTTTTATTGCTGAGGAACAGCAGTTGAGGACACACTTTATAGTAAACAATTACCGTCGCCTATGGATGTTTGCGACACTAGGGGCATCGCGAATATGCTGCTGTCCCATAGGGGTACAGGAACCTGGGTCGCTGGGTTATTTTGGCGTCATACTTATACACCAAGGGTGGTTGCCATCCAAACAGGCTTGGGGCCCTACCACCTAGGGTGGGTTGCTGTCACCGTTGTGTTGTCGGCTTTTACGACAGGCCGACACCGGTGGCTAGGGTTAGTATTTTTACTCCGTCCCTGCACGGAGAGTATTTAAAACGATATATTTAAAAATTCCATTGATTTTATGCTTCATCTTCTAAAGTCAACACATAACACATATAAATGTATTGGTCATGGTAAAATTACATAAGAATTCTTGCGTGGTTCAAGAGGGTCGAATTCCACAATATGGGTGTTTATTTTTAATAATACCAAAATAAGTATATATTATATGTAATTTATTAGTTGTCTAGTACCAATAACACGAGCGCTATGCTACTTTGGGACTAGATGACGCTGTGTGAGTTATCAAAATGAATAAAAAACTAAATAAATATAATGAAAACTGCAATTAAAGTTATCAAATAAATCATTGGATTCGAGTACCAATACAAAAATGATTAAACAGCGCAGGGATAATATCTTCGGAAGATGACGTCGGGGTACCACCACTGTGGTGCGGGCGACGAGGAGGACACGGTGGATCACACTGTCGCCGTGTACCCTATGTGACGCGCGCCCTCGTCGCCCAAATCGGCGCGAACCTTTCGCTCCCGGCCCTGGTTCTGTCCATGGTCGGGGGCGATCCTGGATGGAAGGCTGTCGCCTCCTTCTGCGAGACAGTCATGTCCGCAAAGGAAGCGGCGGAGCGGGAGCGGGAGTCGACCACCACACTCGCCTCCCGCCAACGCAGGCCACGCCGCCGGCACCGGAGGGAAAGTAACGACCTCCGGCCGCCGTAAAGAGCGGCCGCGAGTGGCCCCTCGGGGGAGGATCCGCCGCCCGCACTATTGCCGCGAGGGAGAGGGCCGCGTGCTGTTCTGCGGCCCCCCTCAACTGTTGATCCAGGAGAGCGCCGGGGGACGAAATCCTGAGCCCCTGGCGCCAACAGTTTAGAAGGGGCCCACCTTAAGACAAAGGGCGGGCCGGCGCCGGACCGGGCCACGAGATATATCCGTGTATATGCCATATATCCGTGTGCCCGGGCGTAGGCGATAGGAGAACAGCGGGTTTTTTAGTGGGTAGTCAGATGGTCGAACATCTTTCCCGGAGTCCCACATATCCCTCGGTCCCCCCGGGCCGGGGGAACCCGTCAAGAGAGGTTTTTCCCCCAAGACCAAAAAAAGGATAATATCTTAGAATAAGACAATTAAATCAAATTATTATAATTTTAAAATATCAAAACAAATGAATTCGCTGTACACTAGTATAGAACTAGATACTAGAACACAATACAAAATATATTACAACGCCACCCGACTCTGGTAACAGCGTGCAATAATTTCACACGGAATTTTCCAATAACGTCCAAGATGAAGACGTTCACAGCGCGCGAGAATGCGGGTCGCACAGTTATTTGCCAATCGATTGGTTCTTCGCCTCATTTATAACTAGATTTTTTAAATAGAAATGCTCCGGTGAAACTCTAACGCCACCATCAAATTAAATATTTCAATTTTATCATATTAAATTTGAAAATTTAATACAAAATATTTAATTTCAAAAATAATTTTACATTTATGTATTTATTTGCTACTTAGCGTGCCCTGGAGAGAGCAATGTTTGGAGTTTCTTTGAAGGATGGCATTGGCAATGAACTGGTTTGTTAGAATACCAAAGTAAGCAACATCAGTGATGTTGAATCTTGAATCAACAAGCTGAAGTGGCAGTGACACGCATATATTATATTGTAGAGTCGATAAATAATAACCAAACGAATTCTCGAGTTGATATTGTTAAAGTGAATCTCGACACACCTACTGTAGGTAATAAGTAACTATAATTAATATAATTCTCGTGTGTCACAGTTTTCGTTGCCATACTCCTCCGAAACGGCTTAACCGATTCTCATGAAATTTTGTGAGCATATTGAGTAGGTCTGAGAATCGGCCAACATCTATTTTTCATCCCTCTAAATGTTAGGGGTGACCCACGCCCAAAATTTTTTTTTTAATTTTTTGACATTTTATTATTTATATGGCAGAACAACGTTTGCCGGGTCAGCTAGTGTTATATATAATAATTGAAGTGCTTCTTTTTCCTTAACAAAGAAACCACAAAATGACTGACTGATTAGTCCTTTCAGTTTCACTTTGCACGATCTTCGGCATCTCTGGTGGTCAGTCCATTGGCACGCATATCAACCCTTAATACGTCAAGCCAGCACTTTTTGGTCTACCCCTCCTGCCAGGGCCCGGCGGTGGCGGCATGGCCAGACATTTGTTCCTCACGTAAGTAGCAGGTTGCCGTAAAACGTGGTCATACCAGCGAAGGTGACACTCCTCCAATTTATCCGCAATGTCGCGGATACGAAGGCTGCCGCGAATGCGAGACTTCCTAACGTGGTCCTTCCGCGTTACTCCACACATCCACCGCAGCATATTCATCTCCGTGACTCGCAGTGCCTGCTTGTGTCGCTCTAGCACCAATCATGCTTCACATCCGTATAAAACGACAGGACTAATGATGGTCTTATAGAACTGTCCCTTCAATTTAACCGATATTTTGGGGTCACAAATGACACCAGTCACCTCACACCATATGGCCCACGCAGCAGCAATGCGGATGTGGGATCTGTGGTGTTGCAGGCCAAGTACTCGGTCACCATATTGAGTTTCAGACAGCCTTTCTCAAACAATTCCTTCCACGATTCCACTGTCCGATTCTGCCAGCGCGATATCATCAGCATACATGAGCAACCACGGGGGCTGCTCATGTGAGTTCTGATGCTGTCTGACAGTACATCTAATACCACATTGAACAGAAACGGACTAAGGACGGATCCCTGGTGTACTCCGACAGTGATGGGGAAGGGTTTTGTGTTGCCAACAGCTGTCCGAATACGATTTACTGATTTGTCCTTTGCTGTCGAGTAATTAGTAAAAGTACCATTTGTCACATTTTACACCCCATATAAGTGAGGGGGTAGCCTTATGCAATTTTTTTATTGCTTTGGAACAACGTAGAGGCCGGCCCACTTGATAGTAAAGAACTACCGTCGCCTAAGAATGTTTGCAGCGCTAGTGACAGCGTTAATATTCTACCGTCCGCGTATGGTGATTAAAAACTGTGTTAAATACGCCGGAACACTACACAAGGCTATATTGATGACATATACTCCCAGCTAGAGTTGTTTTATCACCTTTTACGACAGGCTGCCCCAGCCGCATGCGTTAGGAATCTTACTCCACACCTAGAGAATAATAATTACCACATTATCTAACACTAGCTATATGGGTAGTGATAATAGATAAAAATAAGTTAATAATAATTATTGTAATATAAAATAATGTATTGAAAATGTTTAATTATCAGAAAAGTATTTAAAAAGAATTATATTATAACAAACATGATGCAATGAAAATCAATTTGACACGCCCACAGAGGCAGCTTCACAAGTATCCACGCGTGTCCGCGTCACTGCATGACAATGTCGCTGCGAACATGCCAAAACACATGCCAAAATTTAAACAATTCTGGTGAGCTATGTAATGTTTATTTTTTGTTTTTTTTTTATTAAAAATCATATAGTCTGGTCAATCTAGACATTCGAAGGTACATAAATTAACATCAAGCTGAAAGTAAGTAAAATTATTTAAAATATAATTAAAAATAACATTTCAAAGTTCCCCATCATTCCGGTACTTGGAAAAAAATGTATTCAACTTTTGAGGTCAAGATAGTGGGTTTTTCGCGATTTTTACCAAATCGGTAAGGTTTTTTATAAAATCACTTCAGACAAAAATTTAAAATCATAAAATTATCTATAAACTAGCAGCCCGTCCCAGCTTCGCACGGGTATTTAACAAAAAATTAAAAATTAAACCCTTCTATTTTTTTCGGTCTCGGGGAAAAACCTCTCTTGACGGGGGGACCGAGGGATATAAGGGACTCCGGAAAAGATGTTCGACCATCCGACTACCCACTAAAAAACCCCGCTGTTCTCCTATCGCCTACGTCCGGGCCCACGGATATATGGCCTGCCGATCTCGTGGCCCGGGCCGGCGCCGGCCCACGCTTTGTCTTAAAGCGGGCCCCTTCTAAAGTGCTGGCGCCAGGGGGTCAGGGTTTGGTCCCCCCAGCGCTCTCTTGTAACAACTCTAGGAGTTGAGGGGGGCTGCGGAACAGCACGCGGCCTTCTCCCTCGCGGCAATAGTGCGGGCGGTGGATCCTCTCCCGAGGGGCCGCCCGCGGCCGCTTTCTACGGCGGCCGGAGATCGTTGCCCGCCCTCCGGCGCCGACGACGCGGCCTACGTTGGCGGGAGGGGAGTGCGGTGGCGGACTCCCGCTCCCGTTCCGCCGCCTCCCTTGCAGACACTACACAAAAGGAGGCAACGGCCGTCCATCCAGGATCGCCTCCGACCATGGACAGAACCAGGGCCGGGAGCGACAGGTCCGCGGCCAATTCCGGACGGGACTCGTATCCCCGTCGCGTGCTAGTCAGGCGTGAGTACGACTATCAGACGACACTCCAGAAAAAGCAGAGTCGCCTGACGTCGTAGTCGGCCCAGCAAGACCAACCGACAGCGAGGATGCAATTCCCGCCCCGGGAACACTCTCTGTGCAGACGCAGTCGAAATAGGCATGGTTTCGACTACCAAATCAGGTCCCAGGGTAGAACCCGGGACCCCAATCAGTATTCGCAACCATCCCACTGGGGACCACGCCACGAACAGAGAACTAAGTTGGAAAGGATGTAAGAGGTAGACGGAAAGAAAGGTAGGACTCTGTCGCCTCGAACGGAGAGGGGAGTGAAGTGACGGATGCTCGGGCACCTCGGGTACGCACACCCGTGTACTCCTCGGACAGAGGAGCGCCCCTGAGGGCAAACCCTTCTATTTGCGTCAAGTTACTAAAAAAATAAAATTATAAAGAAAGTTTGAATATTATTATTTCTATGAGTTTTTATTTTAATGATTTTTTTGTTATTACTTTTTATTTATTTTCGTTATTTTTTAATAAGTATTCTAATATTTGTAAAAACCCCAGTGACGCACGCCTACATTGCATAAGGTGATGCCTAGCTAGCCGAACAGGGTGAGCGGCTACCACGCAACATTTTTCTAATACTTACATTTTTAAACTCGTGATATCTTTCGAATGGAATATCCGAATTGAATAATTCAAAAACTTATATAAAGGTATTGAAACAGTTTTGAATATGAAGTAATTTATTTTGATAAGGATTAATACCAAGATCCAATTAAAGAGCCTTTTCTAGGGGCGGCATTTTAATTAAATTTTTAAAATAAAAGAATACTTATTGTGGCATAACTTTAATAGTTAGACATATGCTGTCGCGACACTTTTTGTAAATAATGATGTGTTCTGCAAAGTTGTAGTACATTATTTTATTCTATCATCAATAGTTTTCGCAATGCACGCGATTTAAATAATATTTTAGGTAATTTTTTTACACTTTGAGTTACATTATTGGAGTTTTAGTAAGGATCCCTAATTTTTTTGAAAATATAATATAGCCTATGTCACCCGGGGATAGTGTAGCTTCCCAACAATGAAAGAATTTTTTAAATCGGGTCAGTAGTTTCGGAGCCTATTCAAAGCAAACAAACAAACAAACAAACAAACAAACAATCAAATCTTTCCTCTTTATAATAGTAGTATAGATAAAAAGGTATCAATACTTTTTTCCTAAGAGCCACCGTTCCTGAGATATAACGATTCAAAAAGTTGTAATCGTCATAATATGCACACGTTTCCACGCCACCTCTGTGGTGTATACCTCTGTAGTGTACTTAGCGCGTTTTTATATGTGGTTTCCCCAATAGGACACGTATACCCACGTTAAAAAAGCGTACAAAAGTGCCACCCTGCACACCTAAACCGACACGCGGATGTTGTTTACTCAAGAAGAAACCAATAAAAGTGTCGCTTGATAAATTAGATGATTGACAACGAAATTTCGTGCCCTACTTTCATTGTGAAACGAGAAAAATAATTTAAATAAAAAGGATGACAGATTTTTCCCTAAAAAGGGGTTAATGTCAGGCAGGCGGCCGGTTGTAAAAACTAAACCGCAACTATTACAACACGTAACATATTGCGCCGACCCCATATAATGTGGGATAAGAGCAGGAGGAAGAAGAGTCTTTTTGGATACTAAGAGTCAAATTAGAACATTTAAAAATAAATTTAATACACATAACAACAGATTACAATGTGCTCAAAATTCTCCCTAACAAACGCTTATTCCGCAAGATTATCTATGACGTATTTAGTGAGTTACGCAACTGTGCTCTCTATGTGTATATTCCTTTTAATATTTTTCTTCAATATCAGTAAATGGAAAGAATGTTGTAATTAGCACATTTGGTAAATAAGACAGTATGCTTCACTTAAACCTTAATAAATAATTATAAATATAAAATTAAAAATTAAAAATTAATTGTTAATTTCCAAAAAACACAATTTATAAAAAATAAAAAATACCGAGCAAAGCTGGTGTTATAATAATGAGCCATGTAAATTTATGTTAATATATGAAAAAATAGAACATCAACTATTTTTAAAGCAATTTCTCCGTACCCCTGGCGTCCCAAAAATCCATAGGCGGTTTTTATCCGTGCAGGGGCGGAGAAAGAATACTGACATCTGCGGCCGGGGTCGGCCTGTCGTAAAAGGCGACTAAACAACCCACCTTAGCTACGTGGTAGGGCCTCAAGCCCATCTGGATGGCGACCACCTTTGGTCTTAAGTATGCCGCCATAATAACCTTGTGTTGTGTTCCGACATTGGTGACCTAAGTTCCAGTACCTTTATGGGACAGCAGCGTGTTCGCGATGCCACTCGTGTTGCAAACATGCATAGGCGATGGTAACTGTCTGCTTGTCTGCTGTCCTACAGCAATAAAAAAAAGGTGACAGGAACTGCTTACTATTATGTGGACCGTCAACCTGCCCGCAGTTCCACAGGAATTAAAAAACTGTATATTTTACCATGACTTTGGAAAAATGAACACCAAAAGCACTGAAGCAAATTAAAAAATACATATCTTGTATGTATTTTTTAACTTTTACTTAGTGCCAGTTCTGATATATTTTTAAATAATATTCATTTAACATGAATTAAATAACTCAAATCTAATCATTCAACGAAATCTAGTTACATATGATAAATCACTATATATTATAACATAGAAATACGTACGTTAGTGTATTATAGAAATATAAACATCTATGTGTACTAAAATCCAATATTTGCGAGAGTGGCACCAAATGCCCCGGGCGCCGGAAGCATCTACGACGGCAGTTGACACCCGGAAATAGCGTCACCGTCCGATGACATCACGGGCCGACCTCATGACGATATTATTATAATGACCACTAACTCGTTTATATTAATAGTACGCTGGCCTAGAATAATCTTGTTATACACAAGATTGAGGGTGTTTTAGTGGTCTCTTGGGAGTTAAATAGGTGTGTGCGAATAGTATTCGAATCGAATTGAATATTTACAATAAATGAAACAATTGTTTGCTATTATTGATAGACTAATTTATTTCTATGAAAAATTTAAGTTTTTTCTGATTATTTAAAACTGGCGGACAATTTTTTATAATAAGTATATGTAATTATTTTTTTTTATTAAAATTATTCGAAAGATTCAATAGAAATAAAAAAATTCATAATTCCTAGATTAATATTTGGTAGAACAAATATAAATACGACTTTTCAAGTACTACTCTGTTTTGGGTATCCTGCTGCAGAAATTTCTTATAGGCCACAATAAATTCATTTGATTGTCATTGTAAAAAAGGAACGGTAATAATTAATATCTTACAAGGCACCTATTTTGAACTCACTCATTGGTCTCTTATTACTATGATTATAATGCCTATTTTTATATATTGCTATTATATTCACGTTTAATTTTTTTAATGTTATCTGTAATAATAATTTACGACTACTAATAACTAATCATTTTCACATAAAAATCGAATCAAATGAACTAATGAACAATATTTATATTTCGTGGTATTAACGTATTAGTTGGGTATGTGGACTTTTTTATTTACTTTTAAGGTTAAAATATTGCATTTAAATGCAATAAATAAACATATGATGACATGGCTGGTTGAGTGGTACTGTCGTAGATAGAATATTTGTATGATATGAATACAAATACTTTGTTTTGGGATAAGTGTATTTAGCCGTCTATTGGATACGAGTATTTTTCAAAAAGTCTTAAAATATAGTTTGTCACCTCATAAAGGGAACTATTATCTATAAAAACATATCCAAGAGGCTTAAAGGCATTTTATAGGCGATCTTCCTCGTGGTTTCGTACTCTCAACCCTTCCCTGGACCACAAGTCGCTCAATAGCCACCTCCCCTCGGCGGCATACGTTACCAAAAAGGTGAGGATACGAGACGGTACTAAAGACGATAAACGCTGCTTGATGTCGAATTCTTGAAGTAGAGACTCCTTGTTACGGAATTCAGTCCACGATACTCCTAGCATTTTCCTCCAGCACCACGTCTTTAGGGGGTCTATCTTCTTCTTCTCTAATTCCCGCAACGTCCACGTTTCTGCGGCGTACAATAATATAGGGAATACTTAGTGCCCGAACTAGCCGGATCTTTGTGGCTCTATTGTTCATATCCATATTTCCACAACTTGTCCATTGCAGAATTAGAAATTGCCATACACCTCTACTTCGTCGATACATCCACTGTTGTTTGTAATTAAAGCCCTCAGATGATTGCACCACATCTCAATTAGCAATTTGTGTAGTTTCTGGAGAATTTTTATTTATGCGGTCGACAATCATCACTTTTGTTTTATTCCGGTTTATCTTAAGTCCGAGCTCAAGGCTAATGCGTTCCATCTTGCTGAGAAGTTCTTCCGGGTGCTGGATACTGGCGGCGAACAAAGTGATATCGTCTGCATATTGCAGGTTGGAGATCTTCAAGCCACCGATCGAAATGCCATCTGTCCAGTCTTCAAGTATAATCCTCATTATGAGCTCTGTGTACACATTGAATAGTTGTTGTTGTTGTCCTATGGTACCCCAGTGGTACAGAGGGCCTTCGTGAGACGTCGCCATCCGCTCCTGTCCTGCGCCTGTTGCTCCGCGTCCCTCCAACTCAACCCGACCGCCCGCAGCTCGGCGTCCACGGTGCGCTGCCACGTGTGCGCTGGCCGGCCCCGTCGCCTGCTCCCATGCGGCCTCCACGCGAACGCGACCCTGGCTGTATTGTCCTCTGGTCTTCGGAGGGTGTGCCCTATCCACTTCCACTTCCGTTGCGCGATTTCCTGCTTTATCGGAATTTGGTGGCATCGCTTCCATAGATCCTCGTTGCTGATAGTGTTCGGCCAAAATATGCGCAGGATGGACCTCAGGCTATACTTTTTTATAGCTGAAATGCAAGAAGCAGGTACCTCACTTACATATAAGCAGTTACTTCCTATACTCGTAGATGTAGCTATGATGTATTGGCGAGCCTCAAAAAGGTAAAAGAAAAGAGCACAAGAGAAAAACAAGAAACAAGCCACAAAAGAAGAACGTAGAATTGCCACAAGAAGGATATGGAATGAGCTTCGAACTCAAGTTTTTCCAGCGCAATACAATATGGACTATTTCTAAAATTTCTATACAGTCGGCAGCATGTCAGCTTTATTGATTGGTAATCTCAGATTATACATACTCTTTTGATGTCAACTCTGATCTGTTTGGTTTATGTATTATGTTTGAATTACTTTAAATTTGGAATGTCAGTTTTATTTGTTCAGATTGAATTGTGTCATATTTGATTATTCCGTAAAAATCGCTCGAAGATGTAACATGTCTAGTTATTTGACATAACTTTTGTATTTTATATAAATTTCATAATGATTACGTTTCATCAAAAATAAATTCAAAATGTTTAAGTTAAAATAAATAGTTTTCTAATCAGTCCTTAAGTATCTTTTTGGTTTGAAAGTGATCCCATCTACCATTCAAAAGACTTTGCCCCTGGTATCTTAATAGACGACAGTAACGGTTTATTATTAAATGAGTCTGCTCTTCAATAGCAACAAAAAACTGAAAAATAGAGCAGAATCCTGAGTGTTGGAATGTGTTGATTTATTGGACGCAGTGATACTAGGTTAGAATAGACTAGCATAGCCACGTTTCTAAATAATAATAATAATAGTGTTGGGACTCGCCGGTGTGAAATTAAATTAATTAAGTCAATGCCTGTATGAATATTTCCAAAAATTTATGAATGCTTAATATTCAAGTTTACTGTGGCGAAATATCACTTTAACGTACGCCTGCATATCTGGCCGAGGGCCAGGACTTAATGGAGTTCTCGAGTGATTAACCCACATAGCATTGATATACACACCCAAGGCATTGCTATTTGCAAATATTAAATTAAATCTTAAATGGGATCATTATATTTATGAAAGTTTTGGTTTGATGAAAATTAAACAGTAACATGCGTTTAAAATAAATAAATATATTGAGACAATTCGCACAGCGCCATCTAGTCCCAAAGTAAGTAGCATATCACTTGTGTTGTAGGTACTATACAACGGATATGTTCACGACGAACGTAAACAAACATAAAGGTATGTGCTAGACGACGGCAATACCGCATCGACGGCCGTATTAGCTATGCGGCGGCAATACCGAATCGACGACCGAACGTGTAAATATTTAGAATTAAGTAAATTATTGCTGTTTACATAATGTTGTAGAATAAACTATGTATTTTTTATGTGTTTTATTCGGGGACGTGTTAGACCTATGTACAATATTATGGGTGCGTAGGGGAATATTATGGCTGGCACGTCCCTTAGAAGATATAATGAATAGATTGTATTAGATTTAATTACTTTGTAATAGTTGTTCCCTCCCAGCAGTAAGTCCCGGACCGATCCCTGGCATTATTATGGGTCAGGTAAGGTCCGGGTAGTTCAACCGAGGCACACGCTCCCGCGAATATGCAAAATTGCAGGTAGGTGTGCGCTCCACGACAATGCGGGTGTAAATGAATAAGGCCCCCCTCGTCCGCGCGCCTTTTATATGACGGCGGTGCGGGGCGAGGTAGGGAGAGAATTACGCGCGGCGAAAAGCCATTAATTAGTTCGGTGTTTACAGACACTATTGAGAGGATAGGCTGCTGGAAGGGAGCAATATAATGAAATACGGATGAATAATGTAAATATCGATAAGTATAGTATATAAGGAAAATAAAGTTAAGGGGGTGAGGTCGGTCAGGCGCGGTAACAGAGTGGGGATAATTAGGATAAAAAGCGGGTCGAAATGGGGAAAAAGGGCACTTGTGGAGATTATCAGAACAGGTCGTACTCGGTTATACAGGCTGAACAGGTCGTACTCGGTTATACAGTCAAAACAGGTCGTACTCGCCACCACGAAAAAACCCCCCTCTGGGACCGCCGCCGGCCCGCATCCGCCTGCTGATCATGAAACGTCGTTTTATTGGCACCCTTCCCGCCTAAATTCAACCATACAGTCCACTGCTCTCCCATCGGCAACATCATTTGGTATGCTTCGAGCCGGATCCAGCACCAACATCATTTGGTCAGCTTCGAGCCGGATCCAGCACCAACATCATTTGGTCCTTCGAGCCGGATCCAGCACCAACATCATTTGGTCAGCTTCGAGCCGGATCCAGCACCAACATCATTTGGTCAGCTTCAAGCCGGATTCAAGAACTGGAAAATGCCGATTACTAGGAGCCGCAGCGGGAAGGAAAGCCATATCAGCAAAGCCACGGAGAGCGCCACGGAGGAGACCAGCGGGGGGGCGTCCGAGTCAGGTACGGAGACGGCAACCACAGCAACCGAAACCATAAAATGCATACCGCCCTCCGTGTCCCAGACTCGGACAATGCCGCCGCCGGTCTTACGCGAGCTCTTCCGTCGGGAAGGCGTACAGGAACCGCCTACATCTGCGCCGGCAACTAGGGCACAGTCAAGAAAATCCTCGGCGTCCCGTAGACGTATCGCCAAGCTGGAGATTCGGGAAAAATTGGCTGCGCTAAAATTGAAGCAAATCGAGGCCGCGGTCGAGCTTGAACAAGCCCGGCTGGAAAGGATCCGAGTTGAATCCTTGGGTGACGAAGAAATGGAGGAGGATGTGGAAGCACCCAAAAAGAGGGTAGATATGTGGTTCGAGAGAATACCGAAATCTCAAGAACACCCACAACCCTCTGCCGCCGAAGTAACCGTCAAGAATGAAGAAATTATTATGGAAGAACGAGGACAGGCTGCCCGTGTCGACAATATGGCACACGGACAACGGACCCGCATGGAGGGCCCACCTGCGCGTTCTAGCGGCATGGATGTCGCTGCGTTGGCGGAAGCAATAACGGAGGTGGCAAGAAATGGATCAAGGCATGCGCGCTTCGCAAACGAGCTACCATACTTCAACGGACAGAGCGGCGAATGGCTCACCTTCCGGGCAGCATTCCAGGAGTCCCGGGGGTGGTTTTCGCCAATGGAAAACACTGCACGCCTGCGTAGAAGCCTCAAAGGGACCGCCTTGGAGGCCGTAAATGCCCTGTTAATCGCACGAACAGGGCCCGACGAAATTATAAAAGCACTAGAAAGACGGTTCGGCAGACCGGACGCGCTCGTGCTGGAAGAAATGGGAAAAATCAAGGCACTACCAAGGATCACCGACAGCCCGCGGGATCTTTGTGTTTTCGCCAACAAAATAGCAAACATAGTGGCCACAGTCGACGTGTTGAAAATACCGCAGTATCTACACAGCCCGGAGATGTTGCGATCTGCAGTAGAAAAGTTAACGCCGCTTTTGAAAAATAAGTGGTACGATTATGCCACGCTACGAAAAGAAGATGTGCCAGAATTGAAAAAATTCGCCACATTCATTAATGAAGAAGCCGACAAGTGCATCGCCTACGCCCCAGTCGAAGAAAAAACAGAAAAATATCGCCCGAAGAAAAGGGCAGAATATATTAATGTACTCAATAAGAGTGAAAAGGACAGAAGATGCGAGAAGAAAAATGGGTGTGCTATATGCAAATTAGCACACGCCCTACCTGACTGCAAACAGTTTCACAACAGTGATGTGAATAAGCGTTGGGAAATTGTGAAGAAAAGTGGTCTGTGTTTTTTATGCCTGAAAAACAAACACCGACGCACAGATTGCCGCGCCACCCCGTGTGGCAAAGGAAGGTGCTCGCTACGCCACCACCGGCTCCTGCACCACGAGAAAACATTCTTCAAGAAAGCATCAACTGTCGAAGAACCCGAGAGGACCCCGACACCCTCAGGGGAAGTATTAGCATCCGCGATGGCTCGCAGCGAAAACAACGGGACCCGCCGCGCATATCTAAAGGTAGCACCAGTGTGTGTGTCCGGCCCAAAAGGGCGACGCCACACCTATGCATTGTTAGACGAAGGAAGCACAGTGACCGTAATCGACGCCAAGTTAGCTGAGGAACTTGGACTCGAAGGTCGGCGGGACCCTATGAAGATGCAAGGGGTGCAAGGAAGTGAGTCGTCACACGACTACAGTCGACGAGTCACAGGGACGATAAGGGGCTCTTACGAGAGGGAAGAACACACCTTAAGAGACGCCCGCACCGTGCAGAATATGAGCTTCTTCACGCAAACGATATCCCGGAGAGATGTGCAGGGCTGTGCATATCTCAAGGATATTGAGAATGAGTTAATTTACCAGGAAGCTACGCCGAAAATATTAATTGGTCAAGACAACTGGGAGTTGATAATCTCGAAGGAGGTACGAAGAGGACCACGCGACAAGCCAGTCGCCTCCCGTACCGAGCTGGGCTGGGTGCTACACGGTTGCCGCACCCCGTCTACGAAGCCGGTCGCCGTATGTTCCCACTTAAGCATAAGTGAGGAGGGCGATCCCCTGAAGAAATTCGGAAAGAAAACTGGACCGCGACGAAGAATTGAAGAAAATGTACGAAGAAAGAATGGAAAATTTAACGAAGTCAGGGTACGCCGAGCTCGCACTGGAGCCCCCTACCGGCGGGAGAACATGGTACCTCCCCCACTTCGCCGTAGTAAATCCCGGCAAGGAAAAGATACGGGTGGCACACGACGCCGCCGCCAAGTATCAGGGACGCAGTCTAAACGACATGCTGTTGTCGGGACCCGACCTTCTTCAGTCGCTGCCAGGAGTAATAATGTAATATAAGCAACGCTGTCGCCATCGCCGCTGATAACACCGGCTAAACGCATCATGCAAGATACATGGAAATATAAAACAGAATGGGATGACGTTATACCGGATGAATTACAAACAAGATGGGCGAATTGGTTGAGTGAAGTTAAATCACTGTCGCAACTCCGTGTCCCACGATGTTACGAGCACAGACCCGCGCTGCAGAGGGAGTTACACACCTTTGTGGACGCCAGCGAAGAAGCCTACGCAGCAGCAGTATACATACGCATCAAGACGACGTGTGGCGCCGTAAGTGTCGCGCTGGCGGCGGCGAAAAGCCGCGTGACACCGACGAAACCTGTATCCATCCCACGGCTGGAACTGCAGGCAGCTGTGTTGGGCGCGCGATTAGCCAAGTCGGTACAAGAGGGACACGACTGGGAGCTAACGCGCCGATACTTTTGGAGTGATTCGCGCACCGCCTTAGCATGGATTCGGGCGGAGCCGCGCACTTTCAAGACGTTTGTGGCGCATCGTGTGGCGGAGATCGAAGATATAACGAAAAAGAATGAATGGCATTGGGTCCCCACTGCATCGAACACAGCGGATGATGCTACAAGGAAAACCCCCCGGGATTTCGGCCCTACGCACAGATGGTTCACCGGCCCGGCCTTTTTATACGAAGAGGAAGACAGGTGGCCGACAGAAGGGAGAACCGAGATCCTCAAGACAGGGGAGGAGAAAGAAATAGAAAATGTGTGTCAAATTGTGGGGATGCAACCGACATTAATCATCGACTTCACAAGATATTCTAAATTTGAAAAATTACTGCGAGTTATGGGCAGAGTGTTACAATTCATCGAAATATGTAAACGAAGAACACAAACAGTGGCGGCGGCGGCACGAAAAAGAAGTAAGAAAAACATTTTAAAAGATGAAGATTGGAAATTAACGCAGAAAAGATGGAAACAACGTAAAACAATTGAAAAAACGGGCACTTGTGGAGATTATCAGAACAGGTCGTACTCGGTTATACAGGCTGAACAGGTCGTACTCGGTTATACAGTCAAAACAGGTCGTACTCGCCACCACGAAAAAACCCCCCTCTGGGACCGCCGCCGGCCCGCATCCGCCTGCTGATCATGAAACGTCGTTTTATTGGCACCCTTCCCGCCTAAATTCAACCATACAGTCCACTGCTCTCCCATCGGCAACATCATTTGGTATGCTTCGAGCCGGATCCAGCACCAACATCATTTGGTCAGCTTCGAGCCGGATCCAGCACCAACAGGATATACTATTTAAATATTTTTTATTATTACATATTATTAAAAACACCCAGATGCGAGACGGGAATCTAATTGAACCCTTGACACATGCAAGCGTAACAAATTGCGTTAGTCGTTATAGCAAGGAGGTCATAAAAGCAGGAGTAACATAAAAGCTTTAATTTTCCTCCATGCAGGGGCGGAGTAAGAATACTAACCCTTGCGACCGGGGTCGTCCTGTCGTAAAGGCGACAAACCCACCCTTCGTGTTCGCAGTGCCCCTAGCGCTGCAAACATCCATAGGCGACGGTAACTACTTATTGTTAAGTGGGCCATCAGCCTGTCTGATGTTCCTAAGAAACAATAAAAAATTGTGCGCATTTTTTAGGCTAAAAGACCATATCTTTATATAGGCGCATCGTATTGGCATTAGTATATTTTTTTTTCACCTTTTGAGCAAATTTAATTTGAATGGCAAAGTATTTTCATCCGCCCTTTTGGCACATAATCCTATTTGACTCCCGTAATAAGTTCTTTTAGCATTTCGCACGCAATGTACTTTAACAAAAATAACATTTTCCTTAAAGGAAAATCACAAATTACACTTAATAGGTTTATGACTAGCCTAGACGTAGTTGTAATTTAGTTTTTCAATAATAATATCTAAACTAATATAAGAAACCACTTTTTTTATTGCTGTAGGACAGCAGACAGGCTGACAGCCCGCTTAGATTTTAGCAGTTACTATCGTCTATGGGTGTTTGCAACGACAGCGGCATCGCGAACACGCTGCTGTCCCATAAGGGTACAGTAACTTGGGTCACTAATGCCGGAACACAACACAAAGTTATTCTGGCGGCATACTTAAGAAAGGTGGTCGCCATCCAGAGGGGCTCGGAATCCTACCGCCTACCTAGGGCAGATTTGTCATCTTTGGCCGCCGCCAACCGGGTCAGTAATTTTACTCCCCATCTGCAGGGATTTCTAACACATCTACTCAACGACTATATGTAGTGAATACATTATGTTACGGATAGTTACACATTTGACGGAAACACAGTCCATTCTGTTTGTATACCATCGGTCTTGTGATTCCAAGTATTCAGTATATGAATAATTGCTATAGCTTAGTTATACTGAAAAATTAGTGAGCATTTTTCACGCGATTGACAAAACACTTTAGACTATTTAGTAGCTCTAGTATTAGTATTAATAGTCTCCTTAGCATGCCGTCATAATAAAGTTTTGTTCCGGCATAAATGACCCATTTCTCTTACGCGGACCTCAGCATGTTTTTGGTATCCTTAGTGTCGTAAACACCCACAGGCAACGACAACTATTTACTATTAAGTGGTATGTAAGCCTGTCTGCTGTTCCAAAACAAAAAATAATAATAAAGAACATATTAAAAATTATAATAAGTAAGCAGGCATTACCAAATACTAAACAAAAAAATGGAAGGGAGAACTCCAGAAGGGAGGCCGCCCAGAGGATTCAGCTGGGTTGGGCAGCATTCGGGAAATTACGTCAGGTCTTCTCGTGGTCTATATCACAATGCCTTAAGACAAGTCTTTAACTAATGCGTCCTACCATTAATGACGTACAGAGCCGAGACGTGAACACTCGCGGTAAGGCTGGTCCATTAATTTAAAGTCGCTCAGCGAGCTATGGAAAGAGCAATGATTGGAGTTTCTCTGAAGGATTGCATTCTTAATGAAGTGATCCGTCAGAGAAAGTCACCAATATCGCTTCTCGGCAAGCTGAAGTGGCAATGGGCCGGCCATATCTGTGGCAGATCCGATAACCAACGGGGTAAACGAGTTCTTGAGTAGAGACTGCGACTCGGCAAACGTAGCGTAGGACTCCCAGCGGCGAGGTGGGGCGATGATCTGCATAAAATAGCTGGCAAGAACTTTATGCAATGAGCCAGGGCTCCGTGGCATGCCTTGGGAGAGGCCTACGTCCAGCAGTGAACTTGAATAGGCTGACGATAATGATGATGATGAACAAAAAATGAAACCCACACAGTTATTATAAATATACGAAAATTACTGCAAACAAGCATAATTTAAATGTGTGATGACAAACAGAGTTAATGTTGCTTGTAATTTCATTAACCTATTTAAATTAATAAATCAGCAGCAATATAAATATTTATTATTAAATTAAATGGTAAAGGGTGAACTTGTTTCCAAATAATTTATTGACATTGCGACAATTACATGTTTACATTAATGTTTATTAACAAACGGTAATATATTAATAAACTTTTTTTTAAATACTGATGTTTTCAATAACATCGTAATCATAACAATGTCCTACTTCCCATAGCGTCTTACTGGTAAGCTGTGGCCACTACGCTTGTCTAAGGCGGATTAGCTGGTTACACATGCCGATAATTTCAATATGTATGCTTACTCGCGAAAATTTCCTTCACCGTCGGTATGTGGCAATTATAATATGATCTGGACATTAAACGAAAAAACCACCAAAGCGGTCAAGGCCATGGTAAATGAACTGTCTCCACTCAAACTCTAGGGAATTCGACTGTAATAGTACTTAGCTGCCCCGTACCTTATAAAGGAAGTTGTATTTATTTAATTTAATATGTATTTTGATACGTCAGGATTCCTATTCTAATATTTAAATCATTTTTTTATCTACTTCTCATTCGATCCCTTTATCACCAAACTGATGATGACGATCATGTTTTTGTGGCTATATAAGTGGTATGCGGTATTATTTCCTTCTAGTCTGGTTGCTTGTAAGTAAAAGCCATGCAACACAAATCTTCATCTAAATTTAAACATCAATTATAACAAGTCTTAGCCTCCAATTAATTTGTAAATAGATATATAAATTTTCGTATTCTTTGTAAAAAAAATAGATAAGCTGGATATAACAGAAAAAAGGATTAATACTTGAATGTCACTAACAATAAGCGAAAGATTACACTTTAGTCGTATGAAAGCGCGACACAATATCCCGAAGAGCCATAACTAACACTAGAATCGCCTTGACCACGCAATCTCGTTACAATTGAGCCTTATATTTCACTCATTTTCCACTCTCGCCACTCGCTACATAAATACTTAACCTATCGAAGTGGGCATTATATATATTTTATAGCAACAAAATAAAACTTTACACATAATTGCGAATTATCTAATCTTACATAACATGTAATCTATATACATATATATTACATAATTCTCTTGTAATGTGCAAAAAAGCTTGCAGCTTCTATTGTAAAGTGACCTATGATGTAACCGTCTACATAGACACAATTCATACTAATATTTTATAATATTTACATATATGTGACAGTAATTCTGTCTGTTTGTTACGTTTTCTCACATAAACCGCTGCGCGCTGAACCAATTTTGATGAATTTGGTATATAGATAGATTGAACCTTGGAGGACATAAGCTACTTTTTATTTTTAATTTATATGGTAGAACAGCGTTTACCGATTTAGCTAGTTATATATATTTATACATACATTGCAATAAATAGTCTAAAAAGACGCCCAAGGCGGGACGTGAGAAGTTGATGGTTTTTATTAATGTAATTATAAGGTACCTGGTAGCTCGGTGGTATTGCACTCAGAGACTAAGTAAGAGGTCTCGGGTTCGGATTCCATGGTGGCATGTACCGCTTCGGCACTTTTTTATTGCTGAGGAACAGCAAACAGGCTGGCGGCCCACTTAGTAAACCGCTACTGTCGCCTATGGATGTTTGCATATACTATATAATAACAGCCCGTAATGTCTTACTGCTGGACTCGGCCTGCCCTCAAGTGGCAAGGAACAGTATACCTGCCTCGCTTGCTGCAAATACCGAAAATGTGAAAAAAAGAAAGAAAGAAAATACATTTATTTAAGACAAACAAATAAGCACTTACAAAAATAAGATAAAATAGACAAATAGAGAAAATTACCCTAAAAAGGCCCCAAACTTAGCATGTGCTGGTAGAAGCAACCAGCACTGTTCTTCCGTTTGGGCCTGGTTACCTCGGGGAGTGCAGAACCCCACTTACCTAAGCATATTTTTATGACACATACTATATTCTAGTAAAAACTGAATTCATGCATGTATTCTGTACATTTCAATGTTTATTCATTACTCACAATTGCTGTTCACATTAAGTAAGTAACATAAAGCACAAAACTAAGAACAAAAAGTATTAATACAGATACACATACTTATAAGAACAGAAATAAATCTCAATGTTCGGGTTTAAACACGATAGTTTCCTTTACCGTCAGTGCGTAACAATTGTGTTAGGATATGGACATTAGTCGACGAGAAACTGCCAAGTAGTGGTGGTGGATCCAAACCTGGGACTTCTAAGTTACTTTTGGAGTATCAAACCACTAGGCTACCACGTACCATGCTACCTATAAATTAAGTCTTGATAACATGCGCTAAAAATACAAAACATATAGAATAAGTTTTCCTTATTTACTTGGTCCAGTACAATATTTTTCCTATATTCAGGAGTAAGCCAGTTAACCCCGGCATTAAATCCCGGGAATACGGCACTAGCTTCGAATCACAGTCACAAGTTTCCTTATTTGTTGGCATATTACTTGTCAGTAACAATCGCTTTGAGTTTTCTCAGTTGCCGAAATAGGATATGTGCTCGTCTACATTATGATTTTCCTGAAAGTGTTTGGAATCAAACCCGTACAACAAAGGAAATTCCGAAATATCAGATGTATATAATCAAATATTTTTACAAGTTACGCTTTTTTACAGAATTGCTACAGCCGACTTCATCAGTATTCCTAATTCAAGTGAGTGTGGCTGGGGTGCCCTTTATGCAAACTAAATGAAATGCATCTTTGTACCAATTCAAACAGAAAGACCTATACAGCAATATAGGTAAAAATTTAATATTTTAAAATGTTCTCCAGCGTGATAGCGGTATCCTTGGCATCGCAAACATCTATAGGCCACGGTAACTGCTTATTACAAAGTGGGGCGTCAGCCTGTTGGCTATTCTTTAGCAATAAAAAAATAGTCCTGTCACTTAAGCCAAAAAAGGGGTCAACTTGAAATGAGAGATATAAATATATAGAGAATAAGCTGTAAACTCGTATACAACTTCATTTTGGTGTTCTAAAAGTTCTCGTAAAAGTCTCATAAAATTTCGTATATGATAAGTAGATATAGAAGGAAGAAAAATCACAAAAATACAGATCTTCGCGATTATCTCGGTTTCTATATCTCCAATGATGTTAACATGATTTATGAAAATTATAGAGCATAAAATTTGTGACAAATTTCGTTTTGAAAAAATTTTCATACGCTCAACCATTTTAATTAATGCAAGGTCAACCGTGAATCTCAGTGAATAATAATAACTTGTATAAAGTTATTAAATCATTGAAATATCATTAACAATAAATAATTTTTATTGTCTATTAGTTAAGACATCATATTTAATAATATTTTGCATGTATATACTTACCTATTTTGTATAATTAAAAACTCTTTCAATGAATGGATGATACTTATTGTATATCCCAATTTTACATTAATTTATAATTCTACTTCTAGGTTAATCTCCCAGTATGATAGCTACCACGATTTAACCTTTTTTACTTATACTTTAATAATAACACTTGCGTGATAATGACGGAAACTTTCTTTGTAGCGGGTAATGATCGCGTGTTAGGGCACATGAAACGGAAGGAACCGTGCTTAATGCGTGTCAATGGTGTGAATAAAATAAATAGTTATTATTTAGTGGCATTACAAGCTAGAATCGGAGTGTATGCTTATAAGATTGTAATCATTTTTCAAGAATAAATATTTTTAACCATACTTGTTAGAGTTTCTTCTTAAAGACCATTCACGTCGGTTTTATCTGAAATTTCCACTTTAGAGTCCTAAGAAGTCATCATCTCCGTGTAAGATAAAAAGGAATTACTTAATGTTAAATTGGATTAAATAATATAAACTGAACAGCTGTGCGGGGCGGTGTCCCCTCCCCGACTGGGTGCTTCTCACTCAGTTGGGAAAGTGTCACCTGGGACATCCCCTTAAGTGAACGCACAAGCTCGAGGTGCTACATAATAATGATCAAAAGTCGATCCTATGAACTCAGAAATGCTATAGGTGATTACTAGGGTTTTAGAGGGTGGCCAGATGCATGGTCGTAGAAACATGGCGAAGAACCCCACATACTCGCGTCGTCTTTCCCTGGAGTCTCAACTCCCGAGGTTGTCCCAGGACAAAAGAAGGTATATAAAGTATGAATAGGCCTCGAGAGACCTGTCAATGCCTAAAATAATAATTGTGTGTACAAACTTAGTAATTATTATGTATTTAATTATTTTTGATTTCATTTATTCACAGGCCGCAGTTAAAATCCACTAAAGATTAAATTTGGAAAGAAAATATTGAATGTTGTATCAATATAATATATGTATGAATATTGTTTTCCCAAATACTTATTGATCTAAAAGGAACCACAGAAATGTTATTTTAAAATAATAAGCAGCTGTTTAGAATGTTTTAATCATTGAAAGTTTTTGTAATTTCCATATTACTTATATGCGAAGGGACGGAACGGCAAGCGAAATATACATAACATAATATACGAAATATACAATTCATATTATTCATACGAACTCTCGTCGAATTCTTAAAAAGGTATCTTATAATTTCGTTTCTTTCATACTTTTTCACATATTGTATTAAAGTTTTATATAATCCACGATCCACCAATCCACCTCCGGTCTCCGCCGGTATATACCTAGTCAGGTCATAAATTCTGTCACATGTTTAATGTAAAATAATTGTAACAAGTTTATTAATTATGTAACCATTCATATACCAAAATGAACTTAACAAAACATAGATTCTTATGACATTAAAGTTTATTCAAAATGACCTCCGTGATTTTGAATACAAGCCTTCAATCTGCGCGGCCAGTCGTCTATCGCAGCACGAACGAGGTCCATGTCAATATCGGCGGCTGCCTTAATCAAGGATGTCTTGAGTGACTCCAAATTGGGATGAGGCTTTGAGCACGCCTTTTCCTCCAAGTGTTGCCATATCTTGTAATCTAACGGATTCAAATCTGGACTGGAGGAGGGCCAGTCTTCGTGCCGGATGAAGTCGATTTCACGCGCCGCCAGCCAGTCTTGTGTGCTCTTCGCTCTATGAGCTGGCGCCGAATCTTGTTGGAATACCCAGTGCCTGTTATTGAACATGGTATGAGAAACAGGTTCCACAAGGTTCGTCAGGACTGTATTTTGATACACAACAGCATTCGTTTTTACACCTTTCTCACAAAAATGTACCTCTGTTAAGCCCCAATAAGAAACTCCCAACCATACCATGAGCGAGGATGGAAAACGACCTCGTTGGACACGCGGAATACGGTTGCTCGCTTCTTCACTACTGTGTGCGTACACCTTATCATTTTGTTTGTTGTAGCTCTCTTCTACGGTAAACATTTTTTCATCCGAAAAAAGAATTTCCCGATATTTTTTTCCGCGTACCGCTTCAACAAAGCGCGGCATCTCTTCAGTCTCAGGTCCATTAGACGAGCATTCAAACGATGTCCTGTTTTTCTTCGATATGCCCGAAGCCCTAAGTCTTCATTTAACACCCTTTTCACCGTGGTTCTGCTTAACCCCATCTGAAGGGCCAACAGTTTCTGCTTACGTTTGGGATTTCTTTGAATTCGTGCCTTCACAGCTTTTATCACTGCTGGAGTCCTAACAGACCGAGGGCGACCACTTCTTGACCTATCATCTACACTAGAGTCTTCATTGTATCGTTTGATGGTACGATAAACGAATCTTTTGGTAATATTCAAATTTTTCAGTATGTTAAAAATTTGAATTGGCGCGTAACCGCAACGATACAACGCAATAACTGCAACACGGTCTTCTTTAAGCGTCCACTCCATATTTAAAAATGAGTAAAATTCTAAAAGTTATACATTTTTATTTTCATGAACAATTCGAAATTCTAATTCAATAAACTTTTTTGTGGCCAGCATTCTAAAAGAAAAGTTTTTACTGTGTGACAATACTTATGACCTGACTAGGTATTATAGTGTCTGCCAATACAGTACAAAAATTAAGGGTTTGATTATTGACAAAATAATTTTTAATATATTTTCTGTAGCCTACGCTTCTCTACTCTTACTTCCCTTTATGCATACTTTTCTAATATAATGTTTTTTTAGTTTTAAAATTTACATAATGAAGGCTGTACTCAAACTTTTTGCTATATTAAAGGATATAATGAAAATAGATGAATACTGAAGAAGAGACCAAAAAAGATGGATGAACAACGTAAGAAACGATATGGATGTCAATATTCTCTGAAAAAAAATATGATATACAATTAAACCTAAATACATAGTTATAAATTTCAAGCTGTTAAAATGTTCAATAAATTACCAATAGATTTAAAAAATAAATTGTATCACTTTAACGTATTTAAAAAAAGCATTAGACCTTTTCTTATTAAAAATTGTTTTTACTCAATTGAAGAATACTTTTCCATAATAATTTATATTGACTCGTTGTGTATATGGATATAAGTATGTATATATTTGATAATGTGAAGCTAATATAAATAATTTGTATTTTTAGAATTGTAATGAATTAATAAATGTAATAAAATGAATAAGTATAATGTAGAAATGTAACAAATGTAATGATCCATACAATTTTATTGTAACTAAATGTTGTTAAATAAAGTATGGTATTATTATCTAGAAATTTTCAGACACAAACATTTTTTTTGTTTTATGAATAAATGATATGACATGATATGACTCATTACTCTGTCCAGAAATAACAACACGTTACATTCTAGGGGACCATAAAAGGAGACTAATGGAAATCTCCTTTGGATAGCTTACGATGACAGAAAAGGTCGTAAACGTAGTGTACAAGTGGTATCATACTCGGTCAGACAGTCGGATACAATTAGAGGTCCCGAGATTGAAACTCACGATAACATACACCACCTGGGGTTTTTTATCATCATCAGGAAAACATCGTGAGGAAACTTGTATACTGTGACTACCGGTATGTGCAAACTGCCATCACTCCTTGGACAAACGTGGTGGATACACTGTACGTTCTCTCTAGGGAAGGTTGAGCCCAGCATTTGAGAGCACAAGTTTCACCTTTTCTAGTTGGAGCTAAGACGCTTATGTAAAAACCATTCAGCTTTTGTACTTTCACGGTCAAGAAAAGGAGGTCACTTAAGATTAATCACACAAAAGGACACTCAAATTTTGTACCATAAAAGTACTTAATAGTGAACCCCGAGATCTTTGGACATAACCGTCATTAATCATTTTGATCATGATAAAGTTGATAGAATGATTAACTATTGTATCTGTACTAGTACATATAATACATAGTACATATAATAATAATTATAAGGTATATGTTAAAAATATCAATTATTTTTATATATTTAAAAATAGAAGAGTGAAAATATTAATTAAAAAATTACATATAATAGCGAGTTTTATTCACCTTTTGTTTTGATTCAATAACATTCCGTTCAACTCTACGGAGCGCAAACAATATCTCGCTTGTTGCTTGATAAAATGTCAAATACGTTTCCTTAATCCTCGTACCTTTTTCTAAGCAATAACAATCCACTAAAGCTTACCAGGAAATCATATTTACAAGTGAAAATATATCATCTAACAATTATTTTTAGTATTTTCATTATATCTACTGTATTTGGTTGGCTGTTTCAACATGATTTAATATCCAACCCTATGCGCTGTTTATAAAGATATATAGGCACGCACGTACAGTTGCCGGCAGAGAGAAAATACTAGCCTGACATTTTTAATTTTAAAAATAACAGCTGCTGTCAATTTCTTCTTCTTCCTTTTTTTTTACTGGCCGAGTGTAAGTGTTTATAGGGAAGTTGGACAAAAGGATAAATGAAGGAAAGGTTCAGAACTAAACATATGACATGTTATCTATAAATAGCATTCATTGCCAAGCAGATGATAGCAGCGGCGATTCTCGGTATATTGGTCGTGTAAGCCTCTCTCCTGCGGTTTTGGAAAAAAGTCGTGTCAGACTTGTGTCTGAAGTAGAGAACTCTCTAGAGAGTCTCTGAATGGGGACGACTAAACCTTGTCCAGTTCAACCCCTCGAGATGCAAGTCTGCGTATTTTCTGCCAAGAAAATCCCGTTTGCACCTGCGCTACTCTTTCAAGGAACTCCTCTTTCTCTCAAGCAGTATTGGGATCCTTGGTGTCGACATAATGAATGATATGCAGTATAAGTGACAATTGGAGGGCAAAGCCAAGCTTGTCTCCATAAATCTAGGTGTGATAAACCTGTCCATGCAGTATTTCACTTCAAGGCAACGGCTTGTACTATACAAAGCACCATCAGACCGCATGTGGAGTATAGTGCTCACATTTATGGACTGGATTTCCCACCTGTAAGCTCAATCCCCTAGACTCCATCTAACGGCGCACAGTTCGTATTGTCGACGATCCCATACTCACAGACGGACTTTTGAATTTCGGAGAGACTTTTTGCGTATTCTACCATCTGTACAACGGGGAGTGTTCTGAGGAGCTATTTAGAATGTTGCTTTCGTCGTCTTTTTACCACCGTGCTATCCGCTAGCGGCTGGGCGTTCATCAAAGTTTCTTGGAGCCTCTTTTTTGTTGTACGAAGTGTTTCTCAAGAAAGTTCATGTTGCGTACTCTCAGGATTTGGAATAAGTTTTCGGCTAAGGTTTTCTCAGCGCGGTACGATATGGCGTTCGTCAAAAAAGGCGTTATAATATTTCTCCGAGGCTGGCAGCGCGTTGGTAATGCCTCTGGTGTTGCAAACGTCCATAGGCGACAGTGACATAGCCAGGGTGAACTGTTTGCCTGTCTACTGAACTGCAGCTATGAAAAAATTATAAAAATGACACTAACACAAAGTTTTACTTATAAAAATCACACTAGTGCGAAACATTTTGTTGTAATAAATAAATAAAAGAATATCTGAACACACGACAATAAAATATATATAACAGATAAACCGATGTTATGTAATTGTTTCCGCAATCCTGATATTCATCAGGCATTTCCATCATTCTACACGTATCGTAGGACGGTAGGAAAATCTCAGCTAAATGAACACTTCCATAAAATTTTGATGATCTACCGCCTAAATAATTTTAATAAAATTCAATAATCTAAATGTATAAAAACTTTTTTGTCAATTAGCTTAATAATTACAATTTAATGTATTTTTTTTATATTGCTGCAGGACACCCGACAAGCTGACGGCCCACATAGAGGTTAGCAGTTACAGTCGCCTATAGGTGTGTGCAACGCCAGTGGCATCGCGAACACGCTGCTAACCCATAAGGGTACAAGAACTTGAGTCACTAATGCCGGAACACAACACAAAGTTATTATGGCGGCATACTTAAGACCAAAGGTCGCAGACAGGCAGCACCTACCACAAAAATATTAAATACATTTTACTGTAAATAAAATTATTCAAACCAATGAAGTACAAATTCAGCGAAGATAAATTAATTAATAATTGATTTTATTTTTTGGATATGGAATTCTTTCTGACTGCAATTTTCCTTTAAATAATGCGAAAATTTACTTTCGCTCATTATTTTTGTATTCGTTCGTATATTTAACACAAACATTAACGAACAAGCAAATAAATAAGTGAACCACCACAGTTTTACTAATATCTATAAACTAGCTGAATCAGCAAAAGCTGTTCTGTCATATTAATTAAAAAAATATTACACCTAGGACACGATATCCGTATAATTCGTTCTTAATAAGTGTTAACGTAACGAAATGAGTAACTATTCTAAATTTCAAGTCAATGGGGTGTATTGTTTTAGAGATCTCGTGTTGCCGAGGAATAGCAAACAGGCTGACGGTCCATTTAATAGCAAGCAGTTACCGTCGCCTATGGATGTTTGCGACGCTAGGGGCACCACAAATATGCTACTGCCCGCGTAGGGGTACTACAATCTAGTCACTTATGTGAGAACACAACAAAATATTATTATTTTGACATATTTTATTTTAGAAGGTGTTGGTCACCATCCAGACAGGTCCGGAACTCTACCAATCAGCAAAAGATTCTTAAAAATATAGTAAATGTATAATCATTTTTCGATGGTCCATATTTATTTCTGGCTATACCTTAAAATTTTCAGTGTCTAATGTTAATTGAAACAATTTTAATTACACGGTATGTGATTTCGATAATTAAAAGTGAACTCTTAACGGACCTCGAGATCTGTAATGGACCGAATTTAACTAAAGGTAAGTCTTAATAGACCTATTACAGAGACGAATAGATGCAATACCAACAAATCGCTGTTCAGTACTGGAGATGTTAAAGTAAAAACTAATTAAAGAACTTAAAATTAAAATATTTCTACATAGAATTAAAATATCTAGCATATGTTTAAAAATAGGAAGATTTTAAAACCAGAAAGTCGAAAACAGTTTTAACACAACTGGATTTGCAATTAGAAACCATTTGTTATTCTCCATACTTATACCAACGAATACTTTTACACTATTTGGCCCATTTTCTAGGACAATCTTATAGAAATGTCTGTTATTTAATATTATGGTTAATATTATCCTGATTTATATAAAACGAGAGTAGATTCCAATGGCAACTCAAACAATATTATCTAGGTTCAAAGTAAGCAGCTGATAGCTACTAGACAACTGAAGTAATAATTATATACTTTTATTTTCTAAATAAATACTCAGACTCTTGGGAGAAATAAAATCCATGAGCCCTCGCGTTTCGACGGGGTAACAGTTTCGTCACAGAGGTCGTAATTTTATGACAATAATATTTTATAGTATATTAATATAATTTTATAGTAATAACATTTATAAAGCCTCTTTGATGGTTCATTTTGTAAGCCACGAGAATGAGCATAGATTTGTAATTTAGGTAAAAAAAATCATAAGTAAAAAAATATAAATACACGTACAATGAAAGATTCAAGAGACTAACCTCTTTTTAAATCTATAATGAGAACTACCGTCTGAACCGAAGCTGGGATAAGTGAATATGCAGTATCATTAGTCCCCTTACTGAGGGGATGCGGATTTCATTAATTCTCTTTACGACAGGCCCCTCAGGTGAGGGAGCCTAGTAAAATATAGCTCCCAGCGCTACCAAGGCGGCGTGATACGGTTACAGGGAATTTTCGGCATGTCCCTTCGGCTAATTCGATTTTGTAGCGAAACCGTGCGTATGCGGGCAACGTATATAAATTTATAAAACTGATGTTTATTTAATGTTGGAAGTGAATTCATTTAGAATTTAATGTTTCTTCTTAATTGTATATAAGATTATATTTTTAAGACACTTTAAAGCAGTTGCTGAAGTTGCTTAACAATTTCAAAGTACAAATTAGATACATCCGGAATTAATATATTCGTTGATGATGACGACGTATAAAAACAAATGTTTATCAAAAAGAAGGCTGTTCATTTTAACTTAAGAGAAAAATAAAATAAATGTAGGTGATATAGTAAAATAATTGATCAATATATATATTGAAATAGAGTTACTTAAAAAAGTTTTATGACTAAAGCAGTTATTTTTTGTTTCATAAATCTATTCTGAGAAGTATTTATTCATTTTTTCTTCCCTTTCGATTCCTAGCATATGTAATTTACATATTTTTGGATAATTTAAATATTAGCAAAAACATTGGAATCTAAATTGGAATTTTCTTAAAAAAAACTAATAAATGTGATGACGGACGAGACCTTTTGAAGACGAGACATTTCACATTTTCGGTCAATGTAGTCACATCTCCTTACCAAAAACACGTGGAAAAGCCTTAACTGCTATAAAGTTCACCAGCTCTTTGGTTGATTTAGGCCCGAAAGACTTGAATGAGACCTTACTTCATATATAATATTGAAGCATACTACATCTTTCTGTATAAATAACATGACGATCCAATAAATTTTCTTGTTCCATTAAAATATTAACATAACACTTGACTCCCAAAGCAAAAGTATATGTTGGCATATCCCTCAGTGGAATTTCAAATCTTCGTACTCTGTGCGTTACAATTTCCCGCCAGATTCCTAATCAAATTAAAAATTCATCGCGATCTCGCCTTTTAGCTAGGATAAAAAATTGTTACGTATTATAAATTGGAACAAGCCCCCGGGTTCGAGCAAATTAAAAATGCCGTGGCATAATTCGGTTTGGCAATGAGGTTTCGTTGCAAAATAGTTGTTTCAACTTTGTTACGACATATCAGATTGTGTTTGTAGGCTTGCGAGTATTTTAATAGGTAGGATAGGTGTTTTTAATTGAGTGTATCCTTAATACTTAACCCACTTATGTATAAAAAATTATAGTCATGTTATTTCGTAAGAGAATCACGGAAAAATATTAAATCGTTATTATTTTTATCCGTGCAGGGGCGGAGAAAGAATACTGACCTCTATGGCAGAGGTCGACCTGTCGTAAAAGGCGACAAAACAACCCTAGCTACATGTTAGGGCCCCAAGCCCGTCTGGATGGCGACCACCTTTGGTCTATTAGTATGTCGCCATAACAAACTTGTGTTGTTTTTCGGTATTAGTGACTCAGGTTTCAGTACCCCTATGCGGACAGCAAAGTGTTCATGGTGGTCCTAGCGCCACAAACATCCCTAGGCGACGGTAACTGCTTACTATTAAGTATCTTCAGCATTTTTCGTTTCCTCAGCAATATAAAAAATAAATTCTACGAACAACAGAAGTTAGATAATACACAGAAAAATATCAGCTCGATATTATTTTAGTTTATCAAGAATATACAAACAAATATTTTTACTTTATGACATCATACCATAGACATGTAACGAATATGGTCTACAAGACCTATATACATTCCAAACTCATCTATGCAGTTCTAGGATGGCTTTTTTGGCAGAGGCACTGCAGCGCATCGAAGTCAAGCAAAATATCTCCCAACAAGTGTGTATAAGTCGATGATTCAAGAATAATTGCCTGAGACTTGGGCATTCTCCATGTTAAAGACTTTGAGGCATGGTATCGCTTCTCTGCA
The DNA here is from genome assembly GCA_963693495.1 of Malacosoma neustria. NCBI lineage: Eukaryota > Metazoa > Arthropoda > Insecta > Lepidoptera > Lasiocampidae > Malacosoma > Malacosoma neustria. The sequence continues at coordinate 13,540,159 of OY856377.1, read as the reverse complement.
TGCCCAGAAAACCACCGTAGCATTTGATTATCGACCCTCAAAGGCCTATTAGAACATAAGGAGCTAGAAGATGACCAATGAAATATGTAAGCTACAGATGACCAAGAATAGCATCAATATTTAGTCAATAAGTATTTTATTTATTTAAAAGTACTTGAATATGGAATTGAACTCATCTTGATATGTCTTAATTTCTTTTGTTATAGTGGTAAATAAAAATTTATTTATATGATTTAGACAACACTAGCACAGCAATATCAGCGGTAAGATATATGTTTCCTTGCTTTAATGATATTTCTAAGCAAAGTTGACATCCGACTTTCCTAGTAATAAATTGCATTAACTTTGAAGGCGAAACGTGCATCGCTGCGGTTACACCAACCTCCAGCTAACTAGAATAAATTGCACAACAGGGAAATTCAGCAAAATTGTAATAAAGGATTATTTCCGGCGGAATTAGTCTTAGTTTCCTTACAAATTTAAAAGAAATGTTTACTTGAATACTACTATTTTAATCTACAATGTTTTGTCTATTTTATAATTTCTACCATATGGTAGCAAGAAAGAATATTCTGAAGATAGGCGAGTGCCACAAGGTGAAAAATGAATGTTCATTATGTTACAGGCAGTAGAAAAAAAAATTATATGGTATCCCAATATAATTTTCCTGTCAGTTGAGTTCAAACAGTAGTCGCTCTGGTAAAAGCCAATAAAAAAGCTAGTAAAAATATACTCGTAACCCCAGAGTGGATTCTAGTCTTGCACTTAGAAAACAGAGTTGTGCGGTTATCGTCACAGGGCTAAATACGAATATCTGTGCTCCTATTTGTATCAATGCCCTGCTCCCATCAATGCAGGCCAAATAAAATACCAGAAATCGAGCTAGGAAAGGTTCTGAGCTGATATTATCGTATTTTTCGGACTATGAAAAATTATAAGATGCACTCAGAATGAAGGTTAATTTTTAGAAATTCTATGCCATAGTGGTTTTGTGTTGTGTTCCGGTATAAGTGATCCAGGTTCCAGTTCCCCTACGCAAACGGCAGCGTGTCAGCGATGCCACTGGCGTTGCAAACATTCATAGGCTACGGTAACTACTTACTATTTATTACGTGAGCCATAAACCTGTCTGCAGTTTTACAGCAATTTAAAAAAAAAGTCATAGTAAAGTACTATATTTACAGTAATTGAAATTTAGATATGGCTAATTATGTATTTCTCAGGGGCGCTTCTCTTTCCGAGGAGTGCACGGGTGGCATACCCGAGGTGCCCGAGCATCCGCCGCCTCATTCCCCTTCCCGTCCGAGGCGCCCACCTTTCTTCCTGTCTACCTTTTTTTTTGTCTCGGGGAAAAACCCCTCTTGACGGGTTCCCCCGGCCCGGGGGGACCAAGGGATATGTGGGACTCCGGGAAAGATGTTCAGCCATCCGACTACCCACTAAAAAACCCCGCTGTTCTCCTATCGCCTACGCCCGGGCCTACGGATATGTGGCCTGCTGATCTCGTGGCCCGGGCCGGTGCCGGCCCGCCCTTTGTTTCAAGGCGGGCCTCTTCTAAAGTGTTGGCGCCAGGGGGTCAGGGTTTCGTCCCCCCGGCGCTCTCCTGTATTATAGGAGTTGAGGGGGGCTGCGGAACAGCACGCGGCCCTCTCCCTCGCGGCAATAGTGCGGGCGGCAGATCCTGCCCCGAGGGGCCGCCCGCGGCCGCTTTCTACGGCGGCCGGAGGTCATTGCTCGGCCTCCGGCGTCGACGACGTGGCCTGCGTTGGCGGGAGGGGAGTGTGGTGGTTGACTCCCGCTCCCGCTCCGCCGCCGTAGTCGAAACCATGTCCATTTCGACTGTGCCTGCACAGAGAGTGTTCCTGGGGCGGGAACGGCATCACCGCTGTCCGTCGGTCTAGCTGGGCTGGCTACGACGACTCTCTGGTTTTCTGGAGTGTCGTCTGGTAGTCGTACCCACGCCTGACTGACACGCGGCGGAGATGCAAGACCCGCCCCGTCCAGAATCCCCCAGCTTTAGGGGCTGGAGGCAATTATGTCTATTGCCGCGAGGGAGAGGGCCGCGTGCTGTTCCGCGGCCCCCCTCAACTCATGTTGATTCAGAAGAGCACCGGGGGACGAAATCCTGACCCCCTGGCGCCAACAATTTAGAGGAGAGAAGAGGTCCGCCTTAAGACAAAGGGCGGGCCAGTGCCGGCCCGGGACAGGAGATCAGAGGCGGGCCATATATCCGTGGGCCCGGGTGTAGGCGATAGGAGAACAACGGGGTTTTTTAGTGGGTAGTCGGATGGCCGAACATCTTTCCCAGAGTCCCACATATCCCTCGGAGGGTTTTCCCCGAGACCAAAAAAAATACATAATACGTATTTTGAACACGGTTATCACTATGCAGACTTTTTTAAAGTAAATATCCAGTACTGGATATGCTATCCCCACGAGATATGCTATCGATTGACCTACTTATACACCTTCTTGCCACGTCTCTGGTTTCACTTATTGAAGCCTATAGGATGTAAATACACTATATATCAATTTTTTTATAATAGTTCCCTAGTTCATTGCAAATAAATTATGTAATAAAATACAATATTAAAATATCAAATATAAAATACAGAGATATTTGGGGAGGATAATATAATCGTGCTTTACGAACAAACTCTGTTTAATTAATAATAGAAATAAGAATTTTAGTTCACAATTTTCCGATAGATGTCGTTAGCAGTTCTGAAGTTATGTTGAACAGTTGTAGTGTTTGTGATTTAATATTATACTACCCACATTTTACTTAGTACCATAACTTGATTTGTGATTGGAATCAAGATGACTGTTTAATTCTATCAGTGTGCTTTGGTCATTTGTATAAGATGTTTATATATATTTTGATACTCCCGAGTGTTCTTCCACAGTGATAAATAAAAGGTATAAATGAGTGTGAGTGTTTAATTGACCAAATGGTACTACGAACCGGATAATATTGAGTAAACTGTAAAGTGCAAACATTAACTTAGTAAATTCAGTGAAGTGTTGGGACTTATAATATTTCCCATCAAAAAAGACTTAGAATATTTGTGTTGAAAAACACTTATAAATTTTTTGTGAAAAAGGACTTAGGAATATCTTAACGATTTGTAACTTAGTTTCTGGCAGTGAATTTGGACTTGTGTTTTTACATATACAATTTAACATGGCGGATAAAAAGATGAAACAATATATTGCACAATTAAAGACGAATTCAACTAAGATTGAGAAGTTATTTACAAACGCAAGAAAATGTGCTAAGGATAAACGAACGAGAGGGTTTTTGGATTCACGTCTGGAAATTTTACAGGAATATTGGGCTAACTATACAAAGACTTATGATGTTATTTCTGGATTATTAGATACTGAAACATGCGAGGTTGACTTAGAGAAACATTTTGAACAACTGAAGAATATTATTTAGAGTTTAGGGCTTGGCTTAAGGACAAGTTATACGAATTTAAACAAGATCTAGGTGAAACTTCAAAGTCTGAAATTCATGTATCTGATAGTCAGGCAGAAATATCGAGGATGAGACCCAAACTCCCATCAATATCCATAACACAGTTTTCGGGCGATTACAGTCAGTGGATGAGTTTTCGAGATTTATTTCGCTCTTTGATACATAATGATGATCGCTTGACTAAAATTGAAAAACATCACTATCTAAAGACCAGTTTATCTGGAGAAGCTGAACAACTATTGAGGAATTATTCACTTACTGAAGCTAACTATGATGACGCCTGGAAAAAACTAAATGAGAGGTATGATAACAAGAGAATGATCGTTAATAATATACTTACCCAATTTTTAACCCAAAAGACCTTAACCACAGAATCGGCTAAAGGTATAAAGGATCTTATTGATACCTCAAGTCAATGCCTAACGTCCTTAACAAATTTAAAGATCTGTGCATGGAATGCCATTGTAGTGCATATCCTTGTCTCCAAGTTGGATATTGAGACTCGAAAACTTTGGGAGCAATCTTTAGAAGATTTCACTAGTATTCCTACATATGAGGATCTCCAGAGTTTCCTTGAGAAGCAATTCCGAGCCATGGAAATGTATGCACCAAAAGGAAAAACTATTCCACAAACACCTAAAGTAACTAACATCAAAAGCTTCACTACTAAAATTGACAACATTTGTACTTATTGCACACAGAATCATTATATTTGCCACTGTAAAGAATTTGCCTCTCGCTCCATACCTGAACGTCAAGATTTTGTAAAAAGAAACAACATTTGTTTTAACTGCCTCGTAAAAGGTCACACAGTTTCAAAGTGTAGACAGAGTACAGTCTGCAAGAAGTGCGGACGTCGTCATCATACATTGCTGCATTTTACCGCTTCTAAGGACGACAAATTAATCGAAACTGATAAGGAGAAAGATGGCCCAACTAGCAATGCATCTAAAACTTCCTGTAACTTGAGTGTTAACCTAAAAGCTGAAACAAAAGATGATCTTGTTATTTTAGCCACTGCTGTGATTAAAGTGGAGTCAAAGAACAGTGGTACTTACGCATTAAGAGCTCTTGTTGATCAGGGTTCTCAGGGATCTTTTATCTCCGAAGCAGCTGCGCAGTTATTGAATCTTGATCGCACTCCAATTACTGGCAAAATCTGGAATTTCTAATACATCAGTGGTCACTACAAAATCTATGGTCACACTTACAGTCCACTCTACAAAACACAATGCATCAACCTTCCAGGTAAATGCATACGTTTTATAGAAACTCACTTCATTGTTGCCTTCACGTGAGTTTTCACAAGATACTTGGCCTTCATCTATGCAGTTGGATCTGGCTGATCCCAACTATCACAAGCCAGGGTCTATTGAAGTTCTGCTTGGTGCCGACGTGCATGCCTACATACTGCTTGAAGGCTTACACAAGTGTAACTCTCTTATTGCACTCAACTCTCGCCTAGGTTGGCTAATCTCAGGTAGAGTTTCACAAACTGGATCGACAATAAACGAACATAATACAGTTGTTATGCAAACCAAGATTGAGGTCGATCAGTTACTAAGACGATTTTGGGAGATTGAAGAGAGTTCACCCCACAAAAAACCTATGACCGAGTTAGAAATACAATGTGAAGAGCACTTCAAACTTACTCACACTCGCAATGCTGTTGGTCGGTACATTGTCCGTCTACCATTTAAAGATAATCCACCCACAAACCTTGGAAATACAAAACCCCTTGCAATCAGCCGCTTACAGCACATGGAAAAACGTTTTACACATAAGCCTGAATTCAAGGAAGAATATCACAAATTTATGGACTGTATGAATCCCAAGGTCATATGATGATGATACCTGAAAAGGAAATAGTTACACCTGAAGTTTATTATTTACCTCATCACGCTGTTCTTAGACCGACGAGTCTAAGCACGAAGTTGCGTGTAGTCTTCGACGGAAGTGCTGCACCTGTAAATGGAAAATCATTAAACGATGAACTACTTATTGGCTGTCCTCTTCAACAAGATGTCAGAGATCTTATAACTCGATGGAGACAACACCAGATTTGTTTAGTCGCAGATATTCGTCAGATGTATCGTCAGATTCTAATATGTAAAGATGACGCTGACTATCAAAGAATTTTATGGCGAAAATCTCCAACACAACCAATAAAAGAATATAGACTACTTACTTGTGCACCCTTTTTGGCCATACGCACTCTTCACCAATTGGCTGAGGACGAGAAGAATGATTTCCCAACTGAAGCTGAAATCCTGAAAAGCGACTTATATATGGATGATCTGCTTACTGGTGTCTCCACAACGGAAGACGCTGTGATGCTACAACAAAGGTTGACTGAACTTTTAGCTCGTGGTGGGTAGTGGTAGACCGTAGTACAGTCGGATGCAGAACATTCATTTTACTAAATAATATTGCATCGTTTATATCGTTAATATCGAATGATAAAGTCATAATAATACTTTCGACAGAGTTTAATAAAAGTGAAAGTTGGGAGTTAATTTCTAACTTATTGGTAGATTGGACTGACTTATCGAAGGCATTTTCTATTGTCACCAAGTTTTTGTTTAACCTATTTTCGTTTTCTTTCACCTTAGACATGGTATCGTTAAAAGTGGAGATAGTGGATTTGATAACGTGGATATTATCACGCATTAAAGTAGTTAACGCTTTTTCGTCTGACTGTACGCGAGTTATAGCATCGGTGAATGTAGCCGCGTCATCAGAGTCTAAAGTGCCGAAGAATGTTTTTTAATAAAGAAATCGGCATCGTAATATCCTCGTTTTACTCGTTTGTTTTTCTTTTATTTGAACTAAATATGAAATAGAGGAAAACTTTTTTAACATTATTTTCATGTTGAGATTTTAATGAAATTAGAGAGTTTAGGCAATCAGTCTTGACTTTAGAGGACTGGTTAGAATTACAATATCTACTAATGCGCTCAAATAAAAATTCTATATTTTCTAGATGTGGCTGAACGTGATTTATGTCTATATACGTGATTACATTCCGATTTAGTAAATTTTAAATTTAATAGTTGGTCAAAGTATACTATAAATAAGTATACGGATAAACTGGTTTCCGCATACTATCGAAACGAACCTGAATAGGAGAGAGAAGTAGGGTATTAATTTTAGAAGGCTGGCTTGATTTCGTCATAGTGATGACGTACATGTTTCCTACCTATCTGTAACGTGACTGTGTGATTGCCGTTTATTTTGATAACTTTATAAGGCCCTTTCCATACGGGCGATAGCCCTTTGTTTTGTTTATGATGACATCGTATATATACCATATCGTTTACACTATAAGTTGTGGGCCGTGAATGTATATCATAATATCGTTTAGAACGTTCTTTTGACGATTGAATGTTTTGTAACGCCTTTTGTCTACTGTAATATAATCTATGATTTAAGGCGCGTACGTAATCGGTGTAGGTATTGTTTTCAAGGGTATCTATTGATTTAGGGATGTAGGGTTTATAGCCCAGTAGAAGTTCCAATGGAGCAAAACCTGTCGATGAATGGATATTAGAGTTGTAGGCTAACATAGCGGTATTAAGGTAAAGAACCCAAGTATGAGCGTTATCATCAATGTAAGACCGTAGATATTCTTTCAATGTGGAATGACTGCGTTCTAGAGCACCACAAGTTTGGGGATGATATGGAGAGGCATAGATGTGTTTAATACCGAATAACTTCTCTAGTTGTTTGAAGAGTTCAGAACAGAAGTTTGTACCTTGATCTGTAACGATAGTTTTAGGAATACCCAGATGAGAGATAAAATGGACGAGTCGTTGGGCGGTTTCTTGAGCTGAGCATGATTGCATCGGGTAGGCTTGGGAGTATTTAGTAAGATCGTCTTGTAACGTTAAAATGAACTTGTAGCTATCGATTTGGGTCTCTGGGAGTGGCCCCACTATGTCTAAGTATAATTTTTCGTTGGGACGAGTAGCAGTAGAGGTGACAATCATCGGAGCTCTATTTGTGCAACGCAGTGGTTTGTTAATTTGACAGGACTTGCAATTCTTTACATAACTCTCAATATCTTGGCGCATATTTTTCCACCAGTACATAGCTTTGAGTCTATCGTACATACGGGATATGCCTGGGTGACCCGCGGTAGGTGAGTCATGGTTATCCCTCAGGATATGAGGAATTTCAGATGGTGTTGGAAATAGAATGTTGTTATGATATATATGTATTTTAATACCTGTGTCATGAAACAGGGAAGCCAGGATGTTGTATATTTTTGTAAACGACAGTTTATTAAAGGGATCACTAAAATCGGAAATGGCGAATTCTTTTTCTTCCATGTAGCAGGTAGATATCATATCTCGATAATCCCTTAGCATATTGAATATACTTTTATAAGATATTTCGTCATAGTGGTGGACACGTAGGTAAAGATGTGTGAAAATGTGTTTATTATTAGAGGTACTTTGGTAAGTATATAGCTCTCTTTCGGTTGTCCTGATGTCGGGCATTGTTTCGTTGAAAATAGAAGACTCGATTATTTCAGAGCAGTAAGGGATTGAGTCATCTAGATCTATTGCCGATGGATAAGCAATCATCTTACACTTGGCTTTGAGTACGGAATCATTTTGTTCTTCAATTACGGTATTATAAGATACTGGTTGACCTTGACTGATTTTCAAGTATTTTTCGTAAGTTTCAGAGGTAGAAGGAGAACTTGAATCGACAGCGAGGATCGGGTTTCGGGACAGAGAATCAGCGTTGCAGTTTATTTTACCCTTTTTGTGTATAATTTCGTAATCGAACTCTTCGAGTTTGAGACGCCAGCGGACCAGCTTCGAACCTGGGTCGTTTATGTTAAATAGCCACTCTAAGGGCTTATGGTCGGTTACAATCTTGAAACGATGACCATATAAATACGGACGGAAAACTTTGGTACCGAAAATAATGGCAAGACATTCCTTTTCGGTAGTAGAGTAATTTCCTTCGGCCTTGTTGAAGGTTCGAGACGCGTAAGCGATAGGGAGATCCTTGTTAATTTCTCCTTGTGAGAGGATAGCCGAAACAGCATAGTTGGAGGCGTCCGTCGTTAAAATGAACGGTTTTGTGAAATCGGGATATTGCAAGATGGGAGCAGTGGTTATTTTGGTTTTTAAAGAATCAAAAGCATTTTGTTGATCTGAGAACCAACTGAATTTAACGTCCTTCTTTAAAAGGCTTGTTAACGGCTTTGTAATGTGGGAAAATGTATCTATGAAACGCCTATAATAGCCGACTAAACCTAAAAATGACTTAATGTCCTTAGGACATTTTGGGACCGGAAACTTTTGGACACATTCTATTTTCTTAGGGTCAGGTTTCACACCTTTGTCGGTAATTATGTGGCCTAGATATTGGACTTCCTTACGTAGAAACTCGCTTTTGTCGGGCTGAAGTTTTAAATTATGCTTTCTGAGTTTTTCAAAAACAAGTCTGAGATTGTTTATATGGTCTTGAAGGCTATGACCTAGCACAATAATATCATCCATATAAGTAAAACAATGGAGACCTTGGAGACCTGACAGTACGACATTCATCAGTCTTTGAAAAGTGGAAGGCGCATTTTTGAGACCGAATGGCATCCGGTTGAATTGGTAATGACCCGGTTGACCTGAAACACCAGGAATACTGAATGCAGTCTTCTCTGCATCAGATTCCTTCATATTGACCTGATGAAAAGAGGATGCCAAATCAAGGGTTGTGAAATATTTGCTATGACCCAGTTGGTCGAGAATATCGGATATATTTGGAATAGGGTAAGCGTCACCGATTGTAATCTCGTTAAGTTTTCTGTAATCAATGACGATGCGCCATTTTGGTTTTCCGGACGCATCTTGTTTTTTTGGCACTACCCAGATAGGGGCTGACCATGGCGACACTGAGGGACTGATAATACCCTGATTTAACATGGTTTTTATTTGTTTACTGACTTCTTCTTTGTGGCTTTCGGGAAAACGATAGCTTTTTGCGTGGATTGGCACGTCGGAGGTAGTACGAATTTCGTGTTGAACTGTACTTGTTGCTGTCAAGGTATCACCCTCGAGGTAAAAAATGTCATTGAACTCAGAGCATAATTTGCGTAGTAAAAGATTCTCTTCTTTAGACAGATGATCGCATTTTAGTGCGTTTAGAATAAGACTTTCGCGGTGTAAATCTGTGAGGTTATTAATGGAACACGGTGTGGAACTATCTGCAGAGTTGGAAATTGAAGGTGGACCAGTATTCGGCTCAAGGACGTAGGAAACAGGTTCTAGAGTTAGTTTTACTGGATGTAGGATAACTTCACTTTCGGAAGTGTTTAAAACTGAGATAGTAATTTTATTATTAGATTTTACTCGGGTCAGACACTTAGAAATTGTAAGTTTCGGATAACCCTCTATTTTCGTTGAGAGAATCAAGCCTTCTTTGTCTTCAGGATTGACAACCGAACACTCCAATAGCATTTCACTACGAGGCGGTATGACGTAAGTAAGATCTTGAAATTTAAGGTCGAAACACACGGGTGGTTCGCCGGGTTCGCCTGAGATTTTTAGCTTCGACTCTGAATAAGAAACTGATACTTTATGCGCAGAAAAAAAATTTGTACCTATAATGCCATCATAGTCGAGATTAACGTTAGATACCACATGGAAATAGAAAGGAATTGACACGTTTTCACAGTCGGTGGGTTGGATGGTAAGTGAGAATCTGCCCTTAGTTTCAGCGTATGAATCCACATCGTTAATGCCTTTGAATTTTACGATATTAGAATCTAGAGCCGGAATCTTTGACAAGCTGGTGTCTTTCACAAGACAAATAGAACTGCCGGTGTCAACTAAAAATCTTAACGGGTTTTCGGAGTGTGACGTAACAGTTTCTATATACGGTAAAGAAGTTTTTTTGTTCTGTGAGATGTCATATACCATCGGACATTCTTCAGGCTCGTTCCAGTGTTGGTCAATTAAATCTAGACATGGCAAAGAGTTATTGAAAGAGGTTTTCTGAATTTGAGACAGAGAAGCGGTGTCAACATTTTGAGATATAGATTCTGATTCTGTCTCAGGGACGGTAGTGGTGGATTCCTTTTTTAGACTAAAATCGTTATTTGATATGGAGGACGACTTCAAATTATTACTGAAAACTGTGGTTTTCCTAGGTGAAACAGAGGATGGTTTGGGCTCCAAGGAGAATTGGTTATTAATCGTTTTACTAGCGGAAACGGTGAATTTAGTAACTTTAGAAACAGCGGGACCAACAGGGCTACAAACAGTGGAACTAGTAAGTTTTGAAATAGTGGAACTCGTAGGTTTTGAAACAGTGGAATTAGTAAGTTTTGAAACAGTGGAACTCGTAGGTTTAGAAACAGTGGAATTAGTAAGTTTTGAAACAGTGGAACTCGTAGGCTTAGAAACAGTGGAATTAGGAAGTTTAGAAACAATTGAACTCGTAGATTTAGAAACAGTGGAATTAGTAGGTTTAGAAACAATGGAACTAATAGATTTAGAAACAGTGGAACTAGTAAAATTAGGAATAATATTAGGATTAGTATATTTTGTACCTAGTTGACGAGACATGCGTCGGTACCGAACTGCATGCTCGACATTTAGTTTAAAGAACTATTTTCTAGCTCTTTGATTTCTGGAGGTGACGAAGTTTCGGAACTAGTATCAATATGATATTGTAGATGAGCTTTCGAACTATTATTGCCTTGGTTATTATTAGATGATCTTGCGTTATTAAACAGACGCTTGCGGCATTGTGAAATATCGTGACCTATGTTTTTGCAATATCGACAAACAACGGGCATTGTATTATTTTTATAATTATTGGAATTAATTGGAATATTCTGCATGCGCGGTAGAAATTGTATACGTTGCGTATCACGCTTCACCTTGTTGAAACACTCGGACTCTGAATGCCCTAGTTTATTACAAATTTTGCAAACTTTTGTTTTCATCGAAGTAGTTTTATTAAAATTATATATTTTCTCTTCTTCAATCGCTATGTTAATAGCGGCATTTAAGGTCCGAGGATCTCTACATCTTACGATATTACTAATGTTAGGATGGAGACCAAGGGTAAAAGTATAGAGAGCGAGGTCTTCGGTCATAGCAATTCGTCCTGACAGTTCCCTTTTTAGGGAATCGGAGTTGTGTATTTCGGATTGTAAACTCGTCAGACAAGTTTCTATCCTCAAGGCATATTGAGCCACAGATTCGTTAGGCTGTTGCCTACATGACTGAAGGTCTATGATCAAATGACTATAATGCTTCCTTTCTCCGAAATTTTGTTTTAAGAAGTCCTTCAACTCGTCAAAGGTGGTTATGATTTTGTTGGAGCAAGCAATTTGAGCTTTCCCACCTAATTTTGATAATATAAATTTAATAAGTAAGCTCTTTTGGGACTCGGACGCAAGATCTAGGGCGTTTTGGCAATTGGTCAAAAACCCGGGGAGAGTTTCTCTTTCCCCATTGTAAGGGTTTATGAAATTGCATAAGATTTGGATGGGAAACGGCTCCGAAAGTAGAGGAGAAACTTGACCTTTATCGGATTTTGACATTTTTACGTAGAAATAGACACACACAAAACAAAAGAGAAAAAAAAATGATGAAATTAAATAGAAATTAATAAATAATTAACGCGGGGCAATAACAAGAAATAGAATAGACAACTCACAGTATTAGCACGAACGTTGCGAAACTCGGTGAAACGGCCGAACACAGCGAGATGATGGAGGTAGGCCTTCCCTGTAGGCCTCTGGTCAGGAAGCAGGATGGCGTCTCAGCTAAGACGCCCGGTGGCAGCGATCAACTGACGTGTCGGTAAGGTGACACAAAGAGCAGGTGGCAGGAGAGCGGAGATATAATTTAAATATGTAATTAGGCGGGCACTCGTTAAGAAGGGAATCTCAGAATCATGCACTTTACATGAATTCTTTCGCTGAGATCCCACTTCTGACACCACTGTTACGTGGTCGGTCGGATTTGACTTTTAAAAGAAACAAAATTACTGAATTATAATAGTATATTATATTATAAATGAAAATTGGAAATTGAGTGTTGAGTGCCCGCAATGAAGTCTAATGATAGAATGCGACGAGAAAACAAAGAATACGTTTATATATAGTAAAAAATATGATGATGTGCATTGACGTCAATCGAGATGCAACCCCAGCGGTTTACATATCGTAAAGGGGGTCGTGCGTAGGTAATGACGTCAATCGAGATGCAACCCCAGCGGTTTACATATCGTAAAGGGGTCGTGCGCAGGCAATGACGTCAATTGAGATGCAACCTTAGCGGTTTACATATTGTATTGAAGTCGTAGGCAATTGTAACAGTTCCCTTTACACAAATGGTCCTCTAATAGTAAGTTAGTGTTGTCCCAAATCCCCAGTGTTGATAAAGACTCACAAAGTGCGGTTAATATAAAACTTCAAGATACAATTAAAACTTTAGGTATTACATGGAACTCGGGCTCTGATAACTTTGAACTTAATTGTAATTTAAATCACGATAATAACACAATTACCAAAAGAAATGTATTGTCCACAATTGCTAAATCTTTCGACCCTCTAGGTTGGCTAACACCTGCGATTATAAAACTTAAAATCTTTATGCAAAAACTCTGGTTGGCCGGCTTGGATTGGGACGAAGAGTTGACTCCTGATCTTAAAGAGGAATGGGTTACTTACCTTGATCGTTTCACGCACATTGAAAACATTCAGTTCCCTAGATGGCTTGGTGTATCTAATGACACCATTAAGCGGGAGCTGCATGGATTTAGTGATGCCTCTTGTGCTGCATACGCTGGAGTAGTGTACCTTAGAGTTTTGAGAAATGATGGCAACATTAACGTTTACCTTGTTCTTGCCAAATCCAAGGTTGCCCCAGTAAAGCAAGTATTTCTGCCACGTCTGGAACTCTGTGGTGCATTACTAGTAGCCAAAATGATAAATCATGTTATAACCGTTTTAAAAATACCTGACAATGATATTTACACTTGGACAGACTCCACGATAGTTTTGGCTTGGTTGCGTAAGATACCAAATACTTGGACTACATTTGTTGCAAATCGCACTTCAGAAATTTTGGCACTCACAAATAGTAACCAATGGCATCATGTTAGTTCTGCAAATAATCCCGCTGATTTAGCATCACGTGGATGTTATCCTTATGATCTACAGCAGTCAAAACTATGGTGGAACGGACCTCAGTTTTTATACAAGGCACATGAAATTGAATATTCTTTATTTGAGATTTCTCAAACCGATTTAGAAATGAAACCCACCCCAAAAATATTATGCAATGTAAATGTTACCGAAAAGAATGATGCTATTGCAATTTTAACTCGATTCTCCTCGCTGTCGAAATTGATTCGAGTCATTGCTTATTGTTGTCGTTATTATAATTTATGTAAAGTTAGAGTGCTTAAGAAAATGTTTACTGAACCTGCTTATTTGAGCGCTAATGAGCTTGATGATGCTTTTAATCGATGTATTAAACTATCAAAATTGATGTCATTCCGCGACGAGATCTCTCGCTTAACGCTAGGTAAACAGGTTGCCAAATCAAGTAAGATTTATGTACTAGACCCTTTTATCGACGATAAAGGCATTATTCGTGTTGGTGGTAGACTCGCGAATGCAGAGATTCCAGGCGACATGAAAAACCCGATTCTGTTAAGTGGCACTTGTGCCTTATCTAAACTTATTGTTGTAAATACGCATTTGAAATCTCTGCACGGAGGCAATCAACTTACTTTAAATATTGTAAGACAAAGGTTTTGGATCACTCGAATTAAAATTCTTGTCAAAACTGTAATCCACAAATGTGTCCCTTGTTTTAAACAGAAGGCTAATCCACTCCCTCCTTTTATGTCAGATTTACCTAAATTCAGGATTAAACCTAGCCGACCCTTTCTTACGAGTGGAGTAGACTTTTGTGGACCCTTTACAATGAAATTGTATCCTGGTAGATGTAAGAAAACCAGTAAAGTTTATATTAGTCTATTTGTCTGTGCCGTAACAAAAGCCATTCACTTGGAACTTGTCACTGACCTCACTTCTGCTGCATTTATTGCCGCTTTTCGGCGTTTCACCGCTCGACGTGGTCACTGCAAGGAGATTTGGAGTGATCACGGAACTAATTTTGTAGGCGCGTCCCGTGAACTAGATCTCGCGTTCAATAATTCACAATCTCAACTTGTGGCTGAGATTTCTGAACTTCTCGCTAATGATTTCACGCAATGGAGATTCATACCTCCTCGAGCTCCACACTTTGGTGGAATTTGGGAGTCAGGAGTGAAAAGTTAAAGGACACTTAAAACGGGTTATCGGCCAAGCCTTCCTCACATACGAAGAGCTCGCTACTTTATCAGCCCAAGTCGAAGCTTGTGTAAATTCTCGTCCCCTCACTCTTATCAATTCTACTCTTGACGAACCCCCATTAACACCAAGTCACTTTCTTGTCGGAGAGCCCTTAATTGGGGTTCCTGAGCCGTCTTTGATTGATGTTAACTTAAGTCCGTTGAATCGATGGCACATAATCCAACGTATGGTGCACTGTTTGTGGCGTCGCTGGCAAAACGAGTATTTAACTACGTTACAGCATCGTTACAAATGGAACATAAAGCGACCTGATCTTCCCCTCGGCACTGTCGTTCTCGTCAAGGATGACACACTTCCCCATGGAAAATGGCTTTTGGGACGTATTATGCAGAAACACCCAGGTGCTGATGGTGTTACAAGAGTTGTAACTTTACAGTACAAGGACAATATTTTTAAGCGACCTATGGTGAAAATATGTCCTTTGCCCCTGGATGAGTCTGACTCCTAGTAACCAGAAATTTGTTTTACTTTGTTTGGTTTATATCTTGTCGTCAGGTCTTAAGGACTTGAGTCGTCCTTGGCCGGCGGAATGTTTAATTAATAATAGAAATAAGAATTTTAGTTCACAATTTTCCGATAGATGTCGTTAGCAGTTCTGAAGTTATGTTGAACAGTTGTAGTGTTTGTGATTTAATATTATACTACCCACATTTTACTTAGTACCATAACTTGATTTGTGATTGGAATCAAGATGACTGTTTAATTCTATCGGTGTGCTTTGGTCATTTGTATAAGATGTTTATATATATTTTGATACTCCCGAGTGTTCTTCCACAGTGATAAATAAAAGGTATAAATGAGTGTGAGTGTTTAATTGACCAAACTCATTTATTGGAAACTATAGTTCTTAAGATACCTTCCGCTTCCTACGATGCAAAATATCTCAGACGGATACACACAGAAACACCAATCCATCGTGGGAAGGACATTCAGTAGCAACGATCCGTGCGAGTCAGCCATTTCAGGATGCAGTGCGAGCTTCTACCTATATTTTATATATCTGAACGATAATGTATTTGCAAATCTCAAAATTACTGAACTACTATGCAATAATCAAAGCTTCATCTGCAGAATTACATTAGGAAGCTTTATATTAAGAAAGAATAGTTAATGAAGCCTCGAAAGCCAAACTTGTGTTATTAATAACCTTTTTTAATAAAACTACAATACTTAGTTACGAACACACACTTTGATACTTACACGAAAGGTCTTCCTTGCTATTAGTAAGTTATGAGAGTGCTGAGAACAAACTTTAGTATGCTACGTGACATTTTCATACATTAAAATTCATACTTAAACCAAGGCCATTTCTGTATCAATTATATACATGCTACGGTTCAAAACCATCTTCTATTTAAAAAAAGAAACTTTTACTAGAACAATTTCGGTTTGATTCCTGCGCTCGAGAAATCTGCGTCTTGTTTTTCAGTAATGTATCTACCTACTAGTAGATAAGATTGATACGATTTCTCCATGCAGGGGCGGAGTAAAAATACTGACCCCCGCGACCAGGGGCGGTCTGTCGTCGAAAGGCGATTTCAAAACGCTCATTTCGATGGCAACCACCTCTGGTTGTTAAATATAACGCCACAATAGCCCCGTATCGTGTTCCGGCATAAGTGACACAGGTTCCAGTTCTCTTACGTGGACGGCAGTTAGCGGTGCCCGTAGCGTAACAAATATTGATAATTAACATTGCATTTTTTATTTTTGTATTAATAATTTAATAACCATCATTCCAAGAAAGATTAGAAAAATAAAGAAAATATCACTAGATTATTGAAATAGGTACTTATGACTTGTTAAAATGAGACTTGGCTTGATTTTTCCAGTTTCATAGAAACTCTGGTTCCCCTTTTGCAAACACTTAAATTCATCTCAAAATGAGCACAGTAAGTCGCCAAGTAATGAATTTACTACCTTCTTTTAGTAGTAAGTAAATAATCACGTTCTTGATTACCTACTTGGGCCGTTATTTTTTTCAACGTTTTAGTTGATATCTGTTAAACCCCGCTATGCAGAATAAAAATATTAACGGTTCCTCAATAGATATTAAAAATCCTATACAATGATCCAATTTTGGTCGAGTCTCCTGCACTTTTGCTGTGGGGCAAATGTCCAAGGAAAACGGGCAGTCTCCTTTAAATAAAACAAAGTGTGTGTGAGGTATCATCGAATTTTTTTATTCGTTTAAAAGACCTATTGATGCCATTATGTGTGGAATATAACATCGTTCAAATATCCGCCACGGCTTCTCTGGGTGGAGCGCATCCGAAATGTACAATTTTCCATGACTCTGGCGCATACATCAGGTTGAATTTGACCGATGGTATGGGTTATGTTGGCTTTGAGGATCACTGTGGTTTTTGATTTATTTGCATACACCTACGACTTAAGAAAACCCCACAAGAAAAGTCTACGGGATCAAATCGTACG
This sequence comes from Malacosoma neustria, assembly GCA_963693495.1. Lineage (NCBI taxonomy): Eukaryota > Metazoa > Arthropoda > Insecta > Lepidoptera > Lasiocampidae > Malacosoma > Malacosoma neustria. The sequence continues at coordinate 13,522,844 of OY856377.1, read as the reverse complement.
ATCTCGGTGGCCAGTTCACATCACCTCCACGTGAGATGGCCATGCCATCAAATCGCTCGTGCAGAATATCCAATGTGGCACGTATCGCCGTCCTGTTGAAACCACATGTCGTTAGTATCCAGATCATCCAATTCAGGTCAAAAGAAGTTGGTAATCATCGACCTATAGCGCTCGCCGTTGACAGTGATGGCCTGGCCAACGTCGTTCTCAAAGAAATATGGACATGCATTGGACGCTCTTGGATCTCATGTGGATTCGTATCGTCCCAAATTCGACAATTTTGTTTGTTCACGTACCCATTCATCCAAAAATGGGCCTCATCGCTGAAGATGATTTTTCAATGAAAATTAGGGTCAGTTACCAACTACTCCAGAGCCCATACAGCGATCACTCGTCGTTGTCTATGGTCGTTTACCTTCAGTTCCTGGGCCAGTTGAATTTTGTACCGGTGCAGGTCCAAGTCACGACGTAAATTTGGCCGAGTTCTTGTGAGCGACGCGAAATCGACTGCCTCGGATTCTCCTGCACACTCAAGGACAGCGGCGATGTTTTCGATAGATCTTGCGTTTTGTCGACGTATGGGTGGGTGATGGTCGATCGTTTACTAAACCAGTGGACTCAAATTTATCCACCACATTCCAAATAGTTCTCTCGGTAGGACGATCATGGCGACCGTAAAATGGATGAAGCGCGCGGTACGTTGCCTGAACAGAAAACCCATTTTGATAAAACAATTTTATTATTTGCACGTGTTGTTGAATGTTTTATCCGTGCATGGTAATTTGGCAAAACAGACATAACAGACTGAATAAATGACAACTAATTTGACACATGTAGCTTCAACAAGATAGCCATTGTCAATTGTCAAAGTTCGGAAGTCCCTGTTGAAAGACCCTTTAAAACTTCAAATAGAAGGCAATTAAAGCCGTCGAATTATTAATCTCGAATTCATAATGGTTTCTTAATGAGAGTCAATAAAAGGCTCTTCACAGGAACAATATTTACGCACATTTATAACGAGGGACAAAGGACAGTCGCCCGCAACCTCCTGCGATTCCCTTCCCCATATTTCATTTTAATGTTCGTCCGGGGAACGTCACAATTACAGTGTAGTTGTGAAAGGCAGACTAACTCGCCGTCAAGTAAGCTGTTTACATTCGTCGATCACTAATGAACCTGCGCCTTTCAATAACCTTTAAAAACCCCGATACAAAAGTTCCAGGGTCATTATTAGTGATTATGAATGGTGGTGCGAGTTACACGACATAGACAAACAGGTTTCGCCTTGTGTGTATTTGCAACGCCAGTGGCATCGCGAACACGCTGCTGTCCCATAAGGGTACAAGAACTTGTGTCACTAATGCTGGAACACAACACAAGGTTATTATGGCAACATACTTAAGACCAAACGTGGTCGCCATCCAGATGGGCTTAGGGCCCTACCACGTAGCTAGGGTTGTTTTGTCGCCTTTCACGACAGGCCGACCCCGGCCGCAGAGGTCAGTATTCATTCTCCGCCCCTGCACGAATAACGTTATTACTTATTATGCCGTTATAAAATATCAACTGTATAAATAAAATGATGAAGGTTTGCATCACGGCAAAACTACTATTTTATTTCTTAGACACTTGGCCCTATCTAAAAAAATCGTGATAACTTCATTTAATATAAAGTTTTAATAAACGTGTTTTCTTACCGCGGAGAAGTGGGGCAAGCGGTGTAGTGCGCATGCGTAGGAGAGGGGAAGTCTCTTCTACTTCTGTATATAAGTTCTCATTTAAAATAATTTGAATTATGAACATGATATAAAACTGAGAAATAATAGGATCTCCTAAGACGCCTTACTTACCAATTCCCTTACACTGTGACCTCCCGACGCGCTATTCACTGCACCGTCCCAATTTTTTCTTTTCACTTAATAAAGGACATTAGGCCTAGACTAATTTGCATAATTAAATAAAAGCAGACGTTTTCGTTTTACATTAAAATTTATTTATACATAATTAAGTATCTACCAATTATGTAAAGGAAGCATAGATAAAATAGACAAATCGTGAAATATGTTTGGTGACACGGGGTCAGTATTTCAGTGGGTCACCATTTGGGTTATAAATGAAACACCAGTGATTGTTATCTGAATCAATACTGAAGCTGTATTGAATACTGAATAATTCGAAATATGTGCTCTTTATATATGATTTGGCCAGGGTTCGTCGACCAATCAGAACCCGTTCGGCAAAAAGATATCCTATGAAGCTCATAATGATAACATTTTTATGATCTGACATCAGAAATAATTATCCTAAAGATAACATAAAGTTATCAGAAAGCTGTCCAATGAGCCGTTTAGGCGGCATCTTTATGAGCTCATCGAAGAGATATCGGAAAGATAACATTTTTCAGAGATCATAAAGTTAACTATTATATGTGAGAAATATGAGGTTCATTACATTTTTTTTATTGCTGTAGGACAGCAGACAGGCTGACGGCCTACTTAGAATTTAGCAGTTACCGTCGCCTATGGGTGTTTGCAACGCCAGTGGCATCGCGAACACGCTGCTGTCGGCGGCATACTTAAGACCAAAGGTGGTCGCCATCCAGCCTTGAGGCAGGCAGGCGGGCTTGAGGCCCTACCACGTAGCTAAGGTGGGTTGTATTGTCGCCTTTTACAACAGGCTGACACCGGCCTCAGAGGTTGGGATTCTTTCTCTGCCCCTGCAAGGATAAACTTTTTTATAGATTTTGATTAAATAATAATTGATAGTAAAGATATTGTTCAGCTATTTTTTATTATAAAATTATACATTGGAAAACAATACTCTTTGCAATACAAACAACAATAATATCAATACAACAAAAACTAATAATATTAAATCAAATTATTATTATTTCTTTAATTCTTAACATCATCTGAACTTCCATAATAAATAAATAATATCAATTTTTTATTTATCATTATTTTTTGAATGGTCGCCCATGCTGTAACCATGATTTAATCACAGCTTAAATTTTTTTATCATCAGCAGCATTTTTGGTTGATAGAATCTGAAAAATAAAATTATATATATGATTATAAATATAACCACACAATTCTCCTTGATTTTAAATATAAAACATATTACAAATAAAATTTAAATAAGAAGTTTCATTCGATTTGATCAATTACAAGATATATATTAGGTTTCTAGTGTTAACATCAATAGAAATTATACAAAGTAATTAAAAGTAGAGTTATTATATAGAATGACATCTACCTGTAATAAGCTTTATAAATCTAAGTTTTCGTACTTTTAATGTTAATAACAGTATAAGTAAATCTAAACATGTACTTCTTGGAATAATACTTAGTTTAAAGTTACTTGTAAGCATGACCATGAGAATTTCCCTCATTCGAATTGAGATTGAGAAGATTCACTAACTTGAGATTTAAGATGAGTACTACCAAGAGGAGAAATCAGTTGTTCTACATTTTTAATTAACTGGCAAGTCGGCTGTACTCACTAAGAAGAATTTCTGTAAAATAATAATTTTATCAAATAAAAATTAGAAAAAAAATTATATACATGAATAAAAAAGTGATACGTAAGATGGTAAAAAAATCAAACTGGTTTTAGTTATACTTCTAATTGCAGGTTTTGCACTCCTTTGTTTTCCGCAGATAAATCTTGAGATTAATTTTCTGTTAAAACAAAAGTTTAAATTAAATAGGTAATACAAAATTCCAATACAATAAACAACTTTATTACTAAGGTACTAGGTAAGATAATAATCAATTATCAATCAGGAGCCATTAATTAGTGACTCCAATCATACCTATCCATATTTTTAAATAAAGATATATAAATAAATGAAATAACTAACTAATGATCTTTGATAACTACTAAATATTTTAGCATATTTTAAATAACTTTACTAAATGGGCCAGAAATTTAAGTATACCTTGTAAGTGAACCAGTTATTTTTTGGATTTTCATCTTTGATAATTTGAATAACCGGGTTTTTTGTTTTAGGCCATCTAAAAGTTTTAGATTCGCATTTAGGCTCCACTGTAGTGAAAGGAATCGTTTGTTTTGGGTTATTAGTGGTCACAGCTGGTAGAGCTTGGGTTCCTGATTATAATGGTACTTACTTATAATTTAGCTTATCCATATTTATCGAGAAAATAATAAAAATTGTTTCTAATCTCAATCACATAAAAAGTGTAAACGAAACGATATAATCTGTGATAACAACTTTCAGTGCTACCAGATACATGGTAATTATCTTAGATACATGGTATTTTTTTTACCAAAATACGGTTAACGGTAATGTTCTATTATTGTTTTTTTTTTATTGCGGCGTTATGTTTTATTTTACATTGACACAGTAATATACATTGTAATTTTAAAATAAATGTAAGGTAATTAAACTTAAAACACGACAATTTTAGTTTGCTGATTATATAATTTGCAATTTCTACCAGGTAACATTTACTGTTAGTGTCTGTGGTGTTCAATGATTGGTTGAGATGACTCTATTAGTTAATTAGCTAGGGATTTTGTAAGTGTAAAAAAATATCGATATAATATTGGATATTTTGTATCGATGTATAGGATTAAAATATATCAGCTAAATATTAACATATATTGAATTAATTTATTGTTTTATGGGAGTGGTGCCAGGGGGTGGGTTAGGTTAGGTTGGTTTGTTTTGATGAATTTATAAAAATCATTATATAAAGTAACTAACAATGAATCAACCATTAGTTAATAAATTGACTTGTGTTTTATGGGAGTGGTGCCAGGGGGTGGGTTAGGTTAGGTTGGTTTGTTTTGATGAATTTATAAAAAGCATTATATAAAGTAACTAACAATGAATCAAACATTAGTTAATAAATTGACTTGTGTTTTATGGGAGTGGTGCCAGGGGGTGGGTTAGGTTAGGTTGGTTTGTTTTGATGAATTTATAAAAAGCATTATATAAGGTAACTAACAATGAATCAACCATTAGTTAATAAATTGACTTGTGTTTTATGGGAGTGGTGCCAGGGGGTGGGTTAGGTTAGGTTGGTTTGTTTTGATGAATTTATAAAAAGCATTATATAAGGTAACTAACAATGAATCAACCATTAGTTAATAAATTGACTTGTGTAGGGAATACGCGCCAAAATTAATTGCGCGCCATCAATATTTTCATATACTAAAAACTCGTTCGTTCGCGCGTCTCTGCCAATCCGCGCTCACGCAAAGCATTTCTCTTTCTCTCTCTAGCAGAGTGCTCTCCGTTGCACATGACGCCACGCGCAGCAGTTAGTTGAAGAGTTTCCGCGCTCCGCTCGCAACTGGTTTACACACGAAACCCCTAATATATAGTGATAATGATTGTTTCCTTTGTGTGTATTTCCAAACTGTGATCTTTTAAAGTAATAAATAGTTCAGTGCTCGAATAACGACGTTTCTCTTAATCACATCCTCCACACAAGCATTACACTGGCGCCCAACGTGGGGCCCGCGAACGTACCTCAACGGGTACGTATCGTGGTCGAACTCTCTAGAATGCAGTGAAAATGTGAATTTTGTGAACGTTGTTATTACTGTTGTGTGGTGTGTAATTGACTATTTGTTGTAAAATGCCTCGTCGTAAGAGTACGCAGCATCCTGATGACGACTCCACGATGTCCGAGGGGCAGCTATCTTCATTCCTGTCGGCGTTCGCAAAGGCTCAAGCGGAATCCAACCGTCAACTGGTTGAGAGCCTTCTTGCCGCGTCGATCGCGAACTCGCAAGACAAGCCTGTCACCCCCTCTCCGGCTCCATCATGTGCGGGTCCCGCGTCATCACAGAATGCTAACTTCGCCAACTGCACCGCAAGGTTCACCGGCTCAAGTCGCGACCCCGACGTATTAGAAGCATTTATCGACAGCATAGAAATGTACAAAGAAGCCACCAACGTCAGCGACCAGCACGCGCTCCGAGGACTTCCCATGCTACTTGAAGGGGAAGCCGCGCTGTGGTTCCGAGGGGTAAAGGCCACCGTTCTATCGTGGGACGACGCTCTGAAGAAGCTCCGTGCCCGATTCGGAGTACCTAAACCGCCTCACAAAATATTAAGAGAAATCTACGCATCGGAACAAGGTGATGAAAGGGCTGACATCTTCATCGAACGACTTCGTGCATTAATTATGAAGATTCCCTACCCTATGGACGCAAGATTGCAGGTTGATATGGTTTATGGCTTACTCGACAAACGGATAAGAAAACGATTGATGCGAGAATCTGTAAGTGACCTTGATTATTTACTAGAAAAAGCCATAGACATCGAAGAATCGCTCGCCGAAGCCCCGTCGTGTTTCCCACGCACTCAATATTCGAACGAGAACGATATTACGTGCACTGAAACACATTACATCGGCAACGGATCGCGATCTCAAGTTTCAAACGCCGCCGCGCGTAACCCTGCTAATGCCGCGGAGCCCCACACCGCTACACTACGTGTCAACACGCACGCGCCGAGCACGAGAGCGAGCGCGCCGAGCACGAGCACGCCGCCGGCCCGAGATACGCATCCTGCGCGCGCACCCTGCGCGCCGACGCACCCGTCGCTAACGAAGGATCGTACCACGGCGGTAAGCGCAACGACGACTCAAGGTAAAAGATTGTTTTGTGTTTACTGTAGGAAAAGTGGTCACGAACGTAGTGAGTGTTTAAAAGTTAAAAATAGAATTGTAACTACAGATGTCCGTTGTTATAGTTGTAACGCCAAGGGCGTAATTCGCGCTAACTGTAAAAATTGTAACTATAAGGACTCATTCTGTTCGTTTAACAATTTTGATTGTAATAATACAAGTGAAACGTTATCAGTATCACATTACGATTCGTCTAATGTTATACAAAGTTCTGGTTGTGCTAAAAATAGAATGTCACAGTCTAATAAAGTGCAAACTAACCACTTTTCGTCAGATTGTTGTTTAGATATTGTGTCACATACTGAACTTGATATTCCGCGTGTTATGTCAAAGAGTAATAATAATTCTTTTCAGACTGAGCATGTAGGGTGTAATGTAACTGTGTCACAGAGTAATAATGTGCAGACGTATCACTTTGATAAGCCGTCACAGAGTAGTTTAGGTTACAGAGAACTCGTAGATACTGTGACACAGAGTAATAAAAAACAGAATGTTTGCAGTTGTAAAATTGATGTGTTGTCACAGAGTAATAAAAAACAGAATGTTTGCATTTGTAAAACTGATGTGTTGTCAAAGAATAGTTTATCACAGAATGTAAATCATGGTAATGAGTTGCAAGCGGATCGCGCACGCGATATACCTACCGTTTCTCACTGTACTGGCGATCGTCCGATTTTACGATTCGAAGTTTACGGTTATCGCGGTACCGGTTTGATGGACACGGCAGCTAAACGGAGTATCGCGGGGTATAGTCTTTACGCGTTGTTACGTAAATTGCAGCACCCTTTTCGCGATAGTTGCATGACGGTCAAGCTCGCCGACGGGGTAGTGCGCGACATTGATGTTAAGCTTGCTGACGTTGAAGTTAAGCTTGAGGGTTCTGTGATACCTATTACATTCGTTATATTGCCCGATGCGGTTAATAATGACACATTGTTAGGAATCGATTTCCTACGAAAGGCGCGTCTTATTATTAACATTCCCGATAGTTTGTGGTTCACAGCTGATCGACCTCAGGTCATTCACCCTCTACAATGTGAGACGTCGAGATCTTATGTAGGGTACGCGACCGCGGATGTTCTTCGGTGTGATGAAGGTACAATGCTGACACCGAACGAGAAGGCGATCCTGGCTCAAACGTTACAGGAATATGATGACATCTTCAAAGAAGGGGGAGGTCCCACACCGTTCGCAGAGCACTGCATCGATACGGGTGAACATCGACCCATCGCCGCGCCCCCATATAGACTCACTCCAGCCAAGAAAGATATTATGGGAGCTGAAATAGAAAAGATGCTACGGGATGGCATTATTGAAGAGTGTGAGTCACCGTGGGCTGCGCCGGCTCTCTTGGTGCCAAAGAAAGACGGAACCTTTCGATTCTGCGTGGACTATAGGAAACTCAACGCCGTCACGAAGAGTGACTCTTATCCACTACCGGTGATTGACGACTTGTTGCAGTACACAGGTAAAAGCTGTTACATGAGCACCATTGACCTTCGCTCAGAGTACTGGCAGGTCTCTGTCAAGGAAGAGGACCGGGATAAAACAGCGTTCGTTTCACCTTTCGGAGTTCACAGATTCAAGCGCATGCCGTTCGGTCTTCGGAACGCGCCTGCTACGTTTCAGCGATTGATTGATAGATTTCGTTCTGGATCATCGCTTCAAGGTATGACTATTCTGGGGTACATTGACGATCTTATCCTGATATCCGACAGTTTTTCGCAGCACATGGAGGACTTTCGTGCCGTCTTTGACCGCTTGCGTGTCTTCAATTTGCGAGCAAACCGTGCCAAGTGCGTATTCGCACGGGAAAGCGTGAAATATTTAGGGCACGTCATCACACCTCAAGGAGTCTCACCTGATCCAGACAAAATCAACGCAATATCAGAGATGAAGGAACCTACCTCTGTGAAGCACTTGAAGAGCTTCTTACAGACGTGTTCGTGGTTTAGGAAGTTCGTTCCCGGGTTCTCTCAAGTGGCCCAGCCGTTGACTATGCTTACCAAGAAAGATCAGTCATGGTTGTGGGGAGAAGCTCAGGTCAACGCATTCAACGAACTGAAAAGGCTACTTACCTCATCGCCGATACTCGTACAGCCAGATTATTCTCGTCCATTCGTCCTCCGGACCGACGCAAGCAATTATGCTCTGGGCGCTGCTTTACTTCAGGGGGAGCCTCAACGTGAAGAACGTCCAATCGCATACGCCAGCCGTCTTCTGACACCTGCCGAGCGTAATTATTCTACGACAGAGAAAGAAGCTCTTGCAGTGGTCTGGGCCGTCGAGAAGTTCCGAGGATTCATTGATGGACACTCCGTGCGTGTGGCAAGTGATCACCAGCCGTTAAGGTGGTTGCTCACCCTAAAATCGCCGACGGGAAGACTGGTACGCTGGGCGATGAAGCTCCAGCCATTCGATCTTCAAGTTGATTATACACCTGGAAAAGCTAATGTGATAGCTGATTCACTCAGTCGCCCTCCGTGCGAAGAGGAAGCACGTGATCCCTGCGGAGTCTGCACTGTGATCGTCGACACGCCGCGATGGGAAGCCGCCGCTCTGCGTAACGACCAGCTCGCTGATCCAGAAGTAGCGAAGATAATTCATGGCCTGGAAGCAAAAGACGAATTAGAAAATAACAGATGGACTGAAAGAGGTTACCATATGTGTAAGGGAGTCCTGTACCGCTATACTGAGGCTGACACCGAAGAGCCGCAATTAGTTATTCCTGAAAAAAGAAGAAAAAAGGTAATGATCGAGTGTCACGATGCTGCAACCTCAGGTCATGGAGGCTTAGACAGAACTCTACATCGTATATCTCAACGGTATTACTTTCCTGGCATGCGTCGTTATGTAGCTGACTACCTAAAGACTTGCATTGATTGCCAAAGGTTCAAACCGTCTAATGAGAAACCCATGGGATTACTCCAAACTCCCGTCCCAGCTCAACGATTTGAAGTGTTGGCTGTGGATTTATTTGGGCCACTTCCGAAGGGCGCAAACGGAGAAAGATGGGTGCTAATAATAGAAGACACCGCCAGCAAGTGGGTCGAGCTCTTCCCTCTAGTGGAAGCCACGGCGGAAGTATGCGCCAAGACATTGATCGAGGAAGTCTTCTTACGTTTCGGGTTCCCTCGTCGAGTGATCTCCGACAACGGAGTGCAGTTTATCGCAGAAGTGATGCAGAAGGCGATGTTCACTCTGAACGTGAAGCAAAACCTCGTCCCGTTGTACCATCCAGAGGCCAATCCGGTAGAAAGGAAGAACCGTGATTTGAAAACGCAACTGGCAATCCTGGTCCAGGATCATCACCACGAATGGCCAGAGGCTCTTCCATTTATTCGTTTCGCACTAAACACTTCGCGAACGAAATCTACGCGACAGACTCCCGCATATCTGACTTATGCTCGTGAGTTAAGGTCTCCACTGGATGTACAAACTGATCTTCGTGCTGTGATCATGGCGGAAAACTACGTGCCACAGATCACACCCTACCTGCTGAAACTTGCTAATACGCTTAGCTCAAGTAAGGAGGCTATTGAAAAACAGCAGGATATTCAGAAGGCTGCTAAGGATCTTCGACGTCAACCTGATGAGCTGATAGTAGGTGACCTGGTGCTTATGAAATCGCACGTCCTTAGCAACGCTTCAAAAGGCGTCACGTCTAAGTTTGCACCGAAACGTGACGGCCCTTACGTAGTTAGTAAGAAGATAAGTCCTACTACCTACGGTATCGCTTTTCCCGAGAAGCCAAATGAGATCGTAGGGAAGTACCACATCTCAGATTTGAGGCGTTACCACGGTAGAGAGGGTGAATGTCTTGAGGCTCCGGTCGCTCCTGCTCGTCGTAGAGGACGGCCTCGTAAACGTTAGCCTAGTTCTAGTTTGACTAGTTGTGAGGGCACTATCCTAGTCAAAAGGGGGAGTATGTAGGGAATACGCGCCAAAATTAATTGCGCGCCATCAATATTTTCATATACTAAAAACTCGTTCGTTCGCGCGTCTCTGCCAATCCGCGCTCACGCAAAGCATTTCTCTTTCTCTCTCTAGCAGAGTGCTCTCCGTTGCACATGACGCCACGCGCAGCAGTTAGTTGAAGAGTTTCCGCGCTCCGCTCGCAACTGGTTTACACACGAAACCCCTAATATATAGTGATAATGATTGTTTCCTTTGTGTGTATTTCCAAACTGTGATCTTTTAAAGTAATAAATAGTTCAGTGCTCGAATAACGACGTTTCTCTTAATCACATCCTCCACACAAGCATTACACTTGTGTTTTATGGGAGTGGTGCCAGGGGGTGGGTTAGGTTAGGTTGGTTTGTTTTGATGAATTTATAAAAAGCATTATTTGGTAACTAACAATGAATCAACCATTAGTTAATAAATTGACTTGTGTTTTATGGGAGTGGTGCCAGGGGGTGGGTTAGGTTAGGTTGGTTTGTTTTGATGAATTTATGAAAAGCATTATATAAAGTAACTAACAATGAATCAACCATTAGTTAATAAATTGACTTGTGTTTTATGGGAGTGGTGCCAGGGGGTGGGTTAGGTTAGGTTGGTTTGTTTTGATGAATTTATAAAATGCATTATATAAAGTAACTAACAATGAATCAACCATTAGTTAATAAATTGTAATATATATATATATATATATATATATATATATATATATATATATATATATATATATATATATATATATATATATATATATATATATATCGTATATTGATTAAAAATATCGATATATTGATACTTTTCATTCAACGATATTTGATACAACTCTACCATTAGCGTAATGTTTGTTCATTGTTTATTGTTAATGTTTTCCGTTCATTGTGTTTGAGAGTAAAATAAGTTGAATCTATTATAATACCGAATCGGGACACCCCGACTTTGTGGTGTTTGGGCTGCTACCCCTAGTGTTTATTATTTTAAAAAGTTTAAAATCGGAGACGCGAAGGGAGACGATGCAGAAGCAACTTTAAAGCGTTCTGAGGTTAGTTTACGTAATTTTTTTTCTTAAGAATGGTGCATTTGCTATTTATGAGAGTGTGCCAGGAGGGTTAGGGCACTCCCCCTCTTCCCCCCACTCTCCCCGACCCATATCCTTCTATATCTCGTCACTTTAATGCGTTTTGAGGTTAGTTGTTTATGTAATTTTTTTTTATGAACGGTGCATTTGCTATTTATGGGAGTGTGCCAGGAGGGTCAGGGCACTCCCCCCCCCTCCCCCCCACCCCCCCTACTCATATCTTTATGATACTTGTTACTAAATTTTTACCTATTAAAATCTGATTTGACAAATATGCCGGAACGAATAAAAACTTAAAAACGCAAATAAAACCACACTGATGAAGTGACAAGTGATGAAGTTGTAAAATAGGGTTGCCATTGCCATCTCAAAAATTTCTCAACCAGGACAAGAAACCCGAAAACCCCGTATTTCAGAGCTGGACCCGGACGTTAGGACAGAGTATTTTTTCGAAATTACTCAAATAAAATATAGTTTTGATGGTAATAAATCACCCTTTATTTATTATAATACAATTTTAAACTTACTTTACTTTAAGATAAAAACAAGAAACAAAACAAAATCTTCTTAAAGTTTTAAGGAACTATTAAATTAGCAATTTCTTTAAAAAATAAAACAAATTTAAACTTTTTCAATACAAAATTATACTACTCTTTTACGTCAAGTTGTGTTAAAATCTTAAAGTATAAAGAAACTACATCATGTATTTTTATTGTCTGTAAATAAAACAAAAACGAAAAAATCAACTTAAACTTTTCATTTTCACTTTTTTAAATAAAACAAATCTTCACAAAGTTCGAAAAAAACTATTTTTTATTCTCTAAACTGCTTTTCTTTTTCTCTTCTCAGGTTTTAGGTATTTTCCATTCCAGCCTTTTTCTAGCCTTTAGAATATCTTCCTTGCTTGTATTTGAATTAAAAGCCCGCCCGGACGTTCCTCGGACGCCTTCTAAAGTAGGAGAAATTCGGGGCAAGCCGGACGGATGGCAACCCTAGTTGTAAACAACCATATGCCATATAAAATAAAGATGGCCGTTGGCCGCTGTTAGAGCGAAAAACCCTAATAGAATTTTTCATGTTTACATTTCAAATAATTTCATAATAAAAAATATTTATTATAAATATATAACTATAAAATTTTTTTGCACAATACTTTTGGTAAATTAATTTCAAAACTAACACGGTATTTCATGAATGAAATAAAAGCATTGTTTTTTTTATACGGAATGCAAACTGCCTAAAGTGCTTTCATTTCATCTTCTGCATCAAAAAGCGTGGGTTGAGACCATGTATTTCCGACGTATACCTTTAAAATAAGTTAGTAATTTGAAAAGCTAGTCGGACCTAACAATGATATTCTTGTCAAATTTCGATGTCATAACCATATCTAAAAAATTTATCATTTAGCTATCATTTAGATCTCTTTCTCTTAGTTCTAAAAGTTATCAATTTTTTGATAACATTATGACATTATACCGACATTGATGCCGGACGGGAAGCGTCAAAAATGTAAACAAATGAAGATATTTGTACCCGAGACTAAATCTTAGAAATTAAGCATTTCATCCATGGTTCGATTTGCGTTTGACACGAGACTAGCAATTCTACGAAATTGGTTGGGCCTACGTCCCACGCGGCCGCCTCTGCAGGCGATGTTGCTTGCAGCGTTCTCCCGTCATTCCTGGCTGAGACATCGCGCTGTGAGCATGTGGTCGCGCTGTCGATATATGTACGCTGATGTGTAGGTAGGAACTGTGATGCAGTTGAGGGCGGTGCTTCGTGGACAGTACATATGCGACGTGGCCGACGATTATGTATGATGACTTTTCAGAGCTAATTCTTTTCCCTGTTCCTTATCAATGTTATACGGTGGCTACATGACTACAAAACTGAGGCTTATTTAAAAATCAAAAAATATATGAAATTTATACAAATTTTATTCAATATTCGAACGATTCAGGCGGCTATCCTTGGGTCGGCGAAGGAGGTGCTTGTGGTGTCTAAGGGTGGTCGCTAAAGACCCTGTGGGCAATTTGCTATACGAGGACATCGCAGTGAAGGAGAGATGGCGCTTGTATTTCCACGAGCTGCTGAACACGCAGCAGAAAGAGGTGCAGCCGCCAGATCTTCCTCCGAATCAAAGACTAGTGCCTGGTAATGCCTGCAGAGGTCCAGAATTGTCTTCGCCGCATCAAGAATCTGAAAGCTGTTGGATCCGATGGAGTCCCCATCGAAGCCTGGAAGGCGATGAAGCCTTTTGGCATTACTCTGCTAGGCCCCCAGCCAGACGTCTCCAATGAGGGTACCCCGAGTGACAGTTCCCGCTGCCGGCGGTCACACTAGACCTGCCGGTGACCAGACACAGAGTGTCCAGTCGGGGTAGGGCACCCTCCGTCTCATTGCCTTCGCCGGGAGCTTCCCCCGGAACTCCCGGCTGGCCGCTCTTACAAGAGAGCGACCGGCAACCCCTTCTCAGGGTGGGATGAGGTGCGCATAGCGTCTCCTTCCCCGATTCGTCCTACGCCGACGAATCGGTGGAGCCGCCGCGTCCTCCTCCCTCGCACGCTCGATGGCCTCCTTCTGCCGCATGACACTTTCAGCGAAGGAGACCACCGCGTTCCAGTTCCTCTCGCTGCGGAGCATTTGACCTACGATTGCCCGCAGCGAGAGGTCACCTCCCACCACACCCTGCAAATTAAACCGCTGGGGCCCCCAAGCGGCGCACTCGGACACCGTATGTTCTACGGTGTCTACTGGCGCGCCGCATTCCGAACAGGCCGGGTTCGGCTCCCGCCCCGCAATCTGGTGCAGGTACTTGCCGAAACAGCCATGGCCGGTCAGCACCTGCACCAGTCTGTATGTCAGGGTCCCGCTTGATCGCGAGACCCATTCCGACAAGTAGGGGCGGATTGCCTCAACAGTAATCCGGCCCGGCTCGGGAGGCCCCAGGATCCTTAACCAAGACTGGGTCAAGGCCTCCTGGGCGAGATCCCTGACCCGTCGCGACTCTTCCGGGCACAGCCGGAGTCCCCTCTCCCTGGCGTCGTGGCGCAGGCGGTACGTCTCTGAGAGGACAACCGCCTGCAGCTCCCAGGGCGGGTCGGCTGCCAGTAGTGCAGCCGCCCGCCAGGACACTGTACGGTACGCCCGAATGGCCCTCACGTCTATGACCCTCTGAGACCTTCTCAAGAGGGCCCTGCTACGAGACGTGAGGTGGTCTGCCCAGACAGGCGCACCATACATTGCCATGCTCCGCACGACGCCAGTGTACAATCTTCTCACGGCTGTGCCCGGCCCCCCCACATTGGGCAGGAGTCTGCCCAGGGCGGCAGCGGCCGAGACCAGCCTCGGGCACAATTGGGCAAGATGTGGCCCGAAGCTCCACCTAGGGTCTAGTGTGAGCCCCAGGTATTTCATCTGGGGCTTCACTTCGACCGCTGCGCCCCGGAGCACGATGCGTGCTTCTCGGGGTGGTCTTCTCCTGCGTCGTCCATGCAAAAAGAGGGCCTCCGTCTTTTCTACGGAGACCCTCAGACCGCACGACTCAATTCGGTCCACCACCAGCGAGGTGCTGATGGTGGATCTCCGGACTGCATCTTCGTAAGACTCACCCCGAGTTGCGACGAGGGTGTCATCCGCATAACACAACACCCTCGTATCGGGCGGGACTGGGCATCGTAGGACCCAGTCATACCCGATATTCCACAGAAGTGGTCCCAGTACCGACCCCTGCGGAACGCCGCACGCAACGCGCCTCCTTCGGACCCGACCGTAGCCATCCTCCCAGACTATGAAACGGTCCCGGAGATATGCCTCCAACAGCCTCCGCAGATACAGAGGCACTCCATGGAACCGGAGCGCCTCCAGTATCGTCTCGAACGGGAGGCTGTTAAAGGCGTTCGCTATATCAAGCGATACCGCCAGGACCACTTCTCCCTGACTCTCCGCCTCTTGTGATATGCCCTTCAGAGCGGTTAGCGCATCCAACGTGGAGCGCCCCGCCCTGAATCCGTACTGGGCGGCGGAGAGTCCCGGCTCTGCCGTGTCCAGGTGCTGGACGAGACGGCTCGCAACTACCCTCTCAAAGGTCTTCGCCGTCTCGTCCAATAGGACGATCGGGCGGTAGCCGGAGGGATCATCTGGGGAACGGCCCTCTTTGGGAATCAGGCAAAGCCTGCCCTCCCTCCACTGGGCCGGGAACTGTCCGGTGCTGAAGCACTTATCGAACAGCTCCCGAAGCCAGCCGCCAAGGTGAGTGGCGGCTTGGAAGAGCACTCTGCCCGGAATCCCGTCGGGTCCAGGTGCCTTTTTGGTGCCCTGAAGGTGTCGCAGGGCATCTTCTATTTCTTCCTCTGTTGTGGGGGGAGGATCAACGTTCTCCACTCTAAGCAGAGGGACGGCCATAGACGGGGGAGTGAATGCTCCCGGGCTCGGGAAGAGCCCCTCAATTATGCGATTGAGGGCCTCCTCCGATAGGGTCGCCGTTACCGGGGCGCCCGCAGCACGCATCTTCTTGCGCGCTGACTTGTACGGACGCCCCCAAGGATCCCTGTCAAGGCCCTCGAGGAGCTCCTCGTAAGCCCGGGCCTTCGCTTGGCTAATTGCCCGCTGAAGGGCTTTCTTGGCAGCATTTTGCTCCCCCTTAATCCTCCGGAGTTCTTCCTCGTCCGGCTGCGGATTCCGGTGTCGGTACCGGTGGACGGCTCTGCGGGCGCGCTGCGCAGCGTTGCGCAGCTCCGCTATTTCGGCTGACCACCAGTACACCTGCCTCCGAGCCGGACGCCGCCGGACCCGTGGCATAGCCGCCTCGCAGACCTTTGTGAGGGCCGTGCGAAGGCGACCGGCCGCCTCCTCTGCTGTTTCCCCCGCGGGCGCTGGGTATGCGTTATAAACCCAGCGCTCGGCAATCGCCTGGACCTCAGCCATCTCTTTGTCGAGACGGCCGAGTGCCCAGCGAGGGAAATTTTCACCTCTTTGCGGCTGCGGAATGCTGCGGAGGGGGGAGACGCTGAATCTGATGTACAGATGGTCAGATAGCGTCTCTACCTCCTCCTCGACATGCCAGTCCACCACCCTGCATGCGACCACAGGAGTGGCGAACGAGAGATCCACAATTGAACTGCCCTGTGGTCGCACGCAAGTGGGAACCGCCCCCCTGTTCAGGAGGACGAGGCCACTCCGCAGCGCCCACTCTTCTACGGCCCTACCTCTTGCATTGGTGGTAGGACCGCCCCAGGCTCGGGATTTGGCATTGAAGTCACCGAGGACCAAGGTCTTCCTCGGCGGCATCCGGCCGACGGCGGCCCCGACGGAGTCGAGAAATGACTCGAACTCCACCAGGGGGCGGTTGGGGGAGAAGTACACGCCAATAATGGCGAAATCACCCCAACCTGCCGCCGCATATCCCGACCCATTCTCCAGGAGTTGGAGAGGAAGGCTTTCACCTGCCCGGGCGGTCACTGCCACCGTGCCGTCCCAGTCACCGATCCAATTGTCACGGACCGGGACGAGGTAGGGCTCTGCAATAACTCCAACATCACCACCCCACTCCGCGAGGGACTGCAGGAAGAGGTCCTGCGCCCCCGCGGAGTGGTTAACGTTCCCCTGGAGGATGCGCATGCCCCCTACGCTATCCATTGACAGGGGCATCCACAACCTCCATAACCGTCGGTTCTGACGCTCCCTGTCGTGGCAGGGAGCGCCAGATACCCTTAACGTTGGGGGGGCGGCATTCTTTGCCCCCCATCACGTGGGTCGCCGTTTTGCCCGCATCGGCGCAGACGGCGCACCGCGGGGGCTCGTTGCATTTGTTGGACCCATGTCCCGGCTTCCCACACCGGAAACATAGGTCCGACCTATCCACTTGCGAGGGGCACATCGCTTTGGTGTGCCCCATCGAGAAACACTTATAGCACCGCCTGGGGAGCGGCTCGAGGAGCCTCACTTGGGCCGCCCCCCAGCCGATGCTGAACTCCCCGGTACGAGTGAGCCGAAGAGCTCCCTCGATGGGGCACTGGGCAATTGATGAGCCCAAGCCCCCTGGTCCCTGCCTGATCTCCGAAACCTTGAGGGAATCAGCAGGGACCTGTGCTGCCTCCGCCAGCGCCGACAGAAGGCGCTCCTCCGTGACGGAGACAGATAGCCCGTGTATGTAGAGGCCAGTTCTTTTGGCTGGCCTCGACACGAGCCCTCTGTCCCCAAGGACCACCTTCATACGGGAGGCAAGGAGGTCCGCCTTCTCCTCCTTGCCCTCCCCCTCAACCTCATATAAGATGCTGCCATCGGCAGCTCGGCGACTCCTAAGGCCCCTTTGGAAACCCAGGTCCTTAATTTCCACCTGGGTCTCCGCTATCAGGGCCAATTGTGGGAGAGAAATCCCCCTCTCTGAGGCGGCCGGTGGCAGCGAGAGTTGGATTACTGCCACCTTAGGGGGATCTACCCTTACCTTTTTCTTTTTCCCCCCCTGCTGGGTTTTGGGGGGAGAAGCAGAGGGGGCCGGAGGCGCCGTGGCACTGTTGCCCTTCTTTTTCTTCCCCTTTTTGCGGGCCACCACCGTCCATGCCTCCCCGAGGGGTCGCAGGGGAGGCTGGGGCTCTATGGCCGTCTGCCCCCTCCTGGGTGGCAGCTGGGGGAAGTCTTCCCGATTCCACCCCGCATGATAAGTTGGCGGGTGGAAGGCGGGCCACGGCGACGGTACGTACGACGGGCCCGCTGCTCCATACATGGGAGGTGGTGGCGGCGGTATGGTGGGCCGGACAGGAGGTTGCGTTCCTGGTGGTCCAACACCACGCGCCGCCACATGTCTCCGGGCCCCTAGCGTCCTGGGATGTAGGGACGCTGGAGCACGGGAAACCTCCGGTTCGGTAAAGGGCCCGGGAGTCTGGGCCGCCTTCTTTTTCTTCTTCTTCTTCTTCTTCTTCTTCTTCATGCCCAGTCTCCCAGGCTCCTGGGCTGCACCCATCCGGGGTTCCTGGGCCGGGGTTGCCAGGCGCTTCCCCTTCGCCACGCCCGCCAAGGGACCACGCGGTCCCCCAGTCGCCGCCCCAGTAGCGCCCCCAGCAGGCGGCGTCGGAGGCCTGATCGCCCCTAGCAGATTCTGGGACGCCGAGACCCCATTCTCTCGTCTGGCGTCCGCAGCGAGGGGGGGCCTTTTCCTGATCGCCGGCAACAGACGCTCCTCGAGGCCCTCAAAACGGGCCTCGATCAACCTCCCTACCGTCTCTAAGACCGACCTCTTCAGGTCGTCAATGTCAAACCCGGTCGCGATGGATGTTGGTACTGCGGCCGGGGAGACGGCAGGAGGGGGGGAGGAGCGCCTATTGGCCGTCGCCTCCGCGTAGGCCTGCCTCTGCGCCTTGAGCTCGCCCTTGACAGCCGCGAGCTCGCGTCTGAGGCGGTCGTTGTCAATCCGGAGACGACGGTTTTCTCCGCTTTCTGATTTTTCCGCCAGGATCTCCACGATGTCTGTGATCCTGGCGGCCGACGCCTTCAGCTGCCTGATGAAGGTCCCTTTCAGGTTGCCCGATCGAGTGGCAACAAGCTGAATTTGGGACACTTCATGGCCCGCAGCGGCCCTGAGCCGAACGAGGTCCATGGACTCCAGATTTTCTGGGGTCTCCTCGGTCGACTCAAATTCTATGTCTGCTGTGGGCACATAAAAACTCCCCGACTTGTTGTATATGCGCTCCAGCATCCGCTCCCCCATAATTTTCACAGATTCCCCGACATTGAAGTCCGACTCACTGTCAGGGCCGGGGGCGGCGCTGGAACGCCTGGAAATAACTACTTTCCCCCCTTTGCCCCTACGCGCTCTGAGGGTACTTGTTGCCCTTGTATCGGGGTCTGAAACCACCGCTCTCGCAGCAGTCTCGGCCCCATCCTTCACCTTAAACCTTTTGTCCCCCGTCTCGTTGCTGATCCTGATCTCCTCGGATCCATCCTCGTAGGACATCCTTCTGGCGGAAATCGGAGGAAGATCAGCACACGAGATGGAGGAATCTGACTCCTTATCTACCTCTTTCCTCCTTGTTCTTAGAGACCTCCTCAGAGGTCTGCTCTTTCCACTACTATTGTCTCTCTCCCTATCTTCTTCCTCCTGTCTGCTACTTCCTTTCTTATTATTATTAAGTTCAACCGAATAATCCATGCTCATGTAATTATAGGTTTCATCCCATTGGCTCCCCACCCTCCATGGAGTCCGCAAGTGGGGACGACCCAGGCGGAGCAGAGCTCTACGCAAGGGCCGCCAGGGCTACCAACGGGATATAGGGGTAGTCGGAGGCGGTGGGTGCGGTATCCGAGGCATGAGAGACGCAGATGGTTAGGCCACGAAACTCTTGCCTCATCACCATGACCTCCTACCTGACGACCTTCCCTAGCCGGGTGTGTTTGACACTACCACCCATGACCATTTCCCTGCAGCTGGCTAAGCTACAAGGCAGCCGTCTGGTCAGAAATCCGGGCCAAACGGGCGTGTTGCCGATGACAGGTTGCCCATCTACACCGGCTCAGCCTCGCAGGATCCCATCATCCCGACGTACGGCTCCGCTGCGTAGGCCGTAACGCAGGTGGCTGTGACACGCCACCCCAGACCCAACCACAAAGTCTAGGGCAAGGCGTAACATCTTCGGTCGGAAGTGGTTGCAGTGAGAGAACGGCCGTGAGTGTCGAACGCCAATCCAGGGCATAGAGCGACATCAAACGGTATAAAAAAAAAAAAAAAAAAAAAAAAAGGAGTGCGGTACTTGCCGAGGTATTAGAAAATATTTAAGGTCATGTCCCACACCATGAAGCTCTTCGAAAGGGTTTTTGACTCTCGAATTCGACAAGAGTGCACTGTCTCACCTATTGTGAACTTGTAACACAACATGTTAAAGCAAATAAATATATCTTATCTCGGAATGTCAATATGGGTTTCGCCCTGGTCACGGGACAATAGACCCTGTTTTTGCCTTAAGGACTGTCACGGAGAAATACAGGGCGAAGAATATGTCTCTGCATTGCCTGTTTCTCGACTTGCAGGAGGCCTTCGGTTGTTTTCCTCGCCCAATAATCTGGTGGGCATTGCGGTCCAAAGGGATTTCAGAGACCTATATTGACATAATCTGAGACATGTACCGAGATTCCGATTCCGTGGTTCGGACCGCTGTTGGTGACACAAAATCCTTCACTGTCGGAGTACACCGGGGATCCGTCCTTAGTTCTTTTCTCTTCAGAGTGGTATTAGACATACTGTCAGACAGCATCAGAAACTCACATGAGCAGCCCCCGTGGTTGCTTATGTATGCTGATATCGCGCTGGCAGATTCGGACAGGGGTAAGTTGGTGGGACGTATGAAGGCGTGGAAGGAATCGCTTGAGAACGTCGGTCTGAAACTGAATGTAGCGAAGACCGAGTACTTGGCCTGCAACTTCACAGATCCCACACCCGTGCGCATAGGCGGTAAAACGGTCGAGCGCACGGAACAGGTGAAATACCTGGGATCTGTATTTCACGCGTCTGGTGACATTGATTGTGCCGTTAAGGCACGCATTGCTGCCGCGTGGGCCAAATAGCGTGAGGTGACTGGTGTCATTTGTGACCCCAAGATGCCGGTAAAGTTGAAGGAATAGGTCTATAAAACCATCATTAGGCCTGTCCTTTTATACGGCTGTGAAGCGTGGCCGGTGTTAAACCGACACAAGCAAGAGCTGCGTGTCACGGAGATGAATATGCTGCGGTGGATGTGTGGAGTGACGCGGAAGGTAAGTTAAGATTAGGTGGAGTAAAGCGTTAGGAACTCTCGCATTCGCGGCAGCCTTCACGTCCGTGACATTGCGAATAAATTGCAGGAGTGTTGCCTTCGCTGGTATTGTCACGTTTTACGGCAACCTGGTACTTCCGTGGGGAACAAATGTCTGGCCATGCCGCCACCGCCGGGCCCCGGCAGGAGGGGTAGACCCAAAAAGTTCTAGCTTGACCTTGTAGGGGTTGATATGCGTGCCAATGGACTGACCCGTCATTCGCGACCTGGTGCGGAATGTGGCTATAGAGAACTCATCACCTAATCGGGAAGCACTCAGAGAACTCAATCGGAAGGAATAAGACGAAAGTAAATCGCTTAAGACAACCTCCACGGGAGTTCCATATTGGTGACCTAGTGTTTGTAATTAAAGCCTCTCAGTGCACAGGGAAACTTGATTCGGGGATGCGAGGACCATACAAAATTGTGGACATCCTGCCTAGCGGCCGATATTCATTGAAAGTCGTCAGTGGGGACTACGGGAAAACGACGCAAGCTGCGGCTCAGCATATGGCGCCCTGGCGTGGTGAGTGGAGCCCAGAAGCGTTGACTTACCGTCAAGTCGCTGTTTTATCAGTTCGTAGTGAGTTTTTGTCACTAGTCGAACAAAAGCATTGACTTACCGTCAACTCGCTGTATTATCAGATCGTAGTGAGTTTTTGTCACTAGTCGAACACAAGCGTTGACTTACCGTCAACTCGCTGTTTTATGAGTTCGTAGTGAGTTTTTGTCACTAGTCGAACACAAGCGTTGACTTACCGTCAACTCACTGTTTTATGAGTGCGTAGTGAGTTTTTGTCACTAGTCGAACACAAGCGTTGACTTACCGTCAACTCGCTGTTTTATGAGTTCGTAGTGAGTTTTTGTCACTAGTCGAACACAAGCGTAGACTTACCGTCAACTCACTGTTTTATGAGTTCGTAGTGAGTTTTTGTCACTAGTCGAACACAAGCGTTGACTTACCGTTAAGTCGCTGTTTTATCAGTTCGTAGTGAGTTTTTCTCACTAATCGAGCGTATAGAGTAATTGTCAAATCACCATTTAATTAACGAGGGCGATGGCGTTACGCTAAGTCGTACTGGCGTAGGTTTGTCAGCCCTTCCCGAACGCTTACTCAATAACGCCGTCTGGTTCCAGGTGAAGTCAATCCCTCAGGACCTGCTCAACCATCCACGCCGACATCGGTACCAGATGGACATGCAACACTGATAACGCCATCGGCTCTCCGGTACCTTCTACGAGCGGAGCAGTTGGACTATCGATGCCACTACTGGACTAGACTAGACCACTAGGCAGGCTTATCCATCCAAAGGTCGAGGACGACCAGCTGTCAGGAGAGGCCGTATTAGACGAACCGGGGTAGGGTGGGGACCCTACCGAAGGTCTATGCCGAGTATCCGTATAAAAGCAGGGCACCTGGCGAAATCACCTACACACTACACAAGTGCACACGTAGTTAGACGTGTTGCGGGGAAGTTTCTTTGACCGTTTCTTCTCCCCCAGCTATACACACATTCCGAAATGGTAGTATATTAGAATAGGATCAGCTTCACCGGTGGAGCCGATAGTCCCCAATAAAAATATTCTTGCCATTCATGGCTGGTTTTCGCTTGGTCCTCATGCAGCGATCGAGCCGGGAGCCTTTTCTGATCGGAGTCATTGTTGCGTCATCGGAGACAACAACAGCTTGCATTCACAAAAAAAGCGATGCTATTCTTTCGCCTGATAGGCGCTCGGTGCAGACGCATTCGGAATACTCGGTGTACGTGAGCCATTTCGAATGTTATTCTGTTGTATTGTGGAGTATTATTTTACAAGTGTTAAGCGAGTAAAATACTTGCCGTAGTTTGTATGTCAGTAAGTCTTAAGTGAAATTATTAAAATAAAAGTGAGTAAGGAATCATGTGGTGTATTTTTTTTAAATTTATTAGTATTTCTGTGCCTAAATATATAATTATGATCTCAATTTTCCTCTCTTCATATCTCCTTCTTTCCTTCCCTTTAGAACATTTTGTAAAGATTAAAAATAAAAATCTGCTTAAACTTAATACAATTTAATGTAAAAAAATGGGAACTAATTATTCCAGTCCTTAAAATTAAAGTCAAAACATGCATAATCAAGAATTAAAGACCACCTGGTAAATATTATGGATAACATTAACATAACGTCGAGTTCCCTATCATAGAAAGTTATAGAAATAAAATTAAGTATATAAAATGATTTAAAAATATTCTAGCATTTAGTAAATAAATGTAAAATCAGTTCTAAGAATCCGAAATTTCGATATGCCTTTTTAAAGAAATATTAAAAGTAAATACTTCTAAATACCGGCTTAGCCTAATTAAGAGGTCAGTTCTCTGTCATGTTAATACAAATTCCAACTTGTGTTGGTTTATTAAAAGCATTGTTTTGATACAAATTTGTTATTTGTTATATACATGAAAAACCAATCATAATCATATATTTTGAAAAGGGTTGAATGATTTTTTTAAGAACGCTTGCATTATGTCACAGACGTAATAAAAATTTAGTGTTGCTAGCGTTGAAAATAGGAAAATTACAACAGCTATGCAAACAACAACAGCCATTTCTTTTTTTATATATAAATGTAATTTATTATGGTGATAAAACAATTATACTCTGTGGAATAAAGAAACTACGTGTGATTGCTCCTGCTCACAGGCAATGAAGTTTAGCCGTTGAATTTTCCTGTCCAAAATAATCAATTCTTAACACGTGGATGACAAACAGATATATATATATCAGCGATCTTTATTATCTAAACAAACAGTAACTAGAATAAAATATATTTAAATATAAAATAGTCACATCAATTTTCATTACGTAAAATGTTATCCCTAAAGAATATTGGTGTTCGAATCTTATATATTCTCAGAATAATTTTCACTTAATTCGTAAATAAATTCTAAACAAAATTCGATAAAAATATATCGTGTAGCGTATAAAAAAACTTAATACTTTAAAATTTATAAGAGAAACCTCAAATCCAAAAAATCTCATTTTATCAATTTATTACATAAAATATTTTATAACATGGCAACACATAATTTACGTAAATTTGTTATCATCAATAAATTTTAGAAGATCATTGTAGTTTATTTTACTTGCATTAGAAATAAGTATTAATCGACTTAGAAATGAAGTTTCTCTTTAAAAAAAACGGAAAATAAACTTATAATATAGGTTTTTTTTAATTATACATAAGTATTTGGAATATATTTCTTAACATATTACGGCAAAGAAGCCATAGACACAATTACTTCTTAAAATTTTAAATATAACCTATCTACTGAATCATAGACACATTTATCTTTTTTTATTTTTTATTATATGTTTTTTCGATTAAAAGCACCTACATTAAAATAAATGCGAACATAACAAAAGGCAAAACACTTCACAAAATTCTTCTTTATTTATTAACATCATTCTTTTAGAATAGTTACGAGCAAGACTGCTAAAATATCAATTTAATAAAACAAACAAAACTAGACTTTTGATTTTTTTTAATACAAAATGATATAAATATTATTGTAAACTATCCATAATATATTTTCAGAACACTCGCTAAATATATATGATAAAATAAATATTTGAATAACTGTCACTATTCGTATATAATGAAGATAGATAAAAATATGATAGAAAGACTTGGCAAACGATTTGTAAAAAGGGCGATTGAAAGCAATGATCAGGTTAAATCATACAAATTCATAAAAAGCGTATGGATTACTCAAAATAATACATGGTCTACTAGGTGTCGTAAAAAAATGCTCATCGACATACCTATATAATATAAAATATCGATACCGATACAAAGAGAGAATAAGCAACACACACTCATTCACTCGGCAGCGTGAAATTATAACAGCAGCAAATAGCCTCACATGTTATCTACCTACACTAGGTGCATGGGATAGGGCTGGTAAATTAAAGGCGGACTTACTAAAACGAAGCATTAACACAACAAACCAAACGAAAAAAGTGCATCACGTCAATACGATAGATAAAAAACGTACCTAATTTATTTTTCATATATATTTTTTAAATATTTCGTGTAATCTCTAAATAATACACGCTATTTTACAGATTATGATGAAACACGGTTGAGTTCTGCAACATCCGTACGCCCGGCGGTGAGACGGCCGTTCGAGCATTGCAGCTCTCTCTCTCTCATACTAAACTATTTATAACAATTACCAGCTGACATGAATTACGCACTTTCAGCAAAGAAAAATATGTCAAAACACTACTAACAATTTTTCGACTTGCGACTAGTGAAATCAACTCTACTTGACCATTTATCGATTAGTTGTTTTTCGTTATAAAACCTCGATTAGTTCGTCCACGAATGCACTATGTTTTAGTTTTTATATAATCCCTATCTATCAGACACCGTATTATCGGTCAAAGTACACATATTAATATCGCTTGACTTTCTCACTATCATATAGCCCGTATATGAAAAGGAAAGTCTGGTGCTCTAACACTGTTTGGTTGTCGGTGCTGAGTCGCCCTATATCGAAATTGAATCAATGTTATAGATCGTCCATCATTAGAAATGTCGGTAAAGTAGACGTTGGCACAGCATGCTATGTCGGTAAAGTAGACAATATCGATAGCTGTCGACTCTCCCAACAACCAACACTGAACAGTTTAAACCGATTCAGTGTAGAGTAACACATTTTGCTTTAGATAAACACTACGAAAATGTTATCTTAAATTTTAACCAATTTCTTTATAAATTAAAATTTTTATTTTGATTTTCGATACATCTCCCGAAAATCTCATATTTGTGAAATCGAGACATTCGATGTTCTTGGAGGTTCATCGTAATTTTTACCGATGTTTATTTAATATACCCAATGCTATGATAGACCTAGTTTTGGATAAATGTGAAAAATACGGGACTTTCGCTGCATTAGTACTCTATCAATAAAGTTTTAACGAGATTTTACTCGATTCCTACAATCTGTCAAGCGAAAACCCATAATTAATGTTTACATGATCGAAAAAATTACATTTTTGTCAATACGTTCTATAATCAATTATTTTCAACAAGTTGAAAATGATGAAAAAGTAAATATTGAAATCGATAAATCGATTATACGTTTTATGTTTTTGTTGCTTTTTTTATACGTTGCATTAACTTTGAAGTTTCGCTTAACAGACCTTCCTTTAACAGAGTTTATTAATTGGTGTTGAGTATCGATATAGTGTTGTCGTGTGGTGTGGTGTGCTGTTGGAAATGGTATCGAGAGTTGACATACTGGGCCCTCCCGCGGCTACTCCTCGTCGCCGCCGTCCTCACTGATTGTCTCGCCCGCTTTCTCTTGGGAAATGTTTTGACCTAAAATATCACCGTATATATTTAAAAAAATATCCCTAATACTACTATAAAAACCGGATATTTTGAAAATATATAAAAATTTCTCCTAAAGAACTTAGTCAATACCTGGCCTAACGACACTGAAGGGACTATTTAAATTTAGCCGTGAAAATATATAGAAGATAGTCGTAATAACAAATTATTTTCGAGGTACAAATTCAACCGGGACCTTTGATATTGGTCAATATAACGGGTATTTTGTTCTTAACGATATCAGTATAAACGGAACTGTAATTACAATTTTTATATCAATTGATTATTTACTATGTAATAAATATAATATTTGACAGGTATAAATTTTTACATAAAAAAAAATTGTGGTATATGCAATTTATTGTATGTATGAACTACGATGCATAGCCTATTCTTCTTTCACTACTATACTCAGTTATTCATTATTAATTTTTACTTTTTACCATTTTTATGTGTTTCCACCTTACTATCATACTTAATTTTCTAACTACATTCACAGCTTAGAGGAACTGAGTAATAATGTTTCTGTATCCATTGGATAACAATGTGGAAGTGTTCCAAACCCGTCTGTATGGCAAGCACCTTTGGTCTCTAAGTATAAAATGTTATTATGCCGCCGTAATATTGTGGTCATAAGTGACCCACTGCTTAAAAAAAATGTACTAAATAATGAAATAATAATTTTATCGTTAGTACTCATACTAGTAAATGTACTTACCCTTTTTCGCTGATGAAAGTATGCACTTCTTGCAGCTTATGAAGAAAAAGGAGACACATTGGAATTGGGGGTGGAGGGCATGAGATCCATGGTGCGGCACACCCAGCCCGCGATGTCGGCCCGCGAAGACTCCGCCGCCCTCATCCAGTCGTGGTTCTGATACATCACAATTTTATTAAATGGTGGCACATCTTACCTTCAATGATTCAAGAATTCCTTATAATTTCATAGTTATCGTTAAACTCCGTGTTTATCCAAGTGGTGTCGCATTTGAATTGAACCTAGAGATTCATCCATTCCTACGATGGCATACACTGCTTAAGCAGTTTTTCTAGCCTTATGTGCATATTGTAACATAATTGCCACTCACCGACGGTCATCGGTATGAGTAACCTGCAAAACCTTGGACAAGCATACGGGTTTACTATCCGCTCCCTTTAGGAGAAGGCCTGTGACTATTAGTGGTACTCCATTATGGGCTGTGTATTAATATTCGTTTCTTATCGAAAAGTTTCCGGATACGATAGTTATTTTTTTTATTGCAGAGAAACTTCAGATAGGCTGACAGTCTACTTAATAGTAAGCAGTTACCGTCACTTATAGATGTCTGCGACGCAAACACGCTGCTGTTCCATAGGGGTACAGGAACCTGAGTCACTAATGCTGAAACATAACACAAGGTTATTATGGCGGCATACTTATACACCAGGGGTGGGTGCCATCCAGACGGGCTTGGGGTCCTAATACGTAGCTAGGGTTGTTTGTCGCCTTTTACGACAGGCTGACCCCAGCCGGAGAGGTAGTATTCTTACTCCACCCCTGCACAGAGAGAAATTTATTATTTTTCACTCGAAGTTCCATTTCATTCTTCAATATCCTTGTGATTTTTTAATCAGATCAGACAGAACGTAGATGATCAGAAAAGGAGAGGAAGAATATGTGAGAAACTAATTAATATGATCACGTACCATGAGGGTCTTGAGATCAGCGCGCTCGTCAGGATTCTTCTGAAGGCAGCGATCAACGAAGTCTTTGAAGGCGTCGGTGAACACGCCAGCCGGCAGCCGAGGCGGCGGCTCGTTCACGATGTAGTCAAGCAGCTCGAAGATCGCCATCGGCCGCGGGGAATTCGGCGCCTACACAATGCATAGTCTTTTTGTATATATATATTGAACTTTAGACTTGTCCTTAGGAATGGTCCTAGCTGACCTTAAAAGGACACAGAAACAGGACACACACAAAAAAGTGCGATGGACGTGTGAAGCGACGTGAACAGATACCATAAACAACTTCATAATATATCAAAAGTTTCACGCCCACATGATTTGAATAAACTGAAAGTGAATTACTTCGTTGATTTGGACCCTAAATTTCTTATGTATATCACAAGCTTAAATTGCCAATTAATTAATCCATCATCATTATTTCAGTATTGATTGCAAATTTAGAAAGGATGGAATTCAGTCTTATTGCTGGAAGAAGAAGAAGAAGTTGGAAGTAAAAGTGCTGCCTGTGTAAGTTCCATATCATTTTCAGTACAGTGCACAGATGAAATTGACTTGGTTTTTTTCCTTTTAAACTTTTTTCAGCTTTTCTTCTGACTTGATAAATTTATCACTCAATTTAGTCTATATTGTTCTAGATAAAGTTCTAACACACAAATTAAAAATGTTTTTCTAGTAATTTCTATTAAGTAATCATCACCAGGATGTTTTAGTCTAATTTTCAGATGATATTAATTATTTCTCACCTGTCCAGGCGAATGATCCTCGTTCTGCCCTCCGAATATGGCAGCCAAAGTTTTAGCATCCGGCGGTGGTATGGGATACATTCCAATTGCCATTTCCACTAGAGACAAACCCAGGGACCAAATATCTGATTGGACAGAATAATGGGTGCCTTGAAGACGCTCCGGCTGTAAAAACATATTCTAAATAAATAATGCTTTATAGATAAAACAAGAAACCTCCGACTTAGCCGCCCGTTAGCTAGTAGTGAAATTTTTTAGGATATAAATAAACAGCCTTCTAAATCGTGTATAGATTTGATCAGTATATAACAAAATATATGAAAAGAAAACTATTGTTCACCAGCTAAATATATGTACAATCAAAACTAGAATAAGTTACAGTGATTCAATAGACCACCTTATTGATTAAAGTGATCTCTTCCAGACAACCCTATAATGGAGTGGAATATATTGAATATATTTATTTGTGTATGGCATAAACTTTTGGTTATAAGTAATCATAACATAAATAGTGTTATTTTAATGTGTTTTAAAAAACAAATAATTATATTTTCAATCTATTTATACACAGAATATATAGAAAAACAAAAAAGAGAGAAAAAGAAAATAGTAATAACAGTAAATGGATAAATGAATAAGCATGACATAAATAAAAAGAACAAAAATCCACCGTCACGCGATTTTTCTACGCGGTCACCCATCCAAGTACTGACCGCGCCTGACGCTCCTTCACTTCAGTGATCGGACGAGAACCGAAAATTCATTAATCCTGAGGATCCTGGTAAGGATAATGGTACAAACTATACAGATTATTGCATTGTCATCTGCCCTCGATATATCTACAAAGTTTGAACGAAATCTGGCCGTTTAAAGTGGGTCAAAATTGCTCCCAAAGGAGTCGGTTATAAACATACAAACAAACATACAAGTGAAGCTAATATAAAGCGTGTAAAAATAGAAATAGGAGTGACATTAGCGGTTTTGCAGGGACAGGTAATGTTTTAAAACAAATTCTTAAAGATAAAATTCAAGTTTCACCACTTGGACTGAGAAAAAATTTGCAAGAAAAGAAGTGGTGTGTGTGTTTATAATATACAGGGTGCATTATACATGCAATACGCATTTTCTGAGAAAAATTGATTTATTGATCCAATTGTTACGTTTCTTCATAATAGTCTCCTCCCGCATCAATACACTTGTGGACACGATTCTATTACACCCTTCACAGTCTTCCAGGCACTCTGAATCTATCAATAAAGAACCTGGTAATGTGAGCTTAGACGTTCTCTACTGACTCCCAGTTTAAAAAGAAACTTAAATAATTACTTACAGACATATAACTCCTAGTGCCGACAAACGAATTGGCCATAGAGTCGATAAGTTGACCAGAAACGCCAAAATCGCAGATTTTTATCTCCCCATTGCTGTTCACGAGGATGTTTGACGGTTTGACGTCACGATGCATTATGGCGTGCTTGTCGCGTAAATAGCTGAGCCCTTTCAAGACTGCTAGGGTTATTGTTCCTATAGAAAAAATAAATAAACATTTAATGAGTTAAGCATGCCCTTCTGCATTGATACCAGTTAGAAATTCATCCTTTTTTGATAAATAAATATTTTGTGATTCACACATCGCCATCTAGTTCCAAAGTAAGTAGTATAGCACTTGTGTTATGGGTACTAGATAACTTGTATACTATAGTTCGTGAGATGTAATAGGCCCGTTTGGACAGCTGTCATTATGACGTATTTAATGATGCGGCGAAAAGAAATCGTTATCATGAGCATTCGATTATAACGGAAAATCAATTCTAAATTAAAATTTAATCGTTCCTTTTTTAATTCATTTACTTAAATCAAGATTTTATTTTAAACGTTTCATTTAATATTTTAGTTTTTAACACCCGGCAAAAAGTAGAAGTGTTATTAATTTTATAAGTTTGATTTTGTGAGAGATAACTTTGTGTCGAAATAATTTTAAATGTCGGGGGTTTTTTAATTTATAATTGTAAGTTCTCAAAAGTGATAGAATGATACAATGGAACACAAGAAAACTTGAGTTCTGTTGAAAAAATAAAACAAATCGCATCATTATTTAATTCTCCGGTGTCCAGGGTCCGCTTTCCGAGTTTCTACTCCACTTCGCACGGTCTTCAGCATCCCTGGTAGTGAGCCCGCTGACATATAGGCGTTACGTAACCTAAATTAGCATAATTATTATTTTCAGAAAAATAGCATTTCTACTTTTTTTTTTAATTTATGCCACTAAAATCAATTTTAAACAAACTTATACATTGATTTGTTAAATAAGCTAAACTGCGCAAGAAACTGTTTTAATTTTTTAGTAAAACTAAAACGCCAGAACACGTTTTTCTTGAATTTGTTTCTAATTGACATATTTTATTCAACGTCTGCCAATAACAAAATCGTCCTATATTTTTTCCAATTAGCCGAAATGGCGACAAGTCGCCAATCGCACTTTATGGTCGCCTCTACACATTTGAAATAGACCTTGAGCGAAAAATCGCCAACTAGGCACCACTGCACTAAGCCATTTAACTTTGACATTTCCTATTTTAGCTTTGGGTGTTATGCTCAATTCAAATAAAATGGATTTCATT
Organism: Malacosoma neustria; assembly: GCA_963693495.1. Taxonomy (NCBI): domain Eukaryota; kingdom Metazoa; phylum Arthropoda; class Insecta; order Lepidoptera; family Lasiocampidae; genus Malacosoma; species Malacosoma neustria. Next base: position 13,490,892 of record OY856377.1, on the reverse strand, counting down.
AAAATTATTAAAATTATTTCATTGAATCATTTTGTTTTTTTGAATTTTGAATTGAATTCATTAAAATTATTTCATTGAATCGATTATTTATTTCCGGTAAAAATCAGCGATCAAATTAGTTACAGCACTCTGGTTTAAAAGAAAAAGGACTTGTTTTTGAAACGTTTCGTAGACATAGAAAATTACATATATCTTAGGATTATTAAGTGAAAAAAATAAACTTGATATGAATTCTTACATAATAAATAACTTGTGATAAAAAAATATGGTGTTCGGATCGTAAAAGTTAATAATTATTTTTTTATGATTTTGTTGATTTGATCTTATGTTACATTCTAATGCCGCTACGACCTGTCAGGACGGGCCTATTAGATCTCAGGAACTATACTCGTATACTTTTTTTTTGTAAATAAATACATATTATACATAAACATCCAGATGCGAGACAAAATTCAAACCTTCACAAGCATACCGAAGTGCGTTAACCGTTATGCCATACATGTCGCCGAATTTAAAGTCACAAAGCTGGAATAGATGTAAACAATAAAAAAAATTGTTTCTACAGGAACAAATGGTATACGATCTACCAAGCCTAAAATTAGAAACAAAACTATACCCTTTCTTCACTTGTGTTTGTATAAAAGAAGCGATACACTGGTCGCCATCTAAGACTCCCTAGGAATGTGGTGAGAGAGAGGGGTAGCATTATTCTTATTTTTATGGCCAGTTAACAATTATTAGCAGTTTTCCCATGGCATTGGATGAACATAAAAACAGCCTTGGTTCAGTATAAGGATCCCCTCTCTTTTTCCATATGTGTTGTAAAAGTCTTCAGAGGATCCAGTTGCGAAAACAACACAATAATTTATTTTTCCTCAGCTAGTAGACCTTTTTAAATCCAAAGCTAATATCAATATGGTCTCAGAAAATAAGGAATCGGAATTTATTTTATGTAACTGGAAAACACCTAAATAATTCATACCTAAAATATTTTCAGGAATCCTTCCAGCTTTCTTCAATATTAGATCCAGCGAACCCCCATCCATATATTCCATACAAATAGATATTTCCCCATCACTATAGAAAGCCCCATAGAAGCCGACAATGTGTGCAAAATTACACTCGTGTAGAACTTTTAGTTCCCTTATGATCTGCTTCTTGATAGCCGGCTTTACTTCTAGATGGATTAACTTTCGTGCCATTATCAAGCCAGTGGACTTGTGACGGACTTTCATCACTACACCGCCATTGCCTTGGCCTGGAACGTTTTATAAGTGAAACTGTAATAATAATCTTCTGGATTTACAGGAAAATTTTACTTAGTATTCACTAATAGACTATTCTCCGTGTAACCGGCCTATCTTAAAAGGCGACAACACAACCCTTGCTACGTCGTACGGGCCAAATCCGTCTAGATGGCAACCATTGGGTCTATAAGTATATCGTCAAAATTAACTTGTGTTGTGTTCCAGCATTAATAACCCAGGTTCCTGTAGCCTTATGGGACAGCAGTGTGTTCGCGGTACCCCTACCGCCGCAAACATCCATAGGCGACGTTAACTGCTTACTATTAAGTGGGCTGGTGGCCAGCCTATTTGTTATTCCTCAGCAATAAAAAAAGGAGGATGGAGTCAGAATACTGAATTCTGCGGTCATGGTTGGCATGTCGTAAAAGACGACTACAACCCAAGCTAGATGGTAAGGTTCCAAGTTTGTCTGGATGGCAACCACCCTTGGTTTCTAATATGCCGCCATATTAACCTTGTGTTAAGTTCTGCCATAAGTGAACAGGTGCCTCTGGCGTAACAAACATCTATAAGCGACGGTAAAGCCTAACTATTGGACTGTCTGCTGTCCTACAGCAATAAAAAAATACTGCCCACAAGACACTTGCTTAAAAACATTTTCCATGCTCGTCCAGGGGCGCATACTCTGTATCCCTTAAACATCTTCCCCCAGGTCTCATTGCTTATGTCTATGATGTGACTCTGCTACCATTATCTTGAACAATATTGGCCAGCAGCAGGCAGAGGACCCTAATAATACACCAACCTCAGCTTCTCCCCAGCTTGAAATTTAGCTAATCAACATACCTAATTCACCCAACTTTTCAAAATCATCATCACTCAGCTCCCCAATTTTCTCCTTCTGACACAAGAACACCTCGATTCTACGCCGTTGTGTGTCATCCATTTCAATTTGCTCCAACCTTTCAGTCAAGGCTTCGATGCTCGTCTTAGACTTCCCAGCTAAACCCTGCCTCCTAAAAATGTAAATATTAAAATAAGTAAATATTATTATGAGGGTAGACTAAAATAATTTTAATTTTCTTATCTGTCAATAATGATAGTAATTTTGTTGGTAAAAATGTCTGCTGAAGCAGACAAGACCAAGACCGAAGCTGAGCCGCTTTAGCTATACCACTGAGGTCGTCGTGTGTTTAGTGATTAAATTGTAAAGCAGGTTAAATAGTGAATTGAAATTAACTTACTCGTTAGCTGTGGCAGATTTCAGTTGGGGTGTCATATTAGCCGAAGACACTGCCGGAGCTGTGTCTATTGACCCTGGTGGAAGGGTCAAATTTAATTTGTTCTTGGACATTTTACTCATCTTGGAAGGTTTTGATCCCTTACTAGTAGGTCATCTGTAGACAATGAATTCCCATTTGATTGTTCATTATTTTAAAATCAAAACCACCAACACTGTGGTACATGGTATGTCATCTAGGAACATTTCGAAATTCAGAGGCAATGTTAATAAGATGTGAGATTAATAAAAAGAGAGATAAAGAGGGAATGAGGTTAAGAAAGGATGAGAAAAGGAATAGGCGCCAGGAGAACAGAGGGAAACAATGAGCCCAGAAAAGCGAAGCAAAGTACAACAAGAAAGAGTTTGTCCAAAAATTCAACAAAATTGCAAATCTTAAACCATATACAACAAATTATTTAAGCAAATGAAACTGATATATATTTAATTACAATGTATCCTATTTTTTGCTAACATTAAAGATAGACCTTTTGTAAAAATAAATAAAATTGCTTTGGCTATTATATGAGCCATAGAATGAAGCCTAATTATACAGAGTAAACTCTATATATTTGTTTATTGCTGTAGGACAGCGGACAGACTGATGGCCCACTTAGAATTTAGCAATTACAGTCGCCTATGGGTGTTTGCAACGCCAGTGGCATCCCAAAGACACTGCTGTTTCATAAGGGTACAAGAACTTGGGTCACTAATGCCAAAACACAACACAAAGTTATTATGGAGGCATACTTAAGACCAAAGGTGGTCGCCATCCAGACGGGCTAGGGGCCCTACCACGTAGCCAGGGTGGGTTATTATGTCGCCTTTTCTTTCCTGTACCATTATGGGACAACAGCGTGTTCGCAATGCCACTGGTGTTACAAACACACATAGGCGACGATAACTGCTAAATTCTAAGTGGGCCGCCAGCCTGTCTGCTGTCATACAGCAATAAAAAAAAACAGTTATAAATATTTCATATATATACCTAGTCAGGTCATAAATTCTGTCACATGTTTAATGTAAAATAATTGTAACAAGTTTATTCATTATGTAACCATTCATATACCAAAATGAACTTAACAAAACATAGATTCTTATGACATTAAAGTTTATTCAAAATGACCTCCGTGATTTTGAATACAAGCCTTCAATCTGCGCGGCCAGTCGTCTATCGCAGCACGAACGAGGTCCATGTCAATATCGGCCGCTGCCTTAATCAAGGATGTCTTGAGTGACTCCAAATTGGGATGAGGCTTTGAGCACGCCTTTTCCTCCAAGTGTTGCCATATCTTGTAATCTAACGGATTCAAATCTGGACTGGAGGAGGGCCAGTCTTCGTGCCGGATGAAGTCGATTTCACGCGCCGCCAGCCAGTCTTGTGTGCTCTTCGCTCTATGAGCTGGCGCCGAATCTTGTTGGAATACCCAGTGCCTGTTATTGAACATGGTATGAGAAACAGGTTCCACAAGGTTCGTCAGGACTGTATTTTGATACACAACAGCATTCGTTTTTACACCTTTCTCACAAAAATGTACCTCTGTTAAGCCCCAATAAGAAACTCCCAACCATACCATGAACGAGGATGGAAAATGACCTCGTTGGACACGCGGAATACGGTTGCTCGCTTCTTCACTACTGTTTGCGTACACCTTATCATTTTGTTTGTTGTAGCTCTCTTCTACGGTAAACATTTTTTCATCCGAAAAAAGAATTTCCCGATATTTTTTCCCGCGTACCGCTTCAACAAAGCGCGGCATCTCTTCAGTCTCAGGTCCATTAGACGAGCATTCAAACGATGTCCTGTTTTTCTTCGATATGCCCGAAGCCCTAAGTCTTCATTTAACACCCTTTTCACCGTGGTTCTGCTTAACCCCATCTGAAGGGCCAACAGTTTCTGCTTACGTTTGGGATTTCTTTGAATTCGTGCCTTCACAGCTTTTATCACTGCTGGAGTCCTAACAGACCGAGGGCGACCACTTCTTGACCTGTCATCTACACTAGAGTCTTCATTGTATCGTTTGATGGTACGATAAACGAATCTTTTGGTTATATTCAAATTTTTCAGTATGTTAAAAATTTGAATTGGCGCGTAACCGCAACGATGCAACGCAATAACTGCAACACGGTCTTCTTTAAGCGTCCACTCCATATTTAAAAATGAGTAAAATTCTAAAAGTATACATTTTTATTTTCATGAACAATTCGAGATTCGAATTCAATAAACTTTTTTGTGGCCAGCATTCTAAAAGAAAAGTTTTTACTGTGTGACAATACTTATGACCTGACTAAGTAATAGCCTAGCAAGCTAATGAAAATAATACAGCCACCCTAACTTTTTTCTAGGATGTTAAAAGTTAGATTACTGTTTAAGTTATATCTTAAACAGCAAAGATTGAGACAGGATAATTAAAGATTAGCCACAGAATTAATTTTATGTAATTTATTGTATTTAATAAGTTTCTATTGTTCTCAATAATCGACCTATTAGAGCCCATGTCAGTCAATGGTGCTGGACACATTTTCCCTATTTTATTAGGAGTTTGCAAAGGGAATGTAGGAATATTAACTCACTTTTTTTTTCAGTGGAGCAAGAAAATAGACCATAGATGATCAAATCTTTAAAGTTATCAACCTAATAAATGTATATATTTCTATTTCCAACTATATACACATTTGTCCAATAGGCACACACTCATCAAAATGCTTGGCAGTGAATGTGTTATGCATATAAATGTAATAGGACTACTGTTATATACCTACTTTTTAGTAAATAAAGAACTGTTTAGATCTTGCATCACAGTCATTGCATATGAAAAATAAAGTAAATGAACACAGTTTATTATTACAGCTTGTTTATTAGTGTGAAAATATTGATCAAACATGAAAAACATCTCACTTTAAAATTACTTTGTAATTCTGTGATACACATATGTTGTGGTTTTCAATACATAACTTTTTCTCTTTATACCTTGGTTGTTTCATAGTATAATTAAGATTTAAATTCTGTATTTAGTATGTTCTCCATGTTATTTAATTTTATTTTTCAAGACTATTTATATATTTTTTATCTATGCAGAGGTGGAGAAAGAATACTAGCCTCTGTGCCCGGGGTCGGCGTGTCGTAAAAGGCGAGAAAACAACCCACCCTAGCTGTGTGGTAGTGCCTCAAGCCCGTCTGGATGGCGACCTTTGGTTTTAAGTATACCACCATAGTAACATTGTATTGTGTTCCGGCATTAGTAACCCAAGTTCCTATAGCCTTATGGGCCCGCGTACCGCTTCAACAAAGCGCGGCATCTCTTCAGTCTCAGGTCCATTAGACAAGCATTCAAACGATGTCCTGTTTTTCTTCGATATGCCCGAAGCCCTAAGTCTTCATTTAACACCCTTTTCACCGTGGTTCTGCTTAACCCCATCTGAAGGGCCAACATTTCTGCTTACGTTTGGGATTTCTTTGAATTCGTGCCTTCACAGCTTTTATCACTGCTGGAGTCCTAACAGACCGAGGGCGACCACTTCTTGACCTGTCATCTACACTAGAGTCTTCATTGTATCGTTTGATGGTACGATAAACGAATCTTTTGGTTATATTCAAATTTTTCAGCATGTTAAAAATTTGAATTGGCGCGTAACCGCAACGATGCAACGCAATAACTGCAACACAGTCTTCTTTAAGCGTCCACTCCATATTTAAAAATGAGTAAAATTGCTAAAAGTATACATTTTTATTTTCATGAACAATTCGAAATTCAAATTCAATAAACTTTTTTGTGGCCAGCATTCTAAAAGAAAAGTTTTTACTGTGTGACAATACTTATGACCTGACTAGGTAATATACCTACCATAGCATTCTTACAAATGTTTTCATTTATTTGTTGTAAATATTCAATGAAGATGATCCCACTATATCCCAAGATATGAATAAAATACAATGAAAGATACAATTAAGTACCCACATATTAAAAAATTACAAAGAAAATAACTGATGTGTAAATTCTTCTTCTTCCTCCTGCCCTTAGTCCACATTATATGGGGTCGGCACAACATGTTACATGTTGTAATAGTTGGGTTTAGTTTTTACAAGGGGCCACCTGCGTTAACCCCTTTTTAGGGAAAAATCTATCATCCTTTTTATTTAAAATACTCATATTTTTCTCATTTCACATTAAATTAATATATTTCCATTAGAATTTTGATAATTGATGTGTAAATTGTTTTCACTTAAATTAGTTAAAATTAAAACATACTTATTCATAAAATTGTATTGTTTTTTCCACTCTCCATTTAATGAAAATTTCTTTATATGGCATTCAAAATACCCAGTCTCTTCAATTCTCTGATTCTCCCAAGCAGGAACGGAGTAAGAATAGTAACCCCTGTGGCCTGTCTAAAAGGCGACAAAACAACCCTAGCTATGTGGTAGGGCCCCAAGCCCGTCTGGATGGCATCCACTCTTGGTCTATAAGTATGCCGCCATAATAACTTTGTCTTATGTTCAGGCATTAGTGACCCAGGTTCCTGTACTCTTATTTGGACATCAGCATGTTCGCGATGCTCCTAGTGTCGCAAACATCCATAGGCGACGATATCTGTTTACTGTTAAAGCCCATCTGCTGCTCTTAACCAATAAAAAAAATCCAAATAGAGTTTACACTGTATTTAATTTCTAGTATTGTAAACTAATTGTATGGCTTAAATCTGAATTATTAAAGAAAACATACCCGTTTTGCAAATTTCCCTGCTTTGCTACCTTAACTTTGTATATTAAAATGCCATGTCAGTACATGTTGTGTCTTTATTGAGTATAACTACCTACAGAATACATTGACAGTAAATTTTTCTCTCTTACCTACAGACACAGAATATCAAAAATATATGCAACACTACCACTTGATTTATTTTTTATTATTGCTGGGAAACAGCAGACCGGCTGGCGGCCCACTTAATAGTAAGCAGTAACCGTCGCTGGATGTTCTGACGCCAGGGGCACCACAAACAGTGCTTTTCCAGTGTTACAGGAATCTGGGTCCCTAATGCTAGAACACAACATAAGGTTATATTATATTGTAGTGGCATATTTATAGACCAAGGGTGGTCGCCATCCAAATAGGCTTGGGGCCCTACCACATAGCTAGGGTTGTCTTGTCGCTTTATACGACAGGCTTACCCTGGCCGCTGAGGTTAGTATTGTTACTCCGTGTATGGATATGTTGGTGCAATCATGTACATTTCAAACCAGTGTCTATTATAAGAGATATAAATTGGGGTAAACTTCTTTATGTTCCTTCCAGGACTAGCATTAGTAAATTCAAATTTTGATTACATACAATTGCCGATAAGTATGATAGGAAATGTTTATGCCTCTTGTTGGTATATATTAAACAAGTAGCTATTAGTAGTGCCAGCAGCTAGGACTTAAGAAATAAATTAAGTTTTGGCCATGTGGTCTCTAGCTAGAAATATAAACCGGTCTACTTCATTTCTAAGCTGATTCTGAGCGAACAGACAAATATATTTTCCTAAGCTCCCTGAAGTATGTTACACCTAACAGCATTTGTTTACAAACAAAATTGTTAGATATGCAGAACATGACACTCTATCAGTAGTACATACATTTACTCTGTCAATCAAAGCTGACTGTGGCCCGTAAGCAGGCTATAATGAATCATTTGCGAGTTTATAGATAGCAAAAACTATATTAAATTACAACAATAACTTATTGTTGAGTTTTCTTTTTGGATCTTGAGGGGAATAAAGCAGTTTCTCGTGTAAAAACCAAATCTTGGCACATCTTTGTTTTTCACTCTACATAAGAAAAGCAATTATAAAATAAACAAAGAATTAAACTTACAACCAAAATATTCTTTACAATAAAGCCAATTGACAGTACCTAAAATTCCGGAATGTAAATAGGTCTAAAATAATTTAAAAAAAATTACTTCAACCGCTCCTATCCATTCAAGTAGAAAAACAAAAGATTCAATAAAATCAGATTAACAGGCTTGATCCCGACATTTGTGTAATTCACAAGAATGATAAAAAAAATTATGTTTAGAAAAAACTTACACAGTGATGATCCTTTGTCACGGCATTTTTAAATATCTTATTCAACAATCACAGTAAATTCGTAATATTGCTGCTTTATTGAAATAAAAGAAACAAAATTTTAATGGGGATGGGTCCGATCCGGCTTCTTCGAGATGACAAATTGACAATACTTTGACTTTGACGTTATTAGTTAGAAGAACATATACATCAACCGGGTGACCATTTGAATAATAAAGAAATTTGGTAAGCCAATTTTTGAAACAAAATAAAAATTATTTTCATATCGACTATTGCTATTTATGCGAATGCCGGTGCAGAACCGGCAACTTACAAAAAAGCCATAGAAGAAACCTACAAGGACAAGAGTATTAGGTGCTTTTCCCAGCGTCTTCGTTTTCCTATTTTTAGCTATAAAAGTGCTTTAATCTCCCTTGAACAAAATTTAACCAGAATTGAGAATATGCCCATTCTATTGCAATCCAATGTTGTCAAGCAATTTTTAGTAATACCTTTTAATGTACCAATGTTCAAACATGGCCTGTAAAATCAAAAATTAGGCAAAATTAAATCTATTCCACCTACTTTTTTGTATGTACCTCTTTGATTGAGAAAAGAAAGAGTCCCGGTGGGCGTGGGATCATACGTGTGGCCCCGGCCAGTGAAAAGAATGAGGTCACCCCTGGTCATTCCAAGGGAGTCGTAAAAGGCGACTTATGGACTACTCTTTGCTAGCTTGCATGCGGCAAAGGAAGCTAGTGCATCTCTCGGTTTTCCTGTAGGGGTTGGGAGGTCAGACGGCAGTCGCTCAAGTAAAAACCAAAACCAGCCAAAAAGTAAAATGGTTAGTACAAGAAAATGTTCAGTTACAGATAGGGCGTCGCCACAAAACGACGCGCAGAAGCTTCGCCCAAGTTCTGTGACAAGTGGACAATGGCTGCCGTGCCGTAGGCGAGCACGGGTAAAGACGTTAACCCAATCCAAACTCCGCATCGTAACATGGAACATTGGCACGCTAATCGGACGCGCGAGGGAGTTGGCCAATATACTCTCCAGGCGGTGGGTGGCCGTAGCGTTCCTGCAGGAGACTCGGTGTAAGGCCAGCAGATCCCAGTTTATGGGGAATGGCTACAAGCTGATCTACACAGGTGCACCTGATGGGGAGAATGGGTAGCCATTGTGCTCTCGGACAGGTTCTTAACCTGCTTTGTTTATTAAGCTCGTAAATGCCCAGGCCCATAGTTTTATTACATTCTCTTTGGGCCCATCATGCACGTACTGTGGCAAACGCGCTAATTGCGACCGTCACGGATTGTCACAAGACGAGCTACTGAGCTTCTGTGCGCAAGCGACAACGGCTTAGTGGCTAATTCAGAGCGAAGTTGAAGGAGCAGATGATTTTATTGAAAATCACTTGGATATATTGGTTCCAGTAATCACTCTTGAGGTCGTACACGAGTGTCCATGGAGTGAATTAGAATAAATCTTTTCTAATTTTTTGTATAATATTTAATTTTATGATTTTAAACATAAATTATGAAGAATCTCGCATGAGATTAGGGGAGGGAGTTGAGGAAAATCTTACGAAATCTCACTAAGGGGGAGGGGTCAGTAAATTCTCAAAAATGCCTCACGTAGGTAATTAATGGACGCCCCCTTACCAACAAACCCGCTTAAGACGAACTCGATGAGGTTTCTGAATTCACGACGGCGTGGTTCAAACATTCATTGAAGGCTTGACAATGAGATCACATGGAGTGTTTACAGCAATTTATTTAAACGTTTCTTCTATTCCATCAATAACACGTAGCACAAATGATATTACTTTATATATAATATTGTAAAAGATAATTGGCCTCTTTAACGTTAATGTGAATGAAGTAATTGGTATCAAAATTAAAATAAAATTAAAAATAATTTTTGATACTTGCATTTTATTTAAATTACCACATTACAATACAATATGAAACGAACTTTATATACAGACTTTTTAAATAAAGCAGAGGAATAAGAAACCTCGAAATATTGTTCAATTATATATCTAAAAGTCTTTATATAATAAGAATATTCTCTAATTTACAATTATCGATACATATTAAAACTGTTTACAGAAAATAGACATATACTACATGCAATAGAAATTGGCTAAAAATCATTTAACCATATGAGACTTAAATAATTGAATAGCCTAAGCCTTCCCTTAAATCTGAATGAACATACTATTGACTCCTTTGATATACAACCTCTTTATAGTTTGATGGATAGACGCTAAAAACCATACACAAGGATTAAAATAATTTTGGTTTGCAGAATTTTATACATTTCAAATAATGTCAGGTAGTGTCCAAAAAACATTTAATTATTTTTCACTTTAGCTAAAAAGGCATTTATACCAGGTTGATTCTTTTTAGTATCAGAAACATTTTTCTTATTATCATTTTTATTTTTTTTACTTTCCTTCTCCTCAGATTTCACTTTCTTCTTGTCACTTTTGGGACTTTTTTGTTCGACATCTGTTTTCTTCTTTTTTACTTTTTTCTTTTCTGTTTCTTCTGGTTCATTAGAGGGTTGCAGTATCGGAGAATCTGTGATTATCATGGATAACTTTCCAAAGTAATTCCACAATGTGTCGACACATTTCTCCGGTTTCCCACTTTCTGTTTCCCATAAAAGACCATATAGACGTGGTTTCAATTTTTCTGTTGGTTTCTTCATTTCTGACTCAAATTCGTCTTCTAGGTGTTTGAGTCTTGTTTTCTGTGTTTCTGGGGAGAGCGATAAAACATCATCTTCGTCCAATGTTGCTTCCTGAAAATTATTGTGAATATTTAAATTTGGATATATCTCAAAGTACTTTTTGAGCTTAGTGAGCTATAAAACATAAAAAACGGAAATATTATAACTTTATTTCTGACATAAGATTTTGTAAATATAACACATGATAGTACAAGTATAACTGTATCTGTGACATTTAATGAACAAATACTGTTTGCTAACATAGCAAACCTTTAATGTATTTTATTTTTAAAATTCTTTTCATTCACATTCTTCTATTAATATATTATCACATTTTACGTCGTCGATATTTTGTTTTCATATAATGTAGTTAGTTGGTCAAAAGAAATGACGCAATTATATTTATAGATATAATTTATTAGTTGAATAGTTGAACTGGCAAATGTGTCCTTCTCCAAGGTCCAATCTATGACTATACCGAATTTCATCAAAATTGGATCAGCGGTTTAGGCATAAGAGTGTAACAAACAAATTCACTTTAGCATTTATAATATTAGTTAGGATTTTTTTAGTATGTACAAATAGTTTTTAGGTTAGAAAAAATTTGTCAGATTAGCAGAAGAATGTGAATGAATAGAATTTTGAAAATACAACAAATTTGAAAGTTTGCTGTTTTAACAAACAAAAAGTTTGTAGCACACTATATTTCCGGAAAACGTGATATTTAGTTAATTTAAAGGAACCAATGTAAAATTGTACTTGTTACGGACTCAACTTTGTTTAGATTTTTAATACGATATGTGTTTTTGACATAATATAAATATGTAACAGTATTGTGCCAGGAAATATATTTTATGTATTTACTGCATTTATTTAAAGATCCTTATGTTTAACAAATACAAAATAAAAATATTCTATGTATGAAGAATTTGACATGTTACTACTCACCTCATCACTTAGATAACCGTGAGGAACAAACACCTCATTATCAACTTCATATTCATCAGCTTCTGGTTCATCATCACTTCCCGCAGCACTTCCGTCAATACTTTCACCTTCTTCTTCTTCCCATTCTTCGTCACTATCAACTTCATAGTCCAATTGTTTCTATTAACACATATTTTATATATTAAAATATTTTTCTCCGTGCATGTGCTGAGTAAAAATACTGAGGTATACCGGCTGTACTGAAATGTGGCCTGCTGTACAAAGCTATAAAACAGTTCTGCCTATCTAGGTAGTCATCTGGTAGGGCTCCAAACCTGTCTGGATGGCAAACACCCTTGGTCTCTAAATATGTCATTTTGTTTGTTCCGGCATAAGTGACCGACATTCCAGTTTCCCTATGCAGATAGCAGCATGTTAGCCGTGCCTCTGGATTTGCAAACATCCTTATGCAATGGTGACTGCTTACCATTAAGTGAGCTATCAGCTTATCTGCTGTTCCACAGTATTAAAAAATATATATATTTGCATATAATGTTAGTAGTTAAAACTGTTTAATTTATGTGCCCTGTTGCAGGGTAAAAAGTAAAAAGCGACAAAAGGCACTTTGTATTCCTTTTCACGATATGTTGCTATTTCGAGGGACAGATGGTAGTCACTTGTGAAATTAAAGCACTAATTTGCACAATAACTGAATTAATTTACGTATATAATCAGTATGGTATTTCATATTGTTTACAGGTAGAAGTATAAATATTAAAGTCAAAACACTGTAAAATTTGAATTATTGCCTTATTTCTGTTTTATCGAGACTTTATAATATATAAATATTAATAATAAATAATATATAATAATAGAGTAGTAGATGATGATGATGATGAATAGAGTAGTCACAAAAAGCTTACTTTGGTAACTAATTACATTAATAGACTATTTAGTTATATAACTTACCTCATCCTGTCCAAATGGTTTTCTGGGCTTGACAAATGTACTTTTCTTCCTCCATGTTCCCCAATAAGGTGGGCGACGGTTTTCATGAAAACTTAACAGTTTAGGTCGCAGTTTCTCCCTTACAGCTGGTTCACATGTTACTATCTCACCGACACAGTCTATCGGGGGTAATTCATCTTCTAAAAACAATCATGAATTATAAATGCTTATTCATGTATATTGCAAATATTGTCTTTTACAAAAATACAGACTTAAGAGATATTCCACTGTATTTTACCCATGCAGGGGCGGAGAAAGAATACTGAACTCTGCGGTTGGGGTCGGCCTGTCATAAAAGGCGACAAAACAACCCACCTTAGCTACGTGGTAGGCCCCAAGCCCATCTGGGTGGCGACCACCCTTGGTCTTAAGTATGTCGCCATAATAACCTAGTGCTGTGTTCTGGCATTTGTAACCCAAGTGCCTGTCAATTATAAAATAAAAACAAACTCACCAACAATCATGACTTCATCATCATCCTTATCTGTTAACGGCCATGTTTTACCAGAAGACATTGGTTTACATTTCCCATTTTTTAAATTATCTAAGTATAATTTACTTTCACTATTTTGTTTATCTACAATACTGTCGAAATTCTGTTTATTTTCTTCATTGAACTCCCTTCTGACTGTTGGTGCTATTCTCATATCAGATTTCAAAGCAAAACTAGATAACATATTTGTATTAACTGTTCCTATAATAGCTTGATCTTTTTCAGTTTTCTGTTTTGGTACAAAGAAATTAACAAAAGCCTCAGCAGCTTTTTTCTTTTTTAACTCTTGTTCTTGTTTTTCTAATTCTAAAGCCTCTTGCTTTCGTTTTCTTTCCTCTTCCTTGGCTTCCTTTTCCTTTCGTTTTTGTTCCTCTTTCTCTTCCTTCTCTTTTCGTCTTTGTTCTTCTTTCTCCTCCTTTTCTCTCTTCTTTTGTTCTTCTTTTTCTTCTCTTAGTTCTGGAATAAAAGTGATTATAATTTTTTTAGCGAATTAAATATTTAGATTTCATTTGCAGGACTCTATGGCCCTATTTATTTTTGTTACTAAACATCGGCTACCTAGAATGGACAAGTATATAAAGTATAGTTTAGTATATAAAGTTTTATAGACATTTTTCTTTTCTATAGCTGTTAAAGGTAACCAGTTCTAGTAGTGCTGTAATTGGGACAACCACAACTGTATGAAAATGAAAATATAATTTTAACATACTTTTCTCTAACTCTTTCTGTCTTTCCTTTTCCTCTCTTTCTTTACGTTTCTGTTCTTCTTTCTCTTCCCTTTCCCTCCTCCTTTGATCCTCTTTCTCTTGTCTCTGCTTTGCTCGCTCCTCTTTTTCTTGCTGCCTCTTTTTCTCTCTCTCTAGCTTCTCTTTTTCCCGTTCTTCCCTCTTTTTAGCCCATTCCAATTTCTTTGCCAACTGCAATGTTCATTGAGATTTGTTATTAATTGTAATTAATTAATTTTTAATAATCTCTTTAAATATTAGTAACTAGCAATTCTTGCATATAAGAAATCATGTTGGAGATTAGGATAGCTATACAATTAATGGGAAATAAAATATATAATATAGGTACATGCAATATAAGCAAAGCATACATATAAATATTCACCGAGCAAGAGCAGAGTAAGAATACTAAACCCTGTAGATCGGCCTGTTGTTAAAGGCGACATAATATCACTAGCTAGGGCCCCTAGCCCGTCTAGACAGTATCCACACCTGGCAGTGTTCCTTCAGTCGGTCTGCTACTCCACAAGAATAAAATATAAAAGAGGAATACAGACAGAAAAGGAAATAAATAATACATAATCTAGCAGAAAGAAATATGAAATCTAAAAACTACTCTTCAAAACAGTTTTGTCAGCATATTTCGCACCTTTGGTGCAACAAAGTCACAACAGCTCATTTTGTTGTTGTTGTCATTAATTGTATATAGTTTTTGCTACAGTTTCACATTAAATGTTTATTTTATATTATTAAAGAAATACTAATAAAATGCATAACAAAAAAATGTGTCCTAAATTGTGACTTTGTTGCACTGAAGGTGTGACATGGAAACAATGTTTTTTAGTTATGTAATAACTTTATAAGTAACAATATATGAAATTGTGCACTTTGAATTACTGAGCCTAGGCATCTGAGGCCCGACCAAAAAGTAGTCAGTTCAAATACTGCTTGACCTGGGGATGACCAAATTAAACTCCCTCCTAAAAAATCTTTCAGCTTATTTAGACAGGTAACAACATATGTAATATCACACTCTATCTCTCTCTCTCTTTTACACATATATATATGCAGGCATACACACACTTACACATACACACGCACACATACATACACAAACACAAGCGAGCTCATTAGTTTGTTATGGGTCTGCTTAGTATAGTTTTGTTTCTGTTTTCAGCCTTTTTTGTAATTTTATGATCATATGCATTATATTATTGATCACAAGAGAAGAACCTGGCCCCCGAGATACAGTGTAAACTAGTTCAGGGGCCAGGAGAATTAAACTAGATATGTATATGTTACTTTTTAGAAATAAATTTATTATTATTACTTAGTTGTGTTAATCTATAAGCACCCAGTGATCTATTTATAGATCAGGGTGCAAAATAGCTTTTTGAAACATGACCTTGAAGATATCAGCTGTTTCCACCTATACCATTGCTTGTAAAATATTATAGGCTTAGTGTTTAGTTTCATTCTATGACTATTAGTAGTTTATTTAAAAATTATAAGTTATATTTTCATCACATGAAAAATTTCAACTATTATTTGGGCCTCAATGGACTAATGTTAGTAATATATAAAAACAATTACTTATTACCCACATCTATATTTCTATAGCTCTTTTAGGTATAGGCAGTGATACAGAAGGGCAGATATATGTACATAGGCAGACAAACATTTAATACTGAGGCAACATTCCGTACATTGTGAGTTTCTAAGGGTATACTTTGTAAACAGCAATAAAAAAAACTTAAAAGTAGAACATTAATTTACCTGCTTAGGTGTTAAATTCTTGATAGTGGAGTCATTCATTGAATCATCAAGGCTATTAGTTGTGGAGAGGCTTTTATTTGTAGGAGTAGATGGATTTGAATCTATAGATTTATTTAATTTAGAATTAGTAGGTGTATCAGGACCATTATTTTCATCATTTTTATTTATATTACTCATACTCCTCTTTGGAGTCACAATGCTCTTGTCTAAGTCAGATTCTTCATTTGATTCACACTTATCCTCTTTATCAATTTCTTTACTTTTTACTTCATCTTTTTCATTCATAGTTTCTGGTTCATCAATTGTTTTAAGAACAGGCTCAACTGACTTGTCTTGACCTTCTGTACTTTCATCCTGGGAGTCAGCATTCACATCTCTTTCAATTTCTTGTTCAGTATGATTAACAGGCTCATTACCAGAACTAGTTGGCTCTGACTTTTCATGTAAACTTTCACTGACATTATTATCACATGAATTATTTGAGTCCTCTACAAGTACTACATCAGATTGTTCTTTTATTTCTACAGAGGGATTATTTAAAATTTCAGTCTCATTTAAAGTAATTTCATCACAATATTTTGCTTCGCTTTTTATTTCATCAACATCCATAGGTTCTGAATCATCATCTTTATCTTCACCAATATCATTGGCACTATCAGTTCCATTATCCAAAGAACTTTTAAGGTTTTTAGTCTTTTTAACTTTCCTTTTCTTACTAGTCTTTTGGAGCCTTTTCTTTCTAGCCACATCCACTAACTTGACATAAGGATTTAAAGGTTTCTCTGGCTTTGTGACACTAGAATTATCTTTGCTGTCTTCATCACTGATGACGACTAAATCTTCTAAAATGTCATTTTCTTTACATATTTTACCAGCTTTAGTCTCAGATTCAGGGTCTGTAGCTGAAAGCTTCCTCTTCCTGCTTGGTGGAGTTACAGGAATAGGAGAACTATCACCTAAAATTTTAAATGGAAGTCTAGCTTGTTTCAACTTTTTCTTCGACGGCGTAATCTCTGTATTGTCAGAAGATTTACCCTTCTTCATAGTTAAGCAGTTAGATAATCACCCACGACAACATGAAAGTATGGTAAATTATGACGTTAGTTAGTAATCACAAAGGAAAATAAATAAAAACACTTTCTTCAACACGATGAACTTTTATTTTGACGTGACATACCGAAAACGCGGGAGTTCAAGAAGCGTTCGAATACTAGTTAAAAGATAGATAGATATTAAAAACAAATGGAAGCAAAAATGTATTTAAAAAGTTGTAACTATATTCCATGTAGATTTTATATAAAATTACAGTTAACATTTTTAAATATACATTGAAGATGATTTTTTATATTATCCCATAAATATATTAACAATTTTAGTTTAAACCTGCTTGTAAACAATAAAAAAATAAATGATTCGGAACGCACTTTATTACGTTCTATTCGTAGTTCTTGTTTATAGTTTATGCAGTTATGTTATGAAAAGTATGCATTATTTCGTTGATTATGACTTATCTCAAAATCATTTAAACAAGCAATGCATGAGTTAGTTAGTTATCTGCTGTTAGTGGAATTGATTTTGGAATTTTAAGTACTAGCCAAGTTTATTAGGAAGAAAATTTATACATAAACATTTTTTCATTAAAAAGTTTATGTTGTTATAACATAAAGTCGATTATATTTAGTTTAAACTACCAGTCAAAAGCTAGTATTATTTATTTACTGTTATTATTTAGCTTTTTCAAACTTTGATCGTGGCAAATCAATAATAGAAGCATTAAAGCCACAAAACAGAAATATTAGTTGAGTTCACTTTCCTTGGTTTCATAACATATTTTGCTTTTAAATATACTTACTTTCAAACGGTGTTGAAAGTTAAAGTCCAGATAAAACTGGATCAAATCGTTTACAATCAACATAAATAATACGTTTGTGGAACCCCCCTTCCGTATGTGGAACAACTCTAGTATATCAAAATAATAAATGGAACGCACCTTGCGATGTTTTACCCATAGAGTTATATTAAATCCATGGTTTTACCATACTTTAGTGCGTTTTACCCATAGACTCTCAAACACTGTTAGGAAGACATTTAGAAATGAAATGTTCATTTACGACGTTAGTTTTGACTTCCTTTTTTTTTTGGTCTCGGGGAAAAACCTCTCTTGACGGGTTCCCCCGGCCCGAGGAGACCAAGGGATATGTGGGACTCCGGGAAAGATTTTCGAACATCCGACTACCCATTAAAAACCCCGCTGTTCTCCTATCGCCTACGCCCGGACCCACGGATATATGGCCTGCCGATCTCGTGGCCCGGGCCGGCGCCGGCCCGCCCTTTGTCTTAAGGCGGGCCCCTTCTAAAGTGTTGGCGCCAGGGGGTCAGGGTTTCGTCCCCCCGGCGCTCTCCTGTAACAACTCTAGTAGTTAAGGGGGGCCGCGGAACAGCACGCGGCCCTCTTCCTTGCGGCAATAGTGCGGGCGGCGGATACTCCCCCGAGGGGCCGCCCGCGGCCGCTTTCTACGGCGGCCGGCGTTGGCGGGAGGGGAGTGCAGTGGCGGACTCCCGCTCCCACTCCGCTGCCTCCTTTGCAGACACTACTGCTTCGCAAAATGAGGCGACGGCCGTCCATCCAGGATCGCCCCCGACCATGGACAGAATCAGGGCCGGGAGCGACAGGTCCGCGGCCGATTTCGGACGGGCTCGTATCCCCGTCGCGTGCTAATCAGGCGTGGGTACGAATACCAGACGACACTCCAGAAAAACCAGGGAGTCACCTGACGTCGTAGCCGGCCCAGTAAGACCAACCAACAGCGAGGATGCGATTCCCGCCCCGGGAACACTGTCTGTGCAGGCGCAGTCGAAATAGGCATGGTTTCGACTACCAAATCAGGGCCCAGGACAGAACCCGGGACCCCAATCAGTATTCGCAACCATCCCACCGGGGACTACGCCACGAACAGAGAGATAAGTTGGACAGGATGTAGGAGGTAGACGGGAAGAAAGGTAGGACTCTGTCGCCTCGGACGGAGAGGGGAGGGAGGCGACGGATGCTCGGGCACCTCGGGTATGCACACCCGTGCACTCCTCGGACAGAGGAGCGCCTCTGAGGGGAAGTTTTGACTTCCTTTTTTTTTTGTCTCGGGGAAAAACCCTCTCTTGACGGGTTCCCCCAGCCCGGGGGGACCGAGGGATATGTGGGACTCCGGGAAAGATGTTCGGCCATCCGACTACCCACTAAAAAACCCCGCTGTTCTCCTATCGCCTACACCCGGGCCTACGGATATATGGCCTGCCGATCTCGTGGCCCGGGCCGGCGCCGGCCCGCCCTTTATCTTAAGGCGGGCCCCTTCTAAATAGTTGGCGCCAGGGGGTCAGGATTTCGTCCTCCGGCGCTCTTCTGAATCAACATGAGTTGAGGGGGGCGCAGTACAGCACGCGGCCCGCTCCCTCGCAGCAATAGTGCGGGCGGCGGATCCTCTCCTGAGGGCTCGCCCGCGGCCGCTTTTTAAGGCGGCCAGAGGTCGTTACTTGCCCTCCGGCGCCGCCGGCGTTGGCGATAGGGGAGTGTGATAGTCGACTCCCGCTCCCGCTCCGCCGCCTCCTTTGCGCACTTGACTGCCTCCAGCCCCTAAAGCTGGAGGATTCTGGACGGGGCGGGACTTGCATCTCCGCCACGTGCCAGTCAGGCGTGGGTACGACTACCAGACGATACCCCAGAAAACCAGGGAGTCGCCCAACGTCATAGCCAACCCAGCCAGACCGACGGAGAGCGGAGATGCCGTTCCCGCTCCAGGAACACTCTCTGTGCAGGCGCAGTCGAAATGGGCATGGTTTCGACTACCAAATCAGGGCCCGGGACAGAACCCGGGACCCCAACCAGTACTCGCAACCATCCCACCAGGGACCGAGGACCGACTTTGAAAACACAGTTTCCAGAAATATGCGTTCAAAGTTATAAGTGACATTATAACTGAATTTTTTTTCAACTTACATTGAATCGTCGATTCCAGGGCCATAAAGTAAAGAATCTACCGCAGCTGCAATCTCTAGGGTATCCTTTTGCTCTTATCTATGATGAATCCTGGTCGAATCATTAGAAAGAGAAAGAAATGAACAGAGAAAGAAACGACGCGTTGAGCCTACCTGGCCGTGAGCGCGCAACTTCCCATGGCTGTATCTCCGAAACTATTACTCGGATCGACTTCAAAATTTAGGTCAATATTCCAAAGATGTTGTATAATATCAAACAAAATCGATTTTTTAAGCCGTGAAACCCTACATGGGTTTTATATCCCATAATGCATGCCGCACGAATTTAGAGGTTTATAAATGAAATTCGTAGACTACGTTTTAAATATAATATTAACTCTTTGCTCTACTTGGCATAGACAATCACCAGTGCCCAATCTTCATTAAAACGTCTCATTAAAAACAAATATTAAAGTAAACACAAAATGTCATCGAAATATGATTTTAGAGACATTTCTGCTGGTTTAAAGAAAATTCGAGAATTTTTATTAGGTCGAAAACATGTCTTACATGGTAGATTTCCACCAGCACTAGCTTCAAGAAGTATTCCGCCACCTGATATACCTAGAGGACCAGAATATAAATATTCAAACCAATACTACCATGAACGGAACGCATTTCATTCGGTTTTGCCGCCTGTTGTTGCACCGGTTGCGGAAGGTCCACCGGTCGATGGTGATAAAACCAACAAAGCTCAATCAGGTGGCATGAGACCAGATTCGGTTTGTTCTCTTTTTATACAGACTTTCTCTTTTATAGAGATATTCTAGAGGGAATAGATAGTATATCCGTCACGCTTCAAACGTCAAAAGCGGATTTGTGGGTCACACGTTCCCGCGATCTCGGTTAGCAGGTATCATCAGAATGTATTCATTAATAATTGTAATTGTTAGAATATGCGAGGCGTTTGTTAGAATATGAGGTTTGTTAGAATATTAGGCGAGAACTGTTTAAACCTTGGAGTTTTAGGGAATTTAGATAGATAGATAACTCTTTATTGTACAAAGAAGTACAAATACAATCAGAAAAAATAAAAGATGACTTTAACATGATCTATTGCACTCCGTATTACCACTTAAGTTACTAAAGCTAAATGCAATGCCCTGGCGGACCTTAGCAGACTATCTGATGATATATCAGCTAGCGAATGAGGGGACTCCAATGGGGGTACAAAACACATTAATCAGACACGACAACTTATACTAATTTTTTAAATGGCTTTTTCATCGGAAGTCCGCTTTGAAGCCGGAAGAAAGCTGCTGATTACTGGCACATGGCTGTGTCATAACAACGATGTAACATAGCTATATGAAAATAAAATTAGCGTTGGAATCACAGAACACTATTACTTCTAGCGGACGTTGGAACACCATCCTGTGTTGTAACGGAGTTGTCACAGCGCTGTCTTAAATTGCTACTCATGGGGCGCACCCGGCGTTAATCATATAAACGAGCAATTCTTGTGTATATATATATATATATATATATATATATATATATATATATATATATATATATATATATATATATATATATATATATATATATATATATATATATATATATATATATATATATATATATATATATATATATATATATATATATATAATTGGAATCTCGGAATCGGCTCCAACAATTTTCATGAAATTTAGTATACGGTCAAATGTCAAAAGGTGGCGTTTGAGAAGTCCCAATTTATACTGAAAAATGACTCTTCCTGAAATCTATCGGCGAATAATAATACTATTTTTTTAAATTGCTTTAACGACACAACACTAAAGCTATTCCAGCAGATGGCGTTGTTAAGTAACACGAAGTCAATGAGTGTTTGCTTTGAGGTTAGACTAAGAAAATCAATTGTTAATTTCCAAAAAACACAATTTAGAAAAAAAATATACCGAGCAAAGCTCGGTCATCCGGATATTTTAAAATTATTTGAAACGCCCGGGCGTTTCCAATGATTACTATTCCATTAACTCGACATATCATCCTGCCTTGTGAAACATAACGAAGTTTCTGTTTATTGTTCTTTGCGTAGGTGCCCTAAGTTAAGTAAACTTTTCCATTTTCAAAAGAAGAACAAAATAAAACAGATGGAATATATGTGGAGAAATTGTTTTTTTCAAGGAAGACTGCCGCATGATTCCAATGCTCAAGATTCCATCTCCTTTCGGAGTTGGAATGAGAAAAAAAGTATCATGTTTTACCATTCTTGCTTGTGAGGCAGTACACATACAGGCACTTAATCTTTTGTCTTATGGATATGAACACCTTATTATTTTATCCTATAACACATATATACAGTGCTAACGTGACTTATTAGGTGGACTGAAAAGTTCGTTGGCAAATATAGTAAAACATATTATTTGATAAAATTCGATTTAATTAATATTTAATCATCATCATCATCTCAGCGTTCATCCCGGTTGCGACCCAAACTTCCGTTTCGGTGCCCGGGGTCCGCTTTCCGACTTTTTCTACTCCACTTCGCACGGTCTTCAGCATCCCTGGTAGTGAGCCCATTAGCACGCATATCACCCTTTACGACGTCAAGCCAGCACTTTTTGGGTCTACTCTGGAACCCTTTTGGATCGCAATGCCGACCAGATTGTCGCGCGAGGTATTCCTCGCTGTAACAACAGTTGAAGGCCTTCTGAAAGTCAAGAAACAGGCAGTGCAGAGGCGTATTCTTCGTCCTGTATTTCTCCGCGACAATCCTTAGGGCAAAAATAGGGTCCATGGTCCCATGACTAGGGCGAAACCTGTACTGACACCCCGAGACAGTGCACTCCTGCCGAATCCGAGAGTCGATAACCCTCTCGAATAGCTTCATGGTGTGGGACATGACCTTTATACCTCGGTAGTTACCGCACTCCTGCTTGCCTTGCCTTTGAAGACTGGAGTAATAATACTTAGCCTCCATTGGTTCGGGATCGTACAGGTGAGGAGTGACCGGTTAAAAAGGTTTGTTAAGATGCCCACACAACGAGAGCCCATCGCCTTCCAGGCTTCGATGGGGACACCATCGGCTCCGACAGCCTTCCGATTCTTTTAATCATATTGAACATTTCAATATATTTTAGAGCTTCCTAGATTAATCTAGAAATATTTAGAATATTCTGGAAAAATCTGAAACATTGAAGAAAAGTTGTCAATATTTTCAAGCATTAACTTAATTTACGCCATTCAGCACACTCCTGAGCTTTTATGAGTCTTATAATGTGTTAGAACAGGATAGAAGTATCTCATAACATATTTTTACCACCCACATCGACCCAATTCCACCTATAGCAACCAAACTCTCTTACTTGCAAGTGCATAGGTGGAGCTCAGTTTCACCACTTAATAATACTTGAAATATCCTTTTTCTTGCTTAATAATATTTTTTCTTACACTACATTATAAGCAGGGTAGGGTAGGGTAGACCTGGGTCCCTTAGGCCATAACACAAGGTTATCATGGCGGTATATGCCGCCATCCAGGTGGTCGCCATCTAGCTTGACTTTACCACCTAGCAAAAATTGATTTTAGAAGCTGCAGAGTTAGTTTAATCTCTTTAGATCATAGAGAAACTTGATAAAAGTTTTCCTTACAGGTGGCGTTCTACTGTGCTCCTACTCCCGGCCTACCATGGTGGTGGGACGGTCATTGCTACTATGAGGACGAGAGTGGAACATCTTCAAGCCAATGTACTTCAACTAAACCGTCTCCGAATGCTCCATCATCACCTTGTGATACAAAATAATATTGTATTTTACTTTTACATTACAGATACAAGAGTTGGTAAACTTCTTTTTTAATTTATTTCATCTCAGCTGAAATATTTCACACCGAAATCTAGATACGTGGTAGCCAAGGCGTGGTATCACCTTCAGACACAAAACCTTGAGGTCCGTCCTTGAATCCCACCATGACAAGCACGCTGCTTCTCTTCGTTTGATATGCATAATATAATTGCCACGTACCGACAGAGAAAGGAAAACAGTGAGAAATCCTATATGCCGATATCACCGGTATGCGTAACCCATCAATTCGCTTTGGTCAAGCGTACTGTTAAGCATACCCTTATCGGCTGTTATTAGTTACAACCAAAGCTAGCACGACATGCTGCATTTATGCATATTTCCTAATTATCCTAAGGTGATATTTCATTTTCCTTATCGAATATTATACTAGATTAAAGGATGTATCTAAATTTATTTCTATACTTCAAAAGAAATCTAAACCAAGCAGGTAATTAATTTCTTGACTTTAAGGTCGTTTTA
Organism: Malacosoma neustria; assembly: GCA_963693495.1. NCBI lineage: Eukaryota > Metazoa > Arthropoda > Insecta > Lepidoptera > Lasiocampidae > Malacosoma > Malacosoma neustria. The sequence goes on along the minus strand of OY856377.1, from coordinate 13,466,359 downwards.
TCAAGACGTTTCTACCTATTTTCTGTGAGCTGAGCTGATTTTTAACGTAATCTAAAACCGTATCACGACCGTAATCATTCGCCATATAAAAACAGAATCACAAAAAACAAATATATTACATAATATTAATATTGTGCATTGAAAAGGCAAATGGATCAATGATTTCACTTTTAAATGTTAGAAAGTTGATAGATTTCCACAATTCAACTACGTAGTAACCAAGGCATATTGAACTTAAAGTCAATTCAGTCACGTGTACCCATCAATTAAAATATAATAATACAATAATCTACCCAATTAAACTCACTATTGAATTTAGTTTGAATTTACTTGCTAAAAGACGAACAAAGACCTTGAGATTTTACCACCAGGATCGGCGGCGATTTGGAAGTAGCTCTCGTAAAGCTAAAAATATTCTAATGTACTATTGCAAACTGTCTGCTGAACTCAAGCTATAAAAAAAAACTGCTGATTCAAGGAATCGGCTATAATTAGAACGTAAACGTATAGTAGAATCGTATTCTTTAATTATTCTTTAAATTTTTCTTTCTGATTGCATTCAAAACTGACATAAACGCTGTCTGTCGTAATCTGTTTACGTCGGTGTACTTGCCTGATCGAAAAACCACAAGAGAAGCATGTTACATAAATAAGCCTACGGCGTCTAAATCCCTAATTATGAAAGAAAATCAGGCATCATATACGTAAACTGGCGATGGAAGTAACAACCGTCTTTTATAATTTCTTAGCTAATTAATGGGATATCCGAAACTACACAATGACGATTCTATTGTAATTCCTTATTTTGGCTGGATTAAACCACGTAGATTAAAATACAAGTAGAATAATGAACGAAGTAAATAAATACCACACTTGTAACTTAATTATGAACTTCAAACATTGATTAGTCCCAACTAATCAAAGTTGGATAAATACCATCCTCAATCCCAAGGAATCGGATAGGTATCTGTCTTCATTACCGTTTTTAAACCACTAATTACTCACTATTCCAGTGCGATGATTTCGTTTCTTGGATTTAATAAAAAGCATTTTCTCCATTAACCCGCATATCTAACTGGAAATGTATGTATATATTTATTGAAGTACTTTAGCTAATCGGGGTTTCTCCTGTTATAGTATTAGGATAGACCCTTTTTTATAAGATACTTCGGTCTTGTTCTTGTAGCATAAAATAGATCAGCTCATAACTTCATAACTTCTCATACTTCTGTAATCGAGACGTGAAAGGGTTAGTAAAAGGAGCTATAAAAATGAACACCGGAAAAATAGATGATATGAGGTCGCAAACAGCAAAAAATAATTTCTACTGATACTACATAATCAATTCTAAACTATTTCTAGGCCATCATTTGATTTTTTTGAGTTGGGGACAGCAGTAATATGTACATAGAAAAAAATATGCTCTGTGACAATATTAATACGCGGTGGAGTCTGGGCTCTGAAATGAAAGTGTAGCGACCCCTCAGGTCACACAACATATTTTTTATACTTACTTTTTATTTGTACTTTTTGTTTAACAAATAGTTTTTTACTTCATATAGTCGTGTACGTCGAGATTTCAAAATTTTATTCCAAATTAAACAAAAATACGCATTCGACTTTCTTCTCGAATTTCTGCGTCGTCAACATCTTTTCACAATTTTGTAAATTTATAACCTGTCCATCATTTTGATTTTTGTAAATAATATTCAATATACCAGTTAAAGAAGTATAGTGAAATGTGTTTGATTGGACGTAATCCATATCCTTGTCGGTGGCGGTCGTGTGGCGGACAAGGTTGCCAGCAGCCCGCTGAGACTTCGCGTCCAACTGCACCAACACAAAAACCAATAATTGGGGAACCTACTCACCCAACCTACATCTCCTAAAAAATCTTCGTACGCACCTGGGATAAAACGTTTGTATGAAGAAAAAGAGTATGTGAACTAGACCACTCACGCATATGTTAATTACGTATTTAATTATTGTCAGACAATTTGTATTTTCGAACTTATTCAACATAGAAACAATTAATGAAAATTAGGTGACACATCACTAGCATACAAGAAATAAAAGTGCAATCCACCTAGAGTTATGTATTTTGACGTGCAGAATCCGAATTTTAGGTCGGACGATCCGTACACCCACAAAATTTAGAAAAATTGCAAAAAAAAACCGTCAAAGATTAATTTTAATTAATTTCTTTTTTGAACTAGATCAAGCATGTTTTTCATAAATTTTGATTTGCTTAATCCAAATTTAGCTCGTTGAACCTCAAAATTTGAAATAAATAAATAATTTGGGAAAAACCAAAAATGACTAAAATGGCCATTTTTAGCCTTTAAATATTTTTTTCTCCAATTCGGATTCAGCGTATCGAAATATATAATCCTATGTCATTCTAGGTTTGTGGGCTAGTGTAATTAAAATTTTACATGATTCTTACAAATTAATATATATTTTTTTATTTGAAACAAAAGTGCGATTGATATTTGTAAAACTTAAAATTCAATCGAATCAATGAAATGTTATGTATTTCTGTAAAATATTTTATTTCTTCTTTATTAAACCAAGTCAAGTTGACAAATAAAATGCTTCGTTAAGAGGACATTCTCAAACATACCGCATCGTTTGCCTTATGCGATGAAGGTGTCCTCGTTTTCTCATTGCGTAAAGGATACGTTTATTTACCTCACGTAGTCTGAATGGGATTCCACATTGTGCCGCCAATTTGTAGTCGCTCGTTAATTCTGCTAATTATCCTCTAATTAGTCTAATTGACTGTGTCATCGATATATCACGTTTGTGGTTACAGGTTCAAATTGAATATATGGCGCGTAAATTTATGGTACATGGTAACCCAATAGTATTATACTCCTATATTAGACGACTATACGATATTGTAGTATTATACAAATCAATGTAGAGATCATGTTTAGAATCTTACGAAGATATCACCGCTTAGGCCAGTTTCTCTCGCCTAATGTGCTTAAGTCAAACCTTGGACAAGCATGGCGGCCCTGAAGAGCTATTGGGAGTACTGCAATGTAGGTTATAGGTGGTACAACGATCGTATTTAATGAAGTTGTTTATTTTTACTAAAAACATTTCTGAATGCTATAAACAGCTAGGGAAGTTGCGTTATGAATGAATAATAGGATTGTCCTATCGTATATTTAGTAAGTTGTATAATATGACTACTGGACTACGCTTTTTGATAGTTTACAGGAACGGCTCCTCTGTTTGGTTTTGCAGTTTTAGTAAGGAAGACCGACGGCAGTGACTATAAAAAAGGGCACAAATATTTAACTCTGGATAATAGTCAGAAGTATACTTCGGGATCTGAATTGCAAACAGAAGAATGAATACACGTGTAGCAGGTTATTGTGAGAATTCAATGCGTCCTTGGGTAACAATGGGACGCACTTCGCTGGCATTTTCAGTAAAATGATCCCGGTGTTCTTCGTATATATCGAGCGTTGAGGCCGCGGTCACATTCGCATCGCGTCCCAAGTAATTTTCACTAACGAAATGGTCCTCCGGCATCTTTTCACTCACGGAAAGTGAGGTCGAGTGGATACTTAGTGCCTATTTATTATGCCGAGGAAAACTGTGCCATATCAATGCCGCATCGAAACTTTGGGGGAAGGCTTGTAGATACGCGATTCTCTGCCTTACTCACCTATTGTGACCACTCAGCTGGCCAGCAAATGATGGGTATATAAGATGATAGATAGCTGCGGTCGCGGCGGCATACCCACTGAAAACCCCGGTCGGATTGACTTTTCGTCATTACTCAGTGAGCGGATAATTAGTTTTTAATGCAATTAATTTAAACACTTTATCCATAGAAGCAGTTTATTATTTTTGTGTATTATTAAAAGTGCTCCAAAGTGAAAATTTGTTGATAATAAACTCGTATTATATTCAATGAAAGTAAAATATTTCTGACAAACATTCAATTTAATTATTAAATTTATTTTGCTAAGTATTTTTATTAAAGCATGTTTTTGATGGCTCGTCAGAGGGTGGGTGCGGTGAGTAGGCCCCTACTCAAGGGTGCTCAGCCGACTGACATCCTTCAGTTTATTAATAGAGCTTTATTAATAAATCCAGTGTTAATTTGATGTTTTATTTGACGGGTTTTTAACATATAATTTATTATTAGGTACGGACACAATTTTTGAAATATATTATATTTATATTATTACAATTATAAGTATTATTATTTTAAAAACATATATGGTTCAGTATCGCAGCGACTACGATGACCTCATATGGTCATCTATATAGGTTTGTTCTAAACATAACCAAATATTAATGATCTGCAAATAATTTAAATTTATTAAAGAGCCAAATTTTTAGCTGTCAACTGTCAAAAATAGTCGAAAATAATATATGTATAATACATACTATACTCGTATTATTTAAATTTATCTCAGTCTTCGAGAACATTCACATCGTTATCTCGAAGAACAATACGTAATAAAACAAATTATTCCAAGTAGACTTTAAGAAATATGAAGTAGAATATTTTCTTACGCATCCATATAGCTACTGCATTATTTATGTATGTATTCATTATCCCGCGTACATAATATAATTGACCCATTGCTGTCTGTTATTTTGAAGGCTGCTATTAGCATAGCAATAGGGCTTGGAATTGTTTTGCATAAAATTCATAACTCAAATAAGCACAGTACAGTGAGAGTATTTTTTTAACTGCTGAAAAGCAGCCAGACTGACAGACTACTTATATAATAGTAAACAGCCTTCACCTATGGATGTAAGTGACGCCAGGAGCACTGCTATGGGAACTGGTACTTAATTTGTGCCGAAACACAACATGATCATTATGGCGGCATATTTTAAAACCTAGGTCGTTTGCGATTCAGTCGGCTTATAGCCCTATACCTTAGCTAGAGTTGTTTTGTCGCCTACGACAGGCCGCCCCAGCTGCAGGGGTCAGTGTTCTTACTCCGCCCCTGCACGGATAAAGATAACATTGTAAGAACTGACATCGTTCTCATTTCTTATTGCGAAACACACGGTATGTTTGATTTTCCTGTTACAACTACTAACAATAAGCTATTAGTGTCATGATTAGTGAGCATGTTTATAAGGCTTAGCATAGATAATGAACTAGAAAATAAAGTTATTTGACAAGCTACGCCTTAATGTGTATATGAATAGAAGTATTGTGTATGAAAGATTAGCTGACCCGGTAACGTTGTTCTGTCATATTTAAAAATTATTGGACTTCGCGAAATTTTAATCCATGCAGGGGCGGAGAAAGAATACAGACCTCTGCGGCCGTGGTGGACCTCTCATAAAAGGCGATAGAACAACCCACCCTAGCTAGGTGGTAGGTTAGGTAGGTAAATTAAATAAAAATGTTTATAATTGGTACTTAAATAATAAAAAGTTTGTATTGGTTATTATTTTTAAAATAATAACCAATCCCTAAGGAGAGCTTGGAACCGAAGTTCCAAGTATTATGAATATAACAAATGAGGTTTTAATCAGTTTCAATCTTAAATATAGAATATTTTATTTAAGCTCTTATGCAGGAACACCCTAGTTCTTCAAATAAAATCACCTTTATATGCGTCCTGTAGTTGCACTGACGGTCGGCGCATGATCGAGCATCCGTCGGCCCGTCGGCCCGGCGGGCAGTACCTCCGTGAATTCCGCTCCTCGTAGACGCTTCACGTCAATATCTCAGATAATTATAATGACAGACATCCCCAAGGGGACCCGGTAGAGTGAAGAGTGATCTATAAACTGTGTATAAAACAAATGTTTTGTGATTATTGAAGTATTGTAAATTAGTGATTGAAGTTGAGTCAGTTTATTACAATTTAAATTAAGACAAGATACTTCAAAATGAGGCAAGATAATGATTCTCCGCTCGCGGATCGTGTAGCAGAATTCAAAAGCGATCCCGAGAAACTCCGTCAAGCAACGGAGTTCGTAGATCAACTGATACAACAGGCAAAGAAAGAGGCAGAAATTAAACAAAAAGAGAAAGACAGAAGTAAATTTGTAAGTATTAATGTATATTTACCATAAGGGAAAGACATTGGAAATGATAGGGCGGTAAGTGTTAAACTTGCTGGCGTAGATGCAATATCAGCTTGAACTTTGCAACGCTGTTCATTATAGCGACAAAATAGATTATTAAAATTATATAAAGCATGCTATTCACAACTTCATTAAATAAAAATTGCTTAAATTCTCCAACGAAATCATTTTCTATATACACCTCGGGCCCTATATCATTAATATTTACTTAGCAGTTATTTAATTATTACTCGTTTCAAACCTGTCAAGATTTTATTGATTAAATGAGAACATTTTTCATACAAACTCTAAACAATTCAATTAGGTATATATTTATTTGTCGACCTCCAAAGCGTGACCTTCGTCTTGGGTTCGATTCTCGTCTCGCGTTTGGGTGCTTTATCTATAATATATATTTATTTTCAAAAAAAAAATGTATATATGTATGGTAGTACATTAATAATCTAGTATCTGTAACACAAATGACATGCTACTTTGGGACTAGATGTTGCTGTGTGATTTGTCCCAGTATATGTATTTATGGATTAAAATCTTAATAGATTAGATTGGACACTAATAATTTCATACTAGCCTTTTGAATTTCTTCATTACTACTTTAGAGCCTTCATAAAACTTGATTTTATGTTCGACCTTTATCAAGCAACGAAATAACCTTTTTATGACGATTTAATTATCGTTATTTGATTTAAAACACAATGTGATTACATCTTTATGGTACTGGGGTAATGTGTTTTAGTATATCGCGCGGGATATACTGGGAAGGGCGAGAACCCCTACCATCTAACGTCCTGAAAAGGTCACTAGTACAATCAACAAGTTAAAGTTTGAAATAATTTATTTTAAATGTAAATTTAGAAAAATATTCTTATTAATATATCGAAAATCCTCCAGCGTGTCACGCGTGATTAGATTTTGTAAAGAACAAAGAAAAAATCAATGTAAAAAATTAAAAAAAAAACTCATAGATGAGGTATTGTAGATACACATAAAAACCACAGTGTCTGGTGAGTACTGGAACTTCTCAGTACGAATGTTGCCGTTGGATACCATTTTTTTTGAGGTGGACATATTTTCGCATACGCGTTTATTTAGGCAACGTGTAGCGGCGTATTGTTCCCGTCACTCCCCATGCAATGCACGCGAACGGCCCCATCTCTTATTAGGGGTAGCACATCGCTGATTTATTCGGTGTTCCTTCATATCTCTCGAGCGCTGGGGTTGCTGGATGTGACGTTAGTCTGACCGCAGCTGTGGGCCTCTTCAAGCCGTAGCATAATAATTATAGTTAGGTATTAAATAAGTTGTAGTTATCTATATATTAATAATAGTTTGTTCAGTGACAATATGCAATAGAGAACCTCAGACTCCTCGGAGAGTCATTCGCCCCATTTTATCCATTATGTCTCTGGGATGAAGACTGTCCCAGATGCGGTTCTACAGTAATCATGTCATAATTCATACGGTAATCATCACTTTAGTTACGCTTCATTATATAACAGGTATATCATATAATTACCTTTGGTTATTTTTTTGGAACCAATTGCAATTTTATCATGGATTCGATTCTCGTTTCATGCCTACCCGGGCATATGCACAATATGCAACCTCTAGCAAAGAAAAGCATATCAGTAACAGCAGCAGTATATTTTAATGCGATGATAATTAATACCAACTGTTAATTCATTTGGCTAACAAAGTTGACTGATAAGTCAGCTTGCTTTGACTTTTGATTCAGTTTTATGTTTATTAACCATAATTCCAAAATCTTGCCCCAATAAAGAGAACTATTGTAGCTAAAAAAACTGCTGACATATGCCCCTCACCTTGAAATGTCGGTGGGTGGGTATATGGGACTCTGGAAAAGATGTTCGACGTCCGACTACCCACTAAAATAACCTGTCTAGCGACTGGCCCGCCGCTCTTATGGTCCAGATCGGAGCCGATCCACCCTTGTGCTTAGGACGGGCCACTTTCACAACTATAGCAGCTACAATATAAGCGAGTTCATTCCGATTTTTCCAATTATATAATTAATCGTCAAGAAGTTGTTTTAATGAACAAGTAGATCGTACTCCGCATTCTCTATGCTCACAAATCTAAAGTTTTGTAAACACTAACAGACAGATGAAAGTTACCAACAATAGCATAACATTGTAGATTATTATATCAGTACCTATGATATGACGATAACAAGTTTTGGTAACCCAATATTGATGTCGAGATGATTATGTAGCGGTTTTATCTGATAATTTCAAGTGCTTATTGCAATATGGTGATCGATTATCAGGCATATTCACTTTGATGGTAACCACAGACTTGTGTTATTTAAAGACGTAAGTTCTACTTTCAAGTTTAACCTGCTGACTGGGGTTAACTTTTGTTTAACAGGTTCACAATGGGGAGTTTTTTCTTCATAATTATAAGTAACATCACCACAACTCAAATAATAAAAGCAAATTGTCTTTAATTTATTGATTTTATTTATTTCGACAAAATATTTACTAACATATAAATAAAACAACTTCATCGCAGAAAACATTAATTGGACGAATTTAAATAATTATTTCATAGTTATGATATCATGCCATTGAAGTAGTACTTCCTGTATAACGAATTATTTCATGACACCCAGTTAACATGTTAAGGGCTGAACGTATTTCATCACTTTTTCACAGAAATAAATTGTCTCTAGATATGAATTTTTATCAAGATTTCATCCGACTTCATATTGCTTGCAATTGTGATAAGTTTTGTCATTAGTGCAAGCTTTTTGCAATAGCCAACTAAATGTATTTTTAATTGAAAATTTGTTAATTTAATAATAATTCTTTTGTTACAGGAAGCACAAGATCCAACTGTTGGTAAGTATATTGATGAAAGTAAACAATTTTTTGTCTTCATTTCCATTATGTGGCAGCTTAGTCCCGGGTTTGATTCCTACAACTACACTGTGTATTACTTCGGATGATTTTCATGTTTCATTGATATTTAATCGATATTGTCGGCTTAATTATCAGAAAGAGAATCGTAACTATCGTATATATATATATATATATATATATATATATATATATATATATATATATATATATATATATATATATATATATATATATATATATATATATATATATATATATATATATATATATATATATATGTATATATATATACCTAGTCAGGTCATAAGTATTGTCACACAGTAAAAACTTTTCTTTTAGAATGCTGGCCACAAAAAAGTTTATTGAATTCGAATTTCGAATTGTTCAAGAAAATAAAAATGTATACTTTTAGAATTTTACTCATTTTTAAATATATGGAGTGGACGCTTAAAGAAGACCGTGTTGCAGTTATTGCATTGCATCGTTGCAGTTACGCGCCAATTCCAATTTTTAACATACTGAAAAATTTGAATATAACCAAAAGATTCGTTTATCGTACCATCAAACGATACAATGAAGACTCTAGTGTAGATGACAGGTCAAGAAGTGGTCGCCCTCGGTCTGTTAGGACTCCAGCAGTGATAAAAGCTGTGAAGGCACGAATTCAAAGAAATCCCAAACGTAAGCAGAAACTGTTGGCCCTTCAGATGGGGTTAAGCAGAACCACGGTGAAAAGGGTGTTAAATGAAGACTTAGGGCTTCGGGCATATCGAAGAAAAACAGGACATCGTTTGAATGCTCGTCTAATGGACCTGAGACTGAAGAGATGCCGCGCTTTGTTGAAGCGGTACGCGGGAAAAAAATATCGGGAAATTCTTTTTTCGGATGAAAAAATGTTTACCTTAGAAGAGAGCTACAACAAACAAAATGATAAGGTGTACGCACACAGTAGTGAAGAAGCGAGCAACCGTATTCCGCGTGTCCAACGAGGTCATTTTCCATCCTCGCTCATGGTATGGTTGGGAGTTTCTTATTGGGGCTTAACAAAGGTACATTTTTGTGAGAAAGGTGTAAAAACGAATGCTGTTGTGTATCAAAATACAGTCCTGACGAACCTTGTGGAACCTGTTTCTCATACCATGTTCAATAACAGGCACTGGGTATTCCAACAAGATTCGGCGCCAGCTCATAGAGCGAAGAGCACACAAGACTGGCTGGCGGCGCGTGAAATCGAATTCATCCGGCACGAAGACTGGCCCTCCTCCAGTCCAGATTTGAATCCGTTAGATTACAAGATATGGCAACACTTGGAGGAAAAGGCGTGCTCAAAGCCTCATCCCAATTTGGAGTCACTCAAGACATCCTTGATTAAGGCAGCCGCCGATATTGACATGGACCTCGTTCGTGCTGCGATAGACGACTGGCCGCGCAGATTGAAGGCTTGTATTCAAAATCACGGAGGTCATTTTGAATAAACTTTAATGTCATAAGAATCTATGTTTTGTTAAGTTCATTTTGGTATATGAATGGTTACATAATGAATAAACTTGTTACAATTATTTTACATTAAACATGTGACAGAATTTATGACCTGACTAGGTATATATATATATATATATATATATATATATATATATATATATATATATATATATATATATATATATATATATATATATATATATATATATATATATATATATTATATATGTGTGTGTGTGTATATATTTTGTACTTGGTAAAAAAAACCTTTAGGATACGTTGCGATTTTGCTAGGCAATGGCAGCCGCGAAAGAGAAACTTAGTACTAGCTGTGAGAGAGTAAAAGTATATAATCATTTTAACATTTCTAATTTCATCATCACCATCCAAGCGTTAAATCCCTGTTGCAACCGAAACTTCCGCTTAAGTGCCCGAGCTCCGCTTTCCAACTTTTTTTCTCCACTTTACGCATATTGCACGTATATCGATCACCCTTTACTTTAAGTCAGCACTTTTTGGGTCCACCCCTCCTGCCGGGGCATGACGGAGGCAGCATGGGACATTAGTTCCCCACGTAAGTAACCGTTTGAAATTCCAATTTCATTGTTACAAAAAGGTCATGTGCGTCATACTGTACCAATGAATGTTATTTTTGATAATTCTACTTTATTCTAATAATAAATTATTACCATAGCAGTAACCTTTTTTAATTAAAATCACAGATGTTACAGTATAACTGGATCACTAAAATTTACGTTGAGCTTTGGAGCATTTATAATCTACAATGTAAAGCCACCGTGTTGAGTGAGTTGTCAAGAGAAGATCAAAGCGATTACCTGTCAGCCTTTGAAATAGCGGAATGTATTTCACGCGAATTCCTTGGGCTTGTTCTAATGCTTTGTTTACTTATAACATAAACTTAAATAACGCCACATACAGATGTGTGTTATCATCACTTCAGCTCTATTAATCAAGGTTATTTATATTCCAACATAATTATAAAATGTTTCCAGATATTTTATGATTATGAATAATCAATTTAAAAATAATAAATTTAAAAAAGCCTATGTCCTTTTCCAAGGTCTAATTCATCAAAATTGGTTCAGCGGTTTAGCCGTGAAAATGTAACCGACTCATATTTATAATATTGGTGTGGATTGAGTAATACTTAGAAATACGTAATATTCAGTTTCAAAGGAGTAATCTAGAATATTTATAATTATGAGGTATTTATGTATTTTAAGGTATAATGTATAATAAATTACTAAATATTGTAATGTAAGGAGTATTTAGAAATAATGCTAATATTCACAAAATTACGTCTGATTATCTAATACAATAAATGATTAAAATGGAAAATTTTGCACTGAGAATATCAAGGGAATTCTGGCAGATTAAAATACTTAACAAAACACTTAAGTCTTGTTGACCGTGCTATTGATTTTCTCTTAAAAATAATAAATCTAGATTCACCGCAAAAACAATGGAAAAAGTAGGTTACCTTTTTTATCACGGCAGATATGATTTTCACGTACATCCCGCCGTATGAGAAATACCGCAAATAGTATCGGGCTCTCGTGTAATATACGTACGCTCCCCTAACCCACCTCGTTGTTTCTTCGTACGCCGCAAGCGCTGGGATAGTGGATCACGTTCAAAGAACCTAGGGTCTGTTAATTCTGGTCAATACACAGATTCTACTCCTTCCTGGTCCTGTTTGATTGTGTACAGTTGTTGGTCCTTCTATTTTTTGCCTCCAATAAATTAAATAAAGTCTACTGCTCTCGTTCACATACTAAAATCAATGTTACAAGCTCCATAGGACAATACTATCAGGATTAACTATTAAGTATCTCTTTTTGCCTTATTTTAAGTAGCAATAACTTAACTACAAGGTTCATTTTACCTTATAATAATAAATATACCGGGACCTTTCCTGACTGGCATCAAGTCTCAAAGTAAAAGCAGAGCGCTTGTATTCTGTTTTTTTATTAGTGTAGAATGGCAAACAAGCTGATGACCTACTTAATAGCAAGCATTTACCGTCTCCTATGGATATATGCGTCGCAAAGGGCATAACAGGTAACACGCTGCCGACCACTTGTGCTGGAACACAACACAAGGTTATTATGGTAGAACATTTAGAAACCAGGGGTGATTGCCATCTAGACGAACTTGGAGCTTTACGACCTAGCTAGGGTTTTCTTATTGCCTAATATGGCTGGCCATCCCCGGTATTTATATTCTTACTCCGCCCCTGCATGGAGTAAATGTGGACTAGACATCTAATATACTATATATATAGGTATGTAGTTAAAATTAATAATACGTGGTATGATATGAGCAAATAATTTTTTTTGTGTCTGTTTTTAGTAATAATACTCGTAATCTGAATAATCAATACTAACCCATAAACTACCACACGGTTATAAAATATTTATATGTTATAACTAAAATGAAGATGGGCCGGGTGCTGGTATGGGATGCAACCTGTTCAGACACGCTGGCCCTTTCCCATCTACATGGAACCAACAACAGAGTTGGTGCGGCTTGTGAAGCGGCTGAAAAAGCTAAAGCATGCAAATATATATATATATATATATATATATATATATATATATATATATATATATATATATATATATATATATATATATATATATATATATATATATATATATATATATATTAGTAATTTTAATAAAATATTTTTTATTTTGGTGCCTATATTTTATTGTGTGCATGCATTTGACGTAACAAAGTGTATTGTGCAATGTCGTTGATATTGAATAAGTTACGAGTTTAATGAAATATTGACATTTTAGCGCCCAGGTTCATCCGCACCCCTTGAACCCCCTGGTCAAGATGGCCCTAAAGTTATAAATGGAAGAAAAACATCAAGTGTATAAGTAATATATTTATGTAAACAACAATCAAATAAATTCTAATATAGATAAGTACATTTTATTTCCAAATGATTACATAACCAGACATTTTTTTTAATACAAGAAAAAATTTCTTCAAAGGATAGAAATGCGTTATAATCGGGAACAAAATCGGGATTATTTGGATTTTTTCGATATTTAGCTCATCGAGCGAATTAGTAAAATTAGATCTTAGTTGTTGGATATTGGCGGACACTTTTAAGAAATTATTTATTGTTTCTTGAGAAGATATACTACAAGAAGCGTCATATATTTTTTGTAAAATATTAAAAAAGGTCTGCACACGTGCTTCTAACATTCGGGCCTTTGGAGATAACACCATTTCAGAGATTTTACCTTTGGGCATTTTAAATATTAAATATAAAACTAAATATATAAATAAATGTAAATATATTAAAATAACAAATATAATATAACGGCAGCGGGCGATTTATACGCGGGCGTGGCAATATGGCGGAGAGTAAAACGGAATATTGCTATCCGGTCAAAGGCGTACGTAAGACATAGACAGCTTCCATTTCGTTAATAAAAACGATCTTTTGGAACCTTTCTCTCTTTTGAAAAGGTTTAAAAGTAATTTCAAAAGGAAATTGAAAAGGTTTACCTGGAAATGCTTAAAGCTTGGATTGAATTTCAAACAAAAATTGCTTCGATGCAAATTTAGTGTATTTTCAACTAATTAACAAATTTAAATTGCTCTTCAACGAATTCAAATACTACTGCGCTACTTTTCGTCTTTCATTTTAGCAAAGGGATTGATTTCTTGAATTTACTATGCTATTGAATTTACCGTCATAAATAACAATTCATCCAGTCACTAAGACGTAAAGTAAAATACTTAATATGAAATTTAAATTCACTAAATATAACTTGCTAGGTAAGTAAACACTCGTGGACTAACCTGAAGTACAGTTTTTCTCGTCACTATGTATAAATTACTATGTACCTACCAATAAGTACACATAAGGGCACATTGAATTGTTCCAGTCTGTTTATTTTAAACTTTTGTGTACTACACAGTAGATAAATCAGAATTTTAAAACATTAAATCCCCTGTAAGATGAATAAACAAACAAATATTAATTAATGTTAAGAAAATCTTATTACATACAAAATTTTGGAGAATCTTTAAATATTTTTTTTACTGGAATGAACTATTAAACTGTACCTCGATATACGAATATATGCTACTAACCTTCTAGTGGTAGTAGGCCAAATGCCATTAAGTTTATGCATACGCTCGTCAGACGCCGGTACAGAATCTTGTTTATAATTGGCCAACGTTAGGGTACTGAAATACAGTGAGTTAGCCGAGTGTCTGACCAACTTATTCAATATTAAAACAGTGGCCCGTGTTCTGACTTACATATACGGTGGATTTTAAAATACTAAGAAACTATGGATGAGTTGAAAGATGTATCTTTGTATGATAATTCCTTCCTTTAAATTACAAAAATAATTACCATGGCCATCTTGATACGATAATAATATATTTAAATACAAGAATTGAATTGTGTGTCATATAGATGTCGTTATTTGTCAAAAATTAATTTTAAATGTGTTTGTTTAATTTCTTTTAATTTCATTATATAAATTTACTACTTATACCTTTCAGTAAATCGCTTCACAAAACGTATAAGGTAGCAAATTGCACACAATATTGATACCTGAATCTGGATTATTACTGAGAAAAAATCTAATGAGGGAGCACAGTCTTTTACTTTCGAGATCAGTAGCTTACAACAACAGCGCAAAACGCTCCACTGCTGGAGCTCGAGCCTCCCCCTAGAGCGAATAGACAGTATACTCCCCACGCTTATCCAAGGTGGATTGGCAGATTACACATACCAGTGATCTCGGTATGCAGTTTTCTTCACGATGTTGATGATGATGCTATAATATGCACATTAAGCGAGAAAAACTGCCTAAGCGGTGCGGTCTCCGACTTTTATACCACTGAGCTACCAGGTACCTAAATATTATCAGTAGCTTTAGACGAAAACGTTTAAAATCGAAAACGTTTGATAGTTAAATATGATTTCATTAACCTTCTACGAGACTTGGGGCGCATTTCAGATTAAAACAAACCTCAAATGATGATAATTGATAGTTAAATACATTATGTACACCAATGTTTTGGAATATTGATTATTGATAAAACTAAGAATTTCGTAAAACTGTAGTACAGGCACTAAAATTTGAAAATTCATCCAAATTAAATTAATTGATTTCTTATTAAAATTAAACAGTTATTACACAAAAATAAAGTAATGATGCAAATGTTACGAACTCTGTGCGTAGTAAAAGAATGTGACGGTTACGCAATCGTAGCCAACCGGAAAGCGTAGCGTAATAATATTTACAATACATAAAAGGTCGACAGGCGTAGGTATTGAAAAGTACAGAAACAGAACATTTTAGATTAACTAATGCAATCAGAGCACAATATTTACTGGGTAAGAACTTTGTACAATATACAATCATACGAGGTTGTTAATATTATATATACGTATAAAGGATTGTACCTGAGTCTGTTCGAAATGAAATGAAACTTCAATGTATGTACAATGAACACTACAATAAGTTATAATGATAAAATTTGCGTCTTTATCGCTAAAAGCGATCTCATCCAAGCAACCCTATGTTGAGTGGAATACATTGAGTGGAATTTATTCGTGGATATACTAAACAATGTTGATATTTGCACGTAAAGTAAAATTATTTATTTTAGAAGATTCTATTAAAATACTATCAGAAAGAAGGTAGATAAAGATTAGTCATGTCCTTACATTTCAATTGAATTATATTCTAAAAAGGACCATTACCTAAATTATGCAACTTCTTTACTAAATACTTCTTCACTCAGATAAATAATTTCTTACATATAATAGATTAAACTATAATAAACCAGCTAGCAACCAGGTTATACAGAAGACGGAGGAGTATAACCTGCCACTATGCTTGGCGTTCGTGGACTATGAGAAAGCCTTTGATTCGATCGAGACCTGGGCGGTGCTTCAGTCTCTCCAGAGGTGCCACATTGATTATCGATATATCAAAGCGTTGAAGTGTTTGTATGAAAACGCCACCATGTCAGTCCGTCTCCAGGATCAGAACTCGAAGCCTATCCGACTGCAGCGGGGAGTCAGACAAGGCGATGTCATATCGCCGATGCTGTTCACCGCTGCGTTGGAAGATGTCTTCAAGCTTCTGGACTGGAACGGACTGGGCATCAACATCAACGGCGAGTACATCACTCATCTTAGATTCGCAGATGATATCGTAATCATGGCTGAGACCATGGAAGACTTAAGCCATATGCTTGATGGCCTCAATACAGCTTCCCAAGGAGTAGGTCTCAAATACGTCTACTTGGGTCAAACGATCCAGTTAGGCAGGTCCAATTTCGTGAAAGAGGTCACTCGTCGAATCCAACTCGGATGGGCAGCGTTCGGGAAGCTCCGTAAAATCTTTTCGTCCTAAATACCGCAGTGTCTCAAGACGAAGGTTTTTAACCAATGTGTGTTGCAAGTGAAGGGCATCATTCGGTTTTATTATCGGAACCCCGAAGGTTAGGATCTCTGTTAAATCCAAATTTAGCTAAGTATATCTATTATCTTGTGGCTTCATGCTCAGGGGCCAAATAGCAACAACCAACAGTGAGTTGTGCTAGGTAAGCTACTGATATAACCGTGCCTAAACGAAGGCAAAAATACCTATGATATATACTCGTATCTATTCACACTTAAAATATACCAAATTTAATTAGTTCACGATATTGCTCATAAAATACATCATGACCTACTTGTTTGAATGGAACCGAATACATTAAAAAAAGAAAATCGTAGTAAATTCTCGAAAAGAGTTTCATAAAAAATTCACGTCGTATGTTCTACTCAATAAAACCTTATGTAAAAATGTAAATGGAGTCTTTGATCTGTTTTATACCAAGATATTTTGTGGAGCAGAAAAATTGGTTTGATCTTTATGGATAACGCATTAAATGTACAAACTAGAATAATCGTGATAAGGTTGCAAAGCTATTAAATTGTAATTTCGTAAGCAAGGTGATTTTTTTATAGCTCTGGTATAGCAATCAGGTTACGGCACAATTAATAGTAAGCAGTTACAGTTGGCTATGGATATTTGCGATGCCAATGGCACTGCTAGCACGCTGTCGTGGAATATTTAGTAACCATAGGTGGTTGCCACAAAGACGAGCTTAGAGCCTTACCATTAGTCAATGTTGTCCTGTCGCCTTTTGTGACAGGCCGCCCCCAGCCGTAGGGGTAGGTATTCTTATGGAATATATACAATATTGAACACAATTTTACGCAATAAAATCAATGTTGAAATCTCCCTGTTACTTTGTATTTATGTATAAATTTTACCAACATATTTAATATGATATTAATTAATTTTTTTTTCGAGATATTTAGGTAAACTACTATCTAAATGTAATATGTATGTAATAATATTCCTCTCGACCTTCTCCCTATGCGAAGAAATAATTCATCACAAATACGCCTCGATAGATCTAACAGACATATGATAATCCATTGAAATAATCTTAAACGAATATTAGCATTATTATTTGTTTTTATGTTACGCATAATAAATGCTACTTTTAACTAAAATATGACGGTAGGAGTATTGTAAAATAGTATACAGATAATGTAATCTTGCTTCTTCTTGCCCTTATCCCAAACTATAGGAGTCGGCACAACATGTTCTCTCTTACCACTCTCCTCTACTAGACGTCATCTCAAAATTAGCCCTTTTTTGCCTTATCATCTTTTACACAATCCATCTTTTCTTTGGTCTACCCTTTCTTTTGTATCCATCCACTCTTAATTATAGAATTTTCAGATGTTTTAGCTGTCCAATTTCAAAACACAGTAACAGACAAATTTTTCAAAATAGATTTATTAATATCTTTCGTTCAAATGTAGTTTTGTGAATGTGATCTATTTAAATTTTATTTTTTGTCACTTACTGTGTTTTGAAATTGAAGTAATTTTAATGTAATGTGAGTCATGATTATTTCTGAGGTTAATAGAGCGTTATAAGCGCCCACGACTTTGTATGAAACATGAAGCAGACGATTACATTTGATTATTACAAAGAGCGTTAACCCTTGGGAATAGGCAAGTCTTAAATAAGTTTTAGGGAGACAATGCGGATTGTGAGGATGACTGAGCTTAAGATAAATATTTGTATAAAATGTTTGTATAAATTTGTAATAAAAATTAATAGGATTACGCCAGATGTTTAATTTTATAATGGTTTATATATATACCTAGTCAGGTCATAAATTCTGTCACATGTTTAATGTAAAATAATTGTAACAAGTTTATTAATTATGTAACCATTCATATACCAAAATGAACTTAACAAAACATAGATTCTTATGACATTAAAGTTTATTCAAAATGACCTCCGTGATTTTGAATACAAGCCTTCAATCTGCGCGGCCAGTTGTCTATCGCAGCACGAACGAGGTCCATGTCAATATCGGCGGCTGCCTTAATCAAGGATGTCTTCAGTGACTCCAAATTGGGATGAGGCTTTGAACACGCCTTTTCCTCCAAGTGTTGCCATATCTTGTAATCTAACAGATACAAATCTGGACTGGAGGAGGGCCAGTCTTCGTGCCGGATGAAGTCGATTTCACGCGCCGCCAGCCAGTCTTGTGTGCTCTTCGCTCTATGAGCTGGCGCCGAATCTTGTTGGAATACCCAGTGCCTGTTATTGAACATGGTATGAGAAACAGGTTCCACAAGGTTCGTCAGGGCTGTATTTTGATACACAACAGCATTCGTTTTTACACCTTTCTCACAAAAATGTACCTCTGTTAAGCTCCAATAAGAAACTCCCGACCATACCATGAGCGAGGATAGAAAATGACCTCGTTGGACACGCGGAATACGGTTGCTCGCTTCTTCACTACTGTGTGCGTACACCTTATCATTTTGTTTGTTGTAGCTCTCTTCTACGGTAAACATTTTTTCATCCGAAAAAAGAATTTCCCGATATTTTTTTCCCGCGTACCGCTTCAACAATGCGCGGCATCTCTTCAGTCTCAGGTCCATTAGACGAGCATTCAAACGATGTCCTGTTTTTCTTCGATATGCCCGAAGCCCTAAGTCTTCATTTAACACCCTTTTCACCGTGGTTCTGCTTAACCCCATCTGAAAGGGCCAACAGTTTCTGCTTACGTTTGGGATTTCTTTGAATTCGTGCCTTCACAGCTTTTATCACTGCTGGAGTCCTAACAGACCGAGGGCGACCACTTCTTGACCTGTCATCTACACTAGAGTCTTCATTGTATCGTTTGATGGTACGATAAACGAATCTTTTGGTAATATTCAAATTTTTCAGTATGTTAAAAATTTGAATTGGCGCGTAACCGCAACGATGCAACGCAATAACTGCAACACGGTCTTCTTTAAGCGTCCACTCCATATTTGAAAATGAGTAAAATTCTAAAAGTTATACATTTTTATTTTCATGAACAATTCGAAATTCGAATTCAATAAACTTTTTTGTGGCCAGCATTCTAAAAGAAAAGTTTTTACTGTGTGACAATACTTATGACCTGACTAGGTATATATATATATATATATATATATATATATATATATATATATATATATATATATATATATATATATATATATATATATATATATATATATATATATATATATATTTTATATTACAAACATTATAATAAACTGTTCCCAGTATATTTATTGTTTAAATAATTACACAACTATAAAAAATATTAAAACGTTTCACGTTTTGATTAAAATTATTACTATAATTTATTTATAATTTCCCTTTTTCGATGGTATAGTGTATTTTTAATCTTAATTTAATAAAATTTAATAAACGTTTCGGACATTAAATATGCAGAATTAAGACTATTAATGTATTCAAAATTATATTCTCTTAACACATATCTAGGAAGTTTAAAATTGTTTTTTTTTCGTAGTAAGAAAGAAGACATTTTTATTTCTAAGTTGTTTATTTTTTTCTCTATCGATAAGAAACTCGGTTAAACTTAAAGTAAGGACGGAGTTTGAAGGTTTACAAACTAGTGTAATCACTTCGATGTTTCTTTGAAAAATCTATGCTAGAACCTCATTCGTTATTTAGGAGTATGTAGCAACAGGTAGGAGTATATAACGAAAGTTTTAAAGGGATCCCTTGGACCCAGTAATCAAAATTTATATGAAATGAATATTTAATTGCAAAAAAAATATATATATATATATATATATATATATATATATATAAATGTTCCATTATTAACCGTTTGACATACAACATGGGTTTCCTTTTTGCCACGCTTTTATTAACTTGTCATTGAAGACGAAGGTGAAGAGCCACTTTGCGAGCTCAAACTAGTTTTGGAACGCTGGCGGTGGTACTGTGGAGAATTGTATGACATGGGTGAGTGCATTCATCCTTCAGTGGACCATTCCACTGGAGGCTGGATGCACTCACTTGCACTCACATTCCATAATCTCGCTGAGCAGGAAACAGACTTACTGCTAGATGAAATTGAGCATGCAGTAAAAGCTCTGAAAAATGGCAAAGCATCAGGTAGGTATTGCATAACAGCAGAACTGATAAAAAACCTTGGCCCCATAAGCATAAAAATCGTTGCTGAAATTTGTAATTTCATCTGGAAGAAAAGACAATGGCCAGAAGAGTGGACCGAATCTACTTTCATACCGATCCATAAGAAAGGATCAACCAGAAAATGTGGTAACTACAGGAACATAGCCTTGATTCCCCATGTGAGCAAGGTCATATTACACATACTTAACAGGATACTTTCTCTATTACGAGATACCAGAAGAACAAGCAGGTTTTGTGAACGGCAAAGGGACGCGAGACCAGATTCTCAATATTCGTCAGATTATTGAGAAAAGCCGTGAATTCAATACTCCTGTAATAACGTGCTTCATAGATTACATTGAAGCATTCAATTGTGTAAGATGGGACAAGATCTGGGACGTGCTATGTGAAATGGGAGATCTGAAACATTTGGTTGGTTTAATATCTAGCTTCTATACGAATAACCCCTGCTATAGTAAATATAGTCAATATCAACACCAACTGTTCATCTGTGTTCAAGACAAAAAAAGTGTGTGGTAAGGCTGTATACTCTCACCCATGCTCTTTAACATATATGCAGAGTATATTATGCAAAAGGCATTGGAGAACTGGGAGAGTGGTTTTGTGGTTGGAGGAAATAGAATTTCGAATTTGCGGTATACTGATGTTACGTCGTCGTCTACCACGTTGACTCGTGGCGAAAACTTTTGAGGAAATGAAAACCTTGCTGAAAAGAGTAAAAGATGACAGTAAAGTATAGATTTTATATAAATATGATTAAAACAAAGCCCATGGGCGTCGACCGAACAAGATTACTCTATAGAGTCTAACTTAAATAACTAAGTAACTCTGCATTTCGGAATGAAACTCATAAAAAAATTACAACGACTGATATCGAGCACCCCACGCTTTTTATAACAGTGACATTAATTTTCTCGTCAGTAATTTTATTCTTATGTTAAGAATTATATTTTACTTTTTAGCTTAATTATAACCTTTTATAAGTTTAAAACAAATATTATGAAATTTGTGTTTCTTTGAAATTCACATAAGTTTTACGAAAAAATGTGTTCCATGTATCTACAATACTTTACGATATACATACCTGATACCACCACTGTGGCGCGGGCGACGAGGAGGACACGGTGAACCACACTGTCGCCGTGTGCCCTGCGTGGCGCGAGGAGCGCCGCGCCCTCGTCGCCCAAATCGGCGTGGACCTGTCGCTCCCGGCCCTGGTTCTGTCCATGGTCGGGAGCGATCCTGGATGGACGGCCGTCGCCTCCTTCTGCGAGGCAGTCATGTCCGCAAAGGAGGCGGCGGAGCGGGAGCGGGAGTCGACCACCACACTCCCCTCCCGCCAACGCAGGCCACGTCGGCGGCGCCGGAGGTCAAATAACGACCTCCGGCCGCCGTAAAAAGCGGCCGCGGGCGGCCCCTCGGGGGAGGATCCACCGCCCGCACCATTGCCGCGAGGGTGAGGGCTGCGTGCTGTTCCGCGACCCCCCTCAACTCCTAGAGTTGTTAGGAGAGCGCCGGGGGGACGAAATCCTGACCCCCTGGCGCCAACACTTTAGAAGGGGCCCGCCTCAAGACAAAGGGCGGGCCGGCGCCAGCCCGGGCCACGAGATCGGCTGGCCATATATCCGTGGGCCCGGGCGTAGGCGATAGGAGAACAGCGGGGTTTTTTAGTGGGTAGTCGGATGGCCAAACATCTTTCCCGGAGTCCCACATATCCCTCGGTCCCCCCGGGCCGGGGGAACCCGTCAAGAGAGGATTTTCCCCGACACCAAAAAAAAAAAAATACATATCTGATCCTCAGCCTTACAGTCTTCAATAGAAATATTGATCTTATCTAGACAGCTATATCCTGAAAGTTGCGATATTTGGAGGTTTATTCCAATTTACATGAAATTCATTAATATCTGAGAGGTTTCTTAGATGTTTATGTAAATAACAAGATACTGTATAATTAATTTCGCTTGTGAAATTTCAAATGTTTCGGATACAAATTGTAATTAGTGGAAATGTTTCTTCTATTCATCTTGTGTTTGTATTAGTCGGAGTGGCTGTTATCAGATATCGTAAGTACGGCAGTCAATATAGATAAATGAAATAGAAATCTATCTCAAAGCGTTTGTTATCGTAAACGCTCATTGGGAACGGGGACAGTATTGGCCGTGTGGGTGCAACCAGAATACGACTACTTCACTAATAAGTAGCTAGGGAATCCAATGGAGTAATTAGGATACCCAATGCTGTAAATAGCAAACCCTATTGCGTAACAAACCTAATAGAGTTTGATTAATGGGAAACTTTTTTATCCTTGAGGTGGAAATTTTTGATACTTTATCGCTTGGAGGTGGTACTTCTCTGCAGCCCATCTCTCTACCCACTAGTATTCTTCTATTGCCCGATACCTGGGCGGAGGTTATGGTTTCGCATGCCTCTACTATGTGTCTGGCATGCCTGAGTATGTGTAGCTTACCCCGGTTGCCTTCGGAGATTAGGTATCTAGGTAAACATGAAATGTCAAATATATAAAATACGATATATATAAAATACGTTTCACTTTTTCTTCTTTAGCGTTTTGTATTGAAAATGGTAGTAGCTCCTTGACATTGAATAAGCCACCTATGACTAAATTTTATCCATACTAATATTAAAAATGTAAAAGTAACTCTGTCTGTTACGTTTTCACACCTAAATCACTGAACCAACTTTGATGAAATTTGGTATACAGATAGGTTACAGATTGGAAAAGCGCACAAGCTACTTTTTGTCGCGAAAATGTTTTTAGGTAGAACAACGTTTGCCGGGCCAGCTATTGCTATAAATTAGCAAATGATTTAATTTGAATGTGGTATCTGGGGTACCCAATGGCATAACTATAATACCTAATTGGATAATTCCAATAGTTTACTTCCCTAGGAAGTTTACCTTTGTTTAGAGGCTTCGCCATGATATGACGATGTAAGAATTTGTATGATGAATTGATTATTCTTCTTCCAGTATACGAAATGAAATGCGTCGTTTTTGTATTCGGAGTTAAAAGGGCCAAAGAACTATGTAGAATGCAAATTTGGCCACATCTTATGTTGCTCAGGAAAGAAAAAAATCTCTGAAAGGAAGCGTCACAAGCACATTTATTATTGTGGCAATATTCAGCAGAATTCTCCAGTGGAAGCTCTAGATGCAATTAAGGATGTAACGATCGTAATCAAAACAAAAAATAGTTAATTAAAACCGCTTTCTACCAGGTTTTCAAAAATCAACTATAAAAAGAAAAATATCCTGAAACTGAATTGTTTAAATCTATAATATGCTACTGTACGTATTGTACTGGGAAATGACGTGAAATTAATATGCTGTCAGTTCAGTAAGTGGGTTAAATATAGCTTCAATAAATGTTATTGACAGACCATTGCATTCATATCCGGTAATTGTTGTGCTTTATATTTTAACTAGTTGTTTTTATCTGTACACGAATTGTTTTGTTTTTTGAAAATATCGTTAAAGGATATTTTTAATAATAGACATTTTAAAAGACAAATACGTGGTGACTAGGTGATATTCTGAGACCTAGAGAATACGGGTTCGAACCCCATGATGAACTGTTTAGTGTTTTTCTTTCGCTTAATATTATAATGTAATTTTCACGTACTGAAAACTGACAACATGTATAATGAGATATACTGTCAGATCGCTCTAAGGAAAGGCGAGAGCCCAGTAGTTACAGACGTTGTAGGCTGTTCCTATTTAAGTGATAGGACAGCTTTGATTCGAGTACGAGATGAAAGTTGAGCTGTTAAGCTACAAAGCAAAAATCAATCAGCTTTTTAGATATATAAGTAACTTAAAAGAAAACACATACTTTAGAAAAGAATAGTTATGATAAAAATAGTTTGTTAGCAGTTCAAGAGGTCGGTTAGTAAATTTTGAACAGCGAATTATTGATTATATTATATTTTAAGCTTTTTGTTATTTTACAGAATTTTAAGTTTATTGATGATACGATATCAGTAAAAAGACCAAAAGCATATTTTAGGATAACAAAATATTACTCTCAATATAAACTTGAATGTATTGGCAAGGTATATGAATCTTTAAGCACTGTAAGAATAATAAATAAAAGTACTGTGATAATTCACACAGAGTTATCTACTTGCAGTAAGTAGCAGAGCACTTGTGTTACGGGTACTAGACAACTGATATACATAAATTTTCCTTTTGAAAATAAATACATATTATACACAAACACCCAGAGTTAAATGGAAATCTAATACGGGACCAAGCGCATGGAGTTGCGAAAGCTATTACGCCAGAGGTCGTTTACTCTTTGTTAACTCAGATAATATATGTACCTAATTTAATGTTTATTTTTGGTAGGTAGGTAGTATACTAAAATTCAAATTTATAAACTAACAATGAAATCACTTACAGTTATTGCACGTCAGTCATGGAATAATATGTCAAAATCATCATATTAAATGCCACTTTTAGACAATTTAATTAATATATCCATTGTATTGTAAGATATGTTAAGCAAATAAGCAGTTATCTTATTCTATTATTTCAAAAGCTAACAGCTTGGCCTTGTCCCAATCATTTGTCAATCACAATATGTCTATTTCTCCCATTTTATCACTATCATACATCATATTTTCTAAGTCGATATATCTCTTATCCATCCAAAGGTTGCCTGGTAGAAATTTTAGGCCACCTATTGTTTTCTTTTGTACTATTGTGTGTGTTTTTTTTTTCATTTATTAATAATATTTTATTAGCATTTTTTAGTAATAAAGTTTATTCATTCATTCATATATTTTCCATCGCTTTTTAGGTCTATCAATAAGATTACTATAAGGTCTTAATGTCCCAAAATTTAACCACAGCTATTATTCCATTTAATTTGATATGTGTTATAAGTAGATTTTCGCAGGGCAACGACGAAACAAGGCGCGCCCCGGGTTTCCCCAGTACTTCTGGCTCTGCAATGAAATATTAGTATGTCCTCGGATTGAAACGTCTGTAAGAAATATAAGAAATTAATTTACCGCCACATGAAAATGTTCATAGTTTAAAAAAATTAAAAACTTTAATACAATGATATTTTATTACTATGGGACCACTGACAAACAAACAAACAGCACATTTACTTGTAAAGTGCATAAGTTAAAATCGGTGAGTGAATTCCTGAATTCATTATCTAAAGTTCGTTTATTTTCCTCGCCATATCACGTCCTTATTTACATATCCGACCGTTTCAGATAATGATCTTTGTTTATGACATATGCACGTCACTGACTACTGCATATCAACAATATTCTCACATTTCATTACTTTTATAGTAAAACTATTAACTTTGTAACTATATGTATTGGGTATTAATTATTATAACTCCAATCATTTGCTCTAAATATGATAATATGTAAATTCAGTTTGAGAAAATACAATTTATACATTAAAAATACAATGATTAACTCATAATTTGGGGTCAGTCGGTGTATAAAAATAAGTACATATTATACATAAACACCCAGATGCGAGACGGGAATCCATGATCTCCGCGATCTCCGCAAGCGGAAGTGCGTTAGCCTTTACGCCACGTTCTGAAATATGTCACCATAAACGGTTTTAACTGTCTTTACAAAAAAATTAAATCATATTAGTACCCATATTACAAGCGTTCTGCTGTTTACGCCACGTTCTGAAATATGTCACCATAAACGGTTTTAACTGTCTTTACAAAAAAATTAAATCATATTAGTACCCATATTACAAGCGTTCTGCTGTTTATTTTAAGATGAGATCATGCTGTGTGAATTGTCTTATTTCATACAAATTTCATACAAGTTATATACGAATATCGATCTGCAAACATAAAATGAAGCCTTTATGGACTAGTTCCGTAAAGCAACTCACCTTACAAGCCATTTCCTCTATTTCCACGACATTGTGAAACATTTCCTTGAGCTATTGTAATCAGATAGATGCACGCGACCGACTTTTATGAATACGAGGCCTTGCGGAAACTGGAATCGTTTCACGCAATCCATTCTTTATAGAAAAGCTGTCTTTGTTCGAAATTTCACAGTTCAATGTATTGGTATATTAATTATGTGTCGGTTGAGTGTTACTTTGAAGGAATTTTTTCAGTTTGCTTTGCTCGCATTATAGTGAAATACAATGTTTTTTTATTGTGTGTATTTACTGTATGAGCAACAGCCTGGCAGCCCACTTAATAGAAAGCAGTTACCGCGCCTATGGTGTTTACGACCGCTAACACGCTGCCGTTAACGTAGGGAACTGGAACCTGGGTGACTTATGCCAGAATACAGCACGAGGTTATTATAGCCGTATATTTAATTATAAAACGTCAATAACACAAGGTCATAAATTAATAAAAAAATATTATACGAAATTTAATTAAAAGAATTAAACAGGTCTCAGAAAATTTGAAAACTAACATATAAATTCTTCTTCTCCTAATGATTTATGTCGGTCGCAGCCGAGGATTCCACTTTATAGCCTGAAATACCCTAGCGAGTGTTGGGGACATATGCCTGAACACACAACTCTACAAAATAATAATCTATATGACAAGTAAGGATCACTAAAAACTTTGAAGCCCAAATTTACGAGGTTTGGCTGATAAGCTCGCGGCCTAAGGTGTGATTCAAGGATAGTATCCTTGAATCACACACAATCACAAGAAATCTCGATCCGAAGATGATCCCCTCGCGGGCCGCCCTGTAATGACCGAAGAAAATGTTCAAAAAGTAGAAAAGTTAGTACCGGCCGACAGAAGAATGAAATTGTGGCAGATAGCTGAAGAACTTTAGATTAGAAAAGAACGAGTGGGAGAAATTATACATTAAAATTTACACATCAAAATTAGTGAGCGCTGTGTACCGAGAATGCTCACGACTCGAGAACTGCAAGGATTTTTTGGCGCTAGCTGACAATAAAATTGATAAAATTTGTGATCGAATCATCACTGTAGATAAAATGTGATTTGCCAGGATGATCTGGAGTCCAAACAAGAGTCAATGCAACGGATAAATAAAAGGAGAAAGGCTGCCGAAAAAATTCAAGTCGGCGTCTAAACTAATTGCGACTATCTTCACACCGTACGTGTTGCGAAGCAGGCCTTGAAAGGCGCAGTTTTCAAAAATTGACCATCCACCGTGCAGTCCAGATCTGGCACCTAACCACTTTTCCTGTTTTCCAAATTGAAAAAAGACTTACAGGCTGGAGATTTTCGGATAAGAACGAAATGAAAGCTGCCGTAGATCGTAATTTTGAAGACAAAGAATATTTTTGAGTGGTTTAAAGGGATTGTATGCCAGTTGTGAGAAGTGTATTTCACTTGAGGGAGACTATATTGAAAAATAAAAAATATTCATCTCAATTTTTCTTTCATTAAGTACCTTAGGCTGCGAACTTATCACCCGCCCCTCGTACGTCATATATAAGCTTTGGTTACAGATCAGATTCTTAGACACAGCATTTTCTTTGCAGCTTGGTTAGACAATAGTCACTCTTAGTTAGATACATTACATTTATGTACACCTAGCTTTATTTTTAACCGACTTCAAAAAAAGAGTTCGTCTGTATTTTCTTATGCCTCTTTGATAAGAAAAGAAAATGTAATATATAAATACACATATAAGTATGCAATAAGAACCTTCCTGCGCTTATTTCACATTATATGTGGTTGTCAGAATATTATGCTCCTTTCTTCTGTTAGCCGTCATCTCAACATTCACACCTTATTTGGCTATATCATATTATACGCAATCCATACGTTTTATCTTTGCTCTTCCCCGACTTTTCTATTCATCCACTCTGAACATCAAATTCCATTTTTTAATACAGAAATGAACAAACGATCTTAAAATGTAATACAACATAAAAAAATAAAAGAATATAAAACATATTATCAAGTGTCACGCCCCTCGTAAAGGATGTCGTGACAAAGTAGAATAGGCCTTATTCAAGCGATATGTCTGTACAATCTTAGATATTAGAACTATGATCTACGCATTACCTGTAGACACGCTAAGTTCAAATCAATAGTTAATTTTTATCACATTAGTCTTAGTTATTCGTAATAAACCTTCACTAGATTAATTGTTCGTAAAAAATTGTCAGTCGGTATATCATCTCTTAAAATATAACATACGTAATTTCTCTCCGATTATTTACTTAGATAAAGAATGGTGAAAATATTGAATAGATAAATACATACATAGATGAGACAACAACAAAATTTGCCCTCTTCCAAGAACGAACGAAGTTTATTCATAAGGGAAAAATAACTTTCGTTGGATGAAGTTTATAGAATTAAAAAAAACTTTAAAGAAAATTTGGAGACATTTCTTTATTCTATAAGCATTTGATACTTTTAAATCGTATTTGAATTTTTTTTGGTATTATTATGAAAATTTTGTTTACATAATTAGTTCTATGGAACTATTAGCAACCCACTCCACGGGAAGTACTTAGCTACCTATACGGTACAAAGGTGGTTTTGAAAGTACAAATTACGACAGCGGCGTGGCCTGGCTACCTCTGGATATGTTACCTATACTGGTTACATTGCTAGACAAACGTCACGAAACCCTGACCTTCCTAATCTGACGCAGTTTCTCTCGGAGCATGGCTATTTCGGTTAGTACCTGAATCCTATAAGTCAGAAGACCACGGTATTGTGACATGCGATGAGAATACAATCAGCGTGTGGCTCTCATGACGCCCTTGTTGCCCATACCGGATGAGGTTCCGTCCCGACCTTGGTACAGCTAATGGTCGGGAGCGATGTCCGATGGACGATCGTTAGTTCCCTTTGCGAGGCGATAATGTCTGCGACGGCAGCGGTGGAGCCGTAAATTATCTCGTAGCTTTCTTCCAGCTCACGCTAGATACGACCCTGGGCACCGCCCACACCTATACCGTGAATAGAAGACAATACCGTGAATAGACGTCCTGTTCTCTGTCTTTCACCTTCAATCGCCAAATTGCATAGGGACAAACGACATATTGCAGATTATACAATTTTGTATATTGGATCTAGGAACCCACAGACACCTAACCATTTTTTTTGGTCTCGGGGAAAAACCTCTCTTGACGGGTTCCCCCGGCCCGGGGGGACTGAGGGATATGTGGGACTCCGGGAAAGATGTTCGACCATCCGACTACCCACTAAAAAACCCCGCTGTTCTCCTATCGCCTACGCCCGGGCCCACGGATATATGGCCTGCCGATCTCGTGGCCCGGGCCGGCGCCGGCCCGCCCTTTGTCTCAAGGCGGGTCTCTTCTAAAGTGTTGGCGCCAGGGGGTCAGGGTTTCGTCCTCCCGGCGCTCTCCTGTAACAACTCTAGTAGTTGAGGGGGGGCCGCGGAACAGCACGCGGCCCTCTCCCTCGCGGCAATAGTGCGGGCGGCGGATCCTCCCCCGAGGGGCTGCCCGCGGCCGCTTTTTACGGCGGCCGGAGGTCACAGACACCTAACCATAGATAACTTATATAACCACCGAATCAGTCATATCTTCAAACAACTCGTGATAAATTTTCGCAAAAAGAAATTTCAACATCACTTTAAACACGCACAAAATTGTGTAACAAATTGGGTTCGGTTAAGGATCCCGCGTATATCTTTGTGGCAAACTCAACCTCATTTGCAAGCTGGTTCACCCTCTTGAAATGGGACGAGGCTAAATTTTTTTAGGCTTTCTTTTCTTAGTACTAGAGAAGGAAAGGAGCCTGGGGATAATTTTTAGTGAGTATGCAACATGCTTCGCCATATACGGAGGGCATGTGCAACACATGCTAAGTCCCACAGAATCCTGTCCCTTTCCTTTTTAGTTTGGGTGGTCAAACAGCTGATTCTGCAAAATCAATCTGATTTAATGAATGTTTTTAAATACATGATAGAAAATTCTGTCACCGATAGTATATACAGGCAACAATGAACGACTCGTAGTGGATTCACTTTTAGACAGCATAGTAGCTCGATGCTCGGTACAACCTGAATAAATCGCTTTTGATGAAAAAACTCACCGCGTTATTGACTGTTTGCTCAATAATAACATTAGTTGCTAGACAACAATGGAGTTATTTGCGTTGAGGGTAACTACGAGTTGAATAACCGTAACTTTTCGTTTATTTTTTCTTCTAAAGATTTTTTTATTTTTTTCGCTAAAATCAATTTTACTAAAATATTTAACCAGTGCCGTAACATTGCGCCGGAAAATAAAACATTACGTTAAAATCTCTCTCGTAGCTAGTGGAATTGCTACCAGGAGACTTTCTTATAAAAAGTCTCCTCACCCGCATTATTATTGT
Source organism: Malacosoma neustria (assembly GCA_963693495.1). Classification (NCBI taxonomy): domain Eukaryota; kingdom Metazoa; phylum Arthropoda; class Insecta; order Lepidoptera; family Lasiocampidae; genus Malacosoma; species Malacosoma neustria. The sequence goes on along the minus strand of OY856377.1, from coordinate 13,434,989 downwards.
TAAAAATATCGTATGTTTTGTACCTTCTTTTTGTTCTTATTCCAGACTACGTGAGGTCGACACAACATGTTCTCTCCTTCCACTCGTATCTATTAGTTGCCATCTCAACATTCACAACTTTTTTGTCACATAATCTTTCACACTACCCATCCATCTTTTCTTTGGTCACATCTCGTTTTGTATCCATCCACTATTATATGTATACATCTGTAAGGAATATATGAAATATTTCTACCATATTTTACATTAATACATGCGATGCGCCGAAGCGATAAAAATACTTGTTAAGTCATGAATAAATAATGTCGGAATACATTACGACAGATATTACTTATTTATCGGGGCATATGAATTAATTTTTCTAAATAATGTTCAACGAATTTTTCGATCTTTTATTATTTAGTATTTAGTTATATTATATAATAGCATTACTAGAATATATGTATTTACGCCATATGAATATTCTTAGTACAAACAAAGAAATAATTATAAAAATATTTAGAATAAATTCAGTCCGAGCCCATCAGCCCAACACAATTGACATTTTTTTTACATAACCAAAAAATATGCCAGTAAAACGCAGCCATCGATTAACATGTTAAATTATGTATGAAATGAGGGATTTAGGCTTTAGCATAATGATTACACAGCATAGTAAACTCTATGACTCATGTTAAATTTCTCTCTGATATTCTCCGTGCAGCGGTAGAATAAGAATACAGATCCCTATGGCCGGAGTCGGCCCGTCGTAAAAGGCGACAAATAACCCCAGCTAGGTGGTAGGGCCCCAAGTCCGTATGGATAGCAACCACCCCTGGGCTATAGCCCAATATTATGGCAGCATATTACAATAGACAATTTTCCCCACATATTAGAATCATAACAACCATCTTGTGAAAAGTGCGTCGTAAAAAGCGACAAATACCGTTAAATCAGCGCTGTGTACTTTCCTCACAATTTTCCGCTTTGGATAAGCGTGGCCGGTATACATTTCAAAGCTTATCGGGATACCCCAGCAGTAGTGATAATATATGAGGTGACATTATAAGGTAGACAGAAACAAATTTTGTATCAACAAAGTATAACCCCTACCATTTGTTACAGGTAACATAAAAAGGCGTCTGGGACGAGCGCGTGGATTCGTGCTTCGGATGTTCGATGCACTTTGCAACTGCACGCAAACCGCTGCAGCCGCTGCGCGCACCACAGCGCGCAACAATCCGTTTACCAAGCGTTAATTGATTTGTTTTAAATCCCAAAAACAGTTGATTAACATATTAAGGACAAAGCGTCGGTGGCTTAGATTTTAATTTACTGTTATTTCCAAATTAATCAAAATTGACTAAATGACCGTTTTATGGAAAGATCTTACTTAATCAATAATTTAGAAAGAGTTGTAACCTTGTAAGATACTAAAACAAAGTGCAAAGAGGGCACGGCTAGCTCAGTAAAGACACAAGTGAAGTCGAATGATCGTGCCAGTGGTATGACAATTTCAAAGAATGAAAAGTATTTATAATTCGTTCTAGTAAGTATAATAATTCGTTCAGGTCTTCATGTAAGGTCCTGCAATTATATGTTTATGAACAAGCGTTCCGATACAGGATTTCTGGTTGTGTCTTTAAAAAAATATTAAGTTCATTTGTTAATTTTTTTAATTTAATTTGTTATCACGACTCGAAATGCGAGAAATTTCTCAATACTTAATTATTTATTTCTAATAATATGGATCTTAGCTACCGACGATTTCTATATAATTATCTGGGTGGTCATCTTCTACGCAGGAAGCCAGTGCTCAAGGAGCTGGTTTAAGTCCTTGATATTCGTATGCAACACTTAAATGTCTCAATGTATTCTTCTAAATTCAAATTCTAAATCCTTTGATATAATGGACTTAGTTTTAATAATCTTTTTATTTTAGGCATTTGTTATTTTAATATAAATTATATTCTTCGTCCTAATTCTGTAATTTGATTCGCAAATAGATTGATAGTGATTTAATTAATTATGTTACACTGGTGAAGAATGAAACTTCGATAATTTTGAGTACGGATATATCGAGTCAGAGGAATATAACAAAGATTTGTATCATTTTGCTGCGTAATTAGACAATATTGGAAATTAAATATAAAATTATACAATAAATTCCTATATAAGTAAATATATGTAAGTAAAATTTCTTTTATATGTAAGTAAAATTTCTTTTCAAATCTTAGTCTTCCTTTTTCATGTCCCAAAAATGTCCTCTCATTCTACTTAAAGCTATCAGAAATATTGTTTTTTCCATAAAGTTTATAAAGAATATCATGTTATTGACAAAAATATTAAAGATGTAAATATTCTGATAACTTTAAATGGAATTTTCTTTCACTCGTAGAAACTTTAAAACGGTGTAACATGGTGTAATGTGATCGGTGTGAATACGCTTATAGTATAAGTGATGTATTTAGCAATATGTTATTAGAATATGATCAAATCGGTGTTGATATTTTCCATGTCTTTATATAACATTTTTTAAAATTTAATTTAATAGGCTCTAAATATGTTATTATAATTTTTTGACCATTTCATAACATCAAAATATATTTGACAAGAAATTTAATTAATAATTTTTATATTATATTTATTAAGAAAAATAACCACAATAATGACAGGCGACCATTCAGTTATCACATTCAGTTTATAAAACTACATTTAGGTCATTGTAGTTTCTTTGGTAAAACTAAAATAAATTAAGTTCTATCTATGCAAACTAAGCTAAAACTAAACTTGGGTCCCACACTACTTAAGAGCTAAGCGTCTCAAATTTTATGTGTTATAAAAATTATAATGAAACGCTATGACTATAATATATACTATAAATCAGGGATTGACTGTAATGGACATTTTGTAAATTGATTTTTAACTAACTATAAAAACATTGTTCCTAATCACATTTTATATATATTCTTCTATCATTCGTGGATCCATAGTAGGGGTTGCAATCGATTGTACTGTTTAAATTACTTAAATTAAAAGCACAAATTATCCGAGTAAATCGCTCAAAAATAATATAATAGTAATATATAAATTATTTTCATATTGTAATTTGTTTTAATGAACAAAACATTATGTATGTAGTTATGAGCCACTTTTTACCATATTTCTCGTTCAGCGCCATCTAGAGTATTAGTTTTACCTAAACAGGCTACAAGGTTGTTAGGGCAAGACTGTGGGCTTAGACAATCACATTTTGTGATAGCGTTAAATCCTAATGAAATCTTCTAAATCCCTAGAGTGGATAACTCATAAAGATTTAGGATTTATATTTAGGAGGTTTATTAAGGTGCCAATGCTATCAGATAACAGCAGTAGGCATAGTAATTTTATTTATAGAATCACGAAGAAAATGCTATATTTATTCACATAGTCCATATTACTAATCTGCTTTAGAGAGTCTTCTCGGAGAAAATAATTAATTATTTATGTATTAATAACATTGTTGAATGACCACAGACATACACGGGTTTTGACTTCGACAATTGATTTCCAATTCCAAACATCACGTCATCTAATACAATCACGTCTATTTTATGGATAACGCGTATTAAAAAAACCTTTTTGTTTATTGGTTAGACCTGGTCTTGGCAAGATAAACTACTTTTCGTCTTTCGCAGTTAGGTGTATGTGCGTGACAACCATTTTGGAAGCTGTTTTAAATTCGGAACAAGTGGCCACTAACACATTTTTCTCGTTTAAAATCATTGTCCAAAAAACTGCTTACACTGTTACGAAAAATTATAAATTTAAATTCGCTTTAAATATGAGAGAACTTCGATATAATTGTACAATATACTGAACTAATATGAGGATCTAGATAAAATATTTCTTAGTACATTTTATGTTGGATGTTAAGTAATCGACAAATCAGATTTATAGTTGTCTTTATTATATTTAAAAAAGCAAAAACTTAAGCTTATACGCGTATGTATGAATTTTGTCACTTTGTTATGCTATTTTTATTTACGAGATAGACAAAATGTCCCTTATATACTTATTCAAACGCCAAAAAATGGACGACGAAAACCATTACGGCGACAAAATCATTCATATTCTACGATTAAGCAGCATTCACACGGCGTAAACGAAACATTTCGATCGAATTATATTCGATTGGATTGATAAGGACAACAATCAATGTATAGTCACGGCGCTGTTAACATGTTTTTTGGCGTGTATAAACTACAACGTGTGAACGCATCCTAATTCGTATGTAAAGGATAAGAGAGAAACTTTTTATATAAGCAAATATTGTAGAAAAAATTATGTGTAAAAGGTTCTGTAGATGTAATAGTTTCTAACTTTCTATGTATATTTAAATATTAATGTTCAATGTGATATCCTGCCTGTAACCTAACTTCTGGTGTACTGAAATCTTCTTCTATAATAAAGTGGTTTTGTATTATTTACTTTTATTTATAACCCTAATATAAACACTGTTTATTTTTATTGCTGATAGTAGACAGTTTGACGGCCAACTTAGTAAGCAGTTATCGTCACTTATATACGCCCTTTGAGCCCAGAGGTATCGATTTATATTTATTATTATTTGTGATGCCAGTGCATGCCGTGCATGTAGGGGAACTGAAAACTGAATCACTTATGGCGAAACACAACACAAGGTTATTATAGTGGCATACTTGGAGACCAGGGCGTCCAGACAGACTTGGAGCCCTACTACCTCACAAGTTGTTTCGTCTCATTACATATTTCGGACTTCTTTAGAGAGTTGGGACAGTCCAAGAGGGATTTGGAATATACATTTTTTTTATTGCTGTAGGACAGCACACAGGCTGATGGCCCACTTGGAATTTAGCAGTTACCGTCGCCTATGGGTGTTTGCAACGCCAGTGGCATTGCGAACCCGCTGCTGTCCCATAAGGGTACCGGAACATGGGTCACTAATGCTGGAACACAACACAAAGTTATTGTGGTGACATACTTATGACCAAAGGTGGTCGTCATCCAGAAGGGCTTGGGGCCTTACCACGTAGATAGGGTAGGTTGTTTTGTTGCCTTTTACGACAGCCCACCCCAGCCGCAGAGATCAGCATTCTTTCTTCGCCCCTGCACGGATAGACATCTCGTTGCAGATTTTTTACGATATTTCGCTTCGCTATTAGTGGTACTTTTTCCTATCGTTTTCTCTATCTACCCAATTTTTTTAAATAGCGGCGCCTGTCATTTATCTTGAAACTATTTAACACGCCACTCAACGCTTGGCTTGCGACCGCTACGCATACCCGCCGCCAACTTTTTTATCCATCTCTTAAGTGCAGTGTGCGCTGATTATCAAATTCACTTTATATGTGGGGTTCTCCTCCAGTGTTTTTGTAATTTTTTTCCGTAGGCAGCAGACAGGCTGACGGTCCGCTTAGAATTTAGCAGTTACCATCGCCTATGCAACACCAGTTGCAAACACCCATAGACGCTGCTGTCCCATAAGGAAGTTGGATCATTTATGCCGAAACACAACACAAGGTTATTATGGCAACATACTTAAGACCGAAGGTGATCGCCATCCAGACGGGCTTGGGGCCCTATCTAGCTAGGGTTGTTTTGCCGCCTTTTACGACACGCCGACCCTGGCCGTAGAGGTCAGTCTTCTCTCTCCGCCTCTGCACGGAAAGTTTCATCTTCTAAAAACTAAGACTAGAGATAAAACCAGCCATGAAAGGTAGCAGATCGGAGAAACTCAGATTACTCGTCGTCTTTTGGGACTTACTGCGGATTTTCGAGGTCTTCTTCTCTTCCACGTTTATTTAACCCGCACTACCTTTATTATCCACTTATTTCATTTATAGTTAATTTGTTTTTGTCTGTGGTTCGTTTTCAGACTTTTTTTTGTTGTAATGTCTTCAACATCCTTCGTAATTATCAGAGGTACTGCATAGCGATGTTCGAGCTGAACTGAGTAGGCGTAATATTTAGATTTATCTAAACGGATACGACAAATATGACGGCATTACCTAAAAACTCAAAATTGTTAACAAACATTATTTTTGTACTCTTAAAATTTATCAAATTATATGCGTGTGCATTATATGTGTGTATTATAATTACTATTTCAACTTACGAGTAATTAATACTGCTTTTAAATACTCGTATACATTGATATGTATTTCTGTATATGAAATAAATGATAATTTAATTTATTAAACGAAACTAAAATTAGGACAAAATATGAACGTTCGATTCTCGAATAAAGCGTGTGAGGGCCACTTTCACGGGTCGGACGGCAAAGCTAGGCTGGGACGGACAATGTAACGCGCGGGTTGTGTGGACATACGAACTCCATGAAAATCCAATTGGCTATAAGTACTTGTATTATTTACCTCTTGACTGGTGTCCGGTTGTAATACATATTCAGAAGGTATAACATATTCATAGTAAGACACCCTACAACCTTGATGTACGTAAATATTAAATTTCAGAGTTAATTTATTTTGATCGAGCGTATTAAGTAGGAAAGTAGGTCAGCCCTGGGGGTAAGGTTTGGCATATTGAAAGGCGCAAGGTGATTCATTCATAAGGGTCGTTTTTATATGATTTGACTTTTATGATAAACCACAGGTTTAATAAATATAAATTGGGTTGTGTGATTACTGGCTCCGGTACGAACGAAAGATAAGGATTTGACATGTTTCTTAAAATTACCTTATTTATATTATGAGGCCTTAAGGGGTATTTACGTCTTGATAGATTAAAACCTATTTTGTACTTGTAAATAATATCACTCATCCGATTCGTATTTAGTCTGAAGTATATTATAGAAATTAATGTGGGTCCCGGGACACGAAGGAATTCATGGAAATGAAATGGCAGATGAACTGCCAAGAGAATCACATTTACGGATTTTGCAGACCGCAGTCAACAACAACACTCATCATCATCATCATCCTAGCGTTAGTCCCGGTTGCCACCCAAACTTTCATTTCGGTGCCCGGGGTCCGCTTTCCGACTTTTTCTACTCCACTTCGCGCGATCTTCAGCATCCCTGGTAGTGAGCCCATTGGCACGCATATCACCCTTTACGACGTCAAGCCAGCACTTTTTGGGTCTACCCCTCCTGCCGGGGCCCGGCGGAGGCGGCATGGCCAGACATTTGTTTCCCACGTAAGCATCCGGTTGCCGTAAAACATGGCCATACCAACGGAGCCGACACTCCTGCAATTTATCTGCAATGTCACGGACACGAAGACTACCGCGAATGCGGGAGTTCCTGACGCGGTCCTTCCGCGTCACTCCACACATCCACCGCAGCATATTCATCTCCGTGACACGCAGTTCTTGCTTGTGTCGCTCTAACACTGGCCACGCTTCACAGCCGTATAAAAGGACAGGCCTAATGATGGTCTTATAGACCTGTCCCTTCAACTTTACCGGCATCTTGGGGTCACAAATGACACCAGTTACCTCACGCCATTTGGCCCACGCGGCAGCAATGCGTGCCTTGACGTCGCAATCGATGTCACCAGACGCATGAAACACAGATCCCAGGTATTTCACATGGTCCGTGCGCTCGACCGTGTTGCCGTCTATACGTACGGGTGTGGGATCTGTGGAGTTACAGGCCAAGTACTCGGTCTTCGCCACATTGAGCTTCAGACCACCGTTCTCAAGCGACTCCTTCCACACCTTCACACGTCGCACCAGCCTACCCCTGTCCGAATCTGCTAGCGCGATATCATCAGCATACATGAGCAGCCACGGGGGCTGCTCATGTGAGTTTCTGATGCTGTTTGACAATACGTCTAATACCACGCTAAACAGAAACGGACTAAGGACGGATCCTTGGTGCACACCGACGGTGATGGGGAAAGGTTTTGTGTCGCCAACAGCGGTCCGAACTACGGAATCGGAATCACGGTACATGTCTCGGATGATCGCAATATAGGCCTCTGGAATCCCTTTGGACCGCAATGCCCACCAGATTATCGCGCGAGGAATACAGTCGAAGGCCTTCTGCAAGTCAAGAAACAGACAATGCAGAGGCGTATTCTTCGCCCTGTATTTCTCCGCGACAGTCCTTAGGGCAAAAATAGGGTCCATTGTCCCGTGACCAGGGCGAAACCCATACTGACATTCCGAGACAGTGCACTCCTGTCGAATCCGAGAGTCGATAACCCTCTCGAAGAGCTTCATGGTGTGGGACATGACCTTTATACCACGGTAGTTACCGCACTCCTGCACCGATCCCTTGCCTTTGAAGACTGGAGTAATGATACTCAGCCTCCATTGGTTCGGGAGCGTACCGGTGAGGAGTGTCCGGTTAAAAAGGTCTGTTAAAGTGCCCACACCACGAGAGCCCATCGCCTTCCAGGCTTCGATGGGGACTCCATCGGATCCAACAGCTTTCCGATTCTTCATGCGGCGAAGACAATTCTGGACTTCTGCAGGCGTTATCAGTGGCACTAGTCCTTGGTTCGGAGGAAGATCTGGCGGCTGCACCTCTTTATGCTGCTTGTTCAGCAGCTCGTGGAAATATGAGCGCCATCTCTCCTTCACCGCGAGGTCCTCGCATAACAGGTTGCCCCCGGGGTCTTTTACACAGCGGCACTTGGAAATATCCTGTGCCGCTTTGACCCTGGAGCGCGCCAACTTATATATGAGCTTCTGCCCCTCAGACGAGTCCAACTTATCGTAAAGTGGTTGTAAGTGGTCTCGTCTGGCTCTGGCTACAGCTTTCTTGGTGGCGCGTTTGGCATCTCTGTATGCGTCGCGATCTTCAGGAGATCTGGACGCTTGCCACTTCTTAAAGAGGGCTTTTTTTCGCCCTGGTCTCCCTCTGGACTGAGTCGTTCCACCACCAAGTCTCCTTGTCACACTTGCGTCCGCCCTTGGACACGCCAAGTACCTCTCTCGCCGACCCAAGGATAGCCGCCTGAATCCTGTCCCAGTAAGCTTGAGCCGGTTCGCCCTCACCTCCGGCGCACTTGTCGCCGATGGCAGAGGCGAACTCCTGGGACTTGATTTCATCAAGCAGCCACCACCTGATTCGGCGTTGAAGGCGGTCGACACATTTGCCTTTGGGCTTCACGCAGAGGTCCATGACAAGAAGACGGTGTTGTGCAGTGAGACTCTCACCGGGTATGACCTTGCAGTTGGCTACTTTGCTGATGTGGTGTCTCCTAGTGAGTAGGAAGTCGATTTGGGTTGCATTCCTCCCGCTCTTGTAGGTGACGAGATGCTCGGGTCTCTTTTTGAAATACGTGTTCACGATAGCAAGGTCGGCAGCCGCACACATATTGAGGATGTCCTCCCCTTCCGCGTTGCGGCTACCGTACCCAAATCCACCGTGAACACGCTCAAATTCCCCGCATTCATCACCCACATGACCGTTCAGATCACCCCCCAAAACGATCCCCTGTGATAATGGGATTCCACGGAGCACTTCTCCGAGTTGATTCCAAAACGCTATTTTATCGGCGTCGTCACAACCGGCCTGTGGCGCATAGGCACTTATCAAGTGGGTAACTACCCCATCGATAAGCACCCTAACGACCATAAGCCGGTCGCTATGACGTTTCACTTCCAAAATGTCGTTCTGGAACTCCTCCGAGAGCACTATGGCAACCCCATTCTCCCCACCAGGTGCACCTGTGTAGATCAGCTTGTAGCCATTCCCAATGAACCGGGATCTGCTGGCCTTCCACCGAGTCTCCTGCAGGAACGCCACGGCCACCCTCCGCCTGGAGAGCACATCGGCCAACTCTCTCGCGCGTCCGGTTAGCGTGCCAATATTCCACGTTGCGAAGCGGAGTTTCCTTTTGGATGGGGCTAGTGTCTTTAGCCGTGCTCGCCCACGGCACGGCAGCCCTAGTCCACTTGTCACAGGAGTCGGGCGAAGTTCCTGCGCGTCGTTTTGCGGCGACGCCCTATCCGTGACACATCCTTTCCTTGTTCTAACCATATTTTAATTGGCTTGTTTTGGTTTTTACGGGAGCGACTGCCGTCCGACCTCCCAACCTCTAAAGGGAAACCTAGAGGTGTTCTTCCCTCGCCGCATGCAAGCTGGCAGAGGGAGTGACCCATCAGTCGGCTTTTACGACTCCCTTGGGATGATTTGGGGTGGCCCTATTCTTTCTTCGGCCGGGACCACACGGCCAACAACGGTCAACAACAACACTGGCTAACTAGAATCGGTCTGGAACATGAGCAGGGGGCAAATACGCTACTTGGGGCCTTTACTGGGCACTTTGGAACCAATAACATGCTCATGAAAATGGGTCTAACCGCGACACCCATGTGCAGGTTGCGTGGGGAACATACAGAACGCATGGAACACCTACTGTGTACATGCGATGCATTGGCCAGGAGGCGAATGAATCTTTTGGGGTAGGATATCCGACACCGGAAGATTACAGGCTCATATCTCATTGTTAGGCTCATGAAGCAAATCTTCAATGATATTGGAGAGGAGTGATTGCTATCTGATTGCTATCATTATCAATAGCCTTATCTTAACAAACATTCAATATTAAAGATGACCCACCGTCGCAAGTTACATTTAGCTTGTCTCCTGTTTGGAGTAATCAAGCACAGAGTGCCTTCGTACCTATATGACAAATTAGCATGGATGTCAAGTCGCAAGTCGAACGGGGCAAGGCAGTGTGCAGTACAGCTCTCGATGCAGCGACATTCCTCAGCCTCTTTTAAAGGTAGCTTTAAATATGCTGCGTCAAAATGCTGGAACAATATTCCTCCTCCAATAAGGAACCTGCAGTCAGTTCAAGGGTTTAGGGTCAAACTCTTGAAGTTTCTTGGTGACCACCAAAAATCACAGGCGGGCCATAGACACGACACTAGCATAATATAATTCTAGTACATATTGTTTTAAGGCCTATTTTTATTATTATATTTTATTTTTTATCATACATAATTATAATCTATTATACACATCCGTATGTATGCTAATATTCTTCGGTATATAAACTTTATTAAACTTTCAATAAATTGTATAGTTTGCCGTGACTTCGCTCTAGGTTCAAGCGGAAGATCAGCGTTGGTCTAACAGATCGACATTTTGCTGAGCTTGATCCAATTCTTAGGACTTATATGTATATCTTGTCTTGTTACTTAGTGGTAGTTTTTATCTTTGTATGTGTTAATGTGTTTGTTCCACTTGTGTATGTTTGTCCTAAAAATAAACTTGTTTTCTTTCTTTCTTCTTCTTCTTTCTTTCTATCTAGGGGAACACAAAAGATCCCATTGGGTCGAAGTGTCCGAGATATTTCTCGGCCCCGAAACAAGATATTATAGAAAATAATAGTATATAGTATAAGTATATACCTAGTCAGGTCATAAGTATTGTCACACAGTAAAAACTTTTCTTTTAGAATGCTGGCCACAAAAAAGTTTATTGAATTCGAATTTCGAATTGTTCATGAAAATAAAAATGTATAACTTTTAGAATTTTACTCATTTTTAAATATGGAGTGGACGCTTAAAGAAGACCGTGTTGCAGTTATTGCGTTGCATCGTTACAGTTACGCGCCAATTCAAATTTTTAACATACTGAAAAATTTGAATATAACCAAAAGATTCGTTTATCGTACCATCAAACGATACAATGAAGACTCTAGTGTAGATGACAGGTCAAGAAGTGGTCGCCCTCGGTCTGTTAGGACTCCAGCAGTGATAAAAGCTGTGAAGGCACGAATTCAAAGAAATCCCAAACGTAAGAAGAAACTGTTGGCCCTTCAGATGGGGTTAAGCAGAACCACGGTGAAAAGGGTGTTAAATGAAGACTTAGGGCTTCGGGCATATCGAAGAAAAACAGGACATCGTTTGAATGCTCGTCTAATGGACCTGAGACTGAAGAGATGCCGCGCTTTGTTGAAGCGGTACGCGGGAAAAAAATATCGGGAAATTCTTTTTTCGGATGAAAAAATGTTTACTGTAGAAGAGAGCTACAACAAACAAAATGATAAGGTGTACGCACACAGTAGTGAAGAAGCGAGCAACCGTATTCCGCGTGTCCAACGAGGTCATTTTCCATCCTCGCTCATGGTATGGTTGGGAGTTTCTTATTGGGGCTTAACAGAGGTACATTTTTGTGAGAAAGGTGTAAAAACGAATGCTCTTGTGTATCAAAATACAGTCCTGACGAACCTTGTGGAACCTGTTTCTCATACCATGTTCAATAACAGGCACTGGGTATTCCAACAAGATTCGGCGCCAGCTCATAGAGCGAAGAGCACACAAGACTGGCTGGCGGCGCGTGAAATCGACTTCATCCGGCATGAAGACTGGCCCTCCTCCAGTCCAGATTTGAATCCGTTAGATTACAAGATATGGCAACACTTGGAGGAAAAGGCGTGCTCAAAGCCTCATCCCAATTTGGAGTCACTCAAGACATCCTTGATTCCTTAATGTCTCTTGTTTGCTAATCCAGCCGCCGATATTAACATGGACCTCGTTCGTGCTGCGATAGACAACTGGCCGCGCAGATTGAAGGCTTGTATTCAAAATCACGGAGGTCATTTTGAATAAACTTTAATGTCATAAGAATCTATGTTTTGTTTTGTATTGATGTATTTTGTTGTATGATGTTGTACATTTTTGATGTATTGTTGTAGCAAACACATCAAAAAAGTCTAAGATGTCTAAGATGTTGCTCATGCATCACAAATTTATCATTTATATTAATTAATTTCTAAGTCTTTACTCACTCAAAGTGCGTAGGTATGTAAACTTTTTTGTTACATACTGGCTGGTTGTAAAAAAAAATTTCGATTATGTTTTGTTTTTTTCATAAAATTAAATGAAAGTGAATTTGTTTGAATTTAAGTGCGTTTTTGTTGCTACGTTTGGTTATGTTTTTATAATTTTAGCAACCATTTAAATAAAGTTGTTATCATTTGTCATCGAGAGACGTCATTTGACGGCAAATGAAATGCAAAGAGCTGTAGGGATGTTGCAAGCGGGAAGTAATCAATCTCAGGTATCTCGGCATTTTGGCATTCATATGTGTTATTTGTCGTCTTTGGCAGCGCTACAATAATACAAGGGAATCCGCTGAACAGCATCCAGGCCGTAAAAGGAGTACAACCACTCGGCAAGACCGATACATACAACTGACTGTAAGACGCCAGCCGATGTTAACCGCTCGAGAGATAAGTTTGAGGCTACAAAATTCAAGTGGTGTTGATGTAAGTCCCCAAACTGTGCGAAATCGACTGCATGAGTACGGCCTACGAGCTCGACGCCCAATTAGGTGCCCACCGATACGACACGGGAATCGCGCTCGTCGAAATGAATGGTGTAGAGAACGCAGAACATGGACCCTAGAACAATGGGATACAATTATGTTTTCCCATGAGTCGCGATTCGGGTTTAGGCCTGATACAAGAAGGGTGCGAGTGTACCGTCGGCCCGAAAATACTGAAAGGCTCAGGTGCATTCAGGAAGTTCATCCATACAGCGGCTCAACAGTTATGGTATGGGCGGGTATTATGAAGAACAGACGAACTGAGCTCGTTTTTGTAAATGGAAACAAACGCTGAAAATTACGTTGAGGATATTCTCAGACCTTATGCACAAACCTTTGGGTCCGATTTTACGTTAATGCACGACAATGCGCGTTCACATACAGCTCGGCGAACCAGTCAATACTTGGGAACAACTGGGTATTGCCCTGGCCTGCACAATTGCTAGACCTTAACCCCATCGAGCACGTATGGGATATGCTCCAGAGACGTGTTTTGAAGGAGTTGGACGGAGTGACAACAACCCAACAGCTGAAGGATTTGCTACAATTCCATTGGGAGCGAATATCGCAAGATGACATAAACAGTCTCATTAATTCAATGAATAATCGTTGCCGACAAATTCTGAATAGCAGAGGAGGCCATACTTCATTTTGTAAAAAAAAAAAATGTTTAGTTGCTTATATACCTTAGTTTCTGCAGTATATTCTAATATTGTTAATTTCTGTTATTAAAAGCACTTATAAAGACAACAGCTGTTATTTTTACATCGTAAGACCCTAAAAATATTCTTTTAAAAATAAAATACAACGTTATAATGTGAAAAACCATCCTAAAATTTAAATTAGTACTAATTGCTTAGACTTTTTTGATGTGTGTATTTTTGTGTAATGTACACTTTACCTTTGTACCCTACAAGGCTAGAAAGTTAAACAATAAAATTCATTTGAAAGTATTTTAGTGAAGCGCTAATAACAACCTGCATGATATAAAATAAAATGAATACATTCATAAAACACGTTCTTCTTACAAACTTTTCATCTCAGTTGCAACCGAAATGTAAACTTTGGAATTAAAGTTGCCGAGTAAAATATTCGGAATATATAGCACGCTTTTTTGTAGCGGTGCCTTTGCTTTACATAGAACGTGTTTGTAAAACATATCTATACAATCTATACAAATATGTAATATTAAAATAACCACTTTTTTCTAAGTGCATTTGGATGTATACACGGTACATATACCAAAACAACATTTTTTACAATTTTTGTGTCTGTCTGCTTGTTCCGGCTAATCTCTGAAACGGCTGGACCAATTTTGACGGGACTTTCACTGGCAGATAACTGATGTAACAAGGAGTAACTTAGGCTACTTTTACTTTAGAAAAAAAAAATTTAATTAAAAATGATCAATTTCGGAAATTTTTAAAATCTAATTTAAGTTGACCTCAGATTTATATCATCAATCATACAAAATAGGGTTCAGCTTGGGCTGAACTTTGTAGGTTCGAACGCAGTTTGTATATTTCATTTATTTATATTTTAGGGTTTATAATCCAAAATAAACGATAAGATATATCCAAAAAATGCTGCCCAAAGTCACTATTCCATGCGGACGGAGTCGCGGGCACAGCTAGTCGCCAATAAAAGTGTATACGCTGAAACGAACCCAACGATAACTATGTGAATGCGTCCTTATCGATCCCCTTTTAGTATCTTTTAAAACATTAAGCTATGTTAATTTAGGTTTTGTTTATAATAATAATATGTACAGCCATTTATAAATAATTCTAAATTGAAACATATCACCGTCTTAATCAACCATTCGTCGTTCACTTCTGCACGTGGGCTTCTTAAAGTTTGCACTACACATCCCAGTCCCGTGCCATTTCCATCCAGCCTCGATCTTGCGAAGTCCTCCGTGCAGGGGCGGAGTAAGAATACTCACCGCTGCGGCCGGGCTCAGACTGACAAGTACAAGGTGACAAAACAATTCTAGCTGGGCCCAAGCCTGTATCGCAACCACCCCTGGTCCATAGACCTACTTATTACTATATACTTATAAGTATGCCGCTATAATAACCTTGTGTTATGTTCCAGGTTACATGTTATATGTGACCAGGTTCCAGAACTCCTATGAGGACGTGTCGCAATCATCTATAGCTGACGGTAACTGCAGACTGTTGAATAGGCAATGAAATAAAAAATCGCCAGCTCCAAACTACCGCCACTTCAGCTTGCATATTTTACGTGTAAGACGGTCACTTCTTCCTCATTAAGGACCTTATCCATAAGAAAGACAATCTACACTACTCGCAAATCGTAGTCAGTATCTACATCATGGCTCCATTCCTACTAAACGTAGATAAGAGAATAAGCAGATAAATCTACAATACTCGCTTAAATTAGAATTTGGTTCGTGACCCAACATAAAATGAAAGCAATTAGGTAGCGCCAAGATTGTTTTAACACGTGTAATTACAAAACATTTAACTCAGTAAACGTGTTCTTAATTTTCGTCAAAGATAAGATTAAAGCCTTTGTTTACTTTGAGCTTTATATAAATGTTATCCACTTGCTTAACTTACTTGAAATACTTTGAAAGCTTTTACTTGAAGAATTTTCATTATTTCTTAGGGAAGTTTTTTAATAATAAAATAATTTTTACGATGAAAAAATTCCAAAGACCGAATAGTGTTTTAATTTGCTGACTTTCAGTAAACAGGAGTAATCCAATTGCAGCCAATTACGACTACCTTAAACCTTATACTCCTTTCTATTAATTAATTACTATTTATGTCCGTTTTTATGTCGAGGTAACAACCTTGTTACCACCTCGATAAAGCTCCTAGTAAATCCGACGTAGTTATGACGGCCTCAACGTGTCTAGCCAATGGAGGCGGTCCTTTCGAGCAGTAGCACTAGGCTGGGTCGGCTCTAGGTGACGAGGCGCTATCCGATTTGATAGTTTAAATGAAACAAACGTTCCTTAATATGGTGGATCTTGAAGTCTCAACAGTTCTTTGAAGACTGGTGATTAAAACTGGTTCGTGATTAAAACGCTAATATCACTACACACAATATCAAAGTTAAATCAATCATAGACGGGGGAGCGGGACGCGCACCAGCGCAAATCCTCCTCGCCGATCAAGACGCCATAATCCTGTTCAGATCAAGCCACCGAGGAAGCACATCCGCCGTGACCCCAAGAATCTAAATACAAATATCCGTCCACGACTATAACGCGGATAACGGGAAAGGAATAGTTTTTTGCTTGTTTCTACTAGTTCTAGTATTCCAAGCCCGTCTGGTTAGTAACCACCCTGGTCTCTAAAGACACCGCCATAATGACCTCGTATCGTGTTCCGGTATAAGTGACCCTGGTTTCAGTTCTTCTACCCGGACGTAGACGTACGTACTTACTATCTAGTGGGCCGTCAGCATGTCTGCTGTTCTAGACCAATAGAAGAAAGCTTATCATTAAGAGGAAAATATGCAGAAAAATTACATTTTGAACAGTCCTCTCAACCCCCCTACTTTTCACGCTGTACACCAGCGACATGCCCTGTACCCCACAGGTACATCTCGCCTTATACGCAGATGATACCGCCCTCTTCACATCCGATATCAATCAATATCGGATCTGCAGTCGTCTCAACACGGCGGTTAAGACGCTGGGCAACTGGTTCTGCACTTGGCGGATCGAGTTGAACCCGGAAGAGCGCAGCGATCATGTTCGCTCGCGGCCCCCGCACTCAAAATGAGAGTCGACCGACTCGCACGAGTCGGTCACTCTCTCTTCCCCATAAAGCTATTTGACCGCGTCATCCCCTGGGTTGATGAGGTCAAATATCTGGGAGGCCTGTGTGGAGGTCGCAGACACCTCCGGGTCGTATTGTCGGAGATAAATGAAATCCGGGGAGCGTGGATGCTTACAGTCGTTTATTCCAAAGGCAGAATTAATGTACAAGGCTTACGATTATAAACTAGATAATTGTATTTACATTTTTGCCGGGAAGGGAAACCAACGCTTAGTAGTAGTAGTTGTCAAAATCTGACCGCCTTATTTTTTATCGTGGTTAGTGATGTGACGGCAACTAGTGCCGCCACACCTGTACTTCAGCAAACACATCAGGACGGTAAGGAACAGGGCACACTTTGTGCTCGGTCGCCTCTACCCAATGATATGCGGGAAGAGTAAGATGTCCCTTAGGAATAAGGCGACACTTTACAAAACCTGCATCCGACCGATCATGACGTACTCGAGCGTAGTCTTCGCCCATGCCGGCAAATGCTACATCAGTTCGATGCAGCGGCTGCAGAATAAATTCTTGCGCATGGCAGTCCAAGCGCCACGTTACATGCGCAACGCGGACCTACACCGCGACCTGAAGCTCCTCCCCGTGAAGGAGTACATGGTTTCCCTTTCGCAATCCTTCTTCGGCCTCGCTCCTCACCATCCCAATCCGCTGGTGGTGGAGACGGTCAACTATACGCCCAACCGCCGAGCACCTCACGCACGTCGCCGCCCGCGCAACGTGCTCACGGATAGACGCGACCCCATCTCTAGGACGCTGAAGCGAATGCTCTCGCGGACACTATCCCCCCCAGTCCGGCATGGACCAGCCCGACGAAACAGGTTTAGGCACGCCTTCAGCCCCCCATAGCCTGTAGAAGTACACAACCCACACAGTACATAAATACACGTAGAATAGATGTGTTGCGGGGGAGTTTCTTTCGCCGTTTCTTCTCCCCCAGCTATAAGCACTCCGAAACGGTAGTAGATTAGAATAGGATCGGCTTCACCGGTGGAGCCAATAGTCCCCAAATAAAAAAAATAATGTTATAAATAAATAAATATGTAAATTTTATATTTGACGGCGTTTACGTCAAACATCAGGTTGACAGGACTGTTAATGTCAACCTAGCGAAGCGTCATTGTCGATGGCAGTGCGGGTAGCCATCTTGAATTCACTTTTGAACGGGACGGCGCCCGCGCACCACGCTTGTGACGAATCGCTCAGAATCTGCGCCATCACGCTGTTTCAAGACTTAAATGCGTTGATATTGTGTAGTAGTGATTGCTAATTACCTAATTACATCTTGATTTATGTGAATAGTGATTAAAATACGTTTATATTTAGAAAAAAAAGGAATAAGATGAGCTCGGGTGGAGAACCTACAGGCCTTCCTGCCTTTTCATCAGAAGTGGGATGTGACGCCCAAGCTGAGAGCCAGCGGATCAAAACGGATGCTGAGAAATTACTTAACAGCATGGAGACGCTTTTATCTCGAGTTCTCGCAGTTCAGCAGTGCTTTGTCAAAAGGACGACCTAATACGTCGCGAGTTAAACGCCCACAACATCACCACTTGCACTCAATTATTCCGAATACTGGGAGGGCTATCTCTCGAACGTCGGTCGGATGGTGGGGAAATCAACGAACCTGAGATCAAGCGCTATCGTCCATCCGAAAGGTTCTCAGAGACACCAAGCTCATCACGCGCGTCGGAGAACATTACTTCTGTGACATGCTACACGTGTGGACAAAAGGGGCATGTGACAACTAACTGCCCCGACAAGAAGAACGGAAGCAAGGCTGCGGTCAAGGAGGTTCATCTTTGCGAGCACCGCCCTTCCAGGGGTACTTTAGAAACATCATCCGGTGAGCTTGTCCCTTTTTTATTTGATAGTGGATCGTCTTGTTAGCTTTTAAAGGAAAGTTTTCGCCATAAACTCTTGGGTACTGTGCGTAAAGACGTCGTTTATCTTAGTGGTATCGGAGGTAATGACATTCAATGCGCTACACAAATTCAGAGCGAAGTTAAGATCGATAAACGTTTAATAAACTTGTTATTCCATGTGGTTCCCGATTGTAGTATAGCAGATCCTATAATAATTGATAGGGACGGTGAGGTTCGTATGAATGTCGATTCGATTAGGGAGTATGCATCAGCAAACATCCAGAAAGCTGCTGAATCCGAAACTGTTAGATTCAATCGTGGCCGCGCAAAAATTAAACCATTTTCTAAAGGTGATTACGTGTTCATCAAAAACTGTGAACGCAATCAAACAAAATTGGATAAGAAATTTAGGGGTCCATTCGTGATAACAGTAAGTACGGATTGGCCTAGTGGTTCAGTGGCTTCGGTCACGGCCATATAACAGAAGTTCTAAATAATGATCGCTATGTACTTAAAAGCTTAGTGGACGCTTCCAATCGAACTCTTAAATATTCCCACGAGAATTTGCGCGCAATACCCCGGGGACATGACGGATTAATCGAAATCGCGTCTACCCTTTTAAATGAAGTCGAGGCCGAGACGGCGTCTGATGATGTAGAGAAAACTTTGTGCTCAAATAATGATAACGAGTCATTAGATCGTCTCGACACCTTGACCGTATGCTCGGACACTGCTCCGGCTGACTCGCGCACTCTCACTGCAAGCTCAGACACCCTGAGTGCACACTGAGACCCTGAAACATGGGAAGTCCTTCATGAAGTTGAAGTGCACACGGAACAGGACAATTCACTATGATAAGCTGGTATAGTAGAAACATTCCTATAACATTCCTATAATCATGATAAATTGTTTAAATGGTTGATCCTGGGCGAAGAAGCGTCGTCTCTACTATTCCAGGGTGAGTAGTTAAAGGGCACCCTTCACTCGTCACAGAAAGTAGACGAAATGTGTCGTCCGAGTCACTGTCTGGTTGACTTGACTTGTCACATTGATCTATATAGCGTCATCTGACGAAAAGCGTCGTCTGAGTCAGTTCGAGAGGGCTGACTTGTCCTGAATGATCGCTTGGTACTTGTGAGACGAATTGTGTCGTCCGGGTCACATCCTTTGTGAGGATTGACTTGTCTAGATGTTTACATTGATCTATATAGCGTCATCTGACGAAAAGCGTCGTCTGAGTCAGTTCGAGAGGGCTGACTTGTCCTGGATGATCGCTTGGTACTTGTGAGACGAATTGTGTCGTCCGAGTCACATCTTTTGTGAGGATTGACTTGTCTAGATGTTTCCATTGATCTATATAGTGTCCGATTGACTTGTATAGCGTCATCTGACGAAATTTGTCGTCCAAGTCAGGTCGAGAGGGCTGACTTGTCCTGGATGATCGCTTGAGTCACTGTCCGGTTGACTTGTCCAGGATGATCGCTTGGTATTTGTAAGACGAATTGTGTCGTCCAGGTCACATCCTTTGTGAGGATTGGCTTGTCTAGATGTTTACAAGGACGAAAGAGTGTTGTCTTAGGTAAATTGTAGCCTAAATTGGTATCTAATGCTGTTGTCGACTGGTCTTACTAAAGTGTAATCCGAGTCACACCTCGTGGTTGGCTAAAAGATACACTTGTCTGGTTAGTCCAAGTCGTTAAGTGATTTTAATGTTAGTGTACTGGTGAAAATGATTAAGTCAGGATGAGCGAACGGACTATGCAGTTATCGTAACTTGTTTCAGAATAAATCGCCCGAGGACGGTCGCAAGTCAGTCCGGCCGTGACGGCGTTTACGTCAAACATCAGGTTGACAGGACTGTTAATGTCAACCTAGCGAAGCGTCATTGTCGATGGCAGTGCGGGTAGCCATCTTGAATTCACTTTTGAACGGGACGGCGCCCGCGCACCACGCTTGTGACGAATCGCTCAGAATCTGCGCCATCACGCTGTTTCAAGACTTAAATGCGTTGATATTGTGTAGTAGTGATTGCTAATTACCTAATTACATCTTGATTTATGTGAATAGTGATTAAAATACGTTTATATTTAGAAAAAAAAGGAATAAGATGAGCTCGGGTGGAGAACCTACAGGCCTTCCTGCCTTTTCATATTCATTTGTCGGGTTAGGCCCATACATCAGAGGGGCAACTCTGATATGGCAATATACAAATTTATTTCATTCGAACAATCTGTTAGATCTAGAAATATAGAAATACAGAAATGAAATACATTTAATTAAATAACTAGTCATGCGACAGTGAGGGCGGTAACTACGGGGTGGGGAAATCCTCATGGACTACCTCCGCCTGGGGAAAGGCGGAGGGGCATGCCGGACTCCTACCGGCTAAAACCACCACCCCGGTGTCTCCTCACATGTGCGCGCGGGGCCGCGGGAATCCAAATTCTTCCGCAGCCCCACACTAGTGCTGGCCCGGTCTGTCCGGGCCTCGTCTCCTGCACAGGGTAGTGAGGTGTTTAACTACCCCGTGCATCACCTCAGAGGCGGGCGCCGACACCCGTGCGCGCCTCCCCCTCGGGTCCATCGAATAGGGGGCGGGAACTTCCCCAAGTCCCTCGCCCTGGACCTATTTATGGGGGCCGGAAAAGGGCGTTGTCCGCCCTTCTCCTTCGCCCGGTGCGCCTTCTGCGGCCGGGGAAGGGAGTCGAGATCTCCCTCTCCCGTTCCGCAGTTTCCTTCTGCGACATCACGTCCTCGCAGAAGGACACCACTGCGTCCCACGACTCTGCGCTACCGACCATCCTCCGCACTACGGCCGGCAGCGACAGATCTCCTACTTCATTTGTGAGGACACGGCGCTACTCCTCCCAAGCTACACACTCGGCGAGTGTGTGTGGCGCCGTGTCCTCCCCGCCGTGGACGCAGTGGTGGCACCGAGCGTCCGGCTCCCTGTCTATGCGGCACAGGTACTTGCCGAAGCAGCCGTGCCCCGACAGCACCTGCGTCACCCTAAACGACAGGGAGCCGTGCCTTCTCCCGAGCCAGTCGTCGAGTACTGGCCGGATCGCCTCGACGGTAGCGAGGCTGGCGGTAGAGCGTAGAAGCCTTTGCCGCCCTTCCGCCACCAAGACCTGACGGAGCTCCTCTCAGCGCAGCGCGATCTGGCGCTGCGCCGGCCTCGAGCCCCGTGCCGCTCTTCCTCGCGCCATCGATATAATGACGCGAGTACTTTCGCCTCTAGGTCCCAGGGCGGGGATCCGGCCAGGACGCAAGCCGCCTCGTAGGAAATCGTGCGATACCCGCGGACGACTCTGACGGCCATCGCCCTCTGCGGCTTGCGCAGAATGGCGAGAGTGCTGGCCGTCATGTCCAACGCCCAAACAGGGGCCCCGTACAGGGCCATGGACCGCACGATTCCCACGTACAACCGCCTACAGGCGGCGCTCGGGCCCCATAAGTTGGGAAGCAACGTCGAAAGCGCGCCCGCTGCACCCATCAGCTTGGGCGCCAGCCGCCGGAAATGGGGCCCAAATTCCCATCGGCTGTCGAGCACCAATTCCAGATACATCATGGTGGACTCGACAGCTATCCGGGCCCCGCTGACCACGATGTGTGATCCCGGTGCCGGCGCACGTCGGGGGCCATGAAACACCATGGCCTCCGACTCGTTAAGGGCCACCTCCAGGCCCAGGCGCCGTCGCCTCCCTGTGCGAGCTCCCCCGGGCAGTGACAAGCGTGTCGTCCGCGTAACACGTCAAGTCGGCGCCCGACGGGAGCTCGCCTCTCAGCACCCAGTCGTAGCCGATGTTCCACAGGAGCGGTCCCAAAACCGATCCCTGCGGAACACCGCACGACATGAGGTGCCGACCGGCACCGTCACGTCCCCGATAGGTGACGCATCTACCCTCCAGATCGTACGGCGGAGGTAGGGAGGCACGCGATGGTATTTCAGAGCCTCCCGAATACAACTCCAGGGTAGGGTGTTGAATGCGTTGGAGATGTCTAAAGACACCGCCAGCACCACCCCACCCCGGGACACCGTCTCCTCCGCTAGGGCCCTCACGCGCATGATGGCGTCTATGGTGGAGCGCTCCCGACGAAAACCAAATTGTCGTCCAGGTCCGGCCCCTCTTTGCACAAGTGGCTGACGAGGCGATCTGCGATAATGCGCTCAAAAAGTTTGCCCGCCTCGTCGAGCAGCACTATGGGCCGATACGCGGACGGCGAGTCCGCGGGGCGCCCCTCCTTCCTGAGCAGGACCAGCCTCCCCTCCTTCCACACACTGGGAAACTGACCCTGCTCGAGACATGCCGCGAAGAGCCCCCTCAGCTGGGGCTCTAGCTCCTTCAGAGCCAGGACGAGAGCTCGACCAGGAACTCTCGTTGGGTCCGGGCGGTGTGTTCTTAGCCCGGAGTCGCGACACGGCCGCTCTCGTCTCTGCTTGCGTCACCTCGAGGACATCGGTGCTCTCCTCCTCTAGAGAGTCTGTGGCTGAGGGCGAAGCGATCGCCGGGGGAACGTGTTCCGTTCGCTCAGGGAAGAGGGCCGATACCACCGCCTCTAGCAACTGGGGTTGCATGCTTTGCGCCAATGGAGGCGCCCAGGGACGTAACTTGCCCCGTGCCCAACGGTAGGGGCGCCCCCACGGATCCCGATCTAAGGACCCCAGCAGCTCTTCCCTGGCACGCGACTTAGAGTCGCCGATGGCCAGCCGCAGAGTCTCCTTGGACGCGCCGTACACCTCAAACAGCGCGTCTTCCTCGACGGGATCCCGTCGACGTCGTCTCCGGTATCGCGTGTACTGGCGGCGAGCCGCAACACACGCAACGCGCAACCGCGCGATCTCGTCGGTCCACCAGTACACCTGGCGCCTTGCGGAGGTAACCTAGGGCTGTACTGACTGTCAAAGACAGGGTTCCACGCACCCACCGCAATTAGTACAGTACTGATTGCCTGAGACAACGTTCCACATCCAATAACCGGGCAGTACTGACTGTCGAGAGACAGTGGTCCGTGCACCAAGACGCATTCGTTTGAAATGCGTGCCGGCTCAACAGCGCGGCTCCTTATATAGGCGGAGGTGGGGCGAACTCGGTGCACGTTCCACTAGCGCCCCCTAGACGCCGTCTCGTTAAATAATATGGCTGTCGTTACATCCGGTGTAGTTTTTAAATAATATGACTTCCGTCAATGGCCGCTGCCGCATCCGGTGCAGCGTTTAAATAATATGACTTCCATTACAATACGGCCGCCGCCACATCCGGTGCAGCCGTTAAAAATATGACTTCCGTCACATTAATATTTATCATTCATAATAATAGTAAAAAAATTAAATTATTTTGTTTTTTTTTTTCTAAAAGTAAGGAATAGTAATATAAAAAAATAAGAATAGGAGATATTTCTAATAAATAATTAAAAGTTTTATGATAATTTTTATATCATGTTGATTATTATAATATCGACATCCAAAATCTGGGATCGACTCAAACCCATACAAATACAGGATATATTGTCTTTTATGATCTATCCTGCCGAGAACCAGGACATTCTCTATAAAATATAAATCTAATATCGAAGCCGAAAATTCCGGAGCATACAAGACGATTAATTCTTCTATAGGTAGGGGCAGCTGAGTGCGCTACCTGATATAGGTTCTCGTCAAGTTAAACCCCCTTATCCATAATGTCTCTTTAGTTTTACTAATTGTACACAGATGGCGTGCAATACACAATCAACATCGTGAAAATAAAGCTTTATTTTCACGATGTTAAAATAAATGTTAAACTAGCTAGTTACAAATCGTAAATTTTAAAAATGTATTTTTATTGCCTTTCTTTTTTAGGTATTAGTTCATCGACCCATTTTCTGATATATTCTATCCGTGCAGGGGCGGAGAAAGAATACTAACCTCTGCGGCCGGGGTCGGCCTGTCGTAAAAGCCGACAAAACAACCCACCCTAGCTACGTGGTAGGGCCTCAAGCCCGTCTGGATGGCGACCACCTTCGGTCTTAAGTATGCCGCCATAATAACCTTGTGTTGTGTTCCGGCATTAGTGACCCAAGTTCCTGTACCCTTATGGGACAGCAGCGTGTTCGCGATGCCACTGGCGTTGCAAACACCCATAGGCGACGGTAACTGCTAAATTCTAAGCGGGCCGTCAGCCTGTCTGCTGTTCTACAGCAATAAAAAAAAAAAAAAAAAATATAAATATAAGTCTAAAACTTATAAAGAACTTTCTATCTATAGATTAATGGCATACCATCAACGGTCCATTTTGTTTATATTTCAATATTGCATTTTAATTATATTTTTTGTTATAAGATTTGTTATCTTTAGTTTGCGAAAAAAGGAGGTAATGTGAATACTATTCCATTTCGGTAATGTGAATACTATTTCATTTCGTATGAAAGGACTGTCGAGGAGAGAAGTGAATCGAACTGGACATAGGTACAACTTATTATGAATGTTCCAGACAAGAATGATATTTTTTATAGCTAAAGTCTACCAGACTTAACATAATCGAAAGGGGGGTGGTCACCTATCTTTTAAAATAGCAGTGGTACTATTAACGTCCTGGCGGCGACCGGCGAAACACGGTACCTTTATGGAGAAACGCTGTATGCTATCCATAAACCAAAGCGAATGTAAAATGATCAATATAGAGAAAAGCGTACAGAACGAAGAGGCTCCAAAAATACGGATGAACTCCTTAGCCGATGTCGAGCAGTATAGTGGTAGAAAGAAAGAAGATACTGTTCTTAACCTTAGCAAACTTACTACAGACGGTAAAAACGCAAACGGCTCCAAACGCTGAGTGTATTTAGACCGTCTGTGAGTATAGGATCGACCAACTCCATATCATTTAACACTAGATTTACCAGCTATTTAAATAACAAAAGATAAATTTGTTAATAATCTATATAAAGTAACATTAAGTTTATAAAATGTATTCTTTACTTAGAGCTACAAAAGTCAATAACATTTCGGAAAGCAAATGTTAGGAATTTTAAAATGAAATTGCACGACCAGTCAAAATTACTGGTCTGGTAAACTAGTGTTAATGAAGGGAATTGCGGTTGCAGGCACAGAGGTCTAATCCCACACATGTTGTCTGGTGAAGTACTGGTTGGATCAGTTTAGTATACACTTTTTGAAGATGATCTTACACAAAGCTGGGTATCAACCTTTACAGTAAGATGTCCGCGGTACCATAAAGGGTATATATAACATTTGGGCCGGTAGATTTCTTGACGTTGAAGGAGCGGAGGGCACGTCTAAGAACTTTATGTGAAAAATGTATCCATTGTCAAGAAGAATTATTTTTGTGATGCAATTTTTTAAATTACTATCATTACTTATTGTACCTTCATTGTTGTAGGATGGCCACGTTGATTTAAATTTAAAATAAAATAACCTTTGTTTAAAATACATTTATTCACAGACTATTTTTTATGTTTTCTATAATTTGGCGAACGTTCCCTATCTCTCTTCTTTTTCTTTCCTTTTCTTTTTTTATCAATATCTCTTTTACCGTCACTGCTCTTCTTACTTTTATAATCATCTTCAGAATCACTATCTCTCTTACTCTTTTTATCTTTTCTTCTAATATCAGACCCAGAGAGAGAACTTAATGAGTCACTGCGGTATCTATCTTTTTTATTTCGCTTTTTTGGACTTCTATATCTTTCTTTCTGTCTATTATGAGACCTATCTTCACTACTTGATAAATCTCTTTCTCGTGATTTGTTTTTCTTTTCACTCCTCGAATCTCTGTTACCTTCTCTGCTAGTATGGTCGTATTTGTTACTTTTGTCTTCACTGCTAGAAGAATATCTTTGTTTTGACCTATATTTCATTTCTGCTTTTCTAGTTTCGCGAGAATATACTTCTTTATCAGAAGAAATATCACGTTTTTCTTTCCTTCTGCCACGAGATCTATCTTCACTGCTAGAACTATCTCTTTTTTTATACCGTGACCTTTCTTTAGAATTTGAAGTACTTCTATTCCTTTCTCTTTTTTCACTATATTTACTTTTATTTGATTTACTGCTGTGTTTTTCTAAATTATGTCTATCACTGCTAGAACTTCTATCTCTAGTGTTTAACTTTCGTTTAGGATTAGAGCTACTCCTGCGTCTGTGCCTCGTATTAGATTGAGCATTAATTGGGGATTTATCTCTTTTCTCGCTTTCAGATTTATCACTTGAACTATTTCCTCTTCTATCGTTTCTTTTTGGAGTAGAGCTCTCCCGTTTATCTTTTTCTCGTCTACTACCATTAGATGTTTCTATATTGATAGATTCTGGTCTATTTTCGTCATCATAGCTTTGACTTGACCGATTAGAAGATTTATCTTTTTGTTTTGGTTGAGTTAGCTTCTCACTTTTCTTGTACTCTGCGAATTTATCGGCATCTGAAATTAAATATATTTTATCATTTATTAATAATTCTCCTCAATCCCATATTTATTGGTAGAAAGATATTTTCATAGAAATATACAGGCATCACAATCGTCTTGGTGTTTTCGGGTGGAACTCATAGGTTTGATGCACGAAATCCGCTTTCCGAATTTTTCTTCTCTATTGCGCACTATTTTCAGTTTCCTTACTAGTTCCTTTACGACATCAACCCAGCAGTTTCAAGCTAAATCGGACCCTGACAGGAGAGTCAGAAGCAAGAAGTTCACAATGTTCTATATTAAAATAGTTCTTGAGTTACCTTTGGTATCTGGACGACATATTTACAATTTGCCTATCTCAATAACATCAAAATAATATTTTAATATATAAAATAAAACAACTCACTAATAACTTTGGATTCCTTGTCATATTCAGCTTTTGTGACCGGATGGAGCATGAACTCGCTAAAGCTGACTGTCTCTTTTTTCACAACTATATCCACCATTACTCGGCCATTCTCTTCATCTAAACTTACAACCTATAATAGAAACTCAGTTATTCAAATGTATAGTGATATAAAATAACACTGAAAAGAGACTTCATAATTTAAGTTTTATTGCTGTGGGTCAGCAGACAGGCTAACGGCTCACTTTACAATACTTAGCAATTACCGTCGCCTATGGATGTTAGCAGTGCTCCTGGCGTCGCAAACGCTACCATCTGCGTAAGTGTACTGGACCTGGAGGAACCTGATCACTAATGACGGAACACAATACAAAATAATTATGGTGGCATATTTTGAAACCAGGTAAGATTGCCACCCAGACAGGCTTGGAGTCCTATCATCTAGCTAGAGTTATTTAGTCGCCTTCTACGATAGGCCGACCCCGGCTCATTCTTACTCTGCCCTCGGAGGGAGAAATTAATTCTTACAACAACCCCTGAACTATTACAATAGGAGACGTTAGTGGGAACCCTTGCCGTGTGGTCCCGGCCGAAGAAAGAATAGGGCCACCCCAAATCATCCCAAGGGAGTCGTAAAAGCCGACTGATGGGTCACTCCCTCTGCCAGCTTGCATGCGGCGAGGGAAGGACACCTCTAGGTTTCCCTTTAGAGGTTGGGAGGTCGGACGGCAGTCGCTCCCGTAAAAACCAAAACAAGCCAAACAAAAATGCTACGGACACGGAAAGGTATTGTCACGGATAGGGCGTCGCCGCAAAACGACGCGCAGGAACTTCGCCCGACTCCTGTGACAAGTGGACTAGGGCTGCCGTGCCGTGGGCGAGCACGGCTAAAGACACTAGCCCCATCCAAAAGGAAACTCCACTTCGCAACGTGGAATATTGGCACGCTAACCGGACGCGCGAGAGAGTTGGCCGATGTGCTATCCAGGCGGAGGGTGGCCGTGGCGTTCCTACAGGAGACTCGGTGGAAGGCCAGCAGATCCCGGTTCATTGGGAATGGCTAAAAGCTGATCTACACAGGTGCACCTGGTGGGGAGAATGGGGTTGCCATAGTGCTCTCGGAGGAGTTCCAGAACGACATTTTGGAAGTGAAACGTCATAGCGACCGGCTTATGGTCGTTAGGGTGCTTGTCGATGGGGTAGTTACCCACTTGATAAGTGCCTATGCGCCACAGGCCGGTTGTAACGACGCCGATAAAATAGCGTTTTGGAATCAACTCGGAGAAGTGCTCCGTGGAATCCCATTATCACAGGGGATCGTTGTGGGGGGTGATCTGAACGGTCATGTGGGTGATGAATGTGGGGAATTTGAGCGTGTTCACGGTGGATTTGGGTACGGTAGTCGCAACGCGGAAGGGGAGGACATCCTCAATACGTGTGCGGCTGCCGACCTTGCCATCGTGAACACGTATTTCAGAAAGAGACCCGAGCATCTCATCACCTACAAGAGCGGGAGGAATGCTACCCAAATCGACTTCCTACTCACTAGGAGACACCACATCAGCAAAGTAGCCAACTGCAAGGTCATACCCGGTGAGAGTCTCACTGCACAACACCGTCTTCTTGTCATGGACCTCTGCGTAAAGCCCAAAGGCAAATGTGTCGACCGCCTTCAACGCCAAATCAGGTGGTGGCTGCTTGATGAAGTCAAGTCCCAGGAGTTCGCCTCTGCCATCGGCGTCAAGTGCGCTGGTGGTGAGGGCGAACCGGTTCAAGCCTACTGGGACAGGATTCAGGCGGCTATCCTTGGGTCGGCGAGAGAGGTGTTTGGCGTGTCTAAGGGCGGACGCAAGTGTGACAAGGAGACTTGGTGGTGGAACGACTAAGTCCAGAGGGAGACCAGGGCGAAAAAAGCCCTCTTTAAGAAGTGGCAAGCGTCCGGATCTCCTGAAGATCGCGACGCATACAGAGATGCCAAACGCGCCACCAAGAAAGCTGTAGCCAGAGCCAGACGAGACCACTTACAACCACTTTACGATAAGTTGGACTCGTCTGAGGGGCAGAAGCTCATATATAAGTTGGCGCGCTCCAGGGTCAAAGCGGCACAGGATATCTCCAAGTGCCGCTGTGTAAAAGACCCCGGGGGCAACTTGTTATGCGAGGACCTCGCGGTGAAGGAGAGATGGCGCTCATATTTCCACGAGCTGCTGAACAAGCAGCATAAAGAGGTGCAGCCGCCAGATCTTCCTCCGAACCAAGGACTAGTGCCACTGATACCGCCTGCAGAGGTCCAGAATTGTCTTCGCCACATGAAGAATCGGAAAGCTGTTGGATCCGATGGAGTCCCCATCGAAGCCTGGAAGGCGATGGGCTCTCGTGGTGTGGGCACTTTAACCGACCTTTTTAACCGGACACTCCTCACCGGTACGGTCCCGAACCAATGGAGGCTGAATATCATTACTCCAGTCTTCAAAGGCAAGGGATCGGTGCAGGAGTGCGGTAACTACCACGGTATAAAGGTCATGTCCCACACCATGAAGCTCTTCGAGAGGGTTATCGATTCTCGGATTCGACAGGAGTGCACTGTCTCGGAATGTCAATATGGGTTTCGCCCTGGTCACGGGACAATGGACCCTATTTTTGCCCTAAGGACTGTCGCGGAGAAATACAGGGCGAAGAATACGCCTCTGCATTGTCTGTTTCTTGACTTGCAGAAGGCCTTCGACTGTATTCCTCGCGCGATAATCTGGTGGGCACTGCGGTCCAAAGGGATTCCAGAGGCCTATATTGGGATCATCCGATACATGTACCGTGATTCCGATTCCGTAGTTCGGACCGCTGTTGGCGACACAAAACCTTTCCCCTTCACCGTCGGTGTGCACCAAGGATCCGTCCTTAGTCCGTTTCTGTTTAGCGTGGTATTAGATGTATTGTCAAACAGCATCAGAAACTCACATGAGCAGCCCCCATGGCGGCGTGACGGCAACACGGTCGAGCGCACGGACCATGTGAAATACCTGGGATCTGTGTTTCATGCGTCTGGTGACATCGATTGCGACGTCAAGGCACGCATTGCTGCCGCGTGGGCCAAATGGCGTGAGGTAACTGGTGTCATTTGTGACCCCAAGATGCCGGTAAAGTTGAAGGGACAGGTCTATAAGACCATCATTAGGCCTGTCCTTTTATACGGCTGTGAAGCGTGGCCGGTGTTAGAGCGACACAAGCAAGAACTGCGTGTCACGGAGATGAATATGCTGCGGTGGATGTGTGGAGTGACGCGGAAGGACCGCGTTAGGAACTCCCGCATTCGCGGTAGTCTTCACGTCCGTGACATTGCAGATAAATTGCAGGAGTGTCGGCTCCGCTGGTATGGCCATGTTTTACGGCAACCGGATGCTTACGTGGGAAACAAATGTCTGGCCATGCCGCCTCCGCCGGGCCCCGGCAGGAGGGGTAGACCCAAAAAGTGCTGGTTTGACGTCGTAAAGGGTGATATGCGTGCCAATGGGCTCACTACCAGGGATGCTGAAGATCGCGCGAAGTGGAGTAGAAAAAATCGGAAAGCGGACCCCGGGCACCGAAACGAAAGTTTGGGTGGCAACCGGGACTAACGCTAGGATGATGATGATGATGACGTTAGTGGGAACCCATAAACCGCCACATGCAAATAATAATACCTTAAATAATCTAACTTAGCAACCTACCTTTCCATAATATCCATTGTACTTTCCAGATGTGATCAACACAAAGGAATTCTTGACCAAAGCCAGCTCTTCCTCCTTACTTTCTTTAGACTTCTTCTTCTGGTTTTCGGTGATCACTTTGTCCGCTCCCAAACCAAGTCCCTTCGGCCTTAGCTGTGGCTGTTTGTAAGTCGATCTTTAACAGAAATACTAGTTTAAGATACACAAAAATATTGCAACGATAAAATCTTACAGTAATCACCTGTTAACATATATAGAGGGCTAAAGAGGGAGACAGTTGTAGAGAGTTACCTCTGTCATATTACAATACTGCATTTATTTATTAAAGTATATAAAAAAACAAATTCCTCCTGCAGAAAATATATAAGAAAACAAACTCCTTCCCTCTAAAGGCCTGAGCCCATAAGTGGGACTTTGTGGGCTGTTATATAAAATTTTGTATTATATAACAAACCCTTGAAATTTTGCTGGCCGAGTATACCATAACTGATTAGACTGAGTGGAAGATACAAGTTTCCTATGTAACATAGAAAAATTCCAAATTAACTCAAAATCTCTTTATTGTTAGTTTACCGTTTGTATATTAACTGAGTTAATGTTCTTTCTACGAGTCAGAATATAGTCGATTGTCTACCTTTTTAACTTTAAACGTTCACATCGGCGCGTACCACCAGTGGCTCGCACAAGTCTGCCTCGTCAGGCAGCGCTTACATATACACTCAACAACAACAGCGCTAAATGATTAAAGCATGAAACCCGCTACCCTTCGATAAACTTTTGTTGCAGATTAGACCAATGTTTGTTGAAGAGGTCCATTCGCAGCAGAGAAGCGAGTATTTTATTATGGGAAATATTATTTTGTGAACTATAAAATATCTCTTGTTTTCGCTACTCTTTGTCTTATTAGTGTTGCAAAGCCAGTAACCCTATTGTTACTACACGTATACGTCATGAATGAATATATACGTCATGTACTGTGTAAAATCAATCAGCGCCATCAACTCTGAAAATAAGTAGCCAAGTGAAAGTGTCTAATGAATATTAGATAAGATATATCATTTTCTTTTGCAAATACATTAAAAAAATATCCAGACTCGGAATTTTAATCGAATTCCTTACCCCGTTCCAGAGTAAGCATTCTAACTTCGAGAGCTGATGTGTCAAAAACAGTATTATACCATAGATAACGAACAAGAATAATTAATTAACGATGATTGAAATTTTCACTATGCATACATTAACTCTTACCTTTGGATAACAGTGTAATACTGTTCAATAACTATCTATTGCTTTTAAGAATTATTACTTACAATTCTAATACTGACAAACTACTTACTGAAAAAATTTAATTCGTCAGGAATAATTAAACTCAGAGACCAAGCTAGAGGTCTTGGGTTCGAATCCTATGATGGCAGGCCCGGCTTAGGCAGTTTTTGCCATATACCGACGGTGAAGGAAAACATCGTGAGGAAACCCACATACCTAACTTACCGGTATGTGTAACCCGCAAATCCCCCTTGGACAAGCGTGGCGGGTATACTGTCTCCCTCTCCTCCTTCTCTCTGGGGGGAGGCCCGAGCCCAGCAGTGTCAATATAAAGAAAATTTTATTTTATTATTTATATTTCAATGATGCCGTTTACTGTGATATAAAATGTGACTAACTTATTTTTGTTTGGTGTCCACCCCATGCCTCTCAACATGGCCAATCCGAAATCTTGAACCGGTATTGCCTCGTAATCCTCCAGGGTTGACTGAAATGTAATACATAATACAAAATTAACCTTTAAGTATAAAGCGAAATACTATCATAATATCTCTAAAACTATAAACCGGAATAACTTGAAATTTAGCATAGTTTCATGATGTAGTTTTATCAGTACACAGGCAGAGAAAGAGTACTAACCTCTGCGGCCTTTTTTTTAATTGCTTTAGGACAGCAGACAGGCTGACGGCCCGCTTAAAATTTAGCAGTTACCATCGCCTATGGGTGTTAGCAACGCCAGTGGCATCGTGAACACGCTGCTGTCGCAAAAGGATACAGGAACTTAGGTCACTAATGCCAGAACACAACATAAAAGGTTATTATGGTGGCATACTTAAGACCAAAGGTGGCAGACGGGCCCGGGGCTGACCCCGGCCGCAGAGGTTAGTATTCTCTGCCCCTGCACTGAATTTTTTTTAACAAACTATTTAACAACTGTAATGTGCATTCAATACAAAAATAACAAAAAATACTTCACTCCCCAACCAGGGTGGTCTCCATGGGGAGTTAGACCAATACCGTCCAGCACATTTAACAAGAGAGAGAGAGAGAGAAATCAAGTCAAGTTGGTCTCTTTTGGGGACAATCAGCTCTGAATGGAGCACATTGGCATGAGCTGAAGGTGGCCTTTGCTAATCGGCACTTTAATATTAGAAATTTGAAGACGGAAACTACAAATTTGGAATAAGGCTTATTATTATTACTGCACATTCAGTACTTATCTATATACTGATTGTCAACTGATCATCTCAAGAGAAGTTTGTGTAGAAATATTGTCTGTTGCTTGGCAAGATGCACATTCTTATGGGTAACTTGCCTTGTATCATATACACCTTATAGTATTTTGATCACATACCTCCTTTTTTCCCTCCATAACAGGTTTAGAGGGTATGGGTACTGTTAATTCTTGGGTT
Source organism: Malacosoma neustria (assembly GCA_963693495.1). Lineage (NCBI taxonomy): Eukaryota > Metazoa > Arthropoda > Insecta > Lepidoptera > Lasiocampidae > Malacosoma > Malacosoma neustria. The sequence continues at coordinate 13,400,870 of OY856377.1, read as the reverse complement.
TCGATTTTAACCTCCTTCTTAGCATCTTGCAATAATTCCCTCACCGCCATCTGATCAAGAGTCTCATTATCTGGTTTTACTTCTTGCAATTCCTGCTTGATTGTTGTTTCAGGTTCATCTATAGCTTTTTCGATTTTTTCTCCAATTTCTTTGAGTCTTTCAGCAGTCATAAGAGTATTTGGCTTCATGGGTATAACAAGAGGCGCAGTCTCTTTGACTTCTTCACCACTGTAAATTAAATTATAATCTATTGGTACTATGAAATTATTTATATGTAATTATTACAAAATAAATATTGAAATATAAAATTAATATACAAATGCGGTGTACTGTCAACTGGTTGTCAGATTAATGAAACAAGGATTCTTGACTATTATTATATTAAGGAATACATTTCACAAAATCAAATACCAAAAGCTGATTGTGTTTTCTCAATCCCTATCTGTAATTCGGATTGAAGAATATTTGGCAGATTATGAAAAGAAAATATAATATTTTTCATTGCCAGTGTGGTCATAGCTGTCACAACCTTTTTGGTCTGTTGTTGACTCGATACTGTTATGCCACACAAATATACTATAATATGAATGTATATTGGCAGGAATTGTGAAGGCAGTGCCAGTTATTGTAAATTGTACTTAAAAGTAAACAGACTACCATGGTTTGGCCATATAATGCAAAGGAAAGAATACCATATAACAAGGAAAATGATAGAAATAAGAGTGGATGGATATAGGAGGAGAGATAGATTGTGTAAAATATATGGCAAAAAAGGGTGTAAATGTTGAAATGATGGATAACAGAGGAAAGTGGAAGGAGAGAACATATTGTGCTAAACCCTATAATGTGGGATAAGGACAGAAGGAGGAGGTATTGTGACATTAAAAATGTTTTTGCTTTACTGTTGGGATTTCTAATATCATTTTGTATTCTTAAATCTATATGCATTATACACCAGCTGCAATAATTTTAATGAATATTGCATAGAATGTTAGGGCAACTGTGCACTGGCCGACAATATGAGAATGTGTCTAGTACACAAAGGCTGTGCTAGGATCACCCCCCCCCCCCCCCATCATTTGACAGACCTAACAGAATAACCTAAGAAACCCTTTATATAAACAATCTCATCACCATCCTAGATTTGTTTTCTTCACTTGGCATGGGCTTCAGCATCCCTGATGGCCTTTTTTAATATGCTGCGGTGTATTTACTTCACCAATAAAACTAAAAAGGCACACATGTGTTGTGTCTTCATCTACTATCTTTTTAAACATCACACGAGTTTTTCTCCGTGCAGAGGCGGAGTAAAAATGCCGACATCTAAGGCCGGGTGTGGTCTGTCGTAAAAGGCGACTAACCCAAGCTAGGTGGTAAGACTCCAGGCCCGTCTGGATGGCAACCACCCCTAGTTTCTAAATATGGTGTTATAACAACCTTATGTTATGTTCCGGCGTAAATGACCCAGGTTCCAGTATCCCTACGTGGACGGCAGTGTTTTTGTTTATGGCGCAGGACAGCAGACAGGCTGACGGCCCACATAGAATTTAGCAGTTACCATTGGCTATAGGTGTTTGCAACGCTAGTGGCATTGCTAACATGCTGCTGTCCCATAAGGGTACAGGTACTTGAGTCACTAAAGCTGGAACACAACACAAGGTTATTATGGAGGCATACTTAAGGCCAAAGGTGGTCGCCATTCAGATGGGCTTGAGGCCCTACCATGTAGCTAGGGTGGGTTGTTTTGTCGTCTTTTACAACAGGCTGATCCCGGCCACAGAGGTTAGTATTCTTTCTCCGCCCCTGCGTGGATAAAAGTCTATTGTCACAACTACTTTTATGATGACAAACAAGCACTTGTTGGGCCAACCCCTCCTGCCTTTCGGAGTTAGCATGGCTACATATTTATTTCCCATATAAATAGGGAAAATCTGACTCATAGTAGGCTTGTTTGTTAAGTATAGTAATAAACAATAAAATATTATCTACAATTTCACAATACAAATCATTGCTTAGTAATATAACACCAATTTTGATCATATCATAACACAACAAGCTATTGTTATATTTTATATACAATGCTTTTGAGAAAAATGTATTATTTCCAACAATAGTTGTCTTTATCCATAAATTAATAATGAAATGTTAAGGTTATGTGATTATAATAAATACATGCATACAACATACCCAACAATTTTAATCGACTTCTCTTCAACACATTCGATGTAATCTTTTCTATCTTCAATTACTGGCTTCTCAACTTTTAGGGTTTTCTTAAAACCAAAGGAAATTTTCTTCGACTCCATTATTTGATTGTTATTTTTTTAAACAGCACTAATCAATTCAAAATACACATTCAATATATTTAGTAATTTCTGGTTTAAACTGTTTATACGACATTTCAGTAAGTTTTAATGACATTTATATACAAAAACTTTATGTACCTATTTCAATTCCATTCAAAAACGATTCTACAAGCCATAGTGTTCTGTGCTTATGCCCCACAACCCACATCAGACAATCAAACATCAACAATAGACTTGTGTAAGTAATATAATGCGAGTAATGTATTCCGCGTAATATTACCCGACCGCGTACTGTAGTATCACACATTACTCGACTAAATTAAACATCACCCATCACACTAAACATTACGCGCTGTCCGCGCGGCATATCATTGCACAGTACGAAAGTACGAATTGCAATTCATGACTTACGTTGACGTTCGGCAATGTTCGGTATATCTCAGATGCTCGAAACTCGAGGTTGCCACATGACCGTGCCCCATCCATTGTTATATCTTCCGCCCCGGGGGTCCCTTTCACAAAACTATTCATTTTGCATTGTAACACCAACGTGTTATGTTTTTTATGTTTATTGTTTAATATGAATGAAGCTATTTATTTAAGTGTTTTGTTTATTATTATTCAACTATGGTGTAGAATTACGATACGCTGAATACAGAGGTAGCGCATATTTGAGCACCACTTGTGTTTATATGATCATAATTCAAAAATTAAAGCGATGACATAGAGTTTTTTATTGTAAATTACAAAGATTATATATATACATTAGGATAAAAGATAAAACCATACACCTGTCCATACAAAATAATATATTTCCAGCCCGTTCATTTTGCATGAAATTCTGGCGGCGCAAGCCGTAATTATAGATACACTTTACCTGTCACAAATAAGCAAATACCACATTTAGACATACAATTAAAATAATTCTTTAGAACTAGTCTCATATTCTTACAAAATAAACAAAAATCAATAGCGTTTACCTTCGATCAACATGTTAATCGAAGGCGTTTACCATTAATGTATGTATAATAAGTAAAAAAGGTATATTTATAAAAAAAAAGTTTACACGTAAAATTATGTTTATGAATGTATATATGTAAATTTGAAGGTACGTATAATCTGTACATAAAAACACGCAATCATCGTACATAGTTTATTTTTAAATACGCCTTTAATCATGGGTTTTTAATCATTACTCATTCATAAATAAATTTGTTTTAATCCATGAATATTGCCAGTCCTAAGCCTGGAAAACACGTTGGTATAGTTTGATGTAGGGTTGAAATATGAATAGATATATGAAATATGAAAGATCAACTTATTAACAAAGTTACATTTTCGTAATTACGGCGCGATGGGCGGTAGCGTATTGCTTAATAGTAATAATTTTTTGTCATGTCACCCTAAGACGCACATCGTCGATCAGTAATGTCACTACGAAACATTACATCACTCGATGCCATGCCATTACAATATCACAGAAGTGATACTGTGGAGTGATAGAACGCTGTCGCATAGCGCGACAAAGCGACATCACGCGTGATGTTTGGTTTTGGTGCGCTGTCGCATAGCGCGACATGCTGACATCACGCGTGATGTTTGAAGTGATGTTAAAATGTAATATTACTCGGAACGAAATGTAATGACATATCACATCACTTCATGATGCACTGTTTGCACATGTCTAATCAACAAGAGCCATTACACTTATTTTTTTTAAATTTATTTCTAACCTGATTCAAAGTCCTTTAGCCGTATACATCAATAAAACAACTTTATACAAGAAACAATTAAAAAAGGAATCAAACTTATACTCTACAAACAATATTAGGAAGGAAAACAATAAATCTTAAAATAAAGTTAAATTTCTAAAATAAATAGCTAAACCTATACAAATAAACAAATATGCTAAATCTTTTCTACTGTTGTTGTAATAAACTTGAAAAGATGAACAAAAAACTGCGGTCTATTTAATAAATCCTGGACGTGGCGGGGTAAACTAATTTGGATTCCTGGACGAGTATTGTCACTATCACTCTCACTACTGTCAGTGTCAGTTAATTTTTTGAAAAGTAAGCGACGCTGTTAAATTTTGGTTTTGGTCAACTCAACTGAAAAGGAGGCTCCACTGTAGTGAAGGGATATGTTTGTATGAGGTTAAAAGGGGTCACAGCTGGTAGAGCTTGAGTCCCTGATTATAATGGTACTTACTTATAATGCCGGACATCCAGATTTTTCGAGAAAATAATAAAAATTGTTTCTAACCTAAATCACATAAAAAGTGTAAACAAAACGATATAATCTGTGTTAATAAGTTTCGGAGTTACCAGACACATGGTAATTATCTTAGATATATGGTATTTTTTTTACCAAAACACGGTTAACGGTAATGTTCTATTATTGTTTTTTTTTATTGCTGCGTTGTATTTTATTTTACATTGACACAGTAATATACATTGTAATTTTAAAATAAATGTAAAGTAATTAAACTTAAAACACGACAATTTTTTTGTTTGCTGATTGTAATTTGCAATTTCTACCTGGTAACATCTACTGTTAGTCTGTGGTGTTTAATGATTGGTTGAGATATATCAGTTAATTAACTAGGAATTTTGCAAGTGTAAGAAAATATCGATATAATATTGGATATTTTGTATCGCTGTTTAAGACTAAAATATATCTGCTAAATATTAATATATATTTCTATATAACCTATTTATATTACTTTAAAATATAATTTTAATCTTGTTCCGTTGTATTCTCTCTTTTTTTATTTTAGTTTGATACATTTCGGTTCCTTTTCAATAGCCATATTCACGAAATGACTCAGATTACAAATGTCATTAAGAACATTACAGTTATTTACATCTACCTTCGACTTATTAAATTGCTATTTTAAATTATTTTGTTTATGATTACAATTAACTCTAAGGGGACCTAGTCGATTATACAGCCATCCTCATACCGTATATTTGTATGATGTTGAGAAAAAGATTGGCAGAGAATCTCCACTACACGTTCATTGTTTATTATCAATGTTTTTCGTTCATTGTGTTTGTGAGTAAAATAAGTTGAAATTCACTTCGACGAGCGCGATTCCCGTGACGTATCGGTGGGCACCCAGTCTGGGGCATAAACCTACAACCAAATAGCCTCCTCCACGTCCAATCTCACTGAATGTTCACGCTAGATCGCCGCCCGCAAGCCGCCGCCATATCTGAACAGCTGTATCGCGCGGCAGTAATAAAATAAGTTGAATCTATTATAAAACCGAATCGGGACACCCCGACTTTGTGGTTGTTGTGGGCTGCTACCCCTAGTTTTATTATTTTAAAAAGTTAAAAATCGGAGACCCGAAGGGAGACGATGCAGAAGCAACTTTAAGGCTCCACTGTAGTGAAGGGATATGTTTGTATGAGGTTAAAAGGGGTCACAGCTGGTAGAGCTTGAGTCCCTGATTATAATGGTACTTACTTATAATGCCGGACATCCAGATTTTTCGAGAAAATAATAAAAATTGTTTCTAACCTAAATCACATAAACGGTGCATTTTCTGTTTATGGGAGTGTGTCAGGAGGGTTAGGGCACTCCCCCTCCCTCCCTCCACCACCCCTCATCCAAATCCTTCCATATCTCTTCACTAAATTTTTACCCCGGCTTCCTTTTGCGCCAAGTTTATCATACCACGGTCTTATTGGTAAGTCTTTCTGCACCTCAGCATACCACTTTCCTTTGGTCTCAACTGTAGTGTCCCAGTGCTCTTTCCAAAGCTTTCGCGAATTGGTTTTGAAGTAAACATAGTAATTGGAGAATGGTACTTGTTGATATTGACTGTCATCTCGATTAGAATCTTTATGTGTTATACTATCAGCAATCTAATTACCGTCTATACCACTGTGCGAGGGAACCCATATAAATTCTATATTAATGCCAATGTTGTACAAATTTTCTATGAGAGTATATATTTTAAATAAAATGTAGCTAGTTTTGTAGGACCGAAGTCCATAAAACAATGAAGTTAAAACGCTTTTAGCATCAGTGACTAATACAATATTTATATTACTTACAGTACTAGTTACATACATTAAACATTTAAGGATAGCATAGCTTTCTGCAGAAAAAATGCTAAAATTTCTATTCAACTGAATGCATTCACTGTAATTGGCTTGTGGATCATAAAAGGCTGCTCTTACATTTTGTTCTTCTTTAGATCCGTCTGTATACACAAAATAGCAATCACCTCTTATGTTTGAATTCTAAAAAATCTGTTTTATTTTATATTACATCTAAATGAAACTTATTTCTATAATAGTTTATGAGACTGTTATATATGAGCATTCATATATTGGCCATTTTTTACATTTATGTACATCTTGCATTTTACTTTTAACATGACTATAAATAGTTATAATTTCAATTCCAGAAAGAAGTGACTGAGGAGATATAGTAGGCATTGGCATGAAGTGCAAAGTCTCTCTCATATTGTGAAGTTTAGTGTTGAGAGGATTATCTGAAGCTACTAACTTTAAAAAGAATCTTTCTGCTAGTTGAAGCCTTCTAAGGAACAAAGGAGGTATGCAAGTTTCCACTTCTAATGAGTTAATAGGAGTAGAGCGCATTGCTCCACAAATTAGCCTTAACCCTATGTTTTGTATTACATCCAGTTTGTGGAGGAAGGAATTATTAGCATTTAAGTAAGCTAAGCTACTGTAATCAAAATGACTTCTGACTATGCTTTTATACAACATACTCATAGTTTTGGGGTCTGATCCCCAGTAAGTACCTGCTAAATGACGTAAGATATTTATACTTCTCATAACCTTCTTACTAATATAGTCTATATGTTTATCAAATGTTAAATGTGAATCAATTACTACACCCAAAAATGTATGATTGTCAACAATGGGAATTTTTGTGTTATTATAAAGAATTTTCATAACTGTATTTTCTTTACTAAATATTAAAAGTGAACTCTTTTCTGGACTCACTTCTAATTTAAGATTGTTATGATAATATGTATATAATTACATATTATCATAAGCATACATATTATTGTACAGCAAGGGAGATAAAGTAGCACCTATGTAGCAACTATGCAAGTTCCTTTATTAGCCGATCTAGGTCCATGCAGTTTATTATTGTACTTTACATAAATAGTTCGATTACTTAAAAATTCTAACAACCATTTCAAAGTACTTCCTGGTATGCCAATGTCACGTAAAACTTCAGTAAGCTGTTCTATATTTACATTATCAAAAGCACCTTTAACGTCTAAGAAAACACAAACCATGTTAGAATTACTGAGTTTGACTTGTTTAATGTCATGAATTAAAGACACAAAGCTTTCAGAGCAACTTTTACCTTTTCTAAAACCATGCTGAATTTCAGGAATTAAATTATTACTTTCTGAAAAGTATTCTAAACGTAGCTTTAGCATATTTTCAAATAATTTTCCCAAACATGAAGATAGCGATATAGGCATGTATGAAGAAGCAGTATTTATAGGTTTATTTGGCTTTAATATTGGAATGAAACATTGAGTTTTCCAGGATTTTGGTATAATATGACTTTGCCAAAGTTTGTTATATATACAAAGTAGTATTTTTTGGGCATTTGGATGTAACCTTTTAGTAAGTAAATAGGGTAAATTATCTAAGCCTGGTGTAGTGTCCTTTCTACTTTGTAATGAAGCAGTCATTTCGGTAAAAGAAAAAGGTTTATTAAGAAAATAATTAGCTGTATTTTCTTGAGCACTATGAAACAATGATAACAACCTGTCTCCATTGAAGCTGTTGTTGTCTGATAGATTGTCTAGAAAAGCTGGAATCCATGTATCATCAAAGTTCTTATTGTGACTACTATTTCCAATTCTCTTAAATTTTTTAATATAATCCCAGATCCTTGAAACTGGAGTCATTCTATTAAAGCTACTACACAAATTTTTCCATGACTGAGCTCTCAATTTTAATAGTTCTTTTCTTTTGAGCATCTAGTTTTTTATATTCTATAAAATTAGCTATAGTGGAACATGACTTATATTGCTTTAAGGCCTCTTTAGATGCATTCACGGCTACCTCACATTTTGTATTCCACCATGGAGCAGGTTTTTTACGAACAACATTACTATTTTTTTTCTTACTCTTAGGAATAGTTATATCTCTTAAATCATTTAAAGTATTTACAAAACTATTATACAATTCTAGGCAATCTTCAGATTCGATGGTTAAATTGGAAAATAAATTTTCAGATAGAGCATAAAATTCAGACCAATTAGCTTTACTATAAATAAATCTTTCTTCCACAGGACCTACTTCATACATACATGGTTGAATATTTACATAGAGGGAAACTGGATAGTGGTAGCTGCCTAAAGGATCATCCTGAACCTGCCAATTACACAAATGAGCAATCGAAGGACTAACAAGAGTGACATCTATTGCAGAAGCCTATCTGTTGGGATATGGACATGTTGTTGGAGTACCATCATTTAATATGCAAAAATCTAAGTCATCAATTAAGTTATATATATTATTTCCTCTATTATTATTGCTATTGCAACCAAAACTGATATGATGTGCATTAAAGTCACCCATAATTATACAAGGTTTGGGAATATTATTAAAAATATGCCTAAGTTTATTAGTATTAAATCTGCCACTTTTAGGTGGACAATATACACAAAGTATACTGATATTCCCTGACTTTGTCTCAATACTTATGGCTATGTTTTGGATATTTTCATGAAAGTTAGTGTTTAATACAGAATATTTCAAGCCATGTTTAATTAAAATACCTACACCATTGCATCTATTTTCAGAGTTCTTGTAAAGAAAATTGTAATTTGGAATATTAGGAATAATAGATTTATTAGTAAGCCAAGTTTCATTAAGTAAACAAATGTCTATTTTCTTATCTGCAAGTAATTTTTGTAACAATGTTTTCTTGCTCTGTAAACTTTGTATATTGAACTGAACTATATGTAAATAATCTTCCATTAAACTAAGTTTGATATAAATATTTCTTTTATTTTCTTAGTTGTTAAGGGTTCTCTATTTTTGTTATTACCTAGAGCCAATAGTGATTTTACAATAGCATTCAGGATAATATCATTGTTGACAATTGTATCTACATCTAAACACTTATTTACATTCAGAGGTGGATAGGGTTTCAAATCATTAGATGGTGGAGAACTCAACACAGTGGCATAGTTTTGCTGAGCATATTCCTTCATGTTTTCTTCTATCTTCTGTTTTTTTATTGGACAATCTCTGGATATTGCTAAATGAGCTCCATTGCAATTTATACAAGTTATTTCTTCCACATCACATTCCTTATAAGAGTGATTTCCAGTATATGAGGAGCACTTCTGCTGATTACTTCTGCAAACTTTGGCCGAGTGGTTAAACTTAAGACATTTAAAGCATTGTAAGACTGGAGGTATATATTGGTGTACAGGATAACGGAATAATTGAATGTAAGCATGTTGTGGCAGTGTTGTAGTGGCAAAGGTTACGGCAACTGTGGTCAGCAGGGATAGTATGTTATCTGTCTTTTTCATAAATCTTTTAATGGATATAACTTCAGCATCGCATGTGATATTTTTATAAATTTCTTCGTTGGACATGTCTTTAGGAACATATTTTAGAATACCTATTTTCTCTGTTAAGTGTGACGGTATGAATGCCTTCATTTTATTTTTAGATAAGAAATCATCCATTTTAAGGAAATAATTGGCTAGTATGGCTTTTCTAAAAGAGACTCCAATTTTGTGCGCATTGACACGGTGGACACCAGTAATGCCCCTAACATTTTCTGTGAATAATTTCATTAGTGATATGGGATTTCTGTTGCCTAGTTTTTCCTGTTCGGTTGATTGAACAAATACTGTGAAATCACCAGTACTGCTTTCTAGGAATTTTCTTTTGTAGTTTGGTTTTGTAAAAATTTTATACTTAGCTTGAAGGCTGAAGAAAACATTGTCGTATTTTCTTTTCTTTTTTCCGTCCCCTGGGTCCTCCCCATTACTAGGGGGACCCATTTTCGTTTATTTTTCGTTTTCAGACGTTTAAAATAGGAAAGGCAAATAAAATCAACTTTTATTGAAAAATAAAATCTAAAGTTGCCGCTCAGGTTGACTTCCCGCCAAAAAGTCCGCCATTACACATTCAGTGTTGTCGTTTTGTAAATGGAAAAAATGCTAGATTTTGGCGGAGATAATGCTAAAAATGTGCTAGATAAAATTTTAATATGCTAATAAAAATGCCAAATGCCAAGTCTTGTTTAAATGAATTAAAAACGAAAATAATTGCAAGTAGGTAGTGTAATTAAAAATGCAGTGCAATTTTTAAGTATATTTAATCATGAAGATAAATCAAATAATATTTGTAGATCATCAATATCATCATCGTGAGCTTGTGCTTGTGATGTTGAAAGGCCAACTTCAAAATTAATAGTCATTGGCATCACAATCGACTCTATAACCCCTTTAATCTTTTGCAGAGAGTAAATATCTTACAGGGGTGTGAACAATAAGTAAATCAAATAAAAAATTTGCCATCAATAAGTACTTAAAATTCAAAAGGTACAAAAATTTCAGAAAATGCTAAAATATGCAATATGCTAAAGCTCATTTTTTCATGCCAACAGGTTTAAAAATATTCCAAATTTAGCATTAAAAATGCCAAATCGGCAACACCACATTAGCCAAGCCAATGAAATTGAAAACTGGGTGAACAGCAGTGTTACCAGATCACCTCTCAAGAAACACAGAAATGTCATAGAGAAAATACAGTAAATAGGCACATAATTAATACAGTAGTCAAAAAATAAAAAATAAAGAAGTAATTTTTAACACGGATAATGAGTAAATTATCTATATTAAATGAGAATCAGATAACATATAATGGCTAACTCTATTAGATTATTTAAATGTACTTGACATTCATAGTTTTAAACATCAAAGTCTGTATCGCTGTTCGTTGCTTGTTCTGTACTTTATTTCTCTAACACTATTAAACGCATTATATCATTCGAATGTCCGGTTTGAAGTTCGCACAGTTGCTCTAATTTCGCAGGTTTGACGAGCTAAAACGTTTCTCTTAATGGTTTTTGTAATAAACCGATTTCTTTTTTTTGTTTTTATTTCATTTACTTCATTGAATTTTCTTTCACACTCTGCATTTGAGTTTGGAAGTGCCAAAATATTAAGCATGAATTCTGCTATTACAGAAAAATCCGGAATTTTGCCTCACCGGAAAAATTGTAGGTAATAATTATGTAATGATTTGAATGATTGATAATATTATAAAACAACGATATGAAAGTGTCACGTTATGTATGATATACTTGATGCCAGAAAATGTCGGGTGTAATGCTGGAATCGGGCGCACTTTTTAGGGTACTTAATTTCCTCCATTGGTCATCTATTTGCTGCTGCTCTCTCAGTGAGTTGGGCTCTATACGTGGTATCAATAAATTTAGTTTGAAGGGGCTCCTGGCGAGAGCCATCATCCATGCAATTATCAGGATTTAATAAAAAAAAAAATGGCAGACATTACTGGGTCGTTTAAACTATAGCGTTTCCTAATCCCAACACAACCTTTGATTATAAAATTGCGACATCTCTCTTTTACATCTCTAATACGCTCTTGGGGTAAATCATTTGACATGATCTGCTTTTGGACTTCCAAACCAAGATATATTTCGTCTAGGTTTTTGAAGCACTTTTCATTAGTTTTCACTATTAAGTAAATATAAGCGCAAGTAAAAACGAAAGTCCAACTGCCAACATACAGAAACAAAATTAAACACTACGATGTAAAACGATTATGAGTATAATATTAAATAAACTTAAGCAAGAAAAGAACATTTGAATTGCGTCGTATAATATTTCAACTTCCTTACTCTTAGAGCGGGGAATCAGCTCAAAGCAAAGTTAGCGAAACTAATATAATTATTGAAACAGTGAATATTGAGTATTATGTCTTTGACAGAAGGTGTATACTTAAATCATTTATTTAATAGTCAATTCTTTGTTGAAAAAAAAAACTATCCATACACTAAGGATCAGTCTATTTAGCAACGTTATGTTTCATGCAATTCGTAAATATCAAGGTATTTCAAAATTACAGTGTTTTGCTAACACTGTATTGTTGTAATACAGTATACAGTATGTCACATTGAAGATGTGAACAAAACAAAAAAATATAATTAAATGATTATAAATTTATTCATAAGAGTAAAAAGTAGTAAGAAAATTAAGTAAAATTAATAGTAGTAAAAAAATAGTAAAAAAAAGAAAGGTTCGCTTAGGCTAGGCTCCACTCTCAGAAGTCTGATTCACCACACTTCCCTCAGTCAATTTCCGCTAGGCAGAGTAGGCAGCGCTTAGTGCATGTGGGTAGTCCTCTCTTCAGGTATTCACTACCCTCGTATCCGTGCAGGGGCGGAGAAAGAATACTAACCTCTGTGGCCGGGGTCGGCCTGTCGTAAAAGGCGACAAAACAACCCACCCTAGCTACGTGGTAGGGCCTCAAGCCCGTCTGGATGGCGACCACCTTTAGTCTTAAGTATGCCGCCATAATAACCTTGTGTTGTGTTCCGGCATAAGTGACCCAAGTTCCTGTACCCTTATGGGACAGCAGCGTGTTCGCGATGCCACTGGCGTTGCAAACACTTAGAGGCGACGGTAACTGCTAAATTCTAAGCGGGCTGTCAGCCTGTCTGCTGTCCTACGCAAAAAAAAACCCTCTTGTTAAGCCGGTCTTAGTTCCCGAATCGGGAAAAACAAATCACTATAATTGTTAAATTTAATATTTACAGTGTACAAGCACTGTACACTATTGGATCTGTTGTAAAATAATATACAATATCAACTAGAATCAAACCAAATGCAAAAAACGGTTGCACCAAGAGTGACGCAGCCAACTTCGTTTAGTGTAAGATGGCGGTCGATCGCTTATTCGATATCGGCGCGTAGGGTAGGAACAAATCAATCCGATAAATTCAACAACCACCTACAAAAACTGGAATATCCGAAACGTTCCGTTACAAGTAAACGCAGTAAAAATACAGTAAATCTACTGTACTGTTCTAGTACTTAAATACTTGATACCTACGGATTCCTCTGTACCTTCAGAGAAAGTAGCTTCTGCCGTTAATTTGGCGGTTCCTAACAATAGGCACCGGCTGACAGAGGAGCATTTAAAGAGTAGAGTTTTTTATTTTCGCTACCGGACAAATACTGGTATGCTTTTTAAATTTTGATATTTTTGTAATTATTGCATAATAAAAAGGAATACTAATAAAAATCCCTCCGTTTTTATTGAGATTTTTGTACATTGTGTAAAAATTACTATTGATATAACATAGAGCTAAATACAATATTATTTTGAAAACGTAAAATCTTTTGAAAATGACCGATATATCGATATGTTTTCCTCGATATATCGACGTCGATATTGATATTTTAATAAATATCGATATTTTTATTCACTCCCGACATCCCCATAATGAACAGAGACAGGGACCTAAGGATCAGGGTATTGGAGACGGGAAGGAAATAAGATTGACAGTGCTGCCATTCCCAAAAAAACAAAAAAAAACTTGAATGCTCATTTGAAATAAATGATTTTTTCAGGAGTCAAACTTAACTATATAGTCTGGCCAAAGAAAGCTGTCCAAGAAAAAAGGCGGGAATTTTAAAAAATCAAGAGCTGTTAACACTGGCTATACACTGCTTAAACGGAGTTGATACTAATTATTATTTAGCAAGTTTTTTTTAATGTTTTATGAGCTGTAATTTTCGAGTGTATTATGAATAATATTAAATAAAAAAGTACTTTTAATTCTGCCTTTTTATTATTTTCAAATAATCCATAATTTTATGTACAGTGGAGGACTTTAATTGATTAGCACTTGGCACTTTTAGCCATACAAAACATAGCGGCTATGTATGAGTTATAGTTGAAATCGGATTCCAAAAAAAATATTAATGGCATTTGATCCGTAATACAAATATCCAATATTTAAAAAGTTACGTGGGTTTTTATAGTCGATGCTCTCAGGATTGTTTTTTACGTATCTGACGACTAAACAAAGATGTTTGGTGGTACTCCTATCGGTGTTTTCGTCAATTATTAACGAGAATTTAACCTGTCGCAGATCTTCGCAGAGAGTATTAAAGTTTTACTGTCCGATTACATTATTTACTTTAGAGCATTTTATATTTTCAGCTACTTTTGAATCTGGACAAATCTTTATAGGTGGTCGGATTCCGGCTCCAGCGCCCGCACCGCACGGACGTGTACACGCCCGCGGACGCTACGCACGCTACCGAGCCCCCCACACCGCACCTCGCCGCACTCGCCGCATCGAACGGACAGCCGCCGCACCTGGGCCTATTGTTCAGTGAGCCATTGTGACTCATTGCTCAGTTACGCACAGTGTCGGCGCGTTCCCACGCTACAGTGCATTGTTTCGCCGAACGGGTGGACACAATTACGTTGCGAGTTTAAATTGCAACCTAATTGCGATCTGCCTTAAAGGTTGCTTTTGGTCATACAGTTTGTAAATCCACGCGAGTGGTCAGCCAAGGGATACCCAGCGGTGCTAACGCACTTGGCTGAGGCGTGCCCCGAGCGCCTGCCGTTCCCCTTCAGGGAAAGGCAAACTCGGACGGGTCTGGACCACCCGGCCTTGGGGGGACCCCTAGTCGGGCCCAGATATCGCCCAATCTCCACCCTACCCATCCCTCCTTCCATTCTTTGGGGCTGATTTTCCCCCAAAGCAGATAGGGACCCTTCGCACATTAAGATTGGCGAAGGTCTACACAGCTTAGGGCTCACGATAGGACGCACCCCCTGCCTACCCAGGCAGAGGGACTTTTTACACACTCGGACACATCCCCGGGCTGTCCCGCCCGAGGATGGACACGAGTAGGGACACCCCCTTCATCCCGACCCTGGCCGAATTCCTAAAATTCGTCCAGGGGACCAGCCCTGAAACGTTAAAAGGCCTGAACGGCCACATCGCGGCTTTCTACGGAAAGCACCTTCGGCCGCAACCGAAGCCCGCCTCCGCCGCACCCGCACCCCGCGTACCAGTTAATGCGCCCACCCCACCACTCGCGCCGCCAACCCCCGCCGCAACCGCGCCCCGCAATCCAACGGGACCTGCCGCGCCCCCCCCCCCTCCGACCGCGCCCGCGCCCCGCAAGCCCGCCGCGTCGCCAGCACCCGCTGCACCCGCGCCCCGCAAGCAACCGCGCGCTGCCATTCCCTCCACCTCCCGCGGACTCGATCTCACTGCGTCTCTTCTCCCCGCCGTCTCCGTCCTCAACGGAACGGCACACTCCCTCGCGGCTCTAATGAGCCCTTTCGCGTCAAATGCTCCGGCTTCCCCGGTAGAAAAGGGCCCCGAGGCCCAACTAACGCGCGCCACAAAGTCGGCATCTGGGTCTGAGAGCGACACGGACTCGTCCGAGTCGTCCTCGGACATGGAGGTCGACCCAAAAGTGGACTCGGAGGGCTTCCGAGTCCACACTAACAAAAGGAGGCGCAAGGCCCCCTCGTCAACCTCAGGCTCCGATGCTGCGCCGGCCAGCAAGGAGCCGCGTCAGGCGGAGCCGACGGCCCCGTTACCGCGTCGCGTATGCCCCCCTCCTCCCCTCATCATCAGAGATAAGCATCTCTGGAGGGATGTTCACGCGGCCCTCCCGCGTAACTCAATTCATCTCGTGGAAGCACGAGATATCTATAACGGTATCAGAGTGACCGTAAAATCACCTGAAGACCACCGCGCCCTCACGCGTTACCTTCTAGAGCACCGTATAGGCTACTATACGTATGCTCTGGAAGACGAGAAGAGAGTCCGCGTAGTCATCCGTGGACTCCCTAAGGAGGTCGAAACCTCCGAGATACTGGAGGATCTCCGCGCGCAAGGCCTCCCGATCCACGAGGTGCACCGAATGCACCGAGGAAACTCGCGGGAGCCATATAATATGGTACTCGCGGTCCTTGACCTCTCCAAAGAGGGCAAGGAAATTTTTAATATCAAATCGGTGTGCGGGCTCTCCAAGCTTATCTTCGAGAACCCACATAACAAATCATCCCAAAGGCAGTGCCATCGCTGCCAATTATACGGGCACTCGGCACGCAACTGCCAATCCCGGCCGAGGTGCGTCAAGTGCCTCGGTGACCACGGAACCTCGGAGTGCAACCGCACCCGAGAATCCTCCGACCCACCGGCCTGCGTCCTATGCGGGAAGACTGGGCACCCCGCGAACTACCGCGGGTGCTCGGCCGCCCCAAAAACCAAGCCCAAGGGCAAACGCCCAGCCGCCGTCAAAGCGGCCGCCCCCAAACCGGTCTATGTGCCGGCACCTGCTCCGGCGTTTAACGCCTGGACAGGGTTCCCGGCTCTCCGGAACCCCCGGCAGCCCGTCGCAGGCTTCTCAGAGAAGCCTGCCCCTAAACCGGCCCCAGCTGCACCCGCCGCAGCACCGGTCACCACGTCCCCTTCCGTGGCGGAGGACATCGCGCTTGCGACCAAGTTCGCGACGTCCCTCCCATTTGACCTTCAAGAGGTACGCACCTTAGCGCAAAAGCTAAGGCAAGCGTCGTCGCTAAAGGACCAGCTAATCTTAGCCATGGAACATGGCGAGTTGCTGGAAATCCTGAGCCATAGGGCAACCCATTAATCACAAATGGATTGCACACGTAGGGAAAAACCTCGCTCTCTGACTCTGGCGACTTACAACGCCAACGGCCTACGTGGTCAACGAGAGTTGGTTCACGAGTTCCTGAAGGAAGAAAAAATAGATATTCTTCTCGTGCAGGAGACCCTTCTCAAGCTTAGCACTGGCGATCCTAGGATCGCCAATTACAACATCATCCGTAATGACAGGCGATCCGCCCCTTGGGGCGGCACGCTTATCTACTACAAGAGGTCGCTGCACTGCACCCCAGTAAATACGCCTCCGTTAGACAATCTCGAAGTTTCTGCCTGCAGATTAGCGATGACAGGCCATCAGCCCATAGTCATCGTCTGCGCATATCTCTCCTGCAACCGCCCGCTACCTCAAGCGGAGCTTGCATCCCTCTTCAGTCTAGGCCCTTCGGTTATCATCGCGGGTGACCTAAACTGTAAACACACCAGCTGGAACTGTTCCACATCCAACACTAACGGAAGAGCTCTACTCCGTCACTCTGACGAATTGCTTTTCGGCATCCTAGCCCCCATTACGCCCACCCGGTACCCGTATAACAGGGCCACCGGAGGTACCCCCAACGTTCTCGATCTGGCGCTACTGAAGGGCGTTTCCCTCCAGTTCCGCTCAATCGAGTCCCTAGATGACATCGATTCGGATCATCGCCCGGTCGTCCTTAAACTAGGCCCTCCACCCGACCAGACGCCTCAGACCAAGTCAATCACTGACTGGTCCAGGGTCAGGGACTTACTCCAACATGGAGGATTCGCTGACCCTGAGCAGGCTCCAGCCCCTATTAGGACCCTTCAGGACACGGAAGGGGCGATCGAAACCCTCACCGGCCACCTCCAAACCGTCGTTCGGGAGTCCACTCGGCAAGTTCCGTACGAGGACGGCCGATTGGCACTCCCGAGGGACGTGAGAGAGCTGCTGAGGAGGAAGAGAGCCGCCGCCCGAGCCTACGACAGCTTCCCATCAGAAGAGAACCGAGTCGCCTTTCGTTCACTTCATCGGGAAGTGAAAGCCCGCATTCAGGAACTCAGGAACCAACGCTGGGAGAGCCTGCTCTCGGAGATCTCCCCAACGCACCAGGCATACTGGAGGTTGGCGAGGTCACTGAGAGCGGAATCCCTCTCGACCATGCCGCCTCTCGAAAAACCCGACAACACTGTCGCGTTTGACGACGACGAAAAGGCTGAGTGCCTCGCCGAGAGCCTCAAGGAGCAATGCTCCCCCAATACCGCGCACGTCGACCCGGCCCACCAGCGTGAGGTGGACGCTGAGGTCGAACGGAGATCCTCTCTTTCCGCGGAAGACTCACTCGAGCCTGTCACGGTAAAAGAGGTACAGGACCTAATAAAAGGCCTCAAGCCCCGGAAAGCTCCCGGGGCCGACGGCATCCCCAACAAGCTGCTCAAGCTACTCCCGATACATCTGTTGATGATTCTGGTAGGCATCTTCAATGCCGCCATAGATAACTGCTCCTTTCCCTCCGCCTGGAAGGAAGCTGACGTCATCGGCATCCGGAAACCAGGAAAGCCCGCTGCAAAACCTAGCAGCTACCGTCCGATCAGCTTGCTCAGCGCGCTAGGCAAGCTGTACGAACGCCTCCTCTTGAGCAGGCTCAGAGACTTCGCTTATGAAAATAAGCTGATCCCCGACGAGCAGTTCGGCTTTCGAGCCCGACACTCGTGCCCCCAGCAAGTGCTCCGCATCACGGAGAACGTGCTCGTGAACTTCAATCGCGCCCCCAAACCCTGGAAGACGGGTGCTGTCTTCTTCGATGTGGCGAAAGCCTTCGACAAGGTCTGGCACAACGGCTTGATTTACAAGCTGTACAAACTGGGAGTGCCAGATAGACTCGTGCTCATCTTACGAGACTTTCTCCTTAATCGGAGCTTCCGCTTCAGAGTGGAGGGCACGCGCTCATCTCTCCAGCCCATCAGAGCCGGAGTCCCCCAGGGCTCGGCTCTGTCCCCCCTACTTTTCACGCTGTACACCAGCGACATGCCCCGTACCCCACAGGTACATCTCGCCTTATACGCAGATGATACCGCCCTCTTCACATCCGATATCAATCAATATCGGATCTGCAGTCGTCTCAACACGGCGGTTGAGACGCTGGGCAACTGGTTCCGCACTTGGCGGATCGAGTTAAATCCGGACAAGAGCGCAGCGATCATGTTCGCTCGCGGCCCCCGCACTCAAAATGAGAGTCGGCCGACTCGCAAGAGTCGGCACTCTCTTTTCCCCATAAAGCTATTTGACCGCGTCATCCCCTGGGTTGATGAGGTCAAATATCTAGGAGTCACTCTAGATAGAGGCCTGTACTTCAGCAAACACATCAGGACGGTAAGGAACAGAGCACACTTTGTGCTCGGTCGCCTCTACCCAATGATATGCGGGAAGAGTAAGATGTCCCTTAGAAATAAGGTGACACTTTACAAAACCTGCATCCGACCGATCATGACGTACTCGAGCGTAGTCTTCGCCCATGCCGGCAAATGCTACATCAGTTCGATGCAGCGGCTGCAGAATAAGTTCTTGCGCATGGCAGTCCAAGCGCCACGTTACATGCGCAACGCGGACCTACACCGTGACCTGGAGCTCCTTCCCGTGAAGGAGTACATGGTATCCCTCTCGCGATCCTTCTTCGGTCTCGCTCCCCACCATCCCAATCCACTGGTGGTGGAGACAGTCAACTACACGCCCAATCGCCGAGCACCCCCCGCGCGTCGCCGCCCGCGAAACGTGCTCATGGATAGACGCGACCACATCTCTAGGACGCCGAAGCGAATGCTCTCGCGGACGCAATCCCCCCCAGTCCGGCATGGACCAGCCCGACGCAATAGGTTTAGGGACGCCTTCCGCCCCCCATAGCCTGTAGCCGTACACAATCACACATTACAGAAATACACGTAGAATAGATGTGTTGCGGGGGAGTTTCTTTCGCCGTTTCTTCTCCCCCAGCTATAAGCACTCCGAAACGGTAGTAGATTAGTATAGGATCGGCTTCACCGGTGGAGCCGATAGTCCCCAATTAATAGTATTCTTGCCATTCGTGGCTGCTATCAATTATCCCCATGCAGCGTTCGAGCCGGGAGCGCGCCTCACAGGAGACGCGCCCCGAGCACGCTGCCACGGCTGATCGACCCCGCTCCCACGGGGTCGGAATGCCTTTTCCGCCCGGTGTTGCTGTCGTTAGTCGTCTGAGACGATGACAGCCTTAGCTGTAAGAAAAAAAAAAAATTATAGGTGGTCTGTTATTGCGTATGTCAAGTTTTGTTCGGCGACAAAATCAGCAATCCGAATTTCGCCTAAAATAAGTAACACAATTAATTGGTATAGGTACAAAGTTTGTACTTTGGATTGGAAACAATCTAATAAAAGTTAGTTACCGCTTGTTTGAAATGGATCACTTCTCGATTCACATACCCAGTCATATTAGGTTGATACGTAGTGTTCACGACGAACGTAAACAAACATAAAGGTATGAGCTAGACCACGGCAATACCGCACCGACGACCGTATTAGCTATGCGGCGGCAATACCGAATCGACGACCAAACGTGTAAATATTTAGAATTAAGTAAATTATTGCTGTTTACATAATGTTGGAGAATAAACTATGTATTTTTTATGTGTTTTATTCGGGGACGTGTTAGACCTATGTACAATATTATGGGTGCGTAGGGGAATATTATGGCTGGCACGTCCCTTAGAAGATATAATGGATAGATTGTATTAGATTTAATTACTTTGTAATAGTTGTTCCCTCCCAGCAGTAAGTCCCGGACCGATCCCTGGCATTATTATGGGTCAGGTAAGGTCCGGGTAGTTCAACCGGGGCACACGCTCCCGCAAATATGCAAAATTGCAGGTAGGTGTGTGCTCCACGACAATGCGGGTGTAAATGAATAAGGCCCTTTTTTTTTTTTTCTTAATGCTAAGGCTGTCGTTGTCTCAGACGACTCGACAGCGACTACGGACTTTAAGGCATTCCAACCCCGTGGGAGCGGGGTCGATCAGCCGTGGCAGCGTGCTCGGTCACGCGCCTCCTGTGAGGTGCGTTTCCGGCTCGACCGCTGCATGGGGACAATTGAGCACAGCCACGAATGGCAAGAATACTATTTATTTGGGGACTATCGGCTCCACCGGTGAAGCCGATCCTATTCTAATCTACTACCGTTTCGGAGTGCTTATAGCTGGGAGAGAAGAAACGGCGAAAGAAACTCCCCCGCAACACATCTATTCTACGTGTATTTATGTACTGTGTGGGTTGTGTACGTCTACAGGCTATGGGGGGCGGAAGGCATCCCTAAACCTGTTTCGTCGGGCTGGTCCATGCCGGACTGGGGGGGATAGCGTCCGCGAGAGCATTCGCTTCAGCGTCCTAGAGATGGGGTCGCGTCTATCCGTGAGCACGTTACGCGGGCGGCGACGTGCGTGGGGTGCTCGGCAGTTGGGCGTATAGTTGACCGTCTCCACCACCAGTGGATTGGGATGGTGGGGAGCGAGGCCGAAGAAGGATCGCGAAAGGGAAACCATGTACTCCTTCACGGGAAGGAGCTCCAGGTCGCGGTGTAGGTCCGCGTTGCGCATGTAACGTGGCGCTTGGACTGCCATGCGCAAGAACTTATTCTGCAGCCGCTGCATCGAACTGATGTAGCATTTGCCGGCATGGGCGAAGACTACGCTCGAGTACGTCATGATCGGTCGGATGCAGGTTTTGTAAAGTGTCACCTTATTCCTAAGGGACATCTTACTCTTCCCGCATATCATTGGGTAGAGGCGACCGAGCACAAAGTGTGCTCTGTTCCTTACCGTCCTGATGTGTTTGCTGAAGTACAGGCCTCTATCAAGAGTGACTCCCAGATATTTGACCTCATCAACCCAAGGGATGCCGCGGTCAAATAGCTTTATGGGGAAGAGAGAGTGCCGACTCGTGCGAGTCGGCCGACTCTCATTTTGAGTGCGGGGGCCGCGAGCGAACATGATCGCTGCGCTCTTGTCCGGATTCAACTCGATCCGCCAAGTGCGGAACCAGTTGCCCAGCGTCTCAACCGCCGAGTTGAGACGACTGCAGATCCGATATTGATTGATATCGGATGCGAAGAGGGCGGTATCATCTGCGTATAAGGCGAGATGTACCTGTGGGGTACGGGGCATGTCGCTGGTGTACAGCGTGAAAAGTAGGGGGGACAGAGCCGAGCCCTGGGGGACTCCGGCTCTGATGGGCTGGAGAGATGAGCGCGTGCCCTCCACTCTGAAGCGGAAGCTCCGATCAAGGAGAAAGTCTCGTAAGATGAGCACGAGTCTACCCGGCACTCCTAGTTTGTACAGCTAGTAAATCAAGCCGTTGTGCCAGACCTTGACGAAGGCTTTCGCCACATCGAAGAAGACAGCACCCGTCTTCCAGGGTTTGGTGGCGCGATTGAAGTTCGCGAGCACGTGCTCCGTAATGCGGAGCACTTGCTGGGGGCACGAGTGTCGGGCTCGAAAGCCAAACTGCTCGTCGGGGATCAGCTTATTTTCATAAGCGAAGTCTCTGATTCTGCTCAAGAGGAGGCGTTCGTACAGCTTGCCCAGCGCGCTGAGCAAGCTGATCGGACGGTAGCTGCTGGGTTTCGCAGCGGGCTTTCCTAGTTTTCGGATGCCGATGACGTCGGCTTCCTTCCAGGCGGAGGGAAAAGAGCAGTTATCTATGGCGGCATTGAAGATGCCCACCAGAATCATCAATAGATGTATCGGGAGTAGCTTGAGCAGCTTGTTGGGAATGCCGTCGGCTCCGGGAGCTTTCCGGGGCCTGAGGCCTTTTATTAGGTCCTGTACCTCTTTTACCGTGACAGGCTCGAGAGAGTCTTCCGCGGGAAGAGAGGATCTCCGTTCAACCTCGGCGTCCACCTCGCGCAGGTGGGCCGGGTCGACATTCGCGGTATTGGGGGAGCATTGTCGTTCGAGACTCTCGGCGAGACACTCCGCCTTTTCGTCGTCGTCGAAAGCAACGGAATCGTTGGGTCTCTCGAGAGGAGGCATCGTCGCGAGAGATTCCGCCCTCAGCGACCTCGCCAAGCTCCAGTATGCCTGGTGCGTTGGCGAGATCTCCGAAAGCAGACTCTCCCAACGCTGGTTCCTGACTTCCTGGATGCGGGATCTCACTTCACGGTGAAGCGAGCGGTGAGTGACTCGATTGTCCTCGGAGGGAAATCTATCGTAGGCACGGGCGGCGGCTCTCTTCCTTCTCAATAGCTCCCTCACGTCCCTCGGGAGTGCCCATCGGCCGTCCTCATACGGGACTTGCCGAGTGGACTCCCGAACGACCGTTTGGAGGCGGCTGGTGAGAGCTTCGATCGCCCCTTCCGTGTCCTGAGTGGTCCTAATGGGGTCTGGGGCCTGCCCAAGGTCAGTGGATTCACCCTGTTGGAGTGTTTCCTTAACCCTGGGCCAGTCAATGATTGACTTTGTCTGAGGCGCTTGGTTGGCCGGAGGGCCTAGCTTGAGGACAACCGGGCGATGATCGGAGTCGATATCCTCGTGAGTTTCGATTGAGCGGAACTGCAGGGCTATTCCCTTTAGCAACGCCAAATCGAGAATGCTTGGGCTACCACCGGTATCTCGGTTTGGTGGGTACCGGGTGGGGGACATGGGGGCTATGATGCCATAGAGCAGCTCGTCAGAATGACGGAGGAGACTAGTACCGTTGGGGTTGGAGGTAGAGCAATTCCAGCTCGTATGTTTGCTGTTTAGGTCGCCCGCGATAATGACCGAGGGGCCTAAACCAAAGAGGGCTGCAAGCTCCGCTTGAAGTAGCGGGCGGTTGCATGAGAGATACGCGCAGACGATGACTATGGGCTGATGGCCTGTCATCGCTAATCTGCAGGCAGAAACTTCTAGGTGTTCTAGAGGCGGGGTGTCTAACTGGGTGCAGTGAAGCGACCTCTTGTAGTATATAAGCGTGCCTCCCCGAGGGGCGGTTCGCCTGTCGTGTCTGATAATTTTGTAGTTGGCGATCTTAGGATTGCCACTACTGGGTTTCAGGAAGGTCTCCTGCACAAGAAGGATATCGATGTTCTCTTCTGTCAGGAAGTCATGAACCAACACCCGCTGGTTCCGAAGACCGTTGGCGATATATGTCGCCAGAGTCAACGCGCGCGGTTTTTCCCTACTGTTGCAATCCATTGGAGAGTTTAATGGGTTGCGGGACTGGCGAGGATCTGAAGCAGCTCCCCATGCTCTATGGCGATGAGGAGCTGGTCCTGTACAGACCTGGCCTGTCTTAGCTTATTTGCTAAGATCCTGACCTCCTGGAGGTCGAATGGGAGGGACTTTGCAAACTTGGTCGCAAGTGCAAGGTCCTCTGCGGCAGAGGGGGAAGCGGTGACCGGTGCCGCGGAGGTCGCGGCTGGGGCCGGTTTGGGAGCAGGCTTAGCTGTGAAGCCAGCTATAGCCTGTCGAGGGGGTGGAAGGGTGGGGAGCCCTGTCCAGGCGTTGAATGCCGGGGCAGGTGCCGGTACATAGACCGGTTTAGGGGCGGCCGCTGGGCGTTTGCCCTTTGGGGGCTTGCCTTTGGGCTTAGGCTTGGGCTTAGGGGCGGCCGAGCACCCGCGGTAGTTCGCGGGATGCCCAGTCTTCCCAAAAAGGACGCAGGCTGGTGGGTCGGGAGAGTCCCTGGTGCGGGTGCACTCCGCGGTGCCATGGTCCCCGAGGCACTTCACGCACCTGGGGCGGGACTGGCTGTTGCGCGCCGAGTGCCCGTAAAGTTGGCACCGGTGGCATTGCCGAAGTGTGGATTTGTTATGTGGAGACTCGAAGCTCAGCTTCGAGAGTCCACACACCGATCGGACATTAAAAATTTCCTTGCCCTCTTTCGAGAGGTCAAGGATCGCTAGAACCATATTATATGGCTCTCGCGTGTTGCCGCGGTGCATCCGGTGCACCTCGTGAACGGGGAGGCCTTGGGAGCGGAGGTCCTCCAATATCTCGGAGGTTTCGACCTCCTTAGGGAGTCCGCGGATGACTACGCGGAGTCGCTTTTCTTCTTCCAGCGCATAGGTATAGTAACCTATGCGATGCTCTAGAAGATAACGCGTGAGCGCGCGGTGGTCTTCAGGTGACTTTACGGTCACTCTGATGCCGTGGTGGATGTCTCGTGCTTCCACGAGATGGATTGAGTTACGCGGGAGGGCCGCGTGAACATCCCTCCAGAGATGCTTATCTCTGATGATGAGGGGGGAGGGGGGCGTACGCGACGCGGTAACGGGGCCGTCGGCTCCGCCTGACGCGGCTCCTTGCTGGCCGGCGCAGCATCGGAGCCTGAGGTTGACGAGGGGGCCTTGCGCCTCCTTTTGTTAGTGTGGACTCGGAAGCCCTCCGAGTCCCCTTTTGGGTCGACCTCCATGTCCGAGGACGACTCGGACGAGTCCGTGTCGCTCTCAGACCCAGATGCCGACTTTGTGGCGCGCGTTAGTTGGGCCTCGAGGCCCTTTTCTACCGGGGAAGCCGGAGCATTTGACGCGAAAGGGCTCATTAGAGCCGCGAGGGAGTGTGCCGTTCCGTTGAGGACGGAGTCGACGGGGAGAAGAGACGCGGTGAGATCGGGTCCGCGGGAGGTGGAGGGAACGGCGGCGCGCGGTTACTTGCGGGGCGCGGGTGCAGCGGGTGCTGGCGACGCGGCGGGCTTGCGGGGCGCGGGCGCGGTCGGAGGTGGGGGCGCGGCAGGTGACGCGGCAGGTCCCGTTTGATTGCGGGGCGCGGTTGAGGCGGGGGTTGGCGGCGCGAGTGGTGGGGTGGGCGTATTAACTGGTACGCGGGGTGCGGGTGCGGCCGAGGCGGGCTTCGGTTGCGGCCGAAGGTGCTTTCCGTAGAAAGCCGCGATGTGACCGTTCAGGCCTTTTAACGTTTCAGGGCTGGTCCCCAGGACGAATTTTAGGAATTCGGCCAGGGTCAGGGTGAAGGGGGTGTCCCTACTCGTGTCCATCCTCGGGCGGGACAGCCCGGGGATGTGTCCGAGTGTGTAAAAAGTCCCTCTGCCGGGGTAGGCAGGGGGTGCGTCCTATCGTGAGCCCTAAGCTGTGTAGACCTTCGCCAATCTTAATGTGCGAAGGGTCCCTATCTGCTTTGGGGGTAAAAACAGCCCCAAAGAATGGAAGGAGGGATGGGTAGGGTGGAGATTGGGCGATATCTGGGCCCGACTAGGGGTCCCCCCAAGGCCGGGTGGTCCAGACACGTCCGAGTTTGCCTTTCCCTGAAGGGGAACGGCAGGCGCTCGGGGCATGCCTCAGCCAAGTGCGTTAGCACCGCTGGGTATCCCTTGGCTGACCACTCGCGTGGATTTACAAACTATATGACCAAAAACAACCTTTAAGGCAGATCGCAATTAGGTTGCAATTTAAATTCGCAACGTAATTGTGTCCACCCGTTCGGCGAAACAATGCACTGTAGCGTGGGAACGCGCCGGCACTGTGCGTAACTGAGCAATGAGTCACAATGGCTCACTGAACAATAGGCCCAGGTGCGGCGGCTGTCCGTTCGATGCGGCGAGTGCGGCGAGGTGTGGTGTAGGGGGCTCGGTAGCGTGCGTAGCGTGCGCGGGCGTGTACACGTCCGTGCGGTGCGGGCGCTGGAGCCGGAGTAGCCCCCTTTGCTTTTTTTTTTTTTTTCTTAAAGCTAAGGCTGTCATCGTTTCAGACGACTAACGACAGCAACACCGGGCGGAAAAGGCATTCCGACCCCGTGGGAGCGGGTTCGATCAGCCGTGGCAGTGTGCTCGGGGCGCGTCTCCTGTGAGGCGCGCTCCCGGCTCGAACGCTGCATTGGGAATATACGAAGGGCAGCCACGAATGGCAAGAATACTATTAATTGGGGACTATCGACTTCACCGGTGAAGCCGATCCTATTCTAATCTACTACCGTTTCGGAGTGCTTATAGCTGGGGGAGAAGAAACGGCGAAAGAAACTCCCCCGCAACACATCTATTCTACGTGTATTTGTGTACTGTGTGGTTGTGTACGGCTACAGGCTATGGGGGGCGGAAGGCGTCCCTAAACCTATTGCGTCGGGCTGGTCCATGCCGGACTGGGGAGGATTGCGTCCGCGAGAGCATTTGCTTCAGCGTCCTAGAGATGGGGTCGCGTCTATCCGTGAGCACGTTTCGCGGTCGGCGACGCGCGGGGGGTGCTCGGCGGTTGGGCGTGTAGTTGACTGTTTCCACCACCAGTGGATTGGGATGGTGGGGAGCGAGACCGAAGAAGGATCGCGAGAGGGATACCATGTACTCCTTCACGGGAAGGAGCTCCAGGTCGCGGTGTAGGTCCGCGTTGCGCATGTAGCGTGGCGCTTGGACTGCCATGCGCAAGAACTTATTCTGCAGCCGCTGCATCGAACTGATGTAGCATTTGCCGGCATGGGCGAAGACTACGCTCGAGTACGTCATGATCGGTCGGATGCAGGTTTTGTAAAGTGTCACCTTATTTCTAAAGGACATCTTAATCTTCCCGCATATCATTACGCAAAACTGCTGACGTAGTATTGCTTCATAAGCTAATCAATGGTAAAGTAGACAGTCCTGACCTACTTGAAAAATTAAATTTCGCTGTACCCCGAACTAGTACCCGCCTGCTTAATCGTAAAACCCTCGCTCTTCCGCTATGTCGCACTGTTTATCGCCAACACTCACCACTATATCGCCTGTGTGCCACGTACAATCGCAACTGCCATGAGCTCGATATTTTCAATGCATCGGTCAAGCAAATAAAAAAATTAAATTTAAATTAAATATTGTATATGTTTACATGCACTTGTGATTAAATAGTTAAATACCTTAGAATTTATGAGTAACAGATGTAAAAGCATGCTGTGTTCGCATCAAGTAGGTCATTCAGCTACCATGTTTTTATTATATCTTATTATTTTTGTTTGCCTATTTATCGCTGATATGACCAGTTTGCGAACCTTATTGTAAAAAAAAAAAAAAAAAAAAAAAAAATCATTGGGTAGAGGCGACCGAGCACAAAGTGTGCTCTGTTCCTTACCGTCCTGATGTGTTTGCTGAAGTACAGGCCTCTATCTAGAGTGACTCCTAGATATTTGACCTCATCAACCCAGGGGATGACGTGGTCAAATAGCTTTATGGGGAAGAGAGAGTGCCGACTCGTGCGAGTCGGCCGACTCTCATTTTGAGTGCAGGGGCCGCGAGCGAACATGATCGCTGCGCTCTTGTCCGGATTCAACTCGATCCGCCAAGTGCGGAACCAGTTGCCCAGCGTCTCAACCGCCGTGTTGAGACGACTGCAGATCCGATATTGATTGATATCGGATGTGAAGAGGGCGGTATCATCTGCGTATAAGGCGAGATGTACCTGTGGGGTACGGGGCATGTCGCTGGTGTACAGCGTGAAAAGTAGGGGGGACAGAGCAGAGCCCTGGGGGACTCCGGCTCTGATGGGCTGGAGAGATGAGCGCGTGCCCTCCACTCTGAAGCGGAAGCTCCGATCAAGGAGAAAGTCTCGTAAGATGAGCACGAGTCTATCCGGCACTCCTAGTTTGTACAGCTTGTATATCAAGCCGTTGTGCCAGACCTTGTCGAAGGCTTTCGCCACATCGAAGAAGACAGCACCCGTCTTCCAGGATTTGGAGGCGCGAGTGAAGTTCGCGAGCACGTGTTCCGTGATGTGGAGCACTTGCTGGGGGCACGAGTATCGGGCTCGAAAGCCGAACTGCTCGTCGGGGATCAGCTTATTTTCATAAGCGAAGTCTCTGAGTCTGCTCAAGAGGAGGCGTTCGTACAGCTTGCCCAGCGCGCCGAGCAAGCTGATCGGACGGTAGCTGCTAGGTTTCGCAGCGGGCTTTCCTGGTTTCCGGATGCCGATGACGTCGGCTTCCTTCCAGGCGGAGGGAAAGAAGCAGTTATCTATGGCGGCATTGAAGATGCTCACCAGAATCATCAACAGATGTATCGGGAGTAGCTTGAGCAGCTTGTTGGGAATGCCGTCGGCTCCGGGAGCTTTCCGGGGCTTGAGGCCTTTTATTAGGTCCTGTACCTCTAATACCGTGACAGGCTCGATTGAGTCTTCCGCGGGAAGAGAGGATCTCCGTTCCACCTCGGCGTCCACCTCGCGCAGGTGGGCCGGGTCGACGTGCGCGGTGTTGGGGGAGCATTGCTTCTTGAGACTCTCGGCGAGACACTCAGCCTTTTCGACGTCGTCAAACGCGACAGTGTTTTCTTCTGATGGGAAGCTGTCGTAGGCTCGGGCGGCGGCTCTCTTCCTCCTCAGCAGCTCTCTCGCGTCCCTCGGGAGTGCCAATCGGCCGTCCTCGCACGGAACTTGCCGAGTGGACTCCCGAACGACGGTTTGGAGGTGGCCGGTGAGGTTTTCGATCGCCCCTTCCGTGTTCTGAATGGTCCTAATAGGGGCTGGAGCCTGCTAAGGGTCAGCGAATCCTCCATGTTGGAGTAAGTCCCTGACTCTGGACCAGTCGGTGATTGACTTGGTCTGAGGCGTTGCCCCCTTTGCCCCAATTCAACCTGCTTTTTATCCTTGTTATCCCCACTCTGTCACCGCGCCTGACCGACCTCACCCCCTTAACTTTATTTTCCTTATATAATTAACTTATCGCTATTTACATAATTTATCCGTATTTCATTATATTGCTCCCTTCCAGCAGCCTATCCTCTCAACAGCATCTGTAAACACCGAACTATATCAATGGCTTTTCGCCGCGCGTAATTATTGCCCTACCTCACCCCGTACCGCCGTCATATAAAAGGCGCGCGGACGAGGGGGGCCTTATTCACGACTCCGGCTCCAGCGCCCGCACCGCACGGACGTGTACACGCCCGCGCACGCTACGCACGCTACCGAGCCCCCCACACCGCACCTCGCCGCACTCGCCGCATCGAACGGACAGCCGCCGCACCTGGGCCTATTGTTCAGTGAGCCATTGTGACTCATTGCTCAGTTACGCACAGTGCCGGCGCGTTCCCACGCTACAGTGCATTGTTTCGCCGAACGGGTGGACACAATTACGTTGCGAGTTTAAATTGCAACCTAATTGCGATCTGCCTTAAAGGTTGTTTTTGGTCATACAGTTTGTAAATCCACGCGAGTGGTCAGCCAAGGGATACCCAGCGGTGCTAACGCACTTGGCTGAGGCGTGCCCCGAGCACCTGCCGTTCCCCTTCAGGGAAAGGCAAACTCGGACGGGTCTGGACCACCCGGCCTTGGCGGGACCCCTAGTCGGGCCCAGATATCGCCCAATCTCCACCCTACCCATCCCTCCTTCCATTCTTTGGGGCTGTTTTTACCCCCAAAGCAGATAGGGACCCTTCGCACATTAAGATTGGCGAAGTTCTACACAGCTTAGGGCTCACGATAGGACGCACCCCCTGCCTACCCCGGCAGAGGGACTTTTTACACACTCGGACACATCCCCGGGCTGTCCCGCCCGAGGATGGACACGAGTAGGGACACCCCCTTCACCCCGACCCTGGCCGAATTCCTAAAATTCGTCCAGGGGACCAGCCCTGAAACGTTAAAAGGCCTGAACGGTCACATCGCGGCTTTCTACGGAAAGCACCTTCGGCCGCAACCGAAGCCCGCCACCCCGCGTACCAGTTAATACGCCCACCTCACCACTCGCGCCGCCAACCTCCGCCTCAACCGCGCCCCGCAATCAAACGGGACCTGCCGCGTCACCTGCCGCGCCCCCACCTCCGACCGCGCCCGCGCCCCGCAAGCCCGCCGCGTCGCCAGCACCCGCTGCACCCGCGCCCCGCAAGCAACCGCGCGCCGCCGTTCCCTCCACCTCCCGCGGACCCGATCTCACCGCGTCTCTTCTCCCCGCCGACTCCGTCCTCAACGGAACGGCACACTCCCTCGCGGCTCTAATGAGCCCTTTCGCGTCAAATGCTCCGGCTTCCCCGGTAGAAAAGGGCCCCGAGGCCCAACTAACGCGCGCCACAAAGTCGGCATCTGGGTCTGAGAGCGACACGGACTCGTCCGAGTCGTCCTCGGACATGGAGGTCGACCCAAAAGGGGACTCGGAGGGCTTCCGAGTCCACACTAACAAAAGGAGGCGCAAGGCCCCCTCGTCAACCTCAGGCTCCGATGCTGCGCCGGCCAGCAAGGAGACGCGTCAGGCGGAGCCGACGGCCCCGTTACCGCGTCGCGTATGCCCCCCTCCCCCCTCATCATCAGAGATAAGCATCTCTGGAGGGATGTTCACGCGGCCCTCCCGCGTAACTCAATCCATCTCGTGGAAGCACGAGACATCCACCACGGCATCAGAGTGACCGTAAAGTCACCTGAAGACCACCGCGCGCTCACGCGTTATCTTCTAGAGCATCGCATAGGTTACTATACCTATGCGCTGGAAGAAGAAAAGCGACTCCGCGTAGTCATCCGCGGACTCCCTAAGGAGGTCGAAACCTCCGAGATATTGGAGGACCTCCGCTCCCAAGGCCTCTCCGTTCACGAGGTGCACCGGATGCACCGCGGCAACACGCGAGAGCCATATAATATGGTTCTAGCGATCCTTGACCTCTCGAAAGAGGGCAAGGAAATTTTTAATGTCCGATCGGTGTGTGGACTCTCGAAGCTGAGCTTCGAGTCTCCACATAACAAATCCACACTTCGGCAATGCCACCGGTGCCAACTTTACGGGCACTCGGCGCGCAACTGCCAGTCCCGCCCCAGGTGCGTGAAGTGCCTCGGGGACCATGGCACCGCGGAGTGCACCCGCACCAGGGACTCTCCCGACCCACCAGCCTGCGTCCTTTGTGGGAAGACTGGGCATCCCGCGAACTACCGCGGGTGCTCGGCCGCCCCTAAGCCCAAGCCTAAGCCGAAAGGCAAGCCCCCAAAGGGCAAACGCCCAGCGGCCGCCCCCAAACCGGTCTATGTACCGGCACCTGCCCCGGCATTCAACGCCTGGACAGGGCTCCCCACCCTTCCACCCCCTCGACAGGCTATAGCTGGCTTCACAGCTAAGCCTGCTCCCAAACCGGCCCCATCCGCGACCTCCGCGGCACCGGTCACCGCTTCCCCCTCTGCCGCAGAGGACCTTGCACTTGCGACCAAGTTTGCAAAGTCCCTCCCATTCGACCTCCAGGAGGTCAGGATCTTAGCAAATAAGCTAAGACAGGCCAGGTCTGTACAGGACCAGCTCCTCATCGCCATAGAGCATGGGGAGCTGCTTCAGATCCTCACCAGTCCCGCAACCCATTAAACTCTCCAATAGATTGCAACAGTAGGGAAAAACCGCGCGCGTTGACTCTGGCGACATATAACGCCAACGGTCTTCGGAACCAGCGGGAGTTGGTTCATGACTTCCTGACAGAAGAGAACATCGATATCCTTCTTGTGCAGGAGACCTTCCTGAAACCCAGTAGTGGCGATCCTAGGATCGCCAACTACAAAATTATCAGACACGACAGGCGAACCGCCCCTCGGGGAGGCACGCTTATATACTACAAGAGGTCGCTTCACTGCACCCAGTTAGACACCCCGCCTCTAGAACACCTAGAAGTTTCTGCCTGCAGATTAGCGATGACAGGCCATCAGCCCATAGTCATCGTCTGCGCGTATCTCTCATGCAACCGCCCGCTACTTCAAGCGGAGCTTGCAGCCCTCTTTGGTTTAGGCCCCTCGTTCATTATCGCGGGCGACCTAAACTGCAAACATACGAGCTGGAATTGCTCTACATCCAACCCCAACGGTACTAGTCTCCTCCGTCATTCTGACGAGCTGCTCTATGGCATCATAGCCCCCATGTCCTCCACCCGGTACCCACCAAACCGAGATACCGGTGGTAGCCCAAGCATTCTCGATTTGGCGTTGCTAAAGGGAATAGCCCTGCAGTTCCGCTCAATCGAAACTCACGAGGATATCGACTCCGATCATCGCCCGGTTGTCCTCAAGCTAGGCCCTCCGGCCAACCAAGCGCCTCAGACAAAGTCAATCATTGACTGGCCCAGGGTTAAGGAAACACTCCAACAGGGTGAATCCACTGACCTTGGGCAGGCCCCAGACCCCATTAGGACCACTCAGGACACGGAAGGGGCGATCGAAGCTCTCACCAGCCGCCTCCAAACGGTCGTTCGGGAGTCCACTCGGCAAGTCCCGTATGAGGACGGCCGATGGGCACTCCCGAGGGACGTGAGGGAGCTGTTGAGAAGGAAGAGAGCCGCCGCCCGTGCCTACGATAGATTTCCCTCCGAGGACAATCGAGTCACTCTCCGCTCGCTTCACCGTGAAGTGAGATCCCGCATCCAGGAAGTCAGGAACCAGCGTTGGGAGAGTCTGCTTTCGGAGATCTCGCCAACGCACCAGGCATACTGGAGCTTGGCGAGGTCGCTGAGGGCGGAATCTCTCGCGACGATGCCTCCTCTCGAGAGACCCAACGATTCCGTTGCTTTCGACGTCGACGAAAAGGCGGAGTGTCTCGCCGAGAGTCTCGAACGACAATGCTCCCCCAATACCGCGAATGTCGACCCGGCCCACCTGCGCGAGGTGGACGCCGAGGTTGAACGGAGATCCTCTCTTCCCGCGGAAGACTCTCTCGAGCCTGTCACGGTAAAAGAGGTACAGGACCTAATAAAAGGCCTCAGGCCCCGGAAAGCTCCCGGAGCCGACGGCATTCCCAACAAGCTGCTCAAGCTACTCCCGATACATCTATTGATGATTTTGGTGGGCATCTTCAATGCCGCCATAGATAACTGCTCTTTTCCCTCCGCCTGGAAGGAAGCCGACGTCATCGGCATCCGAAAACTAGGAAAGCCCGCTGCGAAACCCAGCAGCTACCGTCCGATCAGCTTGCTCAGCGCGCTGGGCAAGCTGTACGAACGCCTCCTCTTGAGCAGACTCAGAGACTTCGCTTATGAAAATAAGCTGATCCCCGACGAGCAGTTCGGCTTTCGAGCCCGACACTCGTGCCCCCAGCAAGTGCTCCGCATCACGAAGCACGTGCTCGCGAACTTCAATCGCGCCCCCAAACCCTGGAAGACGGGTGCTGTCTTCTTCGATGTGGCGAAAGCCTTGGACAAGGTCTGGCACAACGGCTCAACGGTCATCTTACGAGACTTTCTCCTTGATCGGAGCTTCCGCTTCAGAGTGGAGGGCACGCGCTCATCTCTCCACCCCATCAGAGCCAGAGTCCCCCAGGGCTCGGCTCTGTCCCCCCTACTTTTCACGCTGTACACCAGCGACATGCCCCGTACCCCACAGGTACATCTCGCCCTATACGCAGATGATAACGACCTCTTCACATCCGATATCAATCAATATCGGATCTGCAGTCGTCTCAACACGGCGGTTGAGACGCTGGGCAACTGGTTCCGCACTTGGCGGATCGAGTTGAATCCGGACATGTTCGCTCGCGGCCCCCGCACTCAAAATGAGAGTCGGCCGACTCGCACGAGTCGGCACTCTCTCTTCCCCATAAAGCTATTTGACCGCGTCATCCCTTGGGTTGATGAGGTCAAATATCTGGGAGTCACTCTTGATAGAGGCCTGTACTTCAGCAAACACATCAGGACAGTAAGGAACAGAGCACACTTTGTGCTCGGTCGCCTCTACCCAATGATATGCGGTAAGAGTAAGATGTCCCTTAGGAATAAGGTGACACTTTACAAAACCTGCATCCGACCGATCATGACGTACTCGAGCGTAGTCTTCGCCCATGCCGGCAAATGCTACATCAGTTCGATGCAGCGGCTGCAGAATAAGTTCTTGCGCATGGCAATCCAAGCGCCACGTTACATGCGCAACGCGGACCTACACCGCGACCTGGAGCTCCTTCCCGTGAAGGAGTACATGGTTTCCCTTTCGCGATCCTTCTTCGGCCTCGCTCCCCACCATCCCAATCCACTGGTGGTGGAGACGGTCAACTATACGCCCAACCGCCGAGTACCCCACGCACGTCGCCGCCCGCGTAACGTGCTCACGGATAGACGCGACCCCATCTCTAGGACGCTGAAGCGAATGCTCTCGCGGACGCTATCCCCCCCAGTCCGGCATGGACTAGCCCGACGAAACAGGTTTAGGGATGCCTTCCGCCCCCCATAGCCTGTAGACGTACACAACCCACACAGTACATAAATACACGTAGAATAGATGTGTTGCGGGGGAGTTTCTTTCGCCGTTTCTTCTCTCCCAGTTATAAGCACTCCGAAACGGTAGTAGATTAGAATAGGATCGGCTTCACCGGTGGAGCCGATAGTCCCCAAATAAATAGTATTCTTGCCATTCGTGGCTGTGCTCAATTGTCCCCATGCAGCGGTCGAGCCGGAAACGCACCTCAAAGGAGGCGCGTGACCGAGCACGCTGCCACGGCTGATCGACCCCGCTCCCACGGGGTTGGAATGCCTTAAAGTCCGTAGTCGCTGTCGAGTCGTCTGAGACAACAACAGCCTTAGCATTAAGAAAAAAAAAAAAGCAAAGGGGGCACTTGTCAGAACAGGTCGGTCATACTCGTAGGGACTTATCAGAACAGGTTGGTCATACTCGTAGGGACTTGTCAGAACAGGTCGGTCATACTCGGTAGCACTCGTAGGCAAATCAGGTCGTACTCGCTGCCAGGAAAAACCCCCCTCTGGGACCGCCGCCGGCCCGCATCCGCCTGCTGATCATGAAACATCGTTTTATTGGCACCCTTCCCGCCTAAATTCAACCATACAGTCCACTGCTCTCCCATCGGCAACACGTAGCATTCGCTACTTTTAATGTGGATTTCGGAAGCGGCATGCTTTTTAACAGTGTCAAAACCAGAAGAAATATTAATTACAACTTTCGCAATGAGCGTAGTTTTTCCTTTTATGCTTTCTTGTTACCAATTAGAGCATTCTGGTCATAATTCTCATTCCTCTTTATAATTTTGTGAGTATTTTTTTCGTTTATCTCCAGTACTTAGTACTTGGGCTATCACAATCATCGGAGTCTGACATTGTAAGTAATGTAAAGCACAACAATTCATAACAAAATTACTAAACCAGTAATTAACGAACGAACGAAACGATAATAAACAATTTAATCTTAAACACATCTTAGTACTTTCGTCAAAAGAACTCGAAACTGAATTTTGATTTTTAGGAAAACCCCCCAGACATTCATCAAACAATAATGAACTCTATTATAAGACATTTCGGTGCAATGTGATCTGTGTATATGTATGCTGCTGTATTTTAGGGCCGTGTGATAAATTTTGGGTAATCCCCGAGCAATAGTTTAGAGTTACCAGGTTATGTTTGGTGTAGCCTTTTAATTATTGCCTAAGAAATGTAGAAATTCTGAAGAAAGGGTCTCTAAATCGAAACATCGGGAGGGAAGAGCCGAAATCTGTAAATCTCTCGATAAATCGGCACTTTAGCATCATTGCTGATTGATAGTGTTCACGACGAACGTAAACAAACATAAAGGTATGAGCTGGGCGACGGCAATACCGCATCGACGACCGTATTAGCTATGCGGCGGCAATACCGAATCGACAACCAAACGTGTAAATATTTAGAATTAAGTAAATTATTGCTGTTTACATAATGTTGTAGAATAAACTATGTATTTTTTATGTGTTTTATTCGGGGACGTGTTAGACCTATGTACAATATTATGGGTGCGTAGGGGAATATTATGGCTGGCACGTCCCTTAGAAGATATAATGGATAGATTGTATTAGACTTAATTACTTTGTAATAGTTGTTCCCTCCCAGCAGTAAGTCCCGGACCGATCCCTGGCATTATTATGGGTCAGGTAAGGTCCGGGTAGTTCAACCGGGGCACACGCTCCCGCAAATATGCAAAATTGCAGGTAGGTGTGTGCTCCACGACAATGCGGGTGTAAATGTCAAAGTCAAAGTCAAAATTTTTTATTTTAAATAGGCCTGAGTAACAGGCACTTTTAAAATGTCAAAAGCTAGATGTCTGTTCCAAAAGTGAATCCTATGGAGAAGAACAGACAAGAAACTCCATGGATGTATTTTGTACAAACATATATTATTATAATATGAAGTATATATAAACATAATTATAGAACACGGAATTGATATATTATTTGTCAGTAGGCCGAGGAAATGCAAGCGTTTAAAAGGATACACCTGAGAATAACCTAAATGTACATTAAAAAAATATATGTAAAAAAAAAATCATAAAAAAAAAATCATTGCAAGCAGGAGGGGACCGAAGACCAAGCATTTTTATCGTCCATATATTGTTTCGTGCTATAATATGCTTTGGAGAGTAGAGTGCGTTTCACTATCTCTTTAAACTTTTTGACGGGTAACTCACTAATGTGGGATGGGATTTTATTATAGAATCTAATACTATTTCCAATAAAACTTTTACTAGTTCTGCTAAGTCTAAATCCCGGTACCATAAGTTTGTGTTTATTGCGAGTATTTAGGCTGTGGACATCACTGTTCTTGGAATAGAGCAAGATGTTTTTGCGAATATACATGATGTTCGTGAGAATATATAATGATGGTAGCGTAAGAATATTTATCTTCTTGAATAATTCTCGGAGTGAATCACGACCGCCTAGGTTATAAATGGCGCGAACAGCTCTTTTTTGAAGAATAAATATAGTTTCGACATCTGCCGCAGACCCCCATAATAAAATGCCATAAGACATAATACTATGAAAATATGCAAAATACACTAGCCTAGCAGTCTCAATATCAGTCAACTGTCTTATTCGTCTAACGGCATAAGCTGCTGAACTCAATTTACTTGCAAGAGCCTGTATATGGGGCCCCCATTGCAATTTAGAGTCTACCGTAATTCCTAGGAAAACAGTTGACGGAACGAGGTCCAGCAATTTACCATCTAGATTAATAGTGGAGTCTATTTGTGTAACGTTAGGTGTTGTAAATTTAATACATTTGGTTTTACCTGAATTCAGAAGAAGATTGTTAGCAGAAAACCATTTAGCTATAGCATCCAAAATGGCGTTAGGTTGCACGAGATCCCTATCCTTTCTATTTACTTTAAAAATAAGTGATGTATCGTCAGCAAATAAGACTATGTTCGCCATAGACTCATTCACTACGTATGCGAGGTCGTTTATGTATACTAAAAAAAGGAACGGACCCAAAATTGAGCCTTGTGGTACGCCCATCTTTACTTGAGAGCCTTTAGAAATAATATTTCCTAAGGCCACTTTTTGTTCGCGGTTTGACAAATATGAATTCAGAAGGTCAAGAGATCTACCTCGAATACCATATAGCTTTAACTTTAAAATGAGTGTCTGATGATCTACACAGTCGAACGCCTTGGATAGATCACAAAACACCCCTATCGCATCATGCCAATCTTCCCAGGCCTCTAGTATTATTTTAATTAGGGAGGACCCAGCATCTTCAGTAGATCGTCCCTTCGTGAATCCATACTGGTTTTTGTAAAGAAGCCCGGTGTTGTTAAAATAAATTAACATCTGGTTTAGTATTATTTTTTCAAATATTTTACTTAGGGTTGGTAGCACGGATATTGGCCTATAATTGGATGCATCTTTAGTGCAGCCTGCTTTAAAAATGGGAACAATTTTACTATATTTCATCAGGTCCGGAAAAATACCATCGCTAATACAGGAATTAAATATTGTTGCCAAAATTGGAGCAACATTTACGATAATAGCCTGAATAGCTTTTACCGACAGTCCCCATATATCTTCAGTTTTTTTTATAGACAAGGATCGAAACGCATTTAATATATCAATGGATGAGATCGATCTGAATACAAAGGAAGAGTGTATACAATTAGTCATTTTAACATTATCTTTAAAAAGTTTCTCAGCTGCTGCAGGAGATGATTGAAGACCTTTAGTAGTTTCTATGGGAATATTCGTAAAGAAGTTCTCTAAGTAATTAGCAACTGTTGTCTTGTCAAATACTATGTCATTTCCAATTTTCAAGTGAATATCACTATCTATAGACTTCCCACTACCAGTTTCTTTATTTATAATTTTCCAAGTCATTTTAACCTTATTGTCGGCTTTTTTTATTTGTTCACTAATGTAAGCCGCTTTTGCTTGCATGCAAACCTTTTTAAATATTTTAGAGTAGTTTCTAACATAATTATGAAAATCTGGGTTTGATGTATAAGACTTTTTTTCATACAGTTCGTACAAAACATCTCTACTGCGCCTAATACCATCCGTGGCCCAATCCCTAAATATTAATTTACAATTTACAGTAACGTTTTTTATTCGGCATGCTTTTTGAAATTCATCATGTACAGCATTTAAAAGTGCACAATACATGTCATTAGGTGTGCTCGAACTTGTAATGGTTGGTAAGCGCTGTTTTAGGCTATTATTAAAATTATCGAGACTTCTTATATATAAATTACGACATTGAATATTAACAGGGCTTTTATTTCGATTATAATTAAGTTTTACTATTTGACATTTATGATCAGACCTAATACCACTTATATGACTCTTATTCAAAAGTTTGAAGTTAGTCATAATATTATCAATACACGTGGATGATGTGGGCGTAACTCTGGTTGGCTCAAAATATTGGTGTTCCAAGCTATAAGATTTAAACAAGGTTATGAAAATTTGCTTGTCTGTGGTATCTCTTAAAATAAAATGTCAATATTGAAATCACCGCATACTAGGATGTTTTTATTTGTTTTTAACTTCTTCAAGGCTTCTTCCATAATTTCAAAAAATTGTGACGTGCTGGAAGATGGTGGCCTATAGACGCACAAGATAATATGATTTTCAATTTCAATACACGCGAGCTCGCATACGCGTTCTACAGAAAGTTTTATTATATCCAAATTTTCTTTGCACCTCAAGCCATTTTTAACAATAATTAAGGTCCCTCCACCTACAGCGGATTTTCTCTGGAACGAACTGACTATTTTAAAGTTATCTACATTAAATTGCATTTCCTCAGGCCTCAGCCATGTCTCTGTAAAGCATAATATATCTATATTGTGTTTTTCAATCAACAATTCAATATCTAAAATTTTGCCAGAGAAGCGGTTTACATTTTGGTGAGAAAGTGTTAGATACTGATTTAGCTTCTCTGTTGTCTTATTAACTAGTTTAAATTAGATAAATTAGCCATCTGAATACTCCTACCACTGTGTGGAGTGTTTTTGTAGGACGATTTTGTCATGTTATTAGTCTCAATATTAATATTAAAAGCTATCAAAGTAGCAATATGTGATTTACACTTATTAGGCAGATACACAGTATTCCTTGTCAACTTCAATGGGCCAACAAAAGTGTTGGTATCAAAATATACAAATTTGTCAGAGTGGTGACTGGCTACAAATTGTAGATGTCTATTTAACATATAAATATAGTTGTTTTGTCGAGATGACAAATTGTCTAAATAAGGAAATGCACATAATCTTATTTTATGACAATTCAAACTTAGCATTTTAGTGACACTTTCTGTTATGTCTTTTTTCCTAATATTTAAGCAATTACCTACAAATATAGTTACATCAGTATTGGAACTATGAGTATCTTTAAGTACATGATCAATTATTTGATTGTAATTTGCTCTGGGTATACAATAGTTTTGGATGGAATGCTCTAGGCTGTTACTTAGTAATATCCCTAATCCTTTACCAAGACTGTCTGAATATATCAAAGAATGATAGTGACATTTATTGCTTATAATATTAGGATTAGAACGTATTGTCATCTCCAATGCCTGAGATGAATGGATAGATTTACATTTGTTAGTGTTTTTAGATCTACAGTCAAGACTATTAACCCGAGGAGGGCCCTCTGCTACTTCAGGTGGGCTAGGTGTTAACTGACAGGTACATTGGCTGTTGAAATTAATAAGGGAGTCTACTCTGTCAGCATTATA
This sequence comes from Malacosoma neustria, assembly GCA_963693495.1. Taxonomy (NCBI): domain Eukaryota; kingdom Metazoa; phylum Arthropoda; class Insecta; order Lepidoptera; family Lasiocampidae; genus Malacosoma; species Malacosoma neustria. Next base: position 13,360,034 of record OY856377.1, on the reverse strand, counting down.
ATTACAAATCTCTAATAAGTTATTTGCAGCAAGAATATGTTCATCTATTTGCTTTTGAGATATAACATATTTGTTATAAAGGCACTGGAGTGATTCTTCTAGTAAACTTATTTCAGATTGTAAGTGTTGAGTGTCAGTTTCATATATTTTTTTGCTATCCTCTAGTTTAATCTGGTAATTATTTAGTTTATGTAATAAATCAATACGTTCCTTCCTGATTTTATTTGATTTAAAAAAATGTTTCTGCTGTTTTTTCAACTTATGGCATTTCTTGATAATTTTATTGAGTTTTATGTATTTTTTTATTTTAGCATGACTAGTTTTATGCACACTACTTTTATTCAACATGGAATCTTGTTCAGTTAAATCAATTGTAATTAAATTGCCTACATTGGATTCAGACCTACTATTAATTAGTTCATTATATAGGTGGTCAGTCACTACAGCCTGGGCAGATTGTTTTTCATGGTGAAAATTTAATATTTTTACATTAGCATAACTTAATTCATCCTCTAAGTCCCTTATTTTACGCAGGGCTTCCTCATACAAATCACTACAATGATTAAAACTGTCTGTCACCACCTGGAGTTTATCCCGTTCCTCAACAACATCCTGAAGCTGAAGATGTAAGGCTGCCAACTCCCTTTTTAGGCTTAAGTTTTTCTCATTAAGGTTATGGAGATCCTTCTCGCTTTCTTCCCTCTCTTGTAATAGCTGCTGACATTCAGATTTGGAATGTTGCAACTCTTTCAGGGTTCGACTCAACCTGTTGTCCATCTCCAGGGCAGTAGCCTTACGGGTCCGTATTGACATGCTTTTCATTACTTGTGTCTGGGTATTCCGGCACGATTGGAGACGTTCGAGCCTTAACACTCATATATATATGCTATTCGTTTATGCGTGTATATAGTGTTTATTCCCTAAAATATTACAAAATAACAACAACTACTCACTCATTAGTGCAGAGTCCAGTATCTATTTGTTATGAACAGCCAAACCATTTGATCGAAATAACTAAAAAATAGTTTACACTTTTCTTGTACAAAATATCACATTACTGCTATGCACAGTGATGACATATGGACCTGAATAATTACTTAAGTTAATTTAAGATTAATAATACAGCACTTTTGCACTATTTTTCAAATTAATAATTAAGGAAAAACAAATAACACGTCTGGTCAGTACAACTACCCTCTACAACTACCCCAATGAATAAGGCCCCCCTCGTCCGCGCGCCTTTTATATGACGGCGGTGCGGGGCGAGGTAGGGAGAGAATTACGCGCGGCGAAAAGCCATTAATATAGTTCGGTGTTTACAGATACTATTGAGAGGATAGGCTGCTGGAAGGGAGCAATATAATGAAATACGGATGAATAATGTAAATAGCGATAAGTATAGTATATAAGGAAAATAAAGTTAAGGGGGTGAGGTCGGTCAGGCGCGGTAACAGAGTGGGGATAATTAGGATAAAAAGCGGGTCGAAATGGGGAAAAAGGGCACATTCCGGCTCCAGCGCCCGCACTGCACGGACGTGTACACGCCCGCGCACGCTATCGAGCCCCCCACACCGCACCTCGCCGCACTCGCCGCATCGAACGGACAGCCGCCGCACCTGGGCCTATTGTTCAGTGAGCCAGTGTGACTCATTGCTCAGTTACGCACAGTGCCGGCGCGTTCCCACGCTACAGTGCATTGTTTCGCCGAACGGGTGGACACAATTACGTTGCGAGTTTAAATTGCAACCTAATTGCGATCTGCCTTAAAGGTTGCTTTTGGTCATACAGTTTGTAAATCCACGCGAGTGGTCAGCCAAGGGATACCCAGCGGTGCTAACGCACTTGGCTGAGGCGTGCCCCGAGCGCCTGCCGTTCCCCTTCAGGGAAAGGCAAACTCGGACGGGTCTGGACCACCCGGCCTTGGGGGGACCCCTAGTCGGGCCCAGATATCGCCCAATCTCCACCCTACCCATCCCTCCTTCCATTCTTTGGGGCTGATTTTCCCCCAAAGCAGATAGGGACCCTTCGCACATTAAGATTGGCGAAGGTCTACACAGCTTAGGGCTCACGATAGGACGCACCCTCTGCCTACCCCGGCAGAGGGACTTTTTACACACTCGGACACATCCCCGGGCTGTCCCGCCTGAGGATGAACACGAGTAGGGACACCCCCTTCACCCCGACCCTGGCCGAATTCCTAAAATTCGTCCAGGGGACCAGCCCTGAAACGTTAAAAGGCCTGAACGGCCACATCGCGGCTTTCTACGGAAAGCACCTTCGGCCGCAACCGAAGCCCGCCTCCGCCGCACCCGCACCCCGCGTATCAGTTAATGCGCCCACCCCACCACTCGCGCCGCCAGCCCCCGCCGCAACCGCGCCCCGCAATCCAACGGGACCTGCCGCGTCACCTGCCGCGCCCCCCCCTCCGACCGCGCCCGCGCCCCGCAAGCCCGCCGCGTCGCCAGCACCCGCTGCACCCGCGCCCCGCAAGCAACCGCGCGCCGCCGTTCCCTCCACCTCCCGCGGACCTGATCTCACCGCGTCTCTTCTCCCCGCTGACTCCGTCCTCAACGGAACGGCACACTCCCTCGCGGCTCTAATGAGCCCTTTCGCGTCAAATGCTCCGGCTTCCCCGGTAGAAAAGGGCCCCGAGGCCCAACTAACGCGCGCCACAAAGTCGGCATCTGGGTCTGAGAGCGACACGGACTCGTCCGAGTCGTCCTCGGACATGGAGGTCGACCCAAAAGTGGACTCGGAGGGCTTCCGAGTCCACACTAACAAAAGGAGGCGCAAGGCCCCCTCGTCAACCTCAGGCTCCGATGCTGCGCCGGCCAGCAAGGAGCCGCGTCAGGCGGAGCTGACGGCCCCGTTACCGCGTCGCGTACGCCCCCCTCCTCCCCTCATCATCAGAGATAAGCATCTCTGGAGGGATGTTCACGCGGCCCTCCCGCGTAACTCAATTCATCTCGTGGAAGCACGAGATATCTATCACGGTATCAGGGTGACCGTAAAGTCACCTGAAGACCACCGCGCCCTCACGCGTTACCTTCTAGAGCACCGTATAGGCTACTATACGTATGCTCTGGAAGACGAGAAGAGACTCCGCGTAGTCATCCGCGGACTCCCTAAGGAGGTCGAAACCTCCGAGATACTGGAGGATCTCCGCGCGCAAGGCCTCCCGATCCACGAGGTGCACCGAATGCACCGAGGAAACTCGCGGGAGCCATATAATATGGTACTCGCGGTCCTTGACCTCTCCAAAGAGGGCAAGGAAATTTTTAATGTCAAATCGGTGTGCGGGCTCTCGAAGCTTATCTTCGAGAACCCACATAACAAATCATCCCAAAGGCAGTGCCATCGCTGCCAATTATACGGGCACTCGGCACGCAACTGCCAGTCCCGGCCGAGGTGCGTCAAGTGCCTCGGTGACCACGGAACCTCGGAGTGCAACCGCACCCGAGAATGCTCCGACCCACCGGCCTGCGTCCTATGCGGGAAGACTGGGCATCCCGCGAACTACCGCGGGTGCTCGGCCGCCCCAAAAACCAAGCCCAAGGGCAAACCCATAAAGGGCAAACGCCCAGCCGCCGTCAAAGCGGCCGCCCCCAAACCGGTCTATGTGCCGGCACCTGCTCCGGCTTTCAACGCCTGGATAGGGTTCCCGGCTCTCCGGAACCCCCGGCAGCCCGTCGCAGGCTTCTCAGAGAAGCCTGCCTCTAAACCGGCCCCAGCTGCACCCGCCGCAGCACCGGTCACCACGTCCCCTTCCGTGGCGGAGGACATCGCGCTTGCGACCAAGTTCGCGACGTCCCTCCCATTTGACCTTCAAGAGGTACGCACCTTAGCGCAAAAGCTAAGGCAAGCGTCGTCGCTAAAGGACCAGCTAATCTTAGCCATGGAACATGGCGAGTTGCTGGAAATCCTGAGCCATAGGGCAACCCATTAATCACAAATGGATTGCACACGTAGGGAAAAACCTCGCTCTCTGACTCTGGCGACTTACAACGCCAACGGCCTACGTGGCCAACGAGAGTTGGTTCATGAGTTCCCGAAGGAAAAAAACATAGATATTCTTCTCGTGCAGGAGACCCTTCTCAAGCCCAGCATTGGCGATCCTAGGATCGCCAACTATAACATCATCAGGAATGACAGGCGTACCGCCCCTTGGGGAGGCACGCTCATCTACTACAAGAGGTCACTGCACTGCTCCCCAGTAAATGTGCCTCCGTTAGACAATCTCGAAGTTTCTGCCTGCAGATTAGCGATGACAGGCCATCAGCCCATAGTCATCGTCTGCGCGTATCTCTCCTGCAATCGCCCGCTACCTCAAGCGGAGCTTGCATCCCTTTTCAGTCTAGGCCCTTCGGTTATCATCGCGGGTGACCTAAACTGTAAACACACCAGCTGGAACTGCTCCACATCCAACACTAACGGAAGAGCTCTACTCCGTCACTCTGACGAATTGCTTTTCGGCATCCTAGCCCCCATTACGCCCACCCGGTACCCGTATAACAGGGCCACCGGAGGTACCCCCAACGTTCTCGATCTGGCGCTACTGAAGGGCGTTTCCCTCCAGTTCCGCTCAATCGAGTCCCTAGATGACATCGATTCGGATCATCGCCCGGTCGTCCTTAAACTAGGCCCTCCACCCGACCAGACGCCTCAGACCAAGTCAATCACTGACTGGTCCAGGGTCAGGGACTTACTCCAACATGGAGGATTCGCTGACCCTGAGCAGGCTCCAGCCCCTATTAGGACCCTTCAGGACACGGAAGGGGCGATCGAAACCCTCACTGGCCACCTCCAAACCGTCGTTCGGGAGTCCACTCGGCAAGTTCCGTACGAGGACGGCCGATTGGCACTCCCGAGGGACGCGAGAGAGCTGCTGAGGAGGAAGAGAGCCGCCGCCAGAGCCTACGACAGCTTCCCATCAGAAGAGAACCGAGTCGCCTTTCGTTCACTTCATCGGGAAGTGAAAGCCCGCATTCAGGAACTCAGGAACCAACGCTGGGAGAGCCTGCTCTCAGAGATCTCCCCAACGCACCAGGCATACTGGAGGTTGGCGAGGTCACTGAGAGCGGAATCCCTCTCGACCATGCCGCTTCTCGAAAAACCCGACAACACTGTCACGTTTGACGACGACGAAAAGGCTGAGTGTCTCGCCGAGAGCCTCAAGGAGCAATGCTCCCCCAATACCGCGCACGTCGACCCGGCCCACCTGCGCGAGGTGGACGCTGAGGTCGAACGGAGATCCTCTCTTCCCGCGGAAGACTCACTCGAGCCTGTCACGGTAAAAGAGGTACAGGACCTAATAAAAGGCCTCAAGCCCCGGAAAGCTCCCGGGGCCGACGGCATCCCCAACAAGCTGCTCAAGCTACTCCCGATACATCTGTTGATGATTCTGGTAGGCATCTTCAATGCCGCCATAGATAACTGCTCCTTTCCCTCCGCCTGGAAGGAAGCCGACGTCATCGGCATCCGGAAACCAGGAAAGCCCGCTGCGAAACCTAGCAGCTACCGTCCGATCAGCTTGCTCGGCGCGCTGGGCAAGCTGTACGAACGCCTCCTCTTGAGCAGACTCAGAGACTTCGCTTATGAAAATAAGCTGATCCCCGACGAGCAGTTCGGCTTTCGAGCCCGACACTCGTGCCCCCAGCAAGTGCTCCGCATCACGGAGCACGTGCTCGCGAACTTCAATCGCGCCCCCAAACCCTGGAAGACGGGTGCTGTCTTCTTCGATGTGGCGAAAGCCTTCGACAAGGTCTGGCACAACGGCTTGATTTACAAGCTGTACAAACTGGGAGTGCCAGATAGACTCGTGCTCATCTTACGAGACTTTCTCCTTGATCGGAGCTTCCGCTTCAGAGTGGAGGGCACGCGCTCATCTCTCCAGCCCATCAGAGCCGGAGTCCCCCAGGGCTCGGCTCTGTCCCCCCTACTTTTCACGCTGTACACCAGCGACATGCCCCGTACCCCACAGGTACATCTCGCCTTATACGCAGATGATACCGCCCTCTTCACATCCGATATCAATCAATATCGGATCTGCAGTCGTCTCAACACGGCGGTTGAGACGCTGGGCAACTGGTTCCGCACTTGGCGGATCGAGTTGAATCCGGACAAGAGCGCAGCGATCATGTTCGCTCGCGGTCCCCGCACTCAAAATGAGAGTCGGCCGACTCGCACGAGTCGGCACTCTCTTTTCCCCATAAAGCTATTTGACCGCGTCATCCCCTGCGTTGATGAGGTCAAATATCTAGGAGTCACTCTAGATAGAGGCCTGTACTTCAGCAAACACATCAGGACGGTAAGGAACAGAGCACACTTTGTGCTCGGTCGCCTCTACCCAATGATATGCGGGAAGAGTAAGATGTCCCTTAGAAATAAGGTGACACTTTACAAAACCTGCATCATCACGTTACATGCGCAACGCGGACCTACACCGCGACCTGGAGCTCCTTCCCGTGAAGGAGTACATGGTATCCCTCTCGCGATCCTTCTTCGGTCTCGCTCCCCACCATCCCAATCCACTGGTGGTGGAGACAGTCAACTACACGCCCAACCGCCGAGCACCCCCCGCGCGTCGCCGACCGCGAAACGTGCTCACGGATAGACGCGACCCCATCTCTAGGACGCTGAAGCGAATGCTCTCGCGGACGCAATCCCCCCCAGTCCGGCATGGGCCAGCCCGACGCAATAGGTTTAGGGACGCCTTCCGCCCCCCATAGCCTGTAACCGTACACAATCACACATTACAGAAATACACGTAGAATAGATGTGTTGCGGGGGAGTTTCTTTCGCCGTTTCTTCTCCCCCAGCTATAAGCACTCCGAAACGGTAGTAGATTAGAATAGGATCGGCTTCACCGGTGGAGCCGATAGTCCCCAATTAATAGTATTCTTGCCATTCGTGGCTGCTATCAATTATCCCCATGCAGCGTTCGAGCCGGGAGCGCGCCTCACAGGAGACGCGCCCCGAGCACGCTGCCACGGCTGATCGACCCCGCTCCCACGGGGTCGGAATGCCTTTTCCGCCCGGTGTCGCTGTCGTTGGTCGTCTGAGACGATGACAGCCTTAGCTTTAAGAAAAAAAAAAAGAAAAAGGGCACTTGTGGAGATTATCAGAACAGGTCGTACTCGGTTATACAGTCAGAACAGGTCGTACTCGGTCATACAGTATACACTCATCAAAACAGGTCGGTCATACAGGTCGGTAGCACTCATAGGCAAAACAGGTCGTACTCGCCGCCAAGAAAAACCCCCCTCTGGGACCGCCGCCGGCCCGCATCCGCCTGTTGATCATGAAACGTCGTTTTATTGGCACCCTTCCCGCCTAAATTCAACCATACAGTCCACTGCTCTCCCAACGGCAACATCATTTGGTCTGCTTCGAGCCGGATCCAGCACCAACATCATTTGGTCAGCTTCGAGCCGGATTCAAGAACTGGAAAATGCCGATTACTAGGAGCCGCAGCGGGAAGGAAAGCCATATCAGCAAAGCCACGGAGAGCGCCACGGAGGAGACCAGCGGGGGGGCGTCCGAGTCGGGTACGGAGACGGCAACCACAGCAACCGAAACCATAAAATGCATACCGCCCTCCGTGTCCCAGACTCGGACAAAGCCGCCGCCGGTCTTGCGCGAGCTCTTCCGTCGGGAAGGCGTACAGGAACCGCCTACATCTGCGCCGGCAACTAGGGCACAGTCAAGAAAATCCTCGGCGTCCCGTAGACGTATCGCCGAGCTGGAGATACGGGAAAAATTGGCTGCGCTAAAACTGAAGCAAATCGAGGCCGCGGTCGAGCTTGAACAAGCTCGGCTGGAAAGGATCCGAGTTGAATCTTCGGATGACGAAGAAATAGAGGAGGATGTGGAAGCACCCAAAAGGAGGGTAGATATGTGGTTCGAGAGAATACCGAAATCTCAAGAACATCCACAACCTTCTGCCGCCGAAGTAACCGCCAAGAATGAAGAAATTATTATGGAAGAACGAGGACAGGCTGCCCGTGTCGACAATATGGCACACGGACAATGGACCCACATGGAGGGCCCACCTGCGCGTTCTAGCGGCATGGATGTCGCTGCGTTGGCGGAAGCAATAACGGAGGTGGCAAGAAATGGATCAAGGCATGCGCGCTTCGCAAACGAGCTACCATAATTCAACGGACAGAGCGACGAATGGCTCACCTTCCGGGCAGCATTCCAGGAGTCCCGGGGGTGGTTTTTGCCAATGGAAAACGTTGCACGCCTGCGTAGAAGCCTCAAAGGGACCGCCTTGGAGGCCGTAAATGCCCTGTTAATCGCACAAACAGGGACCGACGAAATTATAAAAGCACTAGAGAGACGGTTCGGCAGACCGGACGCGCTCGTGCTGGAAGAAATGGGAAAAATCAAGGCACTACCAAGGATCACCGACAGCCCGCGGGATCTTTGTGTTTTCGCCAACAAAATAGCAAACATAGTGGCCACAGTCGACGTGTTGAAAAAACCGCAGTATCTACACAGCCCGGAGATGTTGCGATCTGCAGTAGAAAAGTTAACGCCGCTTTTGAAAAATAAGTGGTACGATTATGCCACGCTACGAAAAGAAGATGTGCCAGAATTGAAAAAATTCGCCACATTCATTAATGAAGAAGCCGACAAGTGCATCGCCTACGCCCCAGTCGAAGAAAAAACAGAAAAATATCGCCTGAAGAAAAGGGCAGAATATATTAATGTACTCAATAAGAGTGAAAAGGACAGAAGATGCGAGAAGAAAAATGGGTGTGCTATATGCAAATTAGCACACGCCCTACCTGACTGCAAACAGTTTCACAACAGTGATGTGAATAAGCGATGGGAAATTGTGAAGAAAAGTGGTCTGTGTTTTTTATGCCTGAAAAACAAACACCGACGCACGGATTGCCGCGCCGCCCCGTGTGGCAAAGGAAGGTGCTCGCTACGCCACCACCGGCTCCTGCACCACGAGAAAACACTCTTCAAGAAAGCATCAACTGTCGAAGAACCCGAGAGGACCCCGACACCCTCAGGGGAAGTATTGGCGTCCGCGATGGCTCGCAGCGAAAACAACGGGACCCGCCGCGCATATCTAAAGGTGGCACCAGTGTGTGTGTCCGGCCTAAAAGGGCGACGCCACACCTATGCATTGTTAGACGAAGGAAGCACAGTGACCATAATCGACGCCAAGTTAGCTGAGGAACTTGGACTCGAAGGACGGCGGGACCCTATGAAGATGCAAGGGGTGCAAGGAAGTGAGTCGTCACACGACTACAGTCGACGAGTCACAGCGAAGATAAGGGGCTCTTACGAGAGGGAAGAACACACCTTAAGAGACGCCCGCACCGTGCAGAATATGAGCTTCTTCACGCAAACGATAACCCGGAGAGATGTGCAGGGCTGTGCATATCTCAAGGATATTGAGAATGAGTTAATTTACCAGGAAGCTACGCCGAAAATATTAATTGGTCAAGACAACTGGGAGTTGATAATCTCGAAGGAGGTACGAAGAGGACCACGCGACAAGCCAGTCGCCTCCCGTACCGAGCTGGGCTGGGTGCTACACGGTTGCCGCACCCCGTCTACAAAGCCGGTCGCCTTATGTTCCCACTTAAGTATAAGTGAGGAGGGCGATCCCCTGGAAAAACTTGGAAAGAAAACTGGACCGCGACGAAGAATTGAAGAAAATGTACGAAGAAAGAATGGAAAATTTAACGAAGTCAGGGTACGCGGAGCTCGCACTGGAGCCCCCTACCGGCGGGAGAACATAATACCTCCCCCACTTCGCCGTAGTAAATCCCGACAAGGAAAAGATACCGGTGGTACACGACGCCGCCGCCAAGTATCAGGGACGCAGTCTAAACAACATGCTATTGTCGGGACCCGACCTTCTTCAGTCGCTGCCGGGAGTAATAATGAAGTATAGGCAATGCCCAGTCGCCATCGCCACTGATAACACCGGCTAAACGCATCATGCAAGAGACTTGGAAATATAAAACAGAATGGGATGACGTTATACCGGATGAATTACAAACAAGATGGGCGAATTGGTTGAGTGAAGTTAAATCACTGTCGCAACTCCGTGTCCCACGATGTTACGAGCACAGACCCGCGCTGCAGAGGGAGTTACACACCTTTGTGGACGCCAGCGAAGAAGCCTACGCAGCAGCAGTATACATACGCATCAAGACGACGTGTGGTGCCGTAAGTGTCGCGCTGGCGGCGGCGAAAAGCCGCGTGACACCGACGAAACCTGTATCCATCCCACGGCTGGAACTGCAGGCAGCTGTGTTGGGCGCGCGACTAGCCAAGTCGGTGCAAGAGGGACACGACTGGGAGCTAACGCGCCGATACTTTTGGAGTGATTCGCGCACCGCCTTAGCATGGATTCGGGCGGAGCCGCGCACTTTCAAGACGTTTGTGGCGCATCGTGTGGCGGAGATCGAAGATATAACGAAAAAGAATGAATGGCATTGGGTCCCCACTGCATCGAACACAGCGGATGATGCTACAAGGAAAACCCCCCGAGATTTCGGCCCGACGCACAGATGGTTCACCGGCCCGGCCTTTTTATACGAAGAGGAGGACAGGTGGCCGACAGAAGGGAGAACCGAGATCCTCAAGACAGGGGAGGAGAAAGAAATAGAAAATGTGTGTCAAATTGTGGGGATGCAACCGACATTAATCATCGACTTCACAAGATATTCTAAATTTGAAAAATTACTGCGAGTTATGGCCAGAGTGTTACAATTCATCGAAATATGTAAACAAAGAACACAAACAGTGGCGGCGGCGGCACGAAAAAGAAGTAAGAAAAACATTTTAAAAGATGAAGATTGGAAATTAACGCAGAAAAGATGGAAACAACGTAAAACAATTGAAAAAACGGGCACGAATGAAGATAAGAAGTACAAGATAATGGACGGAAATTTACTTATGCGCGCAGAGCGCCTACTAATATTATTAGCGCAAAAAGACATGTTTACAAATGAAACTATGTCTAAGGACAGGGGCTTAAATAATTTAGCCCTGTTCAAAGATGAAAATGGAATCCTGCGATTGAAGAGCAGGATAAGTGAGGCCCAGGATATTAGTTTCGACATGGCGAACCCTATTATCCTACAGGGTAAGCACCCGTACACAACTTTGTACATACAACGTGTACATGAAAACCTTCACCACGGAGGAGTAGAAACGGTAGTCAACGAGCTTCGGCAGCGAATATGGATAACGAGGATACGACCCTCAGTCAAGGCAGTGTTGAAGAGGTGCCTTCGCTGCCAGCTTAGGAAGGTGAAGCCGGCCCAGCCATCCACTGGGAGCCTACCGCAGGCGCGCCTGGCTCACCATGCGCGCCCCTTCACCTTTACTGGGCTCGACTATTTCGGCCCGATGGAGGTAACCGTGGGAAGACATCGAGAGAAAAGGTATGTGGCGCTGTTTACGTGTATGACGTCACGGGCCATACACCTGGAGCTCGTGGCGTCTTTGAGCACGGACTCCGCTATAAACGCGCTTCGCAGATTTATTGCGAGGCGAGGCTGCCCCACAGAAATATGGAGTGACAACGCGACGTGTTTCCGTTCGGCCGACCGCGAGCTCGCGGAGGCCTGGCGGACCTTGGAGGAGGCGGCAACCAGCCGTCAGATCGCCTGGCGGTTCTTACCGCCGGCGGCCCCCTTCATGGCAGGCGCTTGGGAGCGCATGGTGCGCTCAGTGAAAGAAGCCCTGAGCGTGACACTCCACGAACAACACCCGAGTGACGAGACGCTCGTCACGCTACTCGCCGAAGTCGAAGCCACCGTCAACTCGCGGCCCCTAACCCATGTGGCCGTGGGTCCCGATGAGCCGCCCGCCATCACGCCGAACCTGGTGCTGCTGGGGCCAAATTGCTTCGTGCCAGCCCCCGGCAGCTTCGAAACAAGCGACGCGACGGCACGCGCGCAATGGAGGCGCGCACAGTACCTGGCAGACGTCTTCTGGCGACGCTGGGTGCGGGAGTACCTGCCGCTGCTGCAACACCGGCGGGAGCCCTATGCTAGCGGGGACAGCCCTGCAGTCAACGATCTGGTCGTAATCTGCGACCCGAACCTACCACGCAACACATGGCCCCGAGGACGAGTGACGGCGGTCTACCCCGGGAAGGACGGCGAAGTTCGTGTCGTGGACGTGGTGACCAGCAACGGAAGAGTCCTGAGGCGCCCTACGAAGAAAGTCGTCGTGATACCCGTGAAGGAATCGCAGTGCGACGGCGGGAGAAATGTTCACGACGAACGTAAACAAACATAAAGGTATGAGCTGGGCGACGGCAATACCGCATCGACGACCGTATTAGCTATGCGGCGGCAATACCGAATCGACAACCAAACGTGTAAATATTTAGAATTAAGTAAATTATTGCTGTTTACATAATGTTGTAGAATAAACTATGTATTTTTTATGTGTTTTATTCGGGGACGTGTTAGACCTATGTACAATATTATGGGTGCGTAGGGGAATATTATGGCTGGCACGTCCCTTAGAAGATATAATGGATAGATTGTATTAGACTTAATTACTTTGTAATAGTTGTTCCCTCCCAGCAGTAAGTCCCGGACCGATCCCTGGCATTATTATGGGTCAGGTAAGGTCCGGGTAGTTCAACCGGGGCACACGCTCCCGCAAATATGCAAAATTGCAGGTAGGTGTGTGCTCCACGACAGTGCGGGTGTAAATGAATAAGGCCCCCCTCGTCCGCGCGCCTTTTATATGACGGCGGTGCGGGGCGAGGTAGGGAGAGAATTACGCGCGGCGAAAAGCCATTAATATAGTTCGGTGTTTACAGATACTATTGAGAGGATAGGCTGCTGGAAGGGAGCAATATAATGAAATACGGATGAATAATGTAAATAGCGATAAGTATAGTATATAAGGAAAATAAAGTTAAGGGGGTGAGGTCGGTCAGGCGCGGTAACAGAGTGGGGATAATTAGGATAAAAAGCGGGTCGAAATGGGGAAAAAGGGCACATTCCGGCTCCAGCGCCCGCACTGCACGGACGTGTACACGCCCGCGCACGCTACGCACGCTACCGAGCCACCCACACCGCACCTCGCCGCACTCGCCGCATCGAAGGGACAGCCGCCGCACCTGGGCCTATTGTTCAGTGAGCCATTGTGACTCATTGCTCAGTTACGCACAGTGCCGGCGCGTTCCCACGCTACAGTGCATTGTTTCGCCGAACGGGTGGACACAATTACGTTGCGAGTTTAAATTGCAACCTAATTGCGATCTGCCTTAAAGGTTGTTTTTGGTCATACAGTTTGTAAATCCACGCGAGTGGTCAGCCAAGGGATACCCAGCGGTGCTAACGCACTTGGCTGAGGCGTGCCCCGAGCGCCTGCCGTTCCCCTTCAGGGAAAGGCAATCTCGGACGGGTCTGGACCACCCGGCCTTGGGGGGCCCCCTAGTCGGGCCCAGATATCGCCCAATCTCCACCCTACCCATCCCTCCTTCCATTCTTTGGGGCTGATTTTCCCCCAAAGCAGATAGGGACCCTTCGCACATTGAGATTGGCGAAGGTCTACACAGCTTAGGGCTCACGATAGGACGCACCCCCTGCCTACCCCGGCAGAGGGACTTATTTTACACACTCGGACACATCCCCGGGCTGTCCCGCCCGAGGATGGACACGAGTAGGGACTCCCCCTCGATCCTGGTCGATTTTATCCGTTACGTCAACGGGAGGAAGAAGGGCAACCCAGAGTACCTGATCCAGATCAGGGAAGATCTTCGGGCCTTTTTCGGAGACGACCAACAGCCGCAACCGTCCCCCACCGCACCCGCGTCATCGACCCCCGCTGCACCCGCGCCGCATCCCGCCGCTCCCGCGCCGTTGACCCCTGCCACTCCTGCACCCCGCGGGACGGCTAGAGCACCCGCACCAGTGGCCCACGCTACACCTGCGCCGTCAACCTCGACCGCTCCCGTACCCCGAGAGCCGACAAAACCCGCCGCGTCCGCGTCCCGTGGCCCGGTAAGGCCCACCGCGTCCGCACCCCCCGCCGCACCCGCCCTCAATGGAACGGCCCACTCTCTTGCGGCTCTCGTGAGCCCATTCGCGCCCGCGTCGGGACCCCAAGCCGTCCCTACCGCGACCGATAAAGGCCCCAAGGCCTCCACGCGCGCCCTAAAAATACCACCACCCCAGTCGGGGAGCGAATCGGACTCTTCTGAGTCGCTCTCCGACATGGAGATCGACCCAAAGGAGGACTCGGAAGGATTCCGGGTCCATACAAACAAGAGGAGGCGCAAGGCCGCCACCTCAAACTCTGACTCCGATGCTGCGCCGGCCAGCAAGGAGCCGCGTCAGACGGAGCCGACGGCCCCACTACCGCGTCGCGTACGCATCCCCCCTCCCCTCATAATCAGAGATAAGCATCTCTGGAGGGACATCCACGCGGCCCTCCCGCGAAACTCAATTCGCCTCCTGGAGGCGCGAAATATCAACCACGGGATAAGGGTGACCGTACAGTCATCCGAGGACCACCGCGCGCTCACGCGCTACCTCTTAGAGCATCGCATAGGTTACTATACCTATGCGCTGGAAGAGGAAAAGAGACTCCGCGTAGTCATCCGCGGACTCCCTAAGGAGGTCGAAACCTCCGACATCATGGAGGACCTCCGTGCGCAAGGCCTCCCCATACACGAGGTGCACCGGATGCACCGCGGAAAATCGCGGGAGCCATATAATATGGTACTCGCGGTCCTTGACCTCTCGAAAGAGGGCAAGGAAATTTTTAACATCAGATCGGTGTGCGGGCTCTCGAAGCTTAACTTCGAGAACCCTCATAATAAATCTTCACAAAGGCAGTGTCATCGCTGCCAATTATACGGGCACTCGGCACGGAACTGCCAGTCCCGGCCGAGGTGCGTCAAGTGCCTCGGTGACCACAGCACCACGGAGTGCAACCGCACCCGAGAATCCCCTGACCCACCGGCCTGCGTCCTCTGCGGGAAGACTGGGCATCCCGCGAACTACCGCGGGTGCCCGGCCGCCCCCAAATCCAAGCCCAAGGGAAAAACCCCAAAGGGCAAACGCCCAGCCGCCGTCAAAGCGGCCGTCCCCAAACCGGTCTATGTGCCTGGCCGGCACCTGCCCCGGCGTTCAACGCCTGGACAGGCTTCCCGGCTCTCCGGAACCCCCGGCAGCCCGTCGCAGGCTTCTCAGAGAAGCCTGCTCCCAAACCGACCCCAGCTGCACCCGCCGCAGCACAGGTCACCACGTCCCCTTCCGTAGCGGAGGACATCGCGCTTGCAACCAAGTTCGCGACGTCCCTCCCATTTAACCTCCAAGAGGTACGCACCTTAGCGCAAAAGCTAAGGCAAGCGTCGTCGCTAAAGGACCAGCTAATCTTAGCCATGGAACATGGCGAGTTGCTGGAAATCCTGAGCCATAGGGCAACCCATTAATCACAAATGGATTGCACACGTAGGGAAAAACCTCGCTCTCTGACTCTGGCGACTTACAACGCCAACGGCCTACGTGGCCAACGAGAGTTGGTTCATGAGTTCCCGAAGGAAAAAAACATAGATATTCTTCTCGTGCAGGAGACCCTTCTCAAGCCCAGCATTGGCGATCCTAGGATCGCCAACTATAACATCATCAGGAATGACAGGCGTACCGCCCCTTGGGGAGGCACGCTCATCTACTACAAGAGGTCACTGCACTGCTCCCCAGTAAATGTGCCTCCGTTAGACAATCTCGAAGTTTCTGCCTGCAGATTAGCGATGACAGGCCATCAGCCCATAGTCATCGTCTGCGCGTATCTCTCCTGCAATCGCCCGCTACCTCAAGCGGAGCTTGCATCCCTTTTCAGTCTAGGCCCTTCGGTTATCATCGCGGGTGACCTAAACTGTAAACACACCAGCTGGAACTGCTCCACATCCAACACTAACGGAAGAGCTCTACTCCGTCACTCTGACGAATTGCTTTTCGGCATCCTAGCCCCCATTACGCCCACCCGGTACCCGTATAATCGTGCCACCGGAGGCACCCCCAACGTTCTCGATCTGGCGCTACTGAAGGGCGTTTCCCTCCAGTTCCGCTCAATCGAGTCCCTAGATGACATTGACTCGGATCACCGCCCAGTCGTCCTTAAACTAGGCCCTCCACCCGACCAGACGCCTCAGACCAAGTCAATCACCGACTGGTCCAGGGTCAGGGACTTAATCCAACATGGAGGATTCGCTGACCCTGAGCAGGCTCCAGCCCCTATTAGGACCCTTCAGGACACGGAAGGGGCGATCGAAACCCTCACCGGCCACCTCCAAACCGTCGTTCGGGAGTCCACTCGGCAAGTTCCGTACGAGGACGGCCGATTGGCACTCCCGAGGGACGCGAGAGAGCTACTGAGGAGGAAGAGAGCCGCCGCCCGAGCCTACGACAGCTTCCCATCAGAAGAGAACCGAGTCGCCTTTCGTTCACTTCATCGGGAAGTGAAAGCCCGCATTCAGGAACTCAGGAACCAACGCTGGGAGAGCCTGCTCTCGGAGATCTCCCCAACGCACCAGGCATACTGGAGGTTGGCGAGATCACTGAGAGCGGAATCCCTCTCGACCATGCCGCCTCTCGAAAAACCCGACAACACTGTCGCGTTTGACGACGACGAAAAGGCTGAGTGTCTCGCCGAGAGCCTCAAGGAGCAATGCTCCCCCAACACCGCGCACGTCGACCCGGCCCACCTGCGCGAGGTGGACGCCGAGGTCGAACGGAGATCCTCTCTTCCCGCGGAAGACTCACTCGAGCCTGTCACGGTAAAAGAGGTACAGGACCTAATAAAAGGCCTCAAGCCCCGGAAAGCTCCCGGGGCCGACGGCATCCCCAACAAGCTGCTCAAGCTACTCCCGATACATCTGTTGATGATTCTGGTGAGCATCTTCAATGCCGCCATAGATAACTGCTCCTTTCCCTCCGCCTGGAAGGAAGCCGACGTCATCGGCATCCGGAAACCAGGAAAGCCCGCTGCGAAACCTAGCAGCTACCGTCCGATCAGCTTGCTCAGCGCGCTGGGCAAGCTGTACGAACGCCTCCTCTTGAGCAGACTCGGAGACTTCGCTTATGAAAATAAGCTGATCCCCGACGAGCAGTTCGGCTTTCGAGCCCGACACTCGTGCCCCCAGCAAGTGCTCCGCATCACGGAACACGTGCTCGCGAACTTCACTCGCGCCCCCAAACCCTGGAAGACGGGTGCTGTCTTCTTCGATGTGGCGAAAGCCTTCGACAAGGTCTGGCACAACGGCTTGATTTACAAGCTGTACAAACTAGGAGTGCCGGATAGACTCGTGCTCATCTTACGAGACTTTCTCCTTGATCGGAGCTTCCGCTTCAGAGTGGAGGGCACGCGCTCATCTCTCCAGCCCATCAGAGCCGGAGTCCCCCAGGGCTCGGCTCTGTCCCCCCTACTTTTCACGCTGTACACCAGCGACATGCCCCGTACCCCACAGGTACATCTCGCCTTATACGCAGATGATACCGCCCTCTTCACATCCGATATCAATCAATATCGGATCTGCAGTCGTCTCAACACGGCGGGCAGGACGCTGGGCAACTGGTTCCGCACTTGGCGGATCGAGTTGAATCCGGACAAGAGCGCAGCGATCATGTTCGCTCGCGGCCCCCGCACTCAAAACGAGAGTCGGCCGACTTGCACGAGTCGGCACTCTCTCTTCCCCATACAGCTATTTGACCGCGTCATCCCCTGGGTTGATGAGGTCAAATATCTAGGAGTCACTCTAGATAGAGGCCTGTACTTCAGTAAACACATCAGGACGGTAAGGAACAGAGCACACTTTGTGCTCGGTCGCCTCTACCCAATGATATGCGGGAAGAGTAAGATGTCCCTTAGAAATAAGGTGACACTTTACAAAACCTGCATCCGACCGATCATGACGTACTCGAGCGTAGTCTTCGCCCATGCCGGCAAATGCTACATAAGTTCAGAATTTGATAAGTTGCAGAATAAGTTCTTGCGCATGGCAGTCCAAGCGCCACGTTACATGCGCAACGCGGACCTACACCGCGACCTGGAGCTCCTTCCCGTGAAGGAGTACATGGTATCCCTCTCGCGATCCTTCTTCGGTCTCGCTCCCCACCATCCCAATCCACTGGTGGTGGAGACAGTCAACTACACGCCCAACCGCCGAGCACCCCCCGCGCGTCGCCGACCGCGAAACGTGCTCACGGATAGACGCGACCCCATCTCTAGGACGCTGAAGCGAATGCTCTCGCGGACGCAATCCCCCCCAGTCCGGCATGGACCAGCCCGACGCAATAGGTTTAGGGACGCCTTCCGCCCCCCATAGCCTGTAGCCATACACAACCACACATTACAGAAATACACGTAGAATAGATGTGTTGCGGGGGAGTTTCTTTCGCCGTTTCTTCTCCCCCAGCTATAAGCACTCCGAAACGGTAGTAGATTAGAATAGGATCGGCTTCACCGGTGAAGTCGATAGTCCCCAATTAATAGTATTCTTTCCATTCGTGGCTGCCCTTCGTATATTCCCCATGCAGCGTTCGAGCCGGGAGCGCGCCTCACAGGAGACGCGCCCCGAGCACGCTGCCACGGCTGATCGACCCCGCTCCCACGGGGTCGGAATGCCTTTTCCGCCCGGTGTCGCTGTCGTTAGTCGTCTGTGACGATGACAGCCTTAGCTTTAAGAAAAAAAAAAAAAAAAAAAAAAAAAAAAGGGCACTCCGGCTCCAGCGCCCGCACCGCACGGACGTGTACACGCCCGCGCACGCTACGCACGCTACCGAGCCCCCCACACCGCACCTCGCCGCACTCGCCGCATCGAACGGACAGCCGCCGCACCTGGGCCTATTGTTCAGTGAGTCATTGTGACTCATTGCTCAGTTACGCACAGTGCTGGCGCGTTCCCACGCTACAGTGCATTGTTTCGCCGAACGGGTGGACACAATTACGTTGCGAGTTTAAATTGCAACCTAATTGCGATCTGCCTTAAAGGTTGCTTTTGGTCATACAGTTTGTAAATCCACGCGAGTGGTCAGCCAAGGGATACCCAGCGGTGTTAACGCACTTGGCTGAGGCGTGCCCCGAGCGCCTGCCGTTCCCCTTCAGGGAAAGGCAATCTCGGACGGGTCTGGACCACCCGGCCTTGGGGGGCCCCCTAGTCGGGCCCAGATATCGCCTATTTTCCACCCTTCCCGTCCCCCCTTCCATTCTTTGGGGCTGAATTTCCCCCAAAGCAGATAGGGACCCTTCGCACATTAAGATTGGCGAAGGTCTACACAGCTTAGGGCACACCATAGGACGCACCCCCCTGCCTACCCCGGCAGAGGGACCAATACACACTCGGACACATCCCCGGGCTGTCCCCGCCTGAGGATGGACACGAGTAGGGACACCCCCTTCATCCCGACCCTGGCCGAGTTCCTAAAATTCGTCCAGGGAACCAGCCCTGAAACTTTAAAGGGCCTGAACGGCCACATCGCGGCTTTCTATGGAAAGTGTAATAAATACAACGAGGTTGGTTTGCCAAACTATTTATTACTGATCGTTATTCCATATTTTTCTATACTACACCCTACTCCTTATTATATTTATCCGTAAGACACCCACATATTATTACATCTTCCCCCTTAAAAATAATGCAACATAAATACTAAATATGTAACTGAGAAATTTTTATGAAGCAGTACAATAATAATACACAACTAAAAAGTTTAATTTACGACATTATTTATTGAAAAATAACGCAAGATTCTCCTGTGCCCTTATTGCCGCTTCTCTTTTGTGATATGGTGAATGTCTTCTTACATTGTCAGGCTTATTATTTACACCTACCAGATTTCTCTCAAAAGAGGAAGGGGAAGAGTGTGGTGATTTTCTTGCTAATGGAGAACTCGGTATTGTCGTTAAATGACGTTTATTGCGTCTGAAAATCCTACCATAATCATCCTGTAGGAAGTAAGAGCGCGGCTGTGGCGCGTTGGCCTCCACACGCATCCGCCGCCTAGTTCCACTGCCCCCGACCAGGACACGCTCGCCAACATGTAGCTCCGGACGATTACGTGCATTTCTGTCATAATATTTTTTCCCCTTATAACGAGAAATACATATTCGTGAAAAGTCTTTTTCATTGTTACGCTCCGACAAGAGTTTACCAGTATGCACTGGCAGAAGAGTATTGAGTCGACGACCCATCAGTAATTGCGAAGGAGAGGAGATACCGTCGCGTGGTGTTGACCTCAGATTCAACAATCCAATATAAAAATCTGTCCCCGATAACAGTGATTTTTTAATTATATTTTTTACCGTACGCACTGCTCGTTCACTAAGTCCATTTGACTGCGGATAATTAGGCGAACTCGTAACGTGTTTAAAACACCAATCATTACAGAACTGTCGAAATTCTAATGAAGCGTAAGCTGGTCCATTATCCGTGACCAGCTCCTCAGGGATGCCGTGTCTGGCAAATTGATCTTTCATTGCACAGATTACAGACTTGGACGTCACACTATGCAACGGACTTACTTCTATGAAGTTTGAAAAATAGTCGACTATAATAAGAAAATTATTCTTATTAAAGGTAAAGATATCTGAGCCAACTTTTCTCCACGGAATATCGGTGAAGGGATGAGATATCATGGGCTCCTTACGCGGCACCGTAGCATGCTGCGCGCACTCTGCGCATGCACGCACTGCGCGTTCAATGTCACCACACATCCCTTGCCAAAACATCACATCTCGCGCCCTACGCTTACACCTACCGATGCCTAAGTGGCCCTCGTGGACCTTACTTATCATTTCACTCCTTAGCGATTTTGGTATAAAAACTAAGCTATCTTTAAAAATAATATTTTCTATATATTGTAAGCTATGTTGATAAGACCAATGCGATTGCACTAAAGGTTCGACATCCTTTTTATACCTAGGCCAGCCATTCATAATGTAATGAATTAACATTTGACACTCTGTATCTTTTTTAGTCGCTTCTCTTACCCTCTCTAACTTAGAGTCACTAAATCTAACGTGATTTATTACAAAACATGATTGCACCTCGACGTCAGAGCTTACACCACCAGGCACAGGCTCGGGAAGAGCGGCTCTTGAAAGAGTGTCTGCTACGTACATGTACTTGCCTGGTTTATACTTCACGTTGAAATCATAGCATTGCGTGCGCAACATCATTCTCTGTAAACGTGCTGGAACGGCGTCTAGCGATTTTTTAAAAATAGCCTCTAACGGCTTATGATCGGTTTCCACCACCACGTTGGTGCGGCCATATATATATTGACGAAACCTCTCTAACGCAAAAACAATAGCAAATAACTCTTTTTCGATTTGTGCGTATCTCGTCTGTGTATCGGTAAGTGTTGCCGACGCAAACTCCACCGGGCGACCGGACTGGAGTAGCACCGCCCCTACGGCCTTCGCACTCGCGTCAACGCTGATTACCACAGGCAGATCATTGGAATATAACGCTAATACAGGTGCTTCACATAACTTTTGTTTTAGTTTCGATACTGTACTGTCATGTATCGCATCCCAGCACCACTCAACGTTCTTTTTAAGAAGACCCCTTAAAGGGCTTGTGAGATCTGAATAATTTGGTATGAATTTAGCCAGATAGTTAACCATGCCAATAAACCTCTCTAACGACGTACGATCATGAGGAACAGGCATGTCTTTTATAGCTCGCAACTTGTTTTGGTCTATTTCCATACCCCGTTTACTAAATGTATGTCCCAAGTACGATATTTGTTCGACGCCAAAAATACATTTTTCCTTGTTGAATTTGATGCCTATCTGCCGTGCCCTGTCCATCAGCATTTTGAGCCTCGCATCATGTTGAGACCTAGTGTCGCCCCAAACAATTATGTCATCAATAAATGAGTCGACGCCCTCAATATCTTCAATAAATTGACGGATTTTCGAATGGAAAACCTCACTTGCACAATTTATGCCATACGGAAGCCGTAGAAATTGGTACCTACCGAATGGTGTACCAAACGTACACAAATCTGCACTAGAATCGTCAAGCTGAACCATCCAAAAGCCTGAACGAGCGTCTAGTTTGCTGAAGATTTTAGCTCCATGCAGCTTTGTCGCAATTTCCATCAAAGTTGGAAGCGGATAGTGAGACCTGCGTACAGCACGGTTAAGAGGCCTTGGATCTAGACATATGCGAAAACTGCCATCCTTTTTTGCTGGCAACACGATGGCATTTACCCACGGAGTGGGGTGTGTCACCTTTCTAATAATTCCCATCTCCTCCATGCGCTGTAATTCACCTTTCAACTTATCACGAATACCAATAGGAATTTTCCTAACAGGGCAAATAGAGGGGCTTGCGTTATCTTCCAATACAATTTTATATTTTCCAGGAAGTTTACCAATTCCTTGAAACAGATCTTTATATAAGTTTATATCGATACTAAAAATTCTTTTTACAAGACCTAAAGTTTCACATGTATTTTTACCAAGGACACTTTGACAGTCGGCAAGCGATATAATAAAATTAATTAAATAAACACTTCCTTTATAACACCATGACATCTCGCATGAACCAAGAATAGGTATGTAATTGCCGCAGAACGATTGTGCTTTCATACTAGAGGGTTTTAAATCTTTCACGCTACAACCTAATTGTTTGAGTACCTTTAAGGATAACACGTTAATATCTGAACCTGTATCTAGTTTAAATAGCACAGTCGCTCCGTTGCCACAAAAAGATAATTTTTCAAACCACTTACTGTCACCGTCCTTAAGATATTCTTCTAAAGAATCTATATAACATGAATCAGTATCGCTGTCATTGTAACGTTGCACTTCATAAACACGTTTACTTAGCTTTGACGGACACATCTTACGAAAATGACCTTTGTTGTAACACAAATAACATTTAGAATAACTAGCCGGGCACCGAACATATTCACTATGCCTGTTACCGCAACACTCACAACATTTCTCACTTTGATTACTTGAATCACGCCGCGCGTTGCCGCGCTGCGCTGCCGCGATGTGCGCCGGAGAGCTCACCGCGCTGCCGCGGGCTCGCATTGCTCGAGCGGCGGCCGCTTGCCACCCGCTCGCGGCCTCGAGCGCTGAGCCGCCGCCGGCGCGCCTCCCGCGGCCCTGTAAGCCGCCTGCACCTGGCTGCCCCCGGATCGATTGATACGTTGATGAACTCGAACCTCGTATTATATCCACAGATTCTGAATGGGGAAACTTCACTATTTTTGAGCTTTCGATTTGACGGTTTTCTTCTATAGAAATTTCATAAGCTTGACAGATTCTTACGGTTTTTTCTAAAGTTAAATCGTCAGTTCTCAATAATTTGTCCCGTAGTGTACTGTCAATGACCCCGCACACTATTTTATCTCTGATTAAACCGTCTTCAAGATGTTCAAATTCACAAGAGTGACTCAATAATCTCAACGCCGTCACATACGCGTCTATATTTTCACCCATTTCTTGATTACGCGTGAAAAACCGAAACCTCGCCATTATTGTATTTTGCCGTGTTCCAAAGTAATCGTCAAATTTCTTAATTATGACGTCTATGTTGTCTTGATCGCCCGCCTTTTGAAACTTAAAAGTCGAGAAAATGTCATACCCTTGAGGTCCCACGAGATTTACAAGCAAACTAGACTGTATATCTTTTGCTTCTTTGTACACTCCGGACGCCTTCAAAAACACTTGAAATTGTTTTAACCATTTACGCCAGGCGTCCGCCCTGCTGGCTGGACCGCCATCCAGTGCCAATTCTCCGGGAGGCCTCGCATGCTCCATTTTATACGCAGAATACACAACTACTATTTACTTCTACAATAATTTACTTTTAAAATAACATTTTTGTTCACCGCTGTCACCATGTAATAAATACAACGAGGTTGGTTTGCCAAACTATTTATTACTGATCGTTATTCCATATTTTTCTATACTACCCCCTACTCCTTATTATATTTATCCGTAAGACACCCACATATTATTACAGAAAGCACCTTCGGCCGCAACCGAAGCCCGCCTCCGCCGCACCCGCACCCCGCATGCCGGCTAGAGCGCCCACTCCACCAACCGCGCCGCCAACCCCCGCCGCACCCGCGAGCCGCAACCCAGCGGGACCTACCGCGTCACCTGCTGCCGCCTCCGCTACTCGTGGCCCGGCAAGGCCCACCGCGTCCACACCCACCGCGTCCGCTCCCCCCGCCGCACCCGCCCTCAACGGAACGGCCCACTTCCTCGCGGCTCTCGTGAGCCCATTCGCGCCTGCGTCGGGTCCCCCAGCGGCCCCTTCCGCGACCGAAAAAGGCCCCAAGGTCACGCGTGCACTTAAGTCGTCACCATCCCGGTCGGAGAGTGACACGGACTCGTCCGAGTCGTCCTCCGACATGGAGGTCGACCCGAAAGTGGACTCGGAGGGCTTCCGAGTCCACACCAACAAAAAGAGGCGCAAGGCCCCCTCATCAACCTCAGGCTCCGATGCTGCGCCGGCCAGCAAGGAGCCGCGTCAAGCGGAGCCGACGGCCCCGTTACCGCGTCGCGTACGCCCCCCTCCTCCCCTCATTATCAGAGATAAACATCTCTGGAGGGATGTTCATGCGGCCCTCCCGCGTAATTCTATCCATCTCGTGGAAGCACGAGACATTCACCACGGTATCAGGGTGACCGTGAAGTCACCTGAGGACCACCGCGCTCTCACGCGATACCTACTGGAGCACCGTATAGGATACTGTACGTATGCTCTAGAAGAAGAGAAACGACTCCGCGTAGTCATCCGCGGACTCCCCAAGGAGGTCGAAACCTCCGAGATCCTGGAGGATCTCCGCGCACAAGGCCTGCCGATCCACGAGGTGCACCGAATGCACCGCGGCAAGACACGGGAACCATACAACATGGTACTCGCGGTCCTTGACCTCTCCAAAGAGGGCAAGGAAATTTTCAACACCAAATCGGTGTGCGGGCTCTCGAAGCTTATCTTCGAGAACCCTCATAATAAGTCTTCATTAAGGCAGTGTCATCGCTGCCAGCTATACGGGCACTCGGCACGGAACTGCCAGTCCCGGCCGAGGTGCGTCAAGTGCCTCGGTGACCACGGCACCTTGGAGTGCAACCGCACCCGAGAATCCTCCGACCCACCGGCCTTCGTCCTATGCGGGAAGACTGGGCATCCCGCGAACTACCGCGGGTGCTCGGCCGCCCCTAAGCTTAAGCCCAAAGGCAAGCCCCCAAAGGGCAAACGCCCAGCGGCCGCCCCCAAACCGGTCTATGTACCGGCACCTGCCCCGGCATTCAATGCCTGGACAGGACTCCCCACCCTTCCACCCCCTCGACAGGCTATAGCTGGCTTCACAGCTAAGCCTGCTCACAAACCGGCCCCAGTCGCGACCTCCGCGGCACCGGTCACCGCGTCCCCCTCTGCCGCAGAGGACCTTGCACTTGCGACCAAGTTCGCAAAGTCGCTCCCATTCGACCTCCAGGAGGTCAGGATCTTAGCGAATAAGCTAAGACAGGCCAGGTCTGTACAGGACCAGCTCCTCATCGCCATAGAGCATGGGGAGCTGCTTCAGATCCTCGCCAGCCCCGCAACCCATTAATTCCCAATGGATTGCGCAAGTAGGGAAAAACCCCGCTCATTGACTCTGGCCACATACAACGCCAACGGCCTGCGTGACCAACGGGAGTTGGTTCATGAGTTCCTGAAGGAAGAAAATATAGACATTCTTCTCGTGCAGGAGACCCTTCTCAAGCCCAGCGTTGGCGATCCTAGGATCGCCAACTACAACATCATTAGAAACGACAGGCGTACCGCCCCTTGGGGAGGCACGCTCATCTACTACAAGAGGTCGCTGCACTGCTCCCCAGTAAATGCGCCTCCGTTAGACAATCTCGAAGTTTCTGCCTGCAGATTAGCGATGACTGGCCATCAGCCCATAGTCATCGTCTGCGCGTATCTCTCTTGCAATCGGCCGCTACTTCAAGCGGAGCTTGCATCCCTCTTCAGTCTAGGCCCGTCGGTTATCATCGCCGGCGACCTAAACTGTAAACATACTAGCTGGAACTGCTCCAGCTCCAACACTAACGGCAGGACCCTCCTCCGTCACTCTGACGAATTGCTTTTCGGCATCCTAGCCCCCATTGCGCCCACCCGGTACCCGTTTAATCGGGCAACCGGAGGCACGCCCAACGTTCTCGATTTGGCGCTACTGAAGGGCGTGTCCCTCCAGTTCCGCTCAATCGAATCCCTAGACGACATCGACTCGGATCACCGCCCGGTCGTCCTTAAACTAGGCCCTTCGCCAGACCAGACGCCTCAGACCAAGTCAATCACCGACTGGTCCAGGGTCAGGGACTCACTCCAACGCGGAGGACTCGCTGACCCTGAGCAGGCCCCAGCCCCCATTAGGACCCTTCAGGACACGGAAGGGGCGATCGAAGCCCTCACCGGCCACCTCCAAAACGTCGTTCGGGGGTCGACTCGGCAAGTCCCGTGCGGGGACGGCCGATTTGCGCTCCCGAGGGACGCGAGGGAGCTGCTGAGGAGGAAGAGAGCCGCCGCCCGAGCCTATGACAGCTTCCCATCAGAGGAAAACCGAGTCGCCTTTCGTTCACTTCATCGGGAAGTGAAAGCCCGCATTCAGGAGCTCAGGAACCAACGCTGGGAGAGCCTGCTCTCGGAGATCTCCCCAACGCACCAGGCATACTGGAGGTTGGCGAGATCGCTGAAAGCGGAGTCCCTCTCGTCCATGCCGCCTCTCGAAAAACCCGACAACACTGTCGCGTTTGACGACGACGAAAAGGCGGAGTGTCTCGCCGAGAGTCTCAGGGAGAAATGCTCCCCCAACACCGCGCACGTCGACCCGGCCCACCTGCGCGAGGTGGACGCCGAGGTCGAACGGAGATCCTCTCTTCCCGCGGAAGACTCGCTCGAGCCTGTCACGGTAAAAGAGGTACAGGACCTAATAAAAGGCCTCAGGCCCCGGAAAGCTCCCGGAGCCGACGGCATCTCCAACAAGCTGCTCAAGCTACTCCCTATACATCTGTTGATGATTCTGGTGAGCATCTTCAATGCCGCCATGGATAACTGCTCCTTTCCCTCCGCCTGGAAGGAAGCCGACGTCATCGGCATCCGAAAACCAGGAAAGCCCGCCGCGAAACCCTGCAGCTACCGTCCGATCAGCTTGCTCAGCGCGCTGGGCAAGCTGTACGAACGCCTCCTCTTGAGCAGACTCAGAGACTTCGCTTATGAAAATAAGCTGATCCCCGACGAGCAGTTCGGCTTTCGAGCCCTACACTCGTGCCCCCAGCAAGTGCTCCGCATCACGGAGCACGTGCTCGCGAACTTCAATCGCGCCTCCAAACCCTGGAAGACGGGTGCTGTCTTCTTCGATGTGGCGAAAGCCTTCGACAAGGTCTGGCACAACGGCTTGATTTACAAGCTGTACAAACTAGGAGTGCCGGATAGACTCGTGCTCATCTTACGAGACTTTCTCCTTGATCGGAGCTTCCGCTTCAAAGTGGAGGGCACGCGCTCATCTCTCCACCCCATCAGAGCCGGAGTCCCCCAGGGCTCGGCTCTGTCCCCCCTACTTTTCACGCTGTACACCAGCGACATGCCCCGTACCCCACAGGTACATCTCGCCTTATACGCAGATGATACCGCCCTCTTCACTTCCGACATCAGCCAATATCGGATCTGCAGTCGTCTCAACACGGCGGTTGAGACGCTGGGCAACTGGTTCCGCACTTGGCGGATCGAGTTGAATCCGGACAAGAGCGCAGCGATCATGTTCGCTCGCGGCCCCCGCACTCAAAATGAGAGTCGGCCGACTCGCACGAGGCGGCAGTCTCTCTTCCCCATACAGCTATTTGACCGCGTCATCCCTTGGGTTGACGAGGTCAAATACCTAGGAGTCACTTTAGACAGAGGCCTGTACTTCAGCAAACACATCAGGACGGTAAGGAACAGAGCACACTTTGTGCTCGGTCGCCTCTACCCAATGATATGCGGGAAGAGTAAGATGTCCCTTAGGAATAAGGTGACACTTTACAAAACCTGCATCCGACCGATCATGACGTACTCGAGCGTAGTCTTCGCCCATGCCGGCAAATGCTACATCAACACGATGCAGCGGCTGCAGAATAAGTTCTTGCGCATGGCAGTCCAAGCGCCACTTTACATGCGCAACGCGGACCTTCACCGCGACCTGGAGCTCCTTCCCGTGAAGGAGTACATGGTATCCCTTTCGCGATCCTTCTTCGGTCTCGCTCCCCACCATCCCAATCCACTGGTGGTGGAGACAGTCAATTACACGCCCAACCACCGAGCACCCCACGCACGTCGCCGCCCGCGTAACGTGCTCACGGATAGACGCGACCCCATTTCTAGGACGCTAAAGCGAATGCTCTCGCGGACGCAATCCCCTCCAGTCCGGCATGGACCAGCCCGACGAAACAGGTTTAGGGATGCCTTCCGCCCCCCATAGCCTGTAGACGTACACAACCCACACAGTACATAAATACACGTAGAATAGATGTGTTGCGGGGGAGTTTCTTTCGCCGTTTCTTCTCCCCCAGCTATAAGCACTCCGAAACGGTAGTAGATTAGAATAGGATCGGCTTCACCGGTGAAGTCGATAGTCCCCAATTAATTCGTGGCTGCTATCAATTATCCCCATGCAGCGTTCGAGCCGGCAGCGCGCCTCACAGGAGGCGCGTGACCGAGCACGCTGCCACGGCTGATCGACCCCGCTCCCACGGGGTCGGAATGCCTTTTCCGCCCGGTGTCGCTGTCGTTGGTCGTCTGAGACGATAACAGCTTTAGCTTTAAGAAAAAAAAAAAAAAGGGCACTTGTGGAGATTATCAGAACAGGTCGAACTCGGTTATACAGTCAGAACAGGTCGTACTCGGTCATACAGTATACACTCATCAAAACAGGTCGGTCATACAGGTCGGTAGCACTCATAGGCAAAACAGGTCGTACTCGCCGCCAAGAAAAACCCCCCTCTGGGACCGCCGCCGGCCCGCATCCGCCTGCTGATCATGAAACGTCGTTTTATTGGCACCCTTCCCGCCTAAATTCAACCATACAGTCCACTGCTCTCCCAACGGCAACATCATTTGGTCTGCTTCGAGCCGGATCCAGCACCAACAGATAGCATTTAAATCCTGCTTTAGTAGTGCTGCCAGTTTAATTATTTAGATTACCAGTAATTCGGATAGATTATAAATTTATTTCCTCTTAAACGAAAATAGTAGTAAAACACGAAAGCAGAACTTACTACAATAAAATAGATTTATGTAATGAAGTGTTTGTTAATTTTATTAAAATTTAAGTTTAGATAAGTTTTGTCAATTATCAGTGTATGCTTATATATTCCTTGCAAATCAAGATAATCTCTTATAACTGGCAGCACTGACTACTGACTTTGATAATCGTAAAAATTGACAATAATGGTAACTAACTATCTTTTTTATATTCAAACTCCGTTTTTGTCAGGTGTGGTATCGTAGGCAACGCGTGTTTGGTAAATTTTTGAAGTTTTTCCTAATTTTTCTGAGTTTCTAGGATTTGTGTTGAGTTATTTTTACTGGTGGTGATTGATTTAACCAATTATTAAATAGTTATTTACAAATTTTCCCAAATGTCGTCCTCGGACGATAACATACCTCCGGACAGGGGAAAGTCTTTGGACGTTACTATGGATGAACTCCTTGTTATTGGTAACCCCTCTATAAAACCAACAATAAAACGTACTATATCGTCGCTTCCGGATTCATCAATTATCCCTGAAAAAAGACAAGCTCCTCCTTCTGCCTCAGTCCAGCACACGTACACGCTACCAGGTTACGAATCCAATTTTGATTTAAAATACACAGATTCGGACTGCGGCCCTTTCGTGGTTCATGTTGCTCGCTCTGATAATGATTTTTCATCATCTACTCATATGCGTACATTAAAAATTGCTCAAATGATTTACAATAGTAAGGTATCAGGTATTGATGAAATCAAACATATTGGCAGAAATAAGGCTGCCATTATTTTCAAAACTTATCTAGATGCCAACTCATTCTTAACAAATGACATCCTACCTAAGAATAATTTAACTGCTAATAATCCTCGTTTCCAGGTTACTCGGATGGAGGGGGGGGGGGGGGTAGTTCGACAGATTCCATTAGACTGGACCTTACAAGATTTTGTCTCCTGGATTGAATGTCGTTCAGTTCCTACGGTCGTTATTAAAGCTAGGAGACTCAATAAAAAAAAGAGAGCTGAAGGCAAAACTTCTTGGGAACCCACTGGCACCGTTGTCCTTACTTTCCTTGGGGAAACTTTACCCAAACATATATATTGTTGCAACGTTTCTTTCCCTGTGGATATCTATACGCTTCCAGTTATCCAATGTCTTAAATGTTGCAGGTATGGTCACGTTCGTGATCAATGCAGATCACATGTACGGTGTTCCCGATGTGCGGGTCCACATGAAGGTATAGCATGTAATGTTCCTGAACAAAACATATCTTGTTTATACTGCTCAGGTCGACACACCGCCTCTGACCCTAAGTGTCCGGAGTATTCCAGACAAAAATCAATCAAGTTAGTGATGTTTGAAGAAAATATTTCTTACCTTGAGGCAGCCCGTAGATTACCCTTAGTCCGTACTTGATATGCAGATATAGTTAATGCCTCAAATCCTCAAAACCAAGTCTGTTTGAATCGTTCTTCTTATAACTATACATTCCCTCACTCAACTCCCGTTCCAGAAATAAATCCTCAAGCTCTCAATTCCAAATCATTATCATACAAGAAGACTGTTTTTGTTGAAAGAAAGTCAAAAGCTCCCCTGGGAAAATCATATGACAAACAGGCTCATAATGATATAATTTCCATTCCTAGTTCGTCACTTCCCAATGGCTGTGCTCTAAAAGACTTCTCATGTAACCCCACTCCCAATGATAATCTTTCTGAAATAATTTCGACCTTGTTAGTTAATATGGTTTCTCGATTTAGTGAACTTTTACCGTACAATGTTCTAGAACAAATTTTATCCTCGGTCTCATCTTTACTTCACTCTCAATCAATACAAGATGGCAGTTCTAATTCAATGGAATAGTCGTAACATTAAAAACAAAAAACAAGAACTTATATTTCTTGCTAATAAATACAAACCTGCCCTATTTGCTATCTCGGAGACTAGGCTGAGACCTGGTTTCCTTTTTAGGATTCCTGGTTTCTCTTGTCTTCGAGATGATAGGGAAGATGGCTGGGCAGGTTGTGCTCTCCTTGTAAAAAGATCTTTATCATTCTCTCGTCTTTCTCTTCCCCAACATTCCTTTGGTTTAAATATTGTCGCTGTTCGTATGAACAATATCTCTTATATTTCTGTTTATATCCCGCACCCAAATTCTCACTTATTACAAGAATTCTCAATTCTTTTATCTTCTCTCCCTGGCCCCTTTATTATCCTAGGGGACTTTAACATCCACCATACTTTGTGGGGTTCACATTTTTGTGATTCCAACTCTTTTCTTTTTATTGATATACTTGATAGATTAAATCTTTGTGTCCTCAATGATGGTTCTCCCACTCGTAGAGTCTCTCCTTTACAAAACCCAAGTATCCCAGATCTTTCTTTGGCCTCCCCGTCTATTGGTATCTTACTTACTTGGAATCATCATCATCATCATCTCTGCGTTCTATCCCGGTTGCAGCCCAAACTCTCGCTTCGGCGCCCGGGGTCCGCTATCTTACTTACTTGGAATGTCCTTCCTTTTTCTCTTGGCAGTGATCATCTTCCTATAGTATGTACACTTGCTGACTCTTCACGGCCTTCTAGGGTATACCTTTCTCCACTTTTAAAATATAAAATAGAACGTACAGACTGGCCAAAATTTACTTCCATAGTTGAGAATCGCCTTAATTCTCTTCCTGTCATTAATTTTGATAACTTTTTATCTTTATATGAACTATACACGTCCTCTCTAACAGCAGCTGCGGATGAATCCATCCCTATTAAAAATTCTTTCCGAAATCATATTCCTTCTCCTGCATGGTGGGATTCCGAATGTTCAGTCATAGTTAAAAAACGAAAGGAAGCTGAATTAAATTTTTCTAGGTCTCTTTCCTTGGAGTCCTATCTAGAATTTCAGAAAGTTTCTTCTGCAACCAAAAGACTTTTGCGGAAAAAGAAATCTCGAGGATGGCGTACTTTCTGTGAATCCCTATCTCCTAGAGCTCCTGCTTCCTTTGTGTGGAAAAAAATAAAGGCATTTCGGAAATCTCAAATAGATTCTAATGTAAACTCCAATAACCTCTCTGTTTGGCTTTCTGACTTCATTTCTAAACTTTCTCCTCCCTTTGTTCCTTTTCAGTTTCAATTGCCAGTTCAATCTTCACCTGCTGCCTTGTCTGATCCCTTAAATGATCGTTTTTCTTTTTCAGAATTATGTTGCGCTCTTCATAATTTACATGACTCTGCTCCTGGTATTGATGGCATACCGTACTCATTTATTTATAATTCTTCAGAATACTCTCAACATTTTCTTCTCAACCTCTTAAACCACATATTTATCTCAGGCTCTGTCCCGAAGACGTGGAAAACTCAGATAGTCATCCCTATTTTAAAACCAGGTAAAGATCCTTGTGACTCTAATTCCTACAGACCCATTGCTCTCTCGTCAGTTTTGGCTAAAATCCTAGAACACTTAATTAAAAATCGTTTGGAGTGGATTATAGAAAACAGAAATATTTTCCCCCAATGCCAAGTGGGTTTTAGGAGGGGTCTCGGAACTATAGATAGCCTAAGCATATTAACATCTGAGATTCGCAAAGCATTTTCCGAAAAACAACATGTTTTAGGTGTTTTCCTTGATATATCCTCGGCGTATGATAATGTCAATCTTAATATACTGAGACAAAAACTCATAAATTTATATATTCCTCCAAAAATTATCAATATTGTCTATAACATGTTTATGGAACGTTCTATTGCTGTAAGAGTCTCAGGTAACGTTTATCCTCCCCGGTTTGTCTGGAAAGGTCTTCCTCAAGGTTCCGTCCTTAGTCCCATCCTTTATAATATTTATACGGCTGAATTGAATACTACAGTTAATTGCTTCTGCAAAATTCTTCAGTATGCTGATGACATTGCTTTATTTGCTACTTCTAACTCCTTTATTGGCTCTTCAAACCGCTTAAATTCTGCCTTATACTATTTAAATACATGGCTCTCGGATCATGACTTGTCTCTTTCTGTCTCTAAATGCTCTGTCGTTGTTTTCTCACGTAAAAAAGTAATTCCTAATATCAACATTCATGTTAACAATATCCCCATCCCTATTATAGATAAGGTTAAATTTTTAGGTGTTTATCTTGACTCTAAATTGTCCGGTGTTTTCCATTTAAACTACATTTGCCAAAAAGTTGAAAAGAACATCAACATTCTTCGAGCTCTATCTGGTATTAAATGGGGCTCCCATCCATATTGTCAAAAGCTTCTCTACAATGCTATTGTGAGAAGTCATTTTGACTGGCTGTTTTATTCTAGAGCCATGTAGCAAATCTGCTCTTTCTAAATTAGATCGTATCCAGTCAAAATGCTTACGAATTATCACTGGTGCTATGAAATCATCCCCAATTAATGCCCTACTAGTTGAATGCCTAGACCCTCCTCTTGCCCTACGTAGACAATTTCTAGCCGATCGATTCTTCTTCAAAGTGGTTGCTACTTCAAATCATCCCTTATTAAATATTTTAGATCAAATTTCACAATTGTCTAATTCGTCTGGTTATTGGAATCACAAATCATTACCCCCCCTTGTTACCTCTTTCAAAAAATTAAGCAGTCTTTCCACCAGTATACATCAAAATTACAAAAACCCTATTTTTGAAATTTCTTTCGATGGTCTTCTATTCCGCCCTAAAACTATTTTAGACCTTGGAATCTGTAAAGACACTCCTGCTGCAAATATCAAATTCCAATCCGCTATTCAACAACAGTGGCCTGATTACCTTCAATTTTATACTGATGCTTCTAAATTATCTCAGTCTGGTCCTGTCGGTGCTGCTGTGTGGATCCCGAAATACAAAATTATTTTAAATTACAAAATTCCTCCCCCTTCGTCCGTATTTACGGGTGAAGCGATCGCCATTTTAGAGGCAGCTCTCTATATTCAATCCCATAATATTAATAAAGCTATTGTTATAAGTGACTCCCTAAGCTGCCTTCAAGACATTCTCAAACTTCCTTTTTATTCAAGAGATAATTTTGAAATTACTCTAAAAATAAAACAAACTCTTTATGAAAGTTATTGCTCTAGTCTTGATGTCATTCTTATTTGGATCCCAAGCCATTGCGGTATCAACGGAAATGAAGTAGTGGACTGTTGTGCGAAGGAAGCTGTCAACTTGGGTTGCAACAAATATAATACAATTTTCCCCCGTGACTTACGTTTACTTGCCAAACCTCAAATGTTAGACACCTGGAACTCCAATTGGCAAAATTCTTATCTCACTACTGGTAGACATTATGGCTCCCTGCAACCTCTTATTCCCATTAAACCCTGGTTTTTCTATCACAGAAGGTTTCCCAAAAAATAACTTCAACTATAATCCGCCTTAGGCTTGGTCACTTCTGCTCCCCCGTTTTCCTCGCAAAAATTAGAGTGCGTGACCATTCAATCTGTGAATGTGGTTTAGATGAGGGAACAACCGAACATATATTTTTTCACTGCCCCAAGATTTCTACTACACTCTATAGTATTTTGTCCAAAGAATTTCCCCGTCCGGTTAATTTAAATTTCCTCCTCACCCTATCTCACCCTAAATCTATCATTTTATGCAAATTCCTTGCTTTAAATAATATATATTTGTAACCAGTGTCTATGCGCACTCGCTACCTACTTCACATCAACGTGAAACCTGCCACATGCGGCCAACGTCGCATCGCTTCATCGCCATCTTCACTTTACCGATTTGCATATAACGAATTCAACCTATGTACCTGCTATTAAAATAAAGTTAAAAGTAAAAATTAAAAACATTCATTTATCGTACACCGAATGCTTGCCTCCTCTTCCCAACATAATTGGTCCTCCGGAGCCGGATATTCTTCAATCAAGCCGAGAATCAAGACGGATCAGTTTGCAAACGAGAAGGAACAGAGTGATCAGCATTGCAAGAGGTGTATTTCGGTAAGACGGCCACTAGTTTCCTTTCCATCCTCATTGCCTACCTGTGCTAATAGCGTGCTATCTGCAAATTCCAGTGTTCATTGCGTCTACGGCTGGCCATTTTGTCGTGGTTACCAACTGCACAGAGCTTATTACACGTCGGTAATCTACAACGAAAACTGTAAGTACTCTGTGTTTTTCTATCCACCAAAATGAGCACCGACAAATTAGCGATCCCAGAAAAATCACCCAAAAGTGCAAATTCAAAAAGTAACGAACCCCAACATAATTTAATTAAAAAAAGGGGTGTCATTAGGGGTAGATTAAATATTCTACAGAAATATATTAATAGCTTAGATCAGAATTTACTAGTTTCATGTACTAATAAACGGGCAGAATTACAATTACGCCTTTCGGCGGCTTGTAAAATGTTTGACGAGTTCAGTGACATACAAAGCGAGATTGAACTATTAGTTAACGATCATGAGCTTTTTGAACAATTAGAATTACGTGAAGGCTTTGAAAATGCTTACTACACCATTATAGCTCAAGCTAAAAGCTTACTTTCATCTGGTGAGGCCGCTTTAAGCTCGCATTCTAGCACACATGCTGTAAAACTGCCTACCATAGCTATGCCTACCTTTGATGGATCATATGAGCACTGGCTGGAGTACAGGGATACCTTTATCTCTTTAGTACACAACAATACAGATATTTCTCCAATCCAAAAGTTTCATTACCTAAAATCTTCTTTAAAAAGCGTTGCAGCATTGGTTATTGATTCTTTGGAATTTTCCTCTAACAATTACACAGTAGCATGGGACTTAATTTGTAACAGGTACAACAACACTAGGTTGTTAGTTCACAACCATGCCAAAGCCCTATTTTCTATTCAAAGTCTAGTTAAAGAATCTCCTACCCACATTCGTAAATTAATAGACACTAACTTGAAAAACTTACGCGCTTTAAAACTACTTAATGAACCGGTAGAATCGTGGGATACACTCATCATATATATGGTAGTTTGTAAATTAGATAGCACCACGGAACGAGAGTGGGAGCAGTACCGAGGTTCCATTCCCGCCGTGAACAGTGGGGATATTTCTAAACAATCTACACCGGCAGTTAAAGTAGACAATTTAATAACTTTTCTCAAGAATAGGGCGGACATGTTAGAAACATTATTGGTGACACATAGCACTAACAATAAAGCGTATAAACAAGTGCCTACATCTAAGATTCACTGCCATGTGTCTCCAGTTTCACTCACTGGTAAACAACAACAGTATAAAAAACAACGCGCTTGCTTATTATGCAATAATCATCATCCAATATACACTTGTCAATCTTTTATTAATTTTAACTTACAAGATAAATTGAAATTCGTTCAAGATAATAACCTGTGTCCTAATTGTTTACGAACAGGTCACTCAGTATCAAACTGCAGGTTCGGTTCATGCCGTAAATGTAATAAACGACATCACACAATGATCCACACGGATCAGCTGGTCGCCGCCGCCGCGACCATTTGTAGCGATAACAAACCGGTTTCTCCGAGCGAAAACAACTCCCCCGATGCGACCGTCGTAGCTAGTTATACATACGCGCATACGTCACACTTAGATACACGATGCGAACTAAGTAGTGTGAATCACGTATTATTGTCAACGGCTCAGGTGGAGATAGTATATAACGACGGTAAATATCACATCGCGCGCGCTCTGCTCGATTGTGGAAGCGAACGATGTTTCATCACAAAGCGATTATGCGATTTACTTAGCATTCCTATATTACAGTCCACTACGCATATTAAAGGTGTCGGAAATTCTATAACTCACAGTGCGCAATCATGTGAAGTAGAAATTAAAGCGATAGCTGGCACTTTCATTACGCGTTTAACATGTTTCGTGCTGCCCGAGATAACTTCTTCTTTACCACCCGTTTCCATACAACGCGAACTTTTACAATTACCTAACAACATTCAATTAGCCGATGCGCATTTCAATGAAAGTCAACATATAGATATTTTAATCGGTGCTGACATGTTTTGGGACTTGTTAAGCGAAGGAAGGATGCGCCTGAAAAATGGACCCTTCCTTCAAAATACAAAGTTAGGGTGGATTATATCGGGACTTATGCATTCTAATAAATCAAAAAGCGACAATTTAGTTCATTGTAATTTTACACAAACTATTCAAGATCAATTAAAAATGTTTTGGGAGCTTGAGGAGCTACCAAAGGCTAATTTATTAAGCGATGATGAGATGGCATGCGAAGAACATTTCATTAAAAATACGAAGCGTACAGCTGATGGTAGATTTTGCGTCAAAATACCTCTCAAACGTTCTCCAAACATTTTAGGCGACACTTACACGGTAGCTGAACAACAGTTTTTAGCACTTGAAAAAAGATTACAGCGTAACCCTTTATTTAAAAAAATGTACACGGAGTTCATGAACGAGTACAACAGTCTAGGGCACATGACTCGTATAGACTCATATGGAAAGCCACATTATATCATGCCGCATCACGGGGTTTTTCGCGATCACAGCACCACAACTAAGCTGCGTGTTGTGTTCAATGGCAGTCAAAAATCTAGTTCTAACATATCACTCAACGAGTTACAGTTAGTTGGCCCACCTATTCAAGGCGATTTATTTTCTATATTGTTAAGATTTAGACAGCACAAGTATGTAGCCTGCGCTGATATCGAGAAGGCCTACAGACAAGTTTTAATCGACGAACAGCAGCGAGAACTTCAAATGATCTTATGGCGCGAAAATCCAAGTGATCGTCTCGAGTGTTACAAGTTGAACACAGTCACATATGGCACCGCCTCTGCTCCATTTCTTACTGTGAGGTGTTTAAAGCAGTTAGCAGCAGAATGCAGTAATTTTGAGGTACAACAAATTATAAATAATGATTTCTACGTTGATGATATGATAACAGGGTCTGATTCTATAGAATATATTTTACATTTGTGTCGCGAAACAAAAAAGGTTCTAGAATCTGGTTGTTTTCCACTACGCAAGTGGACATTTAACTTTAATGCGAATGACTGCAACTTAATTAATATAAATAAAAATAACATAGATCTATCGTTGGGTGAAAACGTTAACTGTCGTACTCTGGGCCTAGGGTGGAATAATTCCACCGATGAATTGTATTATCATAGTCAATTCAAAAAGAATAATACACTACAAATCACTAAGCGTTTTATACTTTCTAATATTTCTCAAATATTTGATCCATTTGGCTTACTTAGTCCCTTTTTAATGATGGGAAAAATATTGTTACAAAAATTGTGGTTAAATAAACTGGACTGGGATGAACCCGTTCCCAGCGACATAGCAACCTCTTGGAGCCAATTCGAAGAATCACTTTCGATTCTCAACACTTTACGAGTGCCGCGACATGTTATTGGCTCCAACCCTCGCTACTTACTACACATATTTAGCGATGCCTCGCAGTTAGGCTACGGTGCTTGCGCTTACATTCGAACTATACATACAGACTTTACCATTAGCGTTGTACTTTTATGTTCAAAGGGTAAAGTTGCACCTATTAAACCAATTAGTATACCCAGATTGGAATTGTGTGGCGCTTTATTAAGCGCCAAATTATACAACAAAATTACACAATCACTGCGCTGTACTTTTCATCAGGTATATTTTTGGACAGACTCCACAATTGTTCTAGGGTGGCTACGCATGACACCTAGTTTGTTGAAGACGTTTGTTCAGAATAGGACTGTGGAGATACGCGAGCTGACGAAGGAACACCCGTGGCGCCATGTCTGTGGTAAGGATAATCCAGCAGACCTCGTTTCACGAGGCTCAGCATTACATTCGCTAAGTACATCTAATCTATGGTGGGCGGGCCCGGAGTTCCTTCGTGATCTCGATTTAACTTGCAAGAGTTACAACTCCGGTATTCCTATCACACAACCTGAAGTACTACCTGAAGTTAGAAATACTCTTAATATTAATAGTACTCATTCATACGTCACTTCTACTAAAACTAAACCATTTAAGTTTCCCTTTGAAAGATTTTCTAATTTAACCAGAATGATTCGTGCGGTTGCCCGCTTAAAACGCGTTTCATACAACAAATGCCATGCCAATGACTCACGGACAGGGCTCTTGAGTTCGAATGAGTTGGAAGAATCTTTAAATTTTTTAATTCATTTAGTTCAAAAGGAATCATTTAGTGATGTTTACAATTTTTTGAACAATAACCAAGCGTTACCTAGTAAACATAAATTGTCAAATTTAAATTTATATAAAGATGAAAATCAAATTATTCGAGTAGGGGGTCGGCTCAATAATTCATTAGAATTCAATTACAATAAAAAACATCCAATTTTAATTTCATGCAAGCACTATTTTACCGTTTTAATTTTTCGTTGCGACCATAACAAACTTCTTCACGCTGCACCACAGTTATTGCTTTACACATTGAGAGAAAATTGGTGGCCAATAGGGGGACGCAACTTAGCTCGAAAGGTATTCCACGACTGTGTGTTGTGTACACGATTGCGAGGGAAAACACCACAACCTATCATGGGCGATTTACCTGCAGAACGGGTGCACCCGGGTTATCCGTTCTTACACTGTGGTGTAGACTACGCCGGTCCAGTGCTCATATTGAACAGAAAAGGCAGGGGGGCTAAGACCATCAAGGCTTACATTTGTTTATTTGTGTGCTTCGCCACCCGCGCTGTGCACTTGGAGCTGGTTAGCGAGCTCACTACGGATGCTTATTGTTTAGCATTGAAAAGATTTATATCTAGGCGTTCGAAACCGTCAGTAATTTATTCTGATAATGGAAAATGCTTTGTAGGGCTCATGAATGAATTTGCAAAATTTTTATCAAACTGCTCAGAAGATATTGTTGATTATGCTACTAGTCAAACATTAATTTTAAATTCATCCCCCCTTACGCGCCTCATTTTGGTGGATTGTGGGAAGCCGGAGTGAAAAGCTGTAAATATCACCTCCGGCGTGTAGTAGGTAATGCGCATTTAACCTTTGAAGAGTTGAGCACTTCACTGGCTCAAATAGAAGCTATAATGAACTCCCGACCTCTCACCCCTCTCTCCTCAGATCCACACGATCTCTCCCCTCTTTGCCCTGCTCATTTTCTAGTTGGTCGTCCGCTGACTGCACCTGTTTGCGCTGAGTTACAAGAAAGACAACTGTCCAGTCTGACCCGGTACCAGCGTGTCGAACAGATACGTCAACATTTTTGGAACCGCTGGTCCAAAGAGTACGTGAGCGAGATGCAGACCAGAGCAAAATGGAAGTCCAATAAGTCAGACCTAAAGCCTAATACGTTAGTGGTAATCAAAGATACTAACTCTCCGCCACTTAAGTGGATTCTTGGAAGAATAACAACAGTCCTACCAGGCCACGACGGCGTGTCAAGAGTAGCTGAAATTCGCACTGCCACAGGAATCATCAAGAGGGCATTCTCCAAGATATGTCCACTTCCAGTTGAGGCTGATCATTGAAAGCTACCCTTCAGCCAGTCAGCTTCCAAGGCCGGGGGCATGTCTATGCGCACTCGCTACCTACTTCACATCAACGTGAAACCTGCCACATGCGGCCAACGTCGCATCGCTTCATCGCCATCTACACTTTACCGATTTGCATATAACGAATTCAACCTATGTACCTGCTATTAAAATAAAGTTAAAAGTAAAAATTAAAAACATTCATTTATCGTACACCGAATGCTTGCCTCCTCTTCCCAACACAGGTAATTATTAAATCACTATATGGATACCCAAACAGAGACCGCCGGCTTTTGGCTCTCTAAATAACTATTTTTGCTCTTGAACGCATCGTTTAGGAGATAGGTATTACCTATTTCGTGCAACTTACTAAAAAAACTACTTAAATCATTTATGATCAATACCAAAACGTTTTTTGCACCATTGCACCCATATGAGTTTCTTTCGAAATTGAGGCAGATACATATTATATGAGGCATCTATCATAACTAAGTAAAAATAAAAATAAATTATAGTTACTACATACCTAGTTGCACAGTACAGTAAAACCATATTTAAACTCTTTCTAATTAATTCAAATTTTAAATTTAAACAAACACGCACGACGCGACGCACAGCGAGCGGTGAGTGAGCCCTTTGTTTGAGCACTGGCCGAACCAGTAAAAACAGGTTTCGTTCCGTACGTGACGAGCCGCCAGTGTTCACGCACACACGCGCATCATACTTGTAGTGATGTACCTACCGTGGCGCGGTTGTTGAATCTTTGTCTCTGTACGTTTATTAACTCATGTGGTACGGCTACGTACTATTGTTTAGCAGGTAATAGCCCTTTTTTTGGGAATTTTGTCGTGAATGTTCGGGGTTCGGTGTGCGGGGAGGAAGGGCTAGCCGAAGAGACCTTTACTTACGACAGGTAGGCTAGCCGTAGGCAGTCGCTCACTCCGAATTATTCGCCGCTGCTACACATGCTTCTAACTTTCGTTTGCTGTTACATGATGTCGCATTTAAGTGAATTCCCCCCGGCACACATTGCCGTCTTTCATTTTTACTATGGAGTGGGACAAGGAAATGCCAGAGCTGCACGCGCAGCTTACATAGCTGCATTTCCTTACAGGCAACCAGTGCCATTTGCCTGTAACTTCCAGGAAGTTCACAGAAGTTGTCGATCACTGGACTTGGATCAAGTAGAGATCGTCGCGAGCCGCCTCAAGTAATTATTGATGTGGCTATTGAAGAAGCAGTAATTAGAGATTTGTTTGATCCATCCATAAGTACTAGAAGATTGGCTCTTCGTCATGGAATATCCCAAAAATCAGCGTGGCTCATTTTAAAGAAAGAAGGTTGCATCCTTATCACTACTAAAGGGTGCAACATCTACATGAAGACGTAGACTACTGTCCAAGGTCTGTGATGTCCACTTGGATACAAAGAAAAACCAAGGAAAACCCTAATTTTCCAAAGGCCATACTATGGATGGACGACGCGACATTCACTAGAAACGGTATTACTAAATGTCGAAATTTTCACAAATGGTGCCATGCAGGTGAAAACCCGAAATTGAAACGTTCATCGACTTTTCAATTAAGATTTTCAATAAGTGTTTGGGCAGGTCTTCTCGATGATAAGTTGATTGGACCAGTTATATTGCCGAGAAATTTGACCGGTGAAAGATTTTTAAGTCTATTAATTGATGAATTGCCAGAATTATTGGAGGATGTACCTCTGGCTT
This sequence comes from Malacosoma neustria, assembly GCA_963693495.1. Taxonomy (NCBI): domain Eukaryota; kingdom Metazoa; phylum Arthropoda; class Insecta; order Lepidoptera; family Lasiocampidae; genus Malacosoma; species Malacosoma neustria. The sequence continues at coordinate 13,317,620 of OY856377.1, read as the reverse complement.
TGCATCGAAAGATGTTTCTGCAGATGGATGGATGCCCTGCTCATTAAACTAGAAATGTGAGATCATTTTTAAACGATAATTGTCGTGATAAATGGATCGGCCGGCAAGTGTGAGTAACACGGAAGGAGCGCGTTAGGAACTCCCGCATTCGGGACAGTCTTCATGTCCGTTACATTGCAAATAAATTGCAGTAGTGCCGTTTTCGCTGGGAAATAAATGTCTGGCCATGCTGCCTCCGTCGGGCCTCGGTAGGAGGGGAAGATGCAAAAGTGCTGGCTTGACGTCGTAGGGGGTGATATTCATGTCAATGGATTCACTAACAGGGATGCCGAAGATCGTGAGAAGTGGAGAAGGAAAAGTTGGAAAGCGGACCCCGGGCACTTAAGCGAAAGTTGCGGTTGTAACTGAGACTTAATGCTCAGATGATGATGAATGGGACCATGAACCGTGTTTTTATAAATATGCCTCTGCATTGGACATGTTTTTGGACATGTAGAAGAATATTCCTCGCGTTATGATCTTGTCAGCACTGCGGTCCAAAAAAAATCCTTTTTTGCTATTCTGCAAATAAAGTTGATATAAAATAAAGACTTGATGAATATTTTATAAATAATGCAATTATTAGACCTATTAAGGTGCCATCATACTTAAGTGCGGAGTTTTACGTAGATATTTTATACATTACAATAACAACAGAGAGATATCGGCGGCAACCTGCTTAACATTTCGAACATAAACCTGCGATTCCGTATAACGTTCGGTTCTTTAATTTGTTATGAGCCTTATACCAGTGGCGAAAGCGCCGTAAAAACTTTTCTTTTTATAGTCGGATGCCTGTTGTCACGGAAATTTGATTTTCCGAATGAGCGGTTTAATATGATCCACCTCTGGCCAGCGTCAAGGGGCCTTTTTTTTGTCACGATGTGAAATAGTTGATAATTTATAGTACTTTTTATATCTGCCAACTGTTACTCGTGACTTCGTGTGGAATTTAGGTATACTTGTGTAAGATAAACAGTAGTTTATCTTTATATATATGTGTAATATGTGTGTGTGAACTAAACTCCTCCTGTTTAAGTGGATTCGAGAATGATTTAGATTCATAATTCGATCCACAACAAAATGTTTTTAAATTAATTTTTACACACGTGTACAGGACAACGTCTACCCGGTCAGGTCAGCAGAGTGTTTGTAATATAGGTACTCTTATGCCACTTGGCTACATATATATTAGACATACAGATTCAGTATGACTCGAACCTAAGACCTCAAAGATATTTCGTTAAGCAAGGGACAGATTACGGAAGTCGCCAAACATTGGTATATCACATTAACAGTATTAGAATATAATTAAAACCAAGAATTTTGTGTCCAATATGATCAAGTATTATTAGTATTCAGGAGATCGATTTTTATGATTTTGTTTATTGCTGTATGACAGCAGACAGACTGACGGCCCACTTAGAATTTAGCAGTTACCGTCGCCTTTGGGTGTTTGCAACGCTAATGGCATCGCGAACACGCTGCTGTCCTATAAGGGTACAGGAACTTGGGTCATTAATGCCGGAACACAACACAAAGTTATTATGGCGGCATACTTAGGAAACAAGGTGTTCGCCACCCAGACGGGCTTGAGGCCCTACCACGTAGCTAGGGTGCGTTGTTTTGTCGCCTTTTACGACAGGCCAACCCCGGCCGCAGAGGTCGATATTCTTTCTCCGCCCCTGTACGGATAAAAACGTGATTAAAAAGCATGATCTAATCCGGTTAGTACTCCAAACGTTCAAAAATTTATATACATAGTATTTTAATACTAGATAGATAGATAGATAGATAATTCTTTATTGTTCACCACACAATTTTACAGAAAAAAAGACATAAAAAGAAATAGGTAATAGTACAACATAGTGAGCAAACGGCGGTCTTATCATTAAATAGCGATTTCTTCCAGACAACCTATCAGAAATATTTAAAGTAGTAGTACAAGGCGGTGCACAATAGACATAAAAATCAAGATAGTAAATATTATACAAAAAAAAAAAAACTAAATTAATCTAACATACAACAGCAACACAATGAAGCATACACATGACGATGCAGTTTATGACTTTTGGTAATGGTCATTAACCAAGTTTTTAAAAATGGCAAGTGATTTTGCTTTTCTAATATCCAGAGAGAGGGAGTTCCAAATTTGGACAGCCTGTACTGCAAAGGAATTAGAAAAGAATGTCGAAGAGTGTACAGGGGTCTGTAAGAGCAAGTTTTCATTAGAGCGCAGAGAGCGGGAGTGAGTTGTATAAAGAAATTTAAAACAGTCCTTAAGGTAAGGAGGCGAAGAAGGAATAAACAATATTCTATAGAGTAAATAGAGAATGTGAGCATTCCGGCGAAGCGAGATGGGCAACCACTTGAGCTTTTGGCGATATTCAGAAATATGGTCATATTTTCTTAAACCAAATATGAACCTAATACCAACATTTTGAAGACGTTCCAGCTTCAATAGTTGCTCTTGGGTAAGATTAAGATAGCAGACATTGGCGTAGTCAAGGATAGGGAGTAATAGAGATTGAACAAGTTTTATCTTAGTGGCAAATGGAAGAAAGTTTTTGAGCTTTTTAAGAGAATTATAAGAAGCAAAAATTCTACGACTTAATTCTGTTATGTGCGGCTGCCAACATAGTTCTTTGTCAAAAGTTACACCAAGATTTTTTATCTTATCACTAATAGCAAGAGCTCAATTATACTATTACACAAAAAAGGGGATAGGAACATCATAGAAAACTACAGACCTATAAGCCTTATGTCGAATATTTATAAAGTGTTCTCCAAATTGATATTGAACAGAATAACAGGAATAATGGACGAACAACAACCTATAGAACAAGCTGGTTTCAGAGCGGGGTTTTCAACTACTGATCACATGCATGTCGTCAAACAGCTAATAGAAAAATGTCAAGAATACGGTAAAGCCTTGTACATCGCATTTGTGGACTATAGTAAAGCATTTGATTCTATAGAACACGATTCACTTTGGAGAGCTCTAATCCAGCAGGGAGTGCCAAAAAAATACATACGTATAATTAAAAATATATACGCAAATAGCACAGCGCAAATAAAATTGAAATCAACAGGTGAAGAGTTCCCAATAGCCAGAGGTGTAAGGCAGGGAGATCCGCTATCGCCAAAACTTTTCTCAGCAGTCTTGGAAAGCATATTCAGAGATCTTGAGTGGGACAATTTCGGCATTAATATCAACGGTAGACAACTTAGCCACTTAAGATTCGCTGATGACTTAGTCCTAATAGCTGATAACGCGAATACTCTTCAACATATGCTACAACAGCTGACTGAGGCAAGCAGAGTGGTTGGTCTTACTATAAATAAATCAAAAACAAAAGTAATGACAAACAGGGAAGAAATATTCATAAAAGTAGACAATGAAGATATTGAATATGTTAAAAACTATACATACTTAGGGCAATTACTATCTTTTAGAGACCGCACAGACATAGAAATAGAAAGCAGAGTGGCCTGTGCTTGGAAAAGATACTGGTCCCTAAAAGAGGTATTTAAAAGCAAACACTTTCCTATCACAGCCAAGAAAAAAGTGTTTAATTCTTGCATCTTGCCATGTCTTACATATGGGTGCCAAACATGGGCACTGACTCAAAAACATCTCTTCAAACTAAGATCGTGTCAAAGAGGAATTGAAAGGAGTATGTTGGGCGTGACGCTAAAAGACCGCAAAAGAGCAGCAGACATTAGATCTACAACAAAGGTGGAAGACGTACTAAAGAAAATAAGACTGTTAAAATGGCGATGGACAGGACACATGACAAGGGAAAGCAGAATGAAATGGACTAAAATTATAACAGAATGGCAACCACGTGATGGCAAAAGAAAAAGAGGCAGACAAGCTAAAAGATGGACAGATGATATCAAGATGATTGGAGGGACAATCTGGTCTAGAAAAGCTACCAATAGAGACGAATGGAAGCAGCTGGAAGAGGCCTATGTGTCACTGGACACGCTGATCACTGAACCGGGAAACCCGATGTATTAGATATATCTAAGTTAAAACAATTTGCTACTGTGTGTGTGTAAAATTAATGTTCAGTATCAGCAATAAAGGCTATTAAAAAAAAAAAAAAAAAAAAAATAGCAATCTGCATACCATCAAATGTGATATTGGGAAGAAGAGATGCATCTAATTTAGAAATCAGCCGTAAACTACCAATGATGATAGACTGTGTTTTTAAGGGATTTATATTTAAGCCATAGGAAATACTCCATTCAAGAATTTTACGTAAATCTTCATTGGTAGTTCTGATGGCGTCATGTAATTTATCCCTAGGTACCTGAGTATAAATTTGCAAGTCGTCTGCGTAGAGATGATAGGAAGAAGATAGGTTACAAGAGATTGAATTTATGAAAATGGAAAATAAAAGAGGAGATAAAACGCCGCCCTGCGGGACTCCAGCAGTGAGGTTCTGCCAAGATGAAAATTTATCATCTAAGCGTACCCGTTGCCGGCGTCCAAACAGGTAACTCTGAAACCAATCAATAACTGTTGGAGACATGTTGAAAGTACGAAGAATTCCTATGAGAATATCAAAGTCTACATTATTAAAAGCACTACTGAAGTCCAGCAGTGACAGAACCGTTACCAAGCCATTGTCCATTCCTTGACGGATGTCATCGGTAATTTTTACCAGAGCAGTTGTTGTACTATGCCCTGGACGAAAACCAGATTGCAAAGGATTCATTAAGGAGTAAGTATTGATAAAAACAGTAAGTAGATTATGAAATAAACGCTCCAAGACTTTAGAAAGAAAAGGTAGAATAGAAATAGGACGATACTCAGAGAAGGATGAAGGGTTAGGTTTTTTGGGTAAAGGATTAATCTGAGCTTCTTTCCATGAGGAAGGGAAAATACTAGTGGATACAGAGTAGAGAGTACATCTATTTAATACATTATACTATATGATCACAAGCGTAGTTCAAATTGATTAGTAATTCGAGCATCCCTCACTTGAGACAATTAGCGTCGCAGTATTCAGGGGAAAGTTAAAACCTTATACACAAATTGAACTTTGTTGCTATTATCATCAGGTGTCCATATTACAAGATTAAGTCAACGTTCTTTAACAAACCCGCTCATCCGTATAATATTTTATCCGTGCAGGGGCGGAGAAAGAATACTAACCTCTGCGGCCGGGGCTGTCCTGTCGTAAAAGGCGACAAAACAACCCACCTAGCTACGTGATAGGTCCCCAAGCCCGTCTGGATTGTGTTGTGATCCGGCTTTAGAGACTCAGGTGACTGTACCCCTGTGGGACAGCAGCATGTTTGCGGTGGCTTTAACGTCGCAAACATCCATAGGTGACGGCTACTGCTTACTATTAAGTGGGCCGTCAGCTTGTCTGCTGTTCCTGAGCAAAAAATCATCATCAAGTGAACTCCATGGTTGGTAATTATGTATTCTATTAAAAATATGCTTCTTTTCCATCAAACATTAATCAATGTAATCAACATCTTACTGTCAATGTAACTAGCAGTCTATGCAAACTACGTCGGTGACTTTAGTTCACGTTCTAACGGTATAAGAAAAACACTCAGACACGTCGGTCCACTTTCAATGAGTTTGTGAATAAATTCCGCCATCTTTGTCCACGTTAAAGACACTCTGAAATCCACTCTATCAAAAACAAATAATTATCTATGTGTCGAACTTACCTATACCACCTATTGTGCGAAATTATTTACTGCATCTCTCTCAATGTAAGCTACTTTTACGCAATGTATCTATCTGTCTAGTATTACTAACCAAACAATTAAATTGTGAATAGGGGACCATTTACGATCCGTTTATTTGGCAGTTGAATGCAATTAACACAAACTTGTCGGAACGGCATTGGTAAGATGGCCTACGGGTATCTAAAGCCCTGGTAAATACTCCGACAGTTATGAATATTCACGTTTGAACTGAGTAAGTACCTAACTCAATAACTTAAGTGCCTTGAGCTATTTAGAAGGGATTCACTTATTGATTATAATTGGCTATAGAAATATTTTTTTTTATTGCTGGAGAAAAGCAGACAAGTCCACTCAATATAAAGCAGTTACCGTCACTTATAAATGTTTGCGACGCTAAGGGAACCGCGAACTCGCTGCTGTCCTTATAGTGGTACTGGAACTTGGGTCGCTAATACAGGAACATAATAAAAGGTTATTATAGAGGCATATTTAGAGGCCAGGGGAGGTCAGACGGGTTTGAAGCCTACCTACCTAAGGTTGCTTTGTCGCCTCTTAGACCAGCCTCGGCCGCAAGGGTCAGTATTCTTGTTTCGCCCTTGCACGGAGAGAAATTGTGTTATTAAATAAGGGTTCATCTGTAATATTAATGGCTACGCCTCATATATTGCTCCATAATAATGTTGATTGTGGTATTTATAATAATTTCAAATGAAAATATTACTTACTATATATTGGGACAATACGATTAGCGCCATTTAGTCTCCAATTAAGTAAAATAGCACTTGTATTATGGGTACTAGATAACGGATATACTACTCATATACTTTTCTTATTGTAAATAAATACATATTATACATAAACATCCAGATGTAGAACGGGAATCGAACCTACGACCGTCACAAGCATTTCGAAGCCTTACGCCTCAGAAGTCGTTAATTTTATTCTTATTAAAATAGTTGTGCTGCTGTTTTTTGTTTTCTCTAACCAAATAATTTTTATTTAGTGTTGAACTACCAAAAGCAATATTGCCTTAAATTAATTAAACCATAGGTTCACATTGGACTTTTACGTTAACAGGAATTACTGTACACTTCATATGCATCATTAAAATATTAATCATTGATTATCGTCCTTGTTTATAATTGGTTGTGGCAGATCTAGCGTACTGTCGGAATTGGAAAATTGGTGACGTGAAATTCGAATTAGTTCGGCAGCCATTAATATGAAATAAGGTTTCCCAGTTATTTCGGGGTTTTATCGGCTTTAGAATTGGAAATGTTTTCTTACTTGCTTCTTATTTATTCATGTAAGGCATTGTAACGCTGCGCTGATTATAGTACGAGAGAGATAAATATTAAAATTCAATAGACGAGACGGCTAGATAGTAACTACGCAAGTGGCCTGGTACGGTCGTATAGGTTCAATTCTCATAGAGGACAGATTTGTATCTAGTCTGGGTGCTTGTACAATTTTAAGTCTGGTAAAAAGTCTTACGATGTAAGTTTGCATTTATTGAAGAAATAAAAGAAAGAAAAAAAAGTATTCATTTGGTGATTTTTGGCTATAAACATTTAAATATTATTTATACTAAACTGCAACAATTAGCACCAAACGAGGTCAACAGCTTAGTGAATTGCTGCATCAAAACAAATCGACACAGCACTGACTTCCAGTGTCAACCCTGACAGTGAGAAGTGTAGTGCAGGGTCTTTATACCTCAGTATACCTTTCTTTTTGTTTTTATAAAAATTGACAAAGTAAATGGAAAATAGAATGCAGATGAAAAGTGTTGGCTTGGCGTCGTAAGATATGCGAGCCAATGGACTTACTACCAGGGATGTTGAAGATTGAACAAAATAGAGAAAAAAAATGGGTTAGGGAACCCCGCGGATCGAAGTGGAAGTTTTGGTTGGAACCAGGAATTAAATATAAGATTACGTTGATACAAAATTTAATTGGTTCCTTTTATCGTTGATTAGGTTCCAAAAAATTTACAACTGGATGGTGAGTAGTACTGGGTCCGCAAGATTTCTAAATAGGTATATCGAAAACCATATTCTAATTTTATTTACTAAAAATGAAATGACAATAAAAAAAACAGGTAGATATAAACGTGTAGGTCACCTGCTATGTTACTCTTGATGGTAGATAATGTCGTAGTTATTTCTTTAAATGTAAAACGTCATATATTATACTCTTTATCAACAAGTTGTGAATATAAATAAAAATACTGGCTGGCACGTTTGAAAATAATAAATTTAGAAATTAATCGCAAAACCATAAATATCTTCAATATTTATTCCAAATTTGTTCTAAATAATACAATCACGTTTTTAAAACAATTTGCCTTTAAAATATCTAATTTAGAAGGAAAAAAACATACAAAATAATTATATTTTCTTTGAAATCCTTAGATGCTATAAAAAGAATTGAGTTAAAAAGTGACCTACGCAGACGTAATCTGGGCTCAGTCGAGAAATACAAACCGTGGGATTAATCTTGTTTATACGCCTCCATTTTAATACGATTACTTCGCTATACTCAAAGTGCTATGTCACGAGGCCGATAAATTTATTTTAGAATGTTTAGTGTTATATAGTATGTGGTTAGAAAAAAATGAGTAATTTATCGTTTCAACTTTTTTTTTGTTTTTTTTACGGCAATACTTACAGTATTTTTTGTTTTACTGTTTGTTTCCAGCTGTTTTTGATATAGTTAATTAAAAACAGACCAAAAAAAAAAAGTTTTCCGTCATCTTTCTTGTATTTTGTACCGCCAGGGTGAATCATTTTTGAAAATCAAAGACGTTTTTAAATTCCTTCAAGGTTGACAGCGCGTTGGCATTGCTTGGTCTTGCTGCAAACATAAAGTGATGATTAGGCTCCTTTTCTGAATCTACTCTCAAGTTAGCTTAGCATCTGCAGTCTTCTGTATATGATCGCCACGCCGTTTAGTGCTTGCGTTGCGCCCGCTGATCCACTAACTTTATTACGTGCTGCGACCATGCTGTATGCGTTGATTTTTCATGTGTGTGTGTGTGTGTTTTTTTAACATTTTATTCTTCACATCTCAAGACCGCACAAAGTGCGGTGGAAATTAGCAAATTAGAGAACTTCAGGTTAGTTGCTGTTCTTTCTGGTTTGCTGGAGAATTTTCATTTAATTTTTCTTCCTCGTATTTTTCTGTTATGTCACAACACTAGGCGACGATACTATACTGAACTCGAGCCATAAAGAAAATAACTAAAATTGGAAACGGGATTCGCTGTATTTTTTCTCAAAGAGATTTCTTTAGCAGTTGTTGACTTCTGATAAATAATACTTGTAGTTCCGGCCCGTACCACGAGTTCGGCAGGTCACATATCCGTAGGCCCGGGTGTAGGCGATAGGAGAACAGCGGGGTTTTTTAGTGGGTAGTCGGATGGCTGAACATCTTTCCCGGAGTCCCACATACCCCTCGGTCCCCCCGGGCCGAGGGAACCTGTCAAGGGAGATTTTTCCCGAGACAAAAAAAAATTACTTGTAGTTTCGTATTACTGGTATTTACCAGTTAATTTTTTGATTGATCCTGTACGATATAACCAAAGTATTGATTTTTTAAAATAATAAATAGCACAGTTATTCATTACCTACAACAAATTTAACTCGTTATCTACTAAAAGGAAATAGTTTATTTTAAACGAGTCAAGATTATAATCGGCACTGGTAGCACTCGCAAAGCTACCAGTTTCTATAAATTTGATAGCTAGATAAATAATCTGAGAGCACGGTTGGTAAAATTCAAAGCAGTTTTTTTTGACTTATTTGACTTTAAGGCATATTTTAAGTCATATTAGTACTATAATTTTGTTCAAGGCTATTAAGGATATATTATTATCAATTATTATTATCATAATATCGTTGAACCTGGCCAGCATTTGAAGTTGGATTAGCTTAACTATGTTGCGTGTTTCGGCACTTTGCTGTCACTTGTAAATATAATACGTAGTCATGAGAGAACGCTTTCTACCATTTCCCTCACACCTGTACGTCTTAAGACACATTTCTTTCCCTTTTTTGCCAAGAGATGTCGTGGTAACTGTGACCTATTACAGTGCGTAAAAAAGGAACCACATAGATCGCGTTCCAGTGACTCTTCTAGCTTAATGACTATACAAGTGGCCGGATATGATGCATGCATATGAGTTTTTGGTATATTGTATGGACGAAAAAAAATACAGTTCACTGTTTGGATCGCCTAGACGTACTTCTCGGTTAAAATATCCGACTACCTACGATGCACGCGCATCGCCTCGATGTCGGTAAATAAGCGGCAGCTGTTTGGAGCATAAGCTCAGTTGGCAGTTGCAAGAGGTTGGGTTTCTTTACAGTGTGTTCTCATTCTTTATACCTGCTTTATATATAGCCCAAAAGTGTCGCACAGCTGAAAAAATTACTGAAAATGATGCCTATGAAGAGCATTAAGGCTTATTATACGTACTAGACATTGACTATTAATGCAATTAAGAGACTATTTAATTTTATGAAAATTGGTTGCTGAGACTTAAAACGCGTTTATCTCAAAACGGCGTTTTAATGGTCGGCCTGGGTAATAACTTTTCTATTCAACTGATTGCGCTGAAATGTAAACTGGTTATTTGAGATATTTGTAGTTCTCGTTGGAACTAGAAATAATTTTTTTCACCTTAAGTTTCTATTTTACAATCCTTTATGTGAAATTTGCATTATGTTATTTTTCGACAACATTTCATAATTGTTGTTCCAATCAGATTAGCATCTATAAACTAAGATTAAATAAAAAAAATCTGATTTCAGACCCCAAAAGTTAGAATCACCCAGGAGTCACGTGCTTTTTTTGACGCTCCAACTTCAAGTGATAATAATAATAAAAGAATATTTAATTTATTCAACAAGTTTTTTTTGTTACCTTAAGATGTAAATAAAAACTTATTAAAAATTCAAAAGTACATTTGTTCTTTCTAAAAAAAGGTCACTCAAAATAGGCATGAAGACGGCGCGAGTTATCAGATTGCTTACTACCTTAAGTTTAGTGGATGGAAACAAAAATGACATGGAAAAAAAGGTGTGAATGTTGAGATGAAGACTAATTGAGGGGAGGGGAAGGATATAACATGTTGTGCCGACCCCACATAGTTATGAAAAGGGCAGGTTGAAGAATATTAGTTTTTATTTTATCAGGAGTAGAGGTAGACTAAAAAAAGATGGATGGATTGCGTAAAAGATGATATGGCAAAAAAGGGTGTAAATGTTGAGATGGTAGCTAACAGAGGATAGTGGAAAGAGAGAACATGTTATGCCGACTCTATATAATGGGGATAAGGGCAGGAGGAAGATTTTATTAATATAATATATATTTTTAGGTAGGTTTCTCTCGGTTAAGGCTACTCCTTACATTTTTTCTGTTTCTCTCTAAGTTCATTTAGTTTTTCAGCTGTTTGGGTTAGGTTAGGTTATTCACCTATCAAGGGTGTCCTACCCCGACTGGACACTCCTTGTCTGATCACCGGCAGGTCTAGTGTGACCACCGGCAGCGGGAACTGTCACTCGGGGTACTCTCGTTGGAGACGTCTGGCTGGGGGCCTAGCAAAACAATGCCAAAAAGGCGATCCTGTGAAGCCCCTCCTCTAAGGCCAAAAGTGACGACCGGGGTTTTTAGTGGGTAAGACCGGTGGTCTGTGCCCCCGGTCCGCCTGAGGAGAGTAGGCAGCCCCCTCGGGAGGTAATCCCACATACCCCACCGGCCTTCCCCCGGAGGCCGGTGGAAACTGTAACAGTTTTCCTCGGTATAAAAAAAAGGTTATTCACCTATCCCCCGACTGTATGGTCTTCCAATATTCAGTTCACAGGAAAACAAAATTGTACTGTATACCAATTAGAGCCAACTGGATTGTAATTATTTCACCAAGCCACATGTGTATGTACGTAATGCATGAAAGCCGTGAATTTTGGATAACATTAGCATTAAATGTTTATTGCCTTCATGGGGCTAACAGCCATTTTAAACAACGTTAACGAGTTTGTTATTACGCCTTCCAAATAATAAAATTTCACAATCTCATTACTATATTCGTACGTTCTAATTTTACTTCATGTACACAATGTTTTAAAATATGTTTCAAATAAAAGAGAGAAAGAAATATTCTATTTTCGAGGCAAAACATGTTTCCTATCATTCAAATTATACATTTTTCATGTTACCAAAAAAGTAAAATGGTTAACATGACGAGTTTTTAAAATTTAAATATATACAGGATCAAATTGAGTATTTGCTGGTTAAGTCAGTCGACGCTGAACTTTCTATAAGACACGCACAGACAAAAGATCAAAGAAGAAAAGAGAAAGAATATAACAGTGGATCCCCATGTGAAAACTGATACACATATGATTTACGACTATGATGGTGAAGACGTCTTTTGTGGGGGCAATAATTCAATTACAATTATTATTTTTATCTCAGCTATTCGTTATCCTATCTTATATTTTTAATAACCTTTATTGTCTTAATTAAACATTTACTCCAATAATTTAAATATTTTAGTCATAAAATCACAAATAGTACAATCACAATAAACAATAAAATGACGAGAAACAGTCGACAGCTCAAATCTTAATGAATATTTACAAATTTCGAACTTAATCACGATTATAACTGTAAAGCATGTTTCAAACTTTGGAGATTGTTCGACACAATTGTATTGTATATTTGCCGTAAGATTGTAATTGAAAAACTTTACTAAGTTTCCACATCAATAGTCTTTTGCTATTTAATGTTGTCGTTTTATTTAAAGTAAATATTGAATAAATTTGGAGATGGGATGAATGATAGAACAAATATGTACTAATATTTTATTTTACTAAGAGTAGACAGGTTTCTACTGTCTTCTTGTATTATATGACTCTGGGTTACCCGACTCCGTATTTCATTACTGGCTGGGCGCATTAAAGACTTATTTTTAAGCATTAAAGGGAAACAAAACAAGCTTGACCGATTTCACGAAAAACTATCCAGCGTAAATTATTATCAAAACAGTCTTGTTTATTGGGATATACACGTTAATCCATATTAACAATAAGCTATATATCGATTTCATTAAAATCCGTTCACAATGCATAATTGAACAACAAAACATTTCAGTATCCAAATTAGAATATTTGTTTTTTAATTACTATAAAAATTGTAGTATCAAATATTGTTTGTAACAATATAAAACATTTTGATTTATGACAGACTTCCATAACAGTTGTTTATGTGGACGTTAAAACAATTTATGAACGTTTAAAGTAACATAACGAAGTATGTCCTAGTAATTAAACTTCAAAAGGAGTAACCACTAATTAATTTTATTGCTTACTGTCAAACCCTTGAAAAACAGTTGGAAACAAAAGAAAATTAACGTCCAACTTCAAACTTTCTAAATTGAAATGATATTTTCTTGTCATGTCTCGGTTCCTACGTTGGAACTTGTGCTGGACAAAGGGGTCATTTACATCCCGAAGAGCAATAGTCCTAAGGGATACGAGATCAGGAGAGGACTCCGACATTTTTTTCTTTGTTTATCTGAAGAGCTATTGAGTATGTCACAAAGCAAATGGTTGGTGGCCTTACCTAATACTACCTACTTCAAATCTCTTTTAATCTTTCATATCATAATTAGCATGGCCTTGTCCCGATCAGTTGGAGTGGGCACAATATGTCTTTTCTTCCAAATTATTCTATCCTGACATTCTTTTTTTATTGCTGTATGACAGCTGACAGGCTGACGGTCCACTTAGAATTTAGAATTTACCGTCGCCTATAGGTGTTTGCAACACCAGTGGCATTGCGAACACGATGCTGTCCCATAAGGGTACTATATACTTGGGTCACTAATACTGGAACACAACACAAACTTATTGTGGCGGCATACTTAAGACTAAAGGTGGTCACCATCCAGACGGGCTTGGGGCCCTATCACGTAGCTGCTAGGGTGGGTTGTTTTGTCGCCTTTTACGACAGGCTGCAGAGGTTAGTATTCTTTCTCCGCCCCTGCACAGATATTGTCTTCTTAAATACAGATCTTCATCTGTCACTTCACAAACCCTCATGCATCACACAATAATTCCATCGCTTTTTAGGCCTGCCTCTGCCCTTGTACCCATTTACTTTCAAGTTCAACATTATTCTAGTATACTTATAATTCATATATAATTCCAAATATGGGTTAAAAAGGAATGTGATTAAGTTTGAAATGGAATCGAATTGAATTTGAAGATTTGCTAACACATTTACTCAGTCCGATTTGTCTCAGATTCTGGGTCGGTAAATAGCAAGTTTCCACGTAGAATATTGTACGTAGAAAGGTTCCAAATCTAGGATTTACTTCTTAACCTAAGTTACAACGAAACCAGATATAGTAAAAACATAAAAGTAAAAACAAGTATACTTTATTTTCACGCCCTAGAAAATAATGTTAAAGTTTTAAACGAATTATTGGTCCCGTTTTTCGGTGTTCCGTGTAAATGGGCTCTAACTTAGCAAGTCCGCTAAGAACTCGCCGTTCCATTAGTATCCACTAATTTTATTATTTCCACTTTTTTGGAAAGTTTGGTAACAAAATATTTAGATAAAATAATGAGAAAGCTCCAAAAATATTTTTCAGTGACTGCTCTATTTACAAGGAGACGGCTTTCACAAATAAAAGAGTTACTTATGTTCATTGCAACAACTTTGATTTCAGTTTTTTCGGGCAAGATTTTTTTTATTATTGTTTATTTATTTGAAGTGTAATTTTAAACATTTAGTATCAATTTGCAGAATTATAAGTAAATAAATAAATATACTAGGACAATTTACACAGCGCCACCAAATCCTACCAAACGTATATAGCAATTGTTTTATAGATACAAGACAACTAATATACGACTTATTACTTTCTTGTAAGTAAATACATATTATATGTATGTACGTATTCGTACACCTCGGGACGGGAATTGAACACCTGATCTAAATGTTTCTTATTCGTTTAGTAAAATTTGCATATGGTGACCATACGGACCGGTCAGAGATGAGCAGGTATTCCTAGAATACCATCACTTTATAAGGCAGTCCTTGGCCTCATGGCCTTGGAGAATGGTAAACTCCTTTTATTAGTTTAAAAACAGCAAAATGTTAGCATCGTTCGGTTTTGTTAAAATCTATATTTAACTAGATACATCCTATGCAGAATTTTTCTTGGGCTTTATTATTAAAGAAATGGAATAGACCTCGTAGCGTAGCGTTGGCGTAGCGGCTAACACACTTTCTATTACGCTTACGGAAGTCATGGCAAAAATGTAGTTATCAGTTGTCTAGTACCCATAACACAAGTGCTATAGTACGTCTTTTGGGACTAGATGGCGCTGTGTGAATTGTGTCAGTATTAAGTTTTTTTATTATCGGATTAACCAAGTCTTCTAAGTCGAAATCCCGTAAATTAATCCTCCCTCATCTTACTCGTATACGAGTAAGATGGAAATATATAACTTATTTTGTAAGAGTTAAATTAGCTTTATGTGGCGCTGGTACGTGATATGCATATTTTATCAGACTCATAAACTAACAAAGAGGTCATAGGTTCGAATCTTACGATAATACGCACCATTTAGGCCGATTTTTTTTTAATTCGCCAAATGCATATTATTGCCATTTACAGACGATGAAGGAAATCATCGCGAGGAAACCTAATTAGATAACCCATATGTTGACACGTGGTTATATGGAAGACGCAATTAAAAGTTCGGGTTCAAAGCCCTGATTGTGTTCCCTTCATGGTGAGATTGGTGAGGTATTTACCTGACGTCGCAGGCGCTGCAGGAGGCCAGACGACGGCAAGAGTCGAGCCGAATAGCTGGACGTCAGTGCGCAGGTCGTTCGATGGGAAGAAATGTCCCGTTAAGAGTCGAACAACGAGAATTCCCAATTAAATAATTCCAATAGGGACCCTGTGCCCCAACTGTAGAACCCAAAAAGTGGGTTTCAAAAGGTATATTTAATAAATTATATATTTTAATAAAAGCAAACTATAAAACTCGTTAATTAATGAAAGAACGAGTCTTCGATGTGTTCCCGAGTTTTGCAATGGCGTGGCGGTGGCTGCGAGCGTGGGGGCTGAAATATGGCCGTCCTACGTCACGCGCAGCTCCGCCAATCAGCGCACGCTCGATTGTCGCAGCAAACGAGTGCGGCAAATTTAATTAAATAAAATATTGTAACATTACGTTACAATATGTAACCCGCCAATCCGGCTAGGACATTGTCCGTATGCTTTATACCCGAGCCCAGCAATAGGACGTTATTGGCTGCTTATGTTTACTTAAAGTTAGCTTCAAAGCACAATGAATAAGACTTTTATCAATTTTTTCCTTTTAAAAATTATTTAGATAACTGATTTATACAATATAACCGCTTTGTTTGTTTAAGCCGTGTGACCCCGGCCAGTGAAAAGAATAGGGTCACCCCAGGTCATTCCAAGGGAGTCGTAAAAGGCGACTGATGAACTACTCCTTTGCCAGCTTGCATGCGGCAAAGGAAGTGCACCTCTCGGTTTCCCTCTAGGGGTTGGGAGGTCAGACGGCAGTCGCTCCCGTAAAAACCAAAACCTAGCCAAACAACATGGTCGTAACAAGAAAGGGAATTGTCACGGATAGGGCATCGCCGCATAACGACACGCAGGAACTTTGCCCGACTCCTGTGACAAGTGAACTAGGGCTGCCGTGCCGTGGGCGAGCACGGCTAAAGACACTAGCCCCATCCAAAAGGAAACTCCGCTTCGCAACTTGGAATATTGGCACGCGGACTAGACGCGCGAGAGAGTTGGCCGATGTACTCTCCAGGCGGAGGGTGGCCGTGGCGTTCCTGCAGGAGACTCAGTGGAAGGCCAGCAGATCCCGTATCATTGGGAATGGCTACAAGCTGATCTACACGGGTGCACCTGGTGGGGAAAATGGGGTCGCCATAGTGCTCTCGGAGGAGCTCCAGGACGACATTTTAGAGGTGAAGCGCTGTAGCGATCGGCTTATGGTTGTGAGGGTGCTTGTTGGTGGGGTAGTCACCCACTTGATAAGCACCTACGCGCCACAGACCGGTTGTAGCGACGCCGACAAGATAGGGTTTTGGAACCTACTCGGAGAAGTGCTTCGTGGGATTCCATTGTCACATGGGATCGTTTTGGGTGGTGATCGAAACGTTCATGTGGGTGATGAATGTGGGGAATTTGAGCGTGTTCACGGTGGATTTGGGTATGGTAGCCGCAACGCGGAAGGGGAGGATATCCTCAATACGTGTGCGGCTGCCGACCTTGCCATCGTGAACACGTACTTCAAAAAGAGACCCGAGCATCACATCACCTACAAGAGCGGGAGGAATGCTACCCAAATCGACTTCCTACTCACTAGGAGACACCACATCTGCAAAGTAGCCAACTGCAAGGTCTTACCCGGTGAGAGTCTCACTGCACAACACCGTCTTCTTGTCATGGACCTCTGCGTGAAGCCCAAAGGCAAACGTGTCGATCGCCTTCAGCGTCGAATCAGGTGGTGGCTGCTTGATGAAGTCAAGTCCCAGGAGCTCGCCTCTGTCATCGGCGACAAGTGCGCCGGTGGTGAGGGCGAACCGGTTCAAGCTTAATGGGACAGGATTCAGGCGGCTATCCTTGGGTCGGCGAGGGAGGTGCTTGGTGTGTCTAAGGGTGGTCGCAAATGTGACAAGGAGACTTGGTGGTGGAACGACACAGTCCAGAGGGAGACTAGAGTGAAGAAAGCCCTCTTTAAGAAGTGACAAGCGTCCAGATCTCCTGAAGATCGCGACGCATATAGGTCTGCCAAGCGCGCCACTAAGAGAGCTGTAGCCAGAGCCAGACGAGACCACTTACAACCACTATACGACAAGTTGGAATCGTCTGAGGGGCAGAAGCTCATTTATAAGTTGGCGCGCTCCAGGGTCAAAGCGGCACAGGATATTTCCAAGTGCCGCTGTGTAAAAGACCCTGTGGGCAACCTGCTATGCGAGGACCTCGCGGTGACGGAGAGATGGCGTTCATATTTCCACGAGCTGCTGAACACGCAGCACAAAGAGGTGCAGCCGCCAGATCTTCCTCCGAATCAAGGACTAGTGCCACTGGTAACGCAGAGGTCCAGAATTGTCTTCGCTGCATGAAGAATCGGAAAGCTGTTGGATCTGATGGAGTCCCCATCGAAGCCTGGAAGGCGATGGGCTCTCGTGGTGTGGGCATCTTAACAGACCTCTTTAACCGGACACTCCTCACCGGTACGATCCCGAGCCAATGGAGACTGAGTATCATTACTCCAGTCTTCAAAGGCAAGGGGTCGGTGCAGGAGTGCGGTAATTACAGGGGGATTAAGGTCATGTCCCACACCATGAAGCTCCTCGAGAGGGTTATCGACTCTCGGATTCGGCAGGAGTGCACTGTCTCGGGATGTCAGTATGGGTTTCGCCCTGGTCATGGGACTATGGATCCGGTTTTTGCCCTAAGGACTGTCGCGGAGAAATACAGGATGAAGAATACGCCTCTGCATTGCCTGTTTCTTGACTTGCAGAAGGCCTTCGACTGTATTCCTCGCGCGATAGTCTGGTGGGCATTGCGATCTAAAAGGGTTCCAGAGGCCTATATTGACATTATCCAAGACATGTACCGTGACTCCGATTCTGTAGTTCGGACCGCTGTTAGCGACACAAAACCTTTCGCCATCACCGTCGGGGTGCACCAAGGATCCGTCCTTAGTCCGTTTCTGTTTAGCGTGGTATTAGACGTATTGTCAGACAGCATCAGAAACTCACATGAGCAGCCCCCGTGGCTGCTTATGTATGCTGATGATATCGCGCTGGCAGACTCGGACAGGGGTAGGCTGGTGCGACGTGTGAAGGCGTGGAAGGAGTCGCTTGAGAACGGTGGTCTGAAGCTTAATGTGGCGAAGACCGAGTACTTGGCCTGTAACTCCACAGATCCCACACCCGTATGCATAGGCGGCGACACGGTCGAGCGCACGGACCAAGTGAAATACCTGGGATCTGTGTTTCATGCGTCTGGTGACATCGATTGGGACGTCAAGGCACGCATTGCTGCCGCGAGGGCCAAATGGCGTGAGGTAACTGGTGTCATTTGTGACCCCAAGATGCCGGTAAAGTTGAAGGGACAGGTTTATAAGACCATCATTAGGCCTGTCCTTTTATACGGATGTGAAGCGTGGCCGGTGCTAGAGCGACACAAGCAAGAACTGCGTGTCACGGAGATGAATATGCTGCAGTGGATGTGTAGAGTGACGCGGAAGGACCGCGTTAGGAACTCCCGCATTCGCGGCAGTCTTCATGTCCGTGACATTGCGGATAAACTGCAGGAGTGTCGGCTCCGTTGGTACGGCCACGTTTTACGGCAACCGGATGATTACGTGGGAAACAAATGTCTGGCAATGCCGCCTCCGCCGGGCCCCGGCAGGAGGGGTAGACCCAAAAAGTGCTGGCTTGACGTCGTAAGGGGTGATATGCGTGCCAATGGGCTCAATACCAGGGATGCTGAAGACCGTGCGAAGTGGAGTAGAAAAAGTCGGAAAGCGGACCCCGTGCATCGAAACGAAAGTTTGGGTTGCAACCGGGATACTACGCTTAGATGATGATGAACCGCTTTGTTTGTATGAATTCAAACAAATAAAACGTTGTACAATGATTTGACCTAAGGTAGCTTAAAGTCTAATTTATTATTCTGTCAACATCTTCTTACTCCTGAAAGCTGTCTTGTACATAGTTTTTAGAGTTTAATATTAGTTCTATATGTATTGATTTTCATTTCAATATTTACATTTATCTAGTTGAGGTGAACAAAGCAGACATAAGATTGGTTAAAGTCAATATTAATATTATTAAAATAACTTTAAAGATTTCGATATTAAGTGACTGGTAAAGAATAATAATAATATATTATTATTATTCTTTTCAATTTGTATTTATATCTCAGGTGAACTTGGTACAGAAACATATTAACACGGGTTTAAACCAAGTGCTAATATATATAAGTTGCTAATAAGTGCTGTAAACGAATAGTGTATATTATTTTGTACTAAACTGTGTAGAGTGGGTCTTCATTCAATTGCAGAAATTTTCTTCCGATCCTACATGTGTTTAATATTGCGGCTTTCTGTAAAGATATATATGTGAATTTTGGGAGATCAAGAGATTTTAGCCTAGAAGTCATATTTTTGTCTATAACCCCGGTGGTTGATACGACTATTGGGACTATTATTATTAATATGACTAACAACAGATTGATTATTTTTTACCATGTCTTTTTTGAATTTCTTGATTTTATCTTTGCTGCAGAAGTATGGAAGTAACAGCATGACTAATTATTTTTATATCTCAGATAAGACTTGCGCATGCAGGATGTGTAACAATGGGTGCTTGTGACTCCTACAGCTCGGCTGCCCTATTCCTAAACATAGTAATCAACAAAATTTAAAATTTTTTTTTAGTATACATTCGATACACAGATATGTTGCCGTGAATATCATAGTTGCATAAGTAATACACTGGCAAACACTTAAAATTCCACTTATTTCAAGTCTAATTTAAGTTGTAAAACTGACTCTATGAAACAAAGGTTCCTGAAATTAATGATAATAGTAATATGGAAATTCTAAAAACGTTTAAAATATATCGCATAGGCTAAGTACACTGTATTGTAAAATACGTTTTACTATATTTAATCGAAGAAGTATACATAAGAAGACGGTTATAAAGAAGGAAATAAATTAAATAGGACACCTTAACAAATAAGAAAATGACAAACAATAGCAGTTTTCCAATTTGTACATGATTTATTTCCAATTGGGACATGATTTATTCTCAAAAACTAGTAACATACTATTAAGGTATACAAATAATGCGTAAATCATCATTTATGGATATCTCGTGTGATTTTTTTATGTGAATATTCCTTAGAATTAACGTTGAGCGAATTAATTATATTAAATAATAGGCGCTGTTTCCCTTAGAATCTTATAATATTGCTTCATTTAAATGATAGAGGTAAATGTACTCATGCCAAATGGAAACGCTACTATTCGCTACTATTCATTATTTAATTCGTATCCTTTATAGTTTATTTAATAAAACGTATACTACAACAAAATCTGTATAATACTGTGTTAATTTAACCGAACATGTACGCAAACAAATTTTAAAGGAAACACATCTATATTTAAGATAATTCCCTGCACTGAGTGAAATTTTGTATCACAAAACATTTTACCAGCATAAAGTTGAGGGGAAGTGTAATGAAATGCAAATTAGTTGTTCTAAAATAGATTCTATTATTATTCTTCAAAACCTAAACCAAATTATTTGTAGAACAATAAGTATTTTATTCTGAATGGAATTTTTATTCGTGCAGGGGCGGAGAAAGAATACTAACCTCTGCGGCCGGGGTGTGCCTGTCGTAAAAGGCGACAAAACAACTCACCCTAGCTACGTGGTAGGGACCCAAGCCCGTCTGGATGGGGACCACCTTTGGAATAAAGTATGCCGCCATAATAACCTTGTGTTGTGTTTCGGCATTAGTGACCCAAGTTCTTGTCCCCTTATGGGATAGCAGCGTGTTCGCGATGCCACTGGCGTTGCAAATTTCCCATAGCAATAAAAAAATGGAGATCGAACAGAAAGTGTTTAAAAATTAAAAACTGCACATACATACACCTTTTGAATTTGTAGATTCGATGAGCAAGAAATTACCAGACCTACTTTGAGTTTCGTGTAAACGGCGATTTTCTTAAAATTACAAAAGAAACAAAACTGTATTGCGTTGTATATTTTTATTATGATCTTTGTGGTGTATGGTTCCGGGTGGCGAGTATCGTAAGGGCGGCCTGCCACGCGTGGCGCGCTTCGGGTATCTCCCGGCCGCTATATCCTCCCCCTCGAGGGCAGGAGAGAAACACCTCTCCTGCGCTCGCACAGGACTCCCTTTCACTTTAGGCGGACGGCCTCTATTTCTCTTTGGTACGACGGGACGAAGAGGCATGTCGTTGTCATTACGAAGGTAGAGTCGCGTTAGTTGTGAAACGTGAAATTTGCCCAAAACATTTTCTGGAGAATCTAAACTGGACTCGCAGTAAGTAGTTGGATCTCCCCCTGGTGCAAAGATATCTTCATATTCATTAATGACCTTAGAAATTTCCGTACGTTGACGCGGATTTAAAGACGTTGCCTCGTCATCCCGCAGTACACCAAGGGACGCACACGGTAGCCCAGGTGACTTGTTTTCAAAACGTAAAGGAAATACACGTGACTTCTTTTCCGAAAAGGTCCACGTAGAACGGCCAAAATAATATTTAAATTAAATGACTTAAGGAAATCGATACCCAGCAACGTTTCATTACTTGTTGCATTAGGGAAAACAAAAAATCGTACTACTTTAGTTTTATGTTCGAGAGTCACCTCAACTTCTGTGGCTAGTAAGTCCATAGTCTTACTAAGGCCGTCGGCTAACTTGACAATTTTTGTTACAGCATAAAACGGCTGGGCTTTTTGCTTAAGAAGTTTGTATAAAGTATGCCCAGCAATGCTACTTTTAGCCGCAGAGTCAGCTAACCCCACTCCATGTTCACCCAGTATGGATATATTAAGAATCGGTCGTAATGGCTGTTCATTTTTATTAATACAAACGGGGTTAAAATGCAAAGGTTGACAATCACTGGCTTCTTTGAAAAAAGTTTGAGAACTACTGTCCCTAACCACATTACTGTTAACAGAAAATGACTGGGTACTACTGACTTTGTTGCTACAAGTTTGAAAACCACTTAAATCAACATTACGATTACAAACTTTACAAGCTAAACATGTACAAAGGTCATTATTAACAGTAGGACAAATTGAAAGAGGTATAAAATTACTTACATTATTACATTTCTTACTTCTACAAAAATACCTTAAGTCGGTGCAAACGCTTCGCGGCGGCGAGTTGCAAAGGTTTGTCGGCGGCGGCGCCACAAAGGATCGCGGCGGCCGCGGCGGCGTGTTAGAAACGTTTGTCGGCGATGTCGGCGGCGGAGCGTCAAAGCATCGCGGCGGCCGCGGCGCTTGGCGAATATGCGGGAAAGTCCTCAAACTTCCGGCGTCGCGCTCGCGCGGCTCGCATGACGTAATCGCGCCGGTTTCGACGGAGTAAAACGCACTCGTACCTGGGTTTTTGGTTTCTTTCGGGTTACACTTTACGCACTTAGACCTGACTGTGCCCGTTGCACCGCACCCGTAACACTTTATTGAAACTTTTTCTCTTTTATCACTTTTAACACTTAACAGCTTTTCGCACGTGTCTTTTAAATGTCCGCGATGCTTGCAATAGACACAAAACAAACGATTTTGCTTGCTGTTGACGTACGCACTGTCTGTCTTAATGTCGGTCTCCACTGGAACACTGCGTGAGCTGCTCGAACGCGCTTCGGCGTGAAGAGGCGGTCTGGACGATACCGTGGGGACTACACTGGTCTCTCGAGCTTCAGCTAATGAATCTTCAATGCTGCGAGCCTTCCGAAGTAGATCCTCAAAGGTGAATATGCTCTCGCGATCGACCCGCTTTCTTATACGACGATCCAAAAGTCCAAAGGTCATGTCTGATTCCACTCGTTCACATAAATCTCCAACAGGGAGCTTAGCCAGCAACGCTCTCACCTTAGCTATAAACAAGTCCGTAGGTTCGCTTCCTTGAGACAATGTGAAGAGTTCAGAATATATCCTATGAGGCGGTCGACGCATTCCGTATGCCGAATGAAGCCTCGTAATTGCTTCCGCCCAAGAGGTTTTGGTAGACTTGACGCCCTGCCACCAAACTGCTGCAGAACCAATGAGAAGCATGGACAAGCCCTTCAAGGCGTCCTCATCACTGACCCTGAGACATGACTTATATACACTTACTGCGTCTATAAAGTTATCTACGGACTCATCGGGACTTCCCGAGAAACGTGCCGTACATTGTGTGAAATTGCCGCACTTCTGAACAGCAACGTCCGAAAAGATAGCGGACGGATCTGGAGTTGACGCTCGTACTTCCCTAAGTAGCTGAGAGCAAAACTCCTGCTGTGACTTCTGCAACGAGGTGATAAGGTTGGAGAACATCTCTTGTGACATCGTCACACTCTGATTTCCCTCTTCACCATCCGACGACGCAGCAGCACCTTGACGAGTACGCGGCATTTTGTTTTCACTACAACACTACACAAACACGGTTTTAACACTGGTTATTTTTTATTTACGTTGGGCGCCAGATGTGGTGTATGGTTCCGGGTGGCGAGTATCGCAAGGGCGGCCTGCCACGCGTGGCGCGCTTCGGGTATCTCCCGGCCGCTATATCTTTCATTACATTCCATTTTTTTGGCGACTGAGCATTGTCCAAATTATCTAATGATGTAATAATCTCATATATAATATATTATTATTATTAATACAGGGTTATTATATACGAATGTTGTCGTCAATAC
Organism: Malacosoma neustria; assembly: GCA_963693495.1. NCBI lineage: Eukaryota > Metazoa > Arthropoda > Insecta > Lepidoptera > Lasiocampidae > Malacosoma > Malacosoma neustria. Next base: position 13,293,342 of record OY856377.1, on the reverse strand, counting down.
GTCCGGCGGCAATAAATGGCGTCCATATTTCTCGGCGTAAGCAATGAATCCAATTATCGGGCCCCACCGAGGCGACATGTTAAATGACCTCCCATTGCTCCTCGCCGTCCTCTGTCTAGGACCTCAATAATGTCCCAACTATTATACTGTACAAGGTTTGTTTGTAAGTTTTATTCCTAGTTTAACACTGAGCTACCTTTTATTACAAAAATTTAGAACTTATACTTTAAATTTAATTTATTTTATGTTAACATTTTATTTTGTAAATATAGGTTTATAGTTTTAACTATTTGACAAATATGAAAAGTCTGTAATAAGAAATATTGATAAACTAACAGATTAGAAGAAGAATAAGAAGAAAAAGAGATGATGATGGTGAATACACTCAATGAGCTTTAGTAGAAACGGATAATAAAATGATGAAGTAGTTATATTCAAAAAATATATTTTGAAAGTAACAGTTACTACAATAAAAAAAAAAACTAAAGCACAATTCTATAATAAAACTGAAGAAGAGGCGTTCAAAGCGTCGCTTGTTTGTAATAAAATTATCGATGTTCTTTCAGTTTGATTTAAGCTTTCCAGTTCGAGGAACTGAATCTGATGCGACATTGAATCCTGCGCTCTTGACATTTAGAGTCGTCATAAATAAAATACCGAGAAATGCGGCTATTTTCAACGATGGGCTCCTTAACTGAGTTTTATAGTTTCCGATGTCATATCGATATTTTATTTTTAAATTCTTTATTGAAAGTAAAGATGTTTGCTTTGCTTTGCAGTATTTATGAGTTAGCATAAATTTCTCGTTAACGCTTTTATTATAGTTTCATAATGTATGAATTTACTTTAAATTAGACTTTAAATCGATTAGACTTTAAATAAGTAAATAGAATGGCATTAACTAAACCTGAGACAACGTGGTTTTCTACCACCCTTGGTGTATAAGTATACCGCCATAATAACCTTGGGTTGTGTTCCGGCATTAGTGACCCAGGTTCCTGTACTCCTATGGGGCAGCAGCTTGTTCGTAATGCCCCTAGCGTCGCAAACACCCATAGGCGACGGCAATTGCTTACTATTAAATGGGCCGTCAGCCTGTTTGCTGTTCCTCAGCAGAAAAAAATATATATGGTCCAACTTTAGATACAGGATATCCAGGGCTCCCAAATGAACGTTTAGAAGATAATGTGACGGACTCTTCTACTCTGAAAATATGTATATATTACAGATTTTAAAATTGATTTCTTTTATTATAAGTTGGTCTTTATAAAGTGAATAAGGTAAATATATGAATTAAATTCGTTAAAAAGATTCAAAATCTTGGTATTTTGATAAAGTAAAAGTAGTAGCAGCAGTTTTTGTGAATTAATAAAATTCGTACGATACCGTTTATTCACATAGTCCAGAAAAAATATTATTAAATAAATGTTCAAACTACAAAATACTATCTTATGGTAATATGTTATTAAAAAGCGGAAGTCCCAGTAAATATTTATTGCATAATTCACATCAGAGGAAAGCAGGAAATTAATATCCAATTTATGAAACAAGGGTGCAACATCAAAGAACTTGTGACGAGGGTCAGCTTTGATAGCGTTAGCATGGATAATCAAAAATCACGGATGTAGGGTGCTAATAACTTGAATTATTACCGACATATGCTTGAGATATGTAATTAAGGTTTTTGTTATATGTACACATTTTTGTGGTTGAGATAGATAATATTTTTATTGCCGAGGAACATCATAATCCCATAAACCCAATTATATTAATTGGGTTTATGGGATTATTCTGTTATGATATGGGATGCTATATAAGCAGTTACCGTCGCCTATGGATGTTTACGATGCTAGGGGCACCGCGATCATGCTGCTGTGCTATGGCTACAGGAACTTGAGTCACTAATGCTGGAATACAACACAAGATTACTATGAAGAGATACTTGTAGACCAAGGGTGGTTACCATCGAGATGGTCTTAGGGCCCTACCATATAGCTAGGGTTGTGTTGTCGCCTTTTATTAGGGGTTGGAATTAACTCGTAGCGTTTTACGAGAAATGCCGTAGGTAGGACAGTATTTCGTTGTCACCGACAGTAATGTCTTGTTTTTTTTCATCTTGAAACAGCTATCATTGAACGTCATTTGCAGTACATAACCTCTCTTTGAATCGTAATCAACAATACTTTATAATTGATTAAATATGTCAACATTTGTATCGAATAAAGGGTTTTTGCCGGGAGCTTTACTTCATTATTTTACTGTGAAGTGCTGCTGAAGCTCATCGTATTTTAGTGGAAGTGTATAGTGAACATGCTCTAGCTGAGAAAATATGTCGGAAGTGGTTTGCACGTTTCAAAGCGATTAGTGATTTCAAGTTGGAAGACAAGGAGCGACCTAGCCAGCTGAAAAAAATTCAAGATAAAGAGTTGGAGGCATTGCTCAATGATGACTCATCTCAAACACTCCAAGAATTGTATATTATATATAATCACATATATAGATAAATTACTTCTTGAGGTCATGTCCTATTGGACTTCATGGTCTAAAACTTCTGTTGCTCATCACCATCGAAATCGCAAAAATTGCAGTTGAATTGTGAAGCAACTTTTTCACATCAAATTATTAGGCTTGCTGTCTTAGGTTTAGTATCGTTACTCAATATATGTTCTACCTGGGATCTGTGTTTCATGCGTCTGGTGACATCGATTGGGACGTCAAGGCACGCATTGCTGCCGCGAGGGCCAAATGGCGTGAGGTAACTGGTGTCATTTGTGACCCCAAGATGCCGGTAAAGTTGAAGGGACAGGTCTATAAGACCATCATTAGGCCTGTCCTTTTATACAGATGTGAAGCGTGGCCGGTGCTAGAGCGACACAGGCAAGAACTGCGTGTCACGGAGATGAGTATGCTGCGGTGGATGTGTGGAGTGACGCGGAAGGACCGCTTTAGGAACTCCCGCATTCGCGGCAGTCTTCATGTCCGTGACATTGCAGATAAACTGCAGGAGTGTCGGCTCCGTTGGTACGGCCACGTTTTACGGCAACCGGATGATTACGTGGGAAACAAATGTCTGGCCATGCCGCCTCCGCCGGGCCCCGGCAGGAGGGGTAGACCCAAAAAGTGCTGGCTTGACGTCGTAAGGGGTGATATGCGTGCCAATGGGCTCAATACCAGGGATGCTGAAGACCGTGCGAAGTGGAGTAGAAAAAGTCGGAAAGCGGACCCCGGGCACCGAAACGAAAGTTTAGGATGCAACCGGGATAACGCTTAGATGATGATGATGATGACTCAATATATGTTCTAATAAGTATAATTTACTTAAAAAAACCTAAAAACACGCTCTTAAAGAAAATAAAACTAAAAGGTATTAGATATTTTTTAATAAATTTAAATCAGGGCTAGTGTGATTAACAAAAAAACTATTTTATTATAAAAAAGTGTAGGGTGCAAAGGATAATGATTACAAACTATAAAGATTATTACATTGTCATCGGTCCTTGATAAGTGTGCAAAGTTTCAAATCAATCCGACGTTATGAAGGAGATGAAAAGCGTGTTAAAAAGCGAGTATTTGTGCCATCAAGTTCGTGCTGCTTGTAACTGCTAAATGCTTTTAATACTTAATCAACCCCAAAACAATCAGCCATAAGACCTAGAATTTGCACAATTTACCCCAGAACTATATAAGAGGTTTAAAGGTTAGTAAACATACATTTACACACGTAGGTGCTCAAGAGTAAATATTTGCTCGACCCTTCGTGGCCTAATAGTTTGTCGTTAGGGTGAAAAGCTTTAACCTACCAGCATTTAATTAGCAAACCATTGCTAAGATCTCTTGAGAGGGTAATATAAATGAATCGTTTTGTTCTCGCAACGTTTATTTTAGAATTCCACTGAATCAAATTTGACAATTAAGTATTGTGCACTAGTTATAAGTTTAATATTAAGTTACTTTGCATGTATATAATCTTTGGTGGACAATAAAGAATAATCTATCTATCTATCTATCTACGTGTAAATAAAAGCTCTGTAACCCTATACATATTGTGTAGATGAAACTGTACAATTGGGTACACAAGAATATTCCAAATAAAAATTGTGTATGTTTATATTTTTTTAACTATTTTCAACTTTACAAGCGGACATGTTTGTACTCCTTCGCATCTTGCTAGGCTGCATGTTATTGCTTCTGACGATTGCGATTGTGGTGAGGGTCTTGGCGATCTTAACCATATACCTAGTCAGGTCATAAATTCTGTCACATGTTTAATGTAAAATACTTGTAACAAGTTTATTAATTATGTAACCATTCATATACCAAAATGAACTTAACAAAACATAGATTCTTATGACATTAAAGTTTATTCAAAATGACCTCCGTGATTTTGAATACAAGCCTTCAATCTGCGCGGCCAGTCGTCTATCGCAGCACGAACGAGGTCCATGTCAATATCGGCGGCTGCCTTAATCAAGGATGTCTTGAGTGACTCCAAATTGGGATGAGGCTTTGAGCACGCCTTTTCCTCCAAGTGTTGCCATATCTTGTAATCTAACGGATTCAAATCTGGACTGGAGGAGGGCCAGTCTTCGTGCCGGATGAAGTCGATTTCACGCGCCGCCAGCCAGTCTTGTGTGCTCTTCGCTCTATGAGCTGGCGCCGAATCTTGTTGGAATACCCAGTGCCTGTTATTGAACATGGTATGAGAAACAGGTTCCACAAGGTTCGTCAGGACTGTATTTTGATACACAACAGCATTCGTTTTTACACCTTTCTCACAAAAATGTACCTCTGTTAAGCCCCAATAAGAAACTCCCAACCATACCATGAGCGAGGATGGAAAATGACCTCGTTGGACACGCGGAATACGGTTGCTCGCTTCTTCACTACTGTGTGCGTACACCTTATCATTTTGTTTGTGTTAGTTCTCTTCTACGGTAAACATTTTTTCATCCGAAAAAAGAATTTCCCGATATTTTTTTCCCGCGTACCGCTTCAACAAAGCGCGGCATCTCTTCAGTCTCAGGTCCATTAGACGAGCATTCAAACGATGTCCTGTTTTTCTTCGATATGCCCGAAGCCCTAAGTCTTCATTTAACACCCTTTTCACCGTGGTTCTGCTTAACCCCATCTGAAGGGCCAACAGTTTCTGCTTACGTTTGGGATTTCTTTGAATTCGTGCCTTCACAGCTTTTATCACTGCTGGAGTCCTAACAGACCGAGAGCGACCACTTCTTGACCTGTCATCTACACTAGAGTCTTCATTGTATCGTTTGATGGTACGATAAAACGAATCTTTTGGTAATATTAAAATTTTTCAGTATGTTAAAAATTTGAATTGGCGCGTAACCGCAACGATGCAACGCAATAACTGCAACACGGTCTTCTTTAAGCGTCCACTCCATATTTAAAAATGAGTAAAATTCTAAAAGTTATAATTTTTATTTTCATGAACAATTCGAAATTCTAATTCAATAAACTTTTTTGTGGCCAGCATTCTAAAAGAAAAGTTTTTACTGTGTGACAATACTTATGACCTGACTAGGTATATTCTTTTACTGTCCTAAATATAATCACTCTTCTTTTTTATCAGATCTTTAATCTGTCATGTTCCATTACCTACTAATATATCCATACTTCTTTCTTATAATAGTTACGATATATATTATTTAATTTCTAATTATATTACTTCTAATAACATTAAAATCTAATTTTAATCTTGTTCAGTTGTATTCTCTTCTTTTTTATTTTAGTTCTTGTAACTTTATCTGATCATATTTACTTAAATTTCCGTTTAATTTTACCTTTTTCGTTTCCTTAACTTGATACTGGCAAATTCGTAAGCCGCGAGATGTCAAAAAAAAGATCTATAAAAAATATAAAAAACCGTAATTTGTTTTGTAAATTTTATCGCATATGAATGTTTGAAACATAATTGATATTGTTAAAATGCTGCAGATCTAGAAATAGAATAAGAAAGAAGAATAAAATGGTCAGGAAAGTGGGAAATAACCTATTTTTTCATTGCTGTAGAATAGTATAGACTGACAGCCCACTTAATAAAAAGCAGTTATCGTCGCTTAAGGATGTTTGTGACCTGGGGCACCAATAATACGATGCAGTCTGCGAAGGACAATTGAAACCTGGGTATATATCGGTACACAATGTAAGGTTTTATTGTAGTTTATTATACACTGGATGGAAGCAGCTAAAAATAGAAAAGAGTGGAGGTCACCTTCACTCAAAAGGTGCCTTACAAAATAAAAGGACCGATAATTAAGTTTTAGTAACTAAGAAAAATAGTAAATATTTTTTTGTAAATAAGTGGACGTGGGAGTGGAGACCGCGACTCGGCAAACATAGCGTAGGACCATAGGGCCAACGATCTGCGTAAAATAGCTGACAAGGACCAGCAGAGGAATGATGATGATGATGAAATAATAAATAGGATTATTAATATTATTTTACACGTAGATACCAGGGGTAGCTGCCATCCAAAGGTGATTGGAGCCCAACCATCTAGCAAAATACCATTATAAAAGAAGGAAAAAACGTTGTAGGTTAGGCAGAGGTTAACTATATTAATATTTTGCAATAGTTTGGTAACTTTGTCCATGTCACTCTAATAGCATGATAAATCTATAAAGGCAAAACTGTAAATTAGTTCTAATACGTCGTGGTTTGAAAAAAAAAAGGATTATATTAATGGATTTTTACACGCATTTATATGCAAATACCTTTTAAACTCGATCACTTAAATGTTATTGCAATTAGAGTTGTTTGTAAAGTATTTACATAATAAATGTAAATTTAGAATGCTCAAAGTTTATAAATTAAACGAAACATCTTGTAAAACAAGATTTTTAGTAGTCTAATAGCATACTTTATTGAGATAATTACTAATTCTCTTAATTTGTGACTGAGTAAGATTTTATAAGCTTATAACATTAATTTATGGCCTCTTCTTCTTTAATTCCTTTGCTGTACAGACTGTCTAATTTTGGAACTTCTTACCTCTAGATATTAGGAAAGCTAACTCGTTTGATTAGTTACTGTTAAAAACTGCATTGTCATTTGTATGTATTTTATAATTTATTCTATAGTGATTAACATTTTTTTTGTTTATTATACTTTCTGCACCGCCATGTAAAGGCTCTGTTGTTCTTAAGGTTTTCTTAATAAAGTTGCCTGCAAAAGATTGTTCCTAAGTAATAGGACAGTCGATTCTTCAGTATATTGCATAGTTTATCTGTATAGTTATTCTTCAGTAAAAATTATGTGGCGTACAATAAAGTTTTATCTATCTATCTATAGTAGTAGATAACATGTGTATTGTGTTTTAAATGATTTTTTTTTATTGTTGCGGAACAGCAGGCCTGTCTGCTGACGGCCCACTTAATAATAAGCTGTTATCGTCGCCTATGGATCACGATCACGCTGCTGTCCCATGGGGGTACAAGAACCTGGATCACTAATACCGGAACACAACACAAGGTTATTATGGCGGCATAGTTATAGACCAAAGCTAGTTGCCATCCAGATGGGCTTGGGGCTCTGCCACTTAGCTAGGGCGTCCTCCCGGCGTCAGGGATTACTATATCGTCGGCTTATTGCAAGAAGTCATTATGTGACATTTCATTATTTTGGGAAAACAGAATTTTAGTTGGAATTAGTTAGTGGTTATGTTGATTAGCCAAAGACGTAACGGCTAAAGTTGGTCAGCTAGAAATTAGTGTTTTTGCATTTTGTAGAATATGTAAAAATGAGCCCATTATAGATAAAAACGTATTTAGTGATTTTCGTAGTTAATGAGTTCTTGCAATAAGCCGACGATATACTCTCTCTATATACTCCTGTGCACGGAGAAAATATGAATATTATAATATAATAAATTACTATTATCTGAGTAATTAAACCCGCTTCCATATAAATGCGCTTTGTAGGATGGGTTCTTGTTGAATATTGACGTAAGGTGAAACTAGGTGTACTATCAGTGTGTCGGCCTCGGGAACTCCTACGAACTTTGTTTCGACAATACCAAAGCGGCTACATATGGCTTTAATATTAATTCTAACAAGGATCCCATTCTAATAGGAATTATTTGAATTGGTTTGAGAAACATACATACATATGTGAATTTCTGGATTACCTGTCGCGCGTTCGTTTTGGATACTGGTATGAATGAGCCATTGCGGTGAAGATGGGTTTCCATTGTGCCGCATATCGTATCCATGCTCCCATTATAGACACAATAAATATATATACTGGGACAAGGTACACAGCGCAGTCACTCCGGCTCCAGCACCCGCGCCGCACGGACGTATTCACGCCTGCGCTCCCGAACCGCTATCGAGCTCCCCCACTCTGCACCTCGCCACATCGGTCGGATACCCGCCGCACCTCGCCGCACCCGCCGCATCGGACAGCCGCCGCGCCCGGGCCTAGCCTATTGTATTCGTAATACAATAGCAGCTACCTCATCGCGGCCGCGAAATTGTTCTTTATATTACCGAACGGGTGGACACAATTTGTTGCGAAGTTACATTCGCAATTGATTGCGATCCGCCTTACGGGCGATTTTACCACTTGTAAATCCACGCGAGTGGTCAGCCAAGGGATACCCAGCGGTGATAACGCACTTGGCTGAGGCGTGCCCCGAGCGCCTGCCGTTCCCCTTCAGGGAAAGGCAAACTCGGACGGGTCTGGACCACCCGGCCTTGGGGGGGACTCCTAGTCGGGCCCAGATATCGCCCATTTTCCCACCTTCCCATCCCTCTTTCCATTCTTTGGGGCTGATTTTCCCCCAAAGCAGTTAGGGGCCTTCGCACAATAAGATCGGCGAAGGAATAAACACACAGCTTAGGGCTCACCCTAGCATACACCCCTCTGCCTACCCCGGCAGAGGGACTTGAACACATTCGCGCACATCCCCGGGCTGTCCCACCCGAGGATGGACGGGAATAGGGACCACCCGTCGCCATACTCCCTGGCCGAAATCATAAAATTCGTCCAGGGAAGCGACCCCCAAACCCTTTTGGTGCTCCAGCAGCACATCGCGGAGCGTTGCGACGCAACGCAGCCCCGACCCGCGCCCCCGCGAGAGCCGCTTACTCCGGCCGTAACCGCGCCCCCCCCTTCCCTCGCGTCCGCGCTCCGGAAAGCCGCCGCGCCGCCAACACCCGCCGCGCCCGCGCCCCGCAAGCAACCACGCGCTGCCGTTGCCGTCCCTTCCACCTCCCGCGGACCCGAAATCACCGCGTCTCTTCGCCCCGCCGACTCCGTCCTCAACGGAACGGCACACTCCCTTGCGGCTCTAGTGAGCCCGTTCTCGCCAAATTCTCCGGCTTCTCCGGTGAAGAAGGGCCCCGAGGCCCAAAAAAAGCGCGCCCCAAAAACGGCATCCGTGTCGGAGAGCGACACGGACTCGTCCGAGTCGTCCTCCGACATGGAGGTCGACCCCAATGTGGACTCGGAGGGCTTCCGAGTCCACACCAACAAAAGGAGGCGCAAGGCCCCCTCATCATCCTCAGGCTCCGATGCTGCGCCGGCCAGCAAGGAGCCGCGTCAGGCGGAGCCGACGGCCTCAACACCGCGTCGCGAACGCCCCCCACCCCCCCTCATAATCAGAGATAAACATCTCTGGAGGGATATTCATGCGGCCCTCCCGCGTAATTCTATCCATCTCGTGGAAGCACGAGACGTTCACCACGGTATCAGGGTGACCGTGAAGTCACCTGAGGACCACCGCGCCCTCACGCGATACCTCCTGGAGCACCGCATAGGGTATTATACTTATGCGCTCGAGGAGGAGAAACGTCTCCGCGTAGTCATCCGCGGACTCCCCAAGGAAGTCGAAACTTCCGAAATCCTGGAGGACCTTCGCTCCCAAGGCCTCCCCGTTCACGAGGTGCACCGGATGCACCGCGGCAACACGCGAGAGCCATATAATATGGTACTCGCGATCCTTGACCTCACAAAAGAGGGCAAGGAAGTTTTCAATATTAGATCGGTGTGCGGGCTCTCAAAGCTCATCTTCGAGAGCCCACACAACAAATCCACGCTCCGGCAATGCCACCGGTGCCAACTCTACGGGCACTCGGCGCGCAATTGCCAGTCCCGCCCCAGGTGCGTGAAGTGCCTCGGGGACCATGGCACCGCGGAGTGCACCCGCACCAGGGACTCTCCCGACCCACCAGCCTGCGTCCTTTGTGGGAAGACTGGGCATCCCGCGAACTACCGCGGGTGCTCGGCCGCCCCTAAGCCCAAGCCTAAGCCCAAAGGCAAGCCCCCAAAGGGCAAACGCCCAGCGGCCGCCCCCAAACCGGTCTATGTGCCGGCACCTGCCCCGGCGTTCAACGCCTGGACAGGAATCCCCACCCTTCCACCCCCTCGACAGGCTATAGCTGGCTTCACAACAGCTAAGCCTGCTCCCAAACCGGCCCCAGTCGTGACCTCCGCGGCACCGGTCACCGCGTCCCCCTCTGCCGCAGAGGACCTTGCACTTGCGACCAAGTTCGCAAAGTCGCTCCCTTTCGACCTCCAGGAGGTCAGTATCTTAGCGAATAAGCTAAGACAGGCCAGGTCTGTACAGGACCAGCTCCTCATCGCCATAGAGCATGGGGAGCTGCTTCAGATCCTCGCCAGTCCCGCAACCCATTAATTCCTAATGGATTGCACAAGTAGGGAAAAACCCCGCTCATTGACTCTGGCTACATACAACGCCAACGGCCTGCGTGACCAACGGGAGTTGGTTCATGAGTTCCTGAAGGAAGAAAATATAGACATTCTTCTCGTGCAGGAGACCCTTCTCAAACCCAGCATTGGCGATCCTAAGATCGCCAACTATAAGATCATTAGAAACGATAGGCGTACCGCCCCTTGGGGAGGCACGCTCATCTACTACAAGAGGTCGCTGCACTGTTCCCCAGTAAATACGCCTCCGTTAGACAATCTCGAAGTTTCTGCCTGCAGATTAGCGATGACAGGCCATCAGCCCATAGTCATCGTCTGCGCATATCTCTCTTGCAAGCGACCGCTACTTCAAGCGGAGCTTGCATCCCTCTTCAGTCTAGGCCCGTCGGTTATCATCGCCGGTGACCTAAACTGCAAACATACTAGCTGGAACTGCTCCAGCTCCAACCCTAACGGCAGGACCCTCCTTCGTCACTCTGACGAGTTGCTTTTCGGCATCCTAGCCCCCATTACGCCCACCCGGTACCCGTTTAATCGGGCAACCGGAGGCACGCCCAACGTTCTCGATTTGGCGCTACTGAAGGGCGTGTCCCTCCAGTTCCGCTCAATCGAATCCCTAGACGACATCGACTCGGATCACCGCCCAGTCGTCCTTAAACTAGGCCCTTCGCCAGACCAGACGCCTCAGACCAAGTCAATCACCGACTGGTCCAGGGTCAGGGACTCACTCCAACGCGGAGGACTCGCTGACCCTGAGCAGGCCCCAGCCCCCATTAGGACCCTTCAGGACACGGAAGGGGCGATCGAAGCCCTCACTGGCCACCTCCAAAACGTCGTTCGGGAGTCGACTCGGCAAGTCCCATGCGGGGATGGCCGATTTGCGCTCCCGAGGGACGCGAGGGAGCTGCTGAGGAGGAAGAGAGCCGCCGCCCGAGCCTATGACAGCTTCCCATCAGAGGAAAACCGAGTCGCCTTTCGTTCACTTCATCGGGAAGTGAAAGCCCGCATTCAGGAGCTCAGGAATCAACGCTGGGAAAGCCTGCTCTCGGAGATCTCCCCAACGCACCAGGCATACTGGAGGTTGGCGAGATCGCTGAAAGCGGAATCCCTCTCGTCCATGCCGCCTCTCGAAAAACCCGACAACACTGTCGCGTTTGACGATGACGAAAAGGCGGAGTGTCTCGCCGAGAGTCTCAGGGAGCAATGCTCCCCCAATACCGCGCACGTCGACCCGGCCCACCTGCGTGAGGTGGACGCCGAGGTCGAACGGAGATCCTCTCTTCCCGCGGAAGACTCACTCGAGCCTGTCACGGTAAAAGAGGTACAGGACCTAATAAAAGGCCTCAGGCCCCGGAAAGCTCCCGGAGCCGACGGCATCTCCAACAAGCTGCTCAAGCTACTCCCTATACATCTGTTGATGATTCTGGTGAGCATCTTCAATGCCGCCATGGATAACTGCTCCTTTCCCTCCGCCTGGAAGGAAGCCGACGTCATCGGCATCCGAAAACCAGGAAAGCCCGCTGCGAAACCCTGCAGCTACCGTCCGATCAGCTTGCTCAGCGCGCTGGGCAAGCTGTACAAACGCCTCCTCTTGAGCAGACTCAGAGACTTCGCTTATGAAAATAAGCTGATCCCCGACGAGCAGTTCGGCTTTCGAGCCCTACACTCGTGCCCCCAGCAAGTGCTCCGCATCACGGAACACGTGCTCGCGAACTTCAATCGCGCCTCCAAACCCTGGAAGACGGGTGCTGTCTTCTTCGATGTGGCGAAAGCCTTCGACAAGGTCTGGCACAACGGCTTGATTTACAAGCTGTACAAACTGGGAGTGCCGGATAGATTCGTGCTCATCTTACGAGACTTTCTCCTTGATCGGAGCTTCCGCTTCAGAGTGGAGGGCACGCGCTCATCTCTCCACCCCATCAGAGCCGGGGTCCCCCAGGGCTCGGCTCTGTCCCCCCTACTTTTCACGCTGTACACCAGCGACATGCCCCGAACCCCACAGGTACATCTCGCCTTATACGCAGATGATACCGCCCTCTTCACTTCCGATATCAGTCAATATATCAGCCTAGCTGTTTAAAATATAATGAAAATTATTTTGATTGTGGCGAATCTATTTGTAATGCTTTTTCGTCCTACTTTCAGTCAACTTTTCTTAGTAGTTCATCTAACAATTATAACTCCTTCAATGATTCTACAAATATGAATAGCCCTATTTCTGAAGTTACAGGAGACATCAATACCATTTATATAAACCCCAATGAGGTAAAATTTTTATTACAAAAATTAGATGTCTGTAAATCGGCTGGTCCTGATAATATTTCCCCTAGATTTCTTACCAGATGTGCGACATTTGTTGCTCTGCCATTATCTCTTTTATTTACAAAGTCAATATCATCTGGGATTGTGCCACAGCTATGGAAATCTGCATTTATAACTCCTGTACATAAAAAAGGCTCTAAGTCTGAAATAACAAACTACAGACCTATATCAAAGCTCTGTATTGTTGCCAAAGTCTTTGAAAAAATAATATACAATCAGGTCTATCGTTCTTTATCCAACACCTTTAGTCCTTATCAACACGGTTTTTTGAGAGGTAGATCAACTGTTACTAATTTAGTTTTGCTCAATGACTATATAACCCTAAATATGGACAGGGGAAAACAAGTAGACGTCATATACACAGATTACAGCAAGGCATTTGATCGTATTAAGCACAGTACCCTTCTTTGTAAGCTTGAGAATATGGGCATTCGCGGAGATCTGCTGAGATGGTTTTCTTCTTATATTGATAATAGATCGCAGGCTGTCGTCTTGAATAGTTATATATCGAGTTGGGTGAAGATTCCAAGTGGAGTTCCACAGGGCTCCTTGCTCGGACCTCTTCTTTTTATCATTTATGTCAATGACATTGAGCACTGCCTGCGAACATCTAAGCTATTGTGCTTTGCAGACGACATGAAAATCTTTACCACCATATCTTCTGTCGATGATATGTATGCTCTTCGGGATGACTTACTACGTCTTGAACACTATTGCTCTATCAACCAACTAGATCTAAATCCTCTTAAATGCTCCCTCGTAACTTTCACACGAAAAGAGAATTTCATTTTTACTAATTATTCACTATCTGGTCAGGTCTTACCAAGGTCTAACGGCATCCGTGACTTAGGTGTGTATCATGATAATAAGCTAGCGTTCGACGTCCACATTGATAATATCGTCAGGAAAGCCTCTCAGACCCTGGGTTTTATTATGCGAATTTCGAATTGTTTTAATGAGATTAAAACTTTAAAAATTTTATACTGCACTTATGTCAGAAGTCACTTAGAATACGCATCTCAAATATGGAACCCTCGATATCACAAATACATTGACCGCATAGAAAGTATACAAAAGCGGTTCGTCCGGTATTTATGCTTTAGAATAAAGACCCACTATTCTAGCGAATTATATTTGGACCTCTGTAAGAAGTTTCATCTTTTACCACTTAAGGATCGACGAGATATAGCTGACTGTACACTTCTTTTAAAAATCATTTCGTCTGATATAGATTGCCCAGATTTATTAAGCAAAATCAACTTTAACGTTCCGGCCAAGTCTGTGCGTGTCAATTTTCCAATAAATATACCTTTCAGTTCTACCAACTATAGGCAAAATGCATTCCTAGTGCGAGCAAGTAACTATTTAAATAATGTCAGTAAGCAGCATAATGTTGACCCATTTGGGATCAGTATTTCGGGAGCCAAGCGGTGTCTAAGTAATAAATTTTTCTGTGACTAGTTCTATAGTGTAATGCAGATTTGCATATCTGCGTGTTAGTTATTCAAGATATTATTCGTGAAAACCTGTAATTGGCTGTCTGATAATAATTTCAAGTATTTTTTCATGTGTATTAGCTGTAGGTTTTCCATCATTAAATAAATAAATAAATAAATAAATAAATAAATAAATAAATAAATATCGGATCTGCAGTCGTCTCAACACGGCGGTTGAGACGCTGGGCAACTGGTTCCGCACTTGGCGGATCGAGTTGAATCCGGACAAGAGCGCAGCGATCATGTTCGCTCGCGGCCCCCGCACTCAAAATGAGAGTCGGCCGACTCAAACGAGGCGGCAGTCTCTCGTCCCCATACATCTATTTGACCGCGTCATCCCTTGGGTTGACGAAGTCAAATACCTAGGAGTCACTTTAGATAGAGGCCTGTACTTCAGCAAACACATCAGGACGGTAAGGAACAGAGCACACTTTGTGCTCGGTCGCCTCTACCCAATGATATGCGGGAAGAGTAAGATGTCCCTTAGGAATAAGGTGACACTTTACAAAACCTGCATCCGACCGATCATGACGTACTCGAGCGTAGTCTTCGCCCATGCCGGCAAATGCTACATCAACTCGATGCAGCGGCTGCAGAATAAGTTCTTGCGCATGGCAGTCCAAGCGCCACTTTACATGCGCAACGCGGACCTTCACCGCGACCTGGAGCTCCTTCCCGTGAAGGAGTACATGGTATCCCTTTCGCGATCCTTCTTCGGTCTCGCTCCCCACCATCCCAATCCACTGGTGGTGGAGACAGTCAATTACACGCCCAACCGCCGAGCACCCCACGCACGTCGTCGCCCGCGTAACGTGCTCACGGATAGACGCGACCCCATTTCTAGGACGCTAAAGCGAATGCTCTCGCGGACGCAATCCCCTTCAGTCCGGCATGGACCAGCCCGACGAAACAGGTTTAGGGATGCCTTCCGCCCCCCATAGCCTGTAGACGCACACAAACCACACAGTACATAAATACACGTAGAATAGATGTGTTGCGGGGGAGTTTCTTTCGCCGTTTCTTCTCCCCCAGCTATAAGCACTCCGAAACGGTAGTAGATTAGAATAGGATCGGCTTCACCGGTGAAGTCGATAGTCCCCAATTAATAGTATTCTTGCCATTCGTGGCTGCTATCAACTATCCCCATGCAGCGTTCGAGCCGGGAGCGCGCCTCACAGGAGGCGCGTGACCGAGCACGCTGCCACGGCTGATCGGCCCCACTCCCACGGGGTCGGAATGCCTTTTCCGCCCGGTGTCGCTGTCGTTGGTCGTCTGAGACGATGACAGCTTTAGCTTTAAGAAAAAAAAAAAAAAAAAAAAAAAAAAGGTACACAGCGCCATCTAGTCCCAAAATAAGTATATATAACACTTGCGTTACGGGCACTAGATAACTCATACTACATATGTATTTTTCTTTTGTAAACTGTTTAATTTTTTATACGTACAGGGGTGAGAAAGAATAATGACCTCTGTGACAAAAGAACCCAACTTAGATAGATAGATAGATAACACTTTATTGTAAACCAATTATATAAACACAATGAAACTTATTTACACAATCAATGAGTACTTGACTTACAATGGGCGGCCTTATCGCTACAGAGCGATCTCTTCCAGGCAACCCGGGCTATAGAACATTATTGGTGTTACATTGATGTGGAAGGGAGGTATGGTAATAAATAATAATTACATTTTATTTACATAATAAATAGATAATATACATAAAATTCAATAATATATATAAAATATAATAAATAAATAGATAAACATACTTAAATATCTATATTTGTAGAATACATAAATAAATATATGTTTTGTTGTTACACTAAAGATAGGTAGTGATTTTTAACCAATTTTTTAAAAGTTGGTAGTGACTTAGCTTGTCTTATAGCAATAGGCAGTGCATTCCAGAGTTTGATAGCATGAACAATGAAGGAGTTATTATAAAAAGAAGAAGTATGAACAGGAGTTTTAAGCGATAGTTCAGTAGATGTACGCAAATTTCGGAGGCCAGACGAGTTAAGAAACTCGAATTGATTCCTGAGGTAAATAGGGGCGTTTGGATAAAAGATAAATTTGTAAACGAGTGAAAGGATATGAGTTTTCCGGCGAAGATGGATAGGTAACCACTTGAGTTTTGTACGAAATTCTGAAACATGGTCATATTTACGCAAACCAAATATGAACCTGATACAAAGATTTTGGAGGCGCTCAAGTTTATTAAGTTGTTCTTGCGTTATATCTAGATAGCTGGCATCGGCATAATCCAAAATGGGCATGAGCAAAGATTCTGCAAGCCTAACTTTAGTGGCAATCGGTAGGAAATTTCTGAGTCTATTAAGAGACTTAAAAGAGAAGTAAACTCGTCGGCTTAGTTCAGCGATTTGAGGTCGCCAAGACAGCTCCCTGTCAATAATAATACCAAGGTCTTTAACCTTATCACCAATCTGAATATATAATCCATCAAAATTAATTTTCGGCAACTTTTCCCATTCAACTTTAGCTAGCATTCTGGAACTACCGATGACAATAAGCTGCGTTTTTTGTGGATTGACTTTTAACCCAAATGAATCACTCCACAGCATTATTCTGTTTAAATCTGAGTTTATTGTGTGAAATGCTTTAAATAACTCAAACACAGAAGCTTGTGTGTATATCTGCAAGTCGTCTGCATAGAGGTGAAAGGATGAAGTTAACTGGTTGGAGATGGAGTTAATAAAAATTGAGAACAATAATGGAGACAAAACGCCACCCTGAGGAACACCAGCAATCAAGTCACGCCAAGACGAATAAGTTTCATCAAGCCGGACTCGCTGCCGACGACCATAGAGGTAACTTTGAAACCAGCCGATCACTTCAGGAGATATGTTAAGAGTAGAAAGAATCCCTAATAATACATCGAAATCGACGGTATTAAACGCGGTACTAAAGTCAAGTAACGAGAGCACTGTTAGCAGACCATTATCCATACCATACCGGATATCATCAGTTATTTTTACTAATGCTGTAGTTGTGCTATGACCTGGGCGAAAGCCTGATTGAAAAGGGTTCATTAGTAAATTTTTATTTAGGAATGCGCTCAGTTGCTTGTGTACTAATCGCTCCAAGACTTTAGATAAGAACGGTAAAATAGATATAGGTCTAAAATGGGATAAAGAAGTAGGGTTCGATTTTTTAGGTAGCGGGATTACTTGGGCTTCCCTCCAAGCTGAAGGGAATGTACCGGAAGACACAGAGTAATTTAATATGTGAGTAAGAACAGGAGTAATAACATCCAGTATGGGAAGGATCATATTACGACTAACACCATCAATACCAACAGCATTAGAAGCAATAGACCTAACTGCACTCTTAACATCACTATCAGAAAATCGACTTAGAAAGAAAGGAGGATGATTGAGAGTAGGTAGTGAAGATAGTATGTTCAAAGTATTTGATTTTGTCAAAGGATCAAAATCGGAAACAGATGAAAAATGCCGGTTGAGATCATCAACACTGAAATTTTTACACACAGGATGTTCAGGTTGTCGGCCTACTCCCAAAGAACGAAGAAATTTCCAAACTTTTGCTGGATTTTCATTTTGGACTGACTCGTGTATATATCGGCGTTGTGCGTCCCTACACACTCTATTGCAGCGATTACGAGCATTCACATAGGCTAACTTATTGTTATCATTTGGATTTGTCTTAAATTTAGTCCTGGCTTTACATTTTTTATGCATTAAAACTTTGATATCTTCAGTGAGCCACGGCGCTGGTAGATGCTTTATTTTAATTTGACGCAAAGGTGCAACTTAGCTACGTGATAGGGCCCCAAGCCCGTCTGGATGGCGACCACATTTGGTCTTAAGTATGCCGCCATAATAACTTTGTGTTGTGTTCCGGAATTAGTGATCAAAGTTCCTGTACCTGTGTCTGGATGGTGGCTTAACCTCGCTGTGAAATCTATAATGTCCATCGTGTGCGTGTTTGTAATAGTCTCGAAGAAGTCTCCGGGTAGTCTCAAGTTCTCGCCGTACAGGAGCTCAGCTGCTGACGCTTGGATGTGTGTGTTTAAAAGCCGTCCTCATTCCAAGCAGTACAATAGGTAAGCTCTCTGTACAGTTCTGATGTTTTCAGTTGCCTGTGCATCCACTCAACCATAACGTTGCTTGCAAAATGGTATGCGGTGGTTCTGTTTCTCTGGAATCCAGCAAGTTCGGTAAGCTGTTTCATCAAGGCAGACTCAAACTGCTTTCCGCAGTCTGCTACCACTGTCATTGGTCATCCGAATCGAGCTATCCAGTTTGCGACTAAGCTTTTGGCGACTGTCTCCGCGGTTATGTCGACCAGCGGTATTGCCTCAGACCATCTTAGTGAATCAATCAACTGCATTGAGACAATAGTGGTATCCGTCGGATGGAGGTAGTGGGCCGACTAAGTCGATGTGGATGTGCTGGAATCTGGCGTGTAGTAAGCTGAAGGTGATACAGTTTTGTACAATCTCGACAGTCCTTGTTTATGCTAGGCCAGACGTATCGTTGAGACACAAATTTGGTAGTAGCGTTTGCTCCTGGATGGTTGAGCGAATGCAAGCAGCTGAATACTTGATTCCTCAACTCAGCTGAGACGTTCGGGTGAGGTATCTGTTGAGATTTTATGTGGACGAATAAGCAAACTCTGATATTTATCACATACTATATTATAATCAAGAACTTTACTACGACAAGATCTACATAAGAAGAGAATGTAACCATAGTAACCAGTCATCATTACTAGTGTGGAGACACACAGCTAGTGCTGTACCTCAACACTCCTCCTAAATGATAACATGGTTTACAGTTATTATTTAATACACAACTATATCTAACTTAACTAAACAAACGTAAACTAACTAATTAAGAATTAGCACAAGAACTTATCAATGCACTTATAAAACTTGTCTGTGCTCAAACTTTTAGTCATAACATCCGCTAAATTTTCATTAGTACAAATATGTTCAATGCTGATTACCTTATTGACAACCAAGTCTTTTATATAATGAATCCGTATATCAATGTGTTTTGTACGCTTAGAGTTCTTGTAATTCTTAGCCATTGATATCGCACTTTCGTTGTCAACAAGTAGCACGGCATTTACATCACAACCTAGGTGTTTACATATGCCTTTTAAATTAACGATTTCCTGTGCTAATGATGCGGCAGCTACATATTCGCTTTCGGCAGACGATAAAGCTACGCATTGTTGCTTCTTTGAAAACCAAGCAATGGGGTTTTGCTCTTGTAGAATAATATCACCGCTAACACTTTTTCTGTCGCTTCTATCTCCAGCCCAATCGGCATCAGAAAATCCGTATAAATTATTGTCATTTGTCTTTTTAAATATTAATCCTTTTTCTTTTGTTTCTTTCAAATAACGTACTATTCTTTTTCCAGCTTTCCATATTTCTTTGTTCGGTTTATCTAAAAATCTGCTCAGATATGACACTGCAAATGTTAAATCCGGTCTTGTTGTTACAGTAAGATAAATTAGACTTCCTATTAGTTCCCGATACGGTACATCCAAAATTTCTGTATTGTCCTTTATTTCTATATTGTAATTTCTTTCCATGGGAGTTTTAATTCCGTTACATTCATCCATTTTGAATTTAGTCAATATCTTTTCCATCATTTTAGTTTGTTTCAGTTCTAAGGTATCTTCATTTCTTTTAACTTCCATTCCGAGAAAGTTCCTAATTTCGCCCATATATTTTGCGTTAAACTCCTCCCTAAGTGCTTTAATAGTATCTTCCCCGTTTCCAATGATTAGGATATCGTCCACATAAATCAGCATCCAGCAATCTTCTTTGTAATACAAACAGTAATCATATTCTGATCTTTGGAATCCGTTAGCTTTCGCAAATTCGTCAAGTGTTTCATTCCAACATTTTGGTGATTCAACCAATCCATACAATGCTCTCTTAAATTTTTAATGCTGTATTATTATTTACTATTTCTAATCCTTGGGGTATTTTGATAAATACATCAGACTTCAATTTTCCATTTAGGAATGCAGTGGGAATGTCAAGTTGAATAATCTTTAAATCATCTTGTATAGCTTTTGATAAGATCATTCTTATAGTAGAATGTCTAGCAACGGGTGCATAAACGTTGTCAAAAATATCTTCTTTCTTTTGTTGGAAGCCTCTAGCTACCAGTCTTGCCTTTTTTATTCCATCTTCTTTTTGTTTAAATATCCATTTTGTATCTATGAGCTTTCTTCCATCGGGTATTTCTTGTTCTTCCCACGTTTGTAGTCTATGGACTGCATCTAGTTCTTTATTGATTGCTTTTTTCCATTCTGGTTCTTTTACAGCTTCTTCGAAAGTTTCTGGTGCATTTGCACTCAGACATTATAACAATGATAGTTTCATTTATTTTTTCTATATTCGTCTCGTAATCTTTAAGATAAGCAGGAGGTTTTATCGTTCTTTTGGGTCTGATTGTTGCTTCTTCAGTTTGATCATTGTTCATTTCTGCATCTTTAAATTCATCTTCCTTTTCTACAATATCTTCTTTTTCTATATTGACTTCTTCTTTTTTGTCTTGAATATACCTTACTGGTTTCACTTCTTCATTATTTTTGAATTTAATGTCGCTTTCATCAAATCTTACATCTCTGGAAATAACTATCTTAACTTCTTCTGGATCCCATAATCTGTAACCAACAGTTCCATAACCTACCATTCTTGTTTATTTTGCTCTTTTGGCTAACTTGTCCGATTTGGGTACTATAGTAGCCCAAGCTTTGGAACCAAATACTCTCAATCTCGATAGGTCGTTTTTACCAAAAAATATTTCGCTGGGTGTTTTGAAGCATATGGCCCATGATGGCGATCTGTTTAATTGGTAAACTGCACATTGTATCGCTTCGCACCACAGATGTTTTGGCAAATTGGTTTCCGCTAATAGAGTCCTCGTTTTGTCGCATAGTGTGCGGTTCATCCGTTCTGATATGCCATTGAGTTGTGGCGTGTACGGTAATGTATATTCTAAACTAATCCCTCTATTTCTGCAAAAAATTTTTAAACTATTAGCAGTGTACTCTCCACCATTATCGCATCTAATTCTTTTTACTTTATTCCCCGTTTCGTTTTTAATTCTTAATACATAGTTCATCAGTTGTTCTGTTGCTTCAGATTTGCTCTTCAGGGGATACACTACGCAAAAATGAGAGAAATCGTCAATAATTGTCATAAAATATTTCTCACCATTAGGTCCTTGTTGTCTGATCGGTCCTGTTATATCGGTGTGAAGCATCTCGGCTGTCTTTATCGTTCTAGGCTTTGGGATAGGCGTGAATGGGCTTCGGGTGGCTTTGCCCTCCATACAGGGACTGCAAATTCTATCAGATACAGGTAAGTATATTAAGGCTTTTCCTATTTAAGTGACCTAAATGTTTGTGCCATAGATCTGCCGCATCAGTAACATTACAAGCTTCGTACTTACATAATTCGGCTTGTAGCTTATACAACTTTCCTTGCACGGTGCCGCATAAAAATGTCTTTTTATTAAATATTTTAACATTGTTTTTATTAAAGGTTATGTTAAAACCTGCCTCGACAATCTTTTTCACTGATAACAAATTGTATGAAACATCTTTCACAATTAGAGCATCAATATTAATCTTAGCATTTTGATATTTTACTTTAAGTTTACCTCTTTTACTACTTGTAATACATTGGCCGTTAGCTACGAATATTTTGACATGTTTATCTAAGTGCGTAATATCCATCATATAATTTTCATATTTTTAATTTATTAAATGCTCCGTACATCCCGAGTCTATAATTAGTTCGATGCTACCACACTCACCCACATTAGCAATAATATCGCTAGCAATGAAACCTATTTCTTCGTCTACTGTGCCTGCTGCTGAAGCACGTTGATACGTTGTATGTCGTGAACTTGAATTTCCTTTAAATGAGCGTCCACGCGCCCTTGGGTAGCTCCGTCCTCGTGTCAATGACCGTCCTCGTCTTGATTCTCGGCATTCGAATGATTTGCGTCCACGTTTTCCGCAGGAGTGGTACGTGAGGAAGGCATTATTCTCATAACTTTCACTATTTCTGTCCATTTTTAACTTTGTCTCCATATCAAGTAGGCTTGCTTTAACAAATTCTAGGTTCAGCTGTTTCTCGGAAACCATAGTCTCAATTGATGTAATTACTTGATCGTATATCTTTGGTAGAGAAGACAGCAGATAGCAAATTTGGTCTTCTACATCGACGTTTACGTTGATTGCCGCTAATTCGCTAAGAATTCCTTCAAATTTTAGGAAATATTGCTGTAAGTTGTTTTCATTATCATAGCGCATTGTTATGACCTTCCGTTTTAAATCAAATTTATTACAGACTGTTTTTCGTTCAAATATGGCCTCTAATGACGTTAACATTTCTTTGGTCGTATTCGCATTTTTTACAATGTCAATATATTTGTCGCTCAGACATTGTACCAAAATTGATTTATACTTACTTATTTTAAGTTAGTTTTAAACATTAATAAACTGATTATCAACCATAGTTAATAAAAAATTTACATTAATGGAACGTGGGATGTCTTTGGGAAGGATATCATATAAGGGAGTAGAAATTTTTAGGCAATCAAAGAATATATGTTCAACTGAACCTTCGCCTAAGCCGCACTCACATAAAGAGCTGTCACGAATTCTAAGTTTATTCAAAAAAACCGGTGTGCATACATGTCCAAGACGGAGACAGATTATAATGGAAGTAATTTTTTTTTGGGAGATGACGATAACGGAAGAACCAGGAGGTTGAAGGGATAGAGGGTTGTAAATTGCTATAATATTTGGCTGTGATCTTACTAGATTTTTGCCACCACTCGTTCCAAATTTTAATCATTGAGGGTTTAGCAAGGGCACATAAATCACGGGGGAAGCATCTGTTATATTTATTAGAACCTATATAAACCGCTTGCTTGGCATAACTGTCAGCATTATCGTTTCCATGAATATTGGAGTGGCCAGGAATCCAGGCCAGAACTACATCTAGGCCTAAAGGAAAACAAGAGTGGAGAGCTTTTTTAATATCAAGAGATAAAGAGGATAGCTTGGAACGGAAAGGAGATTTGTTGATATCCTGTAGGCAACTCAAAAAATCTGTGAAAATTATAGATTTGTTAATATGATGAGATTCTATGTACAGAACTGCTTCAAGCAGGGCAATGGCCTCTCCAGAAAAAACGGAATTGGGGTAAGGGATTTTATAATTAAGGATGATTTTAAATTTAGGAATCCAAACAGCGGCGCCAACTGGACCATCGTCCGAAAGTCTGGATGCATCAGTAAACACAAGGAGTCTGTCAGACCAATTTTCTTGAATGATTTTGTTAAACAGTTGATTTGCGCCAATTGAATCTTTGGCTATTCCAAAGTTAAGAATAATTTTAGGTGAGAATAAGAGACTGTCAAAACTGTATTGGAAAATAGGGTAAGAGTAATTTTGAAAAGGTTTAATTGGAAGTTCAATGTATTTCTTATAAGATTTGAGGAGGTTTGGTAAAGTTTTGTGTTTCCATAATTTTGAACTTCAACTAAACTGGAGAAGAGAATCAAGAACACTAAGTAATGAATGGTTAGAGAGTTCAATCATTCTATAAAAGAATCTATCCGCTAGAAATTGTCGTCGTAGAAAAAGAGGAGAATCAAGACATTCCACTTGTAGAGCGCTGGTCGGGGAGGATTTCATCGATCCTGTTATAATACGGAGGCATCTGGCTTGAATTCGGTCAAGCTTCGCTAATGAAAGCTTACTACAAGGCTCTAGTAAAAAGCAACCATAGTCAAAGTGACTTCTTATTATAGCATTATACAAGAGTTTTTGGTTATATGGATGAGATCCCCATTTAACTCCAGATAGAGCACGAAGAATATTAATATTTTTCTCTACTTTATTACAAATATAATTTAAATGATGGACACCTGAAAGTTTCGAATCTAAAAACATGCCTAAGAATTTAGTCGTCATGACAGTCGGGATGGGGATATTATTTATATGGATGGAAACATTCGGAATATTTCGTTTTCGGGAAAAAATTACTGCAGAGCTTTTTGATGGAGATAATGATAAATTATTTTCTAGGAGCCATTCATTTAAATAGTAAAGAGCAGAGTTGAGACGACATGTATCATCTGAAAATGAGGTACACGAGGTATACAGTGCAATGTCATCTGCATATTGAAGTATTTTACAAAACCAGTTCACAGAAGAATCCAAATCCGCAGTATATAAACTATAAAGAAGCGGACTGAGAACGGAACCTTGTGGGAGACCTTTCCATACCAAACGTGCAGGAAGATTATAACCAGAAGAACGAATCGTAATTGAACGTTCCATTAACATATTGAATATCATGTTTATAATCCTTGAAGGAAGGTCAAGACTAAACATTTTTTGTTTTAGAATAGACAAGTCAACGCTATCATACGCTGTGCAAACATCTAGAAATACAGCTATTACATGTTCAGTTTGAGAGAAGGCGAGGTGGATGTCTGATGTTAAGAGACTTAAACTATCCATTGTGCCAAGGCCTTTTCTAAATCCAAATAGGTTATTAGAGAGGAGGCCTTTGGACTCAATTAAATAAGATGTTCCATTATTTTAGCTAAAACGGATGATAATGCAATAGGTCTGTAGGATTCTGCGAGAAGGGGGTCTTTGCCGGGCTTAAGAATTGGTACAATGATTTGAGTTTTCCATGAAATGGGGATTAAACCAGAATAGAATATTGAATTTATAAGAGATAAAAAGAACTTTTTGGAATGGCCATCTAGGTTGGTCACAAAAGAATAAGGAATTCCATCTATTCCTGGAGCGGAATCGCGAAGGTGATCTAGTGCACATGATAGTTCTGTAAAAGAGAACTCAGAGTTCATACCGCTGTAGTCATTTGATACATAAGAATTAAAAGGAAGAGAGGATTCAGTGGGAACAAACGGAGGAGAAAGTTTGGAAATAAAACCAGATAGCCAGCAAGAGGGGTCATTTGAAAAAATGTTTGTATCAGATTGAGATCTGCGAAAAGATTTGATTCTGTTCCAGATGAGACGGGAAGGAGTTCTAGGGGATAAAGATTCGCAAAATAATTTCCAGCCGAGTTTCTTTTTTTTATAGAGGATTCTTTTCGTACGAGCACAAGTTTTTTTAAGTTCTACATAATTTTGTATCGAAAGATCGTTAGTAAACTTGACTTCTGCAGATTTTCTTTGTTTAATAGCAAGAGAACAATCAGAATCCCACCAAGCTGGTGAAGGAATTTTGTCAGAAGCAGAATTTTTTAATGGGATGGCGGAATTTGCTGCGAACAACAAAGTAGAAGTGAATTCTTCATATAAAGTAAGAACGTTATTTGTACAGATCGGAGGAAAACATTTTAACTTAGAAGATACGAGAACGGAGAATTTTTCCCAGTTAGCTTTTTTAGTGCGAAATTTCAGAAGAGGCTGGAGAGGAGGATTCTTACGAAAATGGTTAGTAAAGGAAATAAGAATTGAATGGTGGTCACTACCAAAAGAATATGGTAAAACTGACCAGGAAAGGGTATGCAATATACCTAGTCAGGTCATAAATTCTGTCACATGTTTAATGTAAAATAATTGTAGCAAGTTTATTCATTATGTAACCATTCATATACCAAAATGAACTTAACAAAACATAGATTCTTATGACATTAAAGTTTATTCAAAATGACCTCCGTGATTTTGAATACAAGCCTTCAATCTGCGCGGCCAGTCGTCTATCGCAGCACGAACGAGCTCCATGTCAATATCGGCGGCTGGCTTAATCAAGGATGTCTTGAGTGACTCCAAATTGGGATGAGGCTTTGAGCACGCCTTTTCCTCCAAGTGTTGCCATATCTTGTAATCTAACGGATTCAAATCTGGACTGGAGGAGGGCCAGTCTTCGTGCCGGATGAAGTCGATTTCACGCGCCGCCAGCCAGTCTTGTGTGCTCTTCGCTCTATGAGCTGGCGCCGAATCTTGTTGGAATACCCAGTGCCTGTTATTGAACATGGTATGAGAAACAGGTTCCACAAGGTTCGTCAGGACTGTATTTTGATACACAACAGCATTCGTTTTTACACCTTTCTCACAAAAATGTACCTCTGTTAAGCCCCAATAAGAAACTCCCAACCATACCATGAGCGAGGATGGAAAATGACCTCGTTGGACACGCGGAATACGGTTGCTCGCTTCTTCACTACTGTGTGCGTACACCTTATCATTTTGTTTGTGTTAGTTCTCTTCTACGGTAAACATTTTTTCATCCGAAAAAAGAATTTCCCGATATTTTTTTCCCGCGTACCGCTTCAACAAAGCGCGGCATCTCTTCAGTCTCAGGTCCATTAGACGAGCATTCAAACGATGTCCTGTTTTTCTTCGATATGCCCGAAGCCCTAAGTCTTCATTTAACACCCTTTTCACCGTGGTTCTGCTTAACCCCATCTGAAGGGCCAACAGTTTCTGCTTACGTTTGGGATTTCTTTGAATTCGTGCCTTCACAGCTTTTATCACTGCTGGAGTCCTAACAGACCGAGGGCAACCACTTCTTGACCTGTCGTCTACACTAGAGTCTTCATTGTAACGTTTGATGGTACGATAAACGAATCTTTTGGTTATATTCAAATTTTTCAGTATGTTAAAAATTTGAATTGGCGCGTAACCGCAACGATGCAACGCAATAACTGCAACACGGTCAACTTTAAGCGTCCACTCCATATTTAAAAATGAGTAAAATTCTAAAAGTATACATTTTTATTTTCATGAACAATTGGAAATTCGAATTCAATAAACTTTTTTGTGGCCAGCATTCTAAAAGAAAAGTTTTTACTGTGTGACAATACTTATGACCTGACTAAGTAGAAGGAGAACATAAAGATACATCAGGAGAGCTGGTGTTTTGAGTAGGGGCAACAATGCGCGTGGGAGAGCCATCATTTAGAATGCATAGATCGATGTCGTCTAGAATATTAAGAAAAAAGGAGGCTATTGAGTCGAAAGTAGGAGAGCCCCAAATAGTATGGCGAATATTAAAATCGCCAAGAATAAGTAAAGGTTTTGGGATGTTTGACAAAATAGAAGACAATTCTTGAATAAGATCATTATTTGGATGAGGGATGTAGATGGGCACGAATGAGATGTTTTGAATACGGGCAGCAATAATATTAATACCAGAAGAGTGGGTAGGAATAGGAATTTGGGAAAATGTAATATTTCTATTTATAATTAAAGCAGATCCAGCCCAGCCGTCGTCTCTATCATCACGGAGACATGAATAGCCTGAAATTCTAAATATGGATCCAGGTTTTAACCAAGTTTCCGAGATTGCAAAGGCGAGGGGGTTAAACTTATTAGCCAAATAACTAAATTCAGATTTTTTATTCCTGATGCTGCGACAGTTCCACTGGATTAGGTTCTTGGCCATATTTAAAAAAGGAGCTGATTATAGATAACACTAGATTTTGGACTGTTGCCATGACATTGTACGGTATAGAATCTTGAAGTTTTGAGAATATTTGTTCGAGGGAAGCATTAAATAATAGAGCTAAATCTTCACTGGATGAAATTCTGGTGGGACGTGTGCTGTTAAGAAGAGCACATCCATTTGGGAGAGATGAAAGTAGTGGAGAGATTAAACTATTGTGAGCTTTTTGATCATATGATTTTGCTAGTTGGGGACGTGGACGACGTTCAATATTTACTGTCTTTTTATAAGAAGAGTGTTTAGGGTTACCTAGAGGCAATGCGGGAGAAGGGGAAGGAGATATATAATTTGGCAAAGGATTTGAGGGAACATGAGGAAAATTAGGTTGGGCAGAACTAACAATATCAGAAAAGGGTCTACGAGTAGGGCGGAATCTGCGCGCAGCTTCTAAGTATCCGATATTTTCTTCGGACATGACAACCTTAATAGATTTTTGTCGAGAATGTTCCGGGCAAATAGAATCGGTAGCGGTATGCTTTCCAGAGCAGAATAGACACGATACATTATCATCTGACACATTGCACATAGAGGAGTCGTGAGGAGCAGCGCAGCGAGAACAGCGAGGCGAGGATCGGCATTGATCTCGTACATGGCCGAAACGACAGCATTTGTTGCATTGGATCGTGGGTAAGGTATAAATTTTAACTGCATAATATTGTTTAGACAACAGTTCCCGTTGGGATCCAAATGGTATTACCATCAAGCCTTTTTTTTATTTAGACGTCTAGCTTTAATGACGATCGAGTTCGATCGACACTCAATGGAGTTTACTAACTCCTCTAATAACCACTCTAAAGGGATTTGTCTAATGACACCCATTCTAGTTATATTCATATTCATAACGGGGAATGGAAGCGGACAATTTCAAAGCGGATAAGTCAGGATTAGACATACATTTATTAGCGTCAGCAAAATTTTTGAAACTTATAGAGACTTTGTTTCTACCTATATTCTTAATCTCATCAATCCCAGATAGTTTACTGTTATAAATAAGTTTCAATTTGTGCAATTTTCAAGGCCCTCATTTTGTTGGAAGTATAAGATTCGGAATCGTCCTGACGGACTACGTGAACAATGCATGGGCCTGAATCATTTTCTGAATAAAGAAAGTCAGCATTAGATTCGTAACCGGGACGTGTATACGTGAACTGGTTTGAAACAGCGACCACGGGGGCAGTCGCAGGTTTCTTATTTTGATCAGGCATAGAAGGATCAGCATGTCTTTTTACTGGTGGTTTAACTGAATTAGATAGGTCACACATTTCTACATCTATAAAATTTCTACCCCTATCAGGGGGGACATTCTCGCCTACTGATGGAATTGACATATATGGATATGATAAGTGAGCTAATACAGATTACAATGAACTAATAATAATGCTATTATATTATAAACTAATAAATAATTGTATACTAATCAAGGATAAGCAGTCAAACCCAGAAAAATTCGAAATAAAATTTTCCAATATGTTTTCTTTTGACGACAACCTGACAGTTCTCTACTTATAATACAACCACATACTATATTATAATCAAGAACTTTATTACGACAAGATCTACATAAGAAGAGAATGTAACCATAGTAACCAGTCATCATTACTAGTGCGGAGACACACAGCTAGTGCTGAACCTCAACAGTATCTGCATAGATTCGTCGCAGTATAATTCTGCTCGTGATCCAGGAATCTTCACTTTGGCCAGTTTACATATTCACCCATACTCTAGACGAGAATCAAACGCGTGACCGCAAGCGTACCAAAGTGTGTTAGCCGTTTCGCTACAGCGGTCATCAAATGAGTGTTATAGACAATTTTATCCAACGTAAACAAATATTTATAGTTTTAAATCGTCCAAAATGGTATTAGTAGAAAACAGAGTATGAGAAGAACTTAGAATAACAATCGTGGTAACATTAATTCAGTTGTTGGAATTCAGAATTTAGTATTTTTTATTACGTTACTGAAATCAATACCTACCAAACTGTAACATTTTACGGTTCGCTACGTTTCACATAAAATAATATTTTGGTATTTGTGAAAGATTCACTCCGAGAACCGTATTTTTTAATTTAGATATAGTAGTGCCATCTATTGATATGAATCTTTTGACGTGGAAAATAAATGTCTAGGCATGCCATTTCTATCAGACCACAGCAGGAGGGGCAGACCCAATAAGTGCGACATTACATTGCTATGTGTGCCCATGGACTCTCTAGGGATACCAAAGATCGTAAAAAGTGGAAAAGCAGAAGGATCTGCTATCATTACATGTAGTTAGCACATAACTTTTTGGCCATAACTTTTGAAGGAAAGTTTCAATTCAATTCAACTCAATTCAATTTATTCATGCTTATATGTGTAATACCGATGCGATGGACCGATCAGATTCGCACTGCCCTGGAAACTACTGTCCACGACGCTTTACACTCTGCCTCCGATAGGGGCAGATGGCGGCAAATAATACGCACCAAAGTACTCCGTCGAGATGATCACGACCCTCAGCACTGAGGAAACCGACGCGAGGAGGAGATATGTGTAATACATACATTATACATATACCCTTTTGAGGTATAACATATATATTATATTTGACAATTATTACTTATTTACTACATTTCACTAATTACTACTTATTATACATATAGTTGACAAGTGAAGTAAAAAAAAACTGTTTATAACACTGTAATTTTTATTTTTTTACCTATCCCATCTTTTAGTAACATTTATGACCACGCACTTAGGGCTTAGAATATTAAAACCAACAAAAGTACAATATACTGATATAGACCCAGGTGTATCCGGGCGTGTCACGTAAGGGGTCTTGTACGTGACATAGATGACATGACTCGAGGCTTAGTACAATCTACTAACAGTTGGAAAATGTACTTCTAATATCACTTTGACCTGTCTACCTAGAACTGGATTTACAATCAAATGAGATTAACAATTAAGTTTACACTAATATAACACTATCGTAATTAAAAAATAAAAAAGATGTAGTTTATATTGAGATTATAGTATTTGAAATAACAGTTTATATAGCGGTAACGTTAGGTTTAATGTCTATTCTTCTTAAAAGGAAACTAAGGAGTTGAGCACCACATTTGTCCAAAAAGAATTGGCGGGTACTCATATAATTAATCACCGTGTGTAGATTGCCTAACAATTTTTTGTTCTTGACAAACTTCTTTTCCGTTTTCTATTCTTCTGTCTCTTTTTTGGGATGTTTTGTTCGTTTGCGATCTATCTGTAAAAAATATCACCCCAGTTTATACATTTGGTTTGCCATGCTAAATATAATTATAATATATTAATAATTTAAATACAAGTTTAAAATAATTATTATAAATAAATAATTTTTAAACCTGTAATTAAATTGAGTATGCAAATAGCTAATATGTAATCCTTAATACTATTAAATTTGAAACTGCATTATATGCCCATGCTCAAAATCTCAACATCAATATCTGATTAAAATATAATAGCTTAAAAGAATTAAAAAAAGTGCTAAAAATTAATATCGTATTTCATATCCAAAAATGTCTGAGGTTAACAAAGGAGTATTAATATGAGATTTATGGCATATTACTTGCGGGTAAACAAAACCTATTATTATATAAAACAAAAAGTTAATATCATGTTAATATTGTTATACAAGTGTGCCAACGAAACAGTAATCTAACATTCATCTTTGAAAAATATTGCGGCCAAACATAATATGATTCATGCAGCTTGGAGTGTTATTTTTTATAATTTTTTGCTAGAGCTAAAACTTTCTGATGGAAATTCTGACTAAATTCTATTCCTATGAGTACCTCTCTGGCTCGACAATATATGGACATCACTCTCATATATATCACTCTCCGAAGCTCCCTGTATAGTGCCCTCTCTCGCCTATGGCTTGCGCGTCTTGAAAGTGACAGTGACTTCTTCACAGACATACTCGTACTTAAACACGACACAGTGTAGGTATGTTGCAAAGGCATATCACAGACTAAATTGCAAACACTACACTACCTTTTTTTTATTGCGAAACGCTGCTGTCGCATAGGGGTACAGGAAATTGGGTCACCAATGGTGGAATACAAGGTTATCATGGCATACTTATACACCAACGGTGCTTGCCATCCAGACAGGCTTGGGGCCCTACCACGTGGGTAGGGTTATTTTGTCATCTTCTACGACAGGCCGACCCCAGGTTAGTAATCTACTCAACCCCTGCACGGAGGAAAACCTATAGAAATACCTATACCTAAGAATACCTATTTAAAACTTTTCAACTGTCTTAAAACTGTTCAGTTGTCCCTATTCGAGGACCAGATGGGAATATTTATGTGATTGCTCACCATGTAACACTTCTAACCAATGCTGCGGCGATAGCCCCGGAATACTAGATACAAAAATCAAACCAAAAAACCTATTACAACACAAAATCAAAAAATTACTCATCGTATTCATGAAAACCAGAATTCGAGTAATGTATAAAATATTTTAAAAACGGCCCCAAGTTTTAAATAACACACTTTCTTTTAGTAATTAGTTCTTGGAGTATTTAGAGAAGAGTACATATTTTGAGAGAGAACAAAATAAACAGAGTAGTATTGTATACTTAAGGTAGAAGGAAAATATACGAACCACATATTTCAGTATTATACTAGTAAACACAGTTTGGTCAGATGCAGAACATATGACTCTCGTAATTGTAATCTGTATTTTAATTTTTAGAATTTCTATACAAATCACAAACCAAACTTTTCGTTTTCGTTAGTTCACTATAAGTTTGATATGTATTGACGTAAGTGTAAGACAGATTTTGAGTTTGTCCAAGTTTCATCTATTTATTTATGTTATAGAGTTGAGGGGCTCTGGATAGAGTCCCTGCTAATTTACAAGAGAAATACCCTTTTCACTCCAACTAAACTGTTACCATATAAATACAACACGTTGCAATTTACAGCAGTTCGTATATTTGATAACTCAATAATTACAAGAATTATAACACTTATTTATAGAAATATGTGACTGATCGCTACACAAACCAAGCCTCTGATAAACCAATAATATTTTAGAATCGGTGGTTCGAGGTAATATCTTTTACTGACAATTGGCGTTGTTGCTTTTTGTTTTATTCTTCTTGTCACAAATTATCTCTATGCCAAAATGTCATGCCTTCTGGATCTCGTATCATAAAAAGAGGTGCGTTATTAAACGCCACAGAGTGTATGCTCGACATGTATAAATTCTTACGTGATGACTGATGCACAAGTTACTATTATACTATTTATATTCAAAATGGCGAGACATGTTCAGAATTATCTCAAACATATCGAAGGTGATAGACGATACCCTGCACACCACTAGTTATACTGTCACAACAACCTGCGCTTCAAGATCACTAGTACATATCCCTCGCTATCTCATCAGATAAATAAGTTAAGTTTCCTTTATGGCGAATCCATTATGCCTACATGAAATCAAGTCTACCTGATCATTGTTCATCTGTACACTAAGTACTGTACAAAACATACCAACAAAATATAATGTTATCAGGTGGGTTGTTGCTCTTATCGGTACATATCATTCAAACATTTGTTATAATTTTTTTCGGTCCCATATGACATGAGTGTCAATACCGTCCGGTGACAGTTTTCTTCAAAAAACGTCTGAGTTCCGCAATCTGTTATGCGTCGAAAAAGTACACACGGGAATAAAAATTCAAAATGTATTTCCACCTTTTGTGTATACCATATCCTTACTTATATGTATAGGTCTAACAGAGCAGGTTTAACCAACATGTTCCTTTTATAACCCTAGAGCTGATGACTAATTTGGAAAAATTCTTTAGGCAGTCTGTAATTGCGAAAAATTACAATTTCGTCAATTGGCGAATCCAGTCCTGAAAGTATTTTAGTGAGTTAACGGTTATTTCGCTACTGCGCAGTATATACTAACATTTGCAAAAAAATATATAAAAAAAATATTTTAGGCAACTTGAATTTTTTTTATCTTTTAATTTATTATTTCTAGAATTAAAAAAAATATCCCAGACGTTTTGTCGGTTATTGCCAGACGACTCCAAAATTTAATTTTTTATATTACCAAAAAAAATAATTCTTTAGGCAATCTGAAATTTATATCACGTATTTATTAGGTAATTTTAATAATACCTGCAAATCACCAGACGATTTTGCCGGTTAGAAACAATTCCCAGACGTTAATAAAGCTTGTAATAATCCGCAGCGTGTTTGCGATGCCACTGGCGTTGCAAACACCTATAGGCGAAGGTAACTGCTAAATTCTAAGCGGGCTGTCAGCCTGTCTGCTGTCCTAGCAATAAAAAAAAAATAAAGGCCCGAGCCCAGATTCGCGACGTCCTGGGTTGTTATTTAACCTATAGGCTGACGGCCTATTTAATAGTAAGCAGTTAACGTCGCCTATAGATGTTTGCGACGCTAGGAGCACCGTGAACATGCTGTTGTCCCATAGGGGTACAGGAATCTAGGTCCCTATTGTCGGAACACAACACAAGGTTATTATGGCGGCGTACTTAAGACGAAGGGTGGTTGGTTGCCATCCAGACGGGCTTGGAGCCCTACTACGTAGTTAGTGTTGTTTTGTCGCAGGGGTTTGTATTCTTGCTCTGCCCTTGCACGGAGGGTATATTATTATTATTAAATTATAATTCTAGTCAATATTTTTATAATATATATTGTGTTATACTTTACGGCTTATATTATTTTTGTTGTGAATTTTTCATCAGATGCTTTGCGTATTTGCGAGTCCCGTTATAAATATTTATTCTAAGTAGTTATGTTTAGTCATTGTTATTTTTATAAATTAATAATTACAAGCACAATATTTATCTCCCCTGACTTTAGTGTATGTTATAAAGGACGATAGCCTGCCTCTAGAGGAATCCTAGGATTGTTACCTCCGAGCCGTTGGTGACCTCTGCGAGAGAAATTTATTTTCAATTCCCGGGGAAGACATTTGTTTTTAGCTATCCGAATGTAGACAAAGTAAAGATGAATAAAATTTAAATAAAATATGTATTTAGTTCTTTTGGGAGATGTTTGAACACGATAATGTATTGGACACAAGGTTGGAGCTAAGCTTAACAGCCTTTTTTCCAAGTACCAATCCACATCCATCCAACAGATTCTTAATAATCTTCATTACTCAATAATGTTAATAATCTGGAGTAACATAAGCAGATGCTGCATGTCACGTGGATGAATATGCTGTGGTGGATATATAAATTGACGTGGAAGGACTGCGTTAAGAATCCGAGCTCGGGCCTACCCTTAGAAGAAACAGTTTATCCGCTAAGCGTGTCGGTTACACATACCGGTGATCTCGGTATAGAAGTTTCTTCGCGAAGATCTCCTTCGCCATACATACGTGACTATTATGTTCTAATATATATAACTCACTGCCTGACCCGATGAAACGTTTTTATGCCGTATATTAAAAAAGATACATTTTGTATTGGAGATTTAATACTTTGAACGCATTGCATTTTTTGCATTAAATCTTGTAACAGGCGTTTTGTTTATTTTTATTTTACTCGCCGTTATTCACCCCTTCAAGTTTCATTTTCGCGACAAAAATGTCTTTCTTCAAGGTTCAATCTATAACTATACTGAATTTAATCAAAATTGGTTCAGCGGTTTAGGCGTGAAAGCGTAACAAACAAAAAAAAAAAACATGCAGGGCAGTCTTTGGAGACTGCCGATAGAAGTGAAAACTAAAAACTAAATAACTTGTGAATCGTATCGTTGAGCTATTAGATTATTATTTTCGGTTTATCAAAAATTGTTTATGATCAAGCATTATAGTTTAAATTGGTCATTAACACTTCTTTACAAACCAAAAATTGTTCACCCAAAAAGTACTCTACGCGCTTAAAGAAGTTTTCACTTCAAAAACTCAACAGTATTTCATTGTAATAAAGTCGCAATTCGAATATATACCTAGTCAGGTCATAAGTATTGTCACACAGTAAAAACTTTTCTTTTAGAATGCTGGCCACAAAAAAGTTTATTGAATTAGAATTTCGAATTGTTCATGAAAATAAAAATGTATAACTTTTAGAATTTTACTCATTTTTAAATATGGAGTGGACGCTTAAAGAAGACCGTGTTGCAGTTATTGCGTTGCATCGTTGCGGTTACGCGCCAATTCAAATTTTTAACATACTGAAAAATTTGAATATTACCAAAAGATTCGTTTATCGTACCATCAAACGATACAATGAAGACTCTAGTGTAGATGACAGGTTAAGAAGTGGTCGCCCTCGGTCTGTTAGGACTCCAGCAGTGATAAAAGCTGTGAAGGCACGAATTCAAAGAAATCCCAAACGTAAGCAGAAACTGTTGGCCCTTCAGATGGGGTTAAGCAGAACCACGGTGAAAAGGGTGTTAAATGAAGACTTAGGGCTTCGGGCATATCGAAGAAAAACAGGACATCGTTTGAATGCTCGTCTAATGGACCTGAGACTGAAGAGATGCCGCGCTTTGTTGAAGCGGTACGCGGGAAAAAATATCGGGAAATTCTTTTTTCGGATGAAAAAATGTTTACCGTAGAAGAGAGCTACAACAAACAAAATGATAAGGTGTACGCACACAGTAGTGAAGAAGCGAGCAACCGTATTCCGCGTGTCCAACGAGGTCATTTTCCATCCTCGCTCATGGTATGGTTGGGAGTTTCTTATTGGGGCTTAACAGAGGTACATTTTTGTGAGAAAGGTGTAAAAACGAATGCTGTTGTGTATCAAAATACAGTCCTGACGAACCTTGTGGAACCTGTTTCTCATACCATGTTCAATAACAGGCACTGGGTATTCCAACAAGATTCGGCGCCAGCTCATAGAGCGAAGAGCACACAAGACTGGCTGGCGGCGCGTGAAATCGACTTCATCCGGCACGAAGACTGGCCCTCCTCCAGTCCAGATTTGAATCCGTTAGATTACAAGATATGGCAACACTTGCAGGAAAAGGCGTGCTCAAAGCCTCATCCCAATTTGGAGTCACTCAAGACATCCTTGATTAAGGCAGCCGCCGATATTGACATGGACCTCGTTCGTGCTGCGATAGACGACTGGCCGCGCAGATTGAAGGCTTGTATTCAAAATCACGGAGGTCATTTTGAATAAACTTTAATGTCATAAGAATCTATGTTTTGTTAAGTTCACTTTGGTATATGAATGGTTACATAATTAATAAACTTGTTACAATTATTTTACATTAAACATGTGACAGAATTTATGACCTGACTAGGTAGGTATATGTATAAGTAATACAATGCAATCATTTAAAAGTTACATTGTAAAATAAACCTTAAGTCATTAAAAATAAGATTGGTATTACGGGAGTAAAACTCCGTCTTAGGAATCTTACGAATTTTCGATCAGGACACATGACCTGACGCGAGTTTAACATTTTTTACCCATCACAAAAAAGTCCACAACCCCGCTAAAGAAGTTTTCACTTCAAATATAAACTAACTTTCGCATTTATAATATTAGTTAGGATACATATGTATCAATTCTGTTGTTGTCAATCACTGGTGTTTTGTATTAAAGGCCTGCGAGCTGTCAGGTCGTACATTATCTCCTTCCCCTATTGGCCTATTAACGTTCCACATAAGTGGAGATTAAACAGTCCGTTTAGACACCTTTACCTCTACTATGTAGATACCTTTATATTGAACAAGCTGTTATCCTGACTTCGTTTGTAGAAAATTTGCTGTTGTGTTTAGTACTTGAGCTAACTTACTTATTATTTTAGATTGACGCGCGTAAAAATTATGATATTTTTAGATAGTTTAGCTAGCGAAAAACAACAAAGTTAACATAATTGAATTTAAGAATATACAATGCTGCGTTTAGTCGTTCCTAAAAGGGAGTTAAGGATTTTGATCTAATTAAATCAGGAAATACGATTCGTATTTTATCGCGATTGTATATAATAAAAAACAAGTATAAGAATTAAAGAGATTTTTCAACAAAATAGCTGGGATATCGAATGTAACAAAGAGTGACAATTATTTGAGGAATTCCAATTAAAATAACTAAAAAGTCTCTTGTTAAGAGGGTGACATTTCAGTGCTTCATACAATTTATTTTGAAGGACTATTTACAATATATTTTTGTTGTGATATTTTGAAGGCAATAGCCTTCTACAATAGTAGATATATTATTTTGTATTCAGAATCTTTGATCAGTAATTGCAAAATTTAGCATGTTTCAAAATGTATAAAAATCGTTTATATTTTTATTTTATGGCTGGATTTCAGTTGACGGGCAAAAGGCTTTTTTAATAGCTAGTGGTCAATGTTGCATAAGGACGTCTGCTAGACAGAGCATTGCTATAGCACTGCTGGTCTTGAATAAATTTTGTAACGCCTTTTTTGATAAGACCTCATTCGAAACTTAATTCCAAATCCGGTGAGTACCCAAAATGAATCCAAATTTGTCACCATTGTACTATTATAGTTATCATATGAGATTTATTTACTATATAGGTATAATAAATTTAATGCGTTTGCTGGGTCCGGCTCCAAGTCGGATTTACACTGTTATCTATATACTGATTTCTCATGAAGTTTTCTATATCTTCAGTGAAAAAGCACATTAGTTAAGAAAACTCGCATAACAGTTGCATTCATCGTGGGAATTGGTTAAATTAACTTGAAGATTACAGTTAGAAACTACATTTTAAACTTTTATTATATTACATTTCTATGACTCCTAGATGGGACAGAGGGCGTCCACAGTACATTTCCATCTCTCCTCCAGTCGTTCTGATGGCCTTCATTTCAACAGCAAATGGTATATTGTTGGAATCCCTCCGAAGGGTGTGGTCTATCTAGCTCCATTTGCGACGTTTGATTTGGTGGTCAATCGGACTTTCACCACAACGTTCCCAAAGATGTACGTTGGAAATTTTAGCGGACCAGTGAACTCCGAGTACTTTCCAAAGACATCAATTTACGAAGATCTGGAGTTGATGCGAGATTACTTTGGTGATCTTCCATGTCTCACAATCATACAGCAAAACGGATACATATTGATTGAACTATAAGATTGAAATTTATTTAAAGGCTTATTTTAGTTGTAAAACCATAGCCCTATGAAGAAGCTATCACATATCTAATGAATATATTTTTTATTATTACTGTGGTAGACAGGCTGTCGTTTGAATGTTTGCGACGCTAGAGGCACCGCTAACACGCTGCAGTCTGCGTATGGATCTGGAACTTGGGTCACTTATGACGAACACAACACAAAGTTATCATGGCGGCATATAATGACAAGGTGTTGTTGCTAGGCAGACGGGCTCTACCACTTAGCTATTTTTGTCGCCTTTTACGACATTTTGATCCCGGCCGCAGGAGTGGAGTAATACTGACCGTATTAATCCGCCCCTGAAATTTGAAAGTCTATCATGTTATTTCTGGTGTCCTGTTCAATGAATAGGTTTTGACTGTAATCCTATTTAGGAGTATTCCAAAATATATTTAAGAATTGTATATGAACTACATATTTACGTTCTGATTTGTTTTGTATACAATGAGATTTTAATTTATTTTGTATTTAACAGGAATTTTACAATATTGTTCAAACGTTTATTGCATTTTATTTCACACTAGCAGCCCGTCCCAGCTTCGCACGGGTATTTAACAAAAAATTAAAAATTAAACCCTTCTATTTTTTTCGGTCTCGGGGAAAAACCTCCCTTGACGGGTTATCCCGGCCCGGGGGGACCGAGGGATATAAGGGACTCCGGAAAAGATGTTCGACCCACTAAAAAACCCCGCTGTTCTCCTATCGTCTACGCCCGGGCCCACGGATATATTGCCTGCCGATCTCGTGGCCCGGGCCGGCGCCGGCCCACGCTTTGTCTTAAAGCGGGCCCCTTCTAAAGTGCTGGCGCCAGGGGGTCAGGGTTTCGTCCCCCCGGCGCTCTCTTGTAACAACTCTAGGAGTTGAGGGGGGCTGTGGAACAGCACGCGGCCTTCTCCCTCGCGGCAATAGTGCGGGCGGCGGATCCTCCCCCGAGGGGCCGCCCGCGGCCGTTTTCTACGGCAGCCGGAGATCGTTGCCCGCCCTCCGGCGCTGACGACGCGGCCTACGTTGGCGGGAGGGAAGTGCGGTGGCGGACTCCCGC
Source organism: Malacosoma neustria (assembly GCA_963693495.1). Lineage (NCBI taxonomy): Eukaryota > Metazoa > Arthropoda > Insecta > Lepidoptera > Lasiocampidae > Malacosoma > Malacosoma neustria. Next base: position 13,253,144 of record OY856377.1, on the reverse strand, counting down.
TCCCGTTCCGCCGCCTCCCTTGCAGACACTACTGCCTCGCAAAAGGAGGCGACGGCCGTACATCCAGGATCGCCCCCGACCATGGACAGAACCAGGGCCGAGAATGACAGGTCCGCGGCCAATTCCGGACGGGACTCGCATCCCCGTCGCGTGCTAGTCAGGCGTGGGTACGACTACCAGACGACACTCCAGAAAAAGCAGAGTCGCCTGACGTCGTAGCCGGCCCAGCAAGACCAACCGACAGCGAGGATGCAATTCCCGCCCCGGGAACACTCTGTGCGGGCGCAGTCGAAATAGGCATGGTTTCGACTACCAAATCAGGTCCCAGGGTAGACCCGGGACCCCAATCAGTATTCGCAATCATCCCACCGGGGACCACGCGACGAACAGAGAGCTAAGTTGGAAAGGATGTAAGAGGTAGACGGAAAGAAAGGTAGGACTCTGTCGCCTCGAACGGAGAGGGGAGTGAAGCGACGGATGCTCGGGCACCTCGGGTACGCACACCCGTGCACTCCTCGGACAGAGGAGCGCCCCTGAGGGCAACCCTTCTATTTGCGTCAGGTTACTAAAAAAATAAAATTATAAAGAAAGTTTGAATATTATTATTTCTATGAGCTTTTATTTTAATGATTTTTTTTGTTATTACTTTTTATTTATTTTTCATTATTTTTTAATAAGTATTCTAATTTTTGTAAAAACCCCAGTGACGCATGCCTACATTGCATAAGGTGCTGCCTAGCTAGCCGAACAGGGTGAACGGCTACCACGCAACATTTTTCTAATACTTACATTTTTAAACTCGTGATATATTTCGAATGGAATATCCGAATTGAATAATTCAAAAAGTTATATAAAGGTATTGAAACAGTTTTGAATATGAAGTAATTTATTTTGATAAGGATTAATACCAAGATCCAAATAAAGAGTCTTTTCTAGGGGCGGCATTTCAATTAAATTTTTAAAATAAAAGAACACTTATTGTGGCATAACTATAATAGTTAGACATATGCTGTCGCGACACTTTTTGTAAATAATGATGTGTTCTACAAAGTTGTAGTACATTATTTTATTCTATCATCAATAGTTTTCGCAACGCACGCGATTTAAATAATATTTTAGGTAATTTTTTTACACTTTGGGTTACATTATTGGAGTTTTATTAAGGATCCCTAATTTTTTTGAAAATATAATATAGCCTATGTCACCCGGGGATAGTGTAGCTTCCCAACAATGAAAGAATTTTTTAAATCGGGTCAGTAGTTTCGGAGCCTATTCAAAGCAAACAAACAAACAAACAAACAAACAATCAAATCTTTCCTCTTTATAATAGTAGTATAGACAAGCGGTTGAAATGCTTTCAAACAACACAAAAGCTTTACTGATCTTTAGATTTATTATCATTGACGTAAAACAAGGAAATACTCTTCGGAAATATCACTTTACTAGCCTCAGGAAACGATTGGTACAAAACAAAAGTAGACAACTGTTTGGAAAATCGAATTATAATTGAATTTAAAAGAGAGTCATCAACAAATGAACAATACATTTGTTTAATAATAAGAAAATATAGGTTAAAGTGAATGGAGTTTGTGAAAGAAGAGAATTAATTTTCATTATGATTAGGATTATTGATAACTTCAAATGAGCTTAAGTTAAAGAATAGAATGGCCTATAAAAGCAGCATGCGAATACTTTTTCCTAATAACGAAAGGCTGTGTGACTAAACTCCGTATAAAAGATACCGGGTCGCTAAGCTTTAATTAAGTTTCGCATGTCTAAGCGTGTTATCGTTGTCTCTATTTGGATTTCGATGATTATGAAGTAGGAGATTGAATTTTTAATGATAGTTTAGTCCTTGTTTGCCTTAGGTCTAAGGCCTTTTGGTATATAAGTATGTATAGTATGTATCGGGCCACCTCGTAATGCTGGTTCGCAGGCTGTATGAGTCGGGATACGGCACTGTGACTGTAGGAGATTTAACATCAGGCCGTTTCAAATTCCATAAGGGTGTTCGCCAAGGATGCGTGATATCTCCCATCCTTTTTAATATCTATGGAGAACATATAATGCGACAAACTCTAGATGGCTGGGAAGGTGGCATAAAGATAGGCGGAGTAAAGATATCGAATCTCAGGTACGCGGACGATACCACCCTTTTCGCATCATCGGAAAATGAAATGGCGGAGTTGCTTCACAAACTGGAAACCATCAGTATGGAAATGGGGCTTGCTATTAATAAATCCAAAACCAAGCTCATGATCATTGACCGTTTCACAGCTATCCAACGCAACAATCTCCTACATGACTACGAAACCGTAACCCAGTTCCAATACCTTGGCTCACTGATTACCAACAAAGGAAGTAGCGAACCTGAAATACGGAGACGGATTGGCATGGCAAAATCTGCAATGACCCAACTGAGCAAAATTTGGAGAGACCGTAATATTACCCACCGGACTAAAATACATCTGGTCCGCACCCTTGTCTTCTCCATTGCTCTATACGGTGCAGAGACGTGGACATTCAAAGCCGCAGATAGGCAGAGAATCGACGCTTTTGAGATGTGGTGCTGGCGACGTATGCTGCGAATACCATGGACGGCCCGCCGCACCAACATCTCTATTCTCAAGCAGTTGAAAATAGAAAAGACTCAACGTCTAACCACAACCTGCCTACAAAGAATATTGCGGTATTTTGGTCATGTTGCACGCAGGGATACCAGCAATTTGGAACGCCTTGTGGTGACCGGTAAAATCGAGGGAAAAAGGCCTAGGGGTAGAAGTCCCAAACGATGGTCGGACCAAATAGCGGAGGAGCTGAAAATACCTGTCAGCGACGCACTCCACCAAGCTGCAGAACGGGATCGATGGAGACAGCTAGTTGACGGAATCAAACGGAGTCACGATCCTCAGCTATGAGGGACCGATTGAAGAGAGAGAGATAGTAGATCTGGGGGCCAGTATATTATGACGAGTAAAGCGGCACGTTAGAATGCCCTTTTGACAGACTTATGGATAATCGTAACATCCGATATTTGGGCTTATTGCCAGTGGCGTGTAAAAGTTTCCAATCGGAGTACGATATTGTTCTTTTTGGCGATATGCATTGCGCGTAAACCACTGGGCTTAGACTGCTATATGAAAAATAATGGAATTTGTAACGTTTCAAATTTAAGGTGAATAGTTATTAGATCGCTAATCGACTTCAGCCAGTAGATGTCAGCTTTAATGTTTTCTTTAAATATACTCGGAAAATTCACATAGCACGATCTAGCCACAACTGAGAACTGAGTACAATGGGTACTGAACAAATTTTGACCACGCTGGTAATGGCTCCCACACACACCTTCATGGCATCGCCCTTCTGCACGCCCGGCCACCAGACCACCGCGGAATTTGGCTAACGATCCCCAGAGAATCAATTATATGCTCGTTGAACGTGGGAGATGAGCAACTGTAGTCGCAGAACCATCAAGCTACAGACAGGCCAACAAATGATACAAGCAAGATGCTGATGGCCAACAATAGACGAGATTAGTCCACCAAGCCTAGATGGGCCTACGTAGAGCTGCGGTGAAGCCACGTCACCGGGGCAGGGGTAAAAAGTACCAACTTGAGACCCAAACCTCCCCAATGAAATGGTATGGGGAAGAAGAAGAAGAACTGATGAACAAATTATATATTTTTTTATCAAAACATATCATATGTAAACACCCTGACTGGAGATAGGATCGAACCCTTCACGAATACAATGCAAAAGCCGTCGCTTGAATGTAGTGTTTGCAAGATATACACAAACAATAAAACAGTCACACATAATTACGTAAAGCCTCATTCTCTAGTTGTTTGTATATACAATGTGAATTGTAAACCAGTTCGCGTTTCTACTATTGAAGGCTTAAGCCCGAATGTACGTTCATTTGGCTTTCATTAGCAATGAATATTAAACACGTTATTAGGGCGTCGATTCTGTCATTGTATATTTATTTGTTATTATATTTCTTTTAGTTGGAAATTAGTCATTAGCTCTTGAATAATAATGTTTCTCAAAGAGACTAACTATTTACATATATTTTATAGTAATTACTACTTAGGGGCGTGGTAGCTAAGCCACACTTTGAGATATACCACAGTGCTTCTAAATTGTTTGATTGTCACATTGGCAAGCACCGCTTAGACAGTTTTTTTCTCCTACTCCATATTTAATATTACAAATGTGAAAGCAAATCTGTTTGTTACGTTTTCACACCTAAACCGCAGAACCAATTTTGATGAATTTCGGTATAGAGATAGATTAGATCTTGGAGAAGGACATTTTGTCGCGAAAATGAAACTTGAAGGGGGTGAAATAAGGGCGAGTAAAATAAAAATAAACAAAGCGTCTGTTACAATCTTAAGAGCAATACGTTCAAAGTATTAAATGTCCAATACAAAATGTTTTTTTTAATATACGGCAGAAAAACATTTTATCGGGGCAGGCTGTGTGTAATATATATTAGAACACAATAGTCACGTACCGATGTATGGCGAAGGAGATCTTCGTGAAGAAATTTTTATACCGAAATCACCGGAATGTGTAACCGACACGGTTGGCGGATAAAAGGTTTCTTCTAAGGGTAGGCCCTATCCATACAGGAGCGGATAAAGAATACTAACCTCTGTGGCCGGGGTTGGCCTGTCGTAAAAGGCGTCAAAGCAATCCAACCTAGCTACCTGGTAGGGCCTCAAGCCAGTCTGGATGGCGACCACCTTTGGTCTTAAGTATGCCGCCATAATAACCTTGTGTTGTGTTCCGGCATTAGCGACCCAAGTTCCTGTACCCTTATGGGACAGCAGCGTGTTTGCGATGCCACTGGCGTTACAAACATCTATAGACGAAGGTAACTGCTAAATTCTAAGCGGGCTGTCAGCCTGTCTGCTGTCCTACGCAATAAAAAAAAAATAAAGAAGGCCCGAGCCCAGATTCGGGACGTCCTGGGTTTTTATTTTAAAGTATTATGAAATTTGAAGAATATCTTTTATCTTACTTTTTACCTATTCCCTTCGAAGCTTGTACCTCAGAGTCCGACTGCTGATATACTATGCCGACTGATGCTATGCTTGTCCCCTATACATCCCTCCCTGAGCATATTTGCTCAGGAAATCAAATGATCCAACAATAAAATTTCCATCCATCCATACCATCACGGGTTCGGGCTGTTTATGTATATTAGTTATTCAGTAGCCTATCATGAGCGCTTTACTGCTTACTTTGGGACTAGATGGCGCTGTATGAATGTAATGTATTTATTTACTTTTTCCTTCTTTTATCGCTGAGGAACGGCAGATAGGCTGACAGCACACTTCATAGTAATCGAAAAGACACGTCAATCTCATAGAGATACAGGAACCTGGGTCACTAATGCCTAACGTGACCATACGTCCCGCTTTGGGCGGGATTGTCTCGCTTTCAGGCTGTCCGTCCCGCTGTCCCCAACGAGAACAAAAATGTCCCGCTTTTACGAATAAACCTTTATACCTACTTTACTACTTGCCTACATTAATATCGCGAAAGACGGCAGCGCAACGTAGACGCGGGTTGACAGTCGGGAACAAGTGAGAGCGAGCGACTGACATGCGAGAACGTGATAGGCGAAAAATTATAGTTCATTTATATCTGTTGTGCATATGTTTATTAGAAACATACCGAATACTTACCTGTCCCAACTCCTTATTCTATTACAAAATATATACTAAAGTAACTCTAATTTTGCTGTAGCAAAGTAGTTTTTTATTGCGAAATTATTTATATATATTATTTTTAGGGCAAGTTGGTGTAAGAAGTAAGAAGAATGTCATTTTTTAAACCATAATTTTTATTTTGCACTTAAATATACATCTTACACTGACGTATCCTATTTAAGTATTTATTTATATACGAAATTCCGTTGGCGTCCTGCTTTGACACGGAAAAAAATGGTCACGTTACTAATGCCGGAACACAACACAAGGTTATTATGACGGTATACTTATAGACAATAGGTGGTAGCCATCCAGATCGCTTTGGAGTCCTACCACCTAGCTAAAGTTGTTTTGTTGCAACTTACGACAGGCCGACTCCAGCCATAGGGGTTAGTATTCTTACTACACTACTACCGCCCCTACACGGCGAAATATATAAAACAAAGAGTAATTCTGTTTTTATTGTTCGCTCGTGGCCGTACTCAACAGCGGATTCAGACGGGCAAGCTATGATTGCAACCGGTGTTAACCGTTTGGATGATGATGACTATTGAATTGTTAGTAGTGATATGGCTACTATCTTATAGACCAATTGAAGGTGAAAATCAATTGCTCAATTTTACTTAAAAACATCTGATTAAACTGGATTTGTCTCTACTAAGATTTAACAAGATAAAAACAGAACCAATTAAAATAGTATAAAATACTACTCCCATTTATCCCCTAATGGGTAAATCGAACTGTCGTGACAGTTTTCGCACTTATAAAGTGTCCTACTTTCAGTGCGACCGAGTTACGGACTCGGCATTTTTCTCATCCGATTCCCCTTTGAATAGTGACTAATTAGGAAGAATATCCTTAGGCTCTTTAAGCGACTGTTAACTACGTTGTTATGTAATCTGTCTATTATTATTATTATTATTTATTTATTTCAGACAGTTACAAAATCATGTCCATAGTGGGTTTGTAAATTATAAGTAAACTTAAAAATCTATTGTTAGTAAACACAAATATAAAATGATCAAAATGTCCATGTCGCGACTGGTGCGTGCAGCTGTACCCAGTGGCGAATCATTGGGCTATCCCACCGATTGCATAAAACTGCCACCATACTGTGAGGGCTATCACGGAACCTAGCTGAGGTAGCTGCGCAACGTTTACGCATGAGGGCCTGAAAGCTGTCAATAGCATTTTCTGCAAACATAATCGATGCACTACAAAAACGAGGCAACCCCAACAAAATCCTGAGGGCGTCGTTATACTGCACTCGCAGGGCATCGATTGCCGCCCGCGTGTACCTCAGCCACAGACTACAGGTGTAGAAGGTTTGGCAATAGGCCTTGAACAAAACCAGCTTGACATCCCGTCCACACCTTGCAAATCTGCGAGCCAACATATTGCATCGGACAGCTAAAGCCCTACGTTCTCTCTCAATATCTAGGTTATCACTTAGATCCTCGGTCAGCCAGTGGCCCAGATACTTAAACTGGGAAGTACGTTTAAGAGGAGTATTACCAACATAAACTATTGGCACAGAAGTGCATATCTTGGAGCCAGCCTTGAAAACCAGCAACTCGCTCTTTTTGGCATTATACCTGAGCCCATGAGATTCTGCGTAGCGTTCACAAATACTTATGAGTTGCCTCAGTGCACCGATCGATGGGCTCAGCAGCACCATATCATCAGCGTAGCTAATATTATTGACGCAAACTCCGTCGATGTGACAGCTAATGTAGGCACTGCTGAGCTCCTCAATCAACGCGTTGACGTACAAGTTGAAAAGACATGGTGAGCTGATCCCCCCTTGTCTTACTCCACACTTTAGCCTATACAAATCAGACGTCGCACCAGCCCATTTAACAAAGTTCATCTGATTTTGGTACCAATATCTTAATAATTTTGTGACAGCACTATCTACTTTTGTTTCATTTTTTAGTTTCTCCCATAATATATCATAGGATACCAAATCAAAAGCCCTAGATAAATCTAGAAAACACGCATATATAGGCGTTTTTCTTTGTGTGTAGTATTGAACAGCCTGCTTGACACACATAATGGCAGCCTCCGTCGAAAGTCCTGGTTTAAAGCCAAATTGAGCATCGTGTAGGTTTATACATTTGGCCAAATGTATGTCAATCAAGGTATCCAGCACTTTGGCCATAATAGTAGCTAGAGAAATGGGCCTGTAATTACTAGGGTCCGATATGTCACCTGTACTATTCTTTACTATAGGAACTACAACAGTTTTCATAAGTTCATGTGGCAAGTGAGAGTGGCTCAAACATAAATTAAAAATATGTGCCAACATTTTTGGTAGTTGCCCACCTGCATGCTTAATGTGTTCAACGCTCAAGCCGTCATGCCCCGGAGATTTTCCGGATACCATCTTCTTGATGACGTTAGCTACATCTTTACTCGTGAAATTCAGTTTAATCTCCTGGGCCACGGCCCGTGCCCCGAACACATACAGCGGTTCAGATATTTTACAGGGTAGCATAGGTTCAATATTAAACTGATTTACAAAAATATTAGCCACCCTCAATGGGTTGCACTCACTAGCAACACTCACAGGTAGGCTCGGCTTGGGATTCAGGTTATTTGTGTGTTTCCAAAAACTTTTAAAGTCTTTTAATCTGTAATTTTCAGCAATAATGTCCATTTTTATTTGTTCTTGTTTATTACGACACCACTTTAATTTGGACTTAAAATCTTTTCTAGTATTACACATATTATCATAAATATTTCCTGAACGTGGGTGGCCATATAGTTTCCACACTTGATATGCCATCCGAGCCTTGCCATGAGCGATTCCAACGTATTTGTTCCACCCAGCTAATGGCTTAAATGTTTTGTCCATTCTAAAACTACCTGCACTTACGCTTGATGCATCTTTTATAATATTTATTAAGTCATTGTAAAGTCTATCTATTAACATATTATGGTTATGATTTTGACAAGTTTTACCTATACAATTATCAAGTTCTGGTGGAAATATAAATTGGCTTAATTTACTGTTACATAAATTTGAATAATGTTTTATTTGGCTTACATTTCTCTCACCCCAAACAACATGACTACAATATTTATTAGAATTAATTACTATTTCATTAGGTTTCATTAACGTCAACTTACATTCTATTTTCATAGGAAAATGATCAGACCAGTAGGTATCGTATAAAATCTGCGCGCTAATAATGGTACGGCTATTATTTATATTAAATTATTATCGTAAATATAAATCTAATTACTATTAAATTGTTTATCTTTATATTTGTAAAAATATATAATATTCGGTTTTCACAATACAGACCTATTTTCATGTGGCTTGCGTAAATTTTCATTGATAATCCAAGCAGTATATGAAAAACTTTTAGTTAAAAACTGTGTTTTGACCTAATTATATTTAAATTGTCTACAATTATTCTACTATCAAACACTACTTCTTTGCTGAAATCTGTATATGTAAAATCAAATGATACAGTTGTGCACACATCACGGCATAATTACTGGACATATTTAAATTAAATTTTCAAGTTTTATTTCTTAAACAATTGGTCTTTTTCTAAAAGCAAAAACTATAATCACGCATACAGGCATCAAATACCTGTTAAAATACCAGTTTGCGGCTAATCTATACATTCTATTTTACTGACTTAAGATACACGGGCTTTAAAAAAAAGTTGGATTAAAACCTTTTTGAATTAAATATAATAAAGGAATATCACTGGGTGTAACGAAAAAATATATCTTAAAATGCGAAGGCTCCTCCGTAAATAAGTACCTTTATGTAAATTGTGTCAATGGCTACGCATAACTTAAATATGTATTTTAAGTAAGATTTCTGTGTAACGTAATATACTTTCATTTGCATGATTTACTGAGAAAAATATGGTTTAATATTATTTGCTTTTGTAATGCTTATTCGGAAATTGTATTTAGGCTAGCCTGGTTCTCTTTGCCGTGTTGAAGTACTGGTTTCTTTTATTTTATTTACCTTCGGAATGATTATTATATTTCATTTCATTTATTACGACGCGACGGACGGTAATTATAAAAATTGTGCGTGTTGTAACAACATAATATTGTATTGAAATATCAATTTAAAAACATTTTTATTTCATAAAAAATATCATGATTAGTTACACTGATAGATAGATTTTGTGGTAACAATTGTATTGTTTTATATTTTTTTTATTCGCAGATGATCTTATATTAATAGGAGGTGACCCAAACACTCTACAGGTTATGATTAAACAACTGATACACGAAAGCGAAAAGGTAGGACTATCAATAAATGCCAGTAAAACAAAATTAATGACAAATAACGTCAAAACTCCCATTAAATCCGATAATGCTGCTGAACTGGAATATGTAAACGAATATACATATCTAGGCCAAATAATATCTCCAACAGACATCACAACAAAAGAAGTTCAAAATAGAATAAACCTAGGATGGAAGAGATACTGCTACTGCTACTGGCTCTAAAAGACGTTATCAAGAACTCGGATATACCAATGGGAGAGAAGAAGAAAATATTTAATACATGCATTCTACCAAGCATAACCTACGGATGTCAGACATGGAGTTGTACGAAGAAAAATATCAAAACACTAGAAACTTGCCAACACCGAATGGAAAGAAGCATGCTCAACATTAAATTAAAAGACAAAGTTAGGTTAAAAACAATAAGAAAACAAACCAAGATTATAGATATAAAATACCTCATCAAACGACTGAAATGGAAATGGACAGGACACCTAACAAGAAATAAGACAGAATTGTGGACGAACGATGTGACGGAATGGTGCCCTAGATATAAAAAGAGAAATAAAGGCAGGCAGTACCGAAGATGGGAGGATGATATTAAGGAGGTGGCAGGACCATGTTGGATGAGGATAGCAAGGGATAGATCGTTATGGAGAATACTTGGGGAGGCCTATGTCAAAGAGCAAGACAATCACGGAACCGGTGTCTAATACAAACAATATCATTTAAATACGTTGCTTTCATAAACAACCATGTTAATATTACTCGCACACAAGTAGTTATAAGATGAAATGTAACATCTAAGATTGTTAATAAAGGCTTTTTATTACAGATAGGTTATTATTTTTTTTTTATTGCTGTAGGACAGCAGATATGCTGACGGCCTGCTTAGAATTTAGCAGTTACCGTCGCCTATGGGTGTTTGTAATGCCGGTAGCATCGTGAACACACTGCTGTCCCATAAGGGTACAGGAACTAGGGTCACTAATGCCAAAACACAACACAAAGTTATTATGGCGGCATACTTTTAAGACCAAAAGTGTTCACCATCCAGACGGGCTTGGAGCCCTACCGCGTAGTTACGATTGGTTGTTTTGTCGTCTTTTACGACAGATCGATCCCGGCCGCAGAAGTCAGTATTCTTTCTCCGCCTCTGCACGGATAAAAAATATTGTTGTAACCCAGTGTCAATGTCGAGAGAAAAATCCGTGAGCCAGTGTTCAACGTGGCAGTGAAACGTTCGTTATTCATTTTAGTACTAGTAGTTTATTATGTGATTGATTTTGTTTCGTCAAAGTCATGAGTCATTGTTAATACTATTTCATTCTTATTTATTGTATAATATACTAGCGGCCCGCCCCAGCTTCGCACGGGTATTTATCAAAAATTTCAAAATTAAAAATTATATACACACACATAAGCCCTTCTATTTGCGTCAGGTTACTAAAAAAATAAAATTATAAAGAAAGTTTGAATATTATTATTTCTATGAACTTTTATTTTAATGATTTTTTTGTTATTATTTTTTATTTGTTTTTCGTTATTTTTTACTAAGTATTTCTTTTTTCAAATTTTTGTTAAAACCCCAGTGACACACGACTACATTGCATAAGGTGCTGCCTAGCTAGCCGAACAGGGTGAGCGGCTACCACGCAACATTTTTCTAATACTTAATTTTTAAACTCGTGATATATTTCGAATGAAATATCCGAATTGAATAATTCAAAAAGTTATATAAAGGTATTGAAGCAGTTTTGAATATGAAGTAATATATTTTGATAAGGATTAATACCAAGATACAAATAAAGAGCCTTTTCTAGGGGTGGCATTTCAATTAAATTTTCAAAGTAAAAGAACACTTATTGTGGCATAACTATAATAGTTAGACATATGTTATTGCAACACTTTTTGTAAATAATGATATGTTCTGCAAAGCCGTCGTACATTATTTTATTCTATCATCAATAGTTTTCGTAGCGCACGCGATTTAAATAACATTTTAGGTAATTTTTTTTACACCTTAGGTTACATTATTGGAGTTTTAGTAAGGATCCCTAATGTTTTTGAAAATATAATATACCCTATGTCACCCGGGGATAGTGTAGCTTCCCAACAGTGAAAGAATTTTTTAAATCGGGTCAGTAGTTTCGAAGCCTATTCAATGCAAACAAACAGACAAACAATCAAATCTCTCCTCTTTATAATAGTAGTATAGATTAAATGATTTTAGAGGTCGATTGTAGAGTTCTGTATAGTATGTCACACATATAACATGTATATAAGCGACTAGAAGTATATTAACTATTTCATTTCATTCAAATAGAATTTTCCAGTAACACCTGTGTGTAGCACGTTGCTCTCATTTATACTCGAATTACCATGTTACAGGCAACGGCGCTCGTACCTATTACTGAGGCTTAAGCCGAACTTATTATGTTAGATAAAGTCCAAGTAAAAAATCGATACGGCGTTGTTGTTTTGGGAGATAGTAGTTGTTTTTGTGTTCTGGATTTGGGCTCTATTGTTTTTGATTGTGTTTAAAGTAGCCACTGTTTATCTTTGGCGTGCTAAGCTGTTTAAACTTATTTAACTCTTATTCTACACATGTTTAGGCATGAGGCATAGATCATATAGTTTCGACCAGAAATATAAAGAGGTTTATCCAATCACTTTCCAAAGGACTCGTAAACGGTTTTAAATGAACGGAACGTTTAAATTAAATATTAAGGATTTATGCGGTAATTACCCCTGTTGCGGACCTCTTTGCTATTTTGATAGCTGGTGTAGTTTTTTATTCTTGTCTTTTTTGACTTTGTCTGTTCTGTTACCTATTTCTTTCTGTTTGCTTGATTTTCTGTTTTTATTAAAAAATAATAATTTTTCAATTTGTTTCATCGTTTTATCATTTGCAGACATTAATTTGGTTTGTTCATTTCAACCCCTCTAAAATCCAAATGTAGCCATTTATGCCATCTAAAAAGATGAAGAGAATAAATTGTTTGATCGAAAATATTACAATCATCGAAAAAATGTTGGGCATCTTTTTTGAAAAAGGGACAGATTCACAAAGGAGCACAGTTGCAGAAAAACGCGCTTAAATTTTGTTCTGTTATAGTATTCAGTAGTGTATTTTGGACTAAGAAGTGCAAGCTTTTCACTTGAAGCACAAGTGAAATGCTTCTTAGAAAAACCTAAAATTAGTGAGTGAATTTACTACATATAAGACTAGAAAGCGTGAATATTCCTTAAGTCCAGGTTCATGCAAAACATCAAATTCTTCTATATTTTTACTATATTGTTTGCATGTTACTTTGAACGACAAAATTTTGTTTATTTTTAACAAATACATCACAAAAATAGAACTCTTGATAATGTAAATTTATGTATTACTAAATTTGATAAAAGTTATATAAAGTACAAAATTTAATTGTATTTACCCGAAGTCGGTGTGGCTTTTGCCTTGTTCGTTACCCGATAATTGAGCATAGAACATTTCTAATTTTGTTACCAGCTCAGATGTTTTTTGAGTTAATCCGAAACATGTTAATGAATATTTCCCCTTCATAACATTTTAAATATATGCTAATCATAGATGAGAGATTATACTACAGATTTCTGCAATTTCACAAGCGTTGGTACGTATATTTGTAACGAAGAAATTAAAAGTAAATCTACATCCATCGTAATATTCTTAACTATGTCACGTAAAAAAAAATACAGGTGGACTAGTAAAAGCTAATTTGGCTGAGTAAATTAAATATTCAATTCCTATTAGAACAAATACCGTTTTACCGATATATTTTGCGAACAAGCTCAAAGACTTTGTATACACATAAAACAATAATATTAGCGGAGTTTGCCGAAATACACATTTAGCTAAGCTAATTACATATTATTATGAGTTATTATATCTTAAATTAATTATATATTAATTATATGTAACATTATACAAAAATCGGCAGAGGCTGTGGTTTCAAATTCTAATTAAAGGAATAATTACAAGAAATACTCCTAGTACAAGCTTCCGACATTACATGAAAGAGTACCCTTATCAATATTGTAACAAATAATGAAATTAACTCAAAATGAATTTTAGAATCCGTATGGATTATAAAATTAGAATCCGTAAGGATTATGGATCTTCCGTGTGTTATATTTAATATAAAAGTTACATAGATCCGCTCCAACTACATCTTTTCAGCGTTACCTATAATAGCGATCAGTACGTACGACTGGTTGACCCAACCTTTATGATTAGAAGATATTGGAAAATGTAAACGTGATTTGTAACGCATAGAAAAATAATAACAATTCTCTGTTGTTTTCATACTTTTAATAGAAACAGGATTAATGTTGAAAGAAGTTACTTGTAAATTTTCACAAAAGTAATTTAATTATTCTAAACACTCACTATACTATATTTTTAAAATATATAATTCCCCGTCAAACTTGTCAAAATTTTAATTTGAAGTATGTCAGAAGTGTCCAAAGCGGGTGAAGCAATCTATTTCCAGAGAAACGACGCGATTATTCTTCGAGGGCAAATGGATTTCGGACCCCGCACCCTCGGACCTTTTATTGTCGCGTTAGGAACGAATTGCCACTCACAAAACTGAAGACAGCAACCGCTTTTTATGCACAAATGAAATCTATACTTGTTTGAGAAGATATATTGAATGTTGTGATTTAAAGAAAGATTTACTGATGGGAATAGATGCTCAAATGGATCCTTTTTAGATTGATGGTGTAAATATTGGGCTGTTTATCACAGAATAGACACATATTAAATAATTATTTTATTTTGAAATGAAGACTTCAAACATAGTCATTAAGTTGCAAAGTTAAAAAGATGCAAAATTTTTGTGCGACTGCAATGTTTTTTTTAAATTGAGTAAGCTTTAATAAAGCGATAGCTTCCCCCCCCATGTGTAGTTATCGGAATGAAGACTGAGATGTGTTTCGATAAAACAAAAAAAATTATGATGTGAAATGGTTAGAGACAGGCTACAGTCCACTTATTAGTAAGTTGCTACCGCCGCCTAACGACACCAGCGGTACCGCTAACACGTAACGGTCAGCGTAGAAGAACAGGAACCTCGGTCACTTATGCTGGAACACAACACAAGGTGGTTATGACGGCCTATTTAGGAACCAGGGGTGGTTGCCATCCAGACGGGCTATGAGCCGTACTACCTAACTAAACGGGACAGTGAGGAATCATTTCAATTCGCTTTTACTTAATGGACTTCAAAATATATATTGACATCACCGTGATACTCGTAAATATCACGATTTTGGTCATTTATGGTTTGGTAGCAATCAAACAGCAGTTGGTTGGTGGTGGGTAGGTTTCATGTTACCTTTTCCATCATCCTTTCAATAAAAGGATATAGTTTGTCCATTACTGTGGAGTGTAGAATTTTAGACCTTTCTTCAGATATTATCAGAACCTTATGAATAGGTACCCTAGTTCCTCATCTATACAAATATTAGGATGCTTCAGATGCCAGCAATCTTCGCGGTATTTTTGCGTCATCTTCATGATGTCCACATATGATTTTAGGTCAGATAAAATTCATTAGTATACAAAATTAAGGGCGTGATGGTTTCGGTATCTTTACTTGTACCTTAGCTTATATTTTAGATTACAAATAATATTACTCCTTCTTGTCACGTAGCTTGAACCACGTGACAACAATACTATATAAAAACACTGTCAGAGTAATGTTCACAATCAAAATAATTAAAACAGAAAAAAATTATGTTCCCTAAGAAGGTTCACGTATAAAAGTCTATGATAGCAAAGAAAATGTTAAGTTCAAAGAACTAGTTTCAATATAAATGCAAAATAAACGCCTGGCTTAAATGTACTGTGCAATGTGTATTCGCGAAACAAAGCGAAGTAGCCAGCTTAACGAACAAATCTTGTATTTTGAAAACAAAAAATTTCAAGAAACATATTCTTTGGAATGTAGTCGTTTTTATATAGGTCTTTCCCTATGAAATTGCCGTTTTGTATGAAAAAATTTAAACAATTTTTTTTCATGTATTTTTTATTTGTATTTAATCGAAGTAATCACCCATGCAATCAATGCATCTTTGCCAACGCAGTGGCAGTTTATTGATGCCCTTCTTAAAGAAATCAGCTAGACGGGAGGCAACAAATTCTTCAAAGGCGTTTTGTACTGCTTCTCGGATATTGAATTTTTTTTCCGCCAAGAAGTTATCCCAATTCTGGAAAAAGTAGTAGTCTGTAGGCGCAAGGTCTGGTGAGTAGGGCGGATGACGGAGAACTTCCAACCCCAGTTCTTGCAACTTGGAGACCGTCTGCTGTGCAGTATGAGGTCGCGCGTTGTCGTGCAGGAGCAGCGGAGACGAGCGATTGACCAATGCTGGTTGGAGATGTGCGAGCTTCTCCATCATTGTGTTCATTTCTTCACAGTACACATCTGCAGTAATGCTCACCCCGTTTGGTAAGAAGCTGTGATGAATCACACCGGCGCTAGACCACCAAACAGTGACCATCACTTTTCTAGGGGTTAGTTTTCGTTTAGGGCATTGTTTAGGTGCTGAACCAGGATCCAACCAACTTGCTGAGCGCTTGCGGTTATCAAACAGAATCCATTTTTCGTCGCAGGTAACAGTGCGGTTCAAAATTCCTTCATTTGTGTGTCTGTTAAGCAGTGCAAGGCACGTCTCGACGCGTACTTCGCGCTGGCGATCATTGAGTTCGTGGGGCACCCATTTGTCAAGCTTTTTTACCTTGCCAATTTGACGCAAATGGACCAATATTGTTTTGATGTTAACGTTGAAAGCTGCTGCTAATTAAGCCGTAGATTGTGTATCATCAGCTTCCACAATCGCCTTTAATTCGTCATTGTCGACCAAAGTCTTCGGACGACCGCGAGGTTCATTTTTCAGGTCGAAATTCCCAGAACGGAATTAAGCAAATCAATAACAGGTGGTGCGTTGGTTTCTAGTGTTAGCTCCGTAAACGTCGTTGATGTTGCGTGACGTTTGTGCCGCGTTGCTGCCACGACGGTACTCATATTCCATAATTACTCGAATTTTTAACGTATCCATGATGACGAAAAAGATTGAAATGCGATGAAAATGTAACACTAATCAATAAACAAATGACTACTTTTGGAAAAAGAATTCCATGTTTTTAAAATAAAATTAATTTTAAATTAGAATTCATAGCGAAACAAAAATTATTTTGATTTGAAATGGCCAGTACAGCAGAACGGCAATTTCATAGGTAAAGACCTATTATAATAAAATTGGTGCCGGACTTGCAAACAATAAAAGCCACCTCCTGATAGAAGATATTATTGTACGTAAAGTAAAGACCTTGAAGAACCTAATTTTTTATATTTAATTTCTTATCATCTGCCCAGAAGAAGTTATGTTGTCCTGACCTGCATGCAATGCTACCTGATTTTTTTACCTACATCTGTTAGAAGTTTAGTGACTAACAATTGAATAATCGTCGATAAATTTGATTCAAACCATATTAGAATTTAGCATACATTAGTGCTTTAATTGAAAATTTACACGAATAGGCTGTTACTTATGTTAAGTACACCATGGATTATTTAAAGTTTACTTAGACTAAGTGGATATTCATGTTAATTATTTTAAATGAATGATATTATTTTGATATTTCCTTCGTCTACGAATTAAGTAAATCAAAATAGTTATTCATACATAAGTATAAGTGATCATATTATTACCAGCGATAATTATATAGTATATATTATAATTGACAGCTAGTGTATGTACCTCGCTAAACAACGAATAAAACGACCTCCGTGGCGTAATGGCTAACGCACTTCGGTACGCTTGCGAAGGTCACAAGTTTGATTCTTGTTTTGCGTCTGGGTGTTTATGTATAATATGCATTTATTTACCAAAAAATGCATTTGTAGTATATTTATAGTACTAGTATTATACTTCTGACTTGGGACTGGATAGCACTGTGTGATTTATTCCAGTATATTAAATTTATAATATAATTAAATATACCTAGTCAGGTCATAAATTCTGTCACATGTTTAATGTAAAATAATTGTAACAAGTTTATTCATTATGTAACCATTTATATACCAAAATGAACTTAACAAAACATAGATTCTTATGACATTAAAGTTTATTCAAAATGACCTCCGTGATTTTGAATACAAGCCTTCAATCTGCGCGGCCAGTCCTCTATCGCAGCACGAACGAGGTCCATGTCAATATCGGCGGCTGCCTTAATCAAGGATGTCTTGAGTGACTCCAAATTGGGATGAGGCTTTGAACACGCCTTTTCCTCCAAGTGTTGCCATATCTTGTAATCTAACGGATTCAAATCTGGACTGGAGGAGGGCCAGTCTTCGTGCCGGATGAAGTCGATTTCACGCGCCGCCAGCCAGTCTTGTGTGCTCTTCGCTCTATGAGCTGGCGCCGAATCTTGTTGGAATACCCAGTGCCTGTTATTGAACATGGTATGAGAAACAGGTTCCACAAGGTTCGTCAGGACTGTATTTTGATACACAACAGCTTTCGTTTTTACACCTTTCTCACAAAAATGTACCTCTGTTAAGCCCCAATAAGAAACTCCCAACCATACCATGAGCGAGGATGGAAAATGACCTCGTTGGACACGCGGAATACGGTTGCTCGCTTCTTCACTACTGTGTGCGTACACCTTATCATTTTGTTTGTTGTAGCTCTCTTCTACGGTAAACATTTTTTCATCCGAAAAAAGAATTTCCCGATATTTTTTTCCCGCGTACCGCTTCAACAAAGCGCGGCATCTCTTCAGTCTCAGGTCCATTAGACGAGCATTCAAACGATGTCCTGTTTTTCTTCGATATGCCCGAAGCCCTAAGTCTTCATTTAACACCCTTTTCACCGTGGTTCTGCTTAACCCCATCTGAAGGGCCAACAGTTTCTGCTTTCGTTTGGGATTTCTTTGAATTCGTGCCTTCACAGCTTTTATCACTGCTGGAGTCCTAACAGACCGAGGGCGACCACTTCTTGACCTGTCATCTACACTAGAGTCTTCATTGTATCGTTTGATGGTACGCTAAATGAATCTTTTGGTTATATTCAAATTTTTCAGTATGTTAAAAATTTGAATTGGCGCGTAACCGCAACGATGCAACGCAATAACTGCAACACGGTCTTCTTTAAGCGTCCACTCCATATTTAAAAAATGAGTAAAATTCTAAAAGTATACATTTTTATTTTCATGAACAATTCGAGATTCGAATTCAATAAACTTTTTTGTGGCCAGCATTCTAAAAGAAAAGTTTTTACTGTGTGACAATACTTATGACCTGACTAGGTATAATTTATATAATATACTAGGTATGATTGCACTCATCAAAATGGTAGATTTCTTTTTACGAAAATTAAGCGACAGAGAAATATAAAATTTGCCACAGGTATAGTTAATCATCATCATCATCGTTGCATTAAGTCCCGGTTGCAGCCCAAACTCTCGCTTCGGCGCCCGGGGTCCGCTTTCCGACTTTTTCTTCTCCACTTCGCACGGTCTTCAGCATCCCTGGTAAGCCCATTGGCACGCATATCACCCTTTACGACGTCAAGTCAGCACTTTTTGGGTCTACCCCTTCTGCCGGGGCCCGGCGGAGGCGGCATGGCCAGACATTTGTTTCCCACGTATAGTTATAGTTATACACAGGTATAGTTAATATAGAAGATAAAACTCTTAAAAGCACATTACACACTCTACCGCGCGTTTGACGCTCACACACATATATATGTAGGTATAAACACCAATACTCTTTTGTTTATGGTTATAGTTTGTGTTCAAAATGAGAAGATAAAAGGTGAAGTTAAATCTTTCACGGAGAAGTTTCAAGTTCACCCTGTTTTCATAATATTTCTTTAATAATACCCTTAATATTATAATGAAAAGTTAATAAAAACCCATTACACCTCGATTTGACACACACATGTACATATTCTCTTTTGATAATGACTAAATTCTTGTTGTTGGATTGCACGTTACAAATAAAGTTTGATCATTTGACAATTTGATATTTCATATTTATAATATAATAATATAATTTTTACAAGTAATATAGTTTGTATATAATTTATTAATCATTAATTAAAATTTTGTTGAAAATATATCGGATAAATAAATATGTCAGTTTCGCAAGACAACCTATTTTTGAATAAAAATGTTTACAAAGTTATTTTTTATTTCAGTCCTTTGAAAGTATAATCTAATAAACTGTGTAGATTTGGCAAAATCTTTAATTATAAAGTTATATTTATAGTTTTTTTATTACTGTAGGCCAGCAGACAAGCTGACGACCCGCTTAGAATTTAGCAGTTACCATCGCCTATGGGTGTTTGCAACGCCAGTGGTATCGCGAACACGCTGCTGTCCCACAAGGGTACAGGAACTTGGGTCACTAATTCCGGAACACAACACAAGGTTATTATGGCGACATACTTAAGACCAAAGGTAAGTAAAGAGAATAATAATACAAAAAAAAAACAATTTAATTGTTCATAATACCAAAATAGTTGTGATTTATTTTAAAAGCGGAAAAATTCATTACTGTTAAATTATATTTACCAATAATTAAGTTTACGTATAACTTCATAACGTATGAAAAGTAACATCTGTACAAAGATCTTGTTAGGTCCGTAGCTGCCGAAATATAAAACAAAATCATCATCATCTTAGCGATGAATCCCGGTTGCAGCCCAAACTCTCGCTTCGGCGCCCGGGGTCCGCTTTCCGACTTTTTCTTCTCCACTTCACATGGTCTTCAGCATCCCTGGTAGTGAGCCCATTGGCACGCATATCACCCTTTACGACGTCAAGCCAGCACTTTTTGAGTCTACCCCTCCTGGTTGCCGTAAAACGTGGCCGTACCATCGGAGCCGACACTCCTGCAATTTATCCGCAATGTCACGGACATGGAGGCTGCCGCGAATGCAGGAGTACCTAACGCGGTCCACATCCACCGCATCATATTCATCTCCGTGACACGCAGTTCTTGCTTGTATCACTCTAACACCGGCCACGCTTCACAGCCGTATAAAAGGACAGGCCTAATGATGGTCTTAGAGACCTGTCCTTTCAACTTTACCTGCGTCTTGGGGTCACAAATGACACCAGTTACCTCACGCCATTTGGCCCACGCGGCAGCAATGCGTGCCTTGACGTCGCAATCGATGTCACCAGACGCATGAAACACAGATCCCAGGTATTAAACAAAATATTAGAAAGATAAAAAGTTTCAAATATACATACATTTAAAAGGTTCACAATTCATATAGTAACAAATTTATTTTTCGTGTCATGGTCGAGTTGTCAAGTGTCACCAATTAGTGGAGCGAATTGTCCGCATCGCTGATTGCTGCCCTTGCAACTATAAAACAAGCATAAAAATATCGAGAAAATAAGAATTAATTATTATTTTGGCAGTATCATACTAATATTATAAATGTGGAAGTAACTGTGTCTGTCTGTTACATTTTCACGCCTTAACCGCTGAACCAATTTTGATGAATTTCGGTATAGAGATAGATTGGATCTTGGAAAAGGACAGAGGCTACTTTTTTCACGAAAATTAAACTTGAAGTGGGTGTGAACGTAATTAAGTTTTTAATTTATATGGCAGAATAACGTTTGCCGGGTCAGCTAGTATTTTTGTAAACTAGAGGTAACCTTCCAATATCTTTAGGAGATAATTATGTATTTCCATTATAATCTTTTCCTTTCAGGATTACAACATTACATTTCATTTTCTCCCCCATTAGAGAAATGATATCAATTAATTGTTAGCAAACTCGAGTTATGGAAAGACAGGACCTAGATTAACCACTAATATACATACTTAAAATCGCCTATGGGTGTTTACAATGCCAGTGGCATCCAGCAACCTGTGTGTATCTATAACGGAATTTTCGGATTCGATTTTTACGCAATTGAACGATCAAAAATTCTAAATTTAGCACACTTGTCAAACCTGATTGATGATAATACACAAATTTAATAAATTTGTTCAATAGTCCTTATCAGGAACATCAGCGTTAACGCTTTCTTTGCCTTCTGCCGGAAGATGGCGTTTAATTATTAAAAACTGGTGGAAGATGGTGTTAAATTAATAAAACTGCCGAAAGATGACGTTAAGTTAATAAAACTGCCATAAGATTGGGTTAAATTAATAAAACTGCCAGAAGATGGGGTTAAAGTAATAAAACATTTACTGATTAGGAATTGACAACAAATAAATTATAGTAAAAAAATAATTAAAAACACAATTGAACTAAAAATTAAAAATAAATTACAGTTTAAGTAAACTAAAAATTACGTTTTTATGGTTAATCAAACTAAAAAGTAAAAAATAATTTTTAACATAAGAATAAATTACTGAATAGAAAATTACTGTCACTGTTCTAAAAGCTTGGGGTGCTTGTTCGATATTTTTAAACTAACTGCATTTCGGAATGAAACTAGTAAAAAAATTTAACTATTGATATCAAAAACCTTTTCTCTATATAATGTAAACATAGAAAATTTTATATCAAAACAAAATAATATAAATATACAACTATGTCTGGCTAAATATATATATATATATATACATACATATATATATATATATATATATATATATATATATATATATATATATATATATATATATATATATATATATATATATATATATATATATATATATATATATATCATCATCCTAGCGTTAGTCCCGGTTGCCACCAAAACTTTCGTTTCGGTGCCCGGGGTCCGCTTTCCGACTTTTTCTACTCCACTTCGCGCGATCTTCAGCATCCCTGGTAGTTAGCCCATTGGCACGCATATCACCCTTTACGACGTCAAGCCAGCACTTTTTGGGTCTACCCCTCCTGCCGGGGCCCGGCGGAGGCGGCATGGCCAGACATTTGTTTCCCACGTAAGCATCCGGTTGCCGTAAAACATGGCCATACCAACGGAGCCGACACTCCTGCAATTTATCTGCAATGTCACGGACATGAAGACTACCGCGAATGCAGGAGTTCCTAACGCGGTCCTTCCGCGTCACTCCACACATCCACCGCAGCATATTCATCTCCGTGACACGCAGTTCTTGCTTGTGTCGCTCTAACACCGGCCACGCTTCACAGCCGTATAAAAGGACAGGCCTAATGATGGTCTTATAGACCTGTCCCTTCAACTTTACCGGCATCTTGGGGTCACAAATGACACCAGTTACATCACGCCATTTGGCCCACGCGGCAGCAATGCGTGCCTTGACGTCGCAATCGATGTCACCAGACGCATGAAACACAGATCCCAGGTATTTCACATGGTCCGTGCGCTCGACCGTGTTGCCGTCTATGCGTACGGGTGTGGGATCTGTGGAGTTACAGGCCAAGTACTCGGTCTTCGCCACATTGAGCTTCAGACCACCGTTCTCAAGCGACTCCTTCCACACCTTCACACGTCGCACCAGCCTACCCCTGTCCGAATCTGCCAGCGCGATATCATCAGCATACATGAGCAGCCACGGGGGCTGCTCATGTGAGTTTCTGATGCTGTTTGACAATACGTCTAATACCACGCTAAACAGAAACGGACTAAGGACGGATCCTTGGTGCACACCGACGGTGATGGGAAAAGGTTTAGTGTCGCCAACAGCGGTCCGAACTACGGAATCGGAATCACGGTACATGTCTCGGATGATCTCAATATAGGCCTCTGGAATCCCTTTGGACCGCAATGCCCACCAGATTATCGCGCGAGGAATACAGTCGAAGGCCTTCTGCAAGTCAAGAAACAGACAATGCAGAGGCGTATTCTTCGCCCTGTATTTCTCCGCGACAGTCCTTAGGGCAAAAATAGGGTCCATTGTCCCGTGACCAGGGCGGAACCCATATTGACATTCCGAGACAGTGCACTCCTGTCGAATCCGAGAGTCGATAACCCTCTCGAAGAGCTTCATGGTGTGGGACATGACCTTTATACCGCGGTAGTTACCGCACTCCTGCACCGATCCCTTGCCTTTGAAGACTGGAGTAATGATACTCAGCCTCCATTGGTTCGGGATCGTACCGGTGAGGAGTGTCTGGTTAAAAAGGTCGGTTAAAGTGCCCACACCACGAGAGCCCATCGCCTTCCAGGCTTCGATGGGGACTCCATCGGATCCAACAGCTTTCCAATTCTTCATGCGTCGAAGACAATTCTGGACCTCTGCAGGCGTTATCAGTGGCACTAGTCCTTGGTTCGGAGGAAGATCTGGCGGCTGCACCTCTTTGTGCTGCTTGTTCAGCAGCTCGTGGAAATATGAGCGCCATCTCTCCTTCACCGCGAGGTCCTCGCATAACAAGTTGCCCCCGGGGTCTTTTACACAGCGGCACTTGGAGATATCCTGTGCCGCTTTGACCCTGGAGCGCGCCAACTTATATATGAGCTTCTGCCCCTCAGACGAGTCCAACTTATCGTAAAGTGGTTGTAAGTGGTCTCGTCTGGCTCTGGCTACAGCTTTCTTGGTGGCGCGTTTGGCATCTCTGTATGCGTCGCGATCTTCAGGAGATCTGGACGCTTGCCACTTCTTAAAGAGGGCTTTTTTCGCCCTGGTCTCCCTCTGGACTGAGTCGTTCCACCACCAAGTCTCCTTGTCACACTTGCGTCCGCCCTTAGACACGCCAAGCACCTCTCTCGCCGACCCAAGGATAGCCGCCTGAATATATATATATATATATATATATATATATATATATATATATATATATATATATATATATATATATATATATATATATATATATATATATATATCATCATCATCATCATTTCAGCCGGAAGACGCCCACTGCTGGACAAAGGCCTCCCCCAAAGATCTCCACGATGATCGGTCCTGCGCTGCCCTCATCCAACCTATCCCGGCGATCTTGACCAGATCATCGGTCCATCTTGTGGGGGGCCTACCAACACTGCGTCTTCCGGTACGCGGTCGCCATTCGAGGACTTTTCTGCCCCAACGGCCATCAGTCCTTCGAGCTATGTGCCCAGCCCACTGCCACTTCAGTTTTGCAATCATCCGGGCTATGTCGGTTACTTTGGTTCTCCTGCGAATCTCCTCATTTCTAATTCGATCTCGCAGGGAAACTCCGAGCATAGCCCTCTCCATTGCTCTCTGAGCGACCATGAGCTTTCTCATAAGGCCCATAGTTAGCGACCACGTCTGCGTTCCGTATGTCATCACTGGCAACACACATTGGTTAAAAACCTTCGTCTTGAGACACTGCGGTATTTGGGACGAAAAGATTTTACGGAGCTTCCCGAACGCTGCCCATCCGAGTTGGATTCGACGAGTGACCTCTTTCGCGAAATTGGACCTGCCTAACTGGATCGTTTGACCCAAGTAGACGTATTCGTCAACAATTTCGAAAGTACAGTTCCCAACTGTTACGGAGGTAGGTGCGACATGGACATTAGACATGATCTTCGTCTTGTCCATGTTCATTTTGAGACCTACTCCTTGGGAAGCTGTATTGAGGCCATCAAGCATATGGCTTAAGTCTTCCATGGTTTCAGCCATGATTACGATATCATCTGCGAATCTAAGGTGAGTGATGTACTCACCGTTAATGTTGATGCCCAGTCCGTTCCAGTCCAGAAGCTTGAAGACATCTTCCAACGCAGCAGTGAACAGCATCGGCGATATGACATCGCCTTGTCTGACTCCCCGCTGCAGTCGGATAGGCTTCGAGTTCTGATCCTGGAGACGGACTGACATGGTGGCGTTTTCATACAAACACTTCAACGCTTTGATGTATCGATAATCAATGTGGCACCTCTGGAGAGACTGAAGCACCGCCCAGGTCTCGATCGAATCAAAGGCTTTCTCATAGTCCACGAACGCCAAGCATAGTGGCTGGTTATACTCCTCCGTCTTCTGTATAACCTGCCGCAGCGTATGTATGTGGTCTATGGTGCTAAAACCTTTTCGGAATCCGGCTTGTTCGGGAGGTTGGAAGTCGTCAAATCTGCGCGCGAGACGATTCGTGATGACCCTTGAAAACAGCTTGTAAACATGGCTCAGAAGTGATATCGGTCTAAAGTTCTTCAAAAGGGTTTTGTCGCCCTTTTTGAAGAACAGCACCACTATACTTCCGTGCCAGGCCTGCGGCGTTTTGCCATCGAGGATGACGGAATTAAATAGCTTCTGGAGGATTTTAAGCACAGGAGTACCACCAGCTCTCAGAAGCTCGGCTGTAATTCCATCATCACCCGGCGCCTTGTTGTTTTTAAGCTGTTTAAGGGCTACACTAATCTCGTACAGACTGACGTCTGGGATATCTACGGTGTAGTGTCGGGTTAATTTAGCTCTTGGGTCTTTAGCATTGTTGTTAACAGGTGCCCGTGTGGTCGTGTATAGCTGTCCGTAGAACTTCTCGACTTCCCTCAAAAGTTCGGGTTTAGACGAAACGACCCTGCCGTCGTCGGTCTTCAGCTTCGTCAGTTGGCTCTGCCCAATAGACAAGTCTCGTGCGAATACTTTAGAGCCCTTGTTACGCTCTATAGCCGCCTTTACACATACTGTGTTAAAATATATATATATATATATATATATATATATATATATATTTTTTAAGACAGGCTTACGGCCCGCTTAGAATTTAGCAGTTACTGTCGCCTATGGGTGTTTGTAACGCCAGTGGCATCGCAAACACGCTGCTGTCCCATAAGGGTACAGGAACTTGGGTCACTAATGCCGGAACGCAACACAAGGTTATTATGGCGGCATACTTAAGACCAAAGGTGGTAGCCATCCAGACGGGCTTGAGGCCCTACCACGTAGCTAGGGTGGGTTGTTTAGTCGTCTTTTACGACAGGCCGATCCCGGCCACAGAGGTTAGTATTCTTTCTCCGCCCCTGCACGGATAAAATGAGTGTTAATTAATCAGGGTGATGAAATTGATTAAATATGCATTTTGAAAGTATGTCCTATGTAGCCCCGGGTGCTAAACTTGGACATGTCATCGGTGCATCAAGCTCCGGGCGTATAACACCTGCTAAGATTCCGTTTCTACTTTAATTTTTATTCGGTTTTTCGATTTTGCGAAGAACGTTTCATCATTTGCCATCATTTCATCATTTGGCAGCTTACGCGTTCTGAGGAGTATCGTGTTTATTTTTAACAACAGATATGTTATATACCATAAGCTTGGTCACCACAACGAAATTTTTAGATTAACCAGTTCTCAGCCTAGCCTGTACTAATACAATGTTAGAAGGCTTTTATATCTTTGCTTTAGCCTTGCTCTACCTACCAGGTGAACCGCGATATGGTTTTATAACCAGTTCTTATATTTATTAACAAAAAAAGTAAGCAAGTTAAAGTTTTCAAGGTCCTGTGTCAAATAATATACAATTTTTCTCAATGCAAGGGCGATGTAAAAATGCTGACCACTGCGACTGGGGTGGCCTGTCGTAAAAGGCGACAAAACAATCCTAACGAGGTAGTAGGGTCACAAGCCGGTTTGGATGGCAACCACACCTAGTCTATTAATATGTCACCATAGTAACATTGTGTTGTGTTCCGGCAAAGTAGTTCCAGATTTCCTAGGCGAACGGCAACGTGTTAGTGATGCCCCTGGCGTTGCAAATATTTATAGGCAACGGTAACTGCTTACTAGTAAGTGGGCCGTTAAGCCAGCCTATAGCAATTTCTTCTATTCAATAAAAAAAATACCCTAAAACTTAATACGATTGATTTGATCCCGTATCGACCTACAATATGTGCGGGGGGTTCAAAGTCAAATTATGGATACGGAACCTACATCGTTTGACAATATTTAGCGAGGTTAGCCGGAAACTACTTAACCATATGAACTCGCTAGCTTTGCTTCGCTTGCTTTACTATTAGCTAGGTAGACAGATAATTTTGAAAAACTGGTTGTATTTGAGAAAGTAGATGGCAAAAGACCACGCGAGCGATCACTTGTTGATCTGATCAAATTAAAATGATAAACGGGCTTACTGTTTCCATTGCCCTGAAGAAAGCTGAAGACAGAGTGGCGTGGAAGTGGCTCGTCACCGATTCTGTTAAAGCGTTTCAAGATGGGCACGAGCTTCAGTAATGAAGACCACTAAAAAGAAGAGCTTCGCACTCAGAGTCACGCTTATTTTAATATTTTTTGATAAGACAGTACAAAAATATTATAGACCAATTCTCTCTGATTAATATTATTACTTAATAAAAAAATTATTTGCTTTTAAAGGGAGATTCAGTCAAACAATATAAACTTATCACAAACAATGATGACCAAAAAAGAACTAGTAACTTTTGTAATATATATTTTCTATAATGAAAGGGATTCGGGCTACGTACACTATGACATACGTTCGATGAATTTTTACTTCATAGGTTTAATTTCAGAATTTGAAAAAAAATTCACTTCATTTAACTTATTACATAATTATTGAGATCATAAGCAATTTGAGTTATCTTTTAGATATTGTATTTAACTTTATATATCGTATTTAGCTACTCATACTTTGATAAATTAATGTTACGAACTCGGCGGGTAGCAAAATATATAACTCGCTGATTTTTGTGGAAAGGTAGCAATTTTAACATAATTGAGGTAATCAGTCGTAAAATAAGTGACAGCGTACGGAAGTTCTGTAATAATGAACAAAATCGTTAAATAGGAAAAATATATGTTAAAATAGAGGTAGGCAGCACAGTATTAATGTATTCAAGTATCTTAATCATTTGATCAAATCCTAGTTACATACAATTCAAACTTCCCTTTTGGTATTTCACTCATGTTTTGACGTTTTCTGTATCATTTCGTATGGTCAACATCCTTGGCAGTGAATCATCAACTGCGGGCCTGAAAAATTAAAATTTAATTAAATATTTTTCATGAAATCAGAAATCATTATTTTTGTGGAGAATTTAATTCTGAGTGTTAAGGGTTTAAATGATATCGCTAATATTAAAAGAGCCGATTAGAATTAGCTTATTTATTCGACTAGCGCAGGCAGCCAACTAATAATAAGATAAAATTAAAACTATCCACAACATCCCTCCACCTTTAATTTAGAAGTACTTTTTGTATTCCACCATTTTTCTGTGTCTCCTTACTTGGGGTATGACAACCTTCTGTGTCGTCAACACCAAGATAAGTAAATCTGTCGCTTGGTTGACGACTAATATTACCAGTATTAATTTCACTAGGTTCATGAGTCTCTCTTCCGCTGGACATGGGGGTTTCCCGAGGGCCACCTTTATCCGGAGAAATATAAATAGGTGAAAAATGTGCATCTTTAGCAGCAACTTGATTACTTCCAGTATAGGTATTGGGTTCTGGCACCAAAAACCCAGACACAGGGATTTCAAGTGGATCACCAGATTTCGGATTCTCGAGGCATCTATCTTCTACCTCTCCCCCTGATATTTGAGAATTTGATTTGTGTGCATCTTGACCATTTCCCCTGAATAGAAGCTGTATAATAAAAATTGAATGTCCAAATTTTTTCAATATAAGTCCAAGTCTTGGTGTCAAGACTGCTTACTTTTAATCCGTGCAGGGGCGGAGAAAGAATACTAACCTCTGTGACCGGGGTCGGCCTGTCGTAAAAGGCGACAAAACAACCCACCTTAGCTACGTGGTAGGGCCTCAAGCCCGTCTGGATGGCGACCACCTTTGGTCTTAAGTATGCCGCCATAATAACTTTGTGTTGTGTTCCGGCATTAGTGACCCAAGTTCCTGTACCCTTATGGGACAGCAGCGTGTTCGCGATGCCACTAGTGTTGCTAACACCTATAGGCGACAGTAACTGCTAAATTCTAAGCGGGCTGTCAGCCTGTCTGCTGTCCTACGCCATTAAAAAAAAAAAAAAAACTTTGACTATAGTTTTTAACAAACAAAATATCTCTTACATTAAAATTAACTTTACGTTTACCGCCGTACTGCTCACTCTGTAAGCACTGTTTGATTTTTACAATTTTGTTGAGTTGAGTGTTAGATGGTTCTAGAACATTAGGTTTTAATAAATCTAATCTACATCTTAAGTTGCGGCCAAATAATATCTCAGCAGGGGATCTGTTTGTAGTGGAATGCTTGGAATTTATGTATTGTAATAGAAGTTCTTGCCATTTTGTGTTTACATCACGCACATTTGATCCGGACAACAATATAGAGCTTGAGAGCTCTTTTAATAATCTTGACATAGCTCTCAGCTTGCTCATTGCTAGATTGGATTATAAGCGGGGGAGGTGAGATGAACTATGCCGTTACGTAAACAAATATTTTTGAATTCGTTGGAAACAAAAGAAATGCCATTATTTGAGCTAATTTTGAGAAACAATCCGAACCTAACCATTACTTCGTATAGCTTATCTATAACGATGCGTTAATCATAGCCAGATGAAACGTCAAAACATTCTACACATTTTGAATACGCATCAACGATAATTAAATAAGTTCTGCCATTTAGCGGACCTAGATAATCTAGATGTACACGGTGTCACAGAGTGGGCGGATACGGTCAGGGGTCAACGGGGTGCGCGGGGGTTTGGCACGTAGAGAACAACAAATTTTACAAGAACCTAATATGTTTAATTTATCTCCGTTATAACTATGTAAAATTACATCACTAGGCTTAAGTGCTATATTTAAAAAGTAACGTTTATATAATTGCTCAGAAATAACGGTCACCGGCGAAACCGTATCCAATTCAAATGTTAACTCAGAATTATTTACCAAAACATAATCCCGCATTGACTCGCCACAACAAGTCCTGATCATCATCATCATCTCAGCGATTAATCCCGGTTGCAGCCCAAACTCTCGCTTCGGCGCCCGGGGTCCGCTTTCCGACTTTTTCTTCTCCACTTCGCACGGTCTTCAGCATCCCTGGTAGTGAGACCATTGGCACGCATATCAACCTTTACGACGTCAAGCTAGCACTTTTTGGGTCTACCCCTCCTGCCGGGGCCCGGCGGAAGCGGCATGGCCAGACATTTGTTTCCCACGTAAGCATCCGGTTGCCGTAAAACGTGGCCGTACCATCGGAGCCGACACTCCTGCAATTTATCCGCAATGTCACGGACATGAAGGCTGCCGCGAATGCGGGAGTTCCTAACGCGGTCCTTCCGCGTCACTCCACACATCCACCGCAGCATATTCATCTCCGTGACACGCAGTTCTTGCTTGTGTCGCTCTAACACCGGCCACGCTTCACAACCGTATAAAAGGACAGGCCTAATGATGGTCTTATAAACCTGTCCCTTCAACTTTACCGGCATCTTGGGGTCACAAATGACACCAGTTACCTCACGCCATTTGGCCCACGCGGCAGCAATGCGTGCCTTGACGTCGCAATCGATGTCACCGGATGCATGAAACACAGATCCCAGGTATTTCACAAGGTCCGTGCGCTCGACCGTGTTGCCGTCTATGCGTACGGGTGTGGGATCTGTGGAGTTACAGGCCAAGTACTCGGTCTTCGCCACATTGAGCTTCAGACCACCGTTCTCAAGCGACTCTTTCCACGCCTTCACACGTCGCACCAGCCTACCCCTGTCCGAATCTGCCAGCGCGATATCATCAGCATACATGAGCAACCACGGGGGCTGCTCATGTGAGTTTCTGATGCTGTCTGACAATACGTCTAATACCACGCTAAACAGAAACGGACTAAGGACGGATCCTTGGTGCACCCCGACGGTGATGGGGAAAGGTTTTGTGTCGCCAACAGCGGTCCGAACTACGGAATCGGAGTCACGGTACATGTCTCGGATGATGTCAACATAGGCCTCTGGAATCCCTTTGGACCGCAATGCCCACCAGATTATCGCGCGAGGAATACAGTCGAAGGCCTTCTGCAAGTCGAGAAAAAGGCAATGCAGAGGCGTATTCTTCGCCCTGTATTTCTCCGCGACAGTCCTTAGGGCAAAAACAGGGTCCATTGTCCCGTGACCAGGGCGAAACCCATATTGACAATCCGAGACAGTGCACTCCTGTCGAATCCGAGAGTCGATAACCCTTTCGAAGAGCTTCATGGTGTGGGACATGACCTTAACTCCTCGGTAACTACCGCACTCCTGCACCGACCCCTTGCCTTTGAAGACTGGAGTAATGATACTCAGTCTCCATTGGCTCGGGATCGTACCGGTGAGGAGTGTCCGGTTGAAAAGGTCTGTTAAAATGCCCACACCACGCGAGCCCATCGCCTTCCAGGCTTCGATGGGGACTCCATCGGATCCAACAGCTTTCCGATTCTTCATGCGGCGAAGACAATTCTGGACTTCTGCAGGCGTTATCAGTGGCACTAGTCCTTGATTCGGAGGAAGATCAGGCGGCTGCACCTCTTTGTGCTGCGTGTTCAGCAGCTCGTGGAAATACGAGCGCCATCTCTCCTTCACCGCGAGGTCCTCGCATAGCAGGTTGCCCACAGGGTCTTTTACACAGCGGCACTTGGAAATGTCCTGTGCCGCTTTGACCCTGGAGCGCGCCAACTTATAGATGAGCTTCTGCCCCTCAGACGATTCCAACTTATCGTAAAGTGGTTGTAAGTGGTCTCGCCTGGCTCTGGCAACAGCTCTCTTAGTGGCGCGCTTTGCTATCCGGTATGCGTCGCGGTCTTCAGGAGATCTGGACGCTTGCCACTTCTTAAAGAGGGCTTTCTTCGCTCTAGTCTCCCTCTGGACTGTGTCGTTCCACCACCATGTCTCCTTGTCACACTTGCGACCACCCTTAGACACCCCAAGCACCTCCTTCGCCGACCC
This sequence comes from Malacosoma neustria, assembly GCA_963693495.1. Taxonomy (NCBI): domain Eukaryota; kingdom Metazoa; phylum Arthropoda; class Insecta; order Lepidoptera; family Lasiocampidae; genus Malacosoma; species Malacosoma neustria. The sequence continues at coordinate 13,220,368 of OY856377.1, read as the reverse complement.
AAGGATAGCCGCCACAACAAGTCCTGATATTACAATAAAATGACTTATCATCGTCCTTACCATCTACACAACACTCAACAAAATTTTCCTTTTTACCAATTTGGGGCACACTCTTTTTGGATGACCGTGCAAACCACACTTTTTACAGTTATAACGTGAAAAACGGCACTGTGAAATATCATATCCCAGATATCTGCATACTGCAAACGTATTATCAATTTGAGAGCTCTGGAACGACGTTCTGCTAGCCGGAGGGCTGCAATGTTGCGCGCGCTCACGGCCAGCCGACGTCGGAGCTGCCCGACGCATCATTGCCACCTGCATTACTTGATGTGAACCGCTACCGTGTTGCTGTAACTCCTTGGCACCCAAACGAGCGCTCTGAACACCTTCAGCTACTTCTCGTGCTTTGTTCAGGGTTAACTCCAACATCTCTTTAGTAAAAAGAGCATCTCGCTGAGGTCCAGGCTGCATACCGATGACAAAACGTACGTAATGACGAATTCACAGTGCGTGGTCAGGCCTCTGACACGCGCAGCTCAATCCGCCAAGCATTCACCTAACTTCTGAGATCACGTGTAAAATTTTGACCTCTCTGCGAAGGTACATTTTGTAGGCTTGAAACCCATCGAACAAATCGACCACTTCCTCATAAGTCAAGATACCAACTTGACGAGGCAATGCTAAATTTCAAACCAATTTGTATGTTGGCTCTGCTAAATTGCTCAACAAAATGGCTCGTCGCTTAGAATCGGTATGTCCGTCTTTAGTAATATCATTCGCTAAAAACCATTGTTCTAGTCTGTCTTTGTATATACACCATTCTTGCATAAAATGATTGAAAACGTTCAGTGCCAACTGTACCTTTAGTCATTATCGTAATAAGCCAACTGGTAAGGGTTTAAATAATATCGCGAATATTAAAAGAACCGGTTAGAATTAGCTTGTTTATTCAGCGTTGGCAGGCTGAAAGCTTAAATACTAAAATTACCCACAACACAGAGGGCAGCATGATACCATAAAATGCCGTTGAGCTGTAAAAAAAATTACGTATATTTTAGATGCAAAATTGGTCAAAATTGAAAAAAAAAACTACTTAGAATCAAAACTAAGAGCTCCGTTTAGTGCAGGATCTTTTTTCAGTATATATAATGAACAGGTGAATGAGTTTGTGTATCTGGGTTCAAAGTTTACAAGAGCTGGAAAGTGTGAGAGTGATATTGAAAGAAGAGTGAATGCAGGAAACATGGTGAATGGAGCTTTGCACACTTTATGAACAGTCGGAAGGTGTCTAACAAGGCTCGTCTGGCTGTGCATGAGGTGGTGTTGGTTCCGACACTCATGTACGGAATTGAAAGTTGGGTATGGCAGAAGAAACATGAAAGCAGAATAAATGCAGTTGAGATGAGAGCGTTAAGAAGTATGATAGGAGTTAAACTGAGTGACAGGATAAGAAATAGTGAGATAAGGAAACGTTGTGGTCTAAAAGAAGATGTAGTGACAAAAATTGAGAAAGGTATGCTGAGATGGTTCAGCCATGTTGAGAGAATGAATGAAGAACGATTGACGAAAAAAGTGTTTATGGCGAGTGTGAATGGAAGTGTTGGAAGGGGTAGATCTAGGCGGACGTTTCGAGACCAGATCGGGGACGTCTTGGGCATGTATGAAGGGAATAATGAAAGTGGACGAAGCGAAACAAGTATGTAAGGATCGTAGCAAGTGGAAAGAAGTGGTCTCTGCCTACCCCTACGGGAAAGAGGCGTGATTATATGTATGTATATATGTATACTGGTAATATGCTGAGGCAACAAAAAAAAACATCGTTCAAAACTAATTAACCCATTGTAGATACATGACAACAGTAAGAATTTATTATAAAAATATATATTATAAAAAGGCATCAGTGTATGCTGACAATATCAGAAAAACATTGGTTTCATTGTTTAAGATCGAGTTCTTTTTTCCTTACTTGCTGAAAGGTATATTACGAGAATGAGGTCCACAAACTATTTTGTTTACTGGTGCTCTAAGCAATAAAGACTTTTATCAAATTAATCCATTTCGTATATACCGACGGGAATACGATAAGGGCATTATTGTCTATCTGGGGCAAAGATGCTGAGATGAAATTCCTCAAGTTGAAACCTCCATCCTACTGTACTATCTACCAGGCCGAATTACTGGCCATGTGTAAGGCAACTGAGGAAATAGTGGCAAGTCTAGAAGCAAGTTTCGGTGTGTACAACGACTCGAGGTCCTCATTGCAGTCTTGTAAACTGGGACAACCAGACAACACTTAAAATATATTGTTAAGAATAGAAAAGTGATGGAACTCTTTTGGGTTAAGGCCCACGCTGGTGTGAGGGAGAATGAGCGTGCGGATGAGTTAACAAAGGAGGCGGCCATATGGATAACAACGGAATTCAATTTTGATAAATATTCGGCTTCATACGCAAAGAAGCACATTCGTGCCGGAACTATTGCCGAATGGAACCGGAGATATGTCGAAGGACAAATAGCCTCCATAACAAAGCTCTTTCTTCCTGATATTACGTGAGCCTATAAGTTCGTCAGGCATATCGGTATGGCAGGTCTGACAACCCAACTACTGACAGGGCACGGAGGGTTTTCCAAGTATCTGAACCACTTTATGTACAAGGATTACCCTTCGTGCGTCTGTGAACCAGGAACAGAACATATTATATATGAATGCCTTATGTTTGACTGGAAAATACGTTGATGTGAATTGTGCTTAATTTAGAAATTGATGAACAAACTATAGAACAGCTGATGCGAAAGGGACAATGCGAAAAGTTTTTAAAGTATTGTAGTATTATTAAAAGTAGTAATAAATTGAAATAAGAATTAAGAAATGTTATTACGTAAATTAGTAGATAAAATAAGGGTAACAGCATTAAGCTCGTATAAAGCCAAGTATTAAAATATGAAATAGTAAATAATAAAGTAAATAATAAATAAAGAAAGAGTAATTTGAAGATTAGGTAATAATAAAGATAGATTATATTTGTAAATAAGTTTGTAGAAAATAAATAAGAAAAAAAGCGAAACATAGTCCTGACTAAATGCGTCAGGAGATGGGAATTTAATAATAAAAAAATATTATGTTTTTTGGGTTTATGAGAAAGTGGCTTTAATTTTAGCTTTTTACAAAGACACCGGCTATTATGGCTGAATTTTTCGAACAGAAACCACTGAGAATTTAAGACTATTATGTATTTTACCCTTTTGAAGAACTTTAGACCAATATCACTTCTGAGCCATGTTTACAAGCTGTTTTCAAGGGTCATTACGAATCGTCTCGCGCGCAGATTTGACCACTTTCAGTCTCCCGAACAAGCCGGATTCCGAAAAGGTTTTAGCACCATATACCACATACATACGCTGCGGCAGGTTATACAGAAGACGGAGGAGTATAACCAGCCACTATGCTTGGCGTTCGTGGACTATGAGAAAGCCTTTGATTCGATCGAGACCTGGACGGTGCTTCAGTCTCTCCAGAGGTGCCACATTGATTATCGATATATCAAAGCGTTGAAGTGTTTGTATGAAAACGCCACCATGTCAGTCCGTCTCCAGGATCAGAACTCGAAGCCTATCCGACTGCAGTGGGGAGTCAGACAAGGCGATGTCATATCGCCGATGCTGTTCACCGCTGCGTTGGAAGATGTCTTCAAGCTTCTGGACTGGAACGGATTGGGCATCAACATCAACGGCGAGTACATCACTCACCTTAGATTCGCAGATGATATCGTAATCATGGCTGAGACCATGGAAGACTTAAGCCATATGCTTGATGGCCTCAATACAGCTTCCCAAAGAGTAGGTCTCAAAATGAACATGGATAAGACGAAGATCATGTCTAATGTTCATGTCGCACCTACCCCCGTAACAGTTGGGAACTGTGCTCTCGAAATTGTTGACGAATACGTCTACTTGGGTCAAACGATCCAGTTAGGCAGGTCCAATTTCGCGAAAGAGGTCACTCGTCGAATCCAACTCGGATGGGCAGCGTTCGAGAAGCTCCGTAAAATCTTTTCGTCCCAAATACCGCAGTGTCTCAAGATGAAGGTTTTTAACCAATGTGTGTTGCCAGTGATGACATACGGAACGCAGGCGTGGTCGCTAACTATGGGCCTTATGAGAAAGCTCATGGTCGCTCAGAGGGCAATGGAGAGGGCTATGCTCGGAGTTTCCCTGCGAGATCGAATCAGGAATCAGGAGATTCGCAGGAGAACCAAAGTCACCGACATAGCCCGGATGATTGCAAAACTGAAGTGGCAGTGGGCTGGGCACATAGCTCGAAGGACTGATGGCCGTTGGGGTAGAAAAGTCCTCGAATGGCGACCGCGTACCGGAAAACGCATTGTTGGTAGGCCCCCCACAAGATGGACCGATGATCTGGTCAAGATCGCCGGAATAGGTTGGATGAGGGCAGCGCAGGATCGATCATCGTGGAGATCTTTGGGGGAGGCCTTTGTCCAGCAGTGGGCGTCTTCCGGCTGAAATGATGATGATGTATCTTATGAGCTTATCCGTATGTATTTTAGACCACCCTCAACTTTTGGTGCTCCAATATACCTATTTATGACAGGTTTGACGTCAGTTAAGAAAACAAATCGTAGTCAACAAATCTTGGATATTAATTTTTGAAAATAAGTTATCTGAACAGATTTTAATGTAATAGCAAAAGTCATTAGGTGTGAGATTTGGCAAAGGTGGCCACGAAAACTACTCCCAATGTCAAAGCTATCATTAGTAGAGCTGCTAGTTTCGGTGTTGGATCTTTTTTGTGTTTCTTTTTTTCCTGGTGTTCTGTAGCACGGGGGCTGTGGGATGATCGTCACAACGGACGTTTGACGTGGACAGTGGTTAGTCTGACCACGAACTCGATTGCCGCCAGCCCGCTTTTACGGGACTACTCAATGTTGAGGAGATGATGAGCCCCCGGCATCCTCACTGTGAGTGATGTGCTGGGAGCGGTAAACACCGGCGCATCCAGGTGGCTGAGGAGTAGCCGTTCGTGTGTGGGCTACGAGCCCATCTCAGGGACCGGGCTGACCATTTACTTTGGCAGCTGGAGGTCCGTCGCTAATCTGTGTCGGATGGGAGTCTAGCTACCTCGCTCCCTCGAGGATCTTGCATTATCATGCTCTAATAACGGCTGCTTGTTAAAAATTCAAATGACATGTCAGAATTATAAGCTATTATGATAATTGTAACAAGTCCTAAATGTTTATTTCTTTCCCTATATATCTGGGTCTCAGATTTTAAATAAAACATAAACGTTATTATATTATTTACTACAGGTGAAACACCTGTACTAATTATTTGCCGGCAAGAACTTAACGAGCAGGCTTATCATATTTGGACTATTGTTTACTCCCATAAAATTATCAGGCTAGCAAAGAACCTTATAAATTTGACATGTGCATATAGCATGCGTTTATTTCAACAAGCTATTCACCGGGTCTTATTCTTTACTCAAGAACTTGGGCGAATATTGTGTGGATCGCCCTATGACAACATTCTACTTGATACTGTACCATTACACTCACGGAACTTATAAAACTTAGGCTTATTCTATAGAGTAATTTTTAAATGATTGCATTGTATTACTCATATATCTATTTGAATTGCCACTTTATTACAGTGAGATACAGTTGAGTTTTTTTCTCTCTCTTTATATGGAATCTACTTTGAGGAATGGTTTGATTTAGTATAGTTTTGAAAGTTTTATGGAAAAATTTGAAATTTGTAAACTTTAGTTAACTTTAACACTGATAATATCACCTCAAAGTTCGAGCGATTTGTAGATCTAAGTTGCATAACTCCATAAACTTTTACTTTTCTGTTTATGTTTTTTATTACATTGAGGTTTACATTTTTCAAGGTTTCACTTCTATCATGTGTAAACTGTACACGTGTTATTGTGGTTATTGTGTATATAATGTTAATGGTGTCACTTAATGGCCCCAGCGGAAGATCAGCGCTGGTAAATTCCATCAGCAAATGCTGAGCTGGGACCAATTTGGGACAAATATATAGTATATAATTATAAATTGTAAATAATAACTTTAAGTCCTAAATAAATATATTTTCTTTCTTTCTTTCTTTCTTTCTAGTAGGCGTTCATTAAATTCTGAACTTATCACTATCTATTTCCATAAAGGAAATACAGTTTTCATTTAAAATTGATAATCACATCCTCCATGATAACGTGATTAAAAATTAAAACGCGTCTATAAGTGTAATTATTAAGTTACAATTTTTTGATTGGATAACCATATAAGCATGTCTTGATTTATCCATCAATAACAAAACATAAAACTTATTCCTTGAAGCAACTAGGACATAAATATCGGAACTCAAATTATTTCCCTGCATATTATTGTTTAAGAATATCAAGGTGTCCAAGCCAGTGTTACAGATGATAAGAACTCTCCTCGCCATTAAAGTTACAGTCATGACGTAGAAAGTCTTATAAATATTTAAAATAAATATAAAATGCTCACCTGTCCATCTTGCACATACCACACATTTTTATACTACACTAGCTGATCCGGTAAACGTTGTTTTGCCATAACAAATTTGAAAAAGATCATTTTGGATAGGATTTCCATAAAATTCGTTCTTAGTGAGCGTTTACATGGCAAAATAATTAATTGTGCCGAATTTCAAGTCAATGAAATGTATATTTACAGAGATTTCGTGATAAGTGATAAGATACTTCGCTTGTATATATAGATTTGGAAGGTTTGATATATCTGTGAATGTTGTCAAACAGTATATAAAAATATATACAAAATTTCTGCTTTAGAGTCGAGTTTAGAATAAGCCGATTGTATATTCAATCAATTACGTTTCTTTCAGAAATCAATTGAGTTTGGCTCCGGTCGTCTCAAAAACAAATTTCGTAACATATGTTCCAAATTTTCAGGCAAATGGAATTCGTAACCCTTGGCAAAGTTTTACTGCAGGTCAAATAAGAACGGTCTTATTGGCTGTCATTTTCAGGTTAAAATGTCACACTTTATTTTCAAAGACTTAAAGTTACTGCTTTAATAATAGTACATATTAAGTTGAAAATATTTTTCGATAAAAATTGCTTAAGTATTCAGATTTTTTTCTCAAGGCTTTATTTTTTTCCCTCACGTCTTTTTTAATTTTTTTTACCGCTCAGTTCCTACGACTTATACTATAAAGCTTCGCTTCTTTCGGGCGTTCCTAGACGGCACTGTTATTTTTTATATCCTTCAAGTAGTGTAAATATGAAATAATTGGAATCCTGCAATTTTTGTACAATAAGATTTATTGCATTCATATATTAGTTGTTCATTCATATATAGTCATATATATTCATATTTATTGCATTCATATATAGTCTATTATATTATGTACAAAGTTTTAACATAAAATTATGGAATCATTCACAAAACATTATTGTCTGTATATTCATCAGAAGTACATTCAGTTATTTGTACACAACTATTCTCATTCTTATATTGTACGAAAGTATCTATCGGTTGATGGTAACTAAAATATAATACAAAAGTTTTTGATTGAATTTTTTCAATAAATCTAGTAAATACTGCATTTATAGTTCTTTATAGTTCATTCTTAAGTAAATTTTTTCTGAAATGAAATCAACCAACGGCTTAGATTTTTCATCTTTAAAATTGCTATTAAAATTTCCACCTAAACTAATTAGCTTAGTATGTTATATTACTTCCCGTAAATTTTGTTCTATATTCTGAATAAATCATTAGTTATCTTGCAATGAAATTTATTTTAACGCTATGTCCAGGATTGATTTCACAATAATTGCTGTGCTTCTATTTAATGGTATAATACAATTTCTCCTTTTAATCGGCACAGCTGTCCTGCTAAGATTCAATGCATTTCTATCTGCTGCACTTTTTAACCTTATTTTTTTTCAACATTATCTTCAACGAATTCTAACCAAACTCTATTAATTTCATTATTTTCATCGTATTCAATGTATACTAATTTACGCAGGAAACCATTCGACAAACAGTCGTTAACATCTATGTTAGTAGATAAGATAAAATCCGTTCTTTGTGAGCGTCTACACCGCAAAATGAGTAAATATGACGAAATTTAATTCAATCAAGTGTATATTTAAGGAGATTTCGTGGTGAGTGGTATTTGGCTAGTACAAATATATATATATATATATATATATATATATATATATATATATATATATATATATATATATATATATATATATATATATCATCATCATCATCATCTCAGCGATGAATCCCGGTTGCAGCCCAAACTCTCGCTTCGGCGCCCGGGGTCCGCTTTCCGACTTTTTCTTCTCCACTTCGCACGGTCTTCAGCATCCCTGGTAGTGAGACCATTGGCACGCATATCACCCTTTACGACGTCAAGCCAGCACTTTTTGGGTCTACCCCTCCTGCCGGGGCCCGGCGGAAGCGGCATGGCCAGACATTTGTTTCCCACGTAAGCATCCGGTTGCCGTAAAACGTGGCCATACCATCGGAGCCGACACTCCTGCAATTTATCCGCAATGTCACGGACATGAAGGCTGCCGCGAATGCGGGAGTTCCTAACGCGGTCCTTCCGCGTCACTCCACACATCCACCGCAGCATATTCATCTCCGTGACACGCAGCTCTTGCTTGTGTCGCTCTAACACCGGCCACGCTTCACAGCCGTATAAAAGGACAGGCCTAATGATGGTCTTATAAACCTGTCCCTTCAACTTTACCGGCATCTTGGGGTCACAAATGACACCAGTTACCTCACGCCATTTGGCCCACGCGGCAGCAATGCGTGCCTTGACGTCGCAATCGATGTCACCGGATGCATGAAACACAGATCCCAGGTATTTCACAAAGTCCGTGCGCTCGACCTTGTTGCCGTCTATGCGTACGGGTGTGGGATCTGTGGAGTTACAGGCCAAGTACTCGGTCTTCGCCACATTGAGCTTCAGACCACCGTTCTCAAGCGACTCTTTCCACGCCTTCACACGTCGCACCAGCCTACTCCTGTCCGAATCTGCCAGCGCGATATCATCAGCATACATGAGCAACCACGGGGGCTGCTCATGTGAGTTTCTGATGCTGTCTGACAATACGTCTAATACCACGCTAAACAGAAACGGACTAAGGACGGATCCTTGGTGCACCCCGACGGTGATGGGGAAAGGTTTGGTGTCGCCAACAGCGGTTCGAACTACGGAATCGGAGTCACGGTACATGTCTCGGATGATGTCAACATAGGCCTCTGGAATCCCTTTGGACCGCAATGCCCACCAGATTATCGCGCGAGGAATACAGTCGAAGGCCTTCTGCAAGTCGAGAAACAGGCAATGCAGAGGCGTATTCTTCGCCCTGTATTTCTCCGCGACAGTCCTTAGGGCAAAAATAGGGTCCATTGTCCCGTGACCAGGGCGAAACCCATATTGACAATCCGAGACAGTGCACTCCTGTCGAATCCGAGAGTCGATAACCCTTTCGAAGAGCTTCATGGTGTGGGACATGACCTTAACTCCTCGGTAACTACCGCACTCCTGCACCGACCCCTTGCCTTTGAAGACTGGAGTAATGATACTCAGTCTCCATTGGCTCGGGATCGTACCGGTGAGGAGTGTCCGGTTGAAAAGGTCTGTTAAGATGCCCACACCACGAGAGCCCATCGCCTTCCAGGCTTCGATGGGGACTCCATCGGATCCAACAGCTTTCCGATTCTTCATGCGGCGAAGACAATTCTGGACTTCTGCAGGCGTTATCAGTGGCACTAGTCCTTGATTCGGAGGAAGATCAGGCGGCTGCACCTCTTTGTGCTGCGTGTTCAGCAGCTCGTGGAAATACGAGCGCCATCTCTCCTTCACCGCGAGGTCCTCGCATAGCAGGTTGCCCACAGGGTCTTTTACTCAGCGGCACTTGGAAATGTCCTGTGCCGCTTTGACCCTGGAGCGCGCCAACTAATAGATGAGCTTCTGCCCCTCAGACGATTCCAACTTATCGTAAAGTGGTTGTAAGTGGTCTCGCCTGGCTCTGGCAACAGCTCTCTTAGTGGCGCGCTTTGCTACCCGGTATGCGTCGCGATCTTCAGGAGATCTGGACGCTTGCCACTTCTTAAAGAGGGCTTTCTTCGCTCTAGTCTCCCTCTGGACTGTGTCGTTCCACCACCATGTCTCCTTGTCACACTTGCGATCACCCTTAGACACCCCAAGCACCTCCTTCGCCGACCCAAGGATAGCCGCCTGAATCTTGTCCCAGTAAGCCTGAACTGGTTCGCCCATACCACCGGTGCACTTGTCACCGACAGCTAAGGCGAACTCCTGGGACGTGATTTCATCAAGCAGCCACCACCTGATTCGGCGCTGAACGCGCTCGGTATACGTGTCTTTAGGCTTAGCGCAGAGGTCCATGACAAGCAGACGATGTTGTGCAGTGAGACTCTCACCGGGTATGACCTTGCAGTTGGCTACTTTGCTGATGTGGTGTCTCCTAGTGAGTAGGAAGTCGATTTGGGTAGCATTCCTCCCGCTCCTGTAGGTGATGAGATGCTCGGGTCTCTTTTTGAAATACGTATTCACGATGGCAAGGTCGGCCGCCGCACACGCATTGAGGATGTCCTCCCCTTCTGCGTTGCGGCTGCCGTACCCAAATCCACCGTGAACACGCTCGAATTCCCCACATTCATCACCCACATGACCGTTCAGATCACCCCCCAAAACGATCCCCTGTGATAATGGGATTCCACGGAGCACTTCTCCGAGTTGATTCCAAAACGCTATTTTATCGGCGTCGTCACAACCGGCCTGTGGCGCATAGGCACTTATCAAGTGGGTAACTATCCCATCGATAAGCACCCTAACGACCATAAGTCGGTCGCTATGACGTTTCACTTCCAAAATGTCATTCTGGAACTCCTCCGAGAGCACTATGGCAACCCCATTCTCCCCACCAGGTGCACCTGTGTAGATCAGCTTGTAGCCATTCCCAATGAACCGGGATCTGCTGGCCTTCCACCGAGTCTCCTGCAGGAACGCCACGGCCACCCTCCGCCTGGAGAGCACATCGGCCAACTCTCTCGCGCGTCCGGTTAACGTGCCTATGTTCCATGTTGCGAAGCGGATCTTTCGAGATGTTTGGGCTGCGTGAGATGGGGCTAGCGTCGTTAGCCGTGCCCGCCCATGACACGGTAGCCCTTGTCCACTTCTCACAAGAGCCGGGCGAAGCTCTTGCGCGCCGTTATGCGGCGGCGCCCTAGCCCTTAGCCGATCTCGTAATCTTGTTCTCACCATGTTGATTTGGCAACTTTGGCTTTTACGGGGGCGACTGCCGTCTGACCCCCCAACCCCAAAAGGAAAGCCGTCGTCAGAGCCTCGTCCGTTATTCAGCAGGGTGCGCCGACTTGCAGGTGAGGTTGACTTGGGCCCTGAAGATGTTGGTAGGGCCCCTTACACCCCATATATATATATATATATATATATATATATATATATATATATATATATATATACCTAGTCAGGTCATAAATTCTGTCACATGTTTAATGTAAAGTAATTGTAACAAGTTTATTAATTATGTAACCATTCATATACCAAAATGAACTTAACAAAACATAGATTCTTATGACATTAAAGTTTATTCAAAATGACCTCCGTGATTTTGAATACAAGCCTTCAATCTGCGCGGCCAGTCGTCTATCGCAGCACGAACGAGGTCCATGTCAATATCGGCGGCTGCCTTAATCAAGGATGTCTTGAGTGACTCCAAATTGGGATGAGGCTTTGAGCACGCCTTTTCCTCCAAGTGTTGCCATATCTTGTAATCTAACGGATTCAAATCTGGACTGGAGGAGGGCCAGTCTTCGTGCCGGATGAAGTCGATTTCACGCGCCGCCAGCCAGTCTTGTGTGCTCTTCGCTCTATGAGCTGGCGCCGAATCTTGTTGGAATACCCAGTGCCTGTTATTGAACATGGTATGAGAAACAGGTTCCACAAGGTTCGTCAGGACTGTATTTTGATACACAACAGCATTCGTTTTTACACCTTTCTCACAAAAATGTACCTCTGTTAAACCCCAATAAGAAACTCCCAACCATACCATGAGCGAGGATGGAAAATGACCTCGTTGGACACGCGGAATACGGTTGCTCGCTTCTTCACTACTGTGTGCGTACACCTTATCATTTTGTTTGTTGTAGCTCTCTTCTACGGTAAACATTTTTTCATCCGAAAAAAGAATTTCCCGATATTTTTTTCCCGCGTACCGCTTCAACAAAGCGCGGCATCTCTTCAGTCTCAGGTCCATTAGACGAGCATTCAAACGATGTCCTGTTTTTCTTCGATATGCCCGAAGCCCTAAGTCTTCATTTAACACCCTTTTCACCGTGGTTCTGCTTAACCCCATCTGAAGGGCCAACAGTTTCTGCCTACGTTTGGGATTTCTTTGAATTCGTGCCTTCACAGCTTTTATCACTGCTGGAGTCCTAACAGACCGAGGGCGACCACTTCTTGACCTGTCATCTACACTAGAGTCTTCATTGTATCGTTTGATGGTACGATAAACGAATCTTTTGGTTATATTCAAATTTTTCAGTATGTTAAAAATTTGAATTGGCGCGTAACTGCAACGATGCAACGCAATAACTGCAACACGGTCTTCTTTAAGCGTCCACTCCATATTTAAAAATGAGTAAAATTCTAAAAGTATACCTTTTTTATTTTCATGAACAATTCGAAATTCGAATTCAATAAACTTTTTTGTGGCCAGCATTCTAAAAGAAAAGTTTTTACTGTGTGACAATACTTATGACCTGACTAGGTATATATATATATATATATATATATATATATATATATATATATATATATATATATATATATATATATATATATATATATATATATATATATATATATATATATATATATATATATATATATATATATATATATATATATACCTAGTCAGGTCATAAGTATTGTCACACAGTAAAAACTTTTCTTTTAGAATGCTGGCCACAAAAAAGTTTATTGAATTCGAATTTCTAATTGTTCATGAAAATAAAAATGTTTACTTTTAGAATTTTACTCATTTTTTAAATATGGAGTGGACGTTTAAAGAAGACCGTGTTGCAGTTATTGCGTTGCATCGTTGCGGTTACGCGCCAATTCAAATTTTTAACATACTGAAAAATTTGAATATAACCAAAAGATTCATTTATCGTACCATCAAACGATACAATAAAGACTCTAGTGTAGATGACAGGTCAAGAAGTGGTCGCCCTCGGTCTGTTAGGACTCCAGCAATGATAAAAGCTGTGAAGGCACGAATTCAAAGAAATCCCAAACGTAAGCAGAAACTGTTGGCCCTTCAGATGGGGTTAAGCAGAACCACGGTGAAAAGGGTGTTAAATGAAGACTTAGGGCTTCGGGCATATCGAAGAAAAACAGGACATCGTTTGAATGCTCGTCTAATGGACCTGAGACTGAAGAGATGCCGCGCTTTGTTGAAGCGGTACGCGGAAAAAAAATATCGGGAAATTCTTTTTTCGGATGAAAAAATGTTTACCGTAGAAGAGAGCTACAACAAACAAAATGATAAGGTGTACGCACACAGTAGTGAAGAAGCGAGCAACCGTATTCCGCGTGTCCAACGAGGTCATTTTCCATCCTCGCTCATGGTATGGTTGGGAGTTTCTTATTGGGGCTTAACAGAGGTACATTTTTGTGAGAAAGGTGTAAAAACTAATGCTGTTGTGTATCAAAATACAGCCCTGACGAACCTTGTGGAACCTGTTTCTCATACCATGTTCAATAACAGGCACTGGGTATTCCAACAAGATTCGGCGCCAGCTCATAGAGCGAAGAGCACACAAGACTGGCTGGCGGCGCGTGAAATCGACTTCATCCGGCACGAAGACTGGCCCTCCTCCAGTCCAGATTTGAATCCGTTAGATTACAAGATATGGCAACACTTGGAGGAAAAGGCGTGTTCAAAGCCTCATCCCAATTTGGAGTCACTCAAGACATCCTTGATTAAGGCAGCCGCCGATATTGACATGGACCTCGTTCGTGCTGCGATAGAGGACTGGCCGCGCAGATTGAAGGCTTGTATTCAAAATCACGGAGGTCATTTTGAATAAACTTTAATGTCATAAGAATCTATGTTTTGTTAAGTTCATTTTGGTATATAAATGGTTACATAATGAATAAACTTGTTACAATTATTTTACATTAAACATGTGACAGAATTTATGACCTGACTAGGTATATATATTTGGAAGTTTGATAAATCTGTGAATGTTGCCAAACAGTATAAAAAATTACAAAATTTCTGCATTAAAGTTGAATTCAGAATAGGCCGATTGGATATTCAATCAATTACGTTTTTTTCAGAAATCAAGTGTATTTGGCTCCAGTCGTCTCAAAAACAAATTTCGTAATATATGTTCCAAAATTTCAAATGTTCAGTCACCAAAAATATTTCACTTTCACTTATCAGTTACTAGTTGACCTAGAAAACATTGTTCTGCGATGCAAATTAAAAAAAGTAGCCTATCTCCTTCTCCAAGGTCCAATCTATGACTATACCGAAATTTATTAAAATAGCTTTAGCGGTTTAGGCTTGAAAGCGTAACAAAGAAATAAACAAACAAACTCACTTTCGCATTTATAATATTATTTAGGATTTCCTAACACTGTCCATTTTTTAGTAATCCACCGTTATTATTCTGTTGCTAGTTTCCTTATCCCGTCGACAGGTGTCTCCCCTCCTGCCATTACTTGCCAATAACCAAAATTAATTATCTACCAAAAATATTTATAACAGAAACGGAAACATTTCCGCTGGTTAATCTATAGCAAAATTATGATATTATAATAATATTAAAATTAAAAATATAAATATAAAATTAAAACATAAAATTATTTGGGCATTAATTATTACATTATTTCTATAAGTTTTATATATTAATTTTGGTTATTGCGTTTTTAAACATTTACAAACTTCCAGTTAGCTTAAGGTAAGGAAACCTACATTTAGGGTTTTTAAAAATAACACTATAAAATTTAAGAAATGTCAATACCAGAATATATTTACCTTAAATTTGAATCTACGAGTAACAATAGTATGATTAGCTGACAAGCAAACGTTCTTCTAGCAATAATTCAACATTTTTGTGATAATTAGTAGTCTATGTTCTTTTTCAAGGTCTAATCTATCTCTACACCGAAATTCATCGAAATCGGTTCAGCGGTTTATGTGTAAAAATATAATAGACAGACAGAGTTACTTTCACATTTATAATATATAGATTTACATTTCTAATATACGATTCGCAACCCAGGCACGCAAACACCAACGTTATTTCCGTTTCAATCGTAAAATCGCCAAGACATTTGGTTTGGAAATTGCATTCGGAGTTGCACAATGAATGTATAATTTAAAAATAAAACGTACGCAACGGTACAAAAAAATCTTATCGTGAAACTATTTCGTACCAGTGACGCGTCCGTACCATTTATAGAGTTTAATTTCCGCCGACACGGCTCTAGGTTTCGTCCCGTTTCGAACGAGTAAATCGGGTACACATTTCAGTACCTATTTAATAAATATTTATATAATTCACTGTATTTTTAATAAAATTTAAATATGTTTGAAATAAATTAGATATTTTAGTGTAGTAACCAATTGTTAATAAAATACTCAATATTTAGAAACAGATACGGTTTTATATTCTATTATAGGAGTTTTTTATTCAAGCGGTTGTATTAGGGTCAAATAAACCAATGTAATGAGGTTTTTATATTAAATTGAATGTCATTTGTAGATTAAGGAAATAATATGCACTATGTTATCATATTAGTTATGTTATATGTTGTGATCTAATTGAAATTAATCTAAAAAATACTTTCAATCCGAAATGTAAAGTCTACAAAACATTCACGTGAAAAATACCAAACACTGTATAACTGTGATAAATGGTATAACGGGTAAAGGGCGAATAGTTTCCTGGTCTCTTTCAGACCTGTCCATAAAAAATATTCAGACCATAAATAACAGGCAGATGGAAGGGATGCTTAGGTTCTTATCGAGACTCGAGGCGTTTTATTTCATTCATCAATTTTATTGCATAATAAGTAAATCTTCTGCTAACTTATTAATATGATGGGGAGCTAATAGCAATAGTAAATAATTTAAATATATTTGAAGAAATTCTGAAATGTGAAGTTTTTAGGTTCGTCAGAAGTTTTCATCCGTATTTATATACTAAATTGACACAACTTTATAGTAATATAGTAAATAATAAAATAAATAAATGAACTGAGTCAATTCACGCAGCATCATCTGGCCCTAAAATAAGTAGTTATAAACTAATACTACTACTCACGTACTAGCTGACCCGCTAAACGTTGTTCTGCCATACAAATTTAAAATAAACGTTTATAGAGGACCGAATTGTAAATTGATTCTCGAATCCACTTGAACACTCACGAAATGTTTCATCAAAATCGGTCCAGACGTATAAGAGAAGTTCAGTCACATACACAAGTACAGAAGAATTCTACAATATATTTAAAGATGCACTTTTCTTTTGTAAATGTATTCATATTATACATAAACACCCTGACATCGAACAGGAATCGAACCCGTGATGTCAACAGGCGTACCGGCGTGTATTACATTACGCCACGGAGGTCATAGTTCAGAAAAATCAAAACACTCAACTCTAGATAAGAACACTTTTCGGCGACAGAGTATGTTCGAAAACAATTTAAAATTACGTTTAAACTTTTACAGAGGGAAGAAGAAGGAAGATGTTGAAAGATAAAAAGAAAACTACACTAAGGCCTTGTTAATAGTTTAGCAGGATAGAACCAGTAGATAGTATCGTTAATTAAATATATAGGCATATTGGTTGATGGCCCAATTAGTTAGCAGTTACAGTTGCTTATGGATGTTTATGACGCTGGGGGTACCGCTAACATACTGCTGTCTACGTAGGGGAAGTAAAATCTGGGTCAGTTATATCAGAATTCAATACAAGTTTATAATGAAGGTGTATATAGAGGTGGTTGCCATCGAGATGGACTTGGAGCCTAACTATCTAGCTATAGATTTTTGGTCATTTTTAACGACAGGCAGCCCCCGGCCATCAGAGTCAGTGTTCTTACTCCGTTCTTGATGGAAGAAAATATTATATTCATAAATAAATATATATTCGCACCATAAATAATAGAATGATGGAGGAACGAAACTTTATGAATTATGAATGTTGTGATACTTTTAAGGAAAAATAAGCCCTTAAATCCGTAATAATGTGAAAGGCAGTATCTTAGCAAAAATCGAAGTTAAAAGCTCTCAAGACAATTAACAAGTTTAAAAGTTATTATCTTCGTTAATGTCTTTGAAATTTATGATTCTTAGCTCAGACGAGGGATTTTTTGTAATTACTTAAAATTTCTGATGGTGTTATAATTATAATGTAAGTAAAAGATGGTGGTTATAAAACATTTTATACTAACACTTCTGCTGCAACAAAGAAACACATAAAAGAAGGAATATGTCACTCAAGGAGCGATAAGTGAACCCTTACTTCTTTACGCTTACCCTTATCCTCTTTTTCTTTAATTGGATGCTTAGAGCTTCAAGTAAAGTATTTTTCAACCACCATTTATCAATAGCTTAGGCATTAATGGCTGTTGGTTTTTTAATTCTAAGCAAAACTATAAATAAATACATGTGTGATTAGTTTGGTTTGTCTACTTTTGCTTTAGTTTTATCTTAGTTCAGTTTATTGCTCTCCAAACATCAATAAAAAGGCAATAACGGGATATTTTATTGGACGTGTATTGTTCTAGTTTTGTGTGTTAGTTTATAGAAATCGCCTTAAGGCAAACAGTTTATTGTTCAAAATTTATACGTACGTTATTGTAGGTGTTATATGGTGGAAGGGGACTGTTGTTTAGCTAGTTCAAAAAGCTAGTTCTTTTTTGTATAACAATGAATATGCTACAATGTATGAAGTGTAGTGTATGTGTTATGTTATTATGCGGAAATAACACGCAAAGAACTCCCGTATTAACGGTATTCAGCGATATTAAAAGTAAGGGCTTTATCTATTATCAGCCCGAGGATTCGGATCTCATAGTCAAATTCAATGCTAACCCCGCCCAAATTAATAACGTGGGGTGTCGTATTTGTGCTTACACGTAATAATCATCGCGTTTGTTTTTGTGGCGCAAAATTAAGCTTATTGCGTACCCCAGCTCCCAACATAGTGAGTGCAGTATTAGCCTGTCTTTCCACGTTGAGGCCAGTGTTACTATCAAACACCAGCACGATGTCATCAGCAAAGAGCTGATAGTAGTAGTCGTTTTGTGCTAGTCCTTGTAAAAGTGCATTTAGTAACAGGTTCCAGGGTATGGGACCGACAATGGAGCCCTGCACGCATCTCTTTGTAGGGTTCTTTGATACCTCTTCTCCAGCATAGCGTAGCAACACTTTTCAAATAACTACTGATCAATCGTTAAATGTTGCCCGGACAGTCAACCTGAGCCAGTCGGTCTTTCACCATTAACCACCATGCGTTGTCAAAGACTGCCTATATATATATATATATATATATATATATATATATATATATATATATATATATATATATATATATATATATATATATATATATATATATATATATATATATATATATATATATATATATATATATATATATAATGATTATTAGGGCGACACAGTTAATCAAACACAACTGAGTTTCTCTGTAATAAAAGATTTATTATAATTTAATAACTTACAAGTACCAATAACCTACTAATTAAACAATAATTATAAAACTTAACTTACCTGTAATAAAAGAAACGACATTTTATGTTATTAATAACGGCGTCGATCCTAAAACCATCAGTTTAATTCTTAACTTTATATATGCGTTATTGGAAATTAAATGTAAAACAATCGTTACTTTTATGAATAAATGCTATCTCATTACATGACGTTTTGTTTCCATAGACTCCCGACTTTTACCATAGACTGTATGAAATAATAATTATCTAGCCATGTTTGTTTGATGCGTGGGAATATTTAAATTCTATAATTAAGAGGAGAAGGAATTACATTTTCCTTTACATCTCCCCCTCCAAGAGAAGAAATGACAGGACGATTAGCTACTCAGAAATCTTCTTTAAGGTCTTCCAGAGTAGGGGCTGGAGTTAGTTTTGATATGTGGAAAAAGTTTGACTCTGGTTTCTTATGGTTTGTGTTTATCTTGTAAATTGAGTTTGATATTTTCTCTATTATCTTAAAGGGCCCGATTCTTAATTCGTCAAGCTTTTTCCTGTTCAATTTGTTTCCATTATCCTTCCAGTTCAACCCCTCGAAGACGCAGGTCTGCGTATTCTCTGCCAAGAAAACCCCGTTCGCACCTGCGCCACAGTTTCAAGGAACCTCTCTTTCCATCGCAAGTAGTATTGGGATCCTTGGTGTCGACATCACGAATGATGTGCAGTTTAGGGGACAATTGGAGGGTAAAGCTAAGCTTGCCTCCAAAAAGCTAGGTGTGCTAAACCGGTCCAAGCAGTACTTCAGTCCAAGGCAACGGCTTGTGCTATATAAAGCACAGGTCAGACCGCATATGGAGTACTGCTCATATTTATGGGCTGGAGCACCGGCCTGTCAGCTCAATCCCCTAGACTCGATCCAACGGCGCGCAGTTCGTGTTGTCGGCGATCCCATGCTCACAGACGGTTTAGACACGCTTGGACTTCGGAGAGACTTTGCATCTCTTTGCGTATTCTACCGTCTGTACAACGGGGAGTGTTCTGAAGAACTATTTAGGATGATGCCCTCGTCGTCTTTCTACCACCGCACTGCCCGCCATCGGCTGGGTGTTCATCCCCATTTCTTGGAGCCTCTTCCTTCCTGTACGAAACGGTTCTCCAGAACGTTCATGTTGCGTACTCTCAGGATCTGGAATGAGCTTCCGGCTGAGGTTTTCTCAGCGCGGTATGATATGGGGTTCTTCAAAAAAGGCGTTATAAAATTTCTTCGAGACCGGCAGCGCGTTGGTGGTGCCTCTGGTGCTGCAAACGTCCATAGGCGACGGTGACCACCTGCCAGGGTGGGCCGTTTGCCTGTCTGCTGAACTCAAGCAATAAAAAAAAAAAAAAAAAAAAACGGTGTCACCAACTTTCAAGTCCACATATCTTCGGTTTTTATCGTAAATCGTCTTGTTGTAGTTATGTGATCTGTATGTATTTTCCAAAGCTTTTTTCCTGTCTTGGATTAAATCATACTCAGTTTTTTCTGGTTTCAACTCTTTTGGCAGAATAGTAACATTTGCTCCGTTTAGAAGATACTTTTCGAGCATATCCAGTAACAGTGTGTACAGTTTCGTTATAGTTTTTAACACAGTTTTGAGCTATAGTTGTCCATGCCATTTTAGAGTCTCTTTCGTTTATCTTGCATCGGATTTTATTGACTAACGTTTGGTTTAGTCTTTCGTTTAATCCGTTAGAGAAGGGCGAATCCACAGCAGTAAAAAATATTGGGATATTATGATCATCCAAAAATTGTTTGAAATCTCTAGAATTAATACCTGGGTATTGATCTGATAGAGTCATGCCAATCTTGTTAGTTTCTGTACAGCTTTTCACTAATTTTATGAAATCATTTGCATTTTGGGTATGTGAAGTTAAAATATATGCATACCTTGTAAAATGATCTGATAGCAAGTGCAAATATCTCTTCGTTGACCTTGAGCCCCCAAATCCTCCAATTGTGTCAATGGAACATATCTCAAAAGGTTTTGTGGCGGGACCCAATTGGGACATCAGTCCATATTTAGTTGGTCCTCTTGATTTATTCTTTATACAATTTTTACAGACTCTTTTTATGTTTCTTGTCAGGTTTTCTGCTGTGTACCATGAGCTGATCATTTTTTTTTTGTTTAATTCCTATGTGACCTAGGTTTTTATGAACATTTTTGATAAATTGTATACTCAATTTCTCTGATAAGATAATTTTTTCTTTTTCCCTTACTTTCTTGTAATAGACTTTATTTTTTTTTTATTAACTTGTCTTTTTTGTATTGAATCTTTTCATTTTGATCTTGGTCTGTTAATATATCTACTAGTGTTATAATATTGACTAATTTTAATTGTTCATATTGGTTTTCACTAGCTTCTAGGACTGGGTTCCTGCTTAAGCAATCAGCTTCAATGTTGTATCTTCCTGGAGAATATTTAATATGGAAATCATATTGTGATAAATAGTATGTTAGATCTCCTAATTCTTCATCTGTTCTTGACTTTATATTCATATTTTCCAAGGGCTTATGATCTGTAAAGACAGTAAATTTCCTACCTATTAACAGATGCTGCCAGTACTTCACACACTCTTTAATTGCTAGGCATTCTAGATATATAGCTT
Source organism: Malacosoma neustria (assembly GCA_963693495.1). Lineage (NCBI taxonomy): Eukaryota > Metazoa > Arthropoda > Insecta > Lepidoptera > Lasiocampidae > Malacosoma > Malacosoma neustria. The sequence continues at coordinate 13,198,887 of OY856377.1, read as the reverse complement.
TCTTCCTTTTTTGAACTTCATTCAATTTTTTTGAGAAGTATGCCACTGGTTTCTCTTCATTGTTTTCTTGTGGCTGTTTTAGAACTGCTCCTACTCCTTGAATACTGGCATCTGTGTAAATGTGGATAGGCAAGTTTGGATCAAATATGGTCAATATTGGATGTGAACATAATATTTCTTTCATTTCATCGAATGACTCTTGACATGCATTAGTCCAGTTAAAGGACTGTCCTTTTCTTAAAAGATTATGTAATGGTTCCAATTTTATTGCTATGTTTGGCACATATTTATGATAAAAGTTTATTTTCCCTAAAAATTGTCTTACATTTTTCCTCGTTTTCGGAGTAGGGAAGTCTTTTATTGAAATTAAGTTGTCTTTTAGAGGTCTAACTTCATTGTTCTGTATTATGTGACCCAAGTACTTAACTGAGTCTGCTGCAAAAGTACATTTAGAAAATTTTAGTCTTAAACCTTCTTTTTTAATTGCTTGAAATAACTGCTCAAGGTGTTCGACATGTTCTGAGAATGATTTTGAGAATAATAAAATGTCATCTATATAACATACTGTGAAATCTCCAAACTTGTGTTTCCTTATTATGTTACACATAATTCTCTGAAATATGGCAGGTGAGGTCTTTAAACCAAATGGTAAGCAAGTCCACTGGAAATGTCCCTCTTGAGTGACGAATGCAGTTTTGTATCTGTCTGTAACACGTAAAGGAATGGACCAAAATGCTGAATTCAGATCTAGTGTAGAGAAATACTTGCAATCTCTAGTTTTTTCTATTAGGTCTTCAATAAGGGGAAATGGTTGAGACTGAGGTACAACAATTTTATTTAGCTCTCGAAAATCAATGCACAATCTTGACTTTTTGTTTTCATCTCTTTTATAAGCTAATGTAACTGGAGCTGCAAATGGGCTATATGATTCTTCTATAATGTTATTTTTCAATAATTTTCCAATTTGGTTTTCAATTTCTTTTTTGTCTTCAATAGTGCAACGGTATGGTCTTTTACTGCAATATTTTCCTATTGACAGATCAATGTGTGCTTCATAATCTGTGACCATTCCGATGTCGTATTTGTCCTTTGCAAATATAGATTTATATTTTAATATTAGGTCATCAATTACTGCCTGCTGTTGATAGTTTAAATGATTAATCCAATTTGGAAATTTTTCTCACTGAAGTTTTCATTGAAGTTTATTAAATTTTCAGGTTTTATTTCCTTAGAAATGTCCACATCTGATTTATTTGTTTCCTTAGAAACTACCTCAGTTACTTGTCCAGGTACTTTTTGAATGATTTCCAAGTTTTCATTTTAAACTAAGAAAAATTCTTTTATACAATCTAGTCCAATTAAAAAATCATAATCAAAATTTTTTTTATCTATTATAAAAACATTCATTCTTTTTCTTATATTAAAAATGGTTATATCTAGTGTTACCATGCCATTTGCCTTTTTAACGCCATTAATCGTTTTTAAATTAGTATTGCTAGAATAATTGAAGTCTTTATTGTTTATCTTCAATAACCTTGAATTTATCAATGATACATTGGAACCAGAATCATAGATTCCAAATATATTAATGTTTTTATTCAATATTAATTTTACTTTAATTAATGGCGGCACTATTAGTTTTTTGGTTCTTCACACTGCAGTTCACATTCTAATTCTGAATTGTTAATGTGCTTTATTTGTTTATAATTTCTTTCTTTTCCACTGTTAATCTTTGTTTTGAACCAACATGAATCTTCCGAGTGATAGCGAGTACCTTTTTGTAAACTTTCACAAATTCTACATTTTTCCTTCATTTGCTTGATATCATCTTTCTTTTTTACAAATTTCTTCTTTGCAACCAAATGTTCTAACTTGCCAAGTTCATTAAATAAATCTCTTCTTTGCACAATTTCCTCTTTGTTAATTCGATCTGTTATATAATCAGGTAAGCCAGCAGCAATGATATCAATTAGAGTCCCTTGATCTATTGTTTTCCTTACTTCCAATAACAGTTTTTCTTTTTTGATGGCGTATTCTAATAAAGATCCTGATTGATACTTAAAAAATAAGGCATACTTGCTTGTAGACCAACCTTTATTAGCATAGGTTTGCAAAAAGTTTAATTTCCATTCAGACCATTCCTGTAAACCATACTTGATCATCATGGAAGAATACCAGTCAGCACAGGATTTCTCAAGAAATAATCTGAAAATTTCAATTTCTTCTTCTTCTTTTACTATGTCAAACCTTTTGCACTCTTTCTCAAATGTTTCCATCCAATTGTAAGCACTTGTACTTTTTCCATCAAATTTTTCAATTACAAATCGTTCAGCTAACTTCTTTATACCTTGTTTTTCTTTATTTTGTTGACTATCAATTAATTTTTCTAGAATTTTCACTAGGGGATCTTCTAAATTCTTTGTATTGGCAATAGCAGACCGTTCTTGGGTAATTTCCTCAAGGAATTGGTCCTGGAAAATCATGTTTTCATCATCGTCACAATATGTATGTAACAGACCTTCTGTCATTTTTATCCATACGCTTCTACTTTGATATCTTTTCTTCAGTGTATTTTTCAGTGTAGCAAAAGCTTTAGAGGTTTGGATGTGTTTGTGATACTGTGATACTGCTTGATATTCCTCGGGAATCAGGAAAACTTTGTCATCTTGTGTAGTAATTGTGGTTAAGGCTATATAGTTTGACTTTCCGTCTATCGTCGATTTTACTTCGAACATAAATTTCAACTTTTCCATGTTTTCTTTGACAAAAATGTCGTTTTATAATGATTATTAGGGCGACACAGTTAATCAAACACAACTGAGTTTCTCTGTAATAAAAGATTTATTATAATTTAATAACTTACAAGTACCAATAACCTACGAATTAAACAATAAGTATAAAACTTAACTTTACCTGTAATAAAAGAAACGACATTTAATGTTATTAATAACGGCGTCGATCCTAAAACCATCAGTTTAATTCTTAACTTTATATTTGCGTTATTGGAAATTAAATGTAAAACAATCGTTACTTTTATGAATAAATGCTATCTCATTACATGACGTTTTGTTTCCATAGACTCCCGACTTTTACCATAGACTGTATGAAATAATAATTATCTAGCCATGTTTGTTTGATGCGTGGGAATATTTAAATTCTATAATTAAGAGGAGAAGGAATTACATTTTCCTTTACACACACACATATATATATATATATATATATATATATATATATATATATATATATATATATATATATATATATATATATATATACCTAGTCAGGTCATAAATTCTGTCACATGTTTAATGTAAAATAATTGTAACAAGTTTATTAATTATGTAACCATTCATATACCAAAATGAACTTAACAAAACCTAGATTCTTATGACATTAAAGTTTATTCAAAATGACCTCCGTGATTTTGAATACAAGCCTTCAATCTGCGCGGCCAGTTGTCTATCGCAGCACGAACGAGGTCCATGTCAATATCGGCGGCTGCCTTAATCAAGGATGTCTTGAGTGACTCCAAATTGGGATGAGGCTTTGAGCACGCCTTTTCCTCCAAGTGTTGCCATATCTTGTAATCTAACGGATTCAAATCTGGACTGGAGGAGGGCCAGTCTTCGTGCCGGATGAAGTCGATTTCACGCGCCGCCAGCCAGTCTTGTGTGCTCTTTGCTCTATGAGCTGGCGCCGAATCTTGTTGGAATACCCAGTGCCTGTTATTGAACATGGTATGAGAAACAGGTTCCACAAGGTTCGTCAGGACTGTATTTTGATACACAACAGCATTCGTTTTTATACCTTTCTCACAAAAATGTACCTCTGTTAAGCCCCAATAAGAAACTCCCAACCATACCATGAGCGAGGATGGAAAATGACCTCGTTGGACACGCGGAATACGGTTGCTCGCTTCTTCACTACTGTGTGCGTACACCTTATCATTTTGTTTGTTGTAGTTCTCTTCTACGGTAAACATTTTTTCATCCGAAAAAAGAATTTCCCGATATTTTTTTCCCGCGTACCGCTTCAACAAAGCGCGGCATCTCTTCAGTCTCAGGTCCATTAGACGAGCATTCAAACGATGTCCTGTTTTTCTTCGATATGCCCGAAGCCCTAAGTCTTCATTTAACACCCTTTTCACCGTGGTTCTGCTTAACCCCATCTGAAGGGCCAACAGTTTCTGCTTACGTTTGGGATTTCTTTGAATTCGTGCCTTCACAGCTTTTATCACTGCTGGAGTCCTAACAGACCGAGGGCGACCACTTCTTGACCTGTCATCTACACTAGAGTCTTCATTGTATCGTTTGATGGTACGATAAAACGAATCTTTTGGTAATATTCAAAATTTTCAGTATGTTAAAAATTTGAATTGGCGCGTAACCGCAACGATGCAACGCAATAACTGCAACACGGTCTTCTTTAAGCGTCCACTCCATATTTAAAAATGAGTAAAATTCTAAAAGTTATACATTTTTATTTTCATGAACAATTCGAAATTCTAATTCAATAAACTTTTTTGTGGCCAGCATTCTAAAAGAAAAGTTTTTACTGTGTGACAATACTTATGACCTGACTAGGTATATATATATATATATATATATATATATATATATATATATATATATATATATATATATATATATATATATATATATATATATATATATATATATATAGGCAGTCTTTGACAACGCATGGTGGTTAATGATGGCCTATGACCCCTCCATCGGTACCGCATAATTCGCTACATTTCATTGATAAATACAGTACCTAACATAATGTCGAAATACAAAAAAATCAGTTAAAGGGCGCGTTTGTAATAAATAAAAAAATACGTAAATCTTTAGTGATATGTACAATAATTAGTAAAAAATCAATTAGAGGTTAACTTACCATTACTGCTTTACACGTATTTTAATAAATGTTCAAAATGCAGTCCGTTTATCTCTAAGCAAAGTCTAGCTCGTTTTTGAACATTTTCCTTTACCTTTCTAAGCACTACAGTGTCATTACGCACATCTTCTAACACTCGCACAATTTTAGTTTTTAAGTTCGCGAGGCTTTGGACCTCTTCCACATACACGTGTCCTTTAATTTCACCCCACAAATAAAAGTCCAATGGTATTAAATCCGGTGATCGAGGCGGTCATGGGACGGGACCACCATGACCGACCCAACGATTACCGTATTCCGTATTTTTGCACTGTCGACGTCAAGAGAGAACGAACGGTAAACACAATGCACCAACGCGACCACACGCGGCCGACTGCTTATTAATTAATTATTTACGGCAGCGGCGGCAGCCGTATTTCGCACGCCGTAATTCCCCGCACACACACACCCCTACGCTGCAACCGACATAGGGCTGCCAAACTAAAAAATAAATCAGGGTATTTATTTATAAATGTACATAGTAAAAAACATAACTTCACTAGCTTCAATGATTTGTTACAGTAGAAACCGAATGTTGACGAAACTACACTGTACACTCATTTTAAAGCCTATAATAAAGATTCGTCTTTTTATGGTGGGCTAAAAGTCCCACCTGAAACGTTTAGAAAAAGTATTTTTAAATAATTTTGACAACGTCTTAATGAATCGGCCTGGTAGCACCATTTTCTTTTTTTTTGGTCTCGGAAAAACCTCTCTTGACGGGTTCCGGGAAAGATCTCCGGGAAAGATGTTCGAACATCTGACTACCCACTAAAAAACTTGGGTCACTAATGCCGGAACACAACACAGGGTTATTATGGCGGCATACTTAAGACCAAAGGTGGTCGCCATCCAGATGGGCTTGAGACCCTACCACGTAGCCAAAGTGGTTATGTAGCCTTTGACAGGCCGTCCCCGGCCACAGAGGTTAGTATTCTTTCCGCGCCCCTGCACGGATAAAACTTAAACATTTGATTGAATAATAAAAAATATGGTTGAATCGCAACATTCGTTTTATTACAATAATCATCATAGGTACAACCCTAGCGCATTCTTATGAAGACGTGTTGACACGTGTCCCGCACGGCGGGCAACACAGTCTCGACTCTTTGTACGCGTACTTAAGGTACATTTCTTCTCGTTTACAATACCGAGGAGGAAGTAGGAAATAAAGGTCAATGTACGAACCTTGGAACATATGATTATTTGCACGATTGAATGAGCCACCAAGTTACTAAACATTTTCCTTGGGATGAAATATTTTATTTTGAAAATTTTACATACAATTTTTTTTGCAAAAATGGGTTCCATAAATGATGCTTAGTGCGTAAAAAAAATTTGGACGGGTGAGGTAAAGTCACCCTGTATATATATATACCTAGTCAGGTCATAAATTCTGTCACATGTTTAATGTAAAATAATTGTGACAAGTTTATTCATTATGTAACCATTTATATACCAAAATGAACTTAACAAAACATAGATTCTTATGACATTAAAGTTTATTCAAAATGACCTCCGTGATTTTGAATACAAGCCTTCAATCTGCGCGGCCAGTCCTCTATCGCAGCACGAACGAGGTCCATGTCAATATCGGCGGCTGCCTTAATCAAGGATGTCTTGAGTGACTCCAAATTGGGATGAGGCTTTGAACACGCCTTTTCCTCCAAGTGTTGCCATATCTTGTAATCTAACGGATTCAAATCTGGACTGGAGGAGGGCCAGTCTTCGTGCCGGATGAAGTCGATTTCACGCGCCGCCAGCCAGTCGTGTGTGCTCTTCGCTCTATGAGCTGGCGCCGAATCTTGTTGGAATACCCAGTGCCTGTTATTGAACATGGTATGAGAAACAGGTTCCACAAGGTTCGTCAGGACTGTATTTTGATACACAACAGCATTCGTTTTTACACCTTTCTCACAAAAATGTACCTCTGTTAAGCCCCAATAAGAAACTCCCAACCATACCATGAGCGAGGATGGAAAATGACCTCGTTGGACACGCGGAATACGGTTGCTCGCTTCTTCACTACTGTGTGCGTTCACCTTATCATTTTGTTTGTTGTAGCTCTCTTCTACGGTAAACATTTTTTCATCCGAAAAAAGAATTTCCCGATATTTTTTTCCCGCGTACCGCTTCAACAAAGCGCGGCATCTCTTCAGTCTCAGGTCCATTAGACGAGCATTCGAACGATGTCCTGTTTTTCTTCGATATGCCCGAAGCCCTAAGTCTTCATTTAACACCCTTTTCACCGTGGTTCTGCTTAACCCCATCTGAAGGGCCAACAGTTTCTGCTTACGTTTGGGATTTCTTTGAATTCGTGCCTTCACAGCTTTTATCACTGCTGGAGTCCTAACAGACCGAGGGCGACCACTTCTTGACCTGTCATCTACACTAGAGTCTTCATTGTATAGTTTGATGGTACGATAAACGAATCTTTTGGTTATATTCAAATTTTTCAGTATGTTAAAAATTTGAATTGGCGCGTAACTGTAACGATGCAACGCAATAACTGCAACACGGTCTTCTTTAAGCGTCCACTCCATATTTAAAAATGAGTAAAATTCTAAAAGTTATACATTTTTATTTTCATGAACAATTCGAAATTCGAATTCAATAAACTTTTTTGTGACCAGCATTCTAAAAGAAAAGTTTTTACTGTGTGACAATACTTATGACCTGACTAGGTATATATAATATATATATATATATATATATACAGTATATTAATTAAAAAATTTTCACATTGCGATATCAATATACAGATAAATGTTTTGTGTTGCAACTTACTACATAAGTAGTTCACCACATTATAGAGGGAATCCTTCGTACTGCACTGTGGCAGAAAACCATACTGAGTCTTACTTAGCTAGGGGACGAGATGCTATTATAGTCGGCTGAAAATCGTCTTCTCCAAAACTATGCCCATCACTGGTATCAAGCCTATACTATACTATAGGTCTAAATTACTTAGGAGTATTATATTACTCCTTTCCAGGTTTTCTTAACACTACTACAAGATCTTTTTTCCAAACAGTTGGAAAATGTTCTATCTCCAGGCACTTATTCATCAGTGATAGACAAAGTCGCGGAAAACTATGGACTACCTGGGCGCATATATCCGCTGTTAATCCATCCCCCCCGGAAGCCTTTTTGGGATTAAAATTGAGCATCGCATTTTTGAGTTCTTTTTCGCAATCATATAATTGGGAGGATTCGTTAAGTTCAGACAAATAGAAAACAGAATTAGATAAAATTGCAGCAGTAACGGGTTGAGCAAATATAACAAATTTTATTTGTCAAGTAAACTAAATAAGATAAATACCAACACGAAAGATGCGTTGGAATGCATTCAATAATGGCAATTTCAGAAGTTGCGACGGCAACGGTCTGTGGAAAAAATAAATCCTAATACTAAATATATTACAGAATCTTAATATTAAAATAAAGAAGAAAAATTTAAATTAAATTAATCTAAGTAACGCGCACCAGCCACTAAATAAACTTACTTCATAGATAAAAACGAATAAAAGATAAATACGTCAAGTCATGTCCCTGTTCATTCAGAATACTGATTTAAGTTACAAAATTTATATATACTATTTGCTATACAAACTTATATATAAAGACTTAAAACTATTTACAATAATTAAATAAATTAGATGAGTAAGAACATTATGGTTGTTGCTTTAATTATATTATGAAGGCAAGAAATTTAACTAAGATTAGTATCTAAATTGTGAACTTCACCGCTGGTCGTTGCCCACAGGTATCTTAGTTACAGCTAGCTAGGTTACTTTTTTAATATTAACATTTTTCTTCTATCTACAGTATCTATATATGTGTGGATGTCACTTTATGAGCCGTCTCTTGTCGTATAACTACTGTTTGTTTATTTTATTCTTCTTCTTCTCAGTCGAATACTCTTGACAGAGCAGTCGTGGTCATGCAAGACGCCCGGCAGCGCTTCACCACCGCGCGCCATTTGTCCCTAGCTGAAGCCTGTCTTGCGCAGTCGTTTAGGGATGTGTGTGTCATCGACTTAATTTGGTCCGTCCATCGCAAAGGCGAACGCCCTCGCGATCTGCTGCCATTTACCCGGCCCTGCACAACGAGCCGCTCCACGGAGTCCTCCCCGCGTCGCGTCACATGTCCAAACAACTGGAGTATTCGGGATTGCACCACCGTTGACAGTCTCTCGCCGATGTTAAGCTCCTTCAAGATGGAGACATTGGTGCGGTGCTGTGTCCAGGAGATATTTATTAAGCAGTCTCCTCCAACACCACATTTCCAAGGCGTTAATACGCTGCCGTTCTCGTTCCTTCACCGTCCATGTCTCGGCCCCGTACAGGAAAATCGGGAATACAAGCGCTCTTACGAGACGGGTCTTGGTGGTCTTGGTTGTGCTTCGGTCTCGCCATACCTTCGAAAGTCTGCCCATGGAACTGCGCGTGATGACCATGTGCCGCTTGATTTCGTGTTCAGAACCTCCTCTATTTGAAATCAAAGAGCCCAGGTAGACGTATGATTGGACAACTTGGCAATTCGCAATCTCAGTTATTTCCGGAGCATTGTTGCGACCACGGTCCACAATCATTATTTTGGTCTTGGTTCTATTGAGCTTCAGTCCAAAGTCGAGACAAACGGTTTCCATGCGGTTTAGCAATTCCCCTATCTTAGTTGCACTTGTTGCGAGTAGGGTAGTGTCGTCCGCATAACGCAGGTTCGAGATGTTCTTGCCGCCAATAGGAATTTCATCTGTCCAATTTTCGAAGGCAATACGCATTATGTGTTCCGTATATGCATTGAACAGAAGTGGCGACAGGATACATCCCTGCCGGACTCCTGCGGTTGGACAGAACCGCTGCGAAGCAACGCCATCCAGTTTCACCGAAGCAGCACTATTTTCATATAGAGTACGAAGGATGTGTACTAGATGTTGAATTACCCCCATATCAAGGAGAACTTTCCACATTTTAGGCCAGCGAACAGAATCAAATGCTTTCTGAAAGTCAACAAAACATATGTATACCGGTCTGTTGAACTCCTTAGCTTTTTCGATTATTTGCCGAACTATCAGAATCTGCTCCCGAGTACCTTTATCTTTCACGAAACCTGCCTGCTCTGGTGCTATTTCCTTAGAGATAAATAAGTTAAGTCTCTGATGAAGAATATGTTGCAGAACCTTGCTGGCATGCGTGATCAATGCAATAAGGCGGTAATTACTACATTTCGTAGTGGATCCTTTCTTATAAAGCGGTATAAATAAGGAGTGCGTCCATTCAGTCGGCCAAACGCCAGTTCTGCATATAAGGTTGCAGATCCTATGAAATATGTCGACACCATAATCGGCACAGCATTTTATCGTCTCTCTTGGAATTGAGTCACTTCATACCGCTTTGCCAGATTTAAGGTGTTTAATAGCAGATTGTACTTCCTCTTTTAATATATCTGGCTCAATGTCGCTCTCACTGGACACGGTTAAGGAAAAATCACGTGAATCCGGATCGAAGAAGAGTGATTGGCAATATTTTTTCCAGACTTCTAAAATATGTTCCAGCTCAGTGACAACGTTTCCCTTAGCATCTTCTACAGCCCATGATTGCGTCTTAAACTTCTTGGTGATATATCGTATCTTTTGATATAGGTCTTTCGTCTCATTTTTCCCGGCATGTACTTCAACTTCGGCACATATTGTTCTGAGAAAGTTGTTTTTATCCCTCCTACAAGCTGCCTGGATACAATTAGTGTATTCGTTTTGGATTTGTACACTTGCACCTGAAGCTTTAAGGCGACGTCTCTCCTCTACAAGAATCAGCATGCTGTCGCTCATCCAATGCTGACGTTTGGTAGTCCCATCGATTCCTCTGGGTTGTGTGGACTTTGTCGCGTCCAAGATCATACTTTTGGCCTCGCTCCACAGCTGCTCCGGTGTATCATCGTCAGATCTAAGCGCCGACCACTCAGTCCACCGACTTTTCATAGTTTCCACAAATAAGGGTGGGTTTGTTACCTTGATACATCTGGTTTTGTCAATCTTTCTGGCCGCTTTTAGCTTCAGTTTTAGTACACATACAACTAATTGGTGATCGGTGCCACAGTCAGCTCCAGGTAAAGTGTGAGCATTCCGAATTGAAGTCTTCCAGCGTGTTTTAATAAGCACATAGTCAATCTGATTCCGATACGCCCCACCAGGTGATGTCCAGGTGTATAGCCTTCTTGGGTAATGTTTAAAAAAACTATTTTCGATAACCAGTCCGTTGTCAGCTGCAAACTGAATAAGACGGTCCCCTCTCTCATTTCGGTTACCCAAGCCATATGGACCCATGACCTCCCGCAGTTCGCTATCAATTGTGGTTGAGCCGATTTTCGCATTGAAATCACCGGAAATAATCAGAATTTCTCTGTTCGATACATTGTGCAGAGCGGCTCCAATGTTGTGTAGAAAGCCTCGATTACGCTATCATCAGCTTCAGAAGTCGTATTTTATTCTATATACTTATAAAGCGGACCCCGACCGCCGAAGCGAGAGTTTGGGCTACAACCGGGATTTAACGCTAAGATGATGATGATTCTATATATTTATAATTTTTTTTTCCAATTTTTAGTTAATTATTCAGATAGTTCAATATATTGTTTTTCACATTTAGTTCCTCTATGGAAACAAGGATATCTCTGCCTGTGACAAAGTATTGTGATCCGCCGTTTTTTATTTACGAAATAACGATATAAATATATAAATATTATATATTTTATATATTTTAAGGATATTATAAAAATATAAATTTCAAAGAACGATATACCTAGTCAAATGGTCTTGGAGTCAATATCTAAGAAAACCCTTTTTAAACGACGTGAAACAAAATTATATCATCGAAATACTTCAGAGATCTTCTAGTATCTTAAAAATAATAATGAAGTCATAGATAGCTATTGGTTGTGTAATCTTTGACAGGCAACACTTTTAAAAGTTATTTATCAAATTAATATTTTTAATTCCATTTCATGCACACCATTTTCAGAATTTAAATTGTACTGCAGATAAAAAAGATACTTTTAGTGCGTGGGGTAGTAATCTATAGATTTCTATACTCGTAGACAACTAAGGAATAAGGAAATCTTTCATTAAAATGAAAATCTTGCTTAGTAAACAGCCTATAAACATGCTATGCAACTTTTCTTGATTTCTTTCAAATAAAGTACACTGAAGAGGTCCTAGCTGTAGAGCGCATTGAACCCGAGTTCTCGGTTTCCAAAAGAGTGAAATATTAAGGGGACAGTAACTACATACTACTAAGTGGGCCAGCAGCTTGTCTGATGTTCCTCAGAAATAAAAAATAGTAAGGCTAATAAATTTATATAAAATAGGAAACAGCTTTTTGATATTCCGTTCTTATGGTATATAAATCTTACACACTCTTCTAAAACTAGTACGTAGAGTATAACGGCAACTTTTACTAACAAAAAGTCTATTCATTATGATGTCTAGAAAAGCACTTACGGGCACTGTAGAAGGAATTTTATGAACCACGTACTTTTAGAATTAACTAAGTTTGTATTGTGAAAGATTATAAGTACACTAAGTTGATATTATAATACTAGAATACTCGTGCATAAAATTAATACAAAAGTTTAATGAACTTCAAAATTTCATAGTTGAATTTATTTATCTCGCAGTGTTTTACTGATGACCTCCAAGGCATAATGACTTTCTCACGTTGGAACACTTGCGTGAGTTATGGGCTCCTCTCCTATCTTAAGTTTGAATGTTTATATATAATATATTTATTTAAAAAATAAAATTATATAAAAATAGCATATCAGTAGTCTAGGACCTTTAACATAGCGTTTTGCTGCTAATTATCGCTGTGTTAATTGTCATAGTGTTAATTAGAGGCAAATTTAAAACGCTGATACATTTTAAATTTATGGCTATTTTCACCCTAACTCGATTGCTAGTACAAAGCTCATGAGTATGCAACTCGTATCCGGGATACAATTGCCTTAATGACATGTCGCCTTGAGTAAAAAAAGTGATTCATGTCTAAAATATTTAATAAGTTTTCGGCAGAAATAAAAGCAACCAGTAGTTTATATTTCTTTTATTTTGGCTCATGAAATTGCTAATCAAATATACCTTTTTTTTTGGTCTTAGGGAAAAACCCTCTCTTGACGGGTTCCCCCGGCTCGGGGGGACCGAGGGATATGTGGGACTCCGGGAAAGATGTTCAGCCATCCGACTACGCACTAAAATACCCCGCTGTTCTCCTATCGCCTACGCCCGGGCCTACGGATATGTGGCCTGCCGATCTCGTGGCCCGGGCCGACGCCGGCCCGCCCTTTGTCTCAAAGCGGGCCTCTTCTGAAGTGTTGACGCCAGGGGGTCAGGGTTTCGTCCCCTCGGCGCTCTCCTGTATTGTAGGAGTTGAGGGGGGCCCCGGAGTACGCGGCCCTATCCCTTACAGCAATAGTGCGGGCGACGGATCCTCCCCCGAGGGGCCGCCCGCCCGGCGGCCGGAGGTCGTTACTTGCCCTCCGGTGCCGCCGGCGTTGGCGGGAGGGGAGTATGGTAGTCGACTCCCGCTCCCGCTCCGCCGCCTCCTTTGCGGACTTGACTGCTTCCAGCCCCTAAAGCTGGAGGATTCTGGACGGGGCGGGACTTGCATCTCTGCAACGTGCCAGTCAGGCGTAGGTACGACTACCAGACGACACTCCAGAAAACCAGGGAGTCGCCCAACGTCGTAACCAACCCAGCCAGACATACGGACAGCGGAGATGCCGTTCCCGCCCCAGGAACACTCTCTGTGCAGGCGCAGTCGAAATGGGCATGGTTTCGACTACCAAATCAGGGCCCGGGACAGAACCCGGGACACCAACCAGTACTCGCAACCATCCCGCCGGGGATCGCGCCATGAACAGAGAGCGAAGTTGAGAAAGGATGTGGGAGGTAGACGGGAAGAAAGGTGGGACTCCATCGCCTTGGACGGGAAGGGGAATGAGGTGGCGGATGCTCGGCCACCTCGGGTACGCACACCCGTGCACTCCTCGGACAGAGAAGCGGCCCTGAGGGGTAATCAAACATACCTTATATAACCACGAAGAATGTTATAAAAATTAATGACATGTACAATTGGGATACATGCTATATTATATTATATATTTTTATTTAATTTATTTATGTTTATACAAATTAGCTATGGATCTGCAATTGTGCTTTAGCAATGAATGAGTTAATGAATTATTTACCTAAATCACACTTATGACTACGTAGTCCCCAAAGTATTATTAAAGCTGTTTCGTAGTTCCTACGCCGTTGGTGTAGTGAGTGCTGTAGCACTATACGAATTTACTGTGATGTCTACTTGTAACTCACTACGCCACGATTGCTAGTCTTGCTACGCTAACTTGGCGCTAGCGTTTAATTTAACGACAGGAAAACTATTACGCGCAGTGTTAAATTAAGTTTAAAGCTTATTTTGTAAAAGTTTTATGAATTACAATAATATTAGTTACAAAAAGTACTAGAGATTTTCTTAACAATATGTCAGAGAGGTTGTTAGTGCTTTTGTCAATAACTCTGTCAATGTTGTACATAAGCATACAATTTTTGATAGGTCGTATAACAAACTAGAGTGGGAGCCCATTGTGCTATGAAAATGGTTATCGATCGTATACGAGAGTATTACATTTCAGAAATAAATATTGAGATATAATTTACATTTTCCATAGGCCATATTAAATTTACTTTTATAAATGAAACTTTATTTGATAGAAGTGATAATATTTGTTTATGTGTTTATGATAATACTTATTTATAAAAAACAGTATATAAGTAGTTGGTATAAGTTGTCTAGTACCCATAACATTTTGCTGCTTACTTTGGGACCAGAAGATTCTTTGTGAACATGTAGGTATGTTTAATTAATTATTTATCACATATTAATTTACATATAATACATATATATGTTTATACATAGTCCAACTTTTAAAGGGTTCAAGTTTCAAGCCTTGAGGTGAATACTCGTCACAATGTAGATATTAGATGTTTTGGGCATTCAGTTCCATCATTCACCGTTCAGCTCATAGCAGCGTGATCAAGGAATTGATTTTATAGGCAATCTCTCGAATAGATCTCCAAATGGGATAGAAACGTCACCAAATTCATTCTTAATATATCAAACTGACGAAAAAGTGACACTTTTATACATCTATTTATATTTGACCAGTTAATGATACATTAGATTTAATTAGATAGTAACTTATATATGTGTGTGAGTGTGTATATGTGCTTGTGTATGTGTGTCAGTGCATGTGTGTTATGTATGTATCAATATATACACACAAGGTTTTTAGGCATCTGTTGTTACAATTTTTCTGTATGCACCTGCTTTGAATTGCAATCCAGATTGTTATGTTGAATATCTAAACTTATAATTTCTTTGGTTGTAATTTGTTTTGTGCATCAATAAAATAAAATAAAATATATTATAGTTGTGTTCTTAAAGAAAATACCAACTAATAATCTATGAAAAAAGGCGAGCAATTAAGTATCTTACTATGTAAGGGAGATACAGTAGTAAGGGAGATACAGTAACACGACAAAAACATCTAGTTGATCCAAGTAATGTGAATAACATTCTTTTCTGCCCAATTGAGGTAATTATTTTATTACCTACGTACAACTAAACAATTGAGAGAATTTATCTATTTCAATTTGATCTACATCTTATTATGGCACTCTACTGTAGGTATAATATTTAATTAACTTATAATTATTTACAGTTAATAAACAAAAAGCTAATAATATTTGATTTCTGATCACTTCGATACGCTTGCCGAGGTCACGGGTGCGATTCCCGTCTCGCGTCTGAGTGTTTATGTTTAATATGTACTTATTAACAAAAGTATATATGTAGTCTATCAGTTGTTAGTACCCATAATACCAGTGCTACGCTACTTACTAGATGGCGCTGTGTGAATTGTGCCAGTGTAGTATAATATCAAACTAATAGCTGAGCCGGAAAACGTTTCTCTGCCATATCCTATAAATTTAAAAAAAGTAGCCTACGTCCTTCTCAAAGGTCTAATAATTATTTCTATACCAAAATTCATCCAAATCATGTTTATAATATTAGTATGGATTTGATTACAAAACATAAGCGTTAACATTATGTAACATTAACGTATTTATGTCAAGAAGTCATGCGTATTGTTAAGTGCCATACAAACTTTCCCCGAAGTACTAAAATTTTGTCAGTTGAAACAAAGTTTTACTTGACATTAAGGTTAAGCAAAGTTATGAATATCAAACTAATAAAACAAGTTTAATTGGAAGGCCTATACAATATGTTACATGACGTAAACACATTAATTTGAAACATAATATGGAGCATATGAGAAACGTATGCGGCTTTGCTAATTTGAAAGTCTATACAGTATGATTTTTTTAAACAGCTTCTTAAGTTTTTTGTCTAGTTTCGATTAAATATTCAGTAAGCTTTTTAGCGTCGTTATTATTATAAGGCACTTTAATTTTTGAGACAATAAAAATAATAGATCTTGTTGAGATTGGTTTTAAATGTCTATTGAATTCGCTCTAAACTTTCTTAGCGCCTTTCAGAAGAAGTAAGCCATTTGTCGTATTTTAGATATCTGGCCAGAACCAAACTGCAAAAAGAATAAAAAATATATTACGTTTAAAATTTTCTCAAAATAATACACATACTCACTTATTTAGAAATTACAAAAAAATAAAGACTAATGATATCTTCTAATTTTTCAATCAATTTACCTTTTTATTATATCGGATAAAAAAATCGCAGTTGATGTTACAATTTGAATTTAGTACAATTACAACAACATCAATTAAAATTTAGTGGTTTAGGTGCTAAAGCAGTAGCCCAAACATTTAGTTTAACCATTTATTATATTTATAAAAAATAAAAAAATTAAATCGTTTTTGTTAGAAGTGAGGTGGAACATTTGTTCAACGGAGTTTATACCCGTCCACTTCCTCATGCTTCGCAGCCATGATTTATTTCTTCGTCTAGTACGTCTCCTTCGCTCCACTTTCCCTATAGAAATTATGTGAGCCAGCATATAACTACCGTCTCTGAGTACGTTGTAGAGATATATGCGTTCCTTTATGGTCAGCATCAGTGTTCGTGGTATACATAATATGCTGCAACACGGGTTCGTGGACTTTACTCGTATATGTCCAACTAATGCACAACATCATAAAATTTCAGAATGTGTTTTTAATTTTATTACTAGCGTTTAGAAGAATAAAGTTGTAGTGATATTTTATTTTAATAATTTATATAATTGTGGAATTATTACCAACTGACTATATGGATAACATAAGTGTTAATAAAAAAAATTTTATGAGAGTATTATATTGAAAATATATATACTGAAAAATCAAATATTTGCTTAGTTCGGTTTGTTCTCAATCGGCAGTCACTAAGTTTATGATTTAAAGGTAATGTTGCAGAACTATGTTGAATTTTTTTCCCTTATGAGACATTAATTTCGAAGCTCGAGGTCTGCTGTTAAGTATTGTTTGTAGTTTCTTTGATATTTTTTTCTTGTGTGCGAATGCTCATAAAAATAGATAAAATAGATATAATTTGAATAAAGAGGTTTTTTTGTAACACTAAAAAGTTGACGACCGTTAATGCCCACCTGTCTGATTTAGTGACTTCGCCAGTAGTGTATGGTTGTATATGTTCTAATCCTACTGTTGGTGATCTGTAAGTAATTTGTTCTTATGTGAGTATGTATTTTCAATTGTAGGTTTATGGAAACTTATGTAATACAGGTTCTCACCTATTACAGAGAATTTAAATAAAATGGGCACTATTTTATTTTTACTGTAATAAAAGTTAAAATATAGGAAGATATCGATACATCAAGATCATGGATGCGTGTATGCCATCAATTCACTCTTGACATTTGTAACAGGGATATTATTTGTACACTTAAATAAATAAGCTGTTACTATTATATATTTTTTTTATTATTCTTTCTGCAATCAGCCATAATTATCGGCTATAATCAGAAGGGTTGTTGGCAATCAGTTAGGCGTTGAGAGCAGTACATCCAGTGATGTGCCACTCTATATGAAGTCTTCCAATTAGGTCGACTCATTGTCTCTCGTCGAGCTCCATAACGTATCCTGAGGCGGACAGTATTATGTGTTGTGTCAATGAGTGAATGCGCCAACACGTTTACGTGGCTATTTAGTCTGATTTTGTATTTCGAGCTTCTTTTCCTTATTGTTTCTTTCACAGTATCCATCTCTAAGTATTCGTGTACTTCTGTGTTTTTGCGATGGTGTGTTTGCGATTATTCTTAGTACATTGTTTTGAAACCTCTGCAAAATTTCGACATTGGAATGACTAGCAGTTCCCCATAATTCAATACCATACGTCCATATTGGTTTCAGAACTCAACTGTAAATCAGGAGCCTATTTTCTAGGGATAGTTTTGACTTTCTGCCCATTAGCCAGTACATTTCTCTGAATTTCAAGTTTGCTTCTATCCGTTTTGCGTGATCTTTTCATTTCAGTCTTCTGTCCAGGTGCATCCCAAGATACTTAATGCATGCCTTATGTGGTAGGATTTCACTTCCCAACTTCACAGGAGGGCAGTCACCTCTTCTGAGTGCAAAAGTGATGTGGTTGGACTTTGCAGAGCTTGCTTTAATTCTCCACTTATTGAGCCATTCATGTACGTCATTTAAGTGTATTTGTAACATTTCGGAAGCTTTTATGGCATTTGTGTGACTAGCTAAAATTGCAGTGTCATCTGCATATGTGGCCGTGAGCGTTTCTTCGTTTTTAGGGATGTCTGACGTATATATGGTATACAATATAGGTCCTAATACGGATCCCTGCGGCACGCCTGCTTCGATGACGCATATGGCAGATATGTCACTCCCATGTTTCACCTGAAAAACTCTATTTTCCAGGTATGATTTTAGAAGTGTGTAAAACGTATGGGGGAGGTTGATCTTTAGTTTATAAATTAAACCCTTATGCCAGACTTTATCAAAAGCTTGCTGTATATCCAAGAATACAGCTGAGCAATATTCTTTGTTTTCCAATGCTTGTCTAATCTTGTGGGTAACTCTGTGCACTTGCTCTATGGTGGAGTGCTGAGAACGTAAACCAAATTGGTGATCAGGTATAATTTTTTGTTCTAGAATAGGATTTAGTCGCTTAGTTAGTACTTTTTCGAAGACCTTTGACAGCACTGGAAGCAGACTTATAGGTCGATATGATGAAACTTCTTTTGGGGGTTTACCTGGTTTCGCTATCATTATAATTGTTGAGACTTTCCATAATCTTGGATAATATTGAAGTCTAAATATGCTATTGAATAGTACTGTTAGGAATACCACTGCTTTTCTGGGTAAGTTCTTTAGAATTTCAGCTGTAATTAAGTCAAAACCAGGTGCTTTCTTGTCCTTTAGATTCTTTATTTCTTTAGTGATTTCCTTTGGTGTAACAATTTTGATGGGAAGGCACATCTGATGGTCTTGCATTAGTATGTCATCCAATGTAGTTTCTTCACAATGGGTATTTGAATCGTTTGGTTTAAAAGCTTTTGTGAGAAACTCACTGAATACTTTGGCTTTTTCATCAGAGCTTCTGGCCCATTTACCGTTTTCTAATTTTATGGGCTGATTTATCTGCTGAGGCCTTCGAAATGTTTTGGTAAACTTCCACAGTGAGTGTTGGTCATTTTTTGTTGGTGATAGTGTTAGGAGATGGTCTTGTAGGGTATCATCCTCGTATTGGACTATCATCTTCTTTATCCTCTTTTGTGCGTTATTGAGTGCTCTCTTGTCATTGTGGTTCCGACTTAATTGCCATTGTCGGCGTATTCTTCTTTTATTACTGATCATTTCTCTTATTTTTAAGGGGAGGTTGATGTTCTCCTGTTTAGATTTTAGGTATGGGGTAGATTTCCACGCCGCTATTTGGATTAGGTTTGTTATATAGCATGTGGCTTCATCTACATCCTCTTCACATTTCAGTGGGAGATTTAAGTTTATATTTGTATCAATAAATTCTGCGAAACAGTCCCAGTCTGTTTTATGGTTATACAACATTTCGTTAGGTTCTTCATTAATAACGCCTGTACTAATTGTAGCTATCACAGCAGTGTGGTCCGAAGAGCCATCGAAGTTTGATTCTATTGATAAGTAGAGTGATGAGATTCCTTTAAAGATGAAGAAGTCTAGCAGATCTAGATTTTTATTAGGATCTGTGGGCCAATATGTGGGTTCGCCTGTTAATAGTATGTCCAGGTTGTTTTTATGGATACATTTTAAGAGTTCTCTTCCTCTAGTTGTAACCAGTCTAGAGCCCCAATTGGTATGTTTTGCATTGAATTCTCCACCCACAATGTATATTGTGCCTAAGGATGAGAAGAAATTTGGGTACATACTTTCATTGATGCTATGTCTTGGTGGACAGTAGATGGCTGCCACTCCTAAGTTACCGTGCCAGTCCCTTACTGAGATTACTGTAGCTTGGATGTTCTGTTCTCTATATTAGTTAAGACAATAATGCTTAATGTTACTCTTTATAAATACAGCTGTGCCGCCATGTGCTGTACCATCTGGATGATTTGTGGAGTAAATAGCGTAGCCATGTATCGTTATCGTTTTGCAGTCAGTGAGGTGGGTCTCAGACACTAATAAAATATCTATTCTGTTTTGTGTCAGGAATAGTTGAATTTATTGTTTGTTTGGTAACAAACCATTTATGTTCCATGTTGCTATTCTGAAACTAGTGAAGATTATAATTTGGCTATGAGCGTCGTTAACAGGCCCATCAGGGTACCCATGTTTTGAAGTAGCAGATCTATTTTCTCAGCTTGTTTTGTTAATAAAATTTCAATTGTATTGTTTGGCTGGAACTGGGAACAGTCCTGGGGGTTCATTGTATTTTCTGTTTGGAAATTTCTATTTATATTTGGGGCACTCCAATTTTGTTTACCGCTATAAGAAGTATTCGTAGCTTTTGGCCAGGTATGAATGGGTTTCATAGGTAGCTCGGGGAACTCACTGCGACTTTCTATATTAACTACCTTTTCAGAGGTAGGTGCTATGTTGGACCTTCGAGAGAAATTCCTTTGGTATTTTCTGTTTAGTATTTCTTTATATACTTGACAGCCCTTGTAATTAGCTGTGTCATCTCTTAGACATAAGCAACATGTTGCAGGGGTGTTTTTGTCCTTTGTGCAATCACTTGTTTTGTGTCCTTCACCACACTTGACGCACCTAGGTGGCCTCATACAATTATTTTTTGTATGGCCATATTGCTGGCATCTAGTGCATTGTACGATTGTATTTTGCCTTTTTGGGTCTTCAATTTGCACTTTTTCATTGTATATATACCTATACTTGATCGTCTTAACATTTTTGTTATTTACGCTGGGTTCAAGATTTACAAAAAATGTGTTTAGGGGCTTCTTAGATGTTCTATCACGGGCACAGATTATCTCACCACTGACTTTGTTGCCAGATTTTTCAATTTCTTCTACTATAGCTTCTTTAGGTGTTGTGTGATGTAGGTGCTTGATGACAATTTTGTAGCACCGATCTGCCTTTGGTGTAAAAGTATGGCCGATTAATCCATTGCGCCTTACATGATCTATCACAACTTTGTAGATTTTAGTAGACTTGTTATTATATGTATTAGATTTTTATTTGGAATTTCGTAAGAGAAGTTTTCCTTTTTAGTGACTTGTTCAAGAAGCATGGTGAGCTGGGTGACATCCTCTACTCCATAGAGTATAATTGGTGGTGGTCTTGATTCTTTTCCATTTTGGGCCTTGTTTCTGGTGGTGTTGGGTGCATCTTCATCGTCAGCTGTTAGTACAGCAAATCTGTTGTTAGTGAGGATCGATGGATCTATCGAAATTTGTTGGTTTGGCGGTTTATTTTCCGCTGGTTTTCCTTTGTTACTATTATATGTATTAATTTATTTGAAAATTTAAATTAGATACGTCTACGCTTTCTGCAGTGTAGCCATGCTCTAAATGTCATGATAGAGGCATCTCTTTATTGTACACCTTGCATGAACGTATTTCAAACCAATAGCCCCCATTCTGTCAATTTCGCTAAAAAGTTGCAAACTAAACGTCAGGGATTTGATTTATTAGAGATTTTTGCTTTGGTATTTTTCTTTCCAATTATTAGTTCAGTTAGTACTTTGGTCGGCCTATTGCAAAACAATAAGAGAACTTATTATCTTTTAAAGGGAATTGTTACTGATATTTATCCTTTTTATTACTAAGTAAGATATATTATTAATATTTATTTGTTTGTCATATTATAACCGATCCTAATTAATATTTAAATCTAAGGATTAATAAAGAAGTTTCTTAGTACTCTTAATAGGATATATAAGATAGCGGTTCCTAATATTATCTTGGAAAGCCACGTTTATATCAGAGCTCCATTTCTTTTCATCAGATATACCAACAAGATCTAACTCAAATTTAAGTAAAGTTTTTGCTTGTTTTAAAGTTACTGAGAATATTTTTCCAGCTTTAATTAAGTATTCACAACAGTTTTAATATTCCACAATGAGGACTATTAGTTTATGATTGACAGTAGCGCCACTGGCCCTTAAGTGATACGTTTATAAATAAACAAATAAGGATTAGGTTCCGGGTTGCCTGGAAGAGAACGCTCTGTAGCGATAAGGCCGCACATTGTAAGTCAAGTACATATTGATTATGTAAATAAGTTTCATTGTTTTTGTAAAATTGGTTTACAATAAAGTGTTATCTATCTATCGATTAGGAACGCAATAACCTCAAAATCAGTTGCTCTTTCTAACTGTTTAATAATCAATTATAACGAATTCATTATCAAGCAAAAGTATGCAATTATAAGAGAGGCAAAAGGAGAAGAGGAACGCCCCCGCGGTCAAGCGGGATCCTGACATACAGGCTGGTGCAGGTACTGACCGGCCTTGGTTGTTTCGGTAAGTACCTGCACCAGATTGCGGGGCGGGAGCCAAATTCGGCCTGTTGGGAATGCGGCGCGCCAGTAGACACCGTAGAACATACGGTGTCGGAGTGCGCCGCCTGGGGGCCCTAGCGCTTTAATTTGCAGGGTGTTGTAGGGGGTGACCTCTTGCTGCGGGCAATCGTAGGTCAAATGCTCCGCAGCGAGAGGAACTGGAACGCGGTGGTCTCCTTCGCAGAAAGCGTCATGCGGGAGAAGGAGGCCATCGAGCGTGCGAGTCAGGAGGACTCGGCGGCTCCACCGATTCGTCGTCGTAGGACGAATCGGGAAAGGATACGCTATGCGCACCTCCTCCCACCCTGAGAAGGGGTTGCCGGTCGCTCTTGTAAAAGAGCAGCCAGCCGGTACCCCGGGGGAGGCTCCCGGCGAAGGCAATGAGACGGAGGGTGCCCTACCCCGACTGGATACTCCGTGTCTGGTCACCGGCAGGTCTAGTCTGACCGCCGGCAGCGGGAATTATCACTCGGGGTACCCTCATTGGAGATGTCTGGCTGGGAGCCTAGTAGAGCAATGCCAAAAAGACCATCCTGCGAAGCCCCCCCTCTAAGGCCAAGAGTGACGACCGGGGTTTTTAGTGGGCAAGACCGGCGGCCTTTGCCCCCGGTCCGCCCGAGGGGAGTAGGTAGCCCCCTCGGGAGGTAATTCCACATACCCCACCGGCCTTCCCCCAGAGGCCGGTGGAAACTGTAATAGTTTTCCTCGGTATAAAAAAAGGCCTATACCCAGAAAAGGGACTTACTAGATAATAATATTATGATTTAAATGTATTAAGCGTTAAAAAAAGTAATTGTATCAGTAAGGAATAAAAAGCTTTATTATTATTATTAAAAGTTAAGAGTAGCGTATATCTGTCACAGAAGTAATAGTGATATTGGAAATAAATTAAATTTTTAATAACTGAATGGGTAAGTCTTTAAACAATCCACTAACAAATATGTTGAACATATTCTACACTAGATTATAAAAGTCTACCCATTTAAACCCAATATGTCCCATATCACAGGACCTCTGAAATATAAATTTCTATGTACTGAAAGGTACATTAAAATTTTAGGTATACCTATATTTAAGTATACTAGACATACATTTAAGTAATAATATCATAAAAGAGATAAAATATGTGCCATCTTTTAATCCATTAACGGAAAAGTAATTTGTGTTGCAGGCAGACAATTAAAATAGGTTGAGTCCAACAATTATAATGTTGAGGACATTTTAATTTCATCACAGTTTCCTACTACAGAAAACGCTTTCAACTATTTTGAATCAAATGTATGTATATAGTTTTACCATTTCTATCACTAGGCTAAATTAAAACAATGGGATGCCCACCCTTTATTCTTTCTAGAACTTTGCAAAAGTTGATATGAGGCGTGTAGTTGCAAAACCCACTATAACAATATTTTTGGAAACTCGTAAATTGAACTAGACCTATGCTGATTTAGTGGGACTTGATTCGAAACGCAAAATAAAATAATATAATATTCGAATATATGTATAGAATGTAGAGGCATTTGTGCAAGCAAAAGTTGATAGCTATGTAGATAGTGTGTTTTCTAACGATATATCATCATTTTGTCATATAGACGTTTTAGCGGATTTTGCAACTACACACCGCATACATAGATTTTTATACTAAGTCATAGATAGAAAAAAAGAGCATTATTCGGTTTGTTTTCATGTTTAGGAAACAAACGGTATACGCTTATACAAAAACTATATTTAGCTAAATTATTTTTATTTTATACTTTTTAGTCAAGAAATGAAAACAAAATTTCATGAAAATACATCGTCACAAAAATGCGCAGAAGTATAACTTTGTCAATACTCAATAGCTTGGATCGCCGAAGTGAAAGTTTTGACTTCAACTAGATCAAAACACTTGCAGCAAAAATGAGGCTACATGAAACAGTTGCAAATGGTTAAAACTATACTATTGGAAGTTCGAACTATGGTATTGAAGTTCTAATCTCTTATCAATTAATTTATTTTTGCATATAATTTAGATAGATGGACATGCAACCTTGGTTTGATTTAAGACTAGCTTATTACTTTCGCATGGGGACGTATAATAAAAGCTAAAAAATAAAGTACCCCTTTTTGAAACCTTACAGATAGCAAACGAATACCATCATTTCAGATTCCCTTTGGAATTTGACGAATTGAACTGCAATTGTACTTATGTATTTAAAAATAAAATTAGATTCATAAAATATCTGTTTTGATACGGAAATTTGTTTTATTGAAAAAAAGTACAAGTGAACAAGTAGAACTTTAGCCTTACTACGTAAATAATAAGATAATATTAATATAAAATAAATATATTTATACATATGTTAAATATCGAACAAAGAAAACCGTGGAAAATATAAAACAAAACTGTCTTTGTTTACGGCTCCGTACAGAGGTGATTGCGAAACGGAAATCGTGAAAATTTTTATTTTCGCATTCACGCTTTTCTCGAAACGCGGTGCACCAGAATGGAGTAGTTTGCATAATACGCTATAAAACTTAGCTGCACGTTGTTTTATTTTTTTGTAGTATACAATCGCAACTAGTGACAAAGTAAGAATAAAAAGTTTTAATTCATAATCTGGGTTTCTCTTTAATTCATAATCATAATATTAATAACAAATGGTCAATCTAATCCTCAAAAAGGGGTTGACGTCAGGCAGGCGGACGATCATAAACAGCAAGCCACGACTATTAGTACAACATGTACTTACTCAAATAAAAGGGTAACGAAAGTACTTGGAATGAAAATGAGACTAGTAAGTTGGAATGTAAGTACGAGACTCTTAGAGAAAGAGAGAGAGCAGAGGTATTAGAAAGGAGACGAATAAATATAGTTTGCTTGCAAGAGACGAAATGGAAGGGTTCGAGAGTTTGAGAGATTGGGGCGGGGTATAAATTTTACTATTGTGGAAGTGATGGTAAGAGAAATGATGGTAAAAGAAAAGGGTATAGTATTAGACAACAAATTGAAAAAATGTGTGACAGATATTAAGAGGGTAAATGGTAGACTGATGGTGGTAAAATTATTGGTGGGTGACTGTGGTTGAACATAGTGAGTGTTTATGTTTCACAGGCTGGATGTAACGACATAGTGAAAGAAAGCTTTAGGGGGGATCTTGATACAGTCATGATCAACATAGCAGATAAGGAAGACGTATATGTAGGTGGTGATTTAATTGACATGTGGAAAGAATGAATGGAGAATATAAAAGAGTTCATGGGGGACTGGGACTTAGAAATAGAAATGAGGAAGGGGAAGCTTTATTACAAACTACTTCGGCATTCAATATGGCCATAGTGAATACATTTTTCAAAAACATTTGATCAGGTATATATTCTATATATGTATAACAGTGGAAACCACAACACACAAATCGACTATTTTCTTATACAAAATAAATAATATTAAATCAGTTAAATATTGCAAAGTGATCCCCGGTGAAAATGTGGTTTCTCAACATCGATTCATGATTTTAGACATAACCACTACGCCGAAAATTTTAAAACACAAAACAAAGTCAACCCCCAAAATTAAATGGAATTTTCTGGAAAAGGAAGAGTAAGAAGTAAATTTAAACAAAGAGTGGTAGACAAAATGGTAGAGATGGATGATATGGTTGAAAAATCTGAAAACGAATGTTGGAATGAAATAGAGGAATGCATTAGAGGTGTGGTAAATGACGTTTTTGGAGAAACGAAAGGAAAAATTAAAATTGAGAAACAATCTTGGTGGTGGAATTAAAAAGTACAGGTGATTCTGACAGAAAAGAAAAATGACTTTAAAGAATAGAGCAAAATGAGCTGTTGCTGTCTCCAAGGTCAGGGAATAAGCCAAGTTGTATGAGTTTTTAGGAAGCTCTGGTGATCAGAAACATCTTTATAGAATGGTGAATGATTGAGAAAATAATGCAATGGATATAACCCATATGAAATGTATAAAAGATGATAGTGGAAGGGTCTCAACAGACAATAACGAAATAAAGAGCAGATGGAAAAATTATTTATGTGAATTGATGTTTTTTTTTATTGCTGTAGGACAGCAGACAGGCTGACGGCCCGCTTAGAATTTAGCAGTTACCATCGCCTATGGATGTTTGCAACATCAGTGGCATCGCGAACACGCTGCTGTCCCATAAAGGTACTAATGAAGAGAATGTTAGAGTAGGCAGCCGTTATGGGTATATATACATGGGTGTTATAAAAGAGGTGAGTACGGCTGAGGTTAGATTGGCTGTACATAGTATGCAAAATGGCAAGTCTGTAGGACTGGGTGAAATACTTGTGGAAGTATGGAATTTCTTGAAAGCAAATGGACGGATGTGGCTAATCTTGTTCTTCAATAAGCTGTTGCAAGACGAGGCGATCCTCGATGGATGGTGCAATAGTACTATAGTGCCCATTTTTAAGAAGAAGAGGTATGTACAGTTTTGTAACAATTATAGAGGAATAAAGTTCATGTCATACAACATGAAGATTTGGGAGAAAGTGTTGTAATAATACTGGCTTTTATACATATTGTCCTATAGTATTAAAAATTCTTCATACATTCTATGTTACTAGGTTACCTTATACTTCCAATAATAAACAAACTAAAATAAACACGTGTTCTTATTACTACTACAAAATTACAACAGAAAGTGGAAAGGATGGAGAACCAATTTGGTTTCATGCTCGGGTGATGGATGGACTACGTATGCCATATTTGCATTTTGCCAACTGTGCGAGAAATATAGAAATATGCACATAAGAACTTGCACATAGTATTCATTGACCTCGAAAAGGCATATGATCGGGTTCCTAGAAAGGTTGTGTGGGCCATGAAAGCAAACGGAGTGCCTGTGCAGTACTTTCAGCTCATTCCCGTGATGTTCCCGTGATAAGGCAAGTAAGTATATACGTGCGGTCCCTAGCTGACTTCACAGACAAGTTCAGTGTTGCGGTGGGTCTACACCAAGGATTGGCTCTTAGTTCTTACCTGTTCCTACTGGTGGTAGGTGCAGTAACATCAGGAATACAGGAGGAGGCACCTTAGTGTATGCTCTTTGCCGATGATATTCTGTTGGTTGAAAAAAATGCTCACGAGCTTCAGAGCAGATTGGATAAATGGCAGGAGAGATTGGAAAGTGTTGGGTTGAAAATTAGTAGAACCAAAACTGAAAATCTGTTTTGCAACTTTGGTGGAAATTCCGCCTTCACCCCGATTACTTTAAGAAGTGGATGAAATGGCGACAGGGCTCAGGGAGAATTTACAACCCACGAGTGCCGTTTAGTCTTAAAGGTAAAATATATAAGACTGTAATAAGACCTGTCATATTATGGATCAGAATACTGGACTATAAAGAGGAAAGGAAAGATGAAACGGTATTGCATGCAGCAGAGGATACGAATGTTAAGATGGATGAGTGGAGTTACAAAAATGGTAAAAATTAGAAATGAATATATCACGATAAGTTTGAAAATAGTGCCACTGATTGAGAAGCCGAAAAGTAATAGACCTGGTATGGCCATGTAATGCGAAGAGAGGAGCGTCATGTGACAGGAATCAAGGCGAGGTTTAACTGTCTTATCCAACATCAGTGGATCAGTGGATTAATTATTTTAAAATTACTAACAATCCTAACCTACTGTTAAAAATTTGTAACTAACCTACTAACAATCTATGGATGACATTGTTCGAAATAAATGATGATTATTATCTATATCTATACTACTATTATAAAGAGGAAAGATTTGATTGTTTGTTTGTTTGCTTTGAATAGGCTCCGAAACTACTGACCCGATTTAAAAAAATTCTTTCATTGTTGGGAAGCTACACTATCCCGGGTGACATAGGCTATATTATATTTTCAAAAAAATTAGGGATCCTTACTAAAACTCCAATAATGTAACCCAAAGTGTAAAAAAATTACCTAAAATATTATTTAAATCGCGTGCGTTGCGAAAACTATTGATGATAGAATAAAATAATGTACTACAACTTTGCAGAACACATCATTATTTACAAAAAGTGTCGCGACAGCATATGTCTAACTATTATAGTTATGCCATAATAAGTGTTTTTTTATTTTAAAAATTTAATTGAAATGCCGCCCCTAGAAAAGACTCTTTATTTGGATCTTGGTATTAATCCTTATCAAAATAAATTACTTCATATTCAAAACTGTTTCAATACCTTTATATAACTTTTTGAATTATTCAATTCGGATATTCCATTCGAAAGATATCACGAG
This sequence comes from Malacosoma neustria, assembly GCA_963693495.1. Classification (NCBI taxonomy): domain Eukaryota; kingdom Metazoa; phylum Arthropoda; class Insecta; order Lepidoptera; family Lasiocampidae; genus Malacosoma; species Malacosoma neustria. The sequence continues at coordinate 13,169,652 of OY856377.1, read as the reverse complement.
TTTAAAAATGTAAGTATTAGAAAAATGTTGCGTGGTAGCCGCTCACCCTGTTCGGCTAGCTAGGCAGCACCTTATGCAATGTAGGCGTGCGTCACTGGGGTTTTTACAAAAATTAGAATACTTATTAAAAAATAACGAAAAATAAATAAAAAGTAATAACAAAAAAAAATCATTAAAATAAAAGCTCACAGAAATAATAATATTCAAACTTTCTTTATAATTTTATTTTTTTAGTAACCTGACGCAAATAGAAGGGTTTGCCCTCAGGGGCGCTCCTCTGTCCGAGGAGTGCACGGGTGTGCGTACCCGAGGTGCCCGAGCATCCGTCGCTTCACTCCCCTCTCCGTTCGAGGCGACAGAGTTCTACCTTTCTTTCCGTCTACCTCTTACATCCTTTCCCACTTAGCTCTCTGTTCGTGGCGTGGTCCCCGGTGGGATGATTGCGAATACTGATTGGGGTCCCGGGTTCTACCCTGGGACCTGATTTGGTAGTCGGAACCATGCCTATTTCGACTGCGCCTGCACAGAGTGTTCCCGGGGCGGGAATTGCATCCTCGCTGTCGGTTGGTCTTGCTGGGCCGGCTACGACGTCAGGCGACTCTGCTTTTTCTGGAGTGTCGTCTGTTAGTCGTACCCACGCCTGACTAGCACGCGACGGGGATGCGAGTCCCGTCCGGAATTGGCCGCGGACCTGTCACTCCCGGCCCTGGTTCTGTCCATGGTCGGGGGCGATCCTGGATGGACGGCCGTCGCCTCCTTTTGCGAGGCAGTAGTGTCTGCAAGGAAGGCGGCGGAACGGGAGCGGGAGTCCGCCACCGCACTCCCCTCCCGCCAACGTAGGCCACGTCGTCGGCGCCGGAGGGCGGGCAACGATCTCCGGCCGACGTAGAAAACGGCCGCGGGCAGCCCCTCGGGGGAGGATCCGCCGCCCGCACTATTGCCGCGAGGGAGAAGGCAGCGTGCTGTTCCACAGTCCCCCTCAACTTCTAGAGTTGTTACAAGAGAGCGCCGGGGGGGCGAAACCCTGACCCCCTGGCGCCAGCACTTTAGAAGGAGCCCGCTTTAAGACAAAGCGTGGGCCGGCGCCGGCCCGGGCCACGTGATTGGCAGGCCATATATCCGTGGGCCCGGGCGTAGACGATAGGAGAACAGCGGAGTTTTTTAGTGGGTCGAACATCTTTTCCGGAGTCCCTTATATATATCCCTCGGTCCCCCCGGGCCGGGATAACCCGTCAAGAGAGGTTTTTCCCCGAGACCGATTTTTTGTTAAATACCCGTGCGAAGCTGGGACGGGCTGCTAGTTATTATTATAAAAGCCTTTAGCGCTTTTAGCGTTAACATGATGTTCAAAAATCTGTATCAAGTAATTTTCCATCAATAAACATATTTACTAGAGGTGTTTAATAAAAAGTAATAATGAGTATAACGAAATTATCTTTTATTAAATATTATTTTATTATTTGACGTAGTCACCTTTCAGATTTATTCACTTTGTATGTTTTTTCTAAAGCTGAAATTCGCTTTTTAAAAAAATCTACTTCCTGATCCCATAATAAATCGTGTACCGCGGCGACTACTGCGTCATCATCTTCAAATTTATGGCCCCTGAGATGTTTCCTTAACCGCGGAAATAGGTAAAAATCACAAGGAGCTAGGTCCGGTGAATATGGAGGATATTCCATCAATTAGAAACCACTTTCGCCAGTCATCGCAACTATGGACTTGTGCGTGAGGGCGTGAAACAAAACAGCTTTGGCGAGTTTGCCACGCTGTTGCTTGCGTCTTTCCTCACGCAACTTTGTTATTTGCCCTGCCTATAAAGTCCCTATAACAGTGGCTCCATGATTAAGGTATTCGATCATTACCACCCTTTGGCTGTCCCAAAAAAATCAGCCCATGATCTTACTGGCGGATGGAATCGCCTTAAAATTTCTTTGGAGTTGGAGATAACAGTCTCTTCCAAGTCGTGGAATGATTTTTCGTTTCCGGGTTATAATGGTAAAGCCATGTTATGAAACATATGGACGACCATATTTATGAATCGAGCCAAAAATCGGTTAAGATATTGTTGTAACAAACCTAAACAGTTTTGTGAAATTCTCTGTCTCGTTTATTTCTGCGCGTCAGAAAGCATTCTGGGCACCCAGCGCGCTGACACTTTTTTCATACCCAAATGGTTGTGTATAATATTATGGACACTTTCTATAGAAATCTTGATTTCTTCTGCTATAAAAAATAGTAACACGACGATCTGCTAAGACAATGTGTTCAACTTCTTTAATCATTTGTTCAGTCACTACCGATGTAGTGCGTCGCGTGCGGGGGTCGTCGTTAATGGAAGTTCTTCCTCGCTTGAACTCAGCACACCAACGCGCAACCACACAATATGGAGAAGCATGAACCCTTAATGTTGCTCTTAAGTCTTGATTTACCAGCTCCGTAGTAAAATATTTTAAGCAGAAATTTTTTATTACCGCGTTAACTTTAATTTTATTAATTTTATCCATTTTTAAGAACACGTTCCGAAACGACGCAAGCTTCTATTTTTAGAAAAGAGAATTGTTTGTTTTTTAATATTATTATATCTAATGTTTGGGCTATGCCTGCTAGTATTTATTTTTTTTCAAGGAGAATGTATCGTATTATCACAATTTATTTATTGAACACCTTTTTGCAAAAGGGTTGGGGTAAATTTGGTTAGGTTTCATAACCCCAACTTCTACTAGATTTACAGTATAGAAGAAAAACTTTGCGTTAGACCTTCATACCTTGCTTAACAGGTTTATTCACCGGGCCGGTAAGATTCACTTGCTCAAAAGTCTTGGTGGGACTACTTACACCTCACAGAGATAACCATCTAAAAGAGTTTATTTGGTTCAATAACCCATTTTCAATCATAATCAAGTTGTTTTATGAACACAAACAAAATTAATTTAATCAGTAAAATCACTGAATTTGTAAATCAAATTCCAATAATGAGTTTACTCGTCAAATTAGAGGTAAATTTTTGGATAAATCCAAACATATATTTCAGTAAAATTACCTAAATTCTTTTGTGTCAAACGCAAAAATTTTTCAAGTATTTTCCACTCGTATACACGTGTACGTAATTGTTTCTTTTAATGGTTTTTTCACGAGCTTTATTTTCTCTTATTACATAAATCATTCTAAACATGACGTTGCTATGTTTAATAATGTAGAAGTAAGTGCAATTGTAATTTAATCAAGATGGTGCGAAGTGTTTTTATGATAATGCTTGAAGCAACACAGCTTTATGTTTATTATATAAATTTAATTTATTTAGAAGTCATCATCATCATCATTTCAGCCGGAAGACGCCCACTGCTGGACAAAGGCCTCCCCCAAAGATCTCCACGATGATCGGTCCTGCGCTGCCCTCATCCTACCTATTCCGGCGATCTTGACCAGATCATCGGTCCATCTTGTGGAGGGCCTACCAACACTGCGTCTTCCGGTACGCGGTCGCCATTCGAGGACTTTTCTGCCCCAACGGCCATCAGTCCTTCGAGCTATGTGCCCAGCCCACTGCCACTTCAGTTTTGCAATCATCCAGGCTATGTCGGTTACTTTTACATAAGTGCATTTTAATAAAATAAACAGTTAAAATCTATGATTAGGTCATATAATCAGGAAACAACAATATATCGGGACAATTCACACAACGCCATCTAATCCCAAAGAAAGTAGCATAGCATTTGTATTATGGGTACTAGACAAGTAATAAACTGCATGTATACTTTTCTTTTGTAAATAAATATTATATAATCGAACCCGTGCCCCCCGCAAGCGTGTTGACTCGCGTTAGCCGTTACGCCACGGTGGTCGTCATTTGATTTGATCTTATTAATAATAACAGCCCATAGCGTCCCACTGCTGGGCTCTGGCCTCCCGTAGAGGGGACCGAGCAGTATATCAGCCACGCTTGTTCAAGGCGGATTGGAAGGTTACACATACCGATGACCTCAGTATGTAAATTTTCTCACATTTTTCTTCACCGTTGGTACATGGCAATTATGATATATACACAACAAAAAAGTCTAAACAACATGCATGACATTAGAAATTTACTATTTATACTAATTAAGTTCTAAGTCTTTACTCACTCAAAGTGCGTAGGTATGTAAACTTTTTGTTATTGATGACATACTGGCTGGTTGTAAAAAAAATCGATTATGTTTTGTTTTTTTCATAAAATGAAAGGGAATTTGTTTGAATTTAAGTGCGTTTTATTGCTATGTTTAGTCTTGATTTTATAATTTTACCAACCATTTAAATAAAGTTAGCAACAAAATTTAATTCTTAGATATTCTTTACGTCATGGAGCGACGTATTTGACGGCAAATGAAATGAAAAAAGCTGTAGGGATGTTGCAAGCGGGAAGTAATCAATCTCAGGTATTTCGGTATTTTGGCATTTATAGAAGTGTTATTTGTTGTCTTTGGCAGCGCTACAATACATGGGAACCCGCTGAACAGCATCCTGGCCGTAAAAGGAGTACAACCACTCGGCAAGACCGATACATACAACTGACTGCAAGACGCCAGCCGATGTTAACCGCTCGAGAGATAAGTTTGAGGCTACAAAATTCAAGTGGTGTTGATTTAAGTCCCCAAACTGTGCGAAATCGATTACATGAGTACGGCCTACGAGCTCGACGCCCAATTAGGTGTCCACCGATACGTCACGGGAATCGCGCTCGTCGAAATGAATGGTGTAGAGAACGCAGAACATGGACCCAGGAACAATGGGATAAAATTATGTTTTCCGATGAGTCGCGATTCGAGTTTAGGCCTGATACAAGAAGGGTGCGAGTGTACCGTCGGCCCGGAAATACTGAAAGGCTCAGGTGCATTCAGGAAGTTCATCCATACAGCGGCTCATCCACCATCCTAAAATTTAAATTAGTATATGTTCTTAGACTTTTTTGATGTGTGTAATATGCACATTAGACGAGAAAAGCTGCTTAAGTGCTTCCGCTATCCGCTCCCACTCCCGCACCACTTCTACATCCCGCTTTCTATATTATCCATTTCTTACCAACACACCCGCTATGAAAGGGACGGATACCATGCTGCTGGCGAGGAGCGCGGCCCAGCTCTCGCGGTGATCAGCCCCCCGCGCCACACTCCACTTCGAACTCCGCGTAGTGGCAACCGCTGCCCCCCGGGCTTGACCAAATAAAAAAAGGAGAGTAAGATCCCGTAGTGCCCGCTTCCGATACGAACTAGTGCACGGGGTCCCAGTGGCGGATGGTAATCCTACAATTTCCCGCTCAACCAACCACTGAGCTACCAGAAACCTAATCTAATCTATAAAACGGAAATCGTAGATTACTTTATGTATTGGCAAACTCTTTAATAATACATCTTTATTTTTAGCATAATTGTTTCGTTATCAAACTTCGCGGTCACGTCTCGAACGAACAATATACTCGCCACGCTTGCCTGACCCTGATTCGAGTACCACATACCGGTGTTTTCGGTGTGCAGTTGCCCTCAGGATGTTTTTCTTTACCGTCAGTATGTGATAATTATGTTATGCCAACCACGCCACGGTGGGAATCTGTGACCTTTGAGTTGAGTTGTGTCAAGTTCTTGGCTGTCATGTATTTTTACAGGTATAAAAATAACGTGGTAATATACTATCATCTTTTTGCCAACGAGATTCACCATTGCTAACAACTATCGCTATTCATTCCTTGATGATAAAAGTGCTCGTTAATTAGTCACTAATTACTACTTTTCTTTCAAAAGCTTTTCCACAAAAGAATAAAGAGTACAAAATAAAACTTCATACATCGTATTATAAAAAAAATACATGCCATCGAGTGTTATTCAAAGCTTGTACTTTGAAATCCAGGATCTACACTTCGGTATAATAACCGCGTACTTTTTAGTGGATTCTTCATGGTAAGTTACAGTTCTAGACCAAAAATAAAATCTGGTAGAATAAAAAATATGGAAAAAGTAAGTGTTCTATTACCATTTATAACCCCCAATCCCTCTAGTCCCAAAGTATAGTTGCTAGACAACTGATACACTACTCTTATTAAAAAAACCACATTATGTGTATACATCTATACAAATAAATAAAATTGGAGGGTCTGTTTGCAATATTAAAATAACCGCTTTTTACTAAGTAAGCTTTTACTAAGACATATACACGCTACATATACCAAAACAACATTTTTTACAATTTTTGTCTGTCTGTCTGTCTGTTTGTTCCGGCTAATCTCTGAAATGGCTGCACCGATTTTGACGGGACTTTCACTGGCAGATAGCTGATATATCAGGGAGTAACTTAGGCTATTTTTATTTTAGAAAAAAGAAATAGTTTTGTTAAAAATGATAAGTTTCGGAAATTTTAGAGTCCAATTTAAGTTGACCTAAGATTTATGTCATCAATCATATGAAATAGGGTTCAGCTTAGGCTGGACTTCGCAGGTTCGAATGCAATTTGTACATTTCATTAATTTATATTTTAGGGTTTATAGGGTTTGTAATCCAAAATAAACCTTAAGATATATCCAAAAAAATGCTGCCCAAAGTCAATATTCCACGCGGACGGAGTCGCGGGCACAGCTAGTAAAAACATGTATTTGAAGAACTGTTTAGAATTGTTTTCGTGTATTCGTCGTCTTTTTACCACCGCACTGACTGCCTCTGTCTTTCCCGGATCCTTTTCTTTCTTGTAAAAAACGGATTTCAAGAACGTTACGTTTGATTAATGAATCTCATCGCAGTACGATGTAAGGATTTTCAAAAAGGGGTCATGAAATTCCTTCGAGAACGGCAGCGCATTGGCAATATTACAAATGTCCATAGATAACAGTGATCTCTTATTTGGTTGGTCTACTGAACTCCATATGTATAAAAAAAACTTAGGCAGCCGTGAATCCCGCAGGTGATCTGACGTGCGAAACACATGAAGGTCGTTTAATACCAAGCATACAACTTAAAATGCATAATACACAACATTATCGCTGAAAGCATTCTCATTTTCTAACGCTTTTCTTTCAGGATAGTAAAAATATAATGAACCAGCAATTACTACCGTGATATACATATATATACTAAGTTTTAATTTTTATGCAAGGCTTTTGCTTACAACCTGTGTTAAAAATGCTAAGCCCACTGAGCATAGATACAAAATAGAGTGTATGAAGATTAACATTTATACTCGCCAGTCTTTTATGGTAACTTCTTTCTATTGTGCCAACTTGAATAGAAAGTTACAGCTGTGACACTATTGATTTCTGTAACAGAAATAATAAGTTTTGGCAAGACGTTATCTTAACAAAAGTATGTTTTTATCTCTTTGAAACTATTCTGTCCTCCAAGACAAACTTGACGATAGCTGGTGTTATCGTTGAGTAAGCGTCGTTTCTGCTTACTGTATTTAAAGTTGAACTGACATTGGATTAAGAATATGGTATTTTAAAAATTAGTTAATGAACCTTGCAATGGTTTCGTCTTCATTGCACATGAAGGCACATTGGTGCAATGTACACATTTATATATGCATGTGCATGCCCACTTACATCTTACTTGCATGAATATTTTTCGTGATCTAAAAATTATATATATAAGGTATCTTCTAGATTATGTAGTTTTCAATTTCGTAAATGTTAAATAAACTTTTTACACTCAATTTATTTTATTTATACTTATTTTAAAGGATAAAACTTATTTCTCAATATTGATCATTGTTAATTATATCTCTATTCTCTTCTCATCATTATCTTAGTGTCCTCAATTACAATTCAAAACTTCCGCTTCAGTACCTGGAATCCGCTTTCCGACTTTTCTTTCTCCACATCCTACAGGTGTTCGGGATCCCTGGCAGTACCCAGTACCCAGTTGGCACCACCTAAAAGGTGGTCAAGCCAGCACTTTTTGGGTGTAACCCTCCTCCAAGGCGAAGGCAGTATCGACAAGCATTTGTTCCCCACGTAAGTAAGCTGGTAGTCGCAAAACGTGGTTCTTGGACACGCTTGCAATTTATCCGGAATGTCACGGACATGAAGGCTGTCGCAAATTGAATTAGAATTTATGTTTCTAAATCATCATTATTCGAGCAGTTAATCGTGGTTGCATCTAAAGCTTTCAGTTTAGAGTCCGAGGCCACATGTTGGCTGTCAAAGGACGTTGTTAATGTATGTTAAAATGTTCCTTGTTCCTTGCTTAGCAGAGAACTACTATCTCTCTAAGAGAGTTAAACTTTTTAGAATCATATCTAATACTAAAATATAAGTATGCAAATGTTTTAATATTAACCCAAAAAAAAATTAAAAACACTTTAGTAACCTTTCTTTTCTTACGTAGTATTATAATATCCAGTAAAAAATATCGATTAGATAGTAATTGAATAATCAATTACGAAATTTAGGAAAAGGAAAAATATTTCCCTTGAACGCGAAAGAGAGAAGCAAGTGTACGGTGAACTTTATTGCCAAGAAACTCAAACCGGCTGATAGGGCTTGATGCGCTTTTAGTTCTCAACTTCCCAACGTGACACATCGAAAATGCATCGCATGGTACGGCGGTTTACAAGCTGACTTTAAAGCAGTTTGGAACGGTAAGCGCGTCTCGCATTTGCTCTTGCTATATTATTTAGGGAGTATTTCATCTTATACTCACTGTCAATTGTAAGAGAAATTAAACTTTTCAATTGAAATAACAATTTATAATTGCTTTAAAATTACCAAAGGTTTCTATTTTATCGTATCTTATACGTGTATATTGTCGTATTATTTGTAGTGTAGGACGCTTAGCTTGACACTTGTCATTAATCACTTGAATATACAGATATATCGAAACTAAGAGATCGATATATCTACTTAATTATTGTATTTTCTCCTGGATGTGTTTCTCACTCATAATATTATATAAAAAGACCCGATTATTTAAAAATAATAAATAGTGTACATATGATTATGTATACGTATTTGATTTTATAAGAGTTTTTTCCATTTTTTCCATTTTATTATATCTTAGCATTCTTCATCTGTCACTTCACAAGCCCTCAAATTACGTATCACACACACATACGATGTATATATCGGTGCCTTACGAATGTTTGGTCTCCATAATATACGCAACAGATCATAAGTTTTCATATATAAATTTTGGATACAACCGATAAATTAGAGAACAACTTAGAGAAAAAAGAAAATACTTTTATTGATTATTTTTCATAGAATCTTCACAACTTCCGATTCTCATGTTCCCAAAAAAATCACTTTATTGCTTAAAGTAAATTTACAAGATATCTTATGGTAATTTCATTAATATTTAACACGAAGCTATTTGAATATCTGTTTTATTAATCTCCTCTCTGAAAAAATATTATACTAATTTAATATGATGTGTTATCCATTTCTGCTTCTCCCTGCCCTTAGTCCCAGCTATGTGGGGTCGGCACATGTCCTCTTCTTCCACTTTCCTCTATTAGTCGTCATTTGAACATTCACACCTTTTTCCCATATCATCTTTTACACAATCCATCCATCTTTTTATAGTAATTTATCAAGTCAAAATAAAAAATAAAATAATGTATTTGAGCCTAGTCACACTGTAGTTATCTATGAAATAAGTTTAAGATGAAAATTACATTTTAACCTAAATTAGAAAGAAAGACAATAACTTTTATTCGTAATAATCTCTAAACCAATCTTCTGATCTGTTCATTGTTTCATACGGTTATATTAATCGTCTCTTTCCTTTGAACTCGTATCCAAAATTACCTTTCCAAGATATAATTCCAAATCTCCATTGTCTTGAGGAAGGCAATGAAAATAAGCGGAAATGATTCAAATTCTACTTTAATATTTCAGTACATTTTTGATCAAGATGCCTGAAGAGTTGTTTCACCCTTAGCAGCAGTCTCAGTAAACAAATTATTCCACATCTACAGAAGATACTGTGCATTCCAATTACGTTTTAAATTAGTTAAATTTTTAGCCATTATAGATACAGCGGTGTTCAAAAGTGGAGATCTGAAGCTTTAACAGGTTGGCATTCGTTCCTTGATTAATTATGTGTATTTAGAATGTAAATTTACGTGTGTACTTTTTGAATTTAATGATGGACGGAAACCTTTTAGCAAAAATGCTAAAAACGACGATTTTACAACAATAAAAATTACATGAATAATATTAATTAATTAATTAATTTTTCATTAATTTGCATTTTTTTTGTTAAATTTAGAAATATAGTCAAGTTTTCTTCATGTAAACGGTCATTGAGAACAAAGGGAACCAAGTGATAATTTGATATCAAGGAAAATGTGGTTGCCATGGTGTTTTGGTCAATAACTCTTACTATACTACAAAAGAATTTGTTTATCTAAAATATTGTATTATATATTGTTCAAAAGACCACTTCTTTGTACATTACATAAGGTATACGAGTGTATACATACACAGTCGTGCATTATACACACAAATCGTGCCAAGTTACAGCTCTTAATGTAATACTAACCCGGCCTCCACGACAGTCAAAGTTTTCAATAGAAACAACATGTTGTTCTGCATGGGGAAAACATTTTCCTTTATTTGGAATCTTAAAGGGTATTGACAAATAATACTATTGTTTTAAACTATACATATTATTTTTTAGAGATTTTTTTTGTAAAGCGATAAACTTCCTACAAGAATATGTAAAGAAAAGGATTTTCCCCGTGTTATTTCTATTGAAAACATTGACTGTCGTTGGTGCCGGGTTAGTATTAATATTAAAAAATGTAACTTGGCAGGAATTTTGAATATTGTAGCAGAAATATTTGATTTAGGACTATCGTGGAAGAAAATTCCAAAATACCCTAAATAAGGACCACCCTAATATACATACGGCATTCAAATCAAGATAGTCGTAAGCATGCACTTTTGGTTCAGTGCGCATATATGTCAACATCAAGGTGTATTACCCTTATAAATTTCAACGAATTGTATACCTGACAGTTATATGTAATGCGTGAGTTCATGTAATGTGATGCGTAAAGCATATATTAATAGAAATACCGTAACATGGAGTACTTGGCACAAGCTGTGTTTGGTTTCATTACCCTGTATCAACATATATCCATGCCATGCCACTGGCAGGAAATCTTCGAGTATTTAATCATATGGAGGGGAATGAGGGTGCCTATGTTCTAATTATTTGATGTTATGATTAAAATCTGAAATAAAATGTACTAACACATTATATATCTCTGCATGTAATTTGTCTAATTTGCAAGGAAAATGTTCTTAGACCAAATATCTGGGTGATTAAAAAATACCGGAATCGGCCAATTTTAGGGTTGTGTTGGTGCCGATAGTGCTCAAACTCATCACTCATTCACTAATATTAATTATATAAAAACTGATTTCTTAAAACGTTCATATTAGTTTATTAAACTAGCATGATATGCATAGGCTTCCTTGGTATATTTCAACTGTTAGTGGCTTGTTAGTCAGTCGTTCGGCCTATTGGAAAACCAATCATCAGTTTTAGAGCATTCATGAAATGATTTTGACACGATTCACTTATAGCGTATGATATCATACGTAGGTGTCCATTCATAAGTTATGATTTATGAGTGAAGCTGGTGGCCTTTCATTAAAATATATAATACTAGCTGACCCGGAAAATGTTGTTCTGCCATAAAAATAAAAAATATATAATATACATTTTGCATAAGATTAACGTAAAATCCGTTCTCAGTGAGTGTCTACATCGCAAAATGAGTAACTATGTTAAGTTTTAAGTTAATGAGGTGTACAGTTTAAGAAATCTCGTGATTAGTGAGACTTCCCTTATACACATACATAGCCGTTCCAGCTCGCTTCGCTAGTCAAAGAACAGAAAAAAGTAAACATAAAAGTGCGAATAAATTTATAATATACTAGCTGACCCGGCGAACTTCGTACCGCCATATTTTATTTCTCTAATCGCAACTGAGGAAATAAAACCCTTCCGGTAAAATCGAACAGCGTCATCTATTGGGTGTATTTGCAACCTAGATGTCAAACAATATTGAAGAATTTTATCGATGAATCAACGTACACCGCCATCTATGAGAACTTCATAAAAATAAACAGTAAATAAACACTTGCATAAGAAACAATTAATTGATACATTTTATTCGTTTACATTCACGACGTAAGCGAATAATTGAGATGATAACTATCCTATACAGTAAGTTAGACGAAAATACGGGTACATGTGAAAAATGATTGAAATCGGTTTAGTAGTTTTGGAGTTTATTGGCAACATACATCGTGACACAAGATTTAAATATATATATATATATATATATATATATATATATATATATATATATATATATATATATATATATATATATAAATATAAATATAAATAAATATATATATATATATATATATATATATATATATATATATATATATATATATATATATATATATATATATATATATATATATATATATATATATATATATATATATATATATATATATAGATAATATACGAAGAAAGTAAGCTTTTTCAGTCAGTGTATTAATAACAAAAATAAATTTATTCGTGAATTATTAATTGACGACCACCCTGGCGTAGCGGCTAATGCATTGTGGTACGCACTCGGAGGTCACGGGTTCAATTCTCACAGCATTCATAAATTATTTATATGGCATCGCTCACAAAATATGCAAGCTGAAGTGGCAGTGGGCCATTCATATCTGGTATAGTATCAATAAAGATGGCGATGGAGTTAAAGAGTCCTGGACCGACGACTTGGTATATTTTTACGTCAGTATTTATGAAACCACTAACGTAGACTTCATGTACAGGGGCCCTAATAAGAGTATACTTATATGCTACGTTTAGCAGAGCTCTTAACTGTTTAAAAATAGAATCTAATGTTCGATCCATCCCCTGCTTACTTAAAATTAAATTTGATATTAGACGATTTCAAAATTATTCTCCACTTGAACCACGGATAGGTTGAATATTAGTATCGACGGAATGTCAGAAGTTATTATTGTGGTCTGGCGCCTGCGAGGAGGTACATATGAGAATAAATTTGCATAACCACTCCAATTAGTTAAACGCTCTAAGCAGCACACATGAAGTGGGGTTGCGGCCTTATATGGCACATTGAAATTGTTTAGGGCATACTAATATTTGGCGAAGTTTTTGGTCTGTACTTTGGCTTCATGATTCATGACTTGCGACAGTTTTGAACAGAATATATTCAATTTAGTATCAGGACATTTCATTGGATTTGGTTCATGATTGAATTTAAATAAATCTATATATATAAATATCTATTTCAAGTTAGATTAGATGCTGCGGCGTCTGACGGTGGTTTTCGATAAAAACTACTCGACCACCGCCGCGCCGCCCTCTCTGCTTGGCGATCGCCCGCGCCGACGACACGTACCGTCGAGTCTTAGTTAAATCCACACGAGTTTTTATATGTGTGTTATTATATTATGAACCGCTGACTATAAAGTCCTAGACTTCAAACCGCAGAACCAGCCGTGGAGGGTAGCATATCGGAGAACCTCAGGTGAGTCGCCACTCTTTCTGACTTGCTGGGTATATCCGTCTCCTTTCCTTTCCACGTTTAATTATTGAACACTCACTACCTTTGTTTCCCGCACCACGGCTACAGTCTTTTGAGACCTAAGTCGCACTATTACTTTTACGGTCCTTCAGCCTCACCAGACGTTATTAAATTAAGAAATAAATAAGAGAATACTTATCTAAAAATGGCATAAGTCTGAATTATGCTCTTTTTATTATTCATTTTACCATTTTATATTCGGCAAAGCGAAGATTCTATCTTAGTTCTCTAGAATAATAAATGTAGTGTCTACGATGATGATGATATTAATTTATCCCTAATGGGAAAGGCAAAGGACTTTAGTCCATACAGCCAGGTCTTGTTCTTGGTAATAACTGGAGAATTTTGGTAGTTTTAAAGGCCGAAGCCACGTCTTCATTGTTCTTGATCGTAAGGCCGAAGCCATGTCTTGTCTTAGTGTTGTCGTGTCTTATTATTCACGGTCATAAGGCCTAAGCCACTTCTTCGGTGTTGTGAATTGTTCGAAGTCAAATCCATATGCAATAATAATAGTAGAGTCCAAATAAAAATTATTTATATTTCCAGGTGCTTGTTTCAAAACCGATGTTAAGGTAAATCCAAAAGTATGTCCGTTGAATCCAATTAGTCAATCCGGGGAGTACAATCCTTTTAAATGTCTTGAACCGTGTTAGAAATAAATTCATAAATGATATCATGCATATCATGGTTCTTAAGCAAGTCTTGAATACAGCGCGGGATATTTTTAGGTCTTCTATGATAGTTTAACAGATTAGCTGACAAACAAAAGCATTGAATATGGAATTTAGGGCATTCGAAGAATATGTGGTCTAAAGTTTGATCGACGTCTGAATTGCAATACGAACAGGAGGGAGACATAATAATGCGCATGCGGTGTAAATGTGAATTAAATCTGCAATGTCCGAATCTAAGGCGGCAAAGAGTTGTGTAAAATCTTCTGCTTTTGTAATTGCTGGATTTACAAAACCATGGCATACCAATATCTTGGTTGATTGTAGCATACTAAGTGCCCTTTCTCGACAAACTTTATTGCCAAACATCTTTCCAATCCTGATTAAGTTTTGACTTTAGAAGTGGTAGTAAATCAGTGTACGGAAGTGCAACATTGCCAGCAGCGCTGCCGCTGTCACTGTCAACAATCGCACGTGCAAAGAAATCCACATGCTCGTTGCCTGAGACTCCTATATGCGAGGGCGTCCATAAGAATTCCACACTGTAATTTATTTTAGATAGTATATAAAGTAAGTATCTGATTTCGGTGATAATGTAGCTTGACTTAGCACTGAATTGATGATTTTGTAGAGCTTTTAGAACACTCATGCTGTCTGTGATGATTAATCAAAATCTTTCAGAGGGATCTTCAATGAATCTTAATGCAGCAACAATAGCAAGAGCTTCTGCGGAAAATATGCTTAAATTTTCTTTTAATTTAGTACCTCGTCCAAACTTCAAAATTGGTATATAGAATGCCATTGAAACTCTATCCTCCTTTTTCAAGCCATCTGTGTAAATGTGAATATAATTGGGATATTGAGATATAAGATTATAGACTTCTTGTCGATATCTCAGTTCATTGTCTATAACTATGCTGGTGTGATGCATAATACTTTCATAGCTCTTAGTATAGCAAACCCAGTTATCTGATTTAAAGATGCTGAGCTGATTGACCAGATTTAACAAGAAAGGGAGCTCATGCAAAAGAAAGGGATAATTGCTTGAGGGAGGGGATTTCACAGGGAAACTATTGTTCAGATAGATAAGTTTGTTAATGAGGGGGTGATTATTTATAGAAAGTAATTTTAGCAAAAATCTCCTTTAGGTATTGAAACCTTAAGAATAGTGGAGTGTTGCATTAAACTTGGAGTGAATTTATGGGAGTTGTTCTCATTGCCCCAGTAATGAGTCGTAGGCTATGATTTTGAATGACATCTAATTTGTGAAGAAATTGGTTATTTGAAGCAAAACAAAAGAAACTGTATTCAAAGTGGCTACGAACAAGAGATTTGTATAGAGTTAAAAGAATATTAGGATCAGAGCCCCAGTATGTTCCAGCAAGAGACCTCAAAATATTCAGCGCCTTTATAGCTCTGTCAGTTACACAATCAACATATTTACCCCATGATAAATTGTTAAGAAACAACACACCCAAGAACTTAGCTTCGGTTACAGATGGGAGTTCTGTATTATCATAATATAATTTGATCTGAAAAGGCCTTTTTTTACTGAAGACTAATACTTTGGATTTCTCTATACTTATGTCTAAGGCGAGATAGTTGAAATAGGTATGTAAATTTTTTAGACTAGTATTCAATTTAGAAGCTATATTCATAGAGTTGACATCAGAGTAATATACCACCAAATCATCAGCAAATTGTAAGTTAGTTACATGGGGACCTAAAATCAAGTTAAGTTTGCGAATATACAATGTAAAGATTAAAGGACTTCAAATACTACCTTGACAGGTGCCTTTATAGGAGAAACGTGGGCCTATAAGTCTGTTACGATATTTAACAAAAACTTTTCTACCATGCAAGAAATCAAATATCCATTGGACGACCTTTACAGGCAGACCAATAGCAGCAAGCTCGGAAGACAGAATATGATGATCTACATTATTGAAAGCCCCTACAACATCAAAAAATACACTAGCCAAAACATTATTAGATTTAAAGACTTGGAAGATGTCCAGATGTAAGTGAGCAATACTCTCTCTAGAAGATCTGCCCTTTCGAAAACCAAATTGATTAGAAGGTAATATATTATTTAATTCTATGAAATGTTCTAATCTTTATTTCAATAATTGTTCAAATATTTTCCCCACACAAGAAGTCAGAGCAATAGGTCTATATGAATTAAAATGAAATTTCTCTTTGTTAGGTTTTAATATGGGGACTAAACAGTCAATCTTCCAATCATCTGGAATCAAAGTTTGTTCCCAAAGAAGATTAAAAACGTTTAAAAGTACTGATTTGGATTGAATGGATAAGTGCTTTAGCATTTTATATGGAATACCATCTAAGCCAGCTGTTGTGTCTCTTCTAGATGATAATGCTGACATTAATTCAGCAAATGAAAATGGTTCTAAAAAGTAGCTGTGATTAGGGCGAGACCAATATTGATTGTTGAAGTGGGATGCTGGCTCAACGGTATCTGGAGTGTATTTTTTAAGGAAATGAGTAATCCAATCATAATTGTTATCAAACTGGGACGAAGGTGAGAAAGTTTTGTTAAATTTACGTATATGAGACCAAATAATTGAAAAAGGTGTAGTTCTGTTGAAGGATTCACATAATTTGTTCCAACTTAATCTTCTTTCAGATATAATTATGTATTTCTTCTTAGCTTGAAGCTTTTTAAAGTTTATATAATTCTCTTCAGTTGGGTCTTCTTTGAATTGTAAGTATGCATTTTTACTATCTGTGAGAGCTTTGAAACAATTTGAATTCCACCAAGGGAGTGAATTTCTTTTTCATTTTGTGTTTGGTTTTAAACGAGAGTTATTATGACCGGATGAAGAGAAAGGAAAAGATTCTAATAGTGACGTGTTTAAACATTTAATAAGATTGTTGTATGTTAAAATAGGATCTTGAGTGTTTAAGGATAAATTAGGAGTTAACAGATCAACTTTAGAGGAATATAAATCCCAATCAACTAATTTTAAATTACAAGAAAAAGGTAGAGGGTTACTATCAGGTATATCTGTTGAATAAGAATTATTAAAACTGAGTAGAATTTTTGTTATTATAGGGAGGTGATAGCTGCCTAACGGATCGTCGTGGACCATCCAGTCACATTGTAAAGAGATGGAAGGAGAGACTATGGTTAAATCCAAGACACTAGGTCTCCAGATGTGAGAGCCGACTGTAGTCGCATGACCATCATTAAGTAAGACTAAATTGTTGTTATGAATGACATCTAAAATGTCCCTGCCCCTGCGATCAGAGGTTTGGCTGCCCCAGACAATATTATGACCATTAAGATCCCCCGCCAAGAAAATTGGTTCAGGGAGACTTTTGATTATATTATTTAGTTTATGTGGTGAGAAAGAAGGGCTGCAATTACCTGGACTGTAAAGGATTACAATAGTTAATTCCTTGCAATTTGAATATTTAATTCTAATAGCTATATTTTGAAGGGAATTATCATAAATAGTATTTACATTAAAGTAAGAGATAGATCTATGTACAAATATGGCTACACCATTGTGAGAGTTTCCTGAGTCTAGTCTACATCGTAATTACGCAATTTAAATTTATGTTGAGGTTTGAGCCAGGTCTCGCAAATAATGGCTACATGAACATTGTGATCCAAAAGAAAAAGAAAAAACATGTTGATTGTGCAATATACTCTGGGCATTCCACTGTACTATATTTAAAGTATCCATTAGGATATAATTGATGGTTGTTTACTACTGTACTTTTTGAAGGAATCTTTTAGAACATCTTTTATAGTTTCGGAGCAAATTTTTGAATCATTGGTTCTGTTGAGGGTGATTAATTTAACAAGTGATTCAGTAATAGTTTTAAGAATTAATTCTGAATTAAGTAGTGAAAATTAGTGCTATTAAGGGCTTGTGCATAACTTTTATTTTGAAATTTATCTTTATTTAGCTGATTTTTTTCTTTTTTGACAGGGCAAATAGAAGATATTGAAATGTGGTTGCCTTTACAATGGATACAAGAGGCATCTTTGGGATTGACATTGCAAGATTTAAAGTTGTGACCTTCTCCACAGATGGAGCACCTTTCGGCGTTTTTACAAAATTTGGCAATGTGACCATATCTCAAGCAACGGAGGCACTGTTTTACTGGGGGTATGTACGCACGAACTTCAAATCTCCAACTATTAAGGTCAACACTCTCTGGTAAGATTGGGCAAGATAAATGTGATGGACACAGTTTTAGTATGTTCAAATTTTGTAGTGCTGTTTTCGGTAGTTCTACGTATGAAGCGTCTGATCTATCGGCACGTGACTTATAACGCCAGTTGTTTCTGTTGCGGCAGCTGGTATGCTAGCATAGAGTTTTGACCGTCCAGAAACTTTTTATTATTAAGAGCTGCATTAGCCAAAGCTGGTCTCTCAAATATTACTCCTACTTTAGCTTTATTAATTCTTTTTAATTGTTTCACGCCTTTATTGTGACGTTTGATTGCATTGGCGAGAGACATCATATCTCTCGGGCCTATTGGTTTATCTTTGTCAATGCTTTCCAGGAAGACGATATATTCAAAATTGCCACCATCTTCAGGATAGAAACGGACATAATCAGGTATTCTAAACGGAAGATACTTATAAGCGTCTTCTTCAGAGATGATGGAGTCCGACTCCAAGTCCCGCACCGCAGCGCTTTCCTCGGTGTCTCTCTCGGCATCCTCCTTCTTCTTACGCCTTGTTCTACCGCAGGACATCGCGGCAACAACCACACACCACTTTATAGACGAATAAAACTTTCAATAATAACAA
Organism: Malacosoma neustria; assembly: GCA_963693495.1. Taxonomy (NCBI): domain Eukaryota; kingdom Metazoa; phylum Arthropoda; class Insecta; order Lepidoptera; family Lasiocampidae; genus Malacosoma; species Malacosoma neustria. The sequence continues at coordinate 13,150,574 of OY856377.1, read as the reverse complement.
TTTGTATTATTTTCGATTAAACGCGCCCGCCAAGTCCGAAGGTTTCCCGCGCTTTTTCTGTAGTGTCTACATTAAGCGTGAAAGAATGTTCTGGATACTGGAATTCCAAAATGAAATCATATTCAAAATCCATATACAGACTTCTTTATGCATTATTAGAGTTTTAATTCTCAATTTTCTGCTATGGAAATTTAGATCTTTGGCGATGTAATTCTATCGTTTTATATTTAGTTGATATAAAGTCAGGGTTTAAATTGTAAAATACCTCGCTACATTCACACCTACCTAATATATGGACCATTACGTAAGCTAAGTTGATTTTGGCTCTGAAATATATAGTACAGTGTAATTTAGTCTGCTGCCTTATACTAACTGGATTTTGTGTCAGTGATTACGTATTACAACGTGTTAATTTCGTTGCGAGTTGCTAAACTAAGAATCAAATAATACAATTAACTGCTTCCAGTAAAAGAGAATATTTTTAAATAATAAAACTAGATTCGATGGTTCTATAATCTTTAAATAAATCATCTTAACTTATATTTTCTTTTATTCAATCAAATTCTTGTTTATTTCAAATATTTCAATAAAGAAAATTTATCTACACTTTATAAAACTAACTCTCTAGAATCGTGAATTGTGTTTTCTGAATTGCCTCCTAAGTTGTGTGTACGAAATAGGACGTAGCCATAAAGTTTTATAAACTAAGTTGTAAGTGGTGTCGAAACAATTGTTTTACGCCCAGATATGTAAGTTTTACTCTCAGTCGCGCAAAATATAATTAGATAACGGAAGCTGCTACGTTTTCATGACACCATCGGTTTTTAAGAGCCAAATAAATTGACTTTTTTTTTCATAAATTATTATGAAAACTAAGTATTCAAGATAGTGTTCCAAAAATGTAAAAGAAACATATTTATATTTAATCCGTTGCAGGAGTATTTAAGTGACCGCCCGTCAGTTCGGGGTCGAAGCGCACGGTAGTCAGAAAACGCGTTCTCGAAACCATTTTTGTAATCAGTGTAATTTTTTTATTGCTAAGGAACAACAGTGAAGCTAATGGCCCACTTAATAGTAAGCAGTTACTGTCGCCTTGGGTGTGTGCGACGCCAGGGACACCACGAACACGCTGCTGTCCCATGGGGCTATTATATAATTCTAGCCTAATAACTTATCAAACAATCATTATATATATATATATATATATATATATATATATATATATATATATATATATATATATATATATATATATATATATATATATATATATATATATATATATATATATATATACCTATATATAATATAAACTTTACTCGCTAGATTGTTAAAATTATAATAAATATGCAAAAAACATGGTATAAAAACAAAATATTGTGTTCAAACACCTCAAACTTTTTTCATCACAGTTAGGTTCATATTCATAGAAAATATGTTTTCGAAAAAATCAATTATAATAATAACTACATACTATCACTTAAAATAAATTTCGTATCATTGTTTTTTTTAAACTTTGTAACACTAGAGATGCATGATTTGTTTTTATATGAAATATCATACTTAGCATCGGCTGAATATATCATTTGTCTGACATACAGTTATTTTGTATTTATCAGCTTTATAATTTGTTGTTTTACCAGATATAGGATATATATTGTGAATATTTATTTATAATTCAACAACTATTCTCTGACTAGAACAGCTTAGAAACCTCCTATTGACTGAGAGATAACTGATGATTAGTGATGAACTACTCCCGGCCTTATGACCCGTTGAATACTTCAAAGCTTTCTTGACCGTCATATTATATGAAACAGTACTTCTGGCTTTTCAAAATAATAAAACTACACTAGATAGGATATCTTGCAAATGATACTAAAAACTAATTATTAGGGCCGTTTGGATTCAATGGGTCTAGGTGACGATATATCTTGTCCCTTTTCCACAACAAGTGCGATCTACTTAAAAAAATATTATAACGTCGAATGGCAGTACGTTGATCGTTGGTTCCATCTTATATATTGTAAAAACTGAATAATTTATTAATAATCAAGTGTAATTAAGGTGTAAATAATATAATTAGTTGTATGGGTTCTTGAATACTAAACCCAACACCGGCGCGAATACTAATATTCGCTACTTTTACTGGCTTAGTTGACAAAATTACTTTTGACATTCGGTGATCAAACAGAATAATAGAATCATTTAGATAGTTCTGCATTTCTATATGTATATATTTTCATTTCTGCAACAGTGACAGTAATCAGTGTACGTAAGGCTTCAGCAATAATACGAACATTGACATTAATGGTAGTAGTAAAGCACTTTATGCCTTGCCCACGCCTATTTACTTATTAACAAAGAGAACAAAGGGTAGGTCAACAAACTAAGTAGACGTCCTGTATAGTACGAGTACATGTCCTTTCGACCAAATTCAGAATATTATAAGATAGTACTTTTAAGTATTAACGTAATAGTGTTACTCTTTAGTATTTTACAATACACTCATATATATATATATATATACAATATTTATTGTATTTCTTAGTATTTCATATTCATTCTTTCCATAAATTAGGCGGTGACTCTGAATTCCAGTGTAAAAAATATAATTTTTCTGTTATACGAAAGGCTGAATACGAAAATATTCTTTGATTCCTACAAATATATGTATAAAACCATTTTCTTGAAAACGTATTTATTGAAAATGTGATTTTATATCCAAAAACAAAACAGTAACACAATATATGAAATCAATAGACTATTTATATTTAATCAAATATTCCTCTGTCACTCACGATAACGTATCGCCTCCGCAATTGTATTGAGGCGGGAGGAGACTATTACGAAGAATTTTAACAATTTGTTCCAATTGGATCAATAAATCTATTTTTCCCAGAAAATGCGCATCACTTTTATACCGCACGCTGTATTACATACGTAAAAAATTAAGTATTTTTGATTTCTTCCTAAAATAAATGTTATAACCCATGTCATAAAATTTTGGAATACTCTGCATCATTATGACATAGCATTTGTCACATTTTCATATGGAGTATATTTTCATGAAATGTCAATGATAATACAGGCAATAAAATTCAGAGGTGGCTTAGAAAGCACATCCTCCGTAAAGCAATATTAAGAGGCGGATAAGAGCTCAATAAGTTCAAGTAAATATAAATAGTTATCAAATACTAAATATTAATTATAACCTACTAAATATTATCAATAATAATATAAAGAATATTGATCTCTACGGCCGGGGTCGACCTGTCGTAAAAGGCGACAAAACAACCCAAGCTACGTAGTAAGACCCCAAGCCCGTCTGGATGGCGACCATCTTTGGTCTTAAGTATGCCACCGTAACTTTGTGTTGTGTTTCGGTATTAGTGACCCAAGTTCCTGTACCTTCATGGGACAGCAGCGTGTTCGCAATGCCACTGGCGTTGCAAACACTCATAGGCAACGGTAACTGCTAAATTTTAAGTGGGCTGTCAGTCTGTCTGCTGTCCTACAGCAATAAAAAAAATTAACCCTTTTACTAATTTTGAAGGAAACATATCAATTGAGTAACATATTTAATCTAAATTCATTAAATTTAGTTGTAATAAATATATGTATTTTTCTAAATTGATTTATTGTAACGTTCAATAAACGCTATCGAAATATACTACTCCGGATTTTTTTTAAATTAAACAAATTTGTAAGCATCTTGAACACTCTGAAAGTGTAAACTCGAGATATATCTGCCACAAGACAAGTAAATGGAGTGAACTATTATTTAGAAGGTGTGTGTACTTTCATTGATGGTCTTCTATTGCCCGCTCCCACGGCTTCTATGAGGCGAACTCTCAGACAGACGACTTTGTAGATGCATTTTTTGTTAATTAGCTGCATATATTGACTACTGTTGTATATATATATATATATATATATATATATATATATATATATATATATATATATATATATATATATATATATATATATATATATATATATATATATATATATATATATATATATATATATATATATATAATAAAAAGACGACGAGGGCACCATTCTAAATAGCTCCTTGAACACTCCCCGTTGTACAGACGGTAGAATACGCAGAGACGCAAAGTTACTCCGAATTCCAAGCGTGTCTAGATCGTCGTCTGTGAGTATGGGATCGCCGACAACACGAACTGCGCGCCGCTGAATTGAGTCTAAGGGATTGAGCTGACAGGCGGGTGCTCGAGCCCATAAATGTGAGCAGTACTCCATATGCGGTCTGAACTGTGCTTTGTATAGCACAAGCCGTTGCCTTGGATTGAAGTACTGCTTGGACCGGTTTAGCACACCTAGTTTTTAGGCAAGCTTGGCTTTGCCCTCCAATTGTCCCCTAAACTGCACATCATTCGTGATGTCGACACCAAGGATCCCAATACTGCTTGAGATAGAATGAGAGGTTCCTTGGAATTGAGGCGCAGGTGTGAACAGGATTTTCTTTTGGGTTATATTATCTCTAATATTTAATATTCTTTTGGGTTATATTATCTATTATATTTCTTGGTAAATCGTTTAATAATCTTGGAACTAAGTAGGCAGTTGTGCGCTTGCCGTATATATTTTTCGCGCCGCTAGTAGCAAATCGGTTTAGAGCATTGGCCCAGCGTGCTTGATTTTAGTTTGTATTTTTTTATTAAAAAATTATCATCATTTCAGCCGGAAGACGCCCACTGCTGGACAAAGGCCTCCCCCAAAGATCTCCACAATGATCGGTCCTGCGCTGCCCTCATCCAACCTATCCCGGCGATCTTGACCAGATCATCGGTCCATCTTGTGGGGGGCCTACCAACACTGCGTCTTCCGGTACGCGGTCGCCATTCGAGGACTTTTCTGCCCCAACGGCCATCAGTCCTTCGAGCTATGTGCCCAGCCCACTGCCACTTCAGTTTTGCAATCATCCGGGCTATGTCGGTTACTTTGGTTCTCCTGCGAATCTCCTCATTTCTGATTCGATCTCGCAGGGAAACTCCGAGCATAGCCCTCTCCATTGCTCTCTGAGCGACCATGAGCTTTCTCATAAGGCCCATAGTTAGCGACCACGTCTGCGTTCCGTATGTCATCACTGGCAACACACATTGGTTAAAAACCTTCGTCTTGAGACACTGCGGTATTTGGGACGAAAAGATTTTACGGAGCTTCCCGAACGCTGCCCATCCGAGTTGGATTCGACGAGTGACCTCTTTCGCGAAATTGGACCTGCCTAACTGGATCGTTTGACCCAAGTAGACGTATTCGTCAACAATTTCGAAAGTACAGTTCCCAACTGTTACGGGGGTAGGTGCGACATGGACATTAGACATGATCTTCGTCTTGTCCATGTTCATTTTGAGACCTACTCCTTGGGAAGCTGTATTGAGGCCATCAAGCATATGGCTTAAGTCTTCCATGGTTTCAGCCATGATTACGATATCATCTGCGAATCTAAGGTGAGTGATGTACTCACCGTTAATGTTGATGCCCAGTCCGTTCCAGTCCAGAAGCTTGAAGACATCTTCCAACGCAGCAGTGAACAGCATCGGCGATATGACATCGCCTTGTCTGACTCCCCGCTGCAGTCGGATAGGCTTCGAGTTCTGATCCTGGAGACGGACTGACATGGTGGCGTTTTCATACAAACACTTCAACGCTTTGATGTATCGATAATCAATGTGGCACCTCTGGAGAGACTGAAGCACCGCCCAGGTCTCGATCGAATCAAAGGCTTTCTCATAGTCCACGAACGCCAAGCATAGTGGCTGGTTATACTCCTCCGTCTTCTGTATAACCTGCCGCAGCGTATGTATGTGGTCTATGGTGCTAAAACCTTTTCGGAATCCGGCTTGTTCGGGAGGCTGGAAGTCGTCAAATCTGCACGCGAGACGATTCGTGATGACCCTTGAAAACAGCTTGTAAACATGGCTCAGAAGTGATATCGGTCTAAAGTTCTTCAAAAGGGTTTTGTCGCCCTTTTTGAAGAACAGCACCACTATACTTCCGTGCCAGGCCTGCGGCGTTTTGCCATCGAGGATGACGGAATTAAATAGCTTCTGGAGGATTTTAAGCACAGGAGTACCACCAGCTCTCATAAGCTCGGCTGTAATTCCATCATCACCCGGCGCCTTGTTGTTTTTAAGCTGTTTAAGGGCCACACTAATCTCGTACAGACTGACGTCTGGGATATCTACGGTGTAGTGTCGGGTTAATTTGGCTCTTGGGTCTTTAGCCTTGTTGTTAACAGGTGCCCGTGTGGTCGTGTATAGCTGTCCGTAGAACTTCTCGACTTCCCTCAAAAGTTCGGGTTTAGACGAAACGACCCTGCCGTCGTCGGTCTTCAGCTTCGTCAGTTGGCTCTGCCCAATAGACAAGTCTCGTGCGAATACTTTAGAGCCCTTGTTACGCTCTATAGCCGCCTTTACACAGTCTGTGTTATGGCGGCGGATATCGCGAGTCAAGGACTTGGAGATCTGTCTATTTAGCTGCCTATACTGGGAAGCATCGTCCGGGGACTGAAGGGTCATTTGACGTCTCACATCCATCAATTTGAGAGTAGAATCTGAGATTTTTCCGGTTCTTTTTGAACGGCTGGCCTTGAAGAATTTAGACCCGGCCGTTTGAACAGCTTCCACGAACCTGTTATTATACTCGTCCACGTCAACGTGAGTATGTTGCAGTCTATGTATTTTATTTATATAAAATTTAAAAGTGCGACCATAACTCGTTAATCCATACTGGATATAGGATTCACCTAATGCATTATAAAGCATTAAATTAATTATAAATGGTAGACGTTTTTTTAAGATTATCATAGTTAAACCTGTAGCACATTTTCGCTAAGCCTTATCAAGACAAGGGAGATTTTATTTATATTATGAGTATATATTCAGATTCGGTACAAAAATTGACTCCACGACTCTCACATGTGGGTTGACGTGCAAGGGTCGCTGAATCACGAATGTTATGAGACTGTGTCAGAAACTTGGTAACTGGCGTTTATTTACTCTTCTCGTCCTACAGACATTTAAAATTTTAATTACTACGCCATATTTAATTTATCATAAACAAGTTATGAAAGTTCGAGAATCTCCAAAATAGAAATTGTAGTCTCTTAAATCTTACGACTAACCCTATTTCGAGGAGAAACAGCAACTAAACTGAATTTCTATACAACTTACTTTAAAATTTCGAACAAGAATCACTAGTTGTATCAATAAAGAAAACTTTTAACTTGAATGTCTCAACTTTATAACAATGCATACCAACTAAAAACTAAAAAAGTAGGTTTACAGACTACCATCAAACTGACTCACAAGTATATTTATATCGTTTGCTGTGTTTATGTAATCAGGTATTTTGGAAATCGAGGGGAACACAGAACGGGCGGACTTGATTTACATTCCAATCTAGTTTTGCATTTCGTGGCAGTTTTTCCAAATGTTTCTGTATGGGTATCAGCTGTTTTGACTAAAAAGATTTATCCATTTTAAATTTCGTCAAAATGAAATAAATAAATAATACAATCAAATCTTATATTAATTTACTAGCAAACCTGGCAAACATGGTTTTGCCATATAAATTTTAAAAATTACGTTTTGGACAGGATTACCGTAAAATCCGTTCTTAGTAAGCGTCTATATTGGAAAATGAGTAAATATGTCAAATTTGATGTGAATCAGTTGTATTATATCAGATTTGTATTATATTCGATATTTTTATCCGTGCAGGGGCGGAGAAAGATAATTAATCTCTGCGGCCGGGGTGGCCTGTTGGAAAAGGCAATAAAACAACCTACCCTAGCTACGTGGTAAGGCCTCAAGCCCGTCTAGATAGCGACCACCTTTGATCTTAAGCATGCTGCCATAATAACCTTGTGTTGTGTTCCGGCATTAGTGACCCAAGTTCCTGTACTCATATGGCACAGCAGCGTTTTCGCGATGCCACTGGCGTTGCAAACACCCATAGGCGACGGTAACTGCTAAATTCTAAGCGGACCGTCAGCCTGTCTGTCATACAGCAATAAAAAAAAGATGTATACTCGTAGTTTTAGAGATCTCGTGATGAGTGGGTTTTTTTATATTTCTGTAATATAAATAAAAAAAAATCACTTTGTGTAGGATTTTCATAAAATCCGTTCGTAGAGTGCCTCTAATTGTATGCAAAATAAGTAACCATGCTAAATTTCAATCACAATAGATTGACTATTCCCAAGCTAAACAAATTATATAATCTTAGAGCACGCTAACTAGAACATGTACCGGAAAGATCATTACCAATTCAACCCTCTTGGAAATCAAAACCAGAGTTGTGTAACCAAAGTTGAGTGGCTCAGAGCTGATAAAGTTATTACTCGACCAGAAATCGTACAAAGCGTCTAGGACTTTTTTTCCGTATTGACGTTTGTTTTAAATACATACACGTAATCTATTTTACACGTACATATTGAAAAATATTGGAGAAATTCAGGTATTTTGCTTTAGGAAGATCATTTATATCTTTTATATGCCATATTTATATTTATAGACCAATCATTTGGTCGTGGATTTTTGCATGCTTGGGCTCTTGGTGCACTTCTTACACCTCCACGCATTATTGAATCATTTTATATTTGTGACATAACACACTAACTGCCAAATAAACATGTATCTATGAGAGTATATTATTGGTTGGAATTCTGTACAAGTTTGCATTTCTACACTACCTAGAAAAAATGGCTTTATGCCGTATAGAAAATTATTAGGATTTTATGTAAAAGAACACAGATCATGCAGAAGCGCAGTAAGAATACTAAGCCATGCGGCCAGGGTGTCGTAAAAGGCGACAAAAAACCCTAGCTGCGTGGTAAGGCCCCAAGCCCGTCTGGATGGCAACCACCCCTGGTGTATAAGTATGCCGCCATAACAATCTTGTCTTGTTTTCTGGCCTTAGTGACCCATGTTCCTATACCCTATGGGGCAGCGTGTTTGCGGTGCCCCTAGCGTTGCAAACATCCATAAGCAACGGTAACTGCTTACTATTAAATGGGCCGTCAACCTGTCTGCTGTTCCTCAGCAATAAAAACTTAAGTATTTCTTTGAGAATTAGAATATTAAAAATATTCGTTAATTTACATTATTTAATTGTTTGCTTAAGTTCAAAATATAAAATAGAAAAGGGTTTATCACTGATTTAAAAATTTAAAACAGTAAGATAAACAATTCGGAGCAGCACTTGCCGCAAATTATTAATTTTCTGCCTGGGAAACCAATTAAGAATTTAAACTCCTGTTGTCTCGATAAAAGTTCTGGTCGAGGGCCTTTCAAGAATTTATGTTTACCAGATTAATTACGTTTCAGGCGAAATTGAGTTATGCAGCGTAGGGGCTAGTTGGAATTGGAATCCGTATTTCACTTTTGTTTCATATGAAGTGATATATAGATATTCAGGTAGCCATAAGCTATTTTATGAAACATGGTGTAACTTATTTTCTGTAAAGTTTTCATTATTTTAATGTTGGTGGACAGCAGACAGACTGACGGCCAACTTAGAATTTAGCAGTTAGTTAGTAGATGGGTATTTGCGTGCCAGTGGCATCACGAACACGCTGCTGTCCCATAAGGGTACAGGAACTTGGGTCACTAATGGCGGAACACAACACAAGGTTATTATGGCGGCATATTTAAAACCAAAGCTGGTCGCCATCCAAACGGGTTTGAGGCCTTACCACGTAGCTAGGGTGGGTTTTTTTGTCGCCTTTTACGACAGGCCGACCCCGGCCGCAGAGGTTAGTATTCTTTCTCCACCCCTGCACGGATAAACTTTTATGAGAAACATATAATACAAGTTTTAATAACTGGTCGAACATTAAATTATATCTCCGAGCAGGGGCGAAGTAAGAATACCAACCCCTGCGACCAAGGGCGGCCTGTCGTAAAAGGCGACAAAAACTCTCTAAGCCCATCTAGATGGAAACCACCTCTTGTTTGCAAATATGCTACTTGTGTTGCATAAGTTGAGATCCCCTACGCCCTGAAGCTCAATGCGGCGAAGATCGAGTACTTGGCTTGTAACTCCACAGATCCCACACCCGTACGCATAGGCAGCGACACGGTCGAGCACATGGACTAGGTGAAATAAGGCAGCGTATAAGTACGTGCCTCTGGTATCTCAATCGTCCATAGTCGCCGGTAACTGCTTATTACGAGTATTTGGTGGGCTGTCAACTTATTTGCTGTTTTACAGCAATAAAAAACATATTATTTGTCTACGAGATTTGAAATGGCACCATTTCCCATTTGTTAGAATGTGTAAATTAGGTGATTAGAGATGAAAAGAAATCGACCAAAAAAATAAACAAGGTAGGTGAAGATCAAAGTGGCGTTATATATTTAAAGATAGTTTACGGTCAGTAGAAACGATGACTGCTAGAGTGATTTGAAAATTTTGGATGACACCCACGTCTTTGATGTGACTTCTAAAATAAAAAATTTCTATTAAAATATTTCTTAGTTTTTACTAGCAATAAATGTTTTATTTATTAATATAATAAAACATAACTTTATTAATTAAAAATAACTATCTAATAGCGAAACATTCTTCAAATGAATTCTTTAATTGTAATGCAAACTAAAGACACGGTTTAGGCGCAAAGCTTTTCTTTCGGGGTCGGGTGGTCAGAGGGCCGTTGTCCTCTTTGTTGTAATACAGTAAAAACAAATGACGAGTAAAGAATTTCCCGGTGATAATAGTCTACAATTTCGTTGACCTCTAAAGTACTTAGGAGATTTTTATGATGATGTACTTCGTGGTAAAAGAGCTTTCGAATTTTGCAATGCGGCGTTCATAAGTTCAATTTATTTATTTATTTCTTCAAACAATATTATTTACATACACACAATATATTACATGAAGTAAAGAATTTTCATCCCGGATCAGGGTATTTATGTAATCAGTGGTGTAGTATCCATCACACAAATACTCCGTTCTCATGCTTAATTTGGAACTAAATAGATGGGAAATTGTTACAGTATATCTATTTATATATTTAACAAAGTCTAAATATATTGATGACAAATATAATGAAGGCGTGCAATTTGGCCATGCAGTGACGGTGTAGGTATACTAACCCCAGCGGCCGGATTCAGCCTGTCGTAAAAGACAAAAAACCACCCTAGCTAGGTGGTAGGGTTCAATGCCCGTCTGGATGGCAACTACCACAGATCTATAAGTATGCTGCCATAATAACCTTGTGTTTGTTGTCTTCCGGCATTAGTGACCCAGTTTCCAGTACCCCTATGCTCTGCATAGGAGTACAGCAGCATGTTAACGGTGCCCTGGCGTCGCAAACATCCATAGGCTACGGTATCTGCTTGCAATAGCAAGCAGATACCGTAGCCTATGGATCTTAACCTTAATAAAGTGAGCCATCAGCCTGTCTGCTGCTCTTCAGCAATTAGATTTAAAATTATTCTTTTATCCGTGCAGGGGTGGAGAAAGAATACTAACCTCTGCGGCAGGGGTCGGCTTATCGTAAAAGGCGACAAAATAACCGACCCTAGTGGTAGGGCCTCAAGCCCGACTGGATGGCGACCACCTTTGATCTTAAGTATGCCGCCATAATAACCTTGTGTTGTGTTCCGTTATTAGTGACCCAAGTTCCTATACCCTTATAGGACATCAGCGTGTTCGCCATGCTACATGCATTGCAAACACCCATAGGTGACGGTAACTGCTAAATTCTAAGCGAGCCGTCAGCCTGTCTGCTATCCTGCAGCAAGAAAAAAGAAAAAGAAAATTAGAAAGAAAGACGAAAGAAAGTTAGACGTGTGACAGTATATACAGAACAACAGTACTTAACAAGCATTTATATGTAATTCATATAACCCCATTTAATTATTGTTTTTCATAAGTAACTAAAGCCTCGAAACAACGCTAGTCCGTTATAATTATTTCCTTATACCTCCAGCTTTCATAGCTAATCTTTATTACCAAATAACTTTTACATTAGTGCTCGTAATTGCGATCTGTAAATGTTGGTTGGATAGACACGTTTATCCGTGGGCCGAATTTATTTTATGCTTCCTTTTATTACCCATTAAATAAAGTAGGACTGTGTGAAAGAGCCGCTGCGATTGTAAATATTTGTGAGGATAGGTGTAAAACGTTGCGTAGAAAATACTGTATGTACATATAACATATACAATATAAATTTTTATATAAGAGTGTTTAAAACCTTCTTTATTTGTAACAAAATAAAGTGTGTAAGTGTGAACGGACTTCATAATATCCGTCAAAATTATTAAAATTCTAGTAGAAATTTATTTAATATGATATAAAATTTACAAAAGTAAAAGAAGTAAAATCTAAATAAAAATGGCGTGCTCTTAACCTGAAGACTGCGAGCAATTTGCAGTATATCCGATGTTTTTTTTTAAAGAATCCGCGAGTTTCAAGGTTTCTAATTTGCCAAGAGGAAGATTCCTGTGAGCCACCACCAAAATATATGAAGATGGACGCATTATGCGCAAGCTGCCTGTTTCTGCATTCAAGCGCAATGGAATGCAGGACTATGAGCATTCGAAGACGCTCGGCCCTGCGAATTTCCTATTTAGAAGCCCTCGTGACGTAGTTGTCGAATGTGAATTGTGCACGGACCCCGTAAACGGACCAGGCAAAAGTGCCACCCTGCACACCCAAACCGACACTCGGATGTTGTTTACTCAAGAAGAAACCAATAAATGTGTAACTTGAGGATATACATATTAGATGGTTGAAACGAAATTTTGTGTCCTACTTTCAACGTGAAACGAGAAAAATAATTTCAATAAAAAGGATGATAGATTTTTCTCCAAAAAACGGGTTAACGTCAGGCAGGCGGCCGGTTGTAAAAACTAAGCCACAACTATTACAACATGTAACATGTTGTGCCGACCCCATATAATGTGAGAAAAAGGGCAGGATGAAGAAAAAGAAAATAACAATGCCCCCACGAGATTATTGTAAATTATTTTAACAATATAATTAAATATAATATTAACATGAGTGTTAATTAATCCTGAGTGTTAATTTCTTCTAAGAGTAATATCAAGCTTTAATACTTATTTCAGTATAAAGCGTCTTTTTTCTGTTTTATAATGTAATATAATAAGAAAGTGGCTAACTAGGTTACGGAATTGTTATCATCTTCATACCTCTCAAACATATAAGAATTTGATTCTTATTTCTGATTTGTAAAAATTTACTACAGTTACAATTAATTTACTTTAATCATCTTTACTGTTGTAGTGGTTATATCCGATTGCATACAAAGCTTTTTCTTGGAAGCCCGGGGTCCGCAATAGGTACAGTCTCTCTTTCCGTGTTGCGTCTTGACTCTATTAACTCTTTCTTTTGTAAAGAAAAAGCTGAATGGTAAAGCGCAGTTAAATTTAGATTTCGTAGGATCTGTTTGACCATGAAACCCCAAGGTCACCTTATACGACTTCCTAGGAAAGTGATGGGGTAATTTTATTACTATTTCTGTTCAGGACCACACAGTTAATCTAAGTTAAAATTTAAACTAACAATTTAATTAGCCTATTTTAATTGATACAATACCAGTAGCATCATTTTAATCTTAAATTACACTTTCAATACCTTTTTTTTTTTTGGTGTCGGGGAAAAACCTCTCTTGACGGGTTCCCCCGGCCCGGGGGGACCGAGGGATATGTGGGACTTCGGGAAAGATGTTTGGCCATCCGACTACCCACTAAAAAACCCCGCTGTTCTCCTATCGCCTACGCCCGGGCCCACGGATATATGGCCTGCCGATCTCGTGGCCCGGGCTGGCGCCGGCCCGCCCTTTGTCTTGAGGCGGGCTCCTTCTAAAGTGTTGGCGCCAGGGGGTCAGGATTTCGTCCCCCCGGCGCTCTCCTAACAACTCTAGGAGTTGAGGGGGGTCGCGGAACAGCACGCAGCCCTCACCCTCGCGGCAATGGTGCGGGCGGTGGATCCTCCCCCGCGGGGCCGCCCGACACTTTCAATACCTTACGTTAACTGATATTCAACATTTCAAATATTATCATAGAAGATTTATTGATAATAATTATTATATGTACTCGTATAGATATTTATATTTTAATATTTTTGGAGTTTACTCCTTAAGAATCGATTTTCATATATAAGGCGCCCGGTATGAGAAAAAATGTGAGAGTAAAATCTACTAATGAATGACCTCGTTACGTCTTTGGTGCGCAAGGCAAAAATTACTTTATTTGTTACAACTTAAGGTTGATTTCACATTAAATGTTGTTTAACATATGTCTTTACATTTGTAAGTGACAAGAGTATTTTATTGCTTTGCTCATTTTATATGACGAATGATCGTAAGTATTAGATAATGTTTTGGAGATTTGTGACTTTATTACTAGGTGCCATAGTTGTAATTAGGTTGAACTTAAAACTGTTTTAAAACTTTTTGTATCAAGATGACGCACGACGCATGCTCGAAAGACCTTGTGTCGTCTTATTGGTATAATATTTGGAGTTTACTCCTTAAGAAACGATTTTCTTATTTTTATATAATCAACACAATAATAGTTTTTATATGTGTATATTTTTATATGTGTATATTATTTTCATTAATTTGTTAATTTACCCTTTCATATGGTATTAATCTTTTTTCAGTTAAATAAACTCATTTTGCGTATGTTTAGACAATCGTACTTAAGTAGTAAACTCCAGTCGTGCGTCGGAGCTGACACACACAGTTTTTTTTTTTCTTCATTCATTTTTTTAGTATTATGGAACAGCAGATAATAAGACGGCTCACTTAAAAATAAACAGTTACTATTAAGTGTATGTAATCTAAATAGGGCTTGTAGTGACAGGAGCATCGCTAAGAAATTGTTTGCGAAGGGCAACTGGAACCTAGGTTATGTCGAAACACAATGCAAGTTTATTATGTGCGGCATATTTAGAACTACGGATGGTTGCCATCCAGTTGTGTTTGAAGCTATACCACTTAGCTAGGGTTCTTTTAACCACAGAGGTTCTAACCCCTATTAGTAGAATACTAATTTTACTAATTTAAAATATTACACAGATGTTATAAGTTCATATATTGTATATTTTTCACGTAATAGATTGGACACGTGCATAAAATATGTTAAATTTGTATTCCATAAACTAAATGTACTTTCGCTCTTTCTAATTAACACTTATTATCATTAATTAACATTAACAATTGGCTTTTATTGGCTATAATTAGATACATACAAAAAATCTCGTGTCACGATGTAACATTGGCATAAACTGTAAAACGACTGAACAAATCTTAATTAAATTTCTATAATTTGGTCCAATTTAAAATATAGTTTTATCTAAATTATTGACCTTGATGTTCGTTATTGCAAATTAAAAGTTAGTTATCGGATAAGAGTGTTTTCATTGTTCAGTTTTATTTTATAGGCGGTGTGAGTTAATTCATCAACACAGCCCTCCAACACCGTTTTTTTATACGAACTCTGCGTAAAGGCTAACGATCCTCGGTACGCTTATGGAGGTCATGAATTTGATTCCAATCTCGCATCTAGGTGTTTATGTATAATACGTATTTATTTACGAAAGAGAAGTATATAAGTAGTATCATCAGTTGTTTAGTACTCATGACACAAAAGCTCAGCTACTTACTAGAAGACAATGTGTTAAAGTCCCAATATATATTTATTTATTTGTTATATTCTATTACCAGTCATATTTATTAATTTTTGCGACATAACCTTATTGGAGTAACTGAATGTAGCTCAAATATATACTATATGTATATATTTATTTCAATAAGAACGACATATTCAGAAATACAACTTTTTATTTTATGATAACTATCTAACAATGTAAAATTCCATTGTCATATAAAGAAGAAAAACATTAGGTGTCAAAAACATCGTAAAGAGGTTTCACCTCAACACCTTCTCTCGTTGTGTATACCTAATTTTTCACACAGCTGTTTAAATCTGGGCCTTGGAAGTGCCTTTGTAAAAATGTCAGCCAGCTGTTGTTCAGTATCAACCCTCTTTACAAGAAGACTTCCATTCGTCACCAATTCTCGTACAAAAAAATGACGAATACGAATATGCTTTTTTCTTCTATGAAATTCAGGATTCTCAGCCAAACGTAAAGCTGCCTCATTATCTATATAAAGGATAGGCAAACTTTTTGTCTTGAGTAATCCTCCAATAAGACGAGCAAGCCAAATGCTTTCCCTTGCTACCTCGCTAGCCGCTACTATTTCTGCCTCCGTTGTTGAGATAGCAACACTTTGTTGTCTCCTACTGACCCACGATATTGCACCACCTGCATAAAGGCATAACACGCCAGAAGTGGACCTTGCCGTTGCAATGTCTCCTCCGTGATCAGTATCACTATAACATAGTATGTTTCCTTTTTGACAATGTCTTTTGTAAAGGATTCCCATATCTGGAGCATATTGCAAATATCTAAGAACACGCTTCAGTCTCACACAATCAGCTTGTGTTGGATTCTCTAGATTCCTGGAGGCTACTCCTACAGCATACGCAATATCTGGTCTAGTACAGACCATCAAGTATGCAAGTGCCTCAACTATTTGTCTATAATTGGCAACAAAGAAGTCTTCAACCTTCTCTGATTGATTAATTATTCCTTCTTTTACAATCGGAGTAGATACTGGTCTACATTCTTGCATTCCAAATAGTTTCAATATTTTCTTAACATACGATGTCTGGTGAATTAGCACATCACTTCCTTTTCTTGTTTCTACCTCTATTCCTAAGAAGTAGGATATAGGTTTTGTTGTAATTTTGAAATTCCCTATCATTTGTTCAAGAAACTCATCGATTACTTCTTTACATGAACCAGCCCGTCATCAACATAGAGAGCTACAATCAGCTTTCCATTAGCTCCTTCTCTATCAAATAAACATGGATCAGCTTCGCTTTGTTTTAGGCCTATGTCCTTGAAAAAATCTTGTATAGTTTTATTCCAACATCGAGGAGCTTGCTTTAAACCATCTTTAGCAAACAAACACGACCCGATCCATCATCATAACCTTCTGGTTGCTTCATATATATTTCTTCATCCGACAAAGAACCATATAGAAAGGCTGTTGAAACATCGAACTGACTTAAATTCATACCCTCACTAGCTTAACACAGCTCGAATTGTTGCCATTTTTGCGACAGGGCTGAAAGTCTGGTCATAATCTTCACTCTTTCTCTGTCTAAAGCCTTTTACTACTAGTCGAGCCTTATACTTGTCAACTGTACCATCATCATTTACACGGAATTGCTTTACGATTTTTAGGTAACTTCTCCAAAGTCCAAGTGCCATTTTGTCTTAAGGATTCTATTTCACTATCCATAGCATTAAACCACAATTTCCTCTTAGGACAAGCTATGGCTTCCTTAAATGAATTGGGCTCTTCACTACAACAATTTATATCAATATAAGAGACATAGTCATTGAATTTTACTGGACGTCTATGGAGCGAACGATCTCAAAGTTGCATTCCATAGTTAGCTAATTGTTCAATATCTTGTCCTTCATTTTCTTCATTACTTGCAACATCATTATCGTTCTCCTCATTTCCTCCCTCTAATTCAATAGATTCATTACTGCATTGATTATCTTCAGTTTCAGGAGCACTATGTCTTCCAAGTGCATTTTCATTTACTACAGAACCCGAAATTGATTCAGTCTGGTAGTTTTTCCTTGTGCATAAAGGAAACTCAATTTCCGCAGCTTATTCCTCAACCTCGGAATCATCTATATCTAGCTTAGATTTTAATGGTGTTTCATTGAAGGTAACATCCCTAGATCTTACAAGTGACTTAGTTTCTTTGTCCCATAATCTATAACCATCGTCATTGTCGTAACCAATAAGAACGCACTTCTTTGCTTTTTTCTGCATCTTTTTCCTATTCTGTTTAGGAATGTGCACATAGCAAACTGAGCCAATTATTCTTAAGTGTTTGATTTGTGGTTTCTTTCCAAACCATAACTCAAATGGCGACTTACCTTCAACGGATGTAGGCCCTGTCCTATTTAATATGTAAACAGCCGTGTTTACTAGTTTTGCCCACAAGAATTGAGGAAGCTCCTCGTGTGCATGCATCATTGCCCTTGCCATTTCTACTATAGTACGGTTATCCCTATCACTACAACCATTCTGTTCTGGTGTATAGGGCATGACTAAACGTTGATGTAAGTATACCATATTTTTCTAGTTCTTTACGTATCTTGTCATTATCAAATTCACCGCCATTATCACTGAAAAATTCTTTAATTCGATGGCCTGCTGTTTTTGCTTCTTCCAACATTAAGTGCAATAACTCAGGTACTTCCGATTTATGTTTAATAATGTATACATACCGGTAACACGAGAATTCATCTTTAAATAAAACAAAATAACGAGTGGATGCGTTCTCCAGGGATGGTAGCTTTTTCTCGAACACCAAATTTCCGTCTATCTTCCACTATTCTTAGACTTTATATGAAGTTCTCTCTCTATGACATGTTTTACATGACGTTTATCTTGATGACCCATACGTTCGTGGTAAAGTTGTAAGGTGTCAATAGTGTTTACAAGTCTATTTTCTCTGGGTTGGACTGGCGTGCACTTCAGTTTATACAACCCACCATATTTCTGTCTACTTCCAGTTACACACAGCTTCCTATTTATTTTTATCGAACACCAAGTAGCTCGTGATTCAAACAACATGTTCTTATTAACATCATGAGCTAAAAGTACTGAAAAAAGGTTCTTTGTAACCTTAGGAACAAGCCATACATCTTTCAATATGAATGTCCGATGTTGGCTCTTCATAAGTATTGTACCTTTTCCTAAGGCGTCTATTGTGCTTCCATCTGCTGTAGTTACAGAGTGTGGTTCTAGAAAATGTTCAAAAGTCTGATATAGATCATTCCTCATTGTGATGTGGTGTGTGGCTCCATTATCAACGTACCATCCATTTTGATCTGTATTGCGATTTGTAACATTCGCTAATTCAAGCATTATGTTACTCTCATTTGGTTTTCTACTATTTTTCTTTTGCGGACAATCCTTTCTGAAATGACCATCCTCGCCGCAGTGATGATATTTAAACTTATTCTTACTTTCGATATTTTTTTGGTTACTCCTGACCACTAGTGTTTGACCGGCGGATCTTGATAAATTATTATCGTCCTTAAATGTCTTCACTAAGGTCCTTTCATGGGCACATAACTGACTGGTTAGATTGTCCACAGTCCTGTCCTTCTTTGATATCATCATCCAGTTCGACTTGAACGAGAAATATTCCTCTGGCAACGTATCTAAGATCTTGCAGATCAAAAGGAACTCTGGTAATTCATGCCCTTCATTCGCTTTTACCAGTTCTTGATTTAATTTATGCCATAAATTTTTCGCTTTTGTAATATGAGTGGACATGTCATCAGAAGTATCCATCTTCAGTTGAAATAATTCCATACATGTATTGTACAAACGGTCATCGTTTACGCCGTCGTACAGTCTGTGTAATTCATCCCAAACGTCTTTTGGGTTTGTATATCTAATTACCTTGTCTAAGGTTTCATCTGTTATATTGTTCGTTATTAATAAAAGAGCAGTACTTTCCAACTTCAGATAGTCTGATAAATTGTTCTTGTAGACAGCCATTTCCACTGCATTGACAACATCACCATCATTGCCGCTTCCTGCTGGTCTCTCCGGCTTACATAATTTACCTTGAACAATTTCTATCAATCCATCTATCCCGTTAAGCAGTGCAGTCATTCTATACCTCCATTGCACCCAGTTGGTTCCGTCCAACTTTGAAATTTGGACTTTGGCTAACTCCATTTTAGTTATACTCTAACATGTCTGGGCCCATAACCTCTTGGAGTAACTGAATGTAGCTCAAATATATCATCATTTCAGCCGGAAGACGCCCACTGCTGGACAAAGGCCTCCCCCAAAGAAATATATACTATATGTATATATTTATTTCAATAAGAACGACATATTCAGAAATACAACTTTTTATTTTATGATAACTATCTAACAATGTAAAATTCCATTGTCATATAAAGAAGAAAAACATTAGGTGTCAAATCGTAAAGAGGTTTCACGTTAACAAACCTTACTGTTCTAATTAATTTAATTCTTCTTTCTCCTGCCCATTTGGATTATATGTTCGGCACAACATGTGCTCTCCTTCTACTCTCCTGTGTTAGCTGTCATCTCAACATTCACACCCTTTTTTGCCATATGATCTATTACGCAATCCATCCATCTTTTTTGTGGTCCTACCTCTACTCCGGTATCCATCCACTCTCATTTCTATCAGTTTCCTTGTTATATGACATTTATTCCTGCGCATTATATTCTAATTAATTTAGTTGTTTTATAATAATAAGTAAGTATGATAGGAGTTAAATTGAGTGATAGGATAAGAAATAGTGAGATAAGGAAACGTTGTGGTCTGAAAGAAGATGTAGTGACCAAAATTGAGAAAGGTATGCTGAGATGGTTTGGCTATGTCGAGAGAATGAATGAAGAACGATTGACGAAAAAAGTGTATAAGGCGAGTGTGAATGGAAGTGTTGGAAGGGGTAGACCTAGGCGAACCTTTCGAGACCAGATCAGGGACGTCTAGAAAAAAGTCCAGGTCAAGAGTACCCTAAACCAAAGGGCATGTATGAAGGGAATAATGAAAGTGGACGAAGCGAAACAAGTATGTAAGGATCGTAGCAAGTAAAAAGAAGTGGTTTCTGCCTACCTCTACGGGAAAGAGGCGTGATTATATATGTATGTATGTATGTAAAATAATAAGTAAAAAATTTATTTAATCTATTATAACAATCAACCTACAATAATACGTCAGGTGGTAATTTATACAGAGTGCTTCAAATAAAAGCCAAAATTTTGAAAGTAGCTATGTATACACGACATATCAAATCGAGTCGGCAACCACTACAACGTTTGTGGTTCCTGTCACGTAGTTTTGTGGCTTTCATGTAGCTATTTACATACCTGGAACATTTCGGCCATCTAACACCAGTGTTAAGACGGTTGAAATGAATATCGGTCTTAAAACTTGAAAGAGAATCTGGTTTTTCATCCGCATAGTTAATGTTGCTTTTTGCCATGCGACATTCAGTTGGCCTCTAATTTCGAACTAGTTTTAGATGCTTTCAGGGATGATTATAAGATGTCTTGAAGTTAATCTATCTAGTCAAGAAATGTAAAAAGTAGCGCCACAATATTGGACTCAAGACTTCTTTTATAGTGATCTACTCTACCTTATTAAGTCAGCTTTCGACCCTTACCCGCTGCCCTTCAAAATGTTTATGAAGGTGAAAATGTTCTTAAGTACACCTGTTAACCACTTACAAAGGTTTGTACGAAAAAATTGAAGTCTTTTTTTATCGTAAAAATTATTCGCAATGTATTTGAAGTAATGTTATTCTAAATTAACCGTTGTCGTTCTTTTTTGCTGGTTTTCTTTTAAACTTACCATTTTTTAGTCTGGTATTCTACTATTTTTTATTGTATAAACGAAGTATCAAATTCGTTAACGCTTCATTTAAATCGATTTGATACGATGGCCATTGCACATTAAATTTAAAAAAATATAGTTTAAAAAACTAAACATACGCTTTTTATAAATAATCAAACTAAAAAGAAAATAATATTTCTTTATTGCACATACACAGTTCAGGATTTATTAATAGATACATAATTTTTTATGCTAAGTACAATAGGCGGTCTTATCGCTTGTATCGATTTCTGCCAGACAACCTTTGGATGGACAGGAATTACAAAATTATAAAACGATATGCGCTATAAAATAATCAACATATACTACATACATATATAAAAAAATATTATAATTATACATAAATACATACGTATATACACATATACATACATATACAGCAATATATAATTTATGTAATATATAAGAAATTTTAAATATTTTACACATACTTATATAGATGTACAAAATAGTAATAATTTTATTATGACAAGAATAATCACAAGATAAATAAATAATGTAACTTTTCTGTAGTGATAGTATATTAGCTTTTTAAATAATATTCTTTAACAAATGTATTAAAGGATGATATAGACTTGGCTTGTTTTATGTCAGTTGGCAATATGTTCCACAATCTATTTGCTTGTGCTGTAAAAGATTTATCGTAGAACTGGGAAGTGTGACTGGGCATTCTTAAACACAGTTTCAATGACGTTCTCAAGGCCCTAGAATGCCTATCCTGAAGAAACTGGAATCGCTTCTTTAAGTAATTAGGAGTTTTGGGATTAAACAAAATGTTGTATAGAAGGGAAAGGATGTGAGCATTTCGGCGAGAGCGAATGGGAAGCCACTTGAGTTGTGCGCGAAATACGGAAATGTGGTCATACTTTTTAAGACCAAAAATAAATCGTATACAGAAATTCTGAAGGCGTTTAAGTTTATCTAGCTGCTGTTCAGTGAGATCAAGATAGCTGGCATCTGCATAATCAATTATGGATAACAAGAGAGATTGGACAAGCGCAATTTTAATAGCATGCGGAAGAAAGTTTCGTAGTTGCCTTAAAGATGCTGCAGATGGAAACACTTTCCTACTGACTACTTGCAACTGACGACCCCAAGATAGCGATTTATCAATAATTATGCTTAACCTTTTCACTGACCTCAACATTAACATTACCGAAAATTATTTTTGGAAAAGAGAGGGCCAGTTAATCTTTGCAACCATTCTAGAGCTTCCTACAACAATTGATTGAGTTTTTGATGGTTTGATTTTAATTCCATACACTTCACTCCATTCAGTAATTGTCTGTAGATCCTGGTTAGTTATATTAATGCCATCCTGTAACGATTCAATGGGAATGTGAATGTAAATTTACAGATCATCTGCATAAAGGTGGTAGGAGCTTTGAAGTTCATTAGAGATGGAATTGATAAATATCGTGAAAAGTAAAGGAAATAAAACGCCACCCTGTGACACGCCTGCAGAGGCATCATGCCATGAAGAATAGCACTCTCCAACGCGTACACACTGCCGACGGCCAAACAGGTAACTACCATTCAATAACCATTGGAGATACGTTAAGAGAGTGTAACACACCCAACAAGATATCATATTCTACAGTATTAAAGGCGTTACTAAAATCAAGGAGTGTGAGAACTGTTAATTTTCCTTTTTCCATGCACTTAAATTCAAACAAATTCCCTTTCATTTAATTTTATGAAAAAAAAAAACAAATATAATCGAAATTTTTTTTACAACCAGCCAGTATGTCATCTATAACAAAAAAAGTTTACATACCTACGCACTTTGAGTGAGTAAAGACTTAGAAATTAATTAGTATAAATGGTAAATTTGTAATATCATGCATGTTGCTTAGACTTTTTTGATGTGTTTATTTGATACATGTCTATTATCTTGCTTGTTATATGGTTACCAAACCTGGATGTTTACAAATAAAATAAAACAAAATATCAAATGCAGTCAAACAGCAATGGAAAGGAGCATGTTGAAAATTAGAACAATATAAAAAATTAAGAGCGAAATCATTCATCAACAACTAAACTCACCGATGCTCTTAGGCACGCACTCTTACTTAAATGGAGATGGGCCGGACACATCTCACGATACCCAGACAGAAGACCGTGCGACGTTTTTCCAAGGAGAATGTATCGTATTATCACTATTTATTGAACACCCCTCCTATAACAACGTAAAAGAAAGAGATGGGAAACACAACATGCAACAGTGGATAGTATGATATCGTATCTTATATGTAAATAGTTATCTCTCTTCCCATGGGTTATTATCACGGTTACTGGATATTCATGAAAAGCAGACAAAAGTCGAGGTGAACTCGGAATATTATATAACAGAATAACTTATTTATAACAGATAAAAATAAAAAGCAAATGTAAAGTAATAAATAAGGAACTTTAAGAGACAATAAGGATCAAAAAAAACGAAAAATAATAACTGCCGTAAAAGTATCGGAAAAAATTAACGACAAAACAAAAAAAACACAAAGTAAACTTCTAGCCTCGTAGAAATACACAGCCACAATAAAAAAAGCAGCTCTAAATATAAAAATGAAGGTGTTATTAGATATTTTGATATGGTATTTTTATTCGAAAACGACTTGAAGGTTCATAAATTGCAATACCTATAAAAATCAAATATATTTAATAATTTTGAACTCTTAATGATCATTCCATGATACTTTTCACATGTTAATCAGTATTAATCACAACCGTGAATTCCGAAATATGTCGATCTAATTCGTTTATTACGATATTCATAACCCTTTTATCAAATAATAAGTTTGGTGCTATTAAAAACTTTATAAATAAACCCTTCTGGTTCAAAGTTGCGAACGACTTTCCGATACTGGTTTTACGAACTGGGAACGAGGCGTATGTTCTGAGTTATATCTTAACTTCTTAACCGATTTAAAAACTTTTGACCAACCACCATACAGTAATTGTAATAAAAATTTGCTTGAAATTTACATAAGTTAAGGTAGAGACACACTATGATAGTAGATGAATATAAAGTTACGTTTTATCACCACTCAAGAAAGAATGTTGAGTCCTATGACCGCGATTACACGTTTATAGTAGAGAAGGAAGAAAAAATGGTCAACAATTATAATCGAATGGTACCCAATAGATAGTAAAAGGAACAGAAGTAGACAGACTAAGAGATGGGATGGTGTTGGCGATGTATGCTACGAATACCATGGACGGCCCGCCGCAACAACACCTCTATTCTCAAGCAGTTAAAATAGAAAAGACTCAACGTCTATCCACAACCTGCCTACAAGGAATATTGCGGTATTTTGGTCATGTTGCACGCAGGGATACCAGTAATTTGGAACGCCTTGTGGTGACCGGTAAAATCGAGGAAAAAAGGCCTAGGGGTAGAAGTCCCAAACGATGGTCGGACCAAATAGCGAAGGAACTGAAAATACCTGTCAGAGACGCACTCTAACAAGCTGCAGAACGGGATCGATGGAGACAGCGAGTTGACGGAATCAAACGGAGTCACGATCCTCAGCAATGAGGGACCGATTGAAGAGAGAGAGAGAAGAGATGGGAAGATGACCTCAGACAAGTAGTTGGACGAACATGGACTTGTACAGCAAGGAACAGGACTGAATGGAGATCTTTAGGGGGGGCCTTTGTCAGAAGACAAGTTGTACTTAATTAACTACGGTTTGCCGATTTTATAAAAAAATTGTTAAAAAAACAACAACAGGCAAGAAAAATAAATGTAATTTAGGAACTAAGTGCAACAATAAAGGCTTTTTATTTTATTATTTATATGTTTATAGTTATAGACTAAGGCGATAATAATTTCACAGTTTATTGTCGTTCTGAATATTTATTAATAATAAGAGAATGAATAAAGAACGATTGACGAAAAAAGTGTATAAGGCAGTGTGAATGGAAGTGTTGGAAGGGATAGACCTAGGCGGACGTTTCGGACCAGATCAGGGACGTCTTGAAAAAAGGCCAGCTCAAGAGTAACCTAAACCGAAGGGCATGTATGAAGGGAATAATGAAAGTGGACGAAGCGAAACAAGTATGTAAGGATCGTAGCAAGTGGAAAGAAGTGGTCTCTGCCTACCCGTACGGGAAAGAGGCGTGATTATATGTATGTATGTATGTATTGTCGTTATATGCGCTACTTATATATTAAGTGCAATCTCTAAACTGTATGGTCAGGAGATAAGAATTGGATATTTTTTTCGTCGTTATATGCGCTATTATATGTTAAGTGCAATCTCTAAACTGTATGGTCAGGAGATAAGAATTGGATATTTTTTTCTTTTCTAAGGTGTCGTTGAAGGTGCTTTATTCAGGTCGTGAGGGCTGCGTGCTGTTCCGCGGCCCCCTCAACTCCTAGAGTTGTTAGGAGAGCGCCGGGGAGACGAAACCCTGACCTCCTGCCGCCAACACTTTAGAAGGGGCCCGCCTCAAGACAAAGGGCGGGCCGGCGCCGGCCCGGGCCACGAGATCGGTAGGCCATATATCCGTGGGCCCAGGCGTAGGCGATAGGAGAACAGCGGGGTTTTAAAAAAGGTCACAGGTAATAATGAAAATATTATACTTCTTAGATAGTTCAAATTTGCAGATAAATTTTATATAATAAATAATATTTTAAATACAGACGGTTTGCTCTTACATTCATACTTTGTGACTTAAATATTAAAGTGACTTTAATCCCCGTTACTATTTTTTTATTGCTGTAGGAGAGCAGATAGGCTGACGGCCCACTTAGAAGTTAACAGTTACCGTTGCTTATAGGTGTTTTCAGCGTCAGGGGCATCGCTTGTTGGCGCCTGATCTATTTGCATGAAGACGCGCAGTTAAGCTAACTGCTATACAATATGTAAAGGCGTTCGAATATTTATAATAAGTGAACAACGTTTGGTCATGTATCTACCTTTATGACATCACTTGTAAAATCTCCTTTAACGACAATACAGCAAGCTTATCACGTATCCCGAAATTTTATTTATTATTCCCGAAGTTCTCAACATCGCTAACCGTGTAGTGGTACTGGAACTTAGTTTCTTATTCTGGAACACAGCACAAGGTTATTGTGGTGGAATACTTAAGAAGAAGGGTGGTTGTTATCTACACAGGATTGGACCCCTAGCACCTAGCTTAGGTTGTTAACTCACCTGTTACGACAGGTTGACTCCGGCCACAGAGGTTAGTACTCTTTATCCGCCCCTGTGCATATAAAAAAAATTCCAACGATATTTAAATTAGTATTATTGCATATGTTGTCTACGAAGTCTATCGCTGTCTTTATACTCCTACGTTCGCTGACGTATAGCATCAATTTATGGACGTGTAATATTAGGACGATTGCCATGTACGGGACGAGACTTAGAGAATGTAACTACGGCGTGTTCTCTAATTTATTACACGTAATATTCAAGACCCGGTCCGACTTAGCTTTGCGCTTCAAGCTTAAAGAACATAATCTTTATCACATACGCGAGTATTCGTGCAGTTTCCTAAAATTTATTTCAAAATGCGGTTCTAAAAACGGTTTATACACTTCTGCTTCAGAAGTTCGCAAACTTCGCATTTCAATATTTCGTTATATTTTGTTTTTAGAACCGCATTTTGAAATAAATTTTAGGAAACTGCACGAATACTCTACTTCTACTCAATGAAGATGGAGATGGAGCTAACGAGTCCTGGACTGACGACTACATCTCAACCAACGTAGTAACGTAGTATAGGTGCCCCAACCAGATTGACAGATGATCAGCGAAAGGTTTCCGGTCTCGGCTGGATAGAAAATGCAACCGGGATTTATAGCACAGACTTGGAGAGGTCTACATTCAACAGTGGACAATAACTGAATAACGTCAAGACAATAAATCCTTAAAAATCGTAAGCGCAAGTAAAGAAACTGCCAGCTACTGTTTTAGCGTAGCACAGTAGCAGAAAATCAGTAGCGCTACGACTCACTAAATTATAGTTATTATTACAAACGAAATTTTCTATGATGTAGTATAAATTTACAAACTTATACAGACTTTCATATCTAAGACTCGTTAGACCATCTAACAAGTCCTAGAAATTTTGTTGTTTTCTTATAAACGTGACAAACGTTGTATTGTTAGAACTTAATTTACAACTAACATTATGTGTGTCCATTTTTATTTACATAGGTGCCTTGACATTTCCTTTTCTTGAAACAAGAGCCATAAATCATAGCTATAGCTGGATTTAGTTATTATTATTATAAAATGCTACAAAATAGATGATGGGTTTTGTGGCATGTGCACATAGCAATTTCACTTCTAAAAAAGGTTGTTCTTTTCCGTGCAGGGTCAGCGTAAGAGCGGGAGCGGGAGCCTGACCCCCTGGCGCCAACTCTTAAGAAGGTGCCCGCCTTAAGACAAAGGGCGGGCCGGCGCCGGCCCGGGCCACGAGATCGGCAGGCCATATATCCGTAGGCCCGGGCGTAGGCGATAGGAGAACAGCGGGGTTTTTTAGTGGGTAGTCGGATGTTCGAACATCTTTCCCGGAGTCCCACATATCCCTCGGTCCCCCCGGGCCGGGGGAACCCGTCAAGAGTGATTTTTCCCTGAGACCAAAAAAAAAGGGGTCAGCGTAAGAATACTAACCTCTGCGACCGGGGTCAACCTGTCGTAAAGGTGACAAAACAACCTTACTTACATGGTCGGGCCCGAAGCCAGTTTGGATGGCAACCACCTTTGATCTAACAGTATGCCGCCATTTTGTGTTGTGTTCCGGCATTAGTAACCTAGGTTCCTGTACCCCTATGGGACAACAACGTGTATGCGATGCCCCTAACGCCGCAAACATCCGTAGGTGATAGTAACTGCTTACTATTAAGAAGTTGCCTGTCTGTTGTTCCTCAGCAGTACAAAAACTAAGTGGGGTAACTATTTCTATACCTGGCTGGAATCACAAGTGAACGTTTTAATCTAGCTCTTAGTTCCTTAATTTTATGAAAAACAGAATTATAAAATTAAACCAAAATTTATATTACAAAAATGGATGCGTATCAAATAATATCAGCTGCTGGCTGAATTATTGATTGTGTCGCCACACGCCCACATACATGCATAATTTAATTTTCGTTGCGGTTTCGTTTCAATCCGTCGTCTGTGGTTTGATCGTTTGACATAAACATAGGAGGTCGATAGCCAATAAATTTTATCACAATATTTATTTCATACACGTAACATATATTTAAAAACTATGTTTTTGGAGATCGAACTTTTTTGTAGGCTTTAAAATATATTAAATTCTACTCATTTACGATAGTTTACTACTATTTTGAATTAAAATTGTTGAAATTAAAAGAGACTCCTGAAGAATCACTGGAAGTTATAAATACGCATTTTGTCAATATAGCTAGAAATTTAGCTGATAAAATTCCTCATTCGAACAAATTTGACGATCATGAGCACCAGCAAACGCCTGCTCAGTCTATGGTTATGCTGCCTTCATCTGAAAAGGAAGTAGAATCAACTTTAATGAATTTAAAAATGATAGTGCCATTGGTTGGGATGGAATTTCCACCAAATTACTAAAAATCTTGAAAAATAAAATAGTACCACCTCTTACCCATATTGCCAATATGTATATGGAAAAGGGTGTATTCCCCAATGTATTTAAAATATCTATTATTCATCCGATTTATAAAGCAGGACAAAGAAACTGTATTAATAATTACCGTCCGATTTCAATTTTACCTGCGTTATCCAAAGTAGTAGAAAAAATTATTAACAAAAGACTTATTTCATATTTGGAAAATAAAAACCTTCTTTCCAGTAATCAGTATGGTTTTAGGAAAGGGAGATCAACTTCAATGGCAGTATCTAAACTTGTTGAATTTGTGGCCAAAAATATTGACAGTTATCAAAATTGTATAGGCGTATTTTTAGATTTAGCGAAAGCTTTCGATACGGTCTCAATTCCAATTTTATTAAACAAAATGAATAAACTTGGCATAAGAGGACTACAGCTTCAATTATTTAAAGACTATCTCAGTAACAGAATTCAAAAAGTTACTATAGGTGGTATGTTAAGTTCAGATGCCCGAGTTTCTCACGGTGTGCCACAAGGTAGTGTGTTAGGTCCTACCTTGTTTCTCATGTATACTAATAGTCTTTGTGATATTAATTTAACAAACTGTAAAATATTTAGTTTTGCAGATAATACTGCACTAGTATTTCATGCAAGTTTATGGAACGAAGCAAAAAAATTTTCAGAAATTGGCTTAAAAACAATAGCAAACTGGTTGATCCAAAACAAATTAACTTTAAATTACACAAAAATCCAATATATTCTTTTTACCAATACTGAAAAATCACTACCGTTTGATCATAACCTCAAAATTGAAATTCATAATTGTGAAAATATGCCAGATAATAATTTATGTGATTGTTATTATTTGAAAGTCGCCAAAACAGTAAAGTATTTGGGTATCATGCTAGATGGAAAGTTAACGTGGCAACCTCACACTAATCAACTCTCAGAGAAAACTAGAAAACTGATTTTTAAAAAATTGCGTACAGTTGCCAACTATAAATTACTGAAAACTATATACTTAGCCTTAGCTCAATCGATTTTGTCTTATTGTATTACTTCTTGGGGAGGAACTTGCAAGACACATCTAATAAAACTGGAAAGATTCCAACGTGCTCTTTTAAAGGTGATTAAACAAAAACCTTTTGGATATTCTACAGCTGATCTCTTTAAAGAGTGTGATATTTTGTCCATTAGACAGATGTTTGTACTCCAAACTATCTTATGCCAACATAGTATATTACATTATAAAGATATAACAAATACACGTCGTAAACATCATGTATGTCCCATCTCATCTTTTCGGTCTGCTTTTATAAAGAAATTCCAAATGTATCTTGGTCCCCTTATTTACAATAAAATAAATAAAGTTGTAGAAATATATTCACAAAATAAAAGTAACTGCAAATTAATTGTGACAAAATGGCTAAAAACCAAAACCTATGAGGACACTGAAAATCTTTTTAAAATAATAGTCTAAAAATAGAACCTAACAAATTAAATGTTAAAAATGCATGTGATGTGTACAAAGTATTAATTTACTCATTTTCTATTTATTCTTCAATATGCATATTTATTTTAAACTTTTTAATTTATAACTATATAATAATAAAATTTGTTGTTGTTTCAATTTATATCTATTAGCAATTTACTTTTGTATAATATAATATGAATGGAGTATATATCATATATAGATAGTATATATCATATCAAATACTAAAGGAAATATTTGTTTAATGAACACTTCAAAATTATAAAATGATAATTGTACATAAAATTTTTTTTGCTGAAGTCCTCACTTTATGTAACCAAACCATATCGATCGTGTCTTACTCATTTAATTTTATATAAGAAGGTAGTTGTAAAATTTGTAATCTATTATAACAATAATGTTGAAGTCACTGGAAGGAACTAATACCTAAGGGACAGGCCATGCCTAGTTTAGGTGTTAGTGCTAGAATAAGTTTATAATTATATAAAAGATGTGTCAATAAAGAAAATTTTATTTTATTTTTTTATTTTATTTATATTGAAGAGAGAAGATAAAAACCAAACAAACTTAACAAGTTCTAAACAGTTATATATTTGTATCATCATTTCAGCCGGAAGACGCCCACTGCTGGACAAAGGCCTCCCCCAAAGATCTCCACGATGATCGGTCCTGCGCTGCCCTCATCCAACCTATTCCGGCGATCTTGACCAGATCATCGGTCCATCTTCTATTTGTATACTATTTGTATTTGATAAAGTTCTCTGTAAGCTCATACTTCAGGCTTTTGCTAGGTGGTAGAGTTCTATTATCGTCTGAGAATCATCCCTGGTATCTAAACATGCCGCCATAATCACCTTGTGTTGCGTAAGTACCCCAGCAGATGGCAGCATGATAGCGGTGCCTTTGGCGTCACAAACATCCATAGGTGACGGTTACTCCTTACTAGTGGGCTATTAGCCTGTATTCTATTCCACGATAATTAAAAAAGCCGGTTGGCTCATCTGAAGCTCGTCATTGCATGAATGTGGTTACAGCTATGTGCCCAAGCCACTGAAACTTTAAATTCCAGATTTGATTCCGGATAAACTACTATTTTCTCAAGTGTGTGCGTTCTAGAATTCAGTCCCAATAATTGTATATAATATATTCTTATAATTCAAGAAAAATATACTTAGTTTGCCCAATATATCGATAACTTACATTAGGTGCTTGAGTTTCTTTTTAAGAGGCCCGCGACAACGAGCCGTCACCTGTCGAGGCCACGGCCTGATTAGGTCATCGCGTCCCGCGGCCTTGGTACTCAAGGCATACGAAGTAGTACTAAGGAAGAAAGTTCAGGAAAAAAGGTCCTTCAGTAATTCAACCGGGACATGTAGCTCAAAATCGGAGAGCACTTACCAATGGACGACAGTTGGCTGAAGATGATTATGGTGTGGGGTATATAATGAAGTGTGACTGTATGCCGTTCATTGTCATTACTAGGATACATTCATTCATCTGAAATCTTATTATGTGCCCTTTTATTATTATTACATCTTAAATATTTTATTATTATTATTATTTTTACTGTAGGCTAGCAGACAGCCTGACGGCCCGCTTAGAATTTAGCAGTTACCGTAGTCTATGGGTGCTTGCAGCGCCAATGGCATCGCGAACTCGCTGATATCCCATAAGGGTCAGGATCTTGGTTCACTAATGCCGGAATACAACACAGGATTATTATGGCGACATATTTAAGACCAAAGGTGGTCCCCATCCAGACGGGTTTGGGGTCCTAACACGTAGTTAGGGTTCTTTTGTCGCTTTTTACGACAGGCCGACCCCGGCCGCAGAGGTCAGTATTCCTTCTCAGCCCCTGCACGGATAACAATATTAAACAAACGTTGAATATTAACGAACCGAAATAGTATCAGCCTACACTAATGAGGGTGACATTTAATATTGTTTGGATGAAGTCATTCATTAAAGCAGTTTAATTAATCTGTGACATAATGTTGGTTAAATAATGAAACGTTCAGTAAAATAACGACAATTGATATTGAAATAATATACAACATAAAAATAGTAGTTTTTTAGCCCGTGAAACAGGAACGTATTAGGAGGGTACAGAAAAACATACATACATTACATATTGGGAGTTAAATTTCACCAAAAATTGCGTTACGTAATACATGAACGCTTCCTATTCGAATACCTATGTAAGAAAACCGCTGACATGTGTCATCTGCCTATCCACCCTTGACAAGTCTGGCATAGTATACTAATAACATAAAGGGCAGTTCCCTTTAGGCTGTTTCGAGCCCTTTTGAGGTGTTAAAGGGGCCTATTTTTTATAAACTATTCTTTTCCCTAACTCTTTCACACTATTACTTTGAAATAATAAATATACCGGCACATCTAGACCAAAAGGAGGCAGAATATCACTTTTGTTATGGGTACTCGATAACTAATATACTACATTTATACTCTTTTTTTAAATAAATATATATTATACATAAACACTGAGACGCCATACGAAAATCAAATCCATTCATTCAAATCCACGAGCGTACCGAAGTGCGTTAGCCGCTACGTCATTGAGGTCATCGAAATAATTTTTTTTTACGGCAACCATCTAGAAATAGTTGCCCAAACTATCATCCACAAATCGATTCAATTTACCTTTGTCAAACTTTATACAAGACAGATCTATGTAATAATAAAGTAATTCTATGATTAACAAATAAATTTATTACAGTACAAATAATTGTAAAATGTAATCTGTCATATTTGATTACATATTTCACTTTACCCTCCTCAATGTCATAGACTCTGATAAGCAATTGTTAAAGTATTTTATCTGATAATCACTAGGGAACTACAGACGTCAGCCTGCTTCTGTTGCTCAGCAATAAAAAAGGTATGATTTAACACTAATTGGTTGAAAAGCTGCAAGAATATGTCTAGAAAACTAGAAGTCTTTATTTATTAAGTCTTAGATGTTACATGTCATAATTTTTTGAAAAGTGAATTGAAACATTAAGAATGAAATTTCATGTAAATTTCAAATGTAGTTTAGACGAATATTTATTTTATTGGCAGTTTTATCCGTGCAGGGGCGGAGAAAGAATACTAACCTCTGCGGCCGGGGTCGGCCCGTCTGGATGGCGACCACCTTTGGTCTTAAGTATGCCGCCATAATAACCTTGTGTTGTGTTCCGGCATTAGTGACCCAAGTTTCTGTACTCTTATGAGACAGCAGCGTGTTCGCGATGCCACTGGCTTTGTAAACACCCATAGGCGACGGTAACTGCTGAATTCTAAGCGGGCTGTCAGCCTGTCTGCTGTCCTACAGCAATAAAAAAAAGTTCCACTAGGCAAAATTCTATAAAATACGAGGTTTTATATACATAAAGGTATAACTGACGGAAGTTTACATTCAAATAATTTATTGAATCACGAGACAAACCATAAATAGATGAAGTAATTGTAATCAATATACTGAAACAATGCACACAGTGTCATCTAGTTCCAAAATAAGCTACTAGGTACTAGACGACTGATGTACTACTTCAGTCTACTTCTAAAATTTTATTTTTTTAGTAAAAGATACATTATACATAAATACCTACACTTGGCGTTTCGATATGCCAAAACAGTTGCCCCATGGAGGTCATGGATCATACAAAATTTTGTTTTGCCTAATGACAAAATCCATTAAACGGTATAGTACAAGGCATCTTTAAGACATAGCTTTTCAGTATGTATGCATGTGATTTTATTTAATATATTTTAATTTCTTTTACTTTTCTTATCCGTGCAGGGGCGGCGAAAGAAGCGGCCAGGGTCGGCCTGTCGTAAAAGGCAACAAAACAACCCTAGCTACGTGGTAGCGCCCCAAGTCCGTCTGGATGGTAACCACCCTTGGTCTTAAGTATGCCGCCATAATAAAGTTGTGTTGTGTTCCGGCATTGGTGACCCAGGTTCCTTACCCTGTAGGATAGCCACGTGTTCGCGGTGCGTCTAGCGTCGCAAACATCCACTGGCGACGGTAACTGTTTACTATTAAGTGTACCATCAGCCAAGCTGTTGTTCCTTAGCAATAAAAAAGCAATACTTTCAAATATTTTATTCTAGATATATTTGAATAATCAAAAGACAAATTGACCGTCTGATAAAATGTGCGCTACAATTATAACTGATATTATAAGATATGAGATTATAGATACATCGATGGATTAATCAAATCACATTTTATACGACCAGTAATGATTAGTGAAAGTAGGCAACGATTTAACTTGTCTGATGGTCAGAGGCAGCGAGTTCCATGAGTGGACAGCCTGAACACGAAATGAATTGGCAACAAAGGAAGAAGAATGTACAGGTGTCATTAACATAACACAACAAGCTAAACTGATCCTTAAGGGTACGGTGATTAAAAAGGATATTGTGAGAAGTGTAAATTAACATTCTGGCGAAGGCGGATAGGTATCCATTTAAGCTCATATTTGAGCAAACCAAATATAATCCTGATAAAAAGATTTTGTCTGATCTCATCAAATACAATATTTGTTCTCTATCCTAAAATTGTAAAACTCAACAATATTAATATCCTTTTGTTAATTCGTTGTAGCTTTTATTTTCTGCTTAACATATTTTGAGAGTGCGGAGCTTTTTGAATACAGGGCTAATTAAACACGTATTACCCTGACTTAGTATTAAAGGGGCGCTGTTAAACGTAGTTTGACAGACGGAGTTAAGCCTCCGTAATACTGCGCTTAATGTAATAATAACATAAGTGCTTCTATTTCCATAAAGCGAAGTTAGGAA
This sequence comes from Malacosoma neustria, assembly GCA_963693495.1. NCBI lineage: Eukaryota > Metazoa > Arthropoda > Insecta > Lepidoptera > Lasiocampidae > Malacosoma > Malacosoma neustria. The sequence goes on along the minus strand of OY856377.1, from coordinate 13,115,144 downwards.
AGCCACGTCCATCAAACTTAGTCTCGGGCCCGAATTGTGGTTCCTAAGGTGCCTGCAAACTAGTGTGAAATCGACTGTGGGAAATGGAGTTGTAGACGCGTGATAGGTTATTTGTAATTACAAATTCCTACAGAGATCTGGAATTTGAATTAAATTTTGCATATTTGAATATTATAAAGCTATTACGTCATGCTATTTACATTTGCCTACATTCTCCTAGTAGTTTATATATTCCAGATATTACACATATAATATAATACTATATTATAACAGTAAATAATTTCTATTCAAAATGGTCATCGAATCTGTTGATTTTTGCTTAAGGCCTTATTTGGCCAATAATTGATTTAATCTTTCACACTAATTGGTTATATAGAATATCTTGAATTTCATTTTAAATTATTCATTAAAATTTAAAGGTATATAATATAATAAAAGTATGAACACACAGAATTTAAAAGTAACATCTGAGAACCACCTAACATCACACACACAACCTGGAAATAGGGATAACGGAACGGGATACTCATAATAACCCGACCAATATCGAGATAAGGTCATGAAAAATAATTAAAAAAAGTAATAAAGGAGTATAGTATATTTAAAGTATTGTATTATTTGTACTTTATATGTCATTTATTTGCATAAATTTAGATATCATAAATTATTTATGTAGTATTCCCGAATTATCTTCCTCATTTCATTTAGTTGATTAACTACAGTTAATATATGGGCGTTTTGTAATTTTAAACAATGTTGTTTCCAGTCTATAAATACACACAATTTCTAATTCAAATTATTTTTTATTTCATTTCATGTTAATAATATGACTTTATCATTTCTATTATGAATTTCAATGGAGTTTCATAATTATAGATTAGAAATATTATTGATCTGTTCTTGACCATGTAGTGTAACATTAATGTATGTTAATTATATCTAATATTTTACAAAAAGGTTTTACCAAATGCTTTTCGATACTATGACAAAAATAAATATTACACGTCTGATTTGACATACATTGTCATCTACAAGTCAAATTTTTTTATTGCTTTAATTATTTAAATAAGTAAATTTTATATTTATTATAAGTATAAAATGTACGTACTACTTAAGCGTTTAATTGAGCTGCCAACCTACAACCAAATTTAATATATCGGTTAAGAATCTCTTCATAAAGTAGATATTACTCGATTAACAAATTTGTTGAAGATAAAGCTGCTTATACATAGATGTACGATAAAGGCATTTTTCAATAATTTTATATTTGTAGGGTTATCTAGAATATATCGTAGATCAATCTAGATCTCTCGTAGATCTATCGTAGATCAATGTTCAAGCTAGCTATTTATTTTAAATTAAAAAAATTAGATTCAACTTGAGTTTGAGTATGATCTAAAGTAATTGGAAATTAACTTATTACTCTGATTGGAAATTATCTTATTGCAACAAATACCCCACTGCCTTTACATGTAATAAATTACTTCAGCTGGATTAATGTGAATATTTTAAGCACAATTACTAGTTGTAAATTTAATAGGTAACAGTTTCAGTTCTGATTATTTTAGCAAAAACATTGAAAGTGAAACTGAGTAATTATGTCTCGATAGTTATTATTTACATAAAAACATTGTGACAGGTTGGATTAATCGAAGAAGTGTGATCAGGAAACTTACGTATTTATAAGTTGGGTTTGTTTAGTAATTGACCCTTGGTAAGTATTTGTTTATTTTTGCTTATTTTCGCATTCAAAAATGTTAGAAATAATAGAAAATAGTGTCTAACTTAATTTAAGGAAATCATGAATGTTATTTAAGGATTGCTATTATTTTAACAGTATTGTCATAAATATTTTTTTTTAAATTGAGACTTTTCGTTTACAAAAAAATAGTAATAATTGGCACACAGTATAGTGTTTATTTTAATCTAACATTTCATATCTTTGGGTAATCCAGGATTGCGCCCAGAAAACTTAGATAAAACACCAGAAGATCATTTCTGATTATACATTGCCGTGAACCAAAAATTTAAAACTTTAGTGACAAAGACTTACTGCGAGTGCTCTAGCAAAGCGGTTATAGAAAGCTGATTTGTAGTAAACAGTAGTATTTTACATCAGTTTTATAATTTTTATCTAACAAACTAGCGTAAATAGCCCTTCTTTAACACAAAGGCGCTCTCAAAGGAGTTGTTATGCCTACATGCCTCGCCATAGTGAAGAGTCTTTGAAAGAGATCGCTTTGTGGGATAACATTGTCCATACTATCTATGTTGGCCTTCTTTTCACATTTTCAATATCAAGAGATATTTATAAAGGCATTAAGTCTTAAAATGTAAACGATTTATATTATTGTTTTTATCATATGTCTTTGTAACTATACACTCATTATCATCACTATTGAGAACAGTGACAGAGTAGAATTAGTATCGTTTTTGTCATTATTCTTCCCATAGACTTTATTTTCCTATTTTTAAATAACACCAGCACACAAAGAAAGTGGTTTGTATATTTGACGCCACCTACCGACATGTATTTCGACCCGCTGAATCCGAATCTGAAGTTTGGATCGTACACTTTCAAAATCTCGAGTAAATTGTAAAAAACCGTAAAAAAAACAGCGGATATTGGGTGATTATTCTTCATAGACGAGTTTTTTTAATATATTGATTCTCCTGACACGTATGAGTCAGGACTTGTCTTACATTTAAATAATTGGTATACTACAAGACCAAAAAAAGAAAAAATTCCCATTCGCTCAAATTGATTTTTTTAACCCTAACCTTGATAAAAGGAATACACTTTTTTGTTCATACTTTTTAAGCTCCACGTACGTGACAACTTAACGAAGTTACAAAACGATGCTTCTGCGCGTTTACTTGCATCTTTGTCCTTCTTCTATTTTTTTCTTCGTAAAATACAAATTAAATCATAAACAAATGTTTTTTGATCCATAATTTTAAAAGGAAACAAAGTGGTGTCCCTTAATTATTATAATCTAGCAATATGAAAAATCCATTTATCATCTTTGAAAAACATAGTTATTTTCTTACTTAGCTTAAACAAGACGCATCCACGTCTTGCTTGAGAATTTTACGTTGAGATATTGCTACAAGTATAAACCGATATTAATTATCATGTACCCCACCAATCCGCTTTCGACAATCATAGCCATGTTTATGGAGCGACAATGAATTACTGTTAATTTATTTCCTCAATAAGATATTATAATAGTCGCTAATCAATATAATAGAGGAATAATAATCAAAATACAATGAACTTTAATTCAAGTAGGACAAGATGACTAAATCCCACGCAGCATAAATATTTGTATGATATTTAAATATTTTGTTATAGGTCTGGAAGTATAAGTTCCTTAGTTTGTAAAACAGCATTACAATAATTATCTATAAAAAACCTAACACCAACATATGATAGTCCTAATGATGGCTATTACCAATCACATTTAAAGCTTGGACTTTGAGGCTTGGGTCTAATTTTGAATAGTCTTAGGGGGAACTATCGCGTGTTTTTTGTGTTGGTTCCATTCACGGCACTTTTGTTTCTCGTGTCGAAATAACAAAGTACAATAATATAAATGCAATAGATCTGACTAAATAAGATATTTTCAAGGACTAGATAAACTTCAAAAACTTTTACTTCAAAGTGAGATTCTTCATCATCTAACCGTAGTATCCCGGTTACAACCTAAAATTCCGTTTTGGTGGCCGGGGTCCGCAAAGTGAGAATGACTAGAGTCAATTAGAAAACAACCATAGTTCCGAATGTATTATTTTACCTAAGCATCAATTTATTATTGATACTAAATATTTTAATATTCAATACTATTAAAATTCGCCTATCCTAATATTCATTGGGGTGTGATGTAGCCCACCTCCATGTGGTATACCCTGGGTGCCACTCGACAGCTCGCTGGGTTTCATCCTGGTGAGCTGTCGAATGGTAGCGAAGAGGCTACCCCAAGTCAAGACCCGTGGTGAGGACTGCATGGCTGGAGGGATGTCCAGTTGCGAACGGAGTACCTCCGATAACGGGGAACCTCAGAGGTTACTTATGCCCTTCTTCCGGTAAGCGGGGCTCTGCCGGTAAGTGACTTTTATTTTCCTTGCTAATCATGGGGACTTTATGGAAGACGAGATAAACTCACTTATTAAAGTTCTGATAGAAATCGCAACACCTTTGGATCCTGCTGGAGAGCGGTCAATCGCCTTTGAGGGATCCAAAACTGTAACTGGACCTAAGAGGCCCAGCCAGGATGAAATGGTAACCGATCAGGGACCCAAAGGACCGGCAAAGGACTCCAGCAACAGTTCTAATACTCAGAAATGCAATCAGGTGTCTGGTGCAGACCGGAAAAGATGAAAGCGGCTTCTGACACAAAACTTGTCAGTCGAGGACGCCAGGGCTTTAGCAACAAAGAACTGGGCGGGCTTGGAGAAGGCAGGCCAAGTATCCTCCTCGGGCCAGAAGGCGGTAAAACGTGTAAGTTCCGAGGAGGAATCACCCAACATCCAACTTAAAAAGGCTGTTAAGCTAAATGAGCCCATAGCTCATGTAAAGCCTAGCTATGAAGCGGTGACTGGATCCTCACAAGTGGGTATCTGTGATGCACAGCCCATGTCGGAGGAACAGATGGGACTGCTGCATCAGCCACTTATTATGGATATAGCCGGGACCAGTAAAGGCGCCGGCCCAAAATTCCTGAGGTGGTCCCACAGACCCGGCTGGACTCTAGTCACATGTGCAGACTAGAGCAGCAGGTAATGGCTTGAGGTCAAAATTCCAGAACTCAAGCCACGTGGCTGGAGGCAAAAATCTCCATTATGGCGGAGAGCCAACTGCCTAAACCGACAATTGCCACGACCTTTTTGCCCAGCAGCGAAGTTCAATTGACAGAGATTGCCTTAAAACTACTACGGGCACAAAACTTAGGGCTAAACATCGAACACTGGAAGGTGCTTCATGAGAGAGAAGACAAGGAAGGCCATGTGGTTACATTTTTTCTTGGATGATCACTCAGTGAGGTCCCTTAAAGCCAATGAGAACAAGGCTATACTAGGCTTCAAAGTCACCCTCTTCAGGATAAAAGGTAGCCCTGCAAGCCAACCAGCCTTATCCCCGGGCAACGACCACTCAGTAGTTGTGGCTTCCGCTGCCAAGACCAGTGGTTCGGGGGAGTCCAGTAGGACTGTACCCAAACCCAAGGCCAACACAACGAAGGCCGCAAGCACAGGGAGGAGGACGTTTGCTTCTGGGCGCGGGCGGAAATGCCAACCTCAGAGCAAAGCTGGAACAAGGCCCTCGACCTCTAAAGGTAAACAATGATGACTCAGGGCTCTTGGGCGAACTTTATGCAGGCAAATCTCTATCATGCTAAGGCCGCAGCTGCTGTGATGGAGAGATGCCTGGTAAATCGAGAAGCAGACATCGCACTTTTACAAGAGTTCTGGATTAACAATGATTATGTCTTGGGGCTTAATGCAGCCGGCAGATTACTCTATCACATCGGCGGCGAGAGACCTAGGGCATGTATCGTTTTCAACAATAATATTGAATTTTTACCAGTTACAGAGTTCTGCAGTGATGACCTGATAGCTGCGTATGTAAATTTCAGGGATTGGGAGCGAACTAAAGTAATAGTCTGTTCTGTTGTCTGGTTGGGAGAAGGTGGGGATCACATTCAAAACTTCTCCTCTGGCTATACTGGCATTGTGAGGTCGACAATTGCTTACGCCTCTGGTGTGTGGTGTAATTAAGCCAACCAATGGACAACTTTTGACAGGCTAAACAGTCTGCAACGTAGGGCATGCATGATGGTAACGGAGGCCAAGAAAACAACTCCTGGAGCAGTCTTTGATGCATTGCTCTCTTATGTCAATGCTTGACCTGCCTCTTTCGCTGTTTATTCAGTATGAGGCGCTGGCCTGCATGCACAGGAGTCAAAAAATTGGCTTTCATACACGCTGAGGACCTTAAAGGACGCAGTAGTTACGCATTTCATCCTAGGCATGCCATTAGACAATATATAACCACAGTTTGTAGGACCAAAAAACTACAATATGGAATTTCCTTCCAGAGAGGACTGGTCGCTCAAGAAAATCTCTTGGAGGAGCGGTTATGGTACACCGAAGGGTCCAAAATTGGATATGATGTGGCTGTGGAGTATTTGAAGAGCGACCAAGCTTCAAGGTCAGTCTGAGCCTGGGTAAATATGCTTCCATCTTCCAAGCAGAGGTCTATGCCATTTTAGAAAGTGCGGAAGTGAATCTGCAAAAAGTCTACAACAATCACGTGACATAGATTCACTCTGACAGTCAAGCAGCACTTTTAGCGCTAGATTTAGACTTAATAGCCTTGAAACTCGTCAAAAACTGCATGGACTACTTAAATACTTTAGGTGAGAAAAATAAAGTAATTCTTCACTGGATCCTCGGGTATGCGGGTATCTTAGGCAATGAAAAGGCCGATGAACTTGCCTGGATAGGAGCCAAGGGAGCACAATACCGCTAACCGGACACTGTTGCTTAAACAAGCACCTCAGCATCATAAGGATCAGGGATAGCAAAGCCTGCAGATTCTGTAATGAGGCAGAGGAAACTCCTCTGCATATGCTTTTCCACTGCTATTCCCTGATGCATATACGTAATCTCATACTAGGAAAGCATATGCTGGAACAGGATGAGATACGAGCAACTCCGGTCAAAAAACTGCTTCGATGCATTAACGTGGCAGGCTTTGCCAATATGGCAATCACAATATATCATTAAATTGGACGCAGGGATACGTTGAATAAACTAGCATAGCCACCTTTCGAAATAATAATAATAATTCTAATATTCCATGAATATATTAAGAATATTTTAGAATTTATATTTTGTTTTTGTAAATATTTACTTCTAATGGTTATGTGGCCTACGAGTATCTCATCTCATTCTTAAGTAATCGACGACGTTGCACATTTCCGTTGTGCCCTTCATCCTCTATTCGTTCATAATAGATAAAATTATTTTACTCATGCGCAACCCTTCACAAATTATGTTTAAAAAAAAAACTTAGTCATGTAAAGAACTTAACTCATTTCTGAAGACCACATCATAATTTACCATACCACACCTGCTCAAAACCAACTACAAGTCAAACTAGTACTAACTCTTACTGATTTTCATTCCGCTCACTATAACGCAAATAATGGACAAGTGGACACTATTCATCTCAGTATGAATATGTTTACAAATGTACCTAGTCAGGTCATAAATTCTGTCACATGTTTAATGTAAAATAATTGTAGCAAGTTTATTCATTATGTAACCATTCATATACCAAAATGAACTTAACAAAACATAGATTCTTATGACATTAAAGTTTATTCAAAATGACCTCCGTGATTTTGAATACAAGCCTTCAATCTGCGCGGCCAGTCGTCTATCGCAGCACGAACGAGGTCCATGTCAATATCGGCGGCTGCCTTAATCAAGGATGTCTTGAGTGACTCCAAATTGGGATGAGGCTTTGAGCACGCCTTTTCCTCCAAGTGTTGCCATATCTTGTAATCTAACGGATTCAAATCTGGACTGGAGGAGGGCCAGTCTTCGTGCCGGATGAAGTCGATTTCACGCGCCGCCAGCCAGTCTTGTGTGCTCTTCGCTCTATGAGCTGGCGCCGAATCTTGTTGGAATACCCAGTGCCTGTTATTGAACATGGTATGAGAAACAGGTTCCACAAGGTTCGTCAGGACTGTATTTTGATACACAACAGCATTCGTTTTTACACCTTTCTCACAAAAATGTACCTCTGTTAAGCCCCAATAAGAAACTCCCAACCATACCATGAGCGAGGATGGAAAATGACCTCGTTGGACACGCGGAATACGGTTGCTCGCTTCTTCACTACTGTGTGCGTACACCTTATCATTTTGTTTGTTGTAGCTCTCTTCTACGGTAAACATTTTTTCATCCGAAAAAAGAATTTCCCGATATTTTTTTCCCGCGTACCGCTTCAACAAAGCGCGGCATCTCTTCAGTCTCAGGTCCATTAGACGAGCATTCAAACGATGTCCTGTTTTTCTTCGATATGCCCGAAGCCCTAGTCTTCATTTAACACACTTTTCACCGTGGTTCTGCTTAACCCCATCTGAAGGGCCAACAGTTTCTGCTTACGTTTGGGATTTCTTTGAATTCGTGCCTTCACAGCTTTTATCACTGCTGGAGTCCTAACAGACCGAGGGCGACCACTTCTTGACCTGTCATCTACACTAGAGTCTTCATTGTATCGTTTGATGGTACTCGTTTATCGTATCTTTTGGTTATATTCAAATTTTTCAGTATGTTAAAAATTTGAATTGGCGCGTAACCGCAACGATGCAACGCAATAACTGCAACACGGTCTTCTTTAAGCGTCCACTCCATATTTAAAAATGAGTAAAATTCTAAAAGTATACATTTTTATTTTCATGAACAATTGGAAATTCGAATTCAATAAACTTTTTTGTGCCAGCATTCTAAAAGAAAAGTTTTTACTGTGTGACAATACTTATGACCTGACTAAGTATATTATCTCAGCGTTAAATCAATGTAAATCAAATTTTAGCTTCAATTTGCAACAATTCTTAATAATAACAGCCCATAACCAGACGCACATATGCTGCTTTCATTAATTAATTTATCAGTTATGAGACATTTATCTAGACAATGTAATTTGAAATTGTTTCATTCTAGTACTGAATTGTCAAATCTAGGTTTATTTTCTCTAATAAATAGGTTGACCAAATTCACTTTTAACTTACAATAAAAAAGAAATAGAAAATAGAAAGTCATGTTTTAAGGGCAGTGAAAACTTGTTTGTACAAATTCAGAATACTGTACAGAATTAGACCATACATATCTATCTCATCTGAGAATCTTAGGATTCAGGACCAGGATACATAGATGAGAATCTTAGGAACATAAAAAGCCCTTATATCTTTATGAAAAGCTTACATGGGCATGCTCAAAGAGATCACCTGGTCTTCGACGCCAATGTGCAATTCAACTTACGGTGCGGTATGGTGGAACAACCGCATTTAGAGGTAGTTTCCGCTATGCTGCGTCTAAGTGTTGGAATAAAATTCCGCCTCCAATAAGAGATTCCAAAAGCATTAAGAGTTTTAAGGCACGATTGAAAACATTTTTGAATGAACATCAAGAGTCAAGGAGATTTGGCGTTTGAGACTAGTATCTTATAGTCAGTAGTTTACTTGTTTGTTTTATTTCACTTTTAAATTATATTATAGATTATAGTTTCAATATATGTTAGTAGTTTTAAGTGTAATATAATTGTTGTTTGATGATTTTTTTTAAAGTGAAACCTTCTCTAGTATCATTGTGATCTGTATCTTAATGAAACCGAAAATTCACATAATTTTTTTTGTTTCGCTAATACCAACCTTATTAATAATAGTTTATTATTTTGTTTTATTGCATAAGGCTTAATAAATAATGTAATTTTTAAATGATTGCATTGCATTACTTATACATATCTATTCGCATTGCGACTTTATTACAATGCAATACAGTTGAGTTTTTTTCTCTCTCTTTATATGGAATCTACTTTGAGGAATGGTTTGATTTAATATTGTTTTGAAAGTTTTTTGGAAAAATTTGAAATTTGTAAACTTTAGTTAACTTTAAATTGATAATTTCACCTCAAAGTTCGAGCGATTTGTAGCTCTAAGTTGCATAACTCCATATACTTTTACTTTTCTGTTTATGTTTTTTATTACATTGAGGTTTACATTTTTCAGGGTTTCACTTCTATCATATGTAAACTGCACACGTGTTATTGTGTATATATATATATATATATATATATATATATATATATATATATATATATATACCTAGTCAGGTCATAAATTCTGTCACATGTTTAATGTAAAATAATTGTAACAAGTTTATTCATTATGTAACCATTCATATACCAAAATGAACTTAACAAAACATAGATTCTTATGACATTAAAGTTTATTCAAAATGACCTCCGTGATTTTGAATACAGGCCTTCAATCTGTGCGGCCAGTCGTCTATCGCAGCACGAACGAGGTCCATGTCAATATCGGCGGCTGCCTTAATCAAGGATGTCTTGAGTGACTCCAAATTGGGATGAGGCTTTGAGCACGCCTTTTCCTCCAAGTGTTGCCATATCTTATAATCTAACGGATTCAAATCTGGACTGGAGGAGGGCCAGTCTTCGTGCCGGATGAAGTCGATTTACGCGCCGCCAGCCAGTCTTGTGTGCTCTTCGCTCTATGAGCTGGCGCCAAATCTTGTTGGAATACCCAGTGCCTGTTATTGAACATGGTATGAGAAACAGGTTCCACAAGGTTCGTCAGGACTGTATTTTGATACACAACAGCATTCGTTTTTACACCTTTCTCACAAAAATGTACCTCTGTTAAGCCCCAATAAGAAACTCCCAACCATACCATGAGCGAGGATGGAAAATGACCTCGTTGGACACGCGGAATACGGTTGCTCGCTTCTTCACTACTGTGTGCGTACACCTTATCATTTTGTTTGTTGTAGCTGTCTTCTACGGTAAACATTTTTTCATCCGAAAAAAGAATTTCCCGATATTTTTTTCCCGCGTACCGCTTCAACAAAGCGCGGCATCTCTTCAGTCTCAGGTCCATTAGACGAGCATTCAAACGATGTCCTGTTTTTCTTCGATATGCCCGAAGCCCTAAGTCTTCATTTAACACCCTTTTCACCGTGGTTCTGCTTAACCCCATCTGAAGGGCCAACAGTTTCTGCTTACGTTTGGGATTTCTTTGAATTCGTGCCTTCACAGCTTTTATCACTGCTGGAGTCCTAACAGACCGAGGGCGACCACTTCTTGACCTGTCATCTACACTAGAGTCTTCATTGTATCGTTTGATGGTACGATAAACGAATCTTTTGGTTATATTCAAATTTTTCAGTATGTTAAAAATTTGAATTGGCGCGTAACCGCAACGATGCAACGCAATAACTGTAACACGGTCTTCTTTAAGCGTCCACTCCATATTTAAAAATGAGTAAAATTCTAAAAGTATACATTTTTATTTTCATGAACAATTCGAAATTCGAATTCAAATAACTTTTTTGTGGCCAGCATTCTAAAAGAAAAGTTTTTACTGTGTGACAATACTTATGACCTGACTAAGTATATATATATATATATATATATATATATATATATATATATATATATATATATATATATATATATATATATTTTTTTTTTTTTTTTTTTTTTCGCAATTTACGCACGCATGTAGTCATCACCTATAATTCTGACAACAATTCAAATGTAACCATTTTATATTTTTTCCATACCGAGGAAACTGAAGTTTACCAGTATCACGTTGGAGCTCTGGGGGAAGTCAACGCGTGTGGCGTTCTCCGTTTCAATCTTACAACGGCCACCAAAACTGGCTGGCAAGTGATGGCCGTAACGGCGTACCCACTAACACCCAGAGCCATGTATAGAAACATTGCAAGATAAACATCGACGTTTCTTAAGTCTTTTCTTCTTCCTCCTACCCTTATCCCACATTATATGGGGTCGGCACAATATGTTACATGTTGTAATAGTTGTAGCTTAGTTTTTACAACCGGCCGCCTGCTTGACGTTAACCCCGTTTTGGGGAAAAATTTATCATCCTTTTTATTCAAATAATTTTTCTAGAAAGAAAAAAGAAAGAAAGAAAATAATTTTTATTTAGGACAGTTAAACTAATGTAAAACTAAGTGTTAATGAAATTGAACTTAAAACAAAACTTGTCCTAAAAGGGGCATCAGACTCAGCATAATGCTGGTCAGTTGACCAGCGCTGATCTTCCGCTGAGCCCATATCTCATCCATATTTTATCCCATTCTCGTTTCACATTGAAAGTAGGACATGAAATTTCATTGTCGATCATCTATATATCCTCAAGCGACATTTTTATTGGTTTCTTCTTGAGTAAACCACATCCGAGTGTCGATTTGGGTGTGCAGGGTGGCCGACTTTTACGGGGTCCATGCACAATTCACACTCGAAACTACGTCACGAGGGCTTCTAAATAGGAAATTTGCAGTGCCGAGCGTCTTCGAATGCTCTTGGTCCTGAATTCCGTTGCGATGGAATGCAGACATAGGCAGCTTGCGCACAATGCGTCTTCTCTATTATGCCATTATTACGCCATCTTCATATATTTTGGTGGTGGCTCACAGCAATCTTCCTCTTGGCAAGTTAAAGGCCTTGAAACTCGCGATTTCTTTTCACAGCAATACATAACCTTCGGCGAAGGACACCGTGGCAAACAGGGATAGCACAAACAATCACACACACAAACACACACACACACACTCAATCAAACATAGATGTGTAAAATAATGTGGAGCTAATTAATGATATTTGTATGTTTCGTTGCATTATTTGTAGGATTTAAATGGCCGTCGCTCCTTAACACAGGCTATAAGCTGGCCTATTTAGAGACGACGACTATTGCAGTTGAAGTGTATTGTTATTGTAAAATTGAATAAAGAATATTATTATTATTATAACTGCTATAAAGTCAGCTCAGCCTGTCTGATGTTCCACAGTAAAGGCATTAAAAATTGCGTCTCTGGCTAGGACAAGGAGTTACCCCAACCTTAGGAATGTGTACATAGCTTTACTCATAACTAAATGATTAGTTGGGGAAATCCTCCAATAATATACACGGATGTATACGATTTGAATATATTAGTATGCAGGAAACTTCGGCCAGGAAAATTAGTTACGTGTCAACAACACAGGTAATTTTCCACGGTAATTGAATTTTGAAATGTTGCCGTGCCTAAGATTTGTATGTTACAATTACAGTTAATTGAACTTTCAGAAATTTGCTGTATAGTTTTAATAATATCTTCGAATGCAAGTTGAATAATTTGTAATAAAAAATAACAGTGCCATCTAGGGATGCCCGAAAGACGCGAAGCTTTATAGTATAAAGCGTAGGTGTTAAAAAATGATGAAAAAAAAACGTGAGAGAAAAAATAGAGCCTTGAGAAAAAAATAAACTGAATACATGGGAAAATAAAAATAAAAACATTAAAAATAAAATACACGCCTAAAAGCGCAAGGCTAAATGTAGCACGGTAATATATTAAAACAAGAACAAAATTTTGCAAGTCTTGGGCGAAACCTATATTCAGCAGTAGACTTGAATAGATAAATAAACTGATCTCATTTCATCGATTCATGTGAAAATTTTATTACAAACGGGGAAGTTTGAGGCCATTTATTTTCTTTTGTGTTGTGGTTGTTGTAATTATAATAAATTAATGATGGGTGAATTATAAACATTTATATTATATTACAAAACAAAAGAATTGAAATGTAACATTTTCTTTAATCATTCTTCTTTTTATTCAAAGTAATTTAATTAAAAAGATTGGTTACATTTTCGCGTAAGCGTCGACAGCGAAATGTTCGGTTATTGTTGGAGAATTCCGTGTAATTCTTCTATATAGGGAAAAGCCCGGAAAATCTCCCTTCGTACTCGCAATTCGTCCGTTGGATGGTTACATTTGAAGCTCACGACCGTCGCGCTAGCTATTTTATAACGTAGCCATTATTAAATTTCTTTTGAAAAACGTTTGTTCCGGGAATTTTACCAAAATGAAAACTACTGTACTGGTATTTAATAGCCATTACAATTAAATTTTCTAGGGGCTTAGCTTTCCGTTTACCATTGAACTACAGTTTATTTCGTCATTTTATATATTTTCATTGTTATATTTAGTTATTCCTAAATTTTAATTATATTAAAATTTTATTCTTTGTAATGTTTATAGCCGTGGCTTTTCGACTATAGGGTCTTTCACTCAACCTTATTGTAGAAGAAGCATTAGACTTATTGCGTCCCGTTAATTTTTATAAACCAGTTTTATTATTATTACCCATTTGTAAAATCAATTTAAGAAATTATGTATATGATAATCTATATCTATACTACTATTATAAAGAGGAAAGATTTGATTGTTTGTTTGTTTGCATTGAATAGGCTCCGAAACTACTGACCCGATTTAAAAAATTCTTTCACTGTTGGGAAGCTACACTATCCCCGGGTGACATAGGCTATATTACATTTTCAAAAAAATTAGGGATCCTTACTAAAACTCCAATAATGTAACCCAAGGTGTAAAAAAATTACCTAAAATATTATTTAAATCGCGTGCGCTGCGAAAACTATTGATGATAGAATAAAATAATGTACTACGACTTTGCAGAACACATCATTATTTACACAAAGTTTCGCGACAGCATCTGTCTAACTATTATAGTTATGCCACAATAAGTGTTCTTTTATTTTAAAAATTTAATTGAAATTCCGCCCCTAGAAAAAGCTCTTTATTTGTATCTTAGTATTACTTCAATACCTTTATATAACTTTTTGAATTATCCAATTCGGATATTCCATTCGAAAGATATCACGACTTTAAAAATGTAAGTATTAGAAAAATGTTGCGTGGTAGCCGCTCACCCTGTTCGGCTAGCTAGGCAGCACCTTATGCAATGTAGGCATGCGTCATTGGGGTTATTACAAAAATTAGAAAAAAAATACTTATTAAAAAATAACGAAAAATAAATCAAAAATAATAACAAAAAAATCATTAAAATAAAAGTTCATAGAAATAATAATTTTCAAACTTTCTTTATAATTTTATTTTTTTTAGTAACCTGACGCAAATAGAAGGGTTTGCCCTCAGGGGCGCTCCTCTGTCCGAGGCGTGCACGGGTGTGCGTACCCGAGGTGCCCGAGTATCCGTCGCTTCACTCCCCTCTCCGTCCGAGGCGACAGAGTCCTACCTTTCTTCCCGTCTGCCTCCTACATCTTTTCCAACTTAGCTCTCGGTTCGTGGCGTGGTTCCCGGTGGGATGGTTGCGAATACTGATTGGGGTCCCGGGTTCTGCCCTGGGCCCTGATTTGGTAGTCGAAACCATGCCTATTTCGACTGCGCCTGCACAGAGAATGTTCCCGGAGCGGGAATTGCATCCTCGCTGTCGGTTGGTCTTGCTGGGCCGGCTACGACGTCAGGCGACTCCCTGGTTTTTCTGGAGTGTCGTCTGGTAGTTGTACTCACGCCTGACTAGCACGCGACGGGGATGCGAGTCCAGTCCGGAATTGGCCGTGGACCTGTCGCTCCCGGCCCTGGTTCTGTCCATGGTCGGGGGCGATCCTGGATGGACGGCCATCGCCTCCTTTTGCGAGGCAGTAGTGTCTGCAAGGGAGGCGGCGGAACGGGAGCGAGAGTCCGCCACCGCACTCCCCTCCCGCCAACGTAGGCCGCGTCGTCGGCGACGGAGGGCAGGCAACGACCTCCGGCCGCCGTAGAAAGCGGCCGCGGGCGGCTTCTCGGGGGAGGATCCGCTGCCCGCACTATTGCCGCACTATTGCAGGGAGAGGGCCGCGTACTGTACCGCGGCCCCCCTCAACTCCTAGGGTTGTTACAAGAGAGCGCCGGGGGGATGAAACCCTGACCCCCTGGCGCCAACACTTTAGAAGGACCCGCCTTAAGACAAAGGGCGGGCCGGCGCCGGCCCGGGCCACGAGATCGGTAGGCCATATATCCGTGGGCCCGGGCGTAGGCGATAGGAGAACAGCGGGGTTTTTAGTGGGTAGTCGGATGGTCGAACATCTTTCCCGGAGTCCCACATATCCCTCGGTCCCCCCGGGAACCCGTCAAGAAAGGTTTTTCCCTGAGACCGAAAAAAAATAAAAGGGTTTATGTGTGTGTATATAATTTTTAATTTTGAAATTTTTGTTAAATACCCGTGCGAAGCTGGGGCGGGCCGCTAGTAATAATATAAAGTGATAAATAAATACATCTACTTTTTAAGCATTAATCCTCTTGTCTATTAAATTATAGAAAAAAAAAACATGCGGACAATCTTTGGGTACTGCCGATAGAATTAGTGGAGCAAAACTCCGTCTTACGAATCTTACGAATTTTCAATTAAGACACGTGACCTGACGCTAGTTTAACAATTTTTATCCATCACAAAATAGTGCACAACGCCGGTAAAGAAGTTTTCACTTCAAAAATTACTACTTATATAGTATACAATAAGGTAAATGTATCGTAAAATAATCTAAAAAATGCAGCGAAATATCTCGTTGTAAAGGATTGCCTTGAGAGAATATCAAATATTTGATCTCAGTTTTTATATTGCGGAAATATGCTTTGACAGATAGTCCCAACGCTACCATCTGTTTACGTAAAGTGATGAAAATTGTAATTGAACTCGAACCTGCGCTTTGAAAAATTATTATTTATGGTTATACAATATTGTTGTATGTAATAAGTAACTTATAAGACATGTTATACAAACTTGATTCAAGTACTGAGAAAAATAAAAATAAAATACCTTTTGTTGTATCATACAACGTAATTATCTTTTTTAGTATTAAATTCTCAATTTCAAATGCGTAATAAGTGACTGTTGCTAACAGCGATTTTCTCTATACACAACTTTGTTTAACACAAATTGAAATATTACATTTTGCAGACTATCTATACTTTGTCCTGAGATGACAGTGAACACAATAGCAGAATAGATAGTATTGCTATAAAATGTATAAGCCAGTAGTATAAGTGCTTGACCTCATAGACCAAATCTGCGATATACAAACTTTACTTCAAACTCGTCTAATTTTCCTGACAATGCATATTGTCTATACAAATAAATAAAATTGGAGGGTCTGTTTGTAATATTAAAATAACCGCTTTTTACTAGTGCATTCGGACGTATACACGGTACATATACCAAAATAACATTTTTCCAATTTTTGTCTGTCTGTCTGTTTGTTCCATTTAATCTCTGAAATGGCTGCACCGATTTTGACAGGACTTTTACTGGTAGATAGCTGATGTATAAAGGAGTAACTAAGGCTATTTTTATTTTAGAAAAAAAAAAATAGTTTTTGTTAAAAATGATAAGTTTCGGAAATTTTATATTCCAATTTAAATTGACCTCAGATTTATATCATCAATCATATGAAATAAGGATCAGCTTACGCTGGACACTGTAGGTTGAATTTACAATTTAAGTTAACCTCAGATTTATGTCATCAATCATATGAAATAGAGTTTAGCTTATCCTGGACTTTGTAGGTTCGAACGCACGTATTCCGGAGGCGCATGGCGTAACAGTTGCATTCGATAATACTGACTGTTTGCATATTTCATTTATATTTTAGGGTTTATAGGGTTTGTAATCCAAAATAAACCATAAGATATCCAAAAAATTCTACCCAAAGTCACTATTCCACGCAGACGGAGTCGCGGGCAACCCTAGTATTAAATATAAAGAAAAATGTGGAGTGTAGATGTTATGCTCAGTTCCGCTATATTCAGAAGCTTGAACTAAACCGGGAAAGAATCAATTCAAAGTCAGCGCAAACTTCTTAGCACACAAACAAGTTGGTTGCATATCTCTTATCAACTACACTTTTCATTCTCTACTGTTCTCTCGTATTTATCTATACAACTGAACTCAAATAAAAGGATTCTTTTGCTTCGTGATAGGAATTATGAATTATATATTTGTGAAATAATAATCAATTGCAATAAAAACGATTTCATACCACAACTTTGGCACCTACGATGATCAAGAATCATTTACCCAATTATAGATTTAACTGGCTACTATGTACAGTTTTCTCTAACTACATGCTTATAATTATATCAATTACATGTTTGATGGAATTATTGGTTATTTATTTCAAATTTGCAAATTACAAATTCATATTTGCACGTTACCTTGCACCTAGGTATATAAAGAACTAGTTTTTATATACTTAGAAATATTGTTATTCCAATGTTTTCAAAAACGATGCCATAAAATCTACTGTAATAATCTAATTCATAAACCTGATAGAAAAAATATAAACATCGGCAGAGATTTAAAGCGAGTATTCTACACTATTACTATCTTTGATGTAATGTGGTTTCACCACAATAAAGCCAGCAAAAAGGTTACACTATAAAAACCTTGCTTACGTAAACCCAGGTGCTTGTTCCTGTTATTTAATGGATGGGGGTGCGTGTTGAACTATATTATGTGATCAATCAACTCGTATTGATTTATGTCAAGAGGTATAATTTTGTGCTCTTGAGGTTAACATCATTACAACTGGTGACCTTTGCCAAGAGATCGAATCAAAATTTCTTTTGTAAGCATACTCTATAAATCAATCTAAATTATGTTATAATAATACATTTAAAATTTTTATACTATTCGCACTTACAACTTTTCAAGATATAGGGGAGTACTAAAATCTCTACTAAGTTTATAAACTGATCCAAGACGTAGAAGCCAAGTAACATTATTTCGACAATCATGGTCCAGTCAAGCAATATATGAATTCCGTGGACACCTTCACCGATCATGATATATGCCTTAGTTATTTTACAACTGCAACCTCGTCCCGCAAACTTAGCGCTTCAGACGTACGGAGGAACACTGGTATAGTTTTACAGTATTCGAGCGAAATTTATTCCTTACTCAAGAAACGGGGGTGCAGAGATACATTGCCAGGTATAGTGCGCGAGGCGTAAGCTGAGCTTTGCATTTGTGTGAGTGCACATAGATAGTGTAGGTGTGATGTTGGCCTCGAGCGCAACGCGTTCTTTACTTGGTATAAACCGGTTTATACTGCTTTTTGGCAATCGCCTCGAGACGCGGTGCGTCCCTCGCGTGACTTCACCTCTTGCACTGGTAGCCGCGGGACGTGTTTAATTCTTAACATTTTGTTTTTAAGTTCGATTTACTAATGAAATGGCCGCCAACACAAATAAACGAAAAAACTAAAACCTTTAAATAGCCAAGTAAAATAAATTTTGTGTAATTTAAATAGTTATTTTAAAGACATGTCATGTCTGCATCAGCCCAATTGGGGCGACATCGACGAGAATCCCGCTGACAGCACCGTCACAAGAGTTTTATTGGAAGGTAAACGCCTTTGGGAAGGCGAAAGAAAATTTAAATCTCTGAAAAAGAAGAGATGTTGGAAAAATATCATTATCATTCACGATTTTGATAAAACAGTAATCAGAAGAACTATTCACAATTTTCACATTACTGATAAAGAGGACCCAACTATTAAGCGAATGGATGAAAAGTTAAAGACAGAAATAAACTATTCAGGTTCAATTTGGCAATTGCGTAAATAAGTATCTCTTTTAGGATTTATATGGAAAAGGACAGAATATAATAGAAAAATATTCTAATGGAAAACTTGAGATACATTCTCTACGTATACATTTTTTTGATAAAAAATTCCGAATATCGCATTCAGGGCCGGCCAGTCATTTATACGGACGAAACATATATAGACATAACTCACACTTCTTCGAAATCTTATTCAGATGACAGTACTTCTGATTTGAAGAAACTAATTTCTAAAGGAAATCGTTTAATAATAGTTCATACCTTTCATTCTTATCCGTTCAGGGACGGAGAAAGAATACTGACCTCAGCAGCCGGGCTCAGCCTGTCGTAAAAGGTAACAAAACAACCCAGCCTAGGTACGTGGTAGGGCCTCAAGCCCGTCTGGATGACGAGCACCTTTGATCTTATGTATGCCACCATAATAACTTTGTGTTGAGTTCTGGCATTAGTGAGCCAAGTTCCTGTACCCTTATGGAACAGCAGCGTGTTCGCGATTCTACTGGCGTTACAAACACCCAGAGGCGACGGTAATTGCTAATTTTAAGTGGGCCGTCAGCCTGTGTGCTGTCCTACAGCAATAAAAAAAATGCCGGCGGGGAAGACGGTTTCATACAAAATGCACTGCTGATGTTCAAAGCAAATCAAGAAAGTGGTGATTACTATAACAATATGAATGCAGAAAACGACATGAAATGGTTACAAACCCAAAAAAATCCTATTATTTATTTATAATTAAAATTTATATTTAATAGTTTTTTGACTGACTCTACTTTTGATGATCACTCACACAAATGCAAAGCTCAGCTTAGGCCTTGCAGACATGCTACATTACCTCGTTGCGCGGTTACCCAAACAGTTGGGTATACAAAAATCATTCGCAACTCGAGTACAAAAAGAGTGGCTAAGGTAGTGGGATTACACGTGTCTGTGCGTTCAATTTGGGATAAAATATTTCTATAATCTGCAATTACTTTCGAATATTGGATAGCTGATTCTTTAAACACCAAATCTTCTGAAGTTTTTTGTATTGTTTTGTTTCTGTTTGTTAATCAAGAAAGAAACAGTCACCGAAAAGCGCAAAAAGCACGTTTTGTTGTGATAGTACTCAATTATAACTGAGATTACTATGTATTATTAATGCTATATACATACTTATGATGATATCAAAATGTATACGTACTAACTCAGTCCATTTATATACTTGCACATCGTAGAAAGAAACGAACGCTTTGTAACAGTCTTGGGACGACACTATACAAATAAAAATATGATGAATAGTCGAGTAAATTAACAGGGAAAAAGGGAAAAATGATGCGCTTCTTTGGCGGGAATGCTTTCATTTTTCAAGCGTTGATAGGTACATTAGGAAGAAACTTCAAATGTTCTGGAAGGAAATTGTACAATGGACTTTCATTCTTGATCGCACCGTTTGTCTGATTCTTTGTATTTGCGCTCAATATTTTGTGCTCAATTTTATAAATATTGTTTTTGCAGTAAGGTAGTCATAATATTACTAGTATTCTAGCTATAATAGTTATAATTTTTATCTTAAAGCTTTTCAAATGTATATATTAGATGTAATGCCAGTGTATCTATCTCGTTAGGACCGACGGCAGATAAAGCAATCATGTTTGCATTTCAGTGGGGGCTGGATGGGTAAGACAATCTGAAATCTGAGGTGCCAACGTAGGCATCCACAATATAGAAAGGAAACTATCAGGGATACATATCGACGCTTGAAAGGCAACATTTACTAAGCGACATTGAGTGAATTTTCCAATTAGGGTTAAAAAATTTATTGTAACTCGCAAATTGCTGGATTAAAATGATTATTTATTTTCTGTTCCATGATTTTAAGTCAACAATTAGGTGTTACAATATATTTTTTTCTGAATATTCGAACTTCAAATCACTAACCTGGAAAGTTCACCCAATGTCGCTTAGTAAAGGTTGCCTTTCAAGCGTCGATTATTTGATAGATTTTTGCTTCTGTTGTGTATTTGTACTCGCTGCCAGCCGTTCATTGTCCACTGCTGGATGCAGGACTCCCTAAACTTGCACCGCAAATCCCAGTCCCTTGATTTTGCCATCCAGCTCCGACCTGCAACCTTACGTAGATCATCACTCCATCAGGCTGAGTGGCGTCCTACACTATGTTTGCAGAGACATGGTCTCCACTCCAAGACTAGTTTGCTGCATCGCCAAGCAATCCTGCGACAAATGTAACCGGCCTACAGCCACCTCGGCATGTATATTTTGCGAGCTATATCGATTACTTCAGTTATCTTACGGATCTCCACATTTTGGATTTTATCCATAAGAGAAACCCAACATAGCCCGCTGAGTGACTTGAAATTTGTGGACCAGTCCCGCCATCAGTGTCCACGTCTCGGCTCCGTGCGTCAATACTGGTAGAACGCATTGCTCGAAGATTTTCATCTTCAACCACTGGGAGATAGTTGACGAGAAGTCCTTACAAAGTTTAACGAAAGCCGCCCAACCTAGCTGAACCGTACGATTCTCGTCCTAACCTTCTGATTTCCTTCTAAGTTCTTTCTAATTTCCAGGGGCACGCAATTCACACTGATCGTTCTCGGCATGACATGTTCAATGGTCATGACTGTTGTCTTCTCCAGGTTCCTGCCAACCTTAGTTCTTTCAAAGGGCAAGTCGTTGCAAAGCTGACAATGTCGCCAGTCGTTTGTTCTTTATATTAAGATAACATTAAATATATGAGTATCATATGGACTTGAATCGCTTCTAGTAGCAGGTACAACTTAAGGTTTAACATTTCAGTATTGTTATTTCTCTAAAAAATGTAATGTGTTCCTAACATTGTTTATTAGGTGGTCACCATCTACAGTAATTCAGTATTTAAGGAACTAGCTTAAGTCCTTGATATATATGTAACACTTGAGTGACTGAATATGTTCCAAATCATTTTAAGTCAAAAATCTTAATTTTTTTTATCAGACATTTAATATGATCACTCATATTAAGTGATTAAAAAATAAAAACATTTCAATATAATTAAATTATTCAAGCAAGGAGAAATATCGACCTTAAAGAAAGCCGACCGAAAATGCATCGATGCCTTCGAAATGTGGTGCTGGAGAAGGATGTTGGGCATACCCTGGACGGCACACTGAACTAATGTGTCGATCCTGAAACGGCTGGGCATTGTGACTAGGCTCTCTACCATCTGCTTGCGTAGGGTCTTGGAATACTTCGCCCACATCGCCAGAAGAGATGAAGACAACCTGGAGAGACTGATGGTAACAGGCAAGGTGGAGGGAAGAAGACCAAGAGGAAGGAGCCCCATGCGATAGAACGATCAGATTCGCACTGTCCTTGAAACTACTGTCCGTGACGCTTTACACTGCTTTCGATAGGGGCAGATGGCGGCAAATAATACGCACCAAATTACTCCGTCGAGATGATCACGACCCTCAGCACTGAGGAAACCGACGCGAGGAGGAGGAGGAAATTATTCAAGCAAGAATAATTTCACCCATGATTAACCGAGTAATATTACTAAAATCTTCTTAGAACTAATAATTTGATTAAACGTTCATTAGGTCGCATCTGCGGCAACCTCCAGGTTCTGGGTGTTACGGACAAATTGCAATGTCACCTTTGCTGGTATGGTCGTATTTTACGGGTACCAGTTACTAATTAGAAAACACATAATAACAAACATATGATGATATTATTCTACATCTGGCTATAGTTTGCGATATTATGAGCATCGTAAAACGGTTACGACATAATGGAGGCGGTTTAATATTTTTCCAATATCTCAAAGTGTGCTCGTAAGAAAAACAATACAATTGACATAGTAAAATATATGTATGTAAATGAAGAGCAGCTTCACCCTTCATTTAAATTTGAATTTGCCGCGCTTTTGATGTGCTGCTTTGGCTGTCATTTGAATTTGACAGATAAGGAGGTTGATTTTCAAAACTTAAGATAAACAAAGAAACTAGTTTGATTTGATTGAAAGTTATTTTTGTAAAAAATTAAGTGAAATATAAGCTTTATATGTTGTTTCTCTTTTAAGAGCAACTCAGTTTTGTTTTATTTCAAATAAAGTGAAGGAATAAACATTATAAAACAACATTTTTATAGCTGTTGTAAATAGAGATGGAAAAATTAAGATTTGAATTTGTTGTGAAAGCAAATGAAGACCAGATATACACATATTACCTTGAATAAATTTATGTTTTATTCCTTTGCAAACAAAATATAAATATGCATACGAGTATTATTATAAAACATAGTTATATTTTCAACTCAGAAAGGGTAGCGGTATTTTTTTAATGAAAATACCTATAATTGACGAATCTCCTTGACCCGGGGGGATCAAGCACAATGTGGGACTCCGAGAAGATGGTCGACATCCAACTACCCACTAAAAACCTCAGTGTTCTCTTACCGCCAACCGCCTGGGCCTATGAATAAACTGGCTCACCGATATCGTGGGCCTGGCTAGATCACCGTTATGCGTAATCGTGAACAAACGTGGTAGGTAACTGTTTCATCCTTTTAGGCCTGAACCCAGTCTTGGGACGCAATGGGCTGTTACTGTTTTATTATTTTATTATTTTCTATAATTTTAGATGAGATTTGTATTTAGTTTTTTTTGTTAAATTAAGGTCAAATCAATCAAACATATCGTTAGCATTTAAATGTTTAATATTTTCAATTTATTATTCCACAAACACAAACTAATCAAGTGTATCTTATTAGATTCAACTTCATCTTATAGATGGAAGTTTATATGTTCTTAGGTAAGATTAAAGTTCTGAACTTGGACAATAAAGTTCCGGTTGAGATTTCAAACTCCCAAGTTGCTCACAGTTCAATACTTCCCCTGACTATTGAACCAAGAAAAATATACGATCTGCAATGCAATCTTCTTACCGTTATTTATATAAGCGTTTAAAAGTGTAGAAGATCATTAGTTAAATTAAGTTTATTGGGGTACGTACTTTTTTGCGGATTAAACAGCGGTTGTTTAACAGGCCGGCAGTGGGTTTTGAAAGTCACGATGCTGCAAACGTTCTTTTTTTTTTTTTTTATTGCTGTAGGACAGCAGACAGGCACATTCATTCATCTGAAATCTTATTATGTGCCCTTTTATTATTATTACATCTTAAATATTTTATTATTATTATTATTTTTACCGTAGGCTAGCAGACAGCCTGACGGCCCGCTTAGAATTTAGCAGTTACCATCGCCTATGGATGTTTGCAACACCAGTGGCATCGCGAACACGCTGCTGTCCCATAAAGGTAAAACTCCAGTTGAAAAAAATGTTTTTTTTTTAATGCTGTAGGACAGCAGATAGGCTGACGGCCCGCTTAGAATTTAACAGTTAGCGTCGCCTATGGGTGTTTGCAACGCCGGTGACATCGCGAACACGCTGCTGTCCCATAACGGGTACAGGAACTTGGGTCACTAATGCCGGAACACAACACAAGGTTATTATGGCGGCATACTTAAGACCAAAGGTGGTCGCCATCCAGACGGGCTTGAGGCCCTACCATACGTGGTACATACGACAGGCCGACCCCGGCCACAGAGGTTAATATTCTTTCTCCGCCCCTGCACGGATAAAAATTGTGATAATATATTTGCACGAAATAAGAATTAACAAGCAATCAATTATTTTCTGCGAATCAAGAGATTCTGGATTGTGAGTAAAAATTGAAATCGAATGCTCGAATGTTTACTTTCTCGATTGATTAGAAATTATAGTTCTTTAGATTTACTTTTCTTTATTTCCATTCATACGTAGCCATCGAATGGTTCTAGGCGAATCGCCACTAGGTTGGGGGTGTCCGACGTTAGTCGCTCTTACATAATATATTGTTTTTTTAACAATTTATGTATATTATTGTGGATGGATGATGATGTGATGGATTGCGCATAAAATGCAATCTAAGGATACCGTCGTAAAGAAGATAAAGTAAAGTCTACTTCTAGGAACTCCTTTTGCTCGTAATTACTCTTATGAATGTTACTGTTTCGATCCTCAACCCGGGTCTGGGTGTTTATTTATATTAAGTAATTATTTAATACTAATTATAAAAGTAAATCAATTATCCAGTACCCAAGACAAGCGCTTTGCTTCTTACTTTGGACTAGATGGCACTGTATAATAATAATAATAATCTAGGTCTAACAAACTAAAATGAATTAGTACTAAAATGCAGGGTGCCTGTAAAAACCTGTGCCCGTATTAAAAGTCCCAATGTGTTTCATTAAAAGGCATCACCTTATCAAATTGTTTGATCTCAAAGTAAGTCTTATGTTCTCATTATTGCGTAAAAATCAAACCAGTAGTAAACCTAGCATATAATCTATAGTTATGATCTCTAACAAGATTTCCTTCGTCGAAGGAGTCCGGTGCCTTGGTCAGGGCCGAGCTATGTTTACACTTGCACTTGAGACTTAAACGAAGTTTTGAATAATTCATGGCTTCATTTAGATCTCCACTGGAAATATCTGGACATAGTTTGGCTTGTAGTTTACTGAAATAGAATATACGTTTTATTAAAATATTCAAACTTGCTTTCAACGTGAATATTTGTCTGTATTTTATGAGAGCAAAATTTCACGTGTTTCGTTATTTCTTAAATTACCAACTATTAACAATAATGCCTTGATAAATTTGAAACAATATCTTGATAAACTTCTAAACATACAAATGTAATACAATTTTAGTTGCTAATTTAAGTATAAAAGAATTCTTACTCAAACATTTTTTTATTGCTGTAGGACAGCAGACAGACTGACGGCCCGCTTAGAATTTAGCAGTTACCGTCGCCTATAGGTGTTTGTAATGCCAGTGGCATCGCGAACACGCTGCTGTCCCATAAGTGGTCGCCATCCAGACGGGCTTGAGGCCCTACCATGTAGCTAGGGTAGGTTATTCTGTCACCTTTTACGACAGGCCGACCCCGGCCACAGAGGTTAGTATTCTTTCTCCGCCCCTGCACGGATAAAACTTTAAATAAATGTCTTTGGAGTTTGATAGATTTCTTTTATTTTTGCTTTAGAACAACAGACTGTGACTGTCCACTTAATATTAAGAAATTATCATAATGAAATGATGTACGACACCAGGGCCACCACCATGTTGCCGTGTAGGGAAACTGGAACCTGTGTCACTTTTGACGAAACTCAAGATTATTATGGTGGCAAATTTAGAGGCTTGGGGTGATTGGCAACTAGGTAAGCTTGGAGCCCTGTCACCTAGCTTGGGTTGCTTTTTCGGCTTATCGACAGCTACTCACGGCCACAGAAGTCATTATTCTTACTCCACATCTGCTCGTAGAAAAATTACTTCATACTGACAATGTTCTTATCTTTCATTATGGTTGTCAATTACTTGATGTTGAGTACTAGTAGCACATTTTTGCTTGTCCTTTTCCATAACACTTTTTTTATTAAAATTTTATTTTTAAAGGAGCAACTCTCGCGTAATTCCTTAACTCAAAAAGAAAATTCAATTGGTTTTTTACTTCCGCCTGTACGAAATATAAAAGTTAATTTTCATTTCTTCCAAACGATATACTAGATATATTTTTTCTTTATGAAACATTATATAATAATATAATATATCGTTTGAGTGTGTTTTGTTATTTCTCGTTTTTCTTTTTTTATTGCTGGGGAACAGCAAAAAGGCTGACAGCCCTATTAATAGTAAGTATTAACAGTCGCATATGGATATTTCGACGCCAGGGACACCGCGAACACGCTGCTGTCCCATAGTGTTACAGGAACCTAGGTCACTAATGCCGGGACACAACATAAGGTTATTCAGGTACCATACTTATAGGCCAATGGTGGTTGCCATCCAGACGTGCTTGGGGTTCTATCACGTAGCTAGGGTTGTTTAGTCGCCTTTAACGACCCCGGCCGCAGAGGTTAGTATTCTTACTACGTCTCTGCACGGAGACGAAATACAATCATTTTGTATCAATAAATTTATTAATGTGATCGAAGAATTGAATATTTACAATTATTTTTGATTCTTCCATGGAAGTTCTCTTTCAAACGAGCTCTAGAAAATTCTTATTTATTTATTTATATAGCTTCCTGAGAAGGGGAGAAAATTAGTCACCATTATTAAATCAAGCATAACCTTTTATTCCGTCGTCTGAAAAATGTCAAAGACTTTGGTCAAAGAAGTTTATTATAAGAGACACTTGTATCAGGGTTGTAATCAAAATAATTATTAGTAAGAAAGTGGGTCGAATAATTTATAGCCAAATTGAAAACCCTGCGGCTTTTGTAGCATAAACTTGATATTTAGTTTAAGGCCAAATGCTAATAACATTTAATAATTCATCTTGACATTACATTAGCTAAAGTAATGAGTCTTAAAATGAAAAGACTGAAGAGGTTGTGATCGTTTTTAACACTGATGTGCCGTGCTCCAGTTCCACGTCAGGTAAAGTACGAGTATGACTTAAAAGTTAAGTCTAGACTGTATTAATTAATATTATCACCGTTGTTTATACAAATACATATAGACGTTTATCCCCCTTGAGACCCATTTCTCATATCTGAGGGTCGAAACTATCTCCCCCCATTATCTTCCTTTGATATGATATTTCGCCATCTTCATCTGTTTTCGGCAGCCTGTAACGCATTGCAGACCGCAGTGTCCAGGGCGGTGCGTATTTGGTTAGACCACCGCATTGGACTGCGGCTACATGGTCTCTTGCCAGCAACCTTGCCAGTTACTATTAGCCTTTTAAGATTGTCACCGTTTTTTCTGGAAATGTGGCCGAAGAACACAAGATTCTTTTTGATGTAGATGGTAGAAAGCCTAGTTTTAATCTTGAGCTGCTTTAGCAGCTGAGAAGTGGTGATCAGCTGATCTCAGAA
The DNA here is from genome assembly GCA_963693495.1 of Malacosoma neustria. Lineage (NCBI taxonomy): Eukaryota > Metazoa > Arthropoda > Insecta > Lepidoptera > Lasiocampidae > Malacosoma > Malacosoma neustria. The sequence continues at coordinate 13,087,006 of OY856377.1, read as the reverse complement.
TCCATGTCTCAGCATCATAGATAAAAACTGAGAACACTAGAGTCCGGCAAGTCTCAATATAGATATTATCCATACTAAGGATTATAAATGCGAAAGTAACTCTGTCTGTCTGTCTGTCTGTCTGTCTCTTTCACGCCTAAACGGCTGAACGGATTTTGATGAAATTTGGTATGGTGATAGATGATAACCTAGAAATGGTCATAGGCTATAAATAATCACGCCATCGTTCTTAGGGGGTAGGCAGTAGGCAGATAACTAAATTGAGTTAGTGATTTTTTGTGCTTATCCGGTATCTACGAGAATCGGCCAACATCTATTTTTCATCCCCCTAAATGTTAGGGGTAGTCCACCCCTAAATTTATTTTTATTTTTTGACATTTTATTATTTTTATGGCAGAACAACGTTTGCCGGGTCAGCTAGTATAATATAGATGTTTATAGTATTTTTCAATCTTTTCAATTACCAAGTGTATTAATATGCTGCCAACCTCAAAGGAAGCCTTATAAAGCCTTTCTTAAAGGAAAAGCCTGTGTTGTAAAAATGTCGATTAGAACCGCTAATTTATTACATCATAAGGTTATAATATTTTATAATTAACATACAGTTACCTATTGTTTTTGGTGTAATTCAATTCTAGAAACGTATTACAATATGAAAAAGGAAACGTTCTCTTTTTTTCGTGTAGAAAGGAAATTGCTTTAGAAAAATTTTCCAAACATTTTTTTATTCAACCAAATATATATTCACAAATTAAAATATTCATGCAAATACGTACATGAGATTGCCAAGTTCATTTTTCTCCCCTTTTGTTTTTTATAAATGGACTTTTCTTGCTAGCCTGATGTATCATTAAATAGAAATACAATGGTAAATAGTAACCAACCAATACAATAATAATTTGAAAATGCATTCTAAAACACAATCTTAATACGGACATATTTCTGTCTGGATAGTTGGCTCTAGGGAATTGGAGCACATACAAATACATTTAGATGCAGCCTTAGCTATTCAAGGTTATTCGCTATTCTCTTAAGTTAAGCAAGTTATTGGCCCTCTGCGTCTGTCGAGTCTCGTTCCAACCATGTTTGGAAAGCTTAGATGTTGCTGGAAACTAGATATATTTTAGAAACTAAATTTTCATTGCTTTTTATCGCTTCTCTTTATCAATGTTTAAAGGTAGAGAAGTTTTATTTTTAGTAAATACGTTTTATCGAGAATCCGTACGATATGAGCTCTGCGTTGACTTTTATTATAGTAACTTAAAGTAACTCATGTTAAAATAAACTATACCTTTAGACGTTCGTGAGTTTCTTTACATAAAAAAATAAAATGTATAAAAAAAAGAACGTCAAATACCATAACAATGATGACGATGCGCTTTTACTATTTGAATGAATCAATATTTCGTGAATTATAGTTTTGTATAATTTATTAATAGTATATGAATGGTGAGTATAAAGGTATGACTCCGAACTACGCTGCACGCCGCAGTGCTGCCGCGACACTGCTGCCGCGTCATTGCTGCCTAGCTCGGAATGTACTTTCATATAAGCTTATAGAGATGGTATGGGGACCGGTAGTGTCGCGGCAGCAGTGTCGCGGCAGCACTGCTGCGTGCAGCGTAGTTCGGAATCATACCTTAATGGTAGTGTGTGAATTAAGTTTTACGATTTACATTTACGACCTCGTGAATTTGACAGGAACTGAAATTCCTGAAAATATTAAGAATACTTTTTTTATTGCTGAGGAACAGCAGACAGGCTGACGGCTCACTTAATAGTAAGCAGTTACCGTAGCCTATGCATGTTTGCAACGGTAACGTTGCAAACATGCATAGGCTACGGTAAATGGTTGATGGTTAAACGCCCGTAAGGGCGTAGCGAACACGCTGCTGCTGCAAAGGGGTACAGGAACCTGGGTCACTAATGCCGGACCACAGGATTATTATTGCAGTATACTTATAGACTCAGTGTGGTTGCTATCCAGATAGGCTTGGCGCCCCTACCACGTAGCTAGGGTGGTATTCTCACCTTTTACGACAGGCCGACCTCGGCCACAGTGATTTTTTTTTATTTTTTTTTTTACATTTTTGAATTATCTTTAAGTGGATTAACTCATCTTGAATATTAAATTCATTTGATTAAAATGACAAAATTAATATTTATATACAGGGTAATTGGTAATTCGACGTATTCCCGTTAGGAGGTGATAGGGGTGACTATTTGCGATAATTTTAATCCCTATATTCATTGTGCAAAAGTGAACCATTTTTGAGTTATCATGTTTTTAATCCTTTTTCAAAATAAGTCAAAAGTGCAAAATCAAAAATTTATTTAGAGAAAAGTATCAATTTAAAACTCATTTATTCTTCTGGTATATAAAAACAATTAAACACTGGTTATTTATCAATATTAGACGTACGGTCAAACAGCATCAGAAACTCACATGAGCAGCCCCCGTGGCTGCTCATGTATGCTGATGATATCGCGCTGGCGGATTCGGACAGGGGTAGGCTGGCGCGACGTGTGAAGGTGTGGAAGGAGTCACTTGAGAACGGTGGTCTGAAGCTCAATGTGGCGAAGACCGAGTACTTGGCCTGTAACTCCACAGATCCCACACCCGTACGCAAAGACGGCAACACGGTCGAGCGCACGGACCATGTGAAATACCTGGGATCTGTGTTTCATGCGTCTGGTAACATCGATTGCGACGTCAAGGCACGCATTGCTGCCGCGTGGGCCAAATGGCGTGAGGTAACTGGTGTCATTTGTGACCCCAAGATGCCGGTAAAGTTGAAGGGACAGGTCTATAAGACCATCATTAGGCCTGTCCTTTTATACGGATGTGAAGCGTGGCCGGTGCTAGAGCGACACAGGCAAGAACTGCGTGTCACGGAGATGAATATGCTGCGGTGGATGTGTGGAGTGACGCGGAAGGACCGCGTTAGGAACTCCCGCATTCGCGGTAGTCTTCATGTCCGTGACATTGCGGATAAACTGCAGGAGTGTCGGCTCCGTTGGTACGACCACGTCTTACAGCAACCGGATGATTACGTGGGAAACAAATGTCTGACCATGCCGCCTCCGCCGGGCCCCGGAAGTAGGGGTAGGCCCAAAAAGTGCTGACTTGACGTCGTAAAGGGTGATATGCGTGCCAATGAGCTCACTACTAGGGATGCTGCAAACCATTCGAAGTGGAGAAGAAAAAGTCGGAAAGCGGACCCCGGGCGCCAAAGCGAGAGTTTGGGCTGCAACCGGGCTTTAACACAAAGATGATGATGATGACTGTACGATAATCGAAAGCACTCGTCGCAATTGCTGAACCCTGGAGACCCAACCAAATCCTGCCTCAAACGAAAATTGACTCAGAAAAAGTCACTTGTGAGTGTTTGGTGGACTAGCGCCGGTATCGTTCACTACAGCTTTCTAAAATCTGGCCAAACGATTACGGCAGATATCTATTATCAGAAACTGCAAACCATGAAGGAAGAACTAGCTGCTAAATAATCGAGATTGGTCAATTGCTCCTAGGCCACTGCTGCTTCACGACAACGAAAGACCACACACTGCACAACAAACAACCATTAAGTTTGATCAGCTACAATTGGAATCCACCGTACTCCCCGGACTTTGCTTCAACAGATTATCATTTTTTCCGGAATTTAGACAACTTCTTACAAGGAAAAAAATCAACTCCGATGCGGCGCCTTCAAAGAGTTTATTGATTCTCGCCCCCATGGCTTTTTAGTAAAGTGATTAATGAATTACCCATGAAATGGCAAAAGTGCATAGATAACAACGGTGCATACTTTAATTAATAAATATATTTTACAAAAAAAATTGACTTTATATTCCTCCCGTACAAAATGCCAATTTCATATGTAAGGACCTGATATTATCTAGAAACTGTCACTGTCAGAAAAAGTCTAAGCAACATGTACCTACTAATTTAAATTTTAGGATGGTTTTGGCCGCTGTATGGATGAACTTCCGGGCCCCGGCAGGAGGGGTAGACCCAAAAAGTGCTGGCTTGACGTCGTAAGGGGTGATATGCGTGCCAATGGGCTCAATACCAGGGATGCTGAAGACCGTGCGAAGTGGAGTAGAAAAAGTCGGAAAGCGGACCCCGGGCACCGAAACGAAAGTTTAGGTTGCAACCGGGATACTACGCTTAGATGATGATGATGATTTATCAATATTAAAACAACAACTAACGGTCCAAATTTAAAAATGCGAGATGAAAATGATAATGTTTCAATATTTTATTGAGATTATTTTCCACTAAAAAGTCTTCATTTAACACCCTTTTCACCGTGGTTCTGCTTAACCCCATCTGAAGGGCCAACAGTTTCTGCTTACGTTTGGGATTTCTTTGAATTCGTGCCTTCACAGCTTTTATCACTGCTGGAGTCCTAACAGACCGAGGGCGACCACTTCTTGACCTGTCATCTACACTAGAGTCTTCATTGTATCGTTTGATGGTACGATAAACGAATCTTTTGGTTATATTCAAATTTAACAGTATGTTAAAAATTTGAATTGGCGCGTAACTGTAACGATGCAACGCAATAACTGCAACACGGTCTTCTTTAAGCGTCCACTCCATATTTAAAAATGAGTAAAATTCTAAAAGTTATACATTTTTATTTTCATGAACAATTCGAAATTCGAATTCAATAAACTTTTTTGTGGCCAGCATTCTAAAAGAAAAGTTTTTACTGTGTGACAATACTTATGACCTGACTAGGTATATATATATATATATATATATATATATATATATATATATATATATATATATATATATATATATATATATATATATATATATATATATATATATATATATATATATATATATATATATATATATATATATATATATATATATATATATATATATATATATATATATATATATTATACATAAACACCTAGACGTTGGACGGTAATCGAACCCGTGACCTCCAAGCGTACCGACGTGCGTTAGCGTTACGCCAGGAGGTTGTCTAATATATATCTACAGATTTATATAACAGTAAATATTTTCCTTCAAATACCTTCTATGTCCTTAAAAACCTACAAATTTTATGTTATCGTTAAAGCAGTTTCATGTTGTTTATGTACCTATATTTTCTCAGGACTTTAAGATAAGTCTAGTACCGTATATCATCATTACCTGGAGATAAGATTTCCAAGCATCTTTTGCAGGAATTTTATCCTGTACACGATTTTCATGACACACTATTAATCAATGTAAGACCTAGATTTGGTACATTTTATTATCATTAAATATTTGTTTATTGCATTTATCCTGTCTAAGCCTGTTTAAAGTATGGAACGTGAATCCTATTTTTGTTATATGTATGTAAATATGTAATTATAGTATTTTATGTATCTATTTGTTTGTGAGTATATTTATATATTTATTTACATTACTATAGTTAATGTCAATATATATTATTCACTTTACTCCGCCTTGGCTTCTTCGCCAAGACTGCCCTGCTCTACGCCTCCTTTCACCAAGCTTCTCGCCCTTCACCGCTGGATCATTGCCCGACAATTTGACCCTACACTTTCTTTATAAGTTTTATCAAAATTTATGAACACTATCCAACATATTCTTCCCATTCTTCAACGTTAGGTTTGCTGGAAGAATCTCATTACGGGTTAACACGCCATGTACATGTGCTCTATTTATAACTTATGTATGTAATTTAAATTGCGTCTTTGTAATAAAAATAAGATGACTGCTAGATACTGGAGTGGATATTTGGTATGACACATAAAGACCGAGGAACTTGTACACCTGCAAAAGGAGGGAAATTAAAAAATTACTTTCTATGGCACATTAGGAAAATGATGAGTACGAGTATTATTTGGTGAAACCATTAGTTATTTATTGATTTTCATTAAATCCATTTCCACAATACTTATCAGACAGAAAACCGCTTATTGCTAAAACGATAAAAACTGGTGCGAAATTGAGAAAATTGCTTATCGTCGGCGCTGTACGCTTGTAATGTTTTAGAATTGTATTCCATTTGTGTATTAAACTCGGTAGTACAACGTATCTAATATTTTTATTTGATTATTTTACCAGACACTTGTTATTTTTTTTATTGCTGTAGAACAGCAGAAAGGCTGATGGCCCGCTTAGAATTTATCAAGTACCGTCGCCTATGGGTGTTTGCAATGTCAGTGGCATCGCGAATACGCTGCTTTCCTATAAGATTACAGGAACTTGGGTTACTAATGCCGGAACACAACACAAGGTTATTATGGCGGCATACTTAAGACCAAAGGTGGTCGCAATCCAAACAGGCTTGAGGCCCAACCACGTAGCTGGGATGGGTTGTTTTGTTGTCTTTTACGACAGGCCGACCCCGGCCGCAGAGGTTAGCATTCTTTCTCCGCCCTAGCACGAATAACAAAATTGTTAAAATCTATCCATTATTATTGCATAATAAACATTATCTATATGAAGCCTATGAATATATTTAATCTAATAAAAACAAATTCATTTGTTTTACATTTTATTTTACTTATATTTTTATGTTCTATTATGTATTTTATGTTATATTATTTTTATTATATTAATAATAATAAAAAAATGTACTGGCACAATTTTCTTTATATTATATTTATGTTATTGTATTTCGTGATACTTATAGTGCACCACATATGAAGGTTGTCTGAAAGAGATCGTATCTTAGCGATAAGGCCGCCTATTTTGTACTTTAGTTACAAGTTTAATATTAAGTAACTTTGTCAATCATTTTTTGGTGGACAATAGAGAATAATCTATTTATCTATATCATATTATCTATAATTTTTGTTATATGTTAATACATTTTTCTAGAAAACTGATAATACAACCGAAAATATACTGAGATCGAAAAATATCAAATTCTTCGCAATAGTATGTAATCAAATATTGTGTTCATCTGTTTACTTTCGAGTTAGTTAGCCAGTCATTGAATTAACATATCTCATTACAATATCCGTGTAATGTATGTCATCCCGTAGGAATATTGAAGCCAATGCAACGCAGATCTGCAATATGCAAGAGAATTTGCATACACATGGCATCACTGCAAGCTATGCACATTATATAGGGGTTTGGCTTATTGTATTCTAAAGTCAGGCTTAACAAGTACGAGATGTTTTAAGTAAATATACTTCAGTAGATATTAATTCATTATATATGATTGTTTAATAATTGCAGTAATTACCGGCAATATTTTATTATTATTCAGGTAAATATTACATAATTATTTATTACTGATTTTGATATCATACTCTATATTAAATTTCAGACGTGTTACCTTTAAATATTTACGAGTAATTTATTAAATACTAGCTGACCCGGCAAACGTTGTTCTGTAATAAAAATTAAAAAAAATAGGCTATTTTCTTCTCTTAGGACATGACAGAGAAGTATGGATTATAAATGTGAATGATACTGAAACTGTGAATGATAATGTAAAAATGTGAATGATACTGTAAATATGTTATTTTGATATTATGCAATGACTGTCAGGTAGGTGATTTAAAAAAATATTAGAACGTCTAAAACTTTTATATTTTGTGTATAATAAATTTTGTATAAAATTATCAATTATTTATTCCATTTTTGGAAAAAAATTATGTTATTAAAAGAACGTTATGTTGTTTTATAACACATACATATTATAAGAATGTTGTCATTGGTTCTATACTAGAATTTTGTCATCTTTCGGTTTATTTTATTATAATATGTCCCAAAAATTCTCCGACCATATACGTCAGAGCTCTATTTTAATTTATTATGTATTTATTCTTATAAGTTAGTTTATTAATAGTTTATTTAATTTATATAATACTTTATTTCATTACTTTTCTATTTCGTAATTATATATATATATATATATATATATATATATATATATATATATATATATATATATATATATATATATATATATATATATATATATATATATATATATATATATATATATATATATATATATATATATATATATATACAGGGTGACTTTGACAAACCCGTCCAAATTTTTTTTACGCACTAAACATCACTTAAGGAACCCATTTTTGCAAAAAAAATTGTATGTTGAATTTTCACCATAAATATTGTATATAGGATCGTTAATTCAATCGTACAGAATAATCATATGGTGCAAACAGCGTCGTTAACCTGTTATTACCTGTCTCTGTCACACCCCCGCGTAAATGAGTAGTGCGTATTCGCTCGCCCGGTTCAATGCCGCCGTCCTCGGCCTTTTACTAGGTCAGATGGAGAGGTCATTGCACTCTCGCACCGTATTACGTAAATTGCGAGTTCTTTGAATGACTTTGTGATGCTGATTACTCAACATTTTTGTACTATGTGATACAAAACTAAAATACATGTTCCTCATAACTTTTACTAAAGATTCTTCTGTGTGAATTTGGACGGGTTTGTCAAAGTCACCCTGTGTATATATATATATATATATATATATATATATATATATATATATATATATATATATATATATATATATATATATATATATATATATATAATTTGTAATACAAATAACTTTTTTAGCTTAGTATAGAGATGGGTATTAGTAGTATTAATTTTAAATTAGCCATTATTCAACTTATATTGTTTCTTAATATTTTCAATTGACCAAGACATCATTCGGTTTTATACTTGAATTAGTCTGGTATATTTATATGGTTTGGCTATTTTTAAACTTGGCTTTTTTGTAATCTCAAGTTCTGTAGTGCGTGTTGTTTTTTTGTATAATAGTTCGATCAAAGCTATTTGATACGCTGTCTGAGATAAAGGCAGATAAAGGTTATTCCGGTCGCCTGAGTTCATTAGCAATCTGTAGGGAGTATCGTAGACAATTGCATGCATTCTCCTTACCTTCTAAAGGGAAAATATCTGGCATACGTAGCAAGCACGTGGAAAACCTATACCCATTTGTAGCAGAACACTATCTGAGAACGCTGATTATTTGTATTCTATATACAAATAATGTACTTAAAATATTGGAGGATGGGAGTGCTTTGGAAATATTATAATCCACTTACAAGGATGCTCAAATTCTTAGCACAAATTATCTAAAAGGTTCCAGGATGTGTCATCATCATCATCTAAGCGTATTATCCCGGCTGCAACCTAAACTTCCGTTTCGGTGCCCGGGGTCCGCTGAAAGGTTCCAGGATGTGTAAAGCTTCCTAATTTAGCCTTAGCAAATTGGCTGCAAAATTAATTAACTCTTGAATCACTCCCTAAAATTATTATTGGATTATTTCAAACTGCAAACATAACTGTTAGTCGAGGACCGCTCTGTCTAATTTAAATTGTGCAGCAATAAATTAAATTTCATGCTTTAAACCATTTAGTACATAATTGGACTATATTGTTAATAATTATGTTAGCGAGCAGCATCAATTCTTATGATATATGTATATAATAACATGTATTGTGTTGTATATATGTCTATAAAAAGTTCATGTTTTTATTTCGATAAATAGCGCTGGTCATATGTACTCGTAACAATCAATTTGGTTAAAATAAATTCATACTTGTGGTTTATGGAACAATTTTGTTAAATAAACACTAGTATCTTTTTCTCAGACTTAATATTTTATGTTTTAACGTGGAGCTTCTATTTAATAAATATCGGTACTCTTATAATAGTACAACTAGTTGAGTGGACGACACGTCAGTTTTTGAAACCAATTATCTTACAATCGCTTCATCTTGGTCTTCGCTTATTAATATTAGGTATTATCACATAGCAAACGTTAATTCTCTGACATATCTTGAGAAAATGCCATAAGAGGGTCAAATCCAAAAGTGCCACTTTCTATGAAATAGATTAAAATTTAATTATTAGCGGCGGCTGTCTGATCTCACTCCTTTAATGAGCCATACAACTTTGATGAGCGAAGAGTTTGAAACTACCTTCAAATATTTTTTTTACAGTTTTAATTAGTTTTTAAAGGTAAACTGTGCAAAATATGCCTAATTTCTTTATGTTTAATTAAGATAATTAACTCTTAATATTAAATTTAGAGTTTATCATATTATTATGTAAGCGAACGTATGTACCTAAATTATTTTGAGAAATAAGGTTCATTAACCTGGTATCTTTTTAGCATCACACTCGAAAACCAATCTAGAGGTCATAAGTTTGAATCTTACGATTGCATACATTATTGCACATATTATCACCGGTGCACAGGCGGAGAAAGAACACTGTTTTTTGCGGCCAGGGTCGGCCGGTCGTAAAAGGTGACAAAACAACCCACTACCTACGTGATAGGGCTCCAAGTCCCTCTGGATGGCGACCACCTGTGGTCTTAAGTATGCCGCCATAATAACTGTGTTGTGTTCCAGCATCAGTGACCCAAGTTTCTGTACCCCTGTGGGACAGAAGCGTGTTCGTGATGCCACTGGCGTTGAAAAATCCCATAGGCAATGGTAACTGCTAAGTTCTAAGTGAGCCGTCAGCTTGCCTGCTGTACTACAGCAATTAAAAAAGTACATGTGTTTATTATAACATAATTCCATGTACCGACGGCATTACTAGAATAATGTTGGACCCGAATACACAGGGTGACTTTGACAAAACCGTCCAAATTTTTTTACGCACTAAACATCATTTAAGGAACCCATTTTTGCAAAAAAAATTGTATGTCAAATTTTCACCATAAAATATTTCATATATGATCATTAATTCAATCGTACAGAATAGTGCTATGGTGCAACCTTCGTAAGTTAACCTATTATTACCTGTCTCTGTCTCTCCCGCGTAAATGAGTAGTGCGTATTCGCTCGCCCGGTGCAATGCCGCCGTCCTCGGCCTTTTACTAGGTCAGATGGAGAGGTCATTGACACTCTAGCACCGTATTATGTAAATTGCGAGTTCTTTGAATGACTTTGTGATGCTGATTACTCAACATTTTTGTACTATGTGATACAAAACTAAAATACATGTTTCTCATAACTATATTCTCATAACTCATATTATTATATAACTTTTAACAAAGTTTATTCTATGTGAATTTGGACGGGTTTGTCAAAGTCACCCTGTATATAGGTGTACAGATGGAAAGAATGTGTGATGAATATGAGGGATTGTGAAGTGACAGATGAAGAATGCCAGGATATATCAAATGGTAGAAAAAGACATATTGTACCAACCCTAAATAATTGGGACAATGCCTAGCTAATAACGGTGACGGCAAAGGAAAATATCGCTAGGAAATCTCCATATAATATACTTAACATGACCTATAATGTCTTGTGTAATTCTATACTTAGGTATTGTACATCCGTATGGAGTGGGACATATAGAACGTATATGATCAAACTTGAAAGAGCTCAAAGAGCAGTATTAAAGGTCATGAAATTCAAACCTTTTTTTAAATCCAACCTCCCTATTATATAGTGAAAGCGAAGTTATGTCAGTTGACAAATATTTGTTCTTTGCACAATATTAAAAAAGCACACTGAAGTACTTAATGCCTAACTTAAATTAGATATATCGAGTAGAAGGAGACTCAGACCCTGTAGTACACTTATAACTAGAACATCATTTGCTAGTAAGCAATACTCAGTATGAAGGCCATATTTATATAACAAAGCTGATAAGGAAATTCACACAGCAACAGTAAATAAATTTGAAATTAAAAATAAATTAAAATCATGGCTATTAAAAATGGACTATTCCGACACAGAAAATTTTATTCATATTGGAGAATAATACATATTTATCCTAGCTAGAAAAATTCACACCTACACATATGCACACGTACATACGTATACACACCCACTCACGCACGCTCAAACATACAAATATACGCACGCGCACAAATGCCGCCTTGCACTCACGCATAATCACTCATATTGTAAAATATATAATATTCATTTTTGCAGTATTGGTTGACTAAAAATGGGAGAAGAGACTTGCCCCAGAGATCCAGTTAGATCTAGTTCTGGAGCAAGTGGAATCAATTATTTTATCTACTTTTAGTAATCTATACAAATAAATAAAATTGGAGGGTCTGTTTGTAATATTAAAATAACCGCTTTTTACTAAGTGCATTAGGACGTATACACGGTACATATGCCAAAACAACATTTTTTAAAATTTTTGTTTGTCTGTCTGTCTGTTTGTTCAGGCTAATCTCTGAAATGGCAGCACCGATTTTGACGGGACTTTCACTGGCAGATAGCTGATGTATCAAGGAGTAACTTAGGCTATTTTTATTTTAGAAAAAAAAAATAGTTTTTGTTAAAAATGATAAGTTTCGGAAATTACTTATCCAATTTAAGTTGACCTCAGATTTATATCATCGATCATATGAAATAGGGTTCAGCTTAGGCTGGAAATTTGGTTGAATTTCCAATTTATATTAATCTCATATATCCAAAAAATGCTGCCTAAAGTCACTATTCCACGCGGACGGAGTCGCGGGCACAGCTAGTTTTATATAAGTTTGTAGTATTTAAGTTCCACCCCTGTTTGGTAACTTGGTGGCAATAAAAGTTTTTTTAATTTAATTTAATATCAAGACCACCTGTACTGTTTCAGTAGGGGGATAACGTCATGGCATCATGGGTTGATTATTTTAAATTATTACTTTAGTATGTTTAAATAAATAGTATATTTATAATAAAATGGATAGCATCAATATTTTACTATACTTAAAACTCGCTCACGAGATGTTCATGACATGTTCACAATTCCACATATATGTATTACTGAATATTGGGAAAACAAAACTTGATACAGGAACAAAGTTGCACAAAGAATCCTTCACGAACGAGGAAAACGAATTTTGAGCAACAGAAAGCGTAACACCAGCAAAAAGCTTCATTAGTGAAATACTTCGATCATTTTAAATAAAACATTCTATGTTTCCATTTGTTGAAATAAGGAAATTAAAAAGTTTGAACAGCTTCGGGAAACTCGGCGAGACACTAATTGCATCCTCGCACAAAACTCAGATTTCAGCTTTTAACGAATATTACTCTTGAAACTGTTTGCGAATTCCATAATTATGAATAACTTTTGAAAATTAAAATATCTATTAGTTTTGATATAGGGTTGTAATGTTCCGTTTTGAATTTGACGGCACTCGCCACTCGCCGCATCAATCTGAGCCTACGCATCTCAAAGCACGAACACGCCATCGATTCTTTTTAAAATATCAATCTATTTTATTCTAATTGTGCACTATCCGACCATTACCGGAGTAATTGGTACCCCGAATTGGGTGAGTGTTACATATACACTGTTTTTAATATTATATAACTTCTAATTTGTAATGATATTCCAACCAATCTTTATACGAAATAGCTGTGTGTTTTTGATGTTAGTGTCATACTTTTTTATATTGCAATTCACCTTTTCTATTGTTGACTGCCTCATACATAGGAAACTATTATTGCGTAGCATCACGTCTCTGTATTTCTTCGTTGTCACTTGGCAGTCCGTCAATAAAGAAGGAACACGTTTTAAGATTGGATAAGGCTGAATTCACGGGTCCAATCCAGGCCTAGAATGGTTTCTACAACCCGATTTAAGGACGAATCGACGACACGTATCGTGTGCCTACGGTTGGAGGTCTACAGCCCGCCGTGAGGGACAACCTTGCCGTCTACCGGCTGCCGAGAGTTGCCAATCTGCCGGACATGTATTACACCGGCCAGTGGTTGCGTTGATGAGCGCTGGAATGATTTATGTCGAACCCCAACCTACCTACTTTAAATTTATTTTTAAGAAAATTACTTTCGATCTTTTAATTAATTTTTTAAAAAGAAACTACCATCATTATTTTTCATTAAATCTTATGTAGCAGCCTAGTAGTTTTAATTCTAAAAATTAACGCCTAGGTCTGCCACAGGGCTTATTTGTATTTTTTTCGAATTTTAACATATACATATATATACTAGTATATGATATATATCCATTCTTTCTTCTGCTTCTTTAGCAAAAATTTGTGGTGAAGTTTGTCCTTTCATATAACATAACATATAACAATATCATAACAACGTACCTTGAACGCCAAAGTAATATATTCGGAAGCAACTCGATGGAGACTCAGAAGAAATACATAAATACACATTAAAAGTATATTGAATTGTAAAGAGAAAGAGAGTTTCCTAATATAAGAAAGGAAGAAAAGCAAAATAAATTAAATTTGATGAAAATGTCAGCTGATATATATAAATGAGTGAAAATAATAACACGGAAGATGAATTGAACTTCTTATTTAGTAAATTCATAAATAGGTTATATACACGCCAAAATAATTATTAAAGTTTAAATAATATTAAAACTAGGGTAATAACGGGACGTAGAATTTCGTGTCCAAAAATTATGACCAGTTTGCATGTTTAAAACATTCTACACTCAGAATTTCTAGTTAGTTAACGTTGTCCGAGCAAAGTGAATTTTATTGTGCGGTTAGCACTTTTACACGACGCTTTGTTGGTGAATTATTGATATGATAACTTTCAATGAGTTTAAAAGAGAAAATAGAGATGGTTTTGCATTTCTAATTAGAAACAAGATTAAAGCTTAAAAGATTCGTAAAAGATAACATATAGAGTAATTCTTATGATATTTTAGACACAGCAAGGAAGAGCATGTTGTTTCAGAGTTGGAATTTAAAAAGTCAACCAGAGAGGAGGGATGAGTGAAGACCCAAATAGGTGAGAACCAATTTAGTTTCATGCTTGGACGGGGGACAATAGATGCCATATTCGCACTTCGCCAACTGTGCGAGAAATACAGAAGTGCACATAACCTGCACATGGTATTCATTGACCTCAAAAAGCCATATAACCGGGAAAGGTCTTATAGTGCCATGAAAGCGAAAGGGTAGCCTATAAAGTACTTGCATCTTATTTGTGTGATGTACGATAAGGCAAACACACATATCCGACCTCTAGCTGGCGTCACAAACAAGTTCAGTGTCGCGCCCTGTCGATTGGCCCTTAGCTCGTATCTGTTTCTCCTGGTGCTAGATACAGTAACATCAGGAATACAGGAGGAGACACCTTGATGTATGCTCTTTGCAGATGAAATTGTGCTGGTTGGAGAAAATGCTCATGAGGTCCAGAACAGATTGACTAAATGGTAAGAGACATTGGAGGGTGTTGGTTTGAAGATAAGTAGAATCAAAACTAAACATTTATTTTGCGACCTGGGTGGAATTTCCGACTTCACCCCGATTATGTCAGGAGGCGTCTCTCTGCATATTTTTCATTAGTAGAGATTTCATCATTAATCCAGAATAACGGTGAGATAAACCGAGAGGTGAAAAATAAAGCGAATGTTGGATGATTGAAATAGCGACAGGTCTCAGGAATAAGTTACGAACTACGAGTGCCGTTTAGGCTTAAAGATGGATGAGTGGAGTTACAAAAATGGATAAAATTAGAAATGAATATACGAGGGGAAGTTTGAAAGTAGCGCCAGTGATTGAGAAGCTGAAAAGTAATAGGCTAGCGTGGTATGGCCACATAATGCGAAGATAAGATTGTCATATCATCATTTCAGCCGGAAGACGCCCACTGCTGGACAAAGGCCTCCCCCAAAGATCTCCACGATGATCGGTCCTGCGCTGCCCTCATCCAACCTATCCCGGCGATCTTGACCAGATCATCGGTCCATCTTGTGGGGGGCCTACCAACACTGCGTCTTCCGGTACGCGGTCGCCATTCGAGGACTTTTCTGCCCCAACGGCCATCAGTCCTTCGAGCTATGTGCCCAGCCCACTGCCACTTCAGTTTTGCAATCATCTGGGCTATGTCGGTTATATTGTCATATCAAATGCTATAAATAAGAGTGGTTGGATGCTAAAGGATAGGTAGACCAAAGAAAAGGCGGATGGATTATGTAAAAGATGATATCGCAAAATAGTTGTGAATGTTCAGATGACGACTAATAAAGGAGAGTGAAAGAAGAGAACATGTTTTCCCGACCCCACATAGCTAGGATAAGGGCAGGAAGAAGAACTGATGAGAAAAGAGTTGTTATTGTTCACAGTAACTGATTAGGCGCTTCATCCTATCCTTTTTTCCCCTGCCTACCCGCAAGTTCTTCTACCGCCGCCTTCTTCTTGGCTAGCGCCCCCGCCGACGACACGTACCGTCGAGTCTTGGCTAAATATAAATATTTTAGCCATTTGCCTAAATACTAATAGTTATGCCAATATGCCAATGAGCAATTCTTGTATATATATATATATATATATATATATATATATATATATATAAAAATAAATTTGGGGGTGGGTCACCCCTTACATTTAGGGGGATGAAAAATAGATGTTGGCCGATTCTCATAGATACCGGATAAGCACAAAAAATTTCATCAAAATCGGTCAAGCCGTTTCGGAGGAGTATGGCAACGAAAACTGTGACACGAGAATTTTATATATTAGAAGATGATATTGTATCATTGTGTATAAAACATTATTGTGCAAACATTATATGTACCAAAGCGCGTTGGCTGATGTCACTTGGGATGATGTATCTCCTACGCTTCGGCCAATATGCTAATGGAATAATAAGTACATAGCAAATATTTGCCAGCATTAATTACAACCGCAGATATTCTTCCAGGGATAATACTAAGAATTTAACTTTTTAGGCTTTTGTGAGTTGTGCCAAAACATCGGTGTCTCTTCTTCGATGTGTTGCTTGAAAATACTCTTTCCAGATATATTATTTTATAATTTACTAGCTGACCCAGCAAACGTTGCTCTGCCATATAAAAAAAAAACCTTTGTTCTTAAGTATGCCGCCATAATAACCTTGTGTTGTGTTCCAGCATTAGTGACCCAAGTTCCTGTACCCTTATGGGACAGCAGCGTGTTCGCGATGCCACTGGTGTTGCAAAGACACATTGGCTACGGTAACTGTTAAATTTTAAGTGAGCTATCAGCCTGTCTGCTGTCCTACAGCAATATAAGAATTAAAGATAAACGATTTTAGAAAACTAATAAAAGATTTAAAAAATACTCTAGAGTGGCGCCATCTCTTGACGGAGTTGTGAACCGTGTTCTCTTTTCGAATCTACTCGTGTGAGCGTTGTGACATTTTCTAGAGTCTAATATTTATGATTTCAATGTAATGTATATGATGCTTTTCCTTTGAGTTATACGGTTAAGTTTGAGGGCACGGGGGTTAGGACTTGGAATATGTTTTTTGTTATATCTACGTATTTTTTATATTGTAAATATAGACTGTTGAAAGGCAACCCTTACTAAGCGACATTGAGTGAACTTTCCAAAATAAACTCCTGTACGGACAGCAGTGTGTTCACGGTGCCCTTAGCGTCGCAAACATTTGTATGCGACGGTAACTGGTTATTATTAAAGGGACCGTCAGTATATCTGCTGTTCGTGAGCAATAAAAAAAGGACAGGGATTTGAAGTTCAAATATTTAGAAAATAAAATATAAGTTATAAGGGGCAAATTAAGGACTATTTTGATTACTGTAATTCTAAATTAAAATTTATTGAATTTCCTAAAGAACTTTATGAATGTGCTTATAATACATGCAGTAATGCTAATCACATTGTACAATTAAATAAAATCTATAAAACCTTGGTGAATATTTTGCAGACGGGTGCCAGGGCTACTTTTACTTATCATAAAAAGCATAATAAAAAGAAACATATACCAGGTTGGAATGCACATATTCGTAACGCTCATACGGACGCTAGAACTCATTTTAAAATATGGGTCTCAAGTGGCAGACCTAGATATGGTATTTTATATAACAATATTATATAACAATATGTGTGAAACTAAAAAATATTTTAAAAAAAAGTTAAAATTTTGCCAAAACTATCATCAAGACCAAATTAAAATGGATCTGATAGCCAAAAACCATTCTGACAAAATTTTTAATGCTAGATCTGGTATGCCATTGAACGTTGCTGGACAGCATGATCCCACTCTCATAGCCAACGAATTTCGGCGGCAATTTAAAGTTGAGCCACAACTACATGATCAGGTGGCCGGCACTTGGACTCGCGTGGGGAATGAGGTGGAAAATAGTATTTTCACTGCAAATGATGTCGTAGCCGTCATTCGGGATATGGTTAAGGGCAAATCTCCTGGCCACGACAGTCTCAGTATTGAGCACCTGAGGTATGCTGGAGAGCACCTCTCTAGAGTGTTGGTATCCATGTTTAATTTGTTTATACGCCATAGCTACCTACCTGATGACCTAATGTTTACTGAAGTGGTACCTGTGATTAAAAATAAAACAGGCGATGCCTCCGACACTTCCAATTACAGGCCAATATCCCTGGCTAACGTGATTGCCAAAGTATTTGACAGTCTCCTTGACAATCTACTTAAAGGGTACACGATGCTCAGTTTGGTTTCAAATCTGATTTATCAACAGAAAGTGCAATAATGTGCTTCAAACAAACTGTACACTATTATACCACAAGAAAAACACCAGTATTTGCTTGCTTCTTGGATTTTTCGAGGGCATTCGATCTCGTAAATTATGTTAATATACTTTGGAAGAAACTAGAGCGTGACTCTGCTGTATCACCATCAATTGTATCTTTGTTAAAATACTGGCACCACAACCAGCAAAACCGAGTTAGATGGAAGGAGGCGTACTCGGATGTGTATCAGTTGGAATGCGGAGTGAGGCAGGGGGGTCATGCTTCGCCTCGTCTTTTCAATTTTTACATGAACCAGCTGATCAGTGAACTCAGCAGTACTCCTGTCGGATGTCATATTGATGGGGTATGCATAAACAACATAAGCTACGCTGACGACATGGTACTGCTGAGTCCATCGGTCGGAGGTCTGAGACGTCTGCTGTCTATATGTGAAAGGTATGCGTTAAGTCATGGCCTCAAATACAATGTTAAGAAGAGTGTGGTTAAAATTTTTAAGGGTGGTGGTAGAACATATTTAGACATACCCGATGTTAACTTATGTGAGCAACCCATGCAAAGAGTTTATAAATTTAAATATCTGGGACATTGGGTCACCGAAAATTTAAGTGATGTGTTGGATATAGATAGGGAACGTAGGTCGCTGGCTGTTCGGTGTAACATGCTGGCTCGTAGGTTTGCACGATGTACATTAGATGTAAAGAAAACTCTCTTCAAAGTATCATTTTATACATGTGGCCTGTGGGTCAACTACACTCGCCGAGCATACAGCGACCTACGTGTCCAATATAACAATGGCCTGAGGATGCTGTTGGGGCTACTGTCGAGGCATACTGCGTCCAGCATGTTTGCTGAAGCTCGGATAGACGGTTTCGCTGCAATTATCCGCAAAAGATGCGCTTCTCTACTGGCACGGGTTCGAGATAGCACCAACAAAATCCTCAGAGTATTCTCTGATAGATGGGACTCTCCACTGCTAATTAAACGGGTTCATTGTCACATTCTTCAAAAATAAAAATTTGACATCGTAACTAAACTTACTGAAACTGAACCCTTTTAAATTTAAATTCAAATTAGATTTATATTCAATGATTTTAGAGTTTATTAATTTATTTGGTTTATTTTGTAGTTTATTAATATTCGTTTTGTTTTATTTTTAATCACATTCCTAATTTGGTAACTTTTATTGATTTTGACTGAATTTTTAATATGATTGTATAATGTATTGGACTTGATTCTGAAATAAATTATTATTATTATTATAACTCGCCTAGTTGTTGGATTTGAATGATTTTCTGATAGATCAATTCTCAATTTCTCCGTGCAGGGGCGGGGTAAGAATACTAACCCCTGCGGCCGGGGTCGGTGTGTCGTAAAAGGCGACAAAACAACCCTAGTTACGTGGTAAGGCCCATCTGCATGGAAATATGTATTTAATTTACTAAAAAAACTATATATGTAGTGTATCAGTAATATAGGAACCATAACACAGCTCTTCTTCAGTTTCATTGCTTCGAAGATTCTGAACGCGTCTTACGTCGCGCGTGCGACGGCCGATATTTTAACTCCACATATTTTCACTGCTGGCATCTTCTTATCGATAATAATGAATATCACTAGGATAAAACTCGAAATACACGAAACCTTTTGAAGCATTGAGATATCAGTTTGAAGTCACTTGTCACAGTTTGAAGTCAACTGTCACTTGCTCACTTGATCTGCTATTATGATTACGACTATGTTGTATAATAATAATATTAAAATAATTAATATAAAACACTTTTTTTATAATTTTCATGTTATATAAACCTTGTCCTAACAATACCTAAAACAAAGAATCATCCAATTTGGTGCAGTCATTCGAACGTGATGAGCGTACATACATTTCGAAGATCCATTTTTATTTATATAGATAGATAACTATTTAATTATACATTTCTCAATGACAATTGTAATATTTTGTCAATTAGTGCGAACGTCTACTTAAGTGTCTTCGAAATATCAACTCCATTCGGAATAAACACGTGCTTACAGTCTAGTGTATAATAAACAGCCAATAGCGAGCCACCGCTGGGCTCGGGCCTCCCCCTAGAAATTGGGGGATTAAACACACCGGCAATCTCGGTATGCAGGCTTCCAGAGGATGTTTTCCTTCACTGTTGGCACTATTCTATATTAGGTGAAAAAAGCTGCGGAAGCGGTGTATGCTACCTTGTGATTTGAGTCCGGGACCCCTAGATTGGTGTCAAAAAATTGTTAAATCTATTGTAATAGATTAAAACTGTAGATGTAACTATAACAGTCAAACGTTTTTCGTAAAGTAATATAAATAAATAAATAAACGAATAAATGAGAAGAAAAAGATGAATACATGAATATATGAATAGATGAATAGATGAATAGATTAATAGATGAATAGATGAATAGATGAATAGATGAATAGATGAATAGATGAATAGATGAATAGATGAATAGATGAATAGATGAATAGATGAATAGATGAATAGATGAATAGATGAATAGATGAATAGATGAATAGATGAATAGATGAATAGATGAATAGATGAATAGATGAATAGATGAATAGATGAATAGATGAATAGATGAATAGATGAATAGATGAATAGATGAATAGATGAATAGATGAATAGATGAATAGATGAATAGATGAATAGATGAATAGATGAATAGATGAATAGATGAATAGATGAATAGATGAATAGATGAATAGATGAATAGATGAATAGATGAATAGATGAATAGATGAATAGATGAATAGATGAATAGATGAATATATGAATATATGAATATATGAATATATGAATATATGAACATATGAACATATGAATATATGAATATATGAATATATGAATATATGAATAGATGAATATATGAATATATGAATATATGAATATATGAATATATGAATATATGAATATACGAATATACGAATATATGAATATATGAATATATAAATATACGAATATATGAATAGATGAATATATGAATAGATGAATATATGAATATATGAACTATTAAATATTTAATATATTAATATATGAATATATAAATATATGAATATATAAATATACGAATATATGAATAGATGAATATATGAAGGCCGACTCCGGGCGCAGTATTTTTTCCTCCCCTGCACGGCTTAAAAGTGTAGTGTAGTTATTATGACAAATACATGCCAAGAATTAGAATGTAATGTTAAATAAATTAGAAGAAGTACTTAGAATGAAAAAGTAATGTTAGGTCAAACTACTTTTTGAAAAAACCCCCGGAGACATCTGATGTTAGTTAATGCTGCAACTAAGCTCGCGTACGTCATGAAGTAACACTGACATGATTTTGGTCAGTATACCAGCGATTTTCGTTCCCTTCAGAGCAGGGCGTACGGGTATTAAATGGCAGTTGCCACTTTTGCGTATTCCCTGCCGAATGACGTTTTTTAATTAGCATCTTCTGCCCTTATCCCACATTATATGCTGTCGGCACAACATGTTACATGCTGTAATAGTTGTGGCTTAGTTTTTACAACTGGCCACCTGCCTAACGTTAACCCCTTTTTGGGGTTAATTTTACCTTTCAGGCTGGAATTTGACCATTTTCCAATAGCGGGAGCCCACGCTCCGAAGTAAAAGCTATCGTAAGCTTTTCACTTTTGTTTAGTAAGTTCAATTGTAACTTTTACGTTGGTTTACTTTTACAGTTATAATTTCTCCGTGCAGGGGCGGAGACTATTAAACTCTACTGCTAAGGTCGACTTGTCGTAAAAGGCGACTAAACATAGCTTCGTGGTAAGGCCCCAAGCCTGTCTGGATGGTGACCACCCTTCGTGTATAAGTTTCGCTATAATAACCTTGTGTTGTGTTTCGGCGTTAGTGACCCAGGTTCATGTACCTCTAAGGGACAGCAGCGTGTTCACGATGCACCTGGAGTTACAAACATCTATAGGCGACGGTAACTGCTTACTATTAAGTGGGTTGTCAGCAATAAAAAACCTACTAAAATTTATTGGTATGTCAGAACTATTACAGTTATTTGAAAAAAAAACATGCAGGGCAGTCTTTGGGGACTGCCAATAGAAGTGAAAAATAAAAACTAAATAACTTGTGAATTGTATCGTCGAGCTATTAGATTATTAAATATTTTCGGTTTATAAAAAATTGTTTATGATCAAGCATTAAAGTTAAAATTGGTCATTAACACTTCTTTACAAACCAAAAATTGTTCACCTAAAAAGTGCTCAACGCGCCTAAAGATGTTTTCACTTAAAAACTCAACTGTATTTCATTTTAATAAAGTCTCATTTCGAATAGATATGTATAAGTAATGCAATACAATCATTTAAAAGTTACATTATAAAATAAACCTTAAGTCATTATAAATAAGGTTGGTTTACTGGAGCAAAACTCCGTATTACGAATCTTACGAATTTTCGATTAGGACACGTGACACCTAACGCGAGTTTAATATTTTTTACCCATCACAAAAAAAGTGCACAACGCCGCTAAACAAGTTTTCACTTCAAAATAATTAGTTAATTCTAATTAATGTCTTTCTGTAGACACAATTGCTGAGTTCGTTGCAGCCGATGACCACGGGTTATCTTCATTTATTTAATTAACACGGTCTTCAGTATTCTAGGCAATATATCAATATTATCTTCTTGGGTTTATACGAGTAGTCAAACAAATATTTGGTTGTTTATTTACCAAGTAAATATTGTATAATAAACTATTTAATAATAGTAGAGTAAACTACAAAAAAGCTTTCTCCTTATTTTTACTAACTTTACCTTCAAAAATCAACTTGCCGATGTACATAATCAGGTTAAATCACATCAATTTATCTCTTTGAACTCCGCCAACTGCTTTTTGAAGTGACGTAAAAATCAATTAATTCTTGATGACGTTTTAGTTATTCCGAATACGTTTCGTTGCAAATTATAATGTAAATTAATTTTGTCATTTTAGTAAAAATTTTCCTTTTGAAATAAATTTCTTGGCAAAGATTTATAAATTAGGAATTCCCTTTTCTTATTTTCCAAAATTGTTTTAAGTCAATTTACAGTATATAATATTGATAAATGTTGCCATTTCATTTAATTATTCTGGATAATAATCAATAATAATCCATCCTTGTATGTAAAACAAAATTGGGTGGTGACAGCAGTGAACTTATGGATACATTTACGGCTTGACAGAAAAAATTGAGAAATATATTATTTAACTTATCTTAAAAATGGACCATAGTAACAAATAGCATAGAGTTTTAGACAATTTATTACTTAAATTTATTAATTAAAATTTATTACTTAACTTGTCATCCCTAATTATATGTAGATGTTTCATATACTTTCTTCTGATATTCTTACAGCCTCAGATTTTCCACTCACTGTCACTTATTGTTTGAACGTTGTTAATCAATAGTTACTTAATAATGACCTTGTCGTTTGGGCCTAGAAAAAAAATAGAGTTACCTCAGCACATAGAAAGCATACTCAAAGAATGAATACTTTTTATTACATTAATAAAAGAATACGGGCAATGTACAAAAGTAGAAACAAAAATAATAAGCAGTCTTTTTGCTAAAAAAAAATCTCTCCCAAACAAATTTGCGATGGATAAAACTGCGTATATTTATATAAAATTAGGTAGCAATGCAATAAATTGCATATATTATTACATATATCCCCTAAGAGTTTAAAGGTAAGAAGGTATTCGCTCTTGTAGAAATCAAATACATATAGTCACATCTATTGCACATTTTCTTTCTTGTGCTCTCTTGATCAAGAAAGCAACGGGTCACGGAGAGACATCGTGTTTATAATATATATATATATATATATATATATATATATATATATATATATATATATATATATATATATATATATATATATATATATATATATATATATATATATATATATATATATATATATACCTAGTCAGGTCATAAATTCTGTCACATGTTTAATGTAAAATAATTGTAACAAGTTTATTCATTATGTAACCATTTATATACCAAAATGAACTTAACAAAACATAGATTCTTATGACATTAAAGTTTATTCAAAATGACTTCCGTGATTTTGAATACAAGCCTTCAATCTGCGCGGCCAGTCCTCTATCGCAGCACGAACGAGGTCCATGTCAATATCGGCGGCTGCCTTAATCAAGGATGTCTTGAGTGACTCCAAATTGGGATGAGGCTTTGAGCACGCCTTTTCCTCCAAGTGTTGCCATATCTTGTAATCTAACGGATTCAAATCTGGACTGGAGGAGGGCCAGTCTTCGTGCCGGATGAAGTCGATTTCACGCGCCGCCAGCCAGTCTTGTGTGCTCTTCGCTCTATGAGCTGGCGCCGAATCTTGTTGGAATACCCAGTGCCTGTTATTGAACATGGTATGAGAAACAGGTTCCACAAGGTTCGTCAGGACTGTATTTTGATACACAACAGCATTCGTTTTTACACCTTTCTCACAAAAATGTACCTCTGTTAAGCCCCAATAAGAAACTCCCAACCATACCATGAGCGAGGATGGAAAATGACCTCGTTGGACACGCGGAATACGGTTGCTCGCTTCTTCACTACTGTGTGCGTACACCTTATCATTTTGTTTGTTGTAGCTCTCTTCTACGGTAAACATTTTTTCATCCGAAAAAAGAATTTCCCGATATTTTTTTCCCGCGTACCGCTTCAACAAAGCGCGGCATCTCTTCAGTCTCAGGTCCATTAGACGAGCATTCAAACGATGTCCTGTTTTTCTTCGATATGCCCGAAGCCCTAAGTCTTCATTTAACACCCTTTTCACCGTTGTTCTGCTTAACCCCATCTGAAGGGCCAACAGTTTCTGCTTACGTTTGGGATTTCTTTGAATTCGTGCCTTCACAGCTTTTATCACTGCTGGAGTCCTAACAGACCGAGGGCGACCACTTCTTGACCTGTCATCTACACTAGAGTCTTCATTGTATCGTTTGATGGTACGATAAATGAATCTTTTGGTTATATTCAAATTTTTCAGTATGTTAAACATTTGAATTGGCGCGTAACCGCAACGATGCAACGCAATAACTGCAACACGGTCTTCTTTAATCGTCCACTCCATATTTAAAAAATGAGTAAAATTCTAAAAGTATACATTTTTATTTTCATGAACAATTCGAGATTCGAATTCAATAAACTTTTTTGTGGCCAGCATTCTAAAAGAAAAGTTTTTACTGTGTGACAATACTTATAACCTGACTAGGTATATATATATAAATATATATATGTCCCTGGAAGAATATCAGCGGTTGTAATTAATGCTGGCAAATATTTGCTATGTACTTATTATTCCATTAGCATATTGGCCGAAGCGTAGGAGATACATCATCCCAAGTGACATCAGCCCACGCGCTTTGGTACATATAATGTTTGCACAATAATGTTTTATACACAATGATACAATATCATCTTCTAATATATAAAATTTTCGTGTCACAGTTTTCGTTGCCATACTCCTCCGAAACGGCTTGACCGATTTTGATGAAATTTTTTGTGCTTATCCGGTATCTATGAGAATCGGCCAACATCTATTTTTCATCCCCCTAAATGTAAGGGGTGACCCACCCCCAAAATTTTTTTTATTTTTTGACATTTTATTATTTATATGGCAGAACAACGTTTGCCGGGTCAGCTAGTTATAGTATATATATATATATATATATATATATATATATATATATATATATATATATATACCTAGTCAGGTCATAAATTCTGTCACATGTTTAATGTAAAATAATTGTAACAAGTTTATTAATTATGTAACCATTCATATACCAAAATGAACTTAACAAAACATAGATTCTTATGACATTAAAGTTTATTCAAAATGACCTCCGTGATTTTGAATACAAGCCTTCAATCTGCGCGGCCAGTTGTCTATCGCAGCACGAACGAGGTCCATGTCAATATCGGCGGCTGCCTTAATCAAGGATGTCTTGAGTGACTCCAAATTGGGATGAGGCTTTGAGCACGCCTTTTCCTCCAAGTGTTGCCATATCTTGTAATCTAACGGATTCAAATCTGGACTGGAGGAGGGCCAGTCTTCGTGCCGGATGAAGTCGATTTCACGCGCCGCCAGCCAGTCTTGTGTGCTCTTCGCTCTATGAGCTGGCGCCGAATCTTGTTGGAATACCCAGTGCCTGTTATTGAACATGGTATGAGAAACAGGTTCCACAAGGTTCGTCAGGACTGTATTTTGATACACAACAGCATTCGTTTTTACACCTTTCTCACAAAAATTTACCTCTGTTAAGCCCCAATAAGAAACTCCCAACCATACCATGAGCGAGGATGGAAAATGACCTCGTTGGACACGCGGAATACGGTTGCTCGCTTCTTCACTACTGTGTGCGTACACCTTATCATTTTGTTTGTTGTAGCTCTCTTCTACGGTAAACATTTTTTCATCCGAAAAAAGAATTTCCCGATATTTTTTTCCCGCGTACCGCTTCAACAAAGCACGGCATCTCTTCAGTCTCAGGTCCATTAGACGAGCATTCAAACGATGTCCTGTTTTTCTTCGATATGCCCGAAGCCCTAAGTCTTCATTTAACACCCTTTTCACCGTGGTTCTGCTTAACCCCATCTGAAGGGCCAACAGTTTCTGCTTACGTTTGGGATTTCTTTGAATTCGTGCCTTCACAGCTTTTATCACTCCTGGAGTCCTAACAGACCGAGGGCGACCACTTCTTGACCTGTCATCTACACTAGAGTCTTCATTGTATCGTTTGATGGTACGATAAACGAATCTTTTGGTAATATTCAAATTTTTCAGTATGTTAAAAATTTGAATTGGCGCGTAACCGCAACGATGCAACGCAATAACTGCAACACGGTCTTCTTTAAGCGTCCACTCCATATTTAAAAATGAGTAAAATTCTAAAAGTTATACATTTTTATTTTCATGAACAATTCGAAATTCGAATTCAATAAACTTTTTTGTGGCCAGCATTCTAAAAGAAAAGTTTTTACTATGTGACAATACTTATGACCTGACTATGTATATATATGTATATAATGAAATGTAAATTATTTTGAAAAATGTAAATAACTAGAAAAGAAAATAAATAAAGAGAATAATAATAAATCTTTAATGTAACACCTTATTATAATAAGTCAATGAACCCTAGTCTCCAAACTAGACATTAGTCTGTGTCTTGAAAACTAGTGCCCTCTCAAGTCATACAAACAAAAAAGAAAAGAAAAAAAAACACCAAGATACAAAAGGATACAAAATATATACATATATATACATATACACACACACACACAAATCTTTTTATAATATTATTTATATACTTTCTTCTTTTCATTCTTTTTTTTTAATTCTATTCATTCACATTCTATCAACTTGTCCCATTTTTTTTAATCACTTAAATTATTGCTATCCGTGCAGGGGCGGAGAAAGAATACTAACCTCTGCGGCCGGGGTCGGCCTGTCGTAAAAGCCGACAAAACAACCCACTCTAGCTACGTGGTAGGGCCTCAAGCCCGTCTGTATGGCGACCACCTTAGGTCTTAAGTAAGCCGCCATAATAACCTTGTGTTGTGTTCCGGCACTAGTGACCTAAGTTCCTGTACCCTTATGGGACAGCAGCGTGTTCGCGATGCCACTGGCGTTGCAAACACCCATAGGCGAGGGTAACTACTAAATTCTAAGCGGGTCGTCATCCTGTCTGCTGTCCTACAGCAATAAAAAAAATATTGTAAAACTTACAAATATATCGTCATAGATAACGTAACATTATTTGGCTGATGCTGACACAAGCAGTCTGCTACGCGGAATTTATTTAGTATTGAGGCCAGCTTTTTTGAAGATACTCCTCGAATGGCATTGGAAATATTTTGTTCTTAGAATGATAGTTGCCTAGAAAAGACTACCATAGCTATTGCTGGCTTGCAGTGCAGCATGCAGTAATTTTTCGCATAGCATCAACAACATACTTTCGTATAAGTAAAAAAAATATTTCGAATTTGAAAAATATTTAAAAATCTTGATATGTGCTAATTAAGTTACTTATCTTAATATAAAATCACGTAGATGTTCTTGAAAATCAAAAATTTTATCCCTAAAACGCTGATAATAGGAATTACAAAAAAACTATTGTTTCGTCTTATTGGCATATGAGACAAAAGATAGAGATAACATATAACAAGCATACAATATAATTTTTCTTATCTAAATAATAACGAAACTAATTTCAACATCCAATATAACTGAATCATTGTGATATATGAATTTGTAGCAATAAATACAATAATTTTTCCTATCTTTGACTGGGTTTCAATTCGCCGAAATCCCATTTTCAATTTTATCGAATGTGTTTGTAGTTGTTAATAAGCAAACTGCCCTTTATGTGGTTTTAGTATAGGATTAAAGAGAACGCAGTAAGGTTTATTTGCCACATCAAAGGCTTTTAATGTACTGTGTGTTGACTCGAAAGAGTTTAATGAGTATGATGCGAAAATACTTGGTGATTAAAAATACCTTTCCCTGAGTATTGCACTTTTTAGCATATAAGACATGTTTACAATACAAAGAAGTGCGTAACGACGGTTTTTGGTATATCTGGAGCTTATTATCCTCTAAGTTTAAGCGGTAGAGAGAACCTAAGCTCGCCTGACATACAACGAGATAAAGAAACAAATGTGTTGAACGGTCAATCGAACGAATAACAAAGAAAAAAACATTCTTTTAATATTGAAGAAATTTAAGAGCTAGTAAATAATTATTTTCTTTTATTAACTCGTAATTTATACAATATGTGCTATACATTTAAAAATGCTCTATATTTCATAACCAGAAAATCTTTTGAAGTTCATGTAAACCTGTAAAGTTTAACTTTGAAGAAGTCACAAAATGTCACGAAGCAAAAAGGATGGACGATACCCGAAACATTGTAACAAATTGAGCAACAAATATAAATGTAACAAACCGACTGTGACAAAATGTAAAAAATATATTCGCAACCTATTTTTCTCTGCCTTTGCATAGAAAGATAAGGGTGGGAGAGAATTCAAAGGGCTCGCAATCACAAAAGTAAGGAATATAATGAGGTACATTTTTGGCATAATTTTAATTAGAGGATAATTTGCGACATTCACAAACTGGAAAATTGCCTTTTGTAGGAAACATTTTTAACAGAAAGAGATATGCAAATTACACGGCCATATAATATGTTAAGGTTTAATGTGTATGAAACGGATTGAATGTAAAACATAATTGCTTTTTACGCAATTGAATAAAGATATTAGGGAATTCTTAATTTTACTCTTTAGAGATCATTTGAAATGTCACAAATGTAATGACCCATACAATTTTATTGTTAACTAAATGTTGTTAAATAAATGTATGGAATAATATGAAATAATCTAGAAATTTTGAGACACAAATATTATTTAGTTTTATGAATAAATGATATGATAAAGTATCTAACACTTTTAAATTCTGCTTTGTACATACGCTATCCGCATTCTGTGACTTGCAGTAATAATGTTAATTAGTTACTACTTAGTTACTACTAAGTACTAAAATATACTGTTGACAAAATCCCAAGTACAACATGGTTGGTTTTCTACCAAAATTGAAGGGCCCTAACGACGCAAAAGATTACTGATATTAAAACATTATAATACCTTATCTTAAAAGTATTTCCATCCGATTGTATTTCTTTGAATACTTATAAGTAAAACTGTTTAGTTATTCTTACCTTGAGAATATTCCTTTTACAATTGGATTAATGACGTGAACTCAATAGCTCCAAGCCCGTTAATTATGTTATCAGCTTATTAAAATCTCGCTTACTGCCGAAGTTTCACCTGACTGCCGATATTTCTAGCTTTTCGTCCGTTCATCCACCCTTAAAATTAACTTTCAGTTAGCCTATTTTCATTCCTAATTTTATAATTGAAGCAAAGTGTCTTTGAATACCTCGTCCTTTAATTTAAAATCGTGACATACGTTTACGTGGTGGTCTTTTTAAGTTATGCGTACGTTCCACTACTGTGCGGGCCTCCTCATACAGTTCAGGGATAGTCGTTATGTTTATGCATGTCAAAGTGGCGATTTAAATGCACCAGTAATCCAGGTTTAAGTTTTATCGTCATGTTTTCCTATTCAATCAAAGTATGATCGATTCTCTTCTTCTTTGGCGTTACACTCTTGCCAGAGTGTACGTGGCCGTCACGTTGAGGTTTTTGTAGCCTGTTTTAAAATACGACGCCACCCTTCGCGAATTGCCGCTCTCCTTGTGCATTCGTGCAGAGGAACGTCGACGGCACCTTTCACTTAGTCCGTCCACCTCATCGGTGATCTCCCGCGTGGTCGGGTGCCCTCAACCTTGCCCTGTACTACCAGGCATTCGATGGATTCGCCTCCGCACCGTGATACGTGTCCAAAGAAAGTGAGGATGCGAGCCTGCACTGTTTTTGATAGCCTCTGATTGATACCCAGCTCTCGAAGAATAGACTCGTTGGTTCGGAATTCCGTCCACGATACACCGAGCATTCTTCTCCAGCACCACATCTCAAGAGCATCAATCCGTTTTTTCTCACTTTCTCGTAGGGTCCATGTCTCCGCAGCGTAAAGAAATATGGGGAATATGAGAGCCCTGACAAGTCTGGTTTTGGTGGCTTTGGTGATGTTTCGATCCCTCCATATTTTCTTCAGCTTATCCCTAGCTGATTTGGAGATTGCCATGCGTCGCTTGATTTCGTCTATGCAGTCGCCACTATTCGATATCAATGCACCGAGGTATATATATGATTGCACCACCTCACAACCCGCTATTTCTGTAACCTGTGGCGAGTTGTTGTTTGCACGATCGACAATCATCATCTTAGTCTTGCGGAGATTTATTTTGAGATCAAAATCAAGGCTGACACGTTCCATTCTGTGTAGGAGCTCTTCCATGTGTTCAACACTACTCGTAAAAAGTGTGGTATCGTCTGCGTATCCTAGGTTTGATATTCGCTTACCTCCGATGGTGACACCGTCAGCCCAACCTTCAATAGTAATCCTCATTATTAATTCTGTGTAGATGTTAAACAGTAACGGAGAAATTATACATCCTTGTCGTACTCCCGCACTGGGGTGAAAATCACTGGACAGAACCTCGTCTGTTCTTACTGAGACCGTCCCATTTTCGTAAAGGTGTCTAAGTAGTGTCACCAGGTGTTTTGGAGTACCCATATCCAAGAGCGTGCCCCAGAGTCTCTGCCATTTCAGCGAATCAAATGCCTTTGAGAAATCAACAAAACAGATGTAAATAGGTTTATTGAATTCCCGGGATTTCTATGATCGATTATGTTATATGAAAACTATACGAGAACAGCTGCTTTGAAGCTGGATGGGAGGAAGTGGGTCTCAGACTTTAGGTTTTTAATTCTTCTATAATTAGCTCTAGGCTATCACAAATTTTCAGTAATAAATTAATAAATATTTTTGTGATTTTTTACGGTCGTGTGCATTCAATCCCCATGGAGAATAAACTATTTGTATTATCTTGAAATAGTTTATTCTGAGTGTTTGTTGTATAAATTGAATTTATAAAAATGACACAGTTTTCCACGAAATTACCAGCAGCACTACGAACTTCTAGAAACCAAAGAGCATATGTCAGTCTCATCGTCCTAACCCTACAGCTGCGGCAACGTTGGAATATCATGAGACTAACAAAAGGTTAAAAAATAAAACATAAAAGTATGTGTAAACTTTATACATTTTTATACAACGATAATTTTGTATAATAATTAATGATTAGTACGACATATAACAGTCCGTAGGCTGACACATAGATGGCGCTACTAGTATTAAATTAATATGATTTATAGTTATTCCTAAACTTCAAAAGACACGTGTATACATTTAACATTTATGTCGTACTATTAGTTTGTGAGTGAAGAAACTTTTGTTTGTTTAAAAAATGCAAAAAAAAAACTGCTGCCGTATTTATGCGTCGAACTTATTACAATTTGTCGCCCTCCAAGTCTAGGGGAGTCACAGAATTAAATATAGATTTTTACCTAATATAAATGAATGTTTTTGAAAAAAAAAATATAATTTGTGTTAGATAGTACGTTATGCAAAGACTGCAATAATTTATTAGATGTGTAGCTTTAGTGCCGATAGTAAATTATTACAAATACTAATCTTAGATTATAATTTAATACTAAAATCGCGAACAAGTATATAACTGAATACACATAAGGGCACTTGAGAATCCTTTTATTGTTGGATTTCTTTACCCACGAACATTATTGCCGATGGAAGTGGGCACACGGGAACTCGAGTAACTGTTTCCTGTTCTCCACTAACCGACTAAGCCCTTAGAGAACAGGGTTTGTTTGAGACTTAACGTGTTAATCGGTTTGGGTTAGGTTTAGAAGATTTTGTTGACTTAATCGGCTAGTACAGCAACATCTTCCGTGTTTAAGAAGACCCAATCACTAGAGGAATAGAGGTCATGTTTGGTTCACAAAATATACTGAAATGATCATTTGCCAATATAATGATTATGTTTCCTTCATTCAAATTTGCTAAAGTTTTAGGGTAGTTAAAATATACTTGAAATATATATAACAGCGGTACTTAAACAGTAGATATGTTTTTGTAATAATAGCAATCGCATTTTATGATCAAAATTTTGCATAATAAAATTCTCCCGTCGCGAGATTTTCAATCATCTTATAAAAAAATTGTTAGTGAAGGAAGATCGACTGATCTGTCAGTTACTGGGTTGCCCTACGTTTATCGAAATAACTTGTATGTACATCACTGCGGCTTCTGCTTCTGTAGTTTCAGTTTTTGGAACCTCCGTGTTTTTTTGGACAATATTCAATTTATTCAAGGGCTGTACTATATATACCTAGTCAGGTCATAAGTATTGTCACACAATAAAAACTTTTCTTTTAGAATGCTGGCCACAAAAAAGTTTATTGAATTCGAATTTCGAATTGTTCATGAAAATAAAAATGTATAACTTTTAGAATTTTACTCATTTTTAAATATGGAGTGGACGCTTAAAGAAGACCGTGTTGCAGTTATTGCGTTGCATCGTTGCGGTTACGCGCCAATTCAAATTTTTAACATACTGAAAAATTTGAATATTACCAAAAGATTCGTTTATCGTACCATCAAACGATACAATGAAGACTCTAGTGTAGATGACAGGTCAAGAAGTGGTCGCCCTCGGTCTGTTAGGACTCCAGCAGTGATAAAAGCTGTGAAGGCACGAATTCAAAGAAATCCCAAACGTAAGCAGAAACTGTTGGCCCTTCAGATGGGGTTAAGCAGAACCACGGTGAAAAGGGTGTTAAATGAAGACTTAGGGCTTCGGGCATATCGAAGAAAAACAGGACATCGTTTGAATGCTCGTCTAATGGACCTGAGACTGAAGAGATGCCGCGCTTTGTTGAAGCGGTACGCGGGAAAAAAATATTGGGAAATTCTTTTTTCGGATGAAAAAATGTTTACCGTAGAAGAGAGCTACAACAAACAAAATGATAAGGTGTACGCACACAGTAGTGAAGAAGCGAGCAACTGTATTCCGCGTGTCCAACGAGGTCATTTTCCATCCTCGCTCATGGTATGGTTGGGAGTTTCTTATTGGGGCTTAACAGAGGTACATTTTTGTGAGAAAGGTGTAAAAACGAATGCTGTTGTGTATCAAAATACAGTCCTGACGAACCTTGTGGAACCTGTTTCTCATACCATGTTCAATAACAGGCACTGGGTATTCCAACAAGATTCGGCGCCAGCTCATAGAGCGAAGAGCACACAAGACTGGCTGGTGGCGCGTGAAATCGACTTCATCCGGCACGAAGACTGGCCCTCCTCCAGTCCAGATTTGAATCCGTTAGATTACAAGATATGGCAACACTTGGAGGAAAAGGCGTGCTCAAAGCCTCATCCCAATTTGGAGTCACTCAAGACATCCTTGATTAAGGCAGCCGCCGATATTGACATGGACCTCGTTCGTGCTGCGATAGACAACTGGCCGCGCAGATTGAAGGCTTGTATTCAAAATCACGGAGGTCATTTTGAATAAACTTTAATGTCATAAGAATCTATGTTTTGTTAAGTTCATTTTGGTATATGAATGGTTACATAATTAATAAACTTGTTACAATTATTTTACATTAAACATGTGACAGAATTTATGACCTGACTAGGTATATATATATATATATATATATATATATATATATATATATATATATAGATATAGATATAGATATAGATATAGATATAGATATAGATATAGATATAGATATAGATATAGATATAGATATAGATATAGATATAGATATAGATATAGATATAGATATAGATATAGATATAGATATATATATATATATATATATATATATATATATATATATATATATATATATATATATATATATATAGATATATATATATATATATATATATATATATATATATATATATATATATATATATATCTATATATATATATATATATATATATATATAGATATATATATATATATATATATATATATATATATATATATATATATATATATATATATATATATATATATATATATATATATATATATATATATATATATAATGGCGTAATTTATTTAATAGCTGCTTACAATTACAATATTTTAAACACAACAACTTGGAGAATCATATTTTAGAGAACACACCACATGAGCTGAATCTGACTAAAGAAGTAGATCCAAGTGCTGGCTGTGCGTCCTAAGTGACATTGACCAAAGCTGCTGAACACTGTGAATGCTCGTCGATTTAACGCTAAGCGTAAATAAAAATACAGCCATAACAGCAGGAAAATGAGAGTCTCACTGCACAACACCGTCTTCTTGTCATGGACCTCTGCGTAAAGCCCAAAGGCAAATGTGTCGACCACCTTCAACGCCGAATCAGGTGGTGGCTGCTTGATGAAATTAAGTCCCAGGAGTTCGCCTCTGCCATCGGCGACAAGTGCGCCGGAGGTGAGGGCGAACCGGTTCAAGCTTACTGGGACAGGATTCAGGCGGCTATCCTTGGGTCGGCGAGAGAGGTGCTTGGCGTGTCCAAGGGCGGACGCAAGTGTGACAAGGAGACTTGGTGGTGGAACGACGCAGTCCAGAGGGAGACCAGGGCGAAAAAAGCCCTCTTTAAGAAGTGGCAAGCGTCCAGATCTCCTGAAGATCGCGACGCATACAGAGATGCCAAACGCGCCACCAAGAAAGCTGTAGCCAGAGCCAGACGAGACCACTTACAACCACTTTACGATAAGTTGGACTCGTCTGAGGGACAGAAGCTCATATATAAGTTGGCGCGCTCCAGGGTCAAAGCGGCACAGGATATTTCCAAGTGCCGCTGTGTAAAAGACCCCGGGGGCAACCTGTTATGCGAGGACCTCGCGGTGAAGGAGAGATGGCGCTCATATTTCCACGAGCTGCTGAACAAGCAGCATAAAGAGGTGCAGCCGTCAGATCTTCCTCCGAACCAAGGACTAGTGCCACTGATAACGCCTGCAGAAGTCCAGAATTGTCTTCGCCGCATGAAGAATCGGAAAGCTGTTGGATCCGATGGAGTCCCCATCGAAGCCTGGAAGGCGATGGGCTCTCGTGGTGTGGGCACTTTAACAGACCTTTTTAACCGGACACTCCTCACCGGTACGATCCCGAACCAATGGAGGCTGAGTATCATTACTCCAGTCTTCAAAGGCAAGGGATCGGTGCAGGAGTGCGGTAACTACCGTGGAATAAAGGTCATGTCCCACACCATGAAGCTCTTCGAGAGGGTTATCGACTCTCGGATTCGACAGGAGTGCACTGTCTCGGAATGTCAATATGGGTTTCGCCCTGGTCACGGGACAATGGACCCTATTTTTGCCCTAAGGACTGTCGCGGAGAAATACAGGGCGAAGAATACGCCTCTGCATTGCCTGTTTCTTGACTTGCAGAAGGCCTTCGACTGTATTCCTCGCGCGATAATCTGGTGGGCATTGCGGTCCAAAGGGATTCCAGAGGCCTATATTGAGATCATCCGAGACATGTACCGTGATTCCGATTCCGTAGTTCGGACCGCTGTTGGCGACACAAAACCTTTCCCCATCACCGTCGGGGTGCACCAAGGATCCGTCCTTAGTCCGTTTCTGTTTAGCGTGGTATTAGACGTATTGTCAAACAGCATCAGAAACTCACATGAGCAGCCCCCGTGGCTGCTCATGTATGCTGATGATATCGCGCTAGCAGATTCGGACAGGGGTAGGCTGGTGCGACGTGTGAAGGTGTGGAAGGAGTCGCTTGAGAACGGTGGTCTGAAGCTCAATGTGGCGAAGACCGAGTACTTGGCCTGTAACTCCACAGATCCCACACCCGTACGCATAGACGGCAACACGGTCGAGCGCACGGACCATGTGAAATATCTGGGATCTGTGTTTCATGCGTCTGGTGACATCGATTGCGACGTCAAGGCACGCATTGCTGCCGCGTGGGCCAAATGGCGTGAGGTAACTGGTGTCATTTGTGACCCCAAGATGCCGGTAAAGTTGAAGGGACAGGTCTATAAGACCATCATTAGGCCTGTCCTTTTATACGGCTGTGAAGCGTGGCCGGTGTTAGAGCGACACAAGCAAGAACTGCGTGTCACGGAGATGAATATGCTGCGGTGGATGTGTGGAGTGACGCGGAAGGACCGCGTTAGGAACTCCCGCATTCGTGGTAGTCTTCGTGTCCGTGACATTGCAGATAAATTTCAGGAGTGTCGGCTCCGTTGGTATGGCCATGTTTTACGGCAACCGGATGCTTACGTGGGAAACAAATGTCTGGCCATGCCGCCTCCGCCGGGCCCCGGCAGGAGGGGTAGACCCAAAAAGTGCTGGCTTGACGTTGTAAAGGGTGATATGCGTGCCAATGGGCTCACTACCAGGGATGCTGAAGATCGCGCGAAGTGGAGTAGAAAAAGTCGGAAAGCGGACCCCGGGCACCGAAACGAAAGTTTGGGTGGCAACCGGGACTAACGCTAGGATGATGATGATGATAACAGCAGGAAAATAATACACATTTATTTTATATCTTGATCCCGAGTCACATTTAATTACGAACCTACAAAGAACGAATCTCTAGAGACAATTACAGTACGTAGCAGAGATTTTAACTTTATTAATACGATACGCACTCACAACTTTTTGCTCGCAATTTCCATTTCATCAGAGCTGAAACCCCTAACATTTTTATACGAAAACTCAGTTAAATAAACACTTCATTCGTTTAATGGAAAAGACTGCATCGTCATTTATAATTGAAATATTTTTATGTGTTAAATTAAAAATCTAAAACTTTTAAAATACTAGATTTCATTTTATTTACAGATATATAAATATTGATTATATTGTATTTATTTATTGTAAAATCGAAAAACTCATTAAAATCAGTAACTATGAAAGAATAAAATGTAGATGTGGCCAAGTTTTTGTCCTATTGTCATTGTAACGATGCAAGTCAGCATTTAAAGGATTTATTTTGGAGCCCGGGATATTGTGCCTATTGCTAAAGTGTTATTCTTAGTTCTGTATGGTGAGGTTTATCATAATACTGATTGGAAAACTTGTTTGAGATGTTAATACCTCTTTAAACGAACCAGGATCATAGAGGCCATAGTAACTTAGCTTATCGTTGTCAGCCAATCGTAAAACACTACTGGAGGAAGGGTTTTCCAAGTTTTCGCTATTAATCCAGATTTCCTGCCCTTACCATCCAGCCCATACTGACAATGCTATGTAAAGCATAAGAACGTGTTCCTCAGCTAGGAACATACAATACTATTGTAATTCAAAGTAACTGGACTTGTTTGAAAATTTTATGTTATTACTCCAATTAATATAAACACGGTATTTGTATGAATTTCTTTATCTGTTTATAGATTAAACAGCTTTTATATTTGTATGCTTATTTTTCTAGGTGCAGATTTTATCCAATTTCTGTGAATGCATTGAGACAAGAATTGTTAATGAGACCTTTTGGTCTCATTAACAATTCTTCTGTCAGATTGTGACAGCTATGACCACTCTTACAATAAAATATATTATATTTTCTTGTCATTATCTGCCGAATAATTTTCAATGAGAATGACAGATAGCAATTGAGAAAATAGAATCGGCTTTTATATTTGAATTTGTAAAATGTATTGATTATTATAATAATGTTCAAGAATCCTTCTTTCATTAATCTGGCAACCAGTTGACGGTTTGACGGTACGCAGCACCCCACGAGTAGTTAATGTTTTCATAAATATGAAGCTGCCAACTCTGCAAGCAGTAAAGTTTACTGTAGTACGCGAATAATTTATTATTTAAATGAAACTCTTAAAAACACGTAAAACGTATTTATTTACATATTCGTATTTACAATTTAATGATAGCTTCATTTAAATTTACATCTAGATTATAATGAATTTATACAAACATCGAAACCTCGATTTAAAATATTGTTATTTGTCGTTTGTCGCTAGCTGTTTGTCGCTGGCCTCTGTTTGTTTCGTAAATACAAACTTTTTTTTCCAAAACTTTGTTACATTTGTATTTTAGAACATTATTCATAATGTGCTAGTGCCATTCGAGTGAGCATTAAAACGAGTGAATCATGAATTTAATCAAAAGTAATTTTATATTATTCGTAAACGGCGTTTTTCAGTGATACTGATGATAGAATTAATTTTGTTAATTTTAATTATACATTAAGATACTTAATATTGTGATAAATTTTACCTCTTAGATATATAGAAATAAATATTTGTATGTTCGTACGTTTTATGCGTTTCAAAATAATTGATAAGATTGTGATGAAATTTTGGTATGGTGTTCTGAAGACATCCACAACGGATTCTGGCTCAAAAAAATGTATATATAAATGAATGAGTTCGTTTTAAGTTATTTTTTTATATTACGCATACCAGCTAGCTATAAAATATTTATTCAAGGTTTCAATATTTGTAAAATAATTTTATTCTCTAAGCAACAAATTGATACAAAATCATCAAATTGAACTAATCTTTATACTCTATGAATATTACAATATTTACAATATGAACGATTAAATTATTTAATATATAATCATATTTTTAGTACTAAAAAGCTTTTCCGGGAAAATTACGATCAAATTTTCGCACTCAGAGTGTATTTAAGTGGTTTAGTATGTGTATAGAACTACAGTTAGAATTTACAAAATATTCCGATTAATATACTTGGGTATTTATAAATCTGGGTATTATACTTTTCGTAGAATCTCGTAATTTGAG
This sequence comes from Malacosoma neustria, assembly GCA_963693495.1. Lineage (NCBI taxonomy): Eukaryota > Metazoa > Arthropoda > Insecta > Lepidoptera > Lasiocampidae > Malacosoma > Malacosoma neustria. The sequence continues at coordinate 13,047,207 of OY856377.1, read as the reverse complement.
ACCTCTAGTGAAATTATTCCTAAAATATCATAAAGTACTTTGCTTGACAATAAAAAATATGAGTGGCTGTGAGATGAACCGAATGCTAGCCTTTTTTTTTGGTCTCGGGGAAAAACCACTCTTGACGGGTTCCCCCGGCCCGGGGGGACCGAGGGATATGTGGGACCCCGGGAAAGATGTTCGAACATCCGACTACCCACTAAAAAACCCCGCTGTTCTCCTATCGCCTATGCCCGGGCCTACGGATATATGGCCTGCCGATCTCGTGGCCCGGGCCAGCGCCGGCCCGCCCTTTGTCTTAAGGCGGGCCTCTTCTTAAGTGTTGGCGCCAGGGGGTCAGGCTTTCGTCCCCCTGGCGCTCTCCTGTAATAACTCTAGGAGTTGAGGAGGGCCGCGAAACAGCACGCAGCCCTCACCCTTGCGGCAATAGTGCGGGCGGCGGGTCCTCCCCCGAGGGGCCGCCCGCGGCCGCTTTTTACGGCGGCCGGAGGTCGTTAGTTGCCCTCCGGCGCCACCGACGTGGCCTGCGTTGGCGGGAGGGGAGTGTGGTGGTTTACTCCCGCTCCCGCTCCGCCGCCTCCTTTGCGGACATGACTGCCTCGCAGAAGGAGGCGACGGCCGTCCATCCAAGATCGCCCCCGACCATGGACAGAACCAGGGCCGGGAGCGACAGGTCCACGCCGATTTGGGCGACGAAGGCGCGGCGCTCCTCGCGCCACGCAGGGCACACGGCGACAGTGTGGTCCGCCGTGTCCTCCTCGTCGCCCGCGCCAACCGAATGCTAGCCTTCTTCGACTGCCTGTAAGCTGGAAAAAGGTTTAATGCGCTTGTGCTTCACATCTTAGTAATCAATAGAGGAGGCTCTATTTTTTCGCATGAACACACAAGGCGAGATTAGTTGACGAATAGAGCTTCTTCATAAAAATATTTTACATTTTATTTTCATGGTTTTTATATTATGTCACAAAAAAATTTGCCCTCAATTTCATAAATATTTTCAATAGCTCTGGCACTTAAATATCAAACAACGACTTTGGGATTCTCAAAAAACTGTCTCGAGCAATATAAAGCCATAATCCTTATTTTTAGGTAAATGTGGTTTTATTTTATTCGGTTTTTTATGTAGCAACCGACAAAGTTTCTATTTACATCCTATTATAATACCTGCGCCAAGACTCTAAATTACAAGAAGTAGCGATATTTTCATTCGTAAATCGTTTTTCTAAGAATTTACTGTAATTAAACGACACTTATTTAAATAAAACGTACTCAATGTTCAAAATCTTTGTTGTCGAGTTGCTTTCAGTTTATCAGCTTCTAAAATGATGTCAGGTTTCTGAAACTTTGATAAAAAAAAACTAAAAATCATGATAGTTCATAGCTGCTGTTGATTCTGGAAGGTCAAACACACACATAATCTCACTTATTTTTATATTTATTTATATCTTCAAACAATAATATATAAAATACAAATAGATCGATTTGTTAAATTAGTTATTATACACATTATTTATATTTGCTGTTCAATTTCACAACATTCTAAACTATAAAAATCAATATAAATGTACTTATAGTAGCAGATGCTTCATTTACTTCTTACAATAATTCGTTTCTTTATACGCAATAACTACTAATAATTAAAAAACTACGTGCCCTAAAATATCAATGGAATGTAAATGCATTTTATGCGTTATTTATTTTTAATATCTTACATTACCTGGTCATCTTGTAACGAACCGTCTTAAATAGTAGTTTTCCCACATGTGGTTGCTTTTCGTTAAAAAATTATTCATAGATTTTCCTAACAGTAATAATGTTTGTATTGTAAATATAGAAAAAATTATTCGACTTTGTTTAATTTTAATTGTAAACATTATGAGCATTATAGATGGCGCCACTTTTTTTGAATCACTCTGCATCGCTGCCGGTCGCTCGCCGGTCACCACATGTACCACAACGGACGCTGAATCTATTAAAGATAAATAATTTCGTGTAAAATTATGTAATGTGATAATAGAAATGAGTCTGAAGAGATTTCTTGGAAAAATGTATATACAAACACTTTATGATTTTAATAAAAGTTTATTAAAACTGGCTGCTTGCTATATTAAAGCTTCAAAATTCGACAAGAGAATAAAAATGTCCTGTAAATTCGCTATAAAACGTAATTGCTGCATCAAAAATAATAAAGCGGAAATTAATTCATGTTTCATCCGATGATTTGTTGGCTTCATTAAATAAAAGCGGCTTTTTAACCGAACGATCTCCAAATATAGTATTTTATTCAGATCACGTACATTTATAACTTTGGAGTGTAAATTTTTACTGGCGATTTTTCACATTAAATTCTATAAATGGGGTGAAAAGGAATACAAATGGACCATAAGAAAGGGAAATAAAAGTAAATTTGAATAAGTTGATTTAACCTTGAGAGCCCTTCGTGGAAACGAACAAATGGTACAACATAATATGTAAATATTATTTTGAGTTGAATTGAAAATGTTTTTTTATATCGTTCTATATGTTTTTTGTTCAATGCAGGAATGTTATTATAAAATATAGGATATCTATTTTTAAATATGAAATCGAGTTTACCTTTTTTGTTATTCTACTCGATAATATATAGATTTATTTTATTGTAAATTATATTAATATTTACCAGAGCTGCTTGGTGCACATGTATAATTTCCAGTGTCTCTAGGCGACGCCCTTGCAATAAGCAGACGACTCGTTCGCGTACGCTGTTCAGTTTCCACGCTGATGCCACCCCTTTGTGCATAATTCACCACATTCGAACCGCGGTACCAATAGATGAAACTGTCAAAAAAACTGTTTTGATTCAGTCGATTCTGATACACAAATATAAAGAAAATTATTATATTTTGTTTTCCTGACATGATAATCATGACAAGTTAAAGTAGTAAATAATAATAATCGCAAGGGACAAAAAATATGCTTATAATTATTTAGATTGGAACTGGACTAAAATAAAAAATGTACAGGCCAGATGATCTAAAAAATTGATTTACCACAGTTATAAAATTTAACGTTTTTATAAAATTTCTCGTTTTATATAGAATGTCCATGTTTATCTTTAGATCGAACTTAGTAAAATAAGTTCTATTTCCATTACGAAGTCAGCTTTCGGGTAGACCGTACTGTCTGAATAAAAAAAAAATCATGAAAAATAGTTGTCGTCGATCACAAGTGACAATAAAAGGTCCAATATTGATCGTTTTATCTCTCTCTGACTTTGCTACTCCAGCTATCATAAAAATATAATCAGACAATCACAATATTAAAAATTTCTTTAATTCCAGCTTTGTATATAACTAGGGTATGACAGAAACAAATTCCGCTTGACGATATAACTTATTTTCAACATTCGATATTTAAAATATATTTCCACTCATTAGCAAGGTTAAGTTAGGTTCCAATGTTTTCGAGGTTTAAATTAAAAAATATAATTTTAAAAGTATTTTTATTAGTCTATATACTCGTATTAAAAATAAAAGTGAAAAATCCTTTCAAAAATGTTAAGGAAAGTAGCTCGAGTTATATACTAAGTGACGTCGCTTTACTTAGCTTACGTCTCTTAATTGCGGGTTATATTATACTTATCCCTTAGACGCGCCCACATCCCGGGCAAACTTTATGTGGAGTGTGTAAAATGTTTCAGACGATAAACGAGTAAAATGTTCACGTAGTGAGACATCATGCTTTCGTTAGTTAAAGTGTTTCGCATGAGTCTTACAAATTCTGTTTCCACATTATATCTCTTATATAATATTTTCTTTTTATACTTCTTCAGTATTTTAATTTATTATAACAATTTACATTTTTGTCTGCCATTAATAAGTCATTAACTTGATATTTGAAAACGCGGCTTGGTCAGTAAGCATGTAAGTAGTCTTGCATGCATTTTGCAGTATAATCTATAAAACTTTTGCTCTGGTCTGGATGTACGTGTTCGTCAACTGTATGTTCGTAATTATCTCTGAAATAATAGTTTACTTCTAGTTCTTAGCCATCTTCTTCTGCCTTCGCTACCTCGATTTTGTACCAAATATCTCAATTTCTTTTGTTTACCTCATTACCAATACTATACTTTTGCTAATTAGCCATACTACTTCATTAGCAATCACTTTCTATCATTGTTTATAACCAGACATTATAGACTATAATTGCCTACGTGGAATATTGGACCGTTAACCGGACGCGCGAGAGAGTTGGCCGATGTGCTCTCCAGGCGGAGGGTGGCCGTGGCGTTCCTGCAGGAGACTCGGTGGAAGGCCAGCAGATCCCGGTTCATTGGGAATGGCTACAAGCTGATCTACACAGGTGCACCTGGTGGGGAGAATGGGGTTGCCATAGTACTCTCGGAGGAGTTCCAGAACGACATTTTGGAAGTGAAACGTCATGGCGACCGGCTTATGGTCGTTAGGGTGCTTATCGATGGGGTAGTTACCCACTTGATAAGTGCCTATGCGCCACAGGCCGGTTGTGACGATACCGATAAAATAGCGTTTTGGAATCAACTCGGAGAAGTGCTCCGTGGAATCCCATTATCACAGGGGATCGTTTTGCGGGGTGATCTGAACGGTCATGTGGGTGATGAATGTGGGGAATTTGAGAGTGTTCACGGTGGATTTGGGTACGGTAGCCGCAACGCAGAAGGGGAGGACATCCTCAATACGTGTGCGGCTGCCGACCTTGCCATCGTGAACACGTATTTCAGAAAGAGACCCGAGCATCTCATCACCTACAAGAGCGGGAGGAATGCTACCCAAATCGATTTCCTACTCACTAGGAGACACCACATCAGCAAAGTAGCGAACTGCAAGGTCATACCCGGTGAGAGTCTCACTGCACAACACCGTCTTCTTATCATGGACCTCTGCGTGAAGCCCAAAGGCAAATGTGTCGACCGCCTTCAACGCCAAATCAGGTGGTGGCTGCTTAATGAAGTCAAGTCCCAGGAGTTCGCCTCTGCCGTCGGCGACAAGTGCACCGGAGGTGAGGGCGAACCAGTTCAAGCTTACTGGGACAGGATTCAGGCGGCTATCTTTGGGTCGGCGAGAGAGGTGCTTGGCGTGTCTAAGAGCGGACGCAAGTGTGACAAGGAGACTTGGTGGTAGAACGACTCAGTCCAGAGAGAGACCAGGGCGAAAAAAGCCCTCTTTAAGAAGTGGCAAGCGTCCAGATCTCCTGATGACCGCGACGCATACAGAGATGTCAAACGCGCCACCAAGAAAGCTGTAGCCAGAGCCAGACGAGACCACTTACAACCACTTTACGATAAGTTGGACTCGTCTGAGGGGCAGAAGATCATATATAAGTTGGCGCGCTCCAGGTTCAAAGCGGCACAGGATATCTCCAAGTGCCGCTGTGCAAAAGACCCCGGGGGCAACTTGTTATGCGAGGACCTCGCGGTGAAGGAGAGATGGCGCTCATATTTCCACGAGCTGTTGAACAAGCAGCATTAAGAGGTGCAGCCGCCAGATCTTCCTCCGAACCAAGGACTAGTGCCACTGATAACGCCTGCAGAGGTCCAGAATTGTCTTCGCCGCATGAAGAATCGGAAAGCTGTTGGATCCGATGGAGTCCCCATCGAAGCCTAGAAGGCGATGGGCTCTCGTGGTGTGGGCACTTTAACCGACCTTTTTAACCGGACACTCCTCACCGGTACGATCCTGAACCAATGGAGGCTGAGTATCATTACTCCAGTCTTCAAAGGCAAGGGATCGGTGCAGGAGTGTGGTAACTACCGCGGTATAAAGGTCATGTCCCACACCATGAAGCTCTTCGAGAGGGTTATCGACTCTCGGATTCGACAGGAGTGCACTGTCTCGGAATGTCAATATGGGTTTCGCCCTGGTCACGGGACAATGGACCCTATTTTTGCCCTAAGGACTGTCGCGGAGAAATACAGGGCGAAGAATACGCCTCTGCATTGTCTGTTTCTTGACTTGCAGAAGGCCTTCGCCTGTATTGCTCGCGCGATAATCTGGTGGGCATTGGAATTCCAGAGGTCTATATTGAGATCATCCGAGACATGTACCGTGATTCCGATTCCGTAGTTCGGACTGCTGTTGGCGACACAAAACCTTTCCCCATCACCGTCGGTGTGCACCAAGGATCCGTCCTTAGTCCGTTTCTGTTTAGCGTGGTATTAGACGTACTGTCAAACAGCATCAGAAACTCACATGAGCAGCCCCCGTGGCTGCTCATGTATGCTGATGATATCGCGCTGGCAGATTCGGACAGGGGTAGGCTGGTGCGACGTGTGAAGGTATGGAAGGAGTCGTTTGAGAATGGTGGTCTGAAGCTCAATGTAGTGAAGACCGAGTACTTGGCCTGTAACTCCACAGATCCCACACCCGTACGCATAGACGGCAACACGGTCGAGCGCACGGACCATATGAAATACCTGGGATCTGTGTTTCATGCGTCTGGTGACATCGATTGCGACGTCAAGCAACGCATTGCTGCCGCGTGGGCCAAATGGCGTGAGGTAACTGGTGTCATTTGTGACCCCAAGATGCCGGTAAAGTTGAAGGGACAGGTCTATAAAACCATCATTAGGCCTGTCCTTTTATACGGCTGTGAAGCGTGGCCGGTGTTAGAGCGACACAAGCAGGAGCTGCGTGTCACGGAGATGAATATGCTGCGGTGGATGTGTGGAGTGACGCGGAAGGACCGCGTTAGGAACTTCCGCATTCGCGGCAGTCTTCATGTCCGTGACATTGCGGATAAATTGCAAGAGTGTCGGGTCCGTTGGTATGGCCATGTTTTATGGCAACCGGATGCTTACTTGGGAAACAAATGTCTGGCCATGCCGCCTCCGCCGGGCCCCGGCAGGAGGGGTAGACCCAAAAAGTGCTGGCTTGACGTCGTAAAGGGTGATATGCGTGCCAATGAGCTCACTACCAGGGATGCTGAAGATCGCGCGAAGTGGAGTAGAAAAAGTCGGAAAGCGGACCCCGGGCACCGAAACGAAAGTTTGGGTGGCTACCGGGACTAACGCTAGGATGATGATGATGATTATAGACTATAATTCTAGTGGGTATACAAGTATTGTGGACAAGATATTCTTCGAAGATGATATTTCTAATAAGGATAAGAATGATATTTGTACTAACCTCGGTGGATCCGGAGCATGTCTTGCAATACATGTAAGGTTTATATCCGAGCCAGCTCTCACAAACAATTCCGGCCCAGACAAAATTTCTGCCTTTGATACTGAAACAAAATAGCTTTTTTTACTACGTAGATCTCCATGATCTGTTCATGATCTCCATGATCGTAGATCTGTTTTATATTTTATGATCGCACTCTTAAGGGCGGATTAGACTATTACGATTTAACGCAAGTTTCTGAAAATATATTACGAGTTGGAGCTTATTTCTGAGCGGATATTGAGGGAGAATTGATAATAAAGATATATTTAATTAACAGTGCAAGAATATAAGTATAATATAATGTTTTCATGACACAAGTGGTCAGCATTAAATATATAAAACGTATGCTATTTCTTTGTCTATTTACTTGTTTTTAAAATACTCGTAGATTAAACTTTTATATATTTTATTATCCGGTTTTTGTGCTATGCAACAAATGTATAATATATACTTTATTTTATATTTTTAATTTTTTTTTACTTTATTTTAGTTTTTACTTTATCTTTCCGTTGTTATATTGTTATATTTATTGCACTCATCATCATATCGTACATGCACATTAAAATTAGTAAATTAAGTAGCGAATCCTTACCCAATTTTTTACGTTTGTTACTTTTTGATAAACATGTTAGCTGTAGCCAAGCATTTTAAGTTGATTTAATCGTATTTACTGGTCGAAAATTAAAACTTAGGTTGTATACTCATGCATTCAAAAGCGGCACAGGTTTTGGCCTGAATAGCATAAACTGTGTTCGGATAAATCACCACGAATACATCATCAGTAAATGCATGTATTTACATTTCCTTTAAATATTCAAACTTAACAACAACAAGCAACTTATACTTGCCAGATATCAAAATGACGTAGTTGTATTTTATAATATTTAGAAGTTAATTAACTATAGTACGTTGCTTTATTGCGCTTATTATATGAGTTTTGGGGATATTTCTTGGACACTATCTAATTAATGTTCATTTGATTTTCGCTTCAGTGCCCGGGGTCGGCTTCCAACTTTTTCTTCTCCACTTCGCACGGTCTTCGGCATACCGGTAGTCAATCCATTGGCACGCATATCACCTCTTACAACGTCAAGCCAGCACTTTTTGGGTCTACCCCTCCTGTGGGGGCTTGGCGGAAGCGGCATGGACAGGCATTTGTTCCCCACATAGTTAGCCGATTGCCATAAAATTAATGTTATTAGTCAATTTTCAGTCGGTTTTCCATAGACTAAGTAGTTAATCTCAAACATCTGTGATATTTTTTTTTTTTTTTTTTTTTTTTTTGGTCTCGGGGAAAAACCTCTCTTGACGGGTTCCCCCGGCCCGGGGGGACCGAGGGATATGTGGGACTCCGGGATTTTTCCGACTACCCACTAAAAAACCCCGCTGTTCTCCTATCGCCTACGCCCGGGCCCACGGATATATGGCCTGCCGATCTCGTGGCCCGGGCCGGCGCCGGCCCGCCCTTTGTCTTGAGGCGGGCCCCTTCTAAAGTGTTGGCGCCAGGGGGTCAGGGTTTCGTCCCCCCGGCGCTCTCCTAACAACTCTAGGAGTTGAGGGGGCCGCGGAACAGCACGCAGCCCTCACCCTCGCGGCAATAGTGCGGGCGGCGGGTCCTCCCCCGAGGGGCCGCCCGCGGCCGCTTTTTACGGCGGCCGGAGGTCGTTACTGGCCCTCCGGCGCCGCCGGCGTGGCCTGCGTTGGCGGGAGGGGAGTGTGGTGGTCGACTCCCGCTCCCGCTCCGCCGCCTCCTTTGCGGACATGACTGCCTCGCAGAAGGAGGCGACGGCCGTCCATCCAAGATCGCCCCCGACCATGGACAGAACCAGGGCCGGGAGCGACAGGTCCACGCCGATTTGGGCGACGAGGGCGCGGCGCTCCTCGCGCCACGCAGGGCACACGGCGACAGTGTGGTTCACCGTGTCCTCCTCGTCGCCCGCGCCACAGTGGTGGCACCCTGACGTCATCTCCCGCCCTATGCGACACAGGTACCTCCCGAAGCAACCGTGCCCCGAGAGGACCTGCGTCAGGCGGAAGGTCAGGGCGCCGTGGCGCCTTTCCAACCATTCAGCCAGGACGGGCCTCACCGCTTCGATGGTGGCGAGGCCCGCGCTGGGGTGCGCGAGGCGCTCCTTCCACTCCACCATGAGCACCTCGTCGCGCAGCTCCGCGCGCTTCACCTCAGTTTCACGAGGCGTGGGGCGAGAGCCACGCTCGGCCGCGCCCCGGCGCCACTGGTACAACAGCGCCAGGACCCGGGCCTCGAGGTCCCATGGTGGGGATCCGGCCAGCAGACACCGTGCGGTATCCTCTTATCGCCCTGACGGCCAGGACGCGCTGCGACCTGCGAAGCAGCGCCGTCGTTTTGGCCGTCAGGCGATCCGCCCAGATCGGGGCCCCGTAAAGGGCCATCGACCGCACGGTTCCCTCAAAGAGCCTGCGGCACACTGCGCCCGGCCCGCCGATATTCGGCAGCAGACGGGAGAGTCCCGCCGCCGCCCGAACTAGCCTCGGCGCCAGGCGCTCGAAGTGTGCCGCGAAGTCCCATCGCCCGTCGAGCACCAGTCCAAGATAATTCATGGACGGCCCGACGGCGATGTGGACGCCTCCTACCGTTATGCGCAGGCCCGGTGGCGGCCTCTGACGGGGCCCGTAAAATATCACGGCCTCCGTCTTGTTCAAGGCCACCTCCAGGCCTAGTCGCCGGATTCTTGCCACTGTGTGCGCCACCCCAGCCGTGCCCAGAAGGCACGCCTGGCGGGGGTTCCTCCCGCGCGCTGTGACGAGCGTGTCGTCGGCGTAACAGATGACGCCGACGCCGGGGAGGAGTGCCCCCCTCAGGACCCAGTCGTATGCGATGTTCCACAGTAGGGGGCCCAGGACCGACCCCTGTGGAACACCGCACACGACGTCTCGCCGACTTTGCCCACCCTGGACCGGATAGACGACGGCACGATCACTCAAATATGCCCCAACTATGCGACGGAGGTAGGGAGGCACCCGATGGTACTTGAGCGCCTCCCGCACGCAGCTCCACGGCAGGGTGTTGAAGGCATTGGCGATGTCGAGTGACACCGCCAATAGCACCCCACCTCGAGCCACTGCGTCCCCCGCCTGGCTCCTCAGACGCGTGATCGCGTCAATAGTGGAGCGCCCCTGGCGGAATCCGAACTGTTCGTCTGCCAGGTTCGGCCCCTCTGTCTCTAGGTGCCGGACGAGGCGGTCTGCGAGGATCCTTTCGAAGATCTTCCCCACCTCGTCCAGCAGCACAATGGGCCGATAGGCAGACGGTGAGTCCGCCGGGCGCCCCTCCTTCGCGATAAGGACCAGCCTCCCCGTCTTCCATCTGAGGGGAAACCGGCCCGATCGCAGACACGCGTCGAAGAGCCTCAATAGTCGGGGCTCCAGGACGTCGTGGGACAGAACCCACGCACGCCCCGGTATGCCGTCGAGGCCGGGGGCCGTGTTCTTGGCCTTCAGCCGCAACATCGCTGCCCCCAGCTCTGCCCGGTCCACGTCGGGCACGGGGTCGTCGTCCGCGCTAGGGTCCCTCTCATCCCAATGAGGCGGGACCATGGCAGGAGGCGAGTGCTCAGCCCTCGTGGGGAACAGAGCGCCGACAAAACCATCCACCTGGCGCGGGGGGAGACTCTCGGTCAGCGGGGGCGCCCACGGGCGGAGCTTGCCCCGCACCGTTTTGTAGGGTCGCCCCCAAGGATCTTGATCTAAGCTGGCCAAGAGCTCCTCCCACGCCGCCGCCTTCGCCTCGCGTATAGCGAGATGGAGGTCGTTTCTGGCGCTCCGGTACTCCCCGTAGAGCTGAGCCTCCGCGGCCGCTCTGTCCGCATCGCGGCGACTCCGTCTTCGGAGCCTGGTGTACCGGCGGTGGGCGTAGTTGCACGCCCTGCGGAGCCGCTCGAGCTCCGCATTCCACCAGTACACCTGGCGCGGGGGTCGGTGTGGCCCCCGCCTCGGCATCGCCGCGTCGCAGACGTCGGTCATAAGCGACCGCAGGTTCTCCGCCTCCTCGTCGACGTCATCGGGAGGTACGTCGCCCGGCCTCGACCACGTAGCGACGGTCAAGGCCTCGCGGAAAACCTCCCGATTCATCTTTCCAAGTGTCCAGCGCGGACAGTCACCCAACAGGGTCACCTGGGTTGGAGGCTCTCGCTGACGGGCGGAGACGCTGAACCGGATGTAGCGATGATCCGACAGCGTCTCAACGCCCGTGAGCACCCTCCAGCCTCGCACACGGCGGGCCAGGAGGGCCGACGCGAACGACACGTCGACGATCGACCCCCCCAACTGCCTCACGCACGTGTGCTCGCGACCCTGGTTGAGGATCTCCAGACCCCTCTCCACGGCCCAGTCCTCGACCAGCTCACCCCGCGCGTCGGTTTGCGGGGAACCCCAGGCCTGAGATTTGGCGTTGAGGTCCCCGAGGACGAGCACGGGGCGCGGGAGGAACCGCTGGATCGCGTTGCCCAACTCTTCCATGTACCCTTCAAAGTCAGCGAGACTCCTGTTCGGGGAGAAGTAGCCGCCCACGACCACTATCTCCCCGAATCTGGCCGCGACGTAGCCCCTGCCCCTCACCACTTCCGTGGGGAGCGGGGTACCCGCGGCGGTCCTGGCGTGTATAGCCACCATGCCGTCCAGATCCCCAACCCAATCGCCTCGGGTGGGGACGTAGTACGGCTCGGCGGCAACGGCGATACCGATGTTCCACTGCGCCAAGCTCTGAATCATTAGATTTTGAGCGTTGGCGCAGTGGTTCAGATTCGCTTGGAGGAGATGGATATCCATTATTTGGTTGAGATATCCATCTCCTCAGCCGCTGGGGCCTGCGCCTGCGGGGGGGCGATCTCCCCCGTGGCGGCTTCGGCCCGACGGCGTTGTCGTCTTTCCTTTTCTTTTCGCCGCTTCGCCTTTCGTTTGAGAACGAAGCGGCTGGTTTTCTCCGTTTCTTTTTCCGGATTTGCCGGTCGGCCGGTGCGGCGGCAGGTGCACAGCGGTGGGCCACCCCCAACCCTATGGTTGGCCGGTCTGCTGGCCGCCGCGCAAACCACGCAATGGGGCGTGGCCTTGCAAGTGGCGGCCGAGTGCCCTGGCTGACCGCAGCGGTAGCAGGCGTCGCTGCGGCTCGTTGGGCACTTGCAATTCACTGCAAGGTGACCCGGCGCCAGACACCTAAAGCACCTCGGCTCCCTCTTATCCAGCACCTGGACGAGAGCCGAGGCCCAGCCGACTAGAATGTGGCCCAACCTCTTCAGATCGTTGGCGGCCACCACCGGCACGAGCACGTTCATCGTGCCCGTCCCGTCGCGCCCCAGGCGGATACCCCCGGACGTAACTTTCTCCGCGGGGCAGCCCGTGGCGCGAGCAATGGCAGCCGCCACGTCGTGCGCCGTCGTACAATCGTCGAGGCCCGAGATGCGCGCCTTGACGCACTTCTCGGGTCTCGCTATTTTGACGTCCTCCTCCTTGAGGACGTCTTTCAGCCGCGCGGCGAGGGCATCGGCTTTCGCCCCCTGGTCGGCACCAGAGAGCAGCATCATGCGTGCCCCCGTCCGCGCAGTTTTCATCTTTATGCCGCCCTGGATATCGAGGGCGGCGATGTCAACTTTGGCCTTGGCCTCCGCCAAGAGGCTCCCGTATGTGACCCCCCTATCCGCCGCTTCAGGGCGGATAGTTAGGGTGACGGCGGCGGATTTCGGGGCCCTGAGCTTGCGGGGACCCCTCTTCCTCCTCTTCTTAGTAGCCGGCGGCGGCTGCTTGGGCCTAGGTGGTATAAACATCTGTGATATATTGGTACCATTATGAACTCTTGTTTAAATAAAGGTCAGAGGCTAGTGAAATTTTTAGTGTGTTATTTGTTGTTCATGAGTTGGAAATTTTTGATGTACACCTCACCGCTTAAAGGCTCTCAGCAGTGTAAAGTGGTACTTCCGACCATTGCGCCCGTGCGCCCCCACAACGCTACCTATACAAAACGTTATTTTTTTATTAATAAGATTAATATCAACCAACTTACCCACAACTGTTAATCTAAACGATAAGCTGATTTTAGGCTCAGTGGACACTTGACATTCATACGCTCCACTGTCTCGAGGTTGGGCGGGCGCCACACGAAGAGTCCACTCGTCGGTGTTATCAGTATGCAGCGCAGCAAAACGCGCATCACTACTGTAAGTGTGGACTCCCACTGTCAGGATATGTAAGTCTCGTTTCCGAATCCAGGATACCTAGGGCATACATCACCTTTGAGTTATATGAGAAAATTATTTAAAACTGGAATTAATATAAAAATAAACGTTTTGGAATAATTCTCAATTTTCTTTAAATTTAATTATCATATTTGAAACTCAAGTACCAACATTATCCAAGTGGGTAATCCCCGGGCTGGACCACGTGCTTGGCGGGCTAAGTTTATCCGTGGGCCCAGGCACTAAACGATAGAAGAACAACGAGGTTTTTAGTGGGTAGTCGGTTTTCGACCCCATGTAATGTGCGTTAAGGACAAGAAGAAGAATCTTTTTCCTCCTGCCCTTATCCCACAGTATATGGGGTCGACAAACATGTTACATGTTGTAATAATTGTGGCTTAGTTTTTACAACCGGGCGCCTGCCTGACGTTAACTCCTTTTTGGAAAAAAATCTTTATTTAAATTATTTTTCTCATTTCCCATCCAAAGTAGGACACGAAATTTCGTTGTCAATCATCTAATATATCCTTAAGCGACACTTTTATTGGTTTCTTCTTGAGTAAACAACATCCGAGTGTCGGTTTGGGTGTGCAGGGTGGCGCTTTTGCCGGGTCGCTGACTTTTACGGGGTCTGTGCATAATTCAAATTCGACAACTACGTCATGAGGGCTTCTAAATAGGAAATTCGCAGTGCCGAGCGTTTTCGAATGCTCATCATCATCATCATAGCGTATGGCAATCCCTGCTTGGATCAAATATCTACATTCAGATTTTTCAGCCAGCTCTCTGCGTCAGCGGTGAAATTTGAGGCATCGCTGAGCGTGCAGCTCAGCGATGCCTCCGGGAAAACAACGAAGTGGGCATTCATTCACAACATGGGAAAGAGTTTGGTCAGGTGCTCCACAGTCGCAATTCGGTGACTCCCTTAGACCCCATTTGTGAAGGTGGTGATTTGTTCTCCGGTGGTTGGTTCTGAACCGGTTTAATCGGGTCCACGCTTTTCTGTTGGTATTAAAACCGGGTTGCTTTTGTTCGAATGTTCTTGGTCCTGCATTCTATTGCGCTTGAATGCAGACACAGTTACTACTAATGAACGCACTGTGCGTTTTTAGTTTAGACGCTTTCGTAATAGAAACTTTGACTTGAAGAACGAACCACGTGGAAGACCGCCCACAGAGATGAAAACGCTGAATTGAAAGAGATGGTGGAAGCGGTTCCGAATCAAACTACCCAGAAATTAGCGGCATGGTTTAACGTTACCCTACCCACAATACTACATTAAATCAATAAGATAAAAACAAATGAGTAATGAGTGCGTTACAATTTGGCTGATTTGAAAGAAATGCGTGTTGAAACTTGCTTGCCTTGTTGAATCGTTACAGAAATGAAGGAATATTGGATTGAATTGTGACATGTGACAAAAAGTGGATTTTTTACGATAACCATAAGCGAAAAATGCAATGGCTGACCCAAGGTCGAACGCCGCGACACAGTGCCCTAAAGCAAAGCTTACCAATAAAAAGGCAATTGTAACTGTTTGGTGGTGTCTTCATTGTGTTATTCATTGTAGCTTACTTACTATAGCTTCGCTAGCTCAGGTCTGATCAAGCAATAACAGCAGATGTTGACTAAGCCGAACTTCGTATAATGATGGCGAAACTAGCAGTGAAACAGCCCCGATTCGTGAATCGATCTTCATCACTATTGCTTCATGATAACGCACGAGAAACAGTTGTAACTCTACAGGAGCTGCAGTTAGAAACCATACGTCATCCACAGTACTCGCCAGACCTTGCTCCAATGGACTACCATTTTTTTCGTGATTTGGACAAATTTTTACGTGATATAGATAAATATTTACTTATTTGTTGATCGATTAAACGCGTAGTTTAAACTTAAGTTATTGAAATACTAATTACAGATATAATCATAAATATTATTCGTACAACACAGTGATAAAAAAATCTTCCCAGTAGGCAGTACAAAATGCTTTCACACAGTTTGTCGAATCTAGATTCCCAGAGTTTTATCGTAAAAGCATAAATGAACTTCCGTTTAGATGGCAGCAATGTATAGATAATAAGGGTAAATATTTTGATTAAATAAATGGCGACAGGTCTCAAAAAGAATTTGCGATCCACAAGTGCCGTTTAGACTTAGGTAAAATTTATAAGTCCGTTATAAGGCCTCTCATATTGTATAGATATGAGTGCTGCGCCACAAAGGGAAAAGATGAAAGATTATTGCATGCAGCAGAGATGCGAATGTTGAGATGGATGAGCGGAGTTACAAAAATGGATAAAATTAGAAATGAGTATATTAGAGGAAGTTTGAAAGTAGTGATTGAGAAGCTGAAAAGTAATAGGTTAGCCTGATATGGCCATATAATGCGAAAAAAGGAGCGTTTTGTAACAAGAAGGATGCTAGAAATGAGAGTGGGTGGATATAAGAGGAGAGATATACCAAAGAAAAGATAGATGGATTGTGTAAAAGAAGATATGGTTAAAAAAGGTGTGAATGTTCAGATGACGGCTAAGAGAGGAGAGTGGAAGGAAAGAATAAGGGCACGAAGAACAAGATTTAGGTTAAATAAATCGTATCGCATACTTTAGACAAAAGTGGTTGCCCTCAAACTAGGAAAAAAAAAACAAGTTTAAATTTTTCAACACAAGTTGACAATCTCATAACTTCAATTTCATCACTAACACCTAATATTATAAAAACGTTGTTTATATTATTCAAAAAATTATCAACACAAAGGCTCGTTTTAAGAAAACAAAATTCTGTATTGAAATTTGAAACATATTACCGATTTCTTAGAAATAAAGAAACTAAATCGAAAAAAAATAAACATCAGACAGCATACAAAAACCTGAAAGTGATTCTACGAATTAAATAAAATATCCGGATGACCGAGCTTTGCTCGGTATTTTTTTTTATAAATTGTGTTTTTTGGAAATTAACAATTGATTTTCTTAGTCTAACCTCAAAGCAAACACTCATTGACTTTTTGTTACTTAACAACGCCATCTGCTGGAATAGCTTTAGTGTTGTGTCGTTAAAGCAATTTTAAAAAAATAGTATTATTATTCGCCGATAGATGTCAGGAAGAGTCACATTTTTGTTATTTTTCTTCCAATAAAAAAAAGCGAATAAAATGACATTTTCTAGAAATGATTCCTAGCTAGATCGATTTATCGCCCCCGAAACCCCGTATACTAAATTTCATGAAAATTGTTGGAGCCGATTCCGAGATTCCAATTATATAAGTGTGTATATACAAGAATTGCCCGTTTAAAGATATAGGGTAGAGTTAACTTCGTTTTTCAGAGATTCGAGCAAGCGATTGTGTACACTGAACTAACAGAGCTGCTATGGCCCAATTGTTTAGTACATTGTAGTAGTTGTATAGTACATTGAGGCTTCAATTAAATGCAACGCTAGGCAAAGCGTCCAGGTGTGGCAACGGGCGGCGGGAGTGCTCATGTGCAAATAGCCTTACGCGTAAACATCCCAAGTTTGGAGCTAAACCAAGAAGAGAACAGTTTTTTTTTCATTTAATAGTATATTTAACGTAACAATGCTTTATTTCATATAATTATATACTACATACTACGATTTAAAGATTAATCAGGTTTGGTATATATTATGTTGGCAAAAATTTGGTGGCAGTGTTTCTTAACTGACAATAGATTAAAATTTCCATTGTTAATAATAAGTTACAGTATCCATCCCAAAACCTCTGACATAGTCAAAATTGTATCAGAAGTTTAAACGGTACCAGCAAATAAAAAGCAAAGACCTTGGCATCCCTTCGTGTAGAAATCAATCAAATGGTACAATAACGTCACTTGCACATCTTTGGATTCACACTCCCTCATCCATCAATCGTTAAACAAAAGGTAACAATTCCGTTACACAGGGATATTTATGAAATATTTCACGTATGTTATGTGGACAAAAAGGTTTTCCTCTCACGAAAATATATCATGTCACAAAATATAAATGATTCTTCTACTAAAAATTTCATATTGGATGTGTCTTTACTTAAGAGTCCCAGGTTCTCTGGGGCATCGTTGAGAATACTTAGTATGACAAACTAATATGTATTTCTTTATAGGTGTTCTTCGAGGATATTTCCTTTTCCTGTTATAAAGGCTTAGCAAAATAGATATAAAATATAGGGGCAAATTAGATTTTTACACAGCCGATAGATGAAGGATTATATTTGTGATGCATCATGTGCCCCTTGTATTACTGTAACTTATTCTAGTTTTTACTGTACATAGATTTAGGTGAACAATAAAGAGTTTTTATTTCATTTCACTTTCTTGGTATTCGGAATGTGTCGTTATAAAATATCCAGTTGTCGTCTTTTACGTTTTCTCAGGATTGCACTGGAACTGCTCAATTTTTGTTGTTGTCCAGAATTAAAACATTAACTATGTTTAACACTAATTGATATAATTTTTAGGCTTTTATGAAGGCGACTACTGTCTACCGCTCCCAGTATAAAATCAAAAGCTGTCCTGTTATATTTTGCCACCAACTGATGAGAATGATTGTTCAGGACCTTGTCGATCTTGATTTTGTACATTATATTCCACAAGTTGAAAATATTTTACTGCTGTTTATATGTTATAGAAGATATTTACGTTTATTATAAATTTAGCAGTTGTTTAACTAAAACTAGTTGTGAAGTTTTTTATTGCCGAGGAACAAAAGACAACGCAGACAGGCAGCTCATTTGATCATTACCGTTACTAGTAACCAGTTACCGTCACCTATGAGTGTTTGCGACGCTAGGGGCACTACGAACATGCTTTGCGGCGCACTTCGAGCGCCTGGCGCCGAGGCTAGTTCGGGCGGCGGCGGGACTCTCCCGTTTGCTGCCGAACGTTGGCGGGCCGGGCGCAGTGTGCCGCAGGCTCTTCGAGGGAACAGTGCGGTCGATGGCCCTTTACGGGGCCCCAATCTGGGCGGATCGCCTGACGGCCATAACGACCGCGCTGCTACGCAGGCCGCAGCGCGTCCTGGCCGTCAGGGCGATTAGGGGATACCGCACGGTGTCCATCGAAGCGGCCTCCCTGCTGGCCGGATCCCCACCATGGGACCTCGTGGCCCGGGTCCTGGCGCTATTATACCAGTGGCGCCGGGACGCGGCCGAGCGTGGCTCTCGCCCCGCGCCTCGCGAAGTGAGCTAAAGCGGGCGGAGCTGCGCGACGAGGTGCTCATGGTGGAGTGGAAGGAGCGCCTCACGCACCCCAGCGCGGGCCTCGCCACCATCGAAGCGGTGAGGCCCGTCCTGGCCGAATGGCTGGAAAGGCGCCACGGCGCCCTGACCTTCCGCCTGACGCAGGTCCTCTCGGGGCACGGTTGCTTCGGGAGGTACCTGTGTCGCATAGGGCGGGAGATGACGTCGGGGTGCCACCACTGTGGCGCGGGCGACGAGGAGGACACGGTGAACCACACTGTCGCCGTGTGCCCTGCGTGGCGCGAGGAGCGCCGCGCCCTCGTCGCCCAAATCGGCGTGGACCTGTCGCTCCCGGCCCTGGTTATGTCCATGGTCGGGGGCGATCCTGGATGGACGGCCGTCGCTTCCTTTTGCGAGGCAGTCATGTCCGCAAAGGAGGCGGCGGAGCGGGAGCGGGAGTCGACCACCACACTCCCCTCCCGCCAACGCAGGCCACGTCGGCGGCGCCGGAGGGCAAATAATGACCTCCGGCCGCCGTAAAAAGCGGCTGCGGGCGGATCCTCGGGGGAGGATCCACCGCCCGCACCATTGCCGCGAGGGTGAGGGCTGCGTGCTGTTCCACGGCCCCCCTCAACTCCTTGAGTTGTTAGAAGAGCGCCGGGGGGACGAAATCCTGACCCCCTGGCGCCAACACTTTAGAAGGGGCCCGCCTCAAGACAAAGGGCGGGCCGGCGCCGGCCCGGGCCATGAGATCGGCAGGCCATATATCCGTGGGCCCGGGCGTAGGCGATAGGAGAACAGCGGGGTTTTTTAGTGGGTAGTCGGATGGCCAAACATCTTTCCCGGAGTCCCACATATCCCTCGGTCCCCCCGGGCCGGGGAACCCGTCAAGAGAGGTTTTTCCCCGACACCAAAAAAAAAAAAAAAAACTACGAACATGCTGTCACTAATCCCGTAACACAACATAAGGTTATTCGGTTATTTAGACCAATGTGTTTGCCTACGAAACGGGCTTAGGGTACTACCACGTAGCTAGGGTTATATTGTCGCCTTTTACAACTGGTCGGCCCCAGCTGCAGAAGTTAGTATTTTTACTCCGCCCCTGTATGCAATCCGCAAACATCTACAGTAATATTTTTTATAACAATTAAAGAACTATAATATAATAATTATTATAATTTGATTACCGCAAAAGTTCTCTGTCAGGTTTTTGAAACAAACGTTCTATTTTTGACACACTTGTTTAATTCTATTCTTATAAGAGTCATTTTTCCACCTCAATTGAAGGTAGTTCAAATAAAAATGATCCTGATACCTGGAAAAACTCCCCAAGAAGTGTTGCAGGCCTATGAATCTCCTGCTCGTACTATTTAAAATAATGGAAATCCTCTTCCTTAACCAATTGAGCACAGTCATAACAGAAAACGATATAATACTCGACCATCAGTTTTGCTTTAGAAAAAAGCATAACACTATAGAATAGGTACACAGATGGTGAAGACCGTGCAAAGTGGAGTAGAAAAAGTTGGGAGGATCCCGGACACCGAAGCGAAAGTCTAGGTTGTAACCGGGATTTAATGTTGGGATGATAATGATGACAATAAAGGGCAAATATCGCTGGAAAGACCACCCTCCAAGACATTAAACACACCTAACTAATTGCTGAATGTTAACAATGGAA
Source organism: Malacosoma neustria (assembly GCA_963693495.1). Taxonomy (NCBI): domain Eukaryota; kingdom Metazoa; phylum Arthropoda; class Insecta; order Lepidoptera; family Lasiocampidae; genus Malacosoma; species Malacosoma neustria. The sequence goes on along the minus strand of OY856377.1, from coordinate 13,026,945 downwards.
CATATCTTAATAATACAAACAAAAAAAAATATAATAAAACTTATATAATATTTTTCTTCGTCTGGCTTAGTTTTTTTTTTTTTATTTATTTATCAAATTCACAGTTATTACATTGGCTTAGTAAAATAATAGCACAAAAAACCACTAAGGTTTGTACAATGCCATCGAAACTTAAGTCTACGCACGTTCAAATGACTGAGTAAATTTAGATTACAATTTCTCTAAAAAGTATTTTTTAAGTGAGGCTTTAATATTTTTTTGGGTTATATTATCTCTTATATTTGTTGGTAAATCGTTTAATAATCTTGGAACTAAGTAGGTCGTTGTGCGCTTGCCGTACATATTTTTCGCGCCGCTGGTAGCAAACCGATTTTGAGCAGCGGCCCGAGTATATACAGCGTGCTTCATTTTAGTTTGTATTTTTTTATTAAAAAAGTTTTCCTTGAGTATCATTTTTTTAAATTGAATTTCTACAGGTAAAATCTTGCAGTGTTTAAAAAGACTGCTTTCATCATCTGCAAATTTATGTTTGATATTTAGGGAAACAATATTTTTTAATATTTTATGTTGCAGTCTATGTATTTTATTCATGTAAGACTTAAAGGTGCGACCATAACTCGTTAATCCATACTGGATATATGATTCACCTAATGCATTATAAAGCATTAATTTAGTTTTAAAGGGTAAACGTTTTTTTAATATTGTCATATTTGCTAAGAACTGTCTTAGTTTATTACATACATATTCTATATGACCTTCCCAGTTCAGTTTATTGTCGAAAGTAAGGCCAAGATAAGTATGAGTATTGACTACTTCGATTTCTGGGCAATTACAAGTAGGGCGCGCTGTATGGATACAATCATGTACGTGTGCAACTATGTTTTTAAAAGTGCAGCATTTTTTATAAGGTGATTTAATGACAAGTAACTTGGTTTTATTTGAATTTAACACCAGACCAGCATCATGACACCATTTTGTTAAAGTATCAAAGTCAGACTGTAAAAGGTCACAAGTTATTTGTAAATTATTCCCTGAAATAACTAAACAAGTGTCGTCAGCAAATTGATAACAGCTTGAGTTTTTTATGCACTTATGCATGTCATTAACGAAGACCAAAAAGTGGAGAGGCCCCATTACTGAACCCTGGGCTGTGCCTACTTTCGTTGGCATGGAATCACTAAAGGAACTATTTACTTTAACTTTAAATTGACGATTAATTAGGTAATTCTGACACAGATTTAGTAATTTACCTTGAATACCACACAATTCAAGTTTCTTAATAAGTCTTTGGTGGTCTAGGGTGTCAAAGGCGCGCGAGAAGTCTATGAACAAAGCTAAAACAATTTGTGATTTATTTAAATATGAGTTAATATCGTCGGTAAATTTTGATAAAAGACTATATGTACCTTTACCAGCTTGAAAACCAAACTGATTATAATATATTATATTATTTTTGTTAAAAAATTCTTGCATTTGCCCACATATATATTTTTCCATTATTTTATCTATAGATGAGAGCAAGGTGATAGGACGATAGTTGAGATAATCATCACGTTTCCCTTTTTTAAAAATTGGTCTAACACAGCCTATTTTCAAATCGTCAGGATAAATTCCTGACTCAAACGAACGATTAATGAGATTAGCAATGGCTATAGATATTTCTTTACCAATACTCTTGATGTCACAAACTCTAATATTGTCCAGACCAGGGGCTTTCTGAGGTTTTAATTTTTTTATAATTTCATATATTTTATCAGAAGACGCTTTTTTAAAATACATGATTGAATCAGGGTTATTACAAGATACATTCGAATCAAACAATTTAACTTTGCAGTTAGGAATTATGTCTTTTACAGCCTTGTCAAAACCCGAAGCAAAATTGTCAGCTATATCTTTTTCTGTGATTCCTTGTCTATTAAATGCTTTAAGTATAGCTTCATCAATGGACAGAGCTACTCTTCCCATCATTTGATTAACTAGCCCGTATATTTTTTTTGTATTACTAAAATTATTTTTTATTTGTTGCATGTAGTATTTATTACGTTTGTATTCTAAAATTTAATGTATTTTATTCCGCAATTTATTATATTCTAACCTTAAACTTGGGTCATATGAGTTATTTTTCCACCTACGATATATCTTATCACGCTTTTTACATAGTTGGTTGTTGTTTTCATCTATCCAAGCTACTTTCAATCGTTGATTTTTCTTGTTAAGTAAAAATGTTTTAGCTGTCGTCGCACCTTTAATTGCATGATTGAAAGAATTATTAATAAAATTAAGTATATCATTTGGAGAACTCATATCATTAGTAATGGACCATTTTATGTTTAATAATTCATTACTCAGTAAATCGTGATTAATAATATTTTTTGAAACACGCTGTATATGTGCAGGCGGCGGAGCATCGTTAATGCAAACAAACAAAATAGCACGGTGGTCGGCTAGTACGACATCCAACACTGCTGAGTAAGGATGTAGTGTGGGGAACCGTGCAAAAATATGATCAATACATGATTTTGTGACTAAGTTGTTTCTGGGTTCAATTCTTGTATAATCAGATATTCCACACATTAATCCGTGCTCACTAAGCGTGTCTAGATATGACGTTTTGAATAATGAATCTTGTTTTAGGTCAATATTCATATCCCCAATTAGGAGAACATTTTGTTTTGAATCTAAAGTAGTGATAAATTTACTTAGTTCTTGGACAAAAATAATTTTATTTGTTGACGGCGGTCTATAAATTGCACTCAAAACCGTTTCCTGCATTTTTTCGACTAATTTAATGCTTAGTGTCAAATTTTCAAAAGTTTTGGTTTTGTTTTCAACAAAGGTGCACTTTAAATGATTTTTTATGTAAATCACAATACCGCCTCCCCGTTTCTTCTTTCTTAGTTGTGAATGCATGTTATAGCCCGGTATATGAAACAAATTAACAATATCATCGGTTATACCTGCCTCAGATAGTATAATAACATCTATAGGAAAAACACTGTCATGCAAAAATTGTAATAGTTTTAAGAAATTTTTAATTAATGATCTAATATTAATATGAACACAAGAAATATATAATTGGGTTTTTGGTGGAAGTTGTTTAACAAAGTCTTTGGTAGAATTACAATTGAATAGCTCATAAATTTGTGTATCCATTACATTTGTGTATATATTATAAGCTATATTTATGTACAAAAAAAAATTCAATATGTGTGAAATTACACTGGATTAGGTTCTTTTAGGTTTATCAGTTTATTAATATCTTGTAAAGTACGAATATAATATATTTTACTATTATCACTTTTCCTTGCAAACACTTTGCCATCCTTGCACCATACAAACCGGTACGACTTACTTAATTGAAGCTTAGCATTGTACAACAGTGTTTTTACCTGCTTGGTGAGAGCCTCTCGTATGTAGATCTGTTTATTTGCTTCTTCTTTTGAGACACTGGGCGTAATAGTTCCTACGGTGAGGGGCTTCTGTTTTCCAAGGTCGATCCATTTCTTTTGGGCCATTTTGCTCTTCATCTCCAAGACAATGGTACCAGGTTTATCTTTTTTCCCGGATAAACGTCGAGTAGATGCTATATCCTTATCGTCCAATTTTAGCTTTGAGGCAATGGCTTCTACAGTTCTTTCTATGTCGTTCGAAGGAATTTCGGGTAAACCCGCTATTTCCAAAGAAGATGATAGAGTTTGTTGTTCATAATTCCTCATACCTTGCTCGAGTACCGCCACCCTCAATTCTAGATTTTTGTTTCTATTTTGTAGGTCCTGATTTTTGTTTTCAAGATCCTTGATGCTACTAGCCTGTTGTTTCATAGACTGTTCCATGGTACTGATTTGATCGCTAAGAAATTCTAGGGATGATTCCAGACTTCCTATCTCCTCCCTAAAGGTCTTCTTCAGTTCTCGGCTTATATCCTGAACTAGTTTTCGGATATTGATGTTTTGAGTCATAACCGACTTCCATATCCAGTACATATCTATTACATTATGTTAGTACATAATGTTCTTACTCATTTATATCATCTGAGTGGCCGAAGCCTTGTTTGATAAAGTGAGAACGCTACCCAGTAACTCAACATACCAAAATGGCGTCCAACTTTCAAATCCGTACATTATGGAGTTTTCGTTAGGGAACGAATTGTATGAGAGATATATGGCCGAATTACTAGGACTTTTAGTTTGATGACTTATTATTCACTATCTCCCGTTCGTTAGGGCTTATAAGACATTATCCAATTTATTAAATCTTCTTAACTCTTTCGATTTAAGAAAGTTTTGATGATTGACATACATCTTGATAAATAAAGATTAAAAACAGTATTAAGATAAGTGAATTCTAAGTTAGAAATCTTAGGTATTAAATCATTCGGGGGAGACTATGAATGTTTACATGAAAATTATTTACATTATTATTATTATTAGAAAAATTGAATGCATATGGTATTAGAGGCAATGCTTTAAAGTTGATCGTATCATACTTAAGTAATCGTACACAATGTACTGTGATTACAAAAAACTGTACAAAGCTAAATAAGGAAGTTAGATATGTATCTAAATTTAGAGAAATTAATACCGGAGTGCCCCAAAGCAGTGTATTAGGTCCATTACTTTTTATTATTTATATAAACGATCTGTCTAATGTAAGTGACCGTAAAATGATATTATTTGCAGATGACAGCACTGTTGTTTTCAGTGGTAAGGATGATATAAAAATTCAAACTGATATTAATCAAACTTTTGACGTGATTATTGACTGGCTTAAATGTAATAATTTAAAAATAAACCTGACAAAAACTAATTTAATAATATTTAAAAATAGAATACCTAAAATAACCAACATTGTAATAAATTACAAAGGACAATCATTACAAACTGTACAAGAAACAAAATTTCTAGGAATATATTTAGACAGTGGATTAAATTGGAAATTACATACACGTTGAAAACCTTAGTGCAAAAATCAATCAATACTCATACGCTTTATGCATGTTGTCTAAAAAAACCAACTTGTCTACTGTTATTACAGCATATAATGGTAATGTGACACCTTTTTACGATATGGTATATTATTTTGGGTAATTCAACAGATAAAGATATTGTATTTAAGTCACAAAAAAGGTGTATAAGGTCCATATTTAATCTAAAGCAAATTGAAAGTTGTAGGCCTTACTTTCTTAAAATAAATGCTTTTACTCTACCGTGTATATATATATATGAAGTAATTATGTTTGTAAGAAATAATATGCATCTATTTAATAAATTTATGATGAATCGCCATCAAAACAAAATTTGTTGCCCACCTAGTAATACGACTTACCTGAACAAAAGCTTATTTTGTGTAGCCCCCAGAATATATAATCACTTGCCCAAATTGCTACAAGATACTAATTCTGAACATTCTTATAAAAACAAATTGAAACAAATGTTAATTGAGAAGTCGTATTATAACTTAGATGAATATCTGAAGGACAAGTTTCTAAATTAAGGGCAAATTATTATGGAATTGACATAAAAAAAAATGATACATATTATTTTATTAATTTGATAAATTATAAATATAATGTAATATAATTATGATATTTTTTTTCTTATTTGTTAAAATTTTTATTCTATACTTTTTGTGTTTCAAATTAATAAAAAATTAGATAAAATAAAATTATAATTGCAAATAAATGAATATGTTACTATTATTTTGTAATAATTTGAAGCATAAAAATACGTGTATAAATATTGTACGCCTTAAAAAGGCAAACTGTTGATACAAAATGTACTTACCAACATTATAATGTACACAGTTCTAACAATAAATAAATAAATAAATAAAACTGTGTGATTCCCGCGAGAAATAGTATTAGTGCTAAACTTTCTTTTTCATAGTGCACTCACTGCGAAAATTCTACTGGATTAATACGGCTTTATATTATCACTTTAAAAAGCCGTGAATAGATTAATATTTTTCTTTGTTCGCATATAAGTATAATTATTTGGTTAAAAAAGGGTTTACCTGGAAAATTTCCCGGGAGTTTTGAAAATGAGTAATTTTATTGATTTTCATGTGCTCTTTTCGAATTTCAACTTTGACACCTCGTATCTTTGCCGCTCGCACCGTCATATTGAAAGAATGGCGTCTAATAGCAGTTTTTTGACGATAACCGACGACCTTTCTGACTCACTCTACGATATTAAATTAGAGAAAATTTACTAAAATTTATGTTCTTATAATTTTTTTTTGGAAAATCAATAGTTTCAGCGTACGAGCGTCGCAAAGTGTAATTTATGACGCCTATTCACTGAATAACTCATTTCCACGCCACATAGAGAAGTACGAGTAGATTAAGCGTAGCACACTTATTATTCATCTACACTACCACGTATTTTTGTATATTTACGAAAAATATACTATACTATACTATTAAAAACGGAAATTTTAACAGATCTGGCTTTATTAATAAATAATGAACATAAGTAGGGAGATAGAACGAGTGACCGAATACATATCGACGCCCCACCCTGTCGAGCATATTGATCTGCATTTTAAACTCTTGTTAGACCAGCAACAAGTGAATAACCATCGTCAATAGACATTAAGATTGTTCATGGACGGCAGTGAAATTCAGGGTGAGGTCGGAGCTTCATTGTCCATATGGAACAATGATGCCGAAAAATAATGCCTAAAATATAAGCTTTCGTCTTACTGCACGGTCTAATAAGCTGAACTGCTAGCTATAAGTAAGGCCACTAAGGTAATATTGAACACCCAGGAGACTAGTTTTGACATATACAGTGATTAAACAACGGCGGGTATAACGAACTGGTCCACTGCGCACTCACTCGCTGTCGCGACAAGGCAAATGTTAATAGGTTCCGTGAAATACGGTAAAACTGTTGAACTTTTTCAGGTTAAGGCTCACTTAAGTGTCGGGGAGAATGATATAGCTGATGAACTTGCGAAAGGTGTGGCTCTTCAAGCCAATATAAAATACCACTATAATAAATATCCGGTTTTATTCGCCAGACGGCAAATCCGTATGGATATCGTTGCTAAATGGATTCGGAGGTATCAAGAAGGACAAACAGCCTCAGTAACTAAACTAATTCTCCCTGACGTCTCTAAGGCCTACAAATTATCTAGGAATCAAATTTCACGGGGTATACGACTCAATTTCTCTAAGGATGATCCTTTGTGTTCGTGTGAACCAGGAGTAAGTGAAACTGTGCCCCATATCATATTCGAGTGTCCAGTTTTCTCTCGGCTTAGAAATGATGCCAGCAGTTACCTTAGTATTGATGTGATGCTGAGCAACAGAAATATACTGATACAAAAGGCGTGCGCGGACTTTATAGCTTTCTGTATAAAAATTATTAAGATTGTAAATTCTAAAAATAAGTAATAAACAATGTTAGAATATACCTATATATAGTTGATATATATACATATAACATTTAATTACAGTATAAAAGTAGGCGTTTAATGCACAGCACATAGTATTAGGATTTTAGTCCTATAAATAAATAACATTAATTTAGTAATGATATTCACAGATGACTAACGAGTCCCGATTCATATCGAAATGAGAATACATATAATAAAAAAAAATTCCATTTTGTTAAACTCTCCAAGAATGACCTATATGCGGGAATGTATTTGGCGATTGCAGTGTAATCGAAATTAAGAAATGAATTGTTCAACCACTAATTGAATAGATACATGCACGTAATTGAATAGTTACTTTGCTCATTGATACTTTTATGGTGATGATTTAATCGATATATTCTTTATAAAATATCTTTCATTCTTAGATTGATACGAATTAATAAAACTGTAAACAAAAACATGAATGTACTAATAACATTTTAAATGAAATCTATAGGCCTGCATGTTTATATTTCACCAGCTTTAAATAATTTTTTTATTGCTGCAGTAATGTATATGCATATGCGTATATGTATATGTAACGCCCAGACGCGAGACGGGAATCGAACCCATGTCTTTCGAAAGCGTACCGAAGTGCGTTAGCCGCTACGCCACGCAGGTCGTCAAGATCGCTTTGATCGAGAGCCATGTAAATAGGAGCTCTGTGCCAATCATTATTTGATGCTGATGCTTAATAATGCGTGTGGGCCTTCGCGGTCCAAACATAAAGTAGTGAGGAAGTCTCACAGACAAATAACGATTTTTAGATTGGATTAAATCTAAAACCCAGCTAGTTTTGGATCATGGCGATAAATATCGTATCGTCTATAGCAGCAGGTGTGAGCTTAAGAAACACTGACTTCACGTCGTAATCACTGAAATGCTTGCGTGTAAGACGCCAGATATAAGCGTATAGATTACACATACATATATAATACTTATTGACAACCTCCGTGGCTAATGGCTAACGCACTTCAATACGCTTGCAAAGGTCACGGGTTCGATTCCGATACCACGTTTAGATGTTTAACATATATAAAATATGTATTTATTTAGAAAAGTATTGTACCTATATATATGTAGTATATTATTATAGTAATCTAGCAGCCATAACACTAATGCAAAGGTAGACTTACTTTCGAATTAGATGGAACTGTATGAACTGTCCCAATGCATTTATTTATTTTTTAATTGTACTATATTTATATTATAATGTAAAAACAATTGACGAAAACAAAACCAGAGCAAACCTATTTGTATCATATGAATATTTAGTCTTTTATATCCTTCGTTACGTACCTCTTGCGATAGTCGTGTCATTAAATGTGGTCTAACATGTCAAACATACTGAAAAATAAGTGAACATAAAAAATTAGCTCTGGGCAAAACAACCCACCCTAGCTACGTGGTAGGGCCACAAGCCCGTCTGGATGGCGACCACCTTTGGTCTTAAGTATGCCGCCATAATAACCTTGTGTTGTGTACTGGCATTAGTAACCAAAGTTCCCGTACCCTTTAAGCAGGCTGTCAGCCTGTCTGCTGTCCTACGCAATAAAAACAAAAAATAATAAAATAGGACTAAAACATGAAAACTGAACTTCATTTACAAGAACAAGAACTCCCTTTTATTCTACAGGATATAATGTAAATGATTAATAAACTACGTCAAATATATGAAAGTATATAAACTTGAAATTGTGCGATTAGATTGAATTATTAGCGAAAATTACAATAATAAGAAAGAAAAAAAGAAATTCGAAAACGCTGATGTAAGGAAACGTGCCTTACAAATAGTCGATAGATAAATATCCCGGCAGGCACGTTCAATCTACCAGTTTTTTGCGCAACACCTATATAACGATACTTTTTGAAACATTGAGATATAACTAATGGAGTAACTATTATAAAGAACATTTTGCGCTCACTAGATCGCTCAAAATTTATAAGATTTTAAACCAAATGACGACGTTTTTTGGATATTTGTTTAGGATTTGGGAAAAACTTAATGGCATTTTTTTTTTGGAAAGACGTTGTCCAGGCGTAACTTGTTGTTTTTTTTTTCATGACTACGCCTGAAATAACTAATTACTATACAGAATGACAAAAGTTATTTATCGACGGGTTCAATATTAATGGAACATAAAGAACATAACCCTTGAATTAATTCATTCACGTGCTAAAAGTTAACTGAAAAACGCTATAAACTTTTTTCTATAAAATAAAAAAAAAACTTAGGAAGGCTTATATGTTAAATATTTAAAAATATAATTATATAAAACAAAATAATTACAAATAATGATTTTAATAATGCATGTCCCAAAAATCGATATAGCTTAGTAAATATTCGTATCTTGGCCAATACTGAATAACGCTGATCTTGCGTTAATTCCGAAAGTCCTTATCTAGCTTTCAGATCAAAATGGCTCCATTTTTCTTTTAATTGGGAATATATGACTTTTTGTACGAAAAATATACCTTGTTTGACTTATTATAATTACTCCGTTTTGCTAAATTAAACCACTTTTTTAGATATATTAGACTTTACGTTGTGGTAAATTTCACTATCTACTCCAAAATAATCACATATCTCAATGTAGAAATATACGCAGGTTTCGTAAAACTCACGTTTCGTCTCATTTTTATAGTTCACGTACAAATACGTGGTGAGGATTTCTTAGATATTTTTATTACTCTCACTGAGTACATACAGGTCTTAATTATGATGGTAGAAGAAGTAGAAAGTGCAATTTAAACAAAAGTAGGTACTAGGTGTATAATATTGTTTCGTATCAATATTATACACCTGGTACTTTTGTTTAAGTGTTATAATTTAAACTATGAATAAGTAATATGATGTGCACGCACCATTTCGTCTGATTAAGCTCAAACCTTTTCCTGCACCTTGGCTTACTGACCAAATTAAATATCTAATAAATCTAAAGTGTAAAGCCAAATCTAAATTCATTCGTCAGAAGCTTAGACTTATTTTTATTTTTTTACTTTTCCTTTTTTATTGCTGACAGCAGACAGGCTAACGGTCCGCTTAGAATTTAGCAGTTACCGTCGCCTATGGGTGTTTCCAACGCCAATGGCATTGCGAACACGCTACTGTCCTATAAGAATACAGGATCTTGGGTCCTTAATGACGGAACACAACACAAAGTTATTATGGCGGCAAACTTAAGACCAAAGGTGGTCGCCATCCAGATGGGCTTGGGGACCTACCACGTAGCTAGGGTGGGTTGTTTTGTCGCCTTTTACGATAGACCGAGCCTGGCCGCAGAGTTAGTATTCTTTCTCCGCCCCTACATAGATAAAAAACGTACTCTGGAATGTGCCATTGATCAAAAAAATTCCGGACTAAGTAAGAAAATCACAACATTTTCATTAATCGACATAATTTCCATTTAAGGCTATATATACAATCGACCCAACGCTTCTCTAACTTCTCGATACCATGTTTATAGATCGCTTAATCTTTGCCCGCAAAATAGGCCTCAGTTTCGGCAATGACTTCTTCGTTGGTGCTAAATCTTTTTCCCCGGAAATACTTTTCAGCTCCGCAAATAGCCAGTAGTCGCTGGGAGCCAAATTTGGCGAATACTGACGGGTGGGGCAGCAATTTGAAGTGAATTGCAATTCATGCAATTTGATCCGGTGTTAACAAATGCGGCACCCACTTTGAGTTGAACTTTTTTTATACCCAAATTGTCGTGTAACATAGTAAGCACGCTGCCAAATGATAACTTTGAAACCTAAGCCATCCCCTTAACTTTCATTTTGCGGTCGGTGAAAACAATTCTGCGGATTTTTTTGGACGTTTTCTTCGTTAACAGCCGTATTTGTGCGACCACTGTGTTGAGAGTCGTTGATGTTGCTACGACTACGTTTAAATTCATTATACCGTTCGCAAACAGTTGATTTCCCTCGGGCAGAGTTCGAATAATGCTTATCAAGTCACTCTTTTGCGTCTTTCGCATTCTTTCCGATCCGAAAAAACAATGCTTGAGCAACACACGAAAATCTTTCTTCTCCATCTTTTGACAAAGTTATCGAAGTTGCTTGATACAAACAACAATAACTTGAGAAAATGTGGTCCAATTGTCATGAAATTTTGACACATACCTTATAAAGGATGGCGCTATCGAATGCTGCAACAGATTTTGCATATGTGGCGCCATCTATATGTCAGTTCGGGAACTTTTTGATCAATGTAGTATCTAGTAAGTAGTTATACTAGCAACGTCCCTATGTCAACGAGATGCACGAATGCATTGCGCGAGAGTTCCACAGCATCCCGACACGAAAACCCAATTTGCTCTACCACTGTGCATCCATTTCATAAAAAAAATGCTAAAATTTTTATATTATAAAATTATATATTATATAACGAGTGCAATAATCTATTAAATAGTAAAAATAAACACATCGAAGCCATCACATACATTCAGGACTGAGCATCAGTCCACTCGCAATAAACATACGACACTCTTACGTTTTTGCATATCAGCTTATAAAAAAACAGGAGAAAAATGGAATTTTCTTAACAAAAAAAAATCCATTTTGTAAAACACTAAAATCTCCTTAGAATATTTTTATATATCTTTAAGCTCAAACATTTTCGTATATTATTTTTTACTAAGCAGCAGTTTTCCCGAGCGGCAAGCGATCTTGCTGGTAATCTGATAAGGCTGAGCGTATACACGATTTTTGCGAGTCTTCTTTCGTTTTTGTTGCAAATGTATAAAGTTGACTATATGAACTGATTAAATGAATGTCCATAGTTTATAGTTATTATATTTGATAATGAAAATTATAAAATGCAATGAATGAAAAGTGAGAAAATTATTTTGTTATCAGCGTGATTTAGCTCAGCATACGGGACGCTAGACTAGATTGATAGTTTGTACCATAAACCATGGCCCATTTCTGGTTTAATAGAAGAAAAAGTTCATAGAAGTCGTGGCTCCGTAACATCCGAGAGTGGACTGGAATAGCGAGCGTATCCAAATTGTTTCGACTCGCTAAGGACAGACAACAATTCCAGAAGTTGGTAGCCAACCTTCACTAGTTGGAGAGGCACTTGAAGAAGAAGAAGATAAATTCTTGTGGGTGTTAATCTTTTTCTTTAAAGTTTTATATGCTACAGTAACATCCGTAATATTATAAACGTGAAAGTAATTCTGTCTGTCTGTTACGTTTTCATTTTTTTTTATTGTTGTATGACAGCAGACAGGCCGACGGCCCACTTAGAATTTAGCAGTTACTGTCGCCTATATATGTTTGCAACTCCAGTGGCATCACGAATACGCTACTGTCCCGTAAGGGTACAGGAACTTGGGTCACTAATGCCGGAACACAATACAATGGCGGCATACTTAAGACCAAAGGTGGTCGCCATCCAGACGGGCACGAGGCCCTACTACGCAGCTAAGGTGGGATGTTTTGTCGCCTTTTACGACAGGCTGACCTCGGCCACAGAGGTTAGTATTCTTTCTCCGCCCCTGTACGGATAATTCATGCCTAAGCCGCTGAGCTAATTTTGATAAATTTCGTAATAGAGATATATTGGACCTCTGAGATGGACATAGGCTATTTTGTCGCGAAAATGAAACTTGAAGGGGGTAAAATAAGGATGAACATAATTAAGTTCTGTTTTTTTTTATTTATATGGCAGAACAAAGTTTGCCAGGCCAGCTAGTGTTGCATATATTTTTAACTTTTACCTAAAACTGCTACTGTAGTCGCAATTACGCTTTTTAGTATTAACCTGATTGTGCCCCTTCATATTAAGGAAAAGAGTAAAAAAAGATAGCATACATATGAGAAGAAATAATTGATCAAGTATCAAACAGCCAAAGTGCTTGCTAGTGTATGACAACCTTTATACAAAAGCTATGTTAAGGCAATATGCCTTTGTTATTACAAAAAATATCCTGTTGTTTTGCAATCTGTATGTAATCGTAAGAAGTGCTGCGTCAGAAGTGGGAAGAAATTCATATAAGTCGAAATAACATACCCGCAGGGAAATTCAAAGCTTCCTTGTTGAGATGATTTACACTTTTACGAATACTTGATTTTTAAATCTACTAATTTTCCATTTCTCCTTACAAAGATTTCGTGTGTATCCAAGCACACGAAAGTCCGAACTGTGGTGCTGAGTGTAGTGACAGGTTTACACTTTTGAAGTTTAAGGTCACCTTGACCTCCCTAACCGTCCACCATGTGTTAGCCGTTGAGCCATCGAGGAAGTCATGTATACGTAATCAAAAATTACCTAAAATATTTTCTCTGTATATGTTCTATGGGTACCTCACTGGCTCACCGATGTACCCATGTCACCCACACTCGCGTGTGGCTCTTGTGTCTTGACAGATAGTGACATCCTCACAACTATTTACAAACATACGGAGACAGTGTAAGTATGCTATCAAACAGTCTGTATGTACACATATCAGTATATGTATACATACAAACAGTCAACAAGTGAAGTCGCAAGATAACAAATAGCGTAAATTTTGTTTATACTCAAAAACCAAACGTGGGCGACGTTCGGTTTTTTCCTTTGCTGTCTGTAACCTAATAGTAATGAGTCTATGTACTTGGTTTACAGTTCGTTTCGGCGTAGAAGCGCACTTTTATTTTTATATTTCTTTTTCGTTAAAAATATTTACATAATTTTTATTTTCAATATAATGAATATCCGTCGACATACTTTCCCTACTCTTCGCTATTTTTGTTGAGGTTAACTCTATTGGATAAAAAATTCCTAGCGTTGCAAAAGTTTTTTAGACAGTGATAATTGGTTACCATTAAACGGACCGGCCGCTTTTGATTTCTTCTTTAAATGCTGAGTAAATTAGGAATAAAAGTAAGTACAAACTATTCAGTCTCGAAAGATTGGCATTATTGGTCATGTATCTCATTTATTTTCTCATTATTTTTCTCATTTATTTATTTATCAGCCATGTTGTATTCCTGTACATGTTCATTTTTGCTTAAAATTTTCTTCATTCTTGTGATTTAATCCTTTGGATTAAATTTCAAATTGGTTTAAAATTGGTAAAAATAAAGTAAGCTATAGTATTCTAATAATCAAACATGGTTATCTTCTATATGTATTCATAAAAAGTACATGCTATACATAAAAAGTACATATATTATTTCAGGCTTAGTGGCGCAAATTTAAATCGTTCTATCCGCTCGAGGAGGCGTAATCCTTTTATTAACCCTAAAATCCGAGTAATCCCGCACCCGCAACCCAATAACGGTCTTTTCGTGTTTCTCATAAATCGAGCGGACATTATTAACCGTCAGCCAGTGTTTTTAAAAATAAAGCAAAATTGCCATTGCCACGACTGGCTTACGTCCAAGAATTTAGCGTCTGAGCTTTCGATGGTGTTACCAAAACAAAATTGAACAAACATTTATAAATTGCCTAAAAATATGTTTAAAACCAAATAAAAATAAATATATTTATATATTTAAATCATCAACAAAATTCAGACTCGTTGGTTACATTTGCATCACATTCTGCAGACGGCCTCTCGGGGAACGTTCCACTGCGGGCTTTTATGCTACGAAGCGAGAACGGCTGTTTAGCGTCGCCCCAGTCAATCTAAGGATTGATTAGGGAAGTATTGGACATTATTCTCATCTCATGGTGCCCACTACTGAATAAGCCGACCCTAACACAGGGGCCGGTGCCAGTCTGGGCCACAGAGTTAGCCAAGCCAGTTTTTTGTTGGCCCAGGCTTAAGTGATAGAAAGAAAGAAAGAAAAATATTTATTTAGGACTACAACATACATACAGATATACAAAATTAAAAATATAATTGAAGACACTTAAAATTAGTCCTAAAAGGGCATAAACCAGCGCTGGTCTTCCGTTAGAACCCGGTAATGACGCCACATAACAAAATCCGGACTTAAAAAGTAAACGAAGTAATATTTATTAACACAAGACAATTCTATAAAATTGTATTAAAATAATTTCTGGCTAAATTATTTTTGGTTTTGGAAACGTATCCTACCGAAAGCGATTTGAAATCAATTTATTATTTATAGTTATCCTGTTTTTGGTTTCTTACTTTTTCAGATAAAATTAATTTTCTGTTTATACATAGTATATATTATAGAAAGATAGAATAAAATAAGTGAGTTGCTAAATCATTAAAAATGCCATAAACAAAAAAAGAGATTTACACACCATACAAGAAATAGATACAATACAAGAGATAAACAATTACAAATTATATATAACGAAAGTGATATATAATTATATCATATTATATTATATTTATAAAGAAGGACAGCATGGTTTTTTTACGACCAAGTTCGAAAGTTCCTATAAATCTCTCAACTCCCTTATGGTTAAAAGGTACTAAAAAAGTTTAAATTTCCTCCATTGAACCTTTAGTCAGCAAAATTATTTCACGTTTTTAAACTGATATGGTGCTTTTACTCTGTTACACAACACAACATGAATTCAAACGGTTATTTTTTTTTCTAATTGTTTTATGAATAACATAACAATGAATAAAATAAATTAAAATAATAAAACTGAAATAGATACAGATAAATTCAATGTTACAGTAGCTATTAAGTAATACGCAAGCACATAAAATTGACCTACAAATGTCTATATAAAATTTATAAGAGTACCGGAAATCGTCGTTACTGGCAACACATATCCCAATCACTTTACTACATCCGGAAGGAAGGTCGCGTGACATTTCCTATTGCATTTACTTGCTCTTGGACTGAAATCAAATCCCACAAACGTTAAGCCATCACGACAATGCAGTACAACGCCATACTTGATATTGTTGCGACTTTCCTAATAGAATTGTTTTGTCGCATTTTCTAGATTTTTACTTCTGAGAAAGTAAATTTGTAGTCTTTCCCTTTCGGTTCAAAGGATAAAGTGATTATATTCGAGGTCGGAAACGTTCATAGGCAATGAAACTAACTATTACATAGGAACGAAAGTAGTTTTTTCTCTTAGCTTGGTAGATTTCTTACTAATTTTTATTTTATTGTATTCTAAACTAAAATTATGAAGTTTAACGTATGAATTTGAGTATCGTATCATAGATTTACAAGCAAGGCTCTTGGCAAGGTAATATGGGACTTCCGTGCAATGTGCGCGTTTTCCGCCCACAGTTGACGCAAATCGCTGGTATACCCACTAATACCACGCCACTATTCTTCTACTATTCCACGCCTGGAGAGGAGAGAATTGCTTTCGCATACATCTTCATGCGCCCAGGTGGGTTGAGCCGGCCTTGATGACGAGGCCTTTTTAGTGTGTTAGCCGGAGTATGTGTTGCTGACTACCACTGGATAAGCAAAGAGCTACAAGAAAATATACGAAATATTATTTAAACTTTTTATCGACTGCCGGTTGACGTCTCGTCTTTGCAAGGGAAACGGAAACATCAGGAATCAGTATTCTTAAAGTTAACTACATGATATTAAGACTAAAACATAGGTATAATTTTTTGATATGTTAAAATAATACCTTTGATACTAAGTAATATTAGAAACATATTTTATCAAAAGTTAAATACAAACATTGTTTTAGGAATAAAGAAAAGAACAAAATGCGTCGTCAGAAAAAATGAGAATACGAGTAGTAATTGTCAAATCAAAGCAGCTATCAATCGAGTTGTTATAATTAAATTGATTTTTGAATGCGTCTTTACTGTATATAATAATAATAATCTTTTTATTTCAAATCATTCACACAATTCATAGGAGTTAATAAATATAACAGATTGAAGAAATTTATCAGTAATCCCAAATTCTAAAATAATAAAAAGCTTTGTTTTAAAATAAACCCAATATCACCAAATTTGTACAATTAAATAAAGGTTGTAAACAAAGTTAGCTGGACATTTAGGTTTCGGTGAGGCTGTAATTGGTATAGTTAGAATTCCATTCACTCAATAGTTTGCCCCAGACCTAATAAAATGAAACCCTTTTGATGTAGGTTTTATTATCTTCGACGATGAAGAAATATATTTGTTCGTTTGCTTTTAAATTTTTGACTTCATACTGTAAAAATATGTGACACACCTTAAAAAGACTCTTTTTTTTTAAATAAGTAGGTTATGCAGCCAATCGGTATGGGGAGCCACAGGACCGCAGGCTTAAGTCGACTGGAGACTCCCCTCACCTCTGTGAGAGACCAGAGGCAGTTAGGATAAGCTTCACACACCCCGGCAGACAAACAGGATTGGTCGGCTTGTTGCTATGGCTGGTGTCGAAGGGGATGCGAAAGCATATTCCTCCCCCTGGTTTCATGCCAAAGAGGAACATTTGGGTAATTTTAATGGTTATACCAGTGATCACATCAAAAATAAAAAATAGTTACGTTGCTTTAATTCGACTTGTAATGAGATTTATTTATTTATTTACTTCAACAATGATTATACAGCACAAATTTCAAACTTACTTACTAATATAAAATGAACAGAAAATTTGCTAAAAAGATCACACTTTGATTTGAAAAAGATCTTGCCCACTTCTTTTTTATATCTTCTTTTGTTTTTCATTATATATTTTTCGTTACACAAGAAGATACTAATTGTACATCATTTATCATTGCGAGAAAATAGATGGGGAATAATTTAATTTTTATAGAAGTGACTGCCATGTGTGGTAGTGCTATATGTGTAGTATATTCCATATATACGATTTGCGGAGGAGGAGTATTTGATTTGCTACCTTTTGGGATGTTCTAGGAATAAAAGAGAATATTTCATCTCACTAGACATTCGAAAGCAGAAAGTGTATTAATTTTTTTTTAATGATGCCTTGGTGCTCTTTTTACCACAACACTGTTCACCATCAGCTGGGCATTTAGTCACATCTGCTGCAGCGTCTATAGTTTTATACGTAAAGGTTCTTTAGGATCTTTATGCACATTGAGGATGCACAAGTATTGAAGCTTTAAGCACGAGTTAAAAGAACACCATAAAATCCCTACGATGTTGACAGATGGCGATGACCCTGACGTTGTTATTATTCATGACTGACATGTAAACGTTTACTATATATTACGTTTACTATGTACTGTACATATAATATCTATATATGTACTATATAGATATTATCTTAAGAGTATAATAAAGATACTGTTACTCCTTAATTTCTTTACATTAATTAAATAGCCCACTTAAATTCGCGAGACTGACGAATAACATATTTTCTTCATGTTTCCAAATTTTAGAGAAAACTGTTGCTAAGTTACGACTTAAGAAACTTTGGCTTTATTTAAATGATAATACACGCTTATTTCCAATTCAGTATTCCATGAATCAACCTTTCGAGGTTGATTATGTTGATACTTGTTTTGTTTCATTGATTTTTGTTTTCGTAATGTATTCATATTTACATAAATATTTATATAGGGGAATGTACTTAGCAGACTCTACTAAAACTTTTCGAAACACGGATATGTTTCGAAAATGGAGCCTTTGAAGACTTTCATTTTAAAACTCATTTGTGTGTAATATTTTACGCTGCAATGTTCAAACATTGTATATTTTGTACAAAGATTAAATAACATTTAAATCGAGCGCAGTATTGAAATTGATATTGACAGGCAATTGCTTTGACTGAAAGTTAAGATACTGTCCAACTATTAGGATTTGTAGAGCATACAAACTATAAATCACGTTTATGGTCTTTAATAACGGTCTAGCAAGATATAAGTTAGCGGAGGAGCGACTAATTAGTAAAGTTATTTATAATAGCGAGGTCACACCAGCAGGGATGTGCCCTAAGATGAAGTCAGTTTTATTAAAAACATTATTAGAATCATATCCAAAATATAATAAATTATATCCTTAGGTGACTACGAGCTCTTTGTTGTGACTTGTAGTTAGGCGCATGACTACAAGACAGGCTGACGGCCCGCTTAGAACTTAGCAGTTACCGTCGCCTATCGCGAATACGCTGCTGATCCATAAGGGTACAGGAACTTGGGTCACTAATGCCGGAATATAACACTTAAGTATGCCGTCTTAATAACCTTATTAAGACGGCATACTTAAGACCAAAGGTGGTCGCGATCCAGACAAGCTTGGGGCCCTACCACGTAACTAGGGTGGGTTGTTTTGTCGCCTTTTAAGACAGGCCGACCCCGTCTGCAGAGTTTAGTATTCTTTCTCCTCCCCTGCACGGATAAACGCAACATTTTTATAACTAACCATGTATACTAGCAGTAAAATGAGGCCGTCGACAACACATTGTATTTTTAATACAATGTGTTGTCCTATCTCCTAAATTTCAATTCCTGTGCAATATAATTCAACTGATAAACAATAATTTCAAATTCAGTTAGTTATTTCAGATCAAATTTGAGAGTGAGTTCTGTAGACTTTATGTAATTGATAATATTTGAAGAAAGATCAGAAGAAAAAGTCAATTATTTAATTAGATTTACAATGGACAAAATTTTTGTTGATTAATTTTTATTTGCTGCAGGCAGTTCAGCATTGGAAATGCATATACAGTATCCTTGTTTATGTTAAGCTATATTTAGCAATTTTTTCTATTGTTACATGCAGTTTCTTGAAATAACGGTCAAGTAGGTAATAAATGTTTCAGAATAACCCAATTCCTAAAATCAACTTCCTAAAGTTTCAGAATTGTTCTTCTTCTTCTTCTTCAAGTGCCTCTCCAACTAGTGAAGGTTGACTACCAACTTCTGGAATTGTTGCCTGTCCTTAGCGAATCGAAACAATTTGGATGCGCTCGCTATTCCAGTCCACTCTTGGATGTTACGGAGCCACGACTTCTTTCTCCGACCAACTCGACGTTTACCGGCAACCTTGCCCATCATTATAAGTTGCAAGAGGCTATATCTATCGTGCCTGAGCACGTGACCGAGACATGCAGTTTTTCGTCTCTTGATAATAGACAAAAGTTCCCTTTTCCGTCCAGCTCGCCGCAGAACCTCCTCATTTGTGACTCTATGCGTCCAACTTATCCTCAACATACGCCTGTATGCCCACATTTCAAAAGCTTCAATTCGCTTCCTGAGGTCTTCCTTAATAGTCCAAGACTCGCATCCGTACAGAAGTATAGGTCAAATGTAACAGTGCAACAGTCGTGTACGAAAGTCGATCTTTAAACTTCGGCAGCACAGTACGGATCTCATGGTATTGAAGGCACTACGAGCAATCTCCACGCGGGTTCTTATTTCCAACTCACTATCCCAGTTTTCCATGAGCCATGTGCCTAAGTATTTATATTTACTTATGCACCCGCTCGAGAGATCGCCCTGACACTGTGATAATCGGGTCAATATTGAGATTCCTGGAAATCACCATAAACTTAGTCTTGCCGACATTCATCCGAAGGCCAGCCCTTTCACTACACTCGTTAACTCTGTCGACGATCACCTGCAAATCTGCTGCTGTAGATGCAATAAGAACTGTAATCATCTGCGTATCTAATGTTATTGATAACACGCCCATTAATCCTAACTCCATAATCTAGCTCTTCAATCTGCTATAATCGTCTCCGAATACAAGTTGAACAAGGTAGGCGATAAAATGCAGCCTTGCCGCACTCCTCTCTTGATCTTAATCTGTTCAGTACACTCGCCATCAATGCGCACCGCTGCCTGCTGATTCCAGTACAAGTTTCAAATAATGCGTACGTCTTTACCATCCAGTCCAATATCGTTTAAAATCACTATAAGGCGATCATGCAACACTCCATCAAACGCTTTTTCGTAAGCCACGAAGCAAAGAAATACTTCCTGCTGCATGTCCATGCACTTTTGCACCAAAACCTGCACTGCAAACAGATCCTCCCTCGTTCCAACCCCAGACCGAATTCCAAACTGGCTCTCACTCAGTTGTTCATCACATTTTCCTTTGATTCGCTCATGTATAATCGAGAGAAAGAGCTTCAAAACTTGATTCATTAAACTTATAGTTCGAAACTCTTCACACCTCTTGGCGTTTTTCTTTTTAGGAAGAGTCACAAAAGTCGATGTTAGCCAGTCTTGGGGTAGTTGACCAGAATTATAAATGCGGTTGAAAAGATAAACGATGACATCCAACTGTTCGTCAAAAATTAGTTTGAGCACCTCAACATGAACTTCATCTGGCCCTGCTGATTTTCCGGTTTTGGCTCTCTCCAATGCTTTCCAGACTTCATTTTTTAGGATAGGAGGACCATAAATACTGGTATCGATAGAAGCAATGATAGAAGCACGCTTGTCATCAGCAAACATGGTCCCAATGTACTGCTCCCACATTAGCTTCTTTCTAGAAAGATCTAAAATGGATAGCCCATTTTCATCCACGAATTGAAACGAGGGCGTCTTGTGGCCAACCATGGCTTTTATTTCCCTATGCAAGTTAAACGCATCATGTTTGGCGTGGAGACTCTCAATATACTCACACTTGCGCCGATACCAAGAATCACGGGCAAACCTCACCTCTCTTCGAACTTCTTTGTCCAAGGCTTTATATTTACGTGTGTCTAACGTCTTATAGAGTCGCCTTTTTTCCATGAGTTGATAAATTGATTCCGTCATCCAAGCTTGCTTCGGTGCCCAATCACCAGGTTTTAAGTGTCTCACATTGATGTCGTGTACTTTCATTTTAAGTTGATGCCATGTCCCTTCTACAGACTTAATTGATTCCTGCATTTTAGTGACAGCCCAACCATTTATCTCATTCGACACTTGAGGTATTATATTCGGGTCATGTAACTTTCTTAAGTCGATCTTTGGTTGTCGCTTTATCCTAATTTTCTTTAGGGTGCAGGCCAAAACAGCAAAGGATTGTTATTCATCATAAAAATTACTTTAACGGATTTTGAAATTCGTGTTTATTGTGACTTTATTACTCTTATTTTTATTAGTATAATTTAAAAGATTCCTCAAGAGTGTCTAGCTACACTCTTTTATAATGTATTGGGTAAAAAAATAATAAGAAAGCTTATAGCAACATTTTAGCTCATAATTTTATAAAACTTCTTGAAAAAATATATATTGAATAAAGAGGTTTAAGGTGGAAAACAGTTCGATTGCTAGTCCTAAGATACTTAATTTAATTATAATGTGGTCAGTCTCAATGATTCACATAAACGCTTACATTGTGTATAAACCACTTGTCAAGTCGATAACAAATGATGAAACGTCACAAGCCCTCAAAAAGTGAGTCTCAAGACTATAATGCTCTTAAGATTACCTTCATAATGTGGGTCTCGAGTGACATTATCCCTGAATTGTCAGCGACGTTTCGTGCGAGGATGATTTGCGTATTCCGTTCGTTCCTCGTCCCTTATTAAATTAATGTCTGTATTCATAACTTTAAGTAAATGGAGAGTGTCCTTTATCTACTATTATAAAGGCCAGTCTACATTTCTGTGAATTCGTAGATTCGCAGCTGGGTAATATCACAAACAAATCTATAACATCCATGTCTTCTATCAATGTTCTACTAAAAATTATTCGAAAATGAACATAATGTCGTTGAACCCCACATCCTCAAAAAAGACACCAAATATGTCTTGAAAGTGTTTCTAAGCTAGAAAAATCTTACTCATTTTCCTCCTTTCCAAACACTTTAGAAAAAACTTTGGGCGATCCTTTTGTAGTTTACAGATAAATATACTACACAGTTAAAAATCTTGGTTATAGTTAAAAAATAAACATGTGTTTAAATTATTATAATCTTGAGACATCTAATACATTACGAAAGTTTGGGCTTACTATATATGAAACAAAAGTAGATAGTGCTGTCACAAAATTATTAAGATATTGGTACCAAAATCAGATGAACTTTGTTAAATGGGCTGGTGCGACGTCTGATTTGTATAGGCTAAAGTGTGGAGTAAGACAAGGGGGGATCAGCTCACCATGTCTTTTCAACTTATACGTCAACGCGTTGATTGAGGAGCTCAGCAGTGCCTACATTGGCTGTCACATCGACGGAGTTTGCGTCAATAATATTAGCTACGCTGATGATATGGTGCTGCTGAGCCCATCGATCGGTGCACTGAGGCAACTCATAAGTATTTGTGAACGCTACGCAGAATCTCATGGGCTCAGGTATAATGCCAAAAAGAGCGAGTTGCTGGTTTTCAAGGCTGGCTCCAAGATATGCACTTCTGTGCCAATAGTTTATGTTGGTAATACTCCTCTTAAACGTACTTCCCAGTTTAAGTATCTGGGCCACTGGCTGACTGAGGATCTAAGTGATAACCTAGATATTGAGAGAGAACGTAGGGCTTTAGCTGTCCGATGCAATATGTTGGCTCGCAGATTTGCAAGGTGTGGACGGGATGTCAAGCTGGTTTTGTTCAAGGCCTATTGCCAAACTTTCTACACCTGTAGTCTGTGGCTGAGGTACACGCGGGCGGCAATCGATGCCCTGCGAGTGCAGTATAACGACGCCCTCAGGATTTTGTTGGGGTTGCCTCGTTTTTGTAGTGCATCGATTATGTTTGCAGAAAATGCTATTGACAGCTTTCAGGCCCTCATGCGTAAACGTTGCGCAGCTACCTCAGCTAGGTTCCGTGATAGCCCTCACAGTATGGTGGCAATTTTATGCAATCGGTGGGATAGCCCAATGATTCGCCACTGGGTACAGCTGCACGCACCAGTCGCGACATGGACATTTTGATCATTTTATATTTGTGTTTACTAACAATAGATTTTTAAGTTTACTTATAATTTACTAACCCACTATGGACATGATTTTGTAACTGTCTGAAATAAATAAATAAATAAATAAATAAATATATTCAGAGCTGTGATGACTATACACACATCAAAAAAGTCTAAGCAACATGTACTAATTTAAATTTTAGGATGATGATGAGCCGCTGTATGGATGAACTTCCTGAATGCACCTGAGCCTTTCAGTATTTCCGGGCCGACGGTACACTCGCACCCTTCTTGTATCAGACCTAAACCCGAATCGCGACTCATCGGAAAACATAATTTTATCCCATTGTTCCTGGGTCCATGTTCTGCGTTCTCTACACCATTCATTTCGACGAGCGCGATTCGCGCTTCGCGAGCTCGTAGGCCGTACTCATGCAGTCGATTTCGCATAGTTTGGGGACTTACATCAACACCGCTTGAATTTTGTAGCCTCAAACTTATCTCTCGAGCGGTTAACATCGGCTGGCGTCGTGCAGTCAGTTGTATGTACCGGTCTTGCTGAGTGGTTGTACTCCTTTTACGGCCTGGATGCTGTTCAGCGGGTTCCCTTGTATTATTGTAGCGCTGCCAAAGACGGCAAATAACACTTCTATGAATACCAAAATGCCGAGATACCTGAGATTGATTGCTTCCCGCTTGCAACATCCCTACAGCTCCTTGCATTTCATTTGCCGTCAAATGACGTCGCTCTATGACGTAAAGAATATCTAACAATTTAATTTTGTCGCTAACTTTATTTAAATGGTTGGTAATATTATAAAATCAAGACTAAACGTAGCATAATAAAAACGCACTTAAATTCAAACAAATTCCCTTTCATTTAATTTTATGAAAAAAACAAAACAATCGATTTTTTTTACAACCAGCCAGTATGTCATCAATAACAAAAAAAGTTTACATACCTACGCACTTTGAGTGAGTAAAAACTTAGAAATTAATTAGTATAAATGGTAAATTTGTAATATCATGCATGTTGTTTAGACTTTTTTGATGTGTATATATTTATATTTCAAACTCAAAACGATGATAGTCGCAGAATATAATATTTATTAAATAATTATGATTATTCAATAACAAACTTAGAAGTTTACAAGTATAACCGCTGGGGATGTCCCCCAACTTATTATTTAGTTATGTATGTTCGAAGCTCGAAGTAGGTCATATTGACTAAAGTGCAGAGCATATTCTATATTCAAAGTCTAGTGATATGTCTTGGCTTGTAGTCCGTAGTTTTGTAAGTCTTAAGCTCTGAGGGATAGACTGGCATAGGATTACAAATTATTATAAATAAAAAAATATATACTGGGACAAGAAAAGTTCAAGTCATCATGTGATTCAAGACAAAAATCAAAACAGGATCACTCTAACAATTTATGGATGATAACAATATAGACTTAGTAATAAAATGTAAATAGCAACGGCTAGTTCACAAATACCAAATAAAAGCAAAGTTAGTCATAGGAACCAAGTTTAGCTGCCTTTTTTCTTGTGATAATTTTGTTCAACAATTGAAAAAATCTCGATACACTATTTAATGGAGGTTAATTAGATAATGGTTAAAATACCATTGTTCAAATATGGGTGTCATTTTAAATTACTTAATAAATACTTTAAATTGATAATTAACCTTTAGGAAAAGCTCGCATATTGCACAGATACATATTAGAGTAAAATATAGTTTAAAAAACTAAAAAACACGATTTAACGATAAACCGTACTAAACATTGAAAAATAATTCATAATCCTATATCTTTAAACGAGCAATTCTTCTATATATATACTTATATAATTGGAATCTCGGAATCGGCTCCAACAATTTTCATGAAATTTAGTATACGGGAGGTTTCAGGAGCGATTAATCGATCTAGCTAGGAATAATTTCTAGAAAATGTCATTTTATTCGCTTTTTTTTATTGGAAGAAAAATAACAAAAGTGTGACTCTTCCTGACATCTATCGGCGAATAATAATACTATTTTTTTTAATTGCTTTAACGACACAACACTAAAGCTATTCCAGCAGATGGCGTTGTTAAGTAACAAGAAGCCAATGAGTGTTTGCTTTGAGGTTATACTAAGAAAATCAATTGTTAATTTCCAAAAAACACAATTTATAAAAAAAAACAATACCGAGCAAAGCTCGGTCATCCGGATATTAGGAATAAAATAATGAAGGAAAAATATTAGTATTATTGTCAAAAAAGCGTATTTATCTTAACATATAATATTATTAATACATTCTTAAAACGCACTGAATAGTGACAGTCAAAATATTGATTTGTTTAAACCTATCCCATAGCCACAATTTAAAAAATACCACTTAAAATACGGCGAACTACTGTATTCAACTCACCCAATATACAATATAATTTAGTATCCTTGTAACATTCTCCCTAGAACAAATTTTCTGCAATTTGTAAGGCGATTACTAATATTATCTATTACGCGGCACGCTTTTATCTCATCTGATATAGAAGAAAAATACACCTGGCCAAATTGAGTGTGGCAAAAAGGGTCAACCTGCCGCTAACAGAATCCGGCCGCGTTCTATATGATTTATGATCGAGATGGGGGTGGGAGAAGTGCGATGTGAACTAATTTAAGGTCTCTAGATTACATAATTTGAAAAATGACGACAAAACTTTGTTGTAAACCATAACTTGTTAGCTAGTTATGCTGAGTTATGCACAAAGCAAAAGTATCTGAAGATACTTTATCATATATAAATCGCATTAAAAGCGGTCAATTCGTTTAGGAACTGTAAAGTGATACATGCTAGGAACATATACCTACACAACGATATGCATCCATTATTAAAATATTATATGTACTAGCGGATACTCATAACTATTGGCATATTGGCATAACTATTAGTATTTAGGCAAATGGCTAAAATATTTTTATAATAGATTCTGACTGAATATTTCTAATTTTTATTCGTGCAGGGACAGAGAAAGAATACCTCTGCGGCCGGGTCGGCCTGTCGTAAAAGGTGACAAAACAGCCCACCTTAGCTACGTGGTAGGTCGCCAAGCCCATCTGTATGACGACCGGCTTTGGTCTTAAGTATGCCGCCATAATAACTTTGTGCTGTTGCCCGGCATTAGTCACCCAAGTTCCTATACCCATGGAACAGCGGCGTGTTCGCGATACCACTGGCGTTGCAAACACCCATAGGCGACAGTAACTGCTAAATTATAAATGGGCCGTCAGTCTATCTGCTGTTCTACAGGAATAAAAAAATGATGTAATGTACATTAAGACAAAAATTTCAGCTTAAATTATTAACTTTATTCCCGTTATTATTTCGTTTCTCAAAATTACACAAACGTTATCCAGATTATACTCCTATAGGACAGTAGCATGTTCACGGTGCTCCTGGCTACGCAAAAATCCATAAATGACGGTAGCTGCTTACTATAATGGTAAGTGGGACGCCAGCCTGTCTGCTGATTCTCAGCAATAAAACACAATTTGATGGCCCTAGTTTTCTATTTGCCTCGGTATCTACCAGTTCAACGAATCCTCACATTTTTTCATAATGCAACACAAATTTTTTGGCATGAAACGTTGATCACATCAACACATTTTATGCGAGGTTTTTCGAAAAATTTATTGAAGCAAATACGACTTTTGTATCCAAAATATACTATACTCGTAGTAAATCATAATTTGAATTATTGTTTCTTCTTGGCACAAGCTTTGCTTACCAATGCATTATACAATTTTGTATGGATTGACTACATACAGTTTTTATAAAAAGCAGTTTTTTTTTCCGAGAAACAGCAGACAGGCTAATAGCCCATTTAATAGTAAGCAGTTACCGTTGCCTATGGATGTTTGCGAGCCTAGGGGCATTGCGAACACGCTGCTGTCTGCATAGGGCTATTGGTACCTGGGTCAGTAATGCCGGAACACGACACAAGAATATTATGTCGGCATACTTATAAACCAAGGGTGGTTGCCATCCATACGGGCTTGGAGCCCTACCACGTAGAGTTGTTTTGTCGCCTTTTACGGTTTTAATAAAGTAGGTATTGTATTGTAGTGGGTATTTATAGAATGATATGATGTCGTCCTAACATTATGAATAATAATTTTAATAATAATACTGTTAGAACTAAAATTACTTAGCAGCTTTTAATAAATTTTCTATTATTAATTAATAACAAAAAAATGTAAGACCGAAATCTTTTGAAAGTAGCCAATAATTTAAATTTTGTTCACAAATCCATTCTATTTACACAATTCTACTCACAGACGGAGATACTACAAAGGCTGTTAATGATGGTAAAGCTAAAATACTGCGAAACTCAACGAGGAAAACCTTACTGAGGGGTAATTTAAATTTCTGTCAGGACTGTGCTGGGTATATTAAAACGAACGAAGTTTACGATAAAAAGCATAACTAGAAGACCTAAATGTATGCGATTAATAGTAACTAGAGTGGTAATCAACTCTAGATAGAAAGCGCAAGTGGTCAGAAATATGAAACATGACAAACATTTTTCAACATGACAAACATTTTTCTCCGTCAGAGTGGATTAAGAATACTAACACCTGCGGCCAGGGTCGGCCGTTCGTAAAAGGCGACAAACAGCCTACCCTAGCTACGTGGTAGGGTTACAAGCCCATCTGAATGGCAAAATATACCACCATAATAACCTCATGTTGTGATCCAGCATTAGTGACCCATGTTTCGGTTTCTGTACCCCTATGGGACAGCAGCGTATTCGCAGTGTCTCTAGGGTCGAAAACAACCATAGGCGATGGGAATTGTTTACTATTAAGTGGGCCATCAACCTGACTGGTGTTCCTCAGCTTAAAAAAAAACATAATCATCATTCACCTTTAGCCATGTTTCGGTACTATAAAATTCATCAAGTGGTACTAAGGATCACCATTAAAAACCCTGGGTACCTATTATAATGTGAAGTAGTAAGTATTTTGTCAAAGAAAGAGTGAAAACTTCAACCAAAGTAAGATTATCAAGAATTGAAATACACTCCCCAACCAGATCGTGTTGTTACGGCTATTTTTACCACTACTACTACTTCACTCAAATTTATTATCTGGTTTAGGAGCTCCAATTCGCTTGAAATGCAAAACTTTTACCACGTGTACCTAATTCGAAGTCAGTGTTCCCAGATTTTATAAACGAGATTGACTGATGTTTAGCTCAGAACTTAGTTCGAAGACTATAAAATGTAGGATGACATATCTGGCTGATATTAAGTCTCTTAAAAGTCTCTAAAACAAGCTGTAAATAAAACTCTCAGAAAACAGAACGTGAATACATAAATTTGTCGTCTACTATGCTACCGGCACGCTATGATGGCCGATTTGACGTTTGTCTACTCATAAAGTTTCGTAGTAATTAGTAATTAAATTTAAAGGAGCAAATTGCTGTTCTTTATTGTCAATAACTGCACGTCACTATTGACAATAAAGAACAGCAATTTACTCCTTCAAATGTAATTACTAATTAATACGAAACTTCATGAGTGGACAAGCGTCAAAACGGCCATCATAGCGTGCCGGTATAGTAGATTATAAACATAGTGAAATTAAAGCTGTCGGCGTTATCAGAATAATTATAAACACATCAAAAAAGTCTAAGCAACATGCATGATATTACAAATTTACCATTTATACTAATTAATTTCTAAGTCTTTACTGACTCAAAGTGCGTAGGTATGTAAACTTTTTTTGTTATTGATGACATACTGGCTGGTTGTAAAAAAAATTTCGATTATGTTTTGTTTTTTTCATAAAATTAAATGAAAGGGAATTTGTTTGAATTTAAGTGCGTTTTTATTGCTACGTTTAGTCTTGATTTTATAATTTTACCAACCATTTAAATAAAGTTAGCGACAACTGACTGCACGACGCCAGCCGATGTTAACCGCTCGAGAGATAAGTTTGAGGCTACAAAATTCAAGCGGTGTTGATGTAAGTCCCCAAACTATGCGAAATCGACTGCATGAGTACGGCCTACGAGCTCGCGAAGCGCGAATCGCGCTCGTCGAAATGAATGGTGTAGAGAACGCAGAACATGGACCCAGGAACAATGGGATAAAATTATGTTTTCCGATGAGTCGCGATTCGGGTTTAGGCCTGATACAAGAAGGGTGCGAGTGTACCGTCGGCCCGGAAATACTGAATGGCTTAGGTGCATTCAGGAAGTTGATCCATACAGCGGCCAAAACCATCCTAAAATTTAAATTAGTACATGTTGCTTAGACTTTTTTGATGTGTATATTTAGTAAAACTTCAAAGTTGTATTGATTTTACACGATTTCATCAAAAATCAATGCATTTTCATATGTATGCATTTCATATGTACAGGGTTATTGGTAATTCGACGTATTCCCGGTACCAATAACATGTATATGTAAAATATTTAATTCAAGTCTATAATCTTATTTCGGACATAATTTAATCAGATAACAAAACGAAAAGGATCTTCGTGAATAACATTAAGTTTCAATTTCATTTATCCGAATTTCCTTGAACTTTAAGGTACAAGGTTAACTCTTCCTTAAGACTATACGAGTATTTATGGTATCATCCTTGGGGACACACATGTGAATTTATGTACTTTTACTGGTAAAAATATTTATGTATTCTTTTTTACGGAGTATGTATTAACAATTTATGTATACACTAGTTTATTCGTGTATATTTTATATTAGGATTGAATTAAATGCGCTGGCTTGGCCTTATTTTATTTTATTATGTTGGGTTTAAGCCAGCTGAAACGTGCAAAATATTGTAATGTGGTTTTTTTACAAATGGCGTCAGGTTTTTTTTTTGGAAAATTAAAATTCTGTACGCATAGTGATTTTATTTTCATATTACTTACACCCATTGATTAAAAACCCATTATAAGAAATTAAATAATCCTATGTTTTATTGCCTTTTCAATGGAATAAAAGTAATTATATATTTTTTTGTTTTTAACTAAACTTTTTAAACTCTAAAACCGTAATTTTATTACTGTGCAACCGCAGACAGGCTGACGGCCCACTTAATAAGTAAGCATTTGCTATCGACTATGAATATTTGTGACGCCAGGGGCAGAGCTTACACTGTGCCATTGGTGCCTACGGCGTAGGAGAACTGAAACCTGAATCACTTATGCCGGAATACAACACTAGGTATGGCATATTTAGAGACTACTAGTGGTCGTAAACCAGGCAGACTTGGAATACACTTACCTTACTAGGTCTGTTTTGTCGCCTTTTACGACAAATGGCTCCTGCCGCAGGGGTATTCTTACTCCGCTCCTACACGGAGAAACTCGAAAAACTATTTATAAATGATATACACAAGCGTATTATTTCTAGTCTCCTAGTTTTACTTATCTGTCTGACACTTTTTTATGATACCATAAATTATTGACAAGTAATATGATTTTAATTTAAAATAACACCATAAATAGAAAAGTTCTAGTGACAAACAATAAAGCTTTTGTGATTTGTATTGAAAATTGTTGAACTGTTGAAACACACATGTTTTATGCGCCTTACAGAGATAGATATATAAGGTAACGTCTCTTTATTAAAAAACTTTCGGCAAATTATAATATAACAAAACACTCAAAGCAAATTACACATCCAACTTTTACAATTTAATTATCCATAAGCATGAGTAAACAACTTCGAAAAGCATGTTATCAAAGTCAATTACGCTACCGAGAGTGCTTTATATTGAGCAGGCTTCAAATTTGACTTCTAATTAGTATTTCAATACATCACTTAATATTAAAACCACTTTCAATCCACTTTTAATTAATATAATTTGTTGTCTGAGCCCAGAAAAGAACCAAAGCCTTAATCTTATCTAAAATTTTGGCCTCAGATTTTTTTGGTCTGGGCCATCCAGCACGGGGGTACCGAGGGGTATGGGGGATTCCGCTAAAGATGTTAAAGACACTTAGTCATCCGACTAGCCACTAAAAATCCCGCTGTTCTCCTATAGTCTACGCACGATATCCCGCCACATATCCGGCCCACGGATATGTGGCCTGCCGATTTCATGGCCCGGGCTTTAGTGTCACCTACCTACCAAAACCAAACATAATACTGGATATCATCGTTGTCAAACCAGTATCAGTTATGTGCTTTTTTTTGAAGTTTGCCATATAAACTTTGATATATAAAAACCGCTATATGATTCTAATCACTACATTACTTTAATATATAAATCACTTTAAAATAAATTGTTTCTTATAAAATTTTACTTGAGAATGTTTTTAATTCATATCTCAAAGTTTAATTTTTGCACATAGCAGCATTAACATTAGCATTTTTGCAGGTTGGTTTGATAACAATGATATATTTTTTTAAATTTTCTTTGCTGAAAATCTAATTTGGAGGTATCATGGTTGTTCGGTCATACTAGTCTTTATCCGTGCAAAGGCGGAGAAAGAATACTGACCTCTGCGGCCGGGGTCAGCCTGTCGTAAAAGGCGACAAAACAACCCACCGTGGTAGAGCCCCAAGCCCGTCTGGATGGCGACCACCTTTGGTTTTAAGTATGCCACCATAATAACTTTGTGTTGTGTTTCCGGCATTAGCGAATCAAGTTCCTGTACCCTTATGGGACAGCAGCGTGTTTACAATGCAACTGGCGTTGCAAACACCCATAGGCGCGGTAACTGCTAAATTCTAAGTGGGCCGTCAGCCTGTCTGATGTCCTATAGTAGTGTTTTTCAATCTTTTTGAATACGCGACCCCTTTAAGTATTGAAAAATTCTGGCGACCCCCTTGGGCCATAGAGAAACAAAAGTTAGTAAGTAATTTATAAGACAACGTTTATGATTTTCTCAATTTTGGTACATATATTCTTTATTAAGACCTACATTCTGTAAGAAGCGGCGACAGCTTTGAAAGTAAGTATGTAAGGCTGTGTGCGGCTTTAATTTGGACGCCAGTTTGCGCGGACCTAACTTCGCGGCGTTGCCACACCGCATTGTCGTCGCGGGCGAGTGCTTTTTCCTTTTGCCGGTGACCCCCCTGAGTAAGGCTTCGCGACCCCCCTAAGGGTCGCGACCCACAGATTGAAAAACACTGTCCTACAGTAATAAAAAAACTAGTAAATTATATACTAGTACCGCACTGGAATTCTGAGGGAAGCTGACGTGGTTATTTTAGCAGCGGTCACTAAGCTGACTACCAAAGAGTACCCATTGATAACTACACTGGTAGAAATGGTAAAGAAAAAAATTCTGGTCCCCATCTTGAGGGCTCGTAAAACTTTTTGTCGTTATTATACGACGCCTTCAGAGTTAAACTAGGTATTTTAACTTTATAAAACGCCAAACAGGTAATATTGAAATCATAACAATTTCTCGACCTTTGCGATTTAGCCTTAAATTACCAAAAGCTTTGGTCATTACCAAGCTCGGAGATCACAAAACGGCGAGTTGCGTAAATCATTTAATTTCCGCATTCAACTTTCAGACTTAAATATATTCAGAGTTTCATCCAATGTAATTTCGCGAGATTAGTATGTAAATTGAGAGTTAATTCACGTATCAAGCCCAAATTGACTGAGCGTGTGCTCATTTAATGCAATCGTATCTATGCTAATTGCAAATTCGTAGTGAGTATTTTTGTTGTTTGAAACTTATTTCAAGTACTACGATGCTTTTGAACAATTTTTTTTAATCGGTAAATAAATATTTTTATTATTGCTCTAGAACAGCAAATAGGCTGAACTCTACATAATAATAAGCAGTTACCGTCGCCTATGGATGTTTGTGATACCAAGGCGCTAACATGCTGCCGTCCACGAAGGGGAACTGGAAACTGAGTCACTTATGCCGGAACACAGCATATAGATATTTTAGCGGCATATTTAGAGACCAAGGCAAGTTGCCATCCAGACGAGCTGGGAACCCTACCTAGCTAGGGTTGTTTTGTTGCCTTTTACGCCGCCCCTTGCCGCAGGGCTCAGCACTTACACGGATATAAATAGCTAATGAACTTAGAGGTACCTAATATCATAATTGGAGATGAACCTAAAGGATTTGATTCGCACAGTGGCATACACTACCGAGATCACTGGCATAATTTGCCAAAACGCCTTGGACAAGCCGCGTAAACTGTCCGTTTTCTCTAGGCAGAAGCCTGACTCAGCAGTGGAAGGTTATTATTACTCAATAAACTTTTAGTTATATGGGGTCAGTCGACGAATAAAATCACCAAATTTATAAAAATACAAACGTTAATTATTGATATGCATGTTCAAAGAGTATTCATTACTGACGTATATAACGCAACTTAATTCTATTCTGGAGTTTATTCGAAAGCGGGACTTCCCTGGACGCGTGCGGTAGGAGAACATGCCCGCAGCCTTTCGGCGTCTCAGTTCGGAAAGGACTGCCTGTTGGCTGGAGACGTTGGAGTGGGAGCCTCTGTACTCGGTGGCGAGAGGGGTACCGCGGGGCGAGCCCCGTCGCGTTGTGCGTCGGAGCTTCGTATTACGAGAAAGTACGGAAACTACCGAGCGCTCCTCGGCTGTATTCGCCTCGCCACAGTTACGCAACCCAGTAGGTTTCTACAACTTCCTTACACAAATAGCTATTTGGTGAACTTAAACTTAAGCATTCGTTTCATCAAAAGCTATCTCAGAATTTTTGTCAGGCTCTTAGGTTTAATTTTTTATGTTGATGTAATTGCGTGGCTTTTCTTTTACAAAGATGCAATAACACTGGGTTCTGAGTGGTGCTCTTCCTTTCCTGTGAGTTAGCAGCAAGTTACTAATTTGTTACATTTTGCTACTTCCTAACAGAAACATGGCGTGGTTTTATTCTTATTGAATAACTTTTTTGGTCACTTAATTTGTTAGAACGTGTTTCATGCCTCTACGATTTCGTGACTTTCGAGTTTATTTCTGATCTAACAGTTATGCCAACTTTATATTTCCCTGTATGTACCCATAATATATGTAAAAAATAATTACTATAGTTAGATAATATAATGTATAATATATGCGATTAAAATTTATAAGTTCAAAATAAGAACTGTTGAAATGTATGGTCAGAATGCTGGATCATAAAGAGGAAGTGGTTATTGCCCCCTGCGGAGATACGAATGTTGAGATGGATGTGTGGGGTTGCAAAAAATGGATAAAATTATAAATGATGTTTTACAAAGTATATCAGGAGAAGTTGGAAAGTAGTGCCGTGATTGAGAAACTAAAAACAATTAAAAACTGTGTGTGTCAGCTCCGACGCACGACTAGAGTTTACTCCTTAAGTACGATTGTCTAAACATACGCAAAAAGAGTTTATTTAACTGAAAAAAGATTAATACCATATGAAAGGGTAAATTAACAAATTAATGAAAATAATATACATATATAAAAACTATTATTGTGTTGATTATATAAAAATAAGAAAATCGTTTTTTAAGGAGTAAACTCCAAATATTATACCAATAAGACGACACAAGGTCATCCGAGCGTGCGTCGCGTGTCATTTTGATACAAAAATGCCAAGGTCAAGTGGTCGGCAGCGTTCGGTCGTGCGTCGCGCGTCGGCAGGGGACGGAACGTAGACACGTCCGTACGTAGCGCTCGCCGGAGCTCGAATGTATCCTAAAAAATTAGAAAGTTGCGCACCATAGGTGCACACCAAAAACGTAACGAGGTCATTCATCAGTAGATTTTACTCCTCACATTTTTCTCATACCGGGCGCCTTATATATGAAAATCGATTCTTAAGGAGTAAATTCCAAAAAGTAACAGACTAGTATCTTCATATCATACGAAGAGAAGCTACTAGGAAAATGCTAGAAATAAGAGTGGATGGATACAAAAGGGTAGATTATGTTAAAGATGATCTGGTGATAAAAGGTGTATATGTTGAGATGACGACTAATACAGAAGAGTGGAAGGAGAGGACATGAACTAACTCCACGTAATTCGGTATAAGAGCAAGAAAAAACAGAAGATTTAATATGCGATAAAATTTTAATTATATGCGATATTATTTAATTTCATAACCACCCATTTGTAAAATAACTATGTTAAAAGGTTTGTGCTGGCATATCGACGGGTGTAATGCCCACGGAGTATAAAATATTAGTATTATCTACTAATAATTTGTGGATGGCGACCACTTTTGGTCTTAAGTATGTCGCCATAGTAACCTTATGTTGTGTTCCGGCATTAGTAATCCAAGTTACTGTACCCTTATGGGACAGCAACGTGTTCGCGATGCCACTGGCGTTGCAAACACCCATGAGCGACGGTAACTGATAGATTATAAGCGGGCCGACAGCCTGTCTGCTGGCCTACAGCAATAAAAAAAATGTCCGTCTATTGCATGTTGCTGAATAGCCCTGAGATACAAATATTCAAACAGTGCAGGAAAACGTTTAAAAAATTATACAAGACTTGAAAATGTGTGTAAAAGTAATGACTGGAGAAAAGTTATTAATAAATAATAAAGAATATGGTTTTTATTTAATCTCTTGTTCTCAAGTATATAAATGGAAAAGGAAAAGAATAACACCGAAAGGTTAATTTTGTGGATTCGTGAGTAACTGATTTTCCACCACAATCGTGCCTATTATTGTTGAACAAAAACTGCTTATTTTACATAAATCGTTTCTCGCAATTCTTTTAACATTCTTCCTTATGGAAAATGCGAAACCGTTTTAAGTGAGTCATTATGAAGTTGTTAGTTACAATTCAAGCCACATAACTCAAAAAATGCATTGCATATTTCATTTTTCTCAAATGGAATTTTTAGATTCAAAATTATACTTACAGTTTTTACTAAAAACTTTTTGCTTGTTACTAGTTTACAAAATTTAAAAGAAAGGTACCATTTAGTTTTTTTCTATTACTTGGTTATCCTTATATCCAAATTGTTTATAATGAGCAACAGCTATATTGACTATTTTTAGCTAGGTAGTAGCGCTTTAAACCTGTCTATCCAGACCATCCGGTAACCACCTCTGGTTTCTAAATTTGCCGCCACAATAACTTTGTGTTGTGTTCAGGCATACGTGACTC
The DNA here is from genome assembly GCA_963693495.1 of Malacosoma neustria. Classification (NCBI taxonomy): domain Eukaryota; kingdom Metazoa; phylum Arthropoda; class Insecta; order Lepidoptera; family Lasiocampidae; genus Malacosoma; species Malacosoma neustria. The sequence goes on along the minus strand of OY856377.1, from coordinate 12,989,791 downwards.
AGGTTCCAGTTTCCCTACGTGGACAACAGCAAGTTAGCAGTGTCCCCGGTATCGCAAACATTCAAAGCCGGTAACTGCTTACTATTATGTCGGATATAAGCGTTTGCTGTTCCACAGCAATAAAAAATAGATAGTGATAATAATTTTTTTTTTGATTATCGTAGTTGATATGTACGAGGGACAGTTGATGAGTTCGCGGCCTAAGGTACTTAATCGTGACTAATTATATCGTTACTCCTATCACTAATTGCGGGACTCAGTGGTAATATAAAAACAACCCGTAAACGAATTTAAGGTCATAACTGAACCTGTCGAACCTGTCGAACAACTAACATCACCATGTCAGCCGAATCTAAAAATTCTCGGAATTTTGAACACGTGGGTGTTAAAACATCTCGTCAAAAAAGGAAATACGCTGAAAAACATTCTTCAAGATTCTGCGCCTTCGTATATTATGATAAAATAATGAGCCCACTTATTTCAACTAGGACGAGAGGGCTGCTAAGATGAAGCCCGCACGGACCACCCTGTCACGGTAGTGACCGATGATAAATTCAAAAAGTAGAAAAATTTGTACTGGCCGACAGAAGAATTAAATTGTGGCATATAGCTGAAGAATTTCAGATTAACAAAGAATGAATTGTAGAAATTTTATATCAAAACGTACACATGAAAAAATTTGATCGCGCTGGATACCCAGAATGCACACACCGCTCGACAAGCAACGTCGAGAGCTTCAAGGATTTTTTGCGATAGCTGACAGAAAAATTGTCAAAATTTGTGATTGGATCGTCACTATGCATGAAACGTAGATTCGCTGGAATGGTTCGGAGTCGATGAATTGTGGATTAAAAAAGAAGAAAGGCCGCCGAAGAAATTCAAGGTGGAAAAGTTAGCATCTGAGCTAATGGCGACTATTTTCTGGGATAGCAAGGGAATTTTATTAGATTATCTATCCAAAGGGACTACAATAAACGGTCAATATTATAGCAATTTAGTGAGTCAGGCTCGTGAGGCTGTTGTGCAGAAACGACGTGGAAAGCTAGCGCGAGGAGTGTTGTTTTTGCAAGACAACGCGCCAATACTACGCGTATTGCGAGGTAGGCCTTGCAAGACACGGGGTTTTCAGAAATTGACTACCACCATGGTCCTGGTTCGGACTGGTATAGTACCAGTCCAGGTCTAGGTGCCAGCACCTAGCGATTTTTTCCTGTTTTCCATATTGAAAAAAGACTTACGGGGCCGAAGATTTGAAGATCATCATTTTGAGGACAAAGACAAATAATACTTTTTGCGTGTTTTAAAGGCATTGTATGCCAGATGTGAGAAGTATATTTCACTTGAGGGAATATTGAAAAATAAAAAATATACATCTAAATTTTTCTTACTATAAGTACCTTAGGCTGTGAACTTATCAGCCGCCCCTCGTATGTATGTATGTTCATTATTGTAGTTAATCGTTGAATAACCATCTTACTAATGATATTATGAATGTAGACGCTATATTACTTTCAGTACAGGCATTTATAACAACTATTCAATTACAGAACTAAGGTTGTAAGTTAAAAAATGCAATTGAAATTAACATTTTAGAAAATGTCGATTGATATTTTAGAATCAATTTTTAATTTCTCAAATTTCTAAATATTTAATAATGTAATGATAAAATTAGAAATTGACGTTTCCAGATCAAAGCGAATGCTTTCATTTAAATATTTAATCAAAGAAAAAATAAACTTAGACTCCAACTAGAGTTAGCAAGAAATTTTGATTAGTTACTATAGTTACAAGATAATTTTATCTTACTTAAAATATAAAACAAAATGACCTCTTTTCTGTAGGGCGATACTTTTCAGACAACATTGTTGTCAGATTTCTTGAGAATAAAATTTAATATTTCTAATTGAAGGTAAACTGACGGACTCATAAACTGCATCAAAGTTCAGGATTATTTTGAAATTTTTTTTTTTAATAAGTATGTAAACTTTCTATACAGATTTAAATTGAAACCTCTAGATTGGTTCGTGGACTTTAAAACAGCGTAGGGTCATATCCTTAACTTTAAGTTTGTGTACTGGAAAGGACCTTAAGACTTTTTTGAAGAAAAAACATAAATTTAAGGAAAATTGGTTTAATTAAAAAATTTGATTTAACAATAGTTACAAACTTTATGCAAGGGTTTATTTATGTTTTAATAAGGTGTATTACCTCCACGTGCCCTTATTACGGATTCTAATCGGTGCCGCATAGATTTTATTAGGGTTATATTGTAGCATTGGTGCGGGAGGGCTTGGATCAACGAACGATTGGTAGAAATTTAAATTTAAACCAGTCTACGGTTTCTAGAATATACAGAAGGTCTGTGAAGACAGGTTCTTACAGAAGGAGACGTGGTACAGGCAGGACTCGAGCAACCACCGGTCGTGATGACCAATTTATTGTTACAACTTCCCTGCGGAATCGTTTCCTCATGTCAGTTAACATCGAAACAGAGCTTAATAAACTGCGTGAAGTAAACGTGAGTGCGCGAAAAATAAGAAGAAGGATAAAGGAAGCGGATATCACCCCTTTTAGACCAGTAAATGGTCCAAAGTTGTTTGTAGCTCACAGACAAGCTAGCTTAAGATTTGCGCATGATCACCTGAATTGGACAGAAGAGCAATGGGCCTCCTTATTGTTCACAGACGAATGTAGGACATGTTTATATGCTGCAGATGGTCGCAGAAGAGTCTTTCGTCGACGTGGGGAGCGATATGCTCAAAGTTGCATTGAGGAGCGTGTTCCTTTTGGAGGCGGTTCGTGTATGGTCTGGGGTGGCATATCGATGGACGGGCGAACAGAACTTGTGTTCATAGACATGGTCCGTTAAAACGGTAATAGAAGGGGGTTAGACTGCACATCGCTACATAACAGTGATCTTAGAAGATCACGTGGTGCCTTACATGGGATTCATAGGCGAAAATTTTACTTTAATGCAGGATAATGCCCGACCGCACGCTGCTGCACAAGTTCGACAATATTGCGAAGAGGTTGGGATACGTACAATGAATTGGCCAGCACGCAGCCCGGATCTTAATCCCATTGAGCATGTTTGGGACAATTTAAAAATAGCTGTATATGCGAGAAACCCTTTGCCCACGACAGTGGCAGTACTAAGAACAGCACTTTCAGAAGAATGAGAAAATATTCCGCAAGATCTTTTAAGAACCCTAATAAAATCTATGCGGAACCGATTAGAATCCGTAATAAGGGCACGTGGAGGTAATACACCTTATTAAAACATAAATAAACCCTTGCATAAAGTTTGTAACTATTGTTAAATCCAATTTTTTAATTAAACCAATTTTCCTTAAATTTATGTTTTTTCTTCAAAAAAGTCTTAAGGTCCTTTCCAGTACACAAACTTAAAGTTAAGGATATGACCCTACGCTGTTTTAAAGTCCACGAACCAATCTAGAGGTTTCAATTTAAATCTGTATAGAAAGTTTGCATACTTGGTTAAAAATTTATTTCAAAATCGTCTATTACTTTGATGCAGTTTATGAGTCCGTCAGTGTATTTACTATATTATATTGATAAGCTTATGTTTACAAATCAAGCCTTCATACAGTTTATTTAGTTTTGATTTTTTTATTATTATTTCTGAATAAGAGCAGACAATAGTAAGCAGTTACCGTCGCCTATGGATGTTTGCGACGCTAGGAGTACTGCGGACACGCTGCTGTCCCATTAGAGTAGGAGGGGCGGTGACTTCAAAAATATAACCTACATAATATGGTTGGGAAAAAGCTACTCCCATATATAATCATCATCATCCTAACGTAAAATATAAATCCCGGTTGCAACCCAAATTTCCACTTCGCTTCCCGGGATCTTCGGCATCACTGATAGTGAGTCCGTTGACACGCATATCACTCTTAACGACGAGGCGACGCCTTATCCGTGAGATATGTTTTCCTTGTTCGTAATATTTTTATTTTGGCAAATTATGTCTTTAACGGGAACGACTGCCGTCCGACCTCCCAATTTCTATAATAAAACTGACTGATGGCCTTCTTTTTCAGCCTGTAAGCTGGTAGAAGGAGTAGTCTATCAGTCGCTAACTGATAGAGTGAAATGGGGTGACCTTATTCTTCTCAATAGCCGGGGCAACACGGCTCAACTTTGCAGGTTTTGCAATCAATAAGCTTTTAATAGACTACTGTCAAATTTTGACTGAGCTGCGTCGTTTAGTTTGACAGCCATTAAAAGGAGACAACCTCGTGAATTTTAACAAAAATTGATAAAAGTGAATTTCGTGCATTAATTTTTGCGTAAAAAAACCATCACTGAAACCAAGGAAAGATTTGATAAATACTATGGAAACTCTGCACCATCAATTTTAATGGTTTAAGAAGTGGTTTACTGAGTTCCGTTGTGTTCATACCAACAAAAATGACGCCGTGCATTCAATTCGCCCAAAAAAGGTCATCACGCCAGAAATCATCGCTAAAATTCATAGAATAATATTGGACGATCATAGAATGAAGGTACATGAGGTGGCTGAGGCTGTAGGTATCTCAACTGAGTGAGTAAATCACATTTTACATGAATATTTGGATATGAAAAAGCTATCCACGAGATCGGTGCCGCGATTGCTCATCCTCCATAAGCGCAACCGTGTGACCACTTCAAAAGAGTGTCTGGCGATGTTCAACCGCAATCCGGACGAGTTTTTACACCGTTATATAACCGTAGACGAAACACGGATCCACCACAATACCCCGAAGACCAAGGAATAATCAAAACAGTGAGTTTCACCTGGTGAACATGCACAAAAAAAGAGTGTGTGTCAGCTAACAAGATCATGGCCACAGTTTTTTGGGATGCACGCGGTATAATTTACATAGATTACCTAGAGACATGTAGAACGATCACCGGTGAATATTATTCAGAGCTTTTAGACAGATTCGATATTGATTTAAAGCAAAAACCACTACATTTGGCGAAAAAAAGTGCTGTTCTATCAAGACAATGCACGGGTGCCGTGTGTACTATGGCAAAGAGCCATAAATTGGGCTACGAACTGCTACTCCATCCAGCATATTCTCCAGATTTAGCCCCCTGCGAATATTTTCTTTTTCCAAACCTGAACAAATAGCTAGGTGATAAGATTTGGGTCAAATGAAGAGGTCATAACCGAAACAAATGCCTGTTTTGAGGGCCTTGAGAAAACGTATTATATTTGGAAGGAATAAAAAAATTGGAAATACGCTATACTAATTGCTATACTAAATAAAAACTTTTTTTTTGTTAAAATAGTCACGGAGTTATCAAACAACCTTCGTACCTATAGTCGATTAGTTTTAAGAATGCCAGCAATCACAAGAAATAAACAAATTAATTTTAATAATACACATAGATCGAACAAATTCTAAGTTTAATGTATTTACAAAAGTGCAAAATAAATTAATTAGAAAATAATATAAATTATACTATTACAGAATTTTGGATAGAATAAAAAATAAACAAATAAAATTATTAATTAATAGTTTATGAATTAAATTTTGCAAATAATATTTAAGAAACTATTTTATGGGTAGTTTTTTCTCAAGTAGTTACAAAGTTTGTAGCCTTCTTTTCAGATCGTATCATCCTTTAATAGGGAATTTTCAACTAAGCCATTTTCCAGTGCGTCTTCGTATCTCCATGCAAGGGCGGAGTAAAATACTAACCCCTGTGACCGAGGGCGGCCTATCATAAAGACGGCATGTTTTAACGTCTTTATAACAGGCCGTAGCTAGCTGGTATGGCCCCAAGTCCCTCTAGATGGTAACCGCCCTTGGTTTATAAGTATGCCGCTTCAATAACTTGGCGTTGTATTCCACCATTATTAACCCAGGTTTTTGTATCTAAATATATGTGGACAGCAGCATTTTTGCGGTGCAACTGGCATCGCAAACTACTAATTATTAAGTTGGCCATCAGCCTGTCTGTTCTTCTTTTTACAATTCAATGCAATCACTAATAAAGAGCAATGATTACATTGTTATTTGAAGATTGACATAACGTTTTACGACTTATATAAAAGTATATGTATATAAGTCGTCGACCGTAATGTCAATAATCTTCACATAACAGGTGGATCATTATAACGTTTGATAGAAATATTTCAAAGAATGAATTGCTTTAAATGTCCTTTCCAAAATAAATTGCTTTCCTTATCTATTCTAAGAGTGTCTTGTGAAGTCGGGATCAAAAACTTCGCCACAAAAGATTCGAGAGTTCAGAAGTTAACATAATGTGTATTTTTTTCTGAAAAAAAATATGCTTGTGATTGTAGTCGTCAATCTGGCACATAAAACGTAACTCTGGGTTATGCTTAGTTATAAAAACTAGATTAGTGTAATGCATGACGGTATCAAATAAATCACTCGACAACAGCGGTTGAAAGCTCAACATTACATATATTTGAACTGTAACTGTACAAATCTTATACCTGTACGTATAAGCGATGGCTCAGTCGAGTGTGCCACACACTCGACCAAGTTGCTAAGTTCCATCATGTAAGTGGTTAAAACCGATTGCATTCAAAACTTGTACTTTGATGCACGATATTCACCGTTAAGTATGGACTCTTTACTCAAGAAACCTTAAAAAAAGCTAGATTAGATGAGGCTTTGTATTTTTTCATAATAGGAAGCCGAACGATCTCCTTTTTTAACTGTGTGTATTATATAGGAAAAATAACTAATAATAGGATTCATCTATAAGTCGCAATTTAATATTTCCTAGGTATATGATGGGACAGCCATATTCTTGTTTCTGGCGATGTAGTCTGTAAACACTACAAAAAACTGTTCTAGTATAGAAATATTCAAATATAGTCGCAAAGGATTCCAGACAAAATATGTATCTAATAGGCATATTAATTGCACACAATAACTATCTATGTACACCGCGGAGTAAAAATACTGACCCCTGCGGCTGGAATCAGCCCGTCGTAAAAGGTGACAAAACAACATTAGCTAGGTGGGGCCCTACTATGTTCGTTTGAATGGCAACCGCCCCTGGTCTACAAGTATGCCACCATAATAAACTTTTGTATTCCGGCATTAGTGACCCAGGTTCTAGTACTCTTACGGGCAGCAGTGTGTTCGCTATGCCCCTAAAGCCGATAACATTCATAGGCCTTACTGCTTACTATTACGTAAACCGTCAGTTTCTCTGTTATGTATTCTTCAACAATAAAAATTAAAATGAATCAAATAAAAATTATAACTCAACGTGTAAACCGAAACACGTATTTGGTTCTTGCATCCTCGCCTTAAGTTGTTTTAAAGTACAAAAATATCAAAGTTTAATTTCTGTGATACATTAATATTCTTTGAACTTGCTCTATTTGTAATAAAGTAGGTAATTACTTACGCACACAATGTCAGCTCCACAAAGGCGCAACTTTACGGAAGTTCAATCTAAAATTATATTCGGTAAATGGTGTCCTTTAACAATGCTTTTAAAGGACAAGTACCAATTTTGTTTGAAAATAGAAAGTACAAATTTAAATAGGTGAACGCCCTTTGCAAAGATTCTCGCCTATTTAATATTTTACTGAAGATTTTAAATTAAATCTTAGCAAAAGGTTTTATTTTGAAACTTTATGACGCTAATAGAAAATAGTCCCGTAAAAGTTACAAGAATTTATCATATTATAGAATTTGAAAAAATGACAGGTAAAGACAAAAATGAATAATTCAAACTCAAAAATACCGAATCATGAGGTAGCCAACTTCATGATTCTTGAGACGCGTCATTCAATGAGAGATCACTAGTACTGTACCCAATATTTACCTTTACCTCTTTGGCAGTTGTGCTCGCCTAAAGTATATGTATACATTATATTGTTATTATATAATCATATAAGCCTCGAACTTTTAAAAAGAAAACTTTGTCTGTTTCTCACTCATTATTAAGCAAGGTGAAGGTGTAATTTTAATATGACGATGAAGTTTAATGCCGGCGGCGTGTTTGCAATGCCTCTGATGTTGCAAACATCCATAGGCGATGATGACCACCTGCTATGGGGTAGACCGTTCGCCTGTCTGCTGAACTCCAGATATGAAGAAAAAAGTTCAGATCAGAGATAACTATAATGAATGTACAGAAGCTTGTAATATTTGAGCCATGACAACAATATCATATTTAAAATTAATATTATTTAAAGACAGCAGCGAAGAGGAAGAAGTCAAACGTCGAGTGAACATGAGTTGGGAAAACTTCTATACCTTAAAAGAAATTCTACAAGGATCTTCCCCCCTTCAAAAGAAAAAGGCAGTAATGGACACATGTATCCTACCAACTCTAACATACAATTGTCAAACATGGACTTACAACACCAAATAAAAAACAAAACTAGCGATCTGTCAGAAAGCTGTGGAACGAATAAAAATAAAAAAGATCCAAAAGATAAGAAGCGAGCACATAAGAAAAATGACGAAGTTAATAGCTGCTCTTAAGTATGCTCTAACACAAAAATGGCACTGGGCTGGGCATATAACAAGATTGAGGGATACGAGATGGACAATAGCGGCTGCAACAATGCAAGTACCAATAGGCAAAAGAAGAAGAGGCCGCCCAAGGAGTAGACGGACCGATGATATTATGGATATTGCTGGGATAGATTGGAACAGCAAAGCCATGAGTAGGAAAAGAAACTTGTCGAGAAAGCTCGAGGAGGGCCAATATCCAGTGGGGTTTCAATATTAGAATATAATTAGTTTTAAGAAAAAAATGTAGATAAATTTAGTTTTTTTTTGGAAATAAAGAGGTTTTTTTTTGTCTCGGGGAAAAACCTCTCTTGACGGGTTCCCCCGGCCCAAGGGGACTGAGGGATATGTGGGACTCCGGGAAGATGTTTAGCCATCTGACTACCCACTAAAAAACCCCGCTGTTCTCCTATCGCCTACGCTCGGGCCTACTGATATGTGGCCTGCCGATCTCGTGGCCGGCGACGGCCCGCCCTTTGTCTCAAGGCGGGCCTCTTCTTTAATGTTGGCACCAGGGGGGTGTCAAGATTTTGTCCCCCTGGCGCTCTCCTCTTTCAGCTCTTTAAGGAGTTAAGGGGGGCCGCGGAACAGCACGCAGCCCTCTCCCTCGCGGCAATAGTGCGGGCCTTCCTGCGAATCCTCCCCCGAGGGGCCGCTTTCTACGGCGGCCAGAGGTCATTACTTGCCCTCCGGCGCCAACGACGTGGCCTGCGTTGGCGGGAGGGGATTGTGGTGATGGACTCCCGTTCTCGCTCCGCCGCCTCCTTTGCGGACATGACTGCCTCGCAAAAGGAGGCAACAGCCGTCCATCCAGGAAAATGAAGAGGCTTATTATTATTTTTTTAATGCTGTAGGACAGCAGACAGGCTGACGGCCCACTTAGAATTTAGCAGTTATCGTCGCCTATGGGTCTTTGCAACGCCAGTGGCTTCACAAACATGCTGCTGTCCCATAAGGGTACAGGAACTTGGGTCACTAATGCCGAAACACAACGCAAGGTTATTATGGCGGCATACTTAAGACCAAAGGTGGTCGCCATCCAGACGGGCTTGAGGCCCTCGTAGCTAGGGTGGGTTGTTTTGTCGCCTTTTACGGCAGGCCGACTCTGGCCCGGGAGATGACGTCGGGGTGCCACCATGGTGGCGCGGGCGACGAGGAGGACACGGTGGACCACACTGTCGCAGTATGCCCTGCGTGGCGCGAGGAGCGCCGCGCCCTCGTCGCCCAAATCGACGCGGACCCGTCGCTCCCGGCCCTGGTTCTGTCCATGGTCGGGGGTGATCCTGGATGGACGGCTATGGCCTCCTTCTGCGAGGCAGTCATGTCCGCAAAGGAGGCGGCATAGCGGGAGCGGGAGTTGACCACCACACTCCCCTCCCGCCAACGCAGGCCACGCCGGCGGCGCCGGAGGGCCAGTAACGACCTCCGGCCGCCGTAAAAAGCGGCCCCTCGGGGGAGGACTCGCCGCCCGCACTATTGCCGCGAGGGAGAGGGCCGCGTGCTGTTCTGCGGCCCCCCTCAACTGTTGATTCAGGAGAGCGCCAGTGGACAAAATCCTGACCCCTGGCGCCAACAATTTAGAAGGGGCACGCCTTAAGACAAAGGGCGGACCGGCGCCAGCCCGGGCCACGAGATCGGCAGGCCATATAACCGTGGGCCCGGGCGTAAGCGATAGGAGAACAGCGGGGTTTTTAGTGGGTAGTCGGATGGTCAAGCATCTTTCTCGGAGTCCCACATATCCCTCGGCCCCCCCGGGCCGGGGGAACCCGTCAAGAGAGGTTTTTCCCCGAGACCAAAAAAAAAGGCCGACTCCGGCCGCAGAAGTTAGTATTCTTTCTCCACCCCTGCACGAATAAAATACCTTATTTTATATTATATCAGCTTTGCATATGACTTCACTTCCGTAAATTTAGATATACAGCAGCGAAAAAGAAGCAGAAAATTTCTTTACGCTGCTATCTGGCACCATAATTATGTTTCCAAGTAGCTTTAGTTTTTACAACATCAACTTAACCGTCATATTCCAATCACCGATTAGCTATAAACATCCGGTAGAAAGATTTTGATAACTTACCGCTCGGTCTCCCAAATTCTTGACACGACAATGGAGATACGCTGGTTGGCCAACAGCAGCGGTATATTCCCTTTTCGTCGTATTATCGAAGTATGGTTGGCCGATGCTCTCGGTGGGTAGGGTCATGTTGTTATATTCGGTGGTGTTCATTATCGCATCTTCTGTACTCTCACCATTTCCACCAGCCGATATACCTGGGAAAGTGTTAAATGATAAGCAATAAATCAACTCCTTTTAAAGTTTGCAGTTTAATCTGTTCACTTATGCCGGAAAACAATACAATCTTATTATGGTAGCATGTTAAAAAACCAAAAGTGATTGCCATCCATTCTAGCTTGGAACCCTACCATCTAGCTAAGGTTGTTTAATTGCCTTTTATGACAGGCCACCCTCGGGCGAAGGTATTCTTACTTCACTTCTTTAGGTAATTATGTGTGTTACCCTTATGTATGTCTCTGACTCTAATTCGGTAAACGTGTCGGGCAGATGGAGATAAATAAAATATATTTCTTCAGTATCAAACGTTTCTTTAACTATCGTAACACACTATACGGAACGTTGTGTAAACTGAGAACCAACTCCGGGAACGGACGGAAGGCGACTGGCGACAGTGCAGCGAATAAACGCGTAATACCATTTGTGCGGACTTGCAGCTGACGCTAGCCGCCACAACTTCTGCCGAAGCTTTAAATGATCAGATCCAGTTTTAGATATTTTGATGTTTTCTGATATTGGTGAAGATTACAAGTACCAAAGTTGATTAATTAAGATTAAAACATCAGACCTCTGACCATACTATGGATGACTCGAGATTCATAGCTAAGATTGAAACAATTATTTATTTCTGGGTCTTTTCTCTTTTACACCTTAATCATAGTTGCCAGTAATGTCTAAAAGTCTCATATGTGGTTTGAGATTATTTTTTGAGAAATATCACAGGACAACACTTCTATGCCCAGGCTGTGCTCTCCATGAAGTTACCGAAAAAAATTACCTAATGGTGCGTTTTTCTGTGAGTTTATTATAATTAATAATTCGTTTGTCACGTTCTACGATAGCTTTGGAACGAAAGATGGCTCTAATCTTTTTATAGCTGTCAACTGGCCATATATACGCCTTTTGGTTTAAATTGTCTGAAGTGTATCTTTCACTTATTATTTTTATAATAATAAGGGAGCTGGTAGCTCAGCGGTATTACACTCAGAGGCCAATCTAAAACGCTCCCGATTCGAATTCCACGGAGGCATGCACCATTTACGCAGTTTTTGTCGTCTAATGAGCATATTATATCACAATTGCCATGGACCGACGGTGAATGAAAACATCGAGAGGAAACTTGCCCATCGAGATTGCCGGTATGCGTACCGGGCGTACCGTAGACGTGAAACGTCTCACGGAAAGTTTAATTTTATCAAAGCTCAACTACTGTGACACTATTTACGGACCTTGTCTTTTAAAAAGAACAGAATATCTCGTTCAACGCATTCAAAATGCTTGTGCTCGCTATTGTTTCCAAATTCCACGTAGAAGCCATATTACTCCATATCTTAACAAACATAATAGATTGAAAATGGCAGCAAGAAGAAAACTGCATTTGTCTTGTTTATTATTTGGAGTTATTTCTACTCAAAACCCTACATACTTATATGATAAGATTGATTGGAGGCAAAGTAAAGTGGAATATCCTGTTCGATCTGTTACCAGGCCCCTAATAACACCTAAGCATAAAACGGCTGCTTTTAGAGGTTGTTTTAAACATGCTGCTACAAAATGCTGGAACAACATTCCTCCACCCATTAGATGCCTGAAATCAATTTCTACATTCAAATTTCATTATAAAAGTTATTTACAACAGTTACAGAAAGAAGACCCCAGATATGTTTAAAGTATAATTATATTATTATTTTAATTGTTTGAAACTGTTAAATTTTATGGAGTATATGTTTTTTTTATAAGCTTATATGAATAAAGTAGCACAAAATATTCACAGAGAGTTGATTTTTCCAAGAATTTAATTGTTATTATTTGTTTCCGCTAGTGATCTTGTTGTTTGAGTGCTATAATGTTGTTTCATCTTGAGTGTTGGAAATGTAATTAATTAAAGGTCCTGCCAATAGTTAGAAGAGATTATTATGTAATTTTAATATATTTTTATAAATAATTTGATATTCAGTAATACAATTGAAGCATTCTGATCCTAACTAATTGGATCCAAAAATTATGATTTTTGTAATTCAGTTTTGAATTTTCAACTTCGGAAATTTAATGTTAATCTTCAAATCTGTAGCCAATTACTGTACTTAACCAATTAAGTAATACATACACATATATATATATATATATATATATATATATATATATATATATATATATATATATATATATATATATATATATATATATATATATATATATATATATATATATCTGTACCTCAGAGGTAGACAATAGTAACTCCACATTTGGTCGAATTACGTTTATTATACCATTAAAATCGTAAGAACCAGTTCTACATAATGGTATAAAGCATTAAGTCCTACGTCGCATATGAAAAGAGATATACAATGGTATATAACATTAATTGCACAAATATTAACAGGGTATAGGATCTCAAATGATGTTGATATTTTTTGCCTCTAAGCACAGCGCGACGTTAATGCTGTTCACTGGACATAATGTTCTATACCTCTAAACGAAAAGCGGCGCGCGAGGCACATGTGACGTATAAATGTACCGATCTCCGGTTAGTGCGAGTCCTGTCGTTGCTTTGAGCGTATAAAATAACACAATTAATTGTATAAAATTGTAAAAATAATTTGTTTTCACGTGGAAAAGTACTATCTAATCTTGCAAATGCCGGAGAACAATGTAATGCATCTCCTGAATATGGTAAGTGCTCTTATTCTTCCTTTAGCTAAAACCTAATGAGAGGTAAACAATAATATCTCTTGTAGACATATTATAGTATTAATATATTAATGTATGCGTTTTAGGATACTTTTTCTAATATCATGAACATACTGTGTAAATAATAGAAATGTAAACAAGTGGTAATTGCATGCTTGTAGTAGTAAGCTCAATGGCGAGCCCTCTCTCGTATGGCCCGTTATTCTTTTCTTTGAACAAATTTTAATCCCACCCATGGTAGTGCTCAGGTTGTTAATGCCTCTCACCGTCAACCTTCTGAGGACTGACCGGGCTGAACGTTTTTTATTTTCAGTGGTCGATCCGAACGAATGCTTCAGTGATAATTACTTATACAATTTTGTTTTGTTGTTTTCTAGAGCCCCGGAGAAAGCATCAACATGTACTCGAATGCCATGATTCACCAAAAATGTTATCGTCAAGGCCATACAAAGACCTTGATGTGCATTCGGATCCATCTAAAGAACTACATACAGATAATTTTGATACACAATCATCCTCCTCCACTTTATTTACTGATCTCAAACAAACAACATGAAAAAGGCAAATTTGTTCCGGAAAAAAAATTAAACCAGTATGTGCTTGCAGGCTGAAATGTAATGAACGCATAAGTGAAAATGTTAGAACAACAATTTACCAAAAATACTACGCCGAAGACATGACGTGGGTTCTGAAAAGGCAGTTTATTATATCTAGAGTCTCAGAAGTTCCGACTGCTAGATCTAGAAGACGTGATCCTGACCAACTACCCAAAAGAGCTTACACTTTACATTACACATTTTTGATTGATGAGAAAGTGGAAAAGGTATGCAAAAAGTTATTTTTGAATACCTTAGCTAGGATAGGAAACTGTTGTACGAAACGCTGTGAAAAAATCTACAATGGATTTGTTCGAGCAGATAGACTAGGAAGACATGAATCATCCAATAAAACAGCTGAAATAGTGACAGAAACAGTTCGAAAACACATTGATAATGTACCAAAATATGAGAGTCATTACAGTCGAAATATGTAGAACCAAAAGACTGTATTTGGGAAACCATCTAAATATTGATAAACTATACTCCTTGTATATACTAGAGTTCTGTGCTGAACAGAATTTACCGAAGGAGAACATTGCAAAAGCGTGGCTCTACAGGCATATTTTTAAGTCGGAGTATAACCTAGGTTTTAATCCTCCTGCTAATAACACTTGTGATGATTGCGATGCATTTGTAATCAAATTAAAAATACAACAAATGAAACTGAAAAAGATAATATTAAAGCTGAGGGATAGTAAAATTTTTGGACAGACTGACGATAGTGCATTGAAAGAAGTAACCTTATGGAGCGACAATTGTGCGGAGCAGAATAAGAATGTCTACTTGATGATGGCTTACTTCTGGATATTAACTCAAAAAGAGCATTTGTAAATAATAAACCACAAGTATTTATTAAAAGGGCACACTCACGTAGAAGTGGATGTGTTCCACTCAATAATAGAACGAGAAAAGAAAAAGATCCAAGAGTTTCCCATTGTTACTCCCTGGGATTGGCAGCAGTTTATTAAGAGCTGTTCAAGAAATAATGAAATTAAAGTTATTAATATGGAAACCGATCATTTAAAGGATTTTTCTGCTTTTTGTGAAGGATTATCGGATCCTTTTGTTGACAAAAAAAAAACGAATACAGGAGAAACTGTGCCTTATTCGGCTATAGTGTGGATGCAGTTCCAAAAAAATGAGATGGGTTCAATGTTCTACAAAATTTCTTTTGACCAGGAAACAATCGAACAAGTCAGTTTTATTAGAAACAAACGAAGAGCATTTTCGATGCCCACGCCGAAACCTATTCGAGAAACTCGAAAACCCATTTCAAGACTGAAATACAACGACTTACAAAAATCGTTGCGGTAGATTCCATCCATGTTTCATGAATATTATAAGAATCCTCCATGTGCGGATGTTCCTGACTTGCCTGAGGCCTGCGAATGAGCTGTTAGTCTGCTACAAATAATCATATAAATAAATATTTCAATTTCTTAGCACAGACTTATTACTTTTATTATATAAAATAAATCCTCCTGCCTCCCTCGCCCCCTTCAAAATTATTTCTAGGTATTTTTTATTACCTCATAATACTGTATACCTCTTTTATAGAAATAAATTTTTTAAAGGTATATAGCCTCAAGTCCATAAAATTAGATAATAGATAGATTTATCGTAATTATGTCCAATTCATAATACTTTCCTCTATTTATTATAAAAAATACAGCTAAGTTAATTACTCTGCCTTTATTATAACTTTCTTAAAATTACATTCAAAATTTCTCTACGCGCATTTTTGCCTCTCCTGTAAAATTTGACTTTAGCCTCTTAATGTTGTATACCTCTAAGGTACAGATATATATATATATATATATATATATATATATATATATATATATATATATATATATATATATATATGTGTGTGTATGTGTGTTTGTGTGTGTGTGTGTATGTGTGTGTGTGTGTGTGTATGTGTGTGTGTGTGTGTATGTGTGTGTCTATATAAATACTTTGGGTCGTCTTGACATCACGCTAAAAGGAAGGGTTGCACTGAAGCGTTGAGTCGGATATAATTCCGGCACAGCAATAAGCTGAGCGCAATCCTTGTTTGTTGAAAATGCGGCACACAAATTCTCTAATCATGTTGTTATTTATATTTTCTTGTAATGTAAGTCGCTATTTTTGCAAATAAACATTTTCTTTCTTTCTTTCTTTCTACCTTGCCAATCCATCTGGAATAAAGGTGGCGGGTATACTGTGCGTTCCCTCTAAGGGGAGACCCGAGCTCAGCGGTGGGACGTTACAAACTGCTAATAATTTTCAGAATAAAATTTAACAAAACATAAAGAACTAAAACAATTCTATAATAATAGGTCTTTACCTATGAAATTGCCGTTCCGCAGTAATGGCCAATAGGCCATTTTAAATCAAAATAATTTTTGTTTGGCTAAGAATTCTAATTTCAAATTAATTTTGTTTTAAAAACATGGAATTCTTTTTCCAAAAGTAGTCATTTGTTTATTGATTAGTGTTACATTTTCATCGCATTTCAATCCTTTTCGTCATCATGGATACGTTAAAAATTCGAGTAATTATGGAATATGGGTACCGTCGTGGCAGCAACGCGGCACAAGCGGCACGCAACATCAACGACGTTTACGGAGCTAACACTACAAACCAACGCACCACCTATTGGTTTTCTCGCTTCCGTTCTGGGAATTTCGACCTGAAAAATAAACCTCGCGGTCATCCGAAGACTTTGGTCGACCATGACGAATTAAAGGCGATTTTGGAAGCTGACGATACACAATCTACGGCTGAATTAGCAGCAGCTTTCGACGTTAGTGTCAAAACAATACTGGTCCATTTGCGTCAAATTGACAAGGTAAAAAAGCTTGAGAAATGCGTGCCCCACGAACTCAATGATCGCCAGCGCGAAGTACGCGTCGAGACGTGCCTTGCACTGCTCAACAGACACACAAATGAAGGAATTTTGAACCGCATGGTTACCTGCGATGAAAAATGGATTCTGTTTGATAACCGCAAGCACTCAGCAAGTTGGTTGGATCCTGGTTCAGCACCTAAACAATGCCCTAAACGAAAATTTACCCCTAGAAAAGTGATGGTCACTGTTTGGTGGTCTAGCGCCGGTGTGATTCATCACAGCTTCTTACCAAACGGGGTGAGTATTAGTGCAGATGTATACTGTGAAGAACTGAACACAATTATGGAGAAGCTGGCACATCTCCAACCAGCATTGGTCATTCTCTCGTCTCCGCTGCTCCTGCACGACAACGTGCGACCTCATACTGCACATCAGACGGTCTCCAAGTTGCAAGAACTGGGGTTGGAAGTTCTCCGTCATCCGCCCGTTGTCTCCCGTTGTTGCCTCCCGTCCAGCTGATTTCTTTAAGAAGGGCATCAATAAACTGCCACTGCGTTGGCAAAGATGCATTGATTGCACGGGTGATTACTTCGATTAATACAAATAAAAAATACATGAATAAAATTCGTTTAAATTTTTTCATACTAAGCGGCAATTTCATTGGTAAGGACCTAATATATAAGCAAGATGAAAAATCATAAATAGACAATATAGATCTAGATCCTGGCTGAAAACGATCTCGGATAGCTGTTTGCATTTCCGCGTTAGATACCAACACTTATCCTCTACCCCAAACACGAACGACCTTTTTAATCCCGTGAGACCTCTATGAAGTGCCTTGATAGGTCGGGAAAAACGTGACTTCTGGACCCATCGGCCTCAGAGCTTTTAAAAAAAGATTTACAGGATTTTTTTGAGAATTATTACAGTTTACCTCTACAAAATTTTACTACATTTTCTATTTTCATTTCTATTTTCTCTATTATGTTTAATCATATATATATATATATATATATATATATATATATATATATATATATATATATATATATATATATATAAGAAATAAAATAAGATACTTTTTATTGTCAGAACTGTGTACATACAGAGATGGTTTACATTTAGATTGTTTCAACAGTTTACCCCCTTAGGGTGTACAATATTATTATATACGAATATATTATTTCATGAATTATAACATAAAACCATTAACTGTAATTATTTAAAACATTAGGTTATACATGGGTTTAATGTCAAAAGATACCAAACAGAATACATTTTAAGTGTAAATAATAAATTATAAGGATAATGTCTTTATTTGAATTGTTATAATGTCACAATTAATTCTACATTTTGTCATTACTCAATTTGTCATCCAAATAGTCACTTATTTTGTAATATGATTTCTCAATTAACAATTTCTTGAGACGATATTTAAAAATATTATTTGATTGTAGGTCTACAAGTTCACCAGGTAGATGATTATAAATTCGTGGAGCCATACAAAATATACTTTTATTTAGGAAAGCTGTGTTATTTATTGGACAACATATGTTATTTTTATTTCTAGAGCTTTTAAAAAATCTAAACAGATGTTTGTTACTCCTCACAAATTGTATGACTTCAAATATGTATAGAGATGGCAGAGTTAGTACTTTTAGTTGTTGGAAGTATGGTTTACAACTATCTGTAATTTTCAATTTAAATATAGCTCTTATACATCTTTTTTGTGACCTGAACACAATTTCCTTATCAGTAGAGTTACCCTAGAACAGGATGCCGTATCGCAAAAGTGATGTGACATAGCCATGATAAGCTGTTACTACCGTAGGTGTATTGGATACCTTTGATAACATGTATAATGCGTAGGAATATTGATTAAGTCTCTTACTCAAGTGCTCGATATGACTTTTCCAATTTAAATTTGAATCAATATGAAGTCCTAGAAATTTTGTATTTTGTACTTCCTGAAAGTAATGTCCCTGGTGTTCAATTGTAATGTTATTGTGATTTAATGTCCTATTCTTAAAAATCATAAAATTTGTTTTCGTCAAATTAATTTTTAAATTGTTAGTATTTAACCAATCTATAATTATTTTTAATTTATAATTCATACTATTCTCCATTGATAAGTCATCGACATCTTGAAATAATACTGTGCTATCATCTGCAAATAATATCATACGATTGTTTATTATTTTAGGAAAATCGTTTATGTAAATTATGAACAGTAATGGTCCCAACACACTACCTTGAGGCACGCCAATATTTGTCTCTCTAATTTTAGATAAGTACCTTATTTCTTTTTTACGTTTTGGACAAATTTTGCTAATAAGCGTACGCTGTCGTCTATTTTTTAGATAAGATTCTATTAAATTTAGAACATTTCCTCTTACGCCGTACAAATTCAACTTATGTAATAATATTTTATGATCTACATGGTCAAAAGCTTTGGTTAGATCCATAAACATAGCTCCCGACATAATTTTCCTAACAATGTTTTTCATTGTCATATCTAAAAAATCATATAT
This sequence comes from Malacosoma neustria, assembly GCA_963693495.1. NCBI lineage: Eukaryota > Metazoa > Arthropoda > Insecta > Lepidoptera > Lasiocampidae > Malacosoma > Malacosoma neustria. The sequence continues at coordinate 12,970,322 of OY856377.1, read as the reverse complement.
GGCGATATATTTATGTTTTTGTTTTTCCTAAAACCCATTTGTTCTACCGCAAATAAATTATTTTTTTCAAAAAACGAATACAGACTAGCGTAAATTACCTTCTCAAACACTTTTGATAGGACCGATATGAGAGCTATAGGGCGATAGCAGCCCATATCTTTTTTATTATCTTTCTTAAAGATCGGTTTAATAATAGTAAATTTAAGTTGTTCTGGAAATACACCACGTACAATACACAAGTTGATTATGTAACTTAAACAGGAGATATAGATTGACAGACAGTTTTTAAAATATAAGTAGTGATGCCATAAAAACCCGTACAATTAGTGTTATTTAGGTTTAATATGATTTTAATAATGTCATTGGATACCGTGGGATTCATAAAAAGTGATTTAGACTGTTGTGTGATCGTTGCTGGTGAAATATAAGATTTTATGTGACGATGACGTATTTGATCGACAAAAAAGTCATTAAAGGCGTCTGTGATTAGTTGTGGATCTTTTATTCTCATATTGTTAATATTAATCTCCAGTATTATATAATATTATGATGGTATTGGATTATTAATTAATATTGTATTATAATTTGTGGCATGTAATAAACATTATTGTTATTTAGACAATACACATACAAAAAAAGAATTTACCGTACCCTACAGAATTATTTTGTAGTATAAACTGTAATAAAGTCGTTACCTTAAATTCTTAAGTTTTTCTTACAAAGGAATAAACAATTCCGGACTTTCGTTTAAAAAATTATTATTTAGATGATTTTAGTCAAAGACAAACTCTACTTATTTCTTTAAAAAAAACGTTGAAAGAAACTGAATTAAATCTTTATGTTCTCTTATTGTAATCTAAAAACGAGTATTGAAATGTTTTAGAATAAACATTTCAAACTATTATTTTGAATTAAGACCATTAGCAATGTTCAAAGTCATAAATTCAACTATTACATAACAAGTTCATAAATTCAACTATGCCATAATACAAATGTTATGAAATAAATGAATGTGCCTACATGTAAATTATTTGTGTATATTTAAAATAAATAGACAATTTTCTGCTTCTTCTGCTTGACACCTCTGAATGCTCTAATGGCCCTTTGTCTCTTTAATTTCAACTAAATACGAGTTACCCTCTACAATTAAAAGTTATTAGTAAATTTTCATATAATAAAAATGAAACCTTGTAAAACTAATAATAATAAATATTTAATAGTATGTATGGTCCCAAATTCCTAACCACTTCTAAAGTGCAGTGAAAATTTATATATTCTATAATTATTTCCAATTAAAATTCCTATGATTAGAATAAAATATTTGTGGTTAGAATAACCCGACTAGTTCAGGCCGTGTTATGTTGTACTATCTGTAAATTCGATCCCGACAGACTATAAAATATTTGTAAGATCGACAAGTGGTTTGTTTTAGTTTGAATATACATGATAGGCAATCGAATGTTTATAAAAAGCTTTCTATCTCCGTGTAGAGGTAAAGAATACTGACCTCTACTGTCGAGGGCGGCTTGTTGAAAAAGGTAACAAAACAGTGGGTGGTAAAGCTCCAAACCTGTTTCATTGATAACCACCTATGGTCTCTAAATATACCACTATAATACTCTTGAATTAAGTTTCGGCACACGTGAATCTTCTCAAGATCCTCTTCTCAAGGCTTCAAGATCAATCGCAGCAAGACTAAAGTTATGATTGTTGACCAAATTAACAACAACTCGCCCGAAGTGACACAAATAGCGAACTGTGAAGTGGTGCAATCTTATGTCTATTTAGGAGCGTTGATCTCGAACAACGGAGGCTGTATAGACGAAATCAAACGGCGCATGGCGATATCCAGATCAGCTATGGATAAGCTGCAAAAAATATGGAGAAATCGTAAAATAACGATAGCCACTAAGACCCGGCTAGTTAGAGCACTGGTATTCTCCATTTTCCTATACGCTTCGGAGACGTGGACCCTGCGAGAAAGTGAGAAGAAGAAAATAGACGTTCTCGAGACGTGGTGCTGGAGAAGAATGTTGAGAGTGTCCTGGAATCAATTCCGGATCAACAAGTCCATTCTAGAAGAACTCGGCATTAAGCAGCGTCTATCTTCCATCATACAGGCTCGAATTCTTACTTTCTTTGGTCACGTGACTAGGCGTGACGATGTCTCCATCGAACGTCTGGTTGTCCAAGGGAAAGTAGAAGGAACAGGACCTCGTGGCAGATCGCCTATGAGATGGACGGACCAAGTAAAGGCTGCAGTGGACGTCCCAGTACACGTGTGCTTCCGAAAAGCAGCTGTCCGGGAGGAATGGAGACGGATTGTCAAGCGTGTGACTGAAAAATGATGACCACGACCGCTCTGACAAGAGCGCAACGAAAGAAAAAAAAACACGTGAATCAGGTTCCAGTTTTACGCGGGCGGCAGCGTGTTAGAGGCTCCACTGGCGTCGTAAACGTAGATAGATATAAAATTATGAAAATTCTAGTGGAAATTTATTATGATATAAAATTTCCAAAAGAAAAAGAAGTAAAATCTAAATATAAATGGCGTGCTTTTACCCTTGTCCAACAACGTGCTGTGAAGATCCACCTATGTGCTATCCCTGCTTGCCACGATGTCCTTCGTCGAAGGTTATGTATTGTTGTGAAAAGAAGCCGCGAGTTTCAAGGCCTCTAACTTGCCAAGTGGAAGATTGCTGTGAGCCACCACCAAAATATATGAAGATTGACGCATTTTGCGCAAGCTGCCTGTATCTGCATTCAACCGCTACGAAATGCAGGACCAAGAGCATTCAAAGACGCTCGGTACTGCGAATTTCCTATTTAAAAGCCCTCGTCACGTGGTTGTCGAATGTGAATTATGCATGGACCCCGTAAAAGTCAGCGACCCGTCAAAAGTGCCACCCTGCACATCCAAACCGAAAGTGTCACTTGAGGATATATTAGATGATTGACAATGAAATTTCGTGTCCTACTTTTAACGTGAAACGATAAAAATAATTGAAATAAAAAGGATGACAGATTTTTCCCTAAAAAGGGGTTAACGTCAGAGAGGCGGCTGGTTGTAAAAACTAAGCCACAACTATTACAACATGTAACATGTTGTGCCGACTCCATATAATGTGGGATAAGGGCAGGAGAAAGAAGAGTACATACTGATGTGTTCAGGGCTTTTCAGTGTTATTAATATGAGACACATAAAGCAAGGAGCAATGTTACGAGCCATGACACTGACTGATTAAACCCTATTATAGTTTGGAGATCTTGAGTAAGTGTTACATTGACACTAAGCAAGGCTTCGTATATGTTTTGTGAAAATCAGGACAAACTTGAGGAGATCTCAGAATTTCGTTGATAGAACAATAATATATTAAATATCGATAAATAAACATAATATTTTATAATTATATAATTTGGAAACAAATTTAATTAGAAATATATACAATATATATATATATATATATATATATATATATATATATATATATATATATATATATATATATATATATATATATATATATATATATATATATATATATACACAAAATATTAAACATCATTTGCAACGTACCCCTGCTCTAGAGGTCAGCCTGTCACAAGTGTTAGAGCTCCAAATCCGTCTGGATGGCAATTACCCTTGCTCAACAAATATACTGCCATAATAACCTTGTTTTGGGTTCCGGCCTTAGTGATCCAGGTTCCTGTGCCTATTAAGGACAGCAGCGTGTTCGTGGTGCCCCACGGTAACCGTTTACTCTTAAGCCAATAGGCTTAAAAAAACTTTGTATTTTATAAATCTTACGGATACAAAAATGCAATTTTATTTAATTGTACACTTTGATCATTGTTAAAGTTTCTACTATTCGTATTTCAGTATTTGTTTTACCAACTAAGAAAGATAACAATCGTCATAAAATTTTGCTTTTTGATTTTTATTCTCTCAACATTCATTTCACTTTGCTGCTACTGCTTTTATACTAAGTTATTTTTCCCTAGAGCATTTCTTATAAGAGTTGAAGTTGATAGCAAAGTTAAAATCTACAGTGTTTTAGTTGAAAAAATAAAGAGAGAAATAAAATTATCAGTAATATAGACTATATTACTAAGAACTTTTTGACCAAAAATGATTATTATTTGACCAAAAATCAGTCTTGCTATGCTTTTACATAAGACTTAGGTGAGGCTTTAATTGGCATGCTACAGCGGGTGCCCCTGGTCATGACTGTTACTGGTCAATAGCACAAAAGAGGAGCCGCAGTAGATTAGGCACAGTTAGTCCAATATAACCACATCGGCTTCGTCACAATCAGCAGACAAGCTGACTTAAAATTTAGTAGTTACCGTCACCTATGCGTGTTTGCAACGCCAGTGGCTTTAAGGTAAGGGTAATCCCAAAATATGACAATTATATATTATTTTAAAGGGGAAGACTTCAAAGAAATTTATCATTATCTAAATACAGAATTAATGATACTTTGGAAATTTTAAGACAGTATTTATATCATTTATTTACAAAAATAAGATATAAACGTCGACATGTGAATAAGAAAAATAGGTCCGAATGCGTTCCAGAACTTTCTGTCATCCCTTGAGTAAACAAACGTAGCCTACGAAAAATAGATACGAAATAAAATGAAAAATGGTTTATAGCTTTAGGTACCTGCCTTCATTACTTTTCATCAAATACTTTTTATTTGTGTTAATAATTAGATATTTTTTTTCGTGTTTACTATATTTTTTCAATTATTAGTATTGCTTAATAAATCGAGATCAAAATGAAAATAGCAAGCAAGAGTGAGTTGTACGCACAAAATTTTATTCAATATTAATAATTACATAATATTTCCTAAATGCCAAATAACGTTGGAGAAAAAATTGTGATAATTTTATTATACATATATCATATCGATTTCAGCTAAACTGTCGCTATACTACCCCTCAGGTTGCACTATAAACCTATCGTGCTCGTATAACGTCATTAAAATACAACAATGTTCAAATCGAATGTATAAGAATCGAAACAACAATAGTTTCATCAAAATTGTACCTGGTTTTGGAACCCAAAAATTATGCCACCCAATTAATCATACATAAAGATATAATTAGAGATTAAGTTGATCTATATTTAAATAAACGAATTTAGGTCGTTAAAAGGCTGAAATATACGCGACTCGGCATTTCAATATTCGCGCTAATTTGATCAAATCGAATGAAATAGGTCTTGGATATTTTTTATAACTAAGGTTCAGTAGACATGCAAACAATTTATAACAATTATAGAGAAAATCTCATGTCGCACAGCCTGAAGATTTGGGAGAAAGTAAGGCGACCACGAGAGGAGACTGAAATCGCTTAGAACCAATTTGGTTTCATGCCCGGACGGGGGACAATAGATGCATTATTCGCACTTCGCCAACTGTGCGAGGAATACAGAAGTGCACATAAGAACCTGCACATGGTATTTGTTGACCTTGAAAAGACATATGACCGGATTCCTAGAAAGGTTTTGTGGTGGGCCATGAAAGCGAAAGGAGTGAAGTGTGAAGAGGTGTGAAGTACTTGCATCTTATTTTTTTTTTGGTCTCGGGGAAAAACCTCTCTTGACGGGTTCCCCCGGCCCGGGGGGACCGAGGGTTATGTGGGACTCCGGGATATTTCCGACTACCCACTAAAAAGCCCCGCTGTTCTCCTATCCCCTACGCCCGGGCCCACGGATATATGGCCTGCCGATCTCGTGGCCCGGGCCGGCGCCGGCCCGCCCTTTGTCTTGAGGCGGGCCCCTTCTAAAGTGTTGGCGCCAGGGGTCAGGGTTTCGTCCCCCCGGCGCTCTCCTAACAACTCTAGGACTTGAGAGGGGCCGCGGAACAGCACGCAGCCCTCACCCTCGCGGCAATAGTGCAGGCGGCGGGTCCTCCCCCGAGGGGCCGCCTGTGGCTGCTTTTTACGGCGGCCGGAGGTCGTTATTGGCCCTCCGGCGCCGCCGGCGTGGCCTGCGTTGGCGGGAGGGGAGTGTGGTGGTCGACTCCCGCTCCCGCTCCGCCGCCTCATTTGCAGACATGACTGCCTCGCAGAAGGAGGCGACGGCCGTCCATCCAGGATCACCCCCGACTATGGACAGAACCAGGGCCGGGAGCGACAGGTCCACGCCGATTTGGGCGACGAGGGCGCGGCGCTCCTCGTGCCACGCAGGGCACACGGCGACAGTGTGGTTCACCGTGTCCTCCTCGTCGCCCGCGCCACAGTGGTGGCACCCCGACGTCATCTCCCGCCCTATGCGACACAGGTACCTCCCGAAGCAACCGTGCCCCGAGAGGACCTGCGTCAGGCGGAAGGTCAGGGCGCCGTGGCGCCTTTCCAGCCATTCAGCCAGGACGGGCCTCACCGCTTCGATGGTGGCGAGGCCCGCGCTGGGGTGCGCGAGGCGCTCCTTCCACTCCACCATGAGCACCTCGTCGCGCAGCTCCGCGCGCTTCACCTCAGTTTCGCGAGGCGTGGGGCGAGAGCCACGCTCGGCTGCGCCCCGGCGCCACGGGTACAATAGCGCCAGTACCCGGGCCTCGAGGTCCCATGGTGGGGATCCGGCCAGCAGGGAGGCCGCTTCGAAGGACACCGTGCGGTATCCTCTTATCGCCCTGACGGCCAGGACGCGCTGCGACCTGCGAAGCAGCGCCGTCGTTTTGGCCGTCAGGCGATCTGCCCAGATCGGGGCCCCGTAAAGGGCCATCGACCGCACGGTTCCCTCAAAGAGCCTGCGGCACACTGCGCCCAGCCCGCCGATTTCGGGAGCAGACGGGAGAGTCCCGCCGCCGCCCGAACTAGTCTCGGCGCCTAGCGCTCGAAGTGTGCCGCGAAGTCCCATCGCCCGTCGAGCACCAGTCCAAGATAATTCATGGACGGCCCGACGGCGATGTGGACGCCTCCTACCGTTATGCTCAGACTTTTTTTTTTTTTTTTGGTCTCGGGGAAAAACCTCTCTTGACGGGTTCCCCCGGCCCGGGGGGACCGAGGGATATGTGGGACTCCGGGATATTTCCGACTACCCACTAAAAAGCCCCGCTGTTCTCCTATCCCCTACGCCCGGGCCCACGGATATATGGCCTGCCGATCTCGTGGCCCGGGCCGGCGCCGGCCCGCCCTTTGTCTTGAGGCGGGCCCCTTCTAAAGTGTTGGCGCCAGGGGGTCTGGGTTTCGTCCCCCCGGCGCTCTCCTTACAACTCTAGGAGTTGAGGGGGGCCGCGGAACAGCACGCAGCCCTCACCCTCGCGGCAAAAGTGCGGGCGGCGGATCCTCCCCCGAGGGGCCGCCCGCGGCCGCTTTTTACGGCGGCCGGAGGTCGTTACTTGCCCTCCGGCGCCGCCGACGTGGCCTGCGTTGGCGGGAGGGGAGTGTGGTGGTCGACTCCCGCTCCCGCTCCGCCGCCTCCTTTGCGGACATGACTGCCTCGCAGAAGGAGGCGACGGCCGTCCATCCAGGATCGCCCCCGACCATGGACAGAACCAAGGCCGGGAGCGACAGGTCCACGCCGATTTGGGCGACGAGGGCGTGGCGCTCCTCGCGCCACGCAGGGCACACGGCGACAGTGTGGTCAACCGTGTCCTCCTCGTCGCCCGCGCCACAGTGGTGGCATCCCGACGTCATCTCCCGCCCTATGCGACACAGGTACCTCCCGAAGCAACCGTGCCCCGAGAGGACCTGCGTCAGGCGGAAGGTCAGGGCGCCGTGGCGCCTTTCTAGCCATTCGGCCAGGACGGGCCTCACCGCTTCGATGGTGGCGAGGCCCGCGCTGGGGTGCGCGAGGCGCTTCTTCCACTCCACCATGAGCACCTCATCGCGCAGCTCCGCCCGCTTTACCTCAACTTCGCGAGGTGCAGGGCGAGAGCCACGCTCGGCCGCGTCCCGGCGCCACTGGTATAACAGCGCCAGGACTCGGGCCTCGAGGTCCCATGGTGGGGATCCGGCCAGCAGGGAGGCCGCTTCAAAGGACACCTTGCGGTATCCCCGTATCGCCCTGACGGCCAGAACACGCTGCGGCCTGCGAAGCAGCGCGGTCGTTTTGGCCGTCAGGCGATCCGCCCAGATCGGGGCCCCGTAAAGGGCCATCGACCGCACGGCTCCCTCAAAGAGCTATGCTCAGACTTGCATCTTATTCGTATTATGTACGTTAAGGCAAGTACATACGTCCGGTCTCTTGCTGGCTCCACAGATTTTATTTTATTTATTTTTATTTATTTGGGAAACAAACAATTACTATACATCACAATATAAAGAAAACATAAAAATTAACAAATCAGTAAAGTTGCCACTTATAGGTAATACACATAATTGCATCATCCAATAGAATAATAGTGATTTCATAAAATTAAAATTACTAAATACATTAAAAAAGAATTGAGAGATCTAAATATAATACTTAATACTTTAGTCATTTGTATAATTCGAATATTTTCAATTTATAATTCATAGCAAAAAAATATCTACACTGGTGTAAGATTTATTATATTCAAGACAAGATCTGTGTAAAAGAGTGTTTCTTGCTAGATTCGACTTTATTGAAGGTAAAGAAAAAAGTGACACTTGCCTTGAATTTAAACGGAGACACCTCAGGAGTACCTGACTTATAAGGAAAGGGGAATCAATGTGATTGTTGAGTAACTTGAATAAAATACTTGGTCTCTCATAGCCCTCCGCACTGATAATGAATGAATTTCAGGCAATTGTTGATTCATACGATCACATTTATATTTTAAGTGTTTTATTAATTTATTTTGTACGGATTCAATACTGTCTTTATATATATATATATATATATATATATATATATATATATATATATATATATATATATATATATATATATATATATATATATATATATATATTGTACTGTGGGTTCCACACTGTAGATACATATTCCAAGATGGATCTCACGTAAGAATTATACAGTAAGGTCAATGTGGAGGAAATTTTAAAATCTTTTCCAACTCTAAGAATAAATCCCAAAATTTGGAAAACCTTATTAACTATGTGATTCACATGGGAATAAAATGTCAATTTAAAGTCCAACTGAACCCCAAGGTCTCTCACCTCAAATACGCGTTCCAGAATACTATCACTCAAACTACATGTGACAATAACTGGCTGGGTCTTTCTTGTAAAAGATATGATGTTACATTTACTTATGTTGAGTTTCAAATAATTATTATTGCAGTAGTTAGAGAGACGAGTGAGGTCATCTTGTAAAAGAGTACAGTCAAAGTCAGAATCAATAGTTCTAAAAATCTTCATATCGTCAGCGTAAAGTAAGATACTACTATTTTTTAAAGTGACAATTACATTATTTATAAAGATATTAAACAATAGAGGTCCGAGATGAGAGCCCTGGGGAACACCAGAAGATATAGGGACAAATGTGGAACAATAACCCTTAACAGTTACTGCTTGACTTCGTTCCCTCAAATATGATTCCAACCATCTTAAAAGATCGCCATGAATTATCGATAAGCAAGGAGTGCGGAATTTTGTCAATAGCCTTAGAATAATCGGTATAAATAACATCAACCTAACCACCACCATCCATTGCTCCATAAGTAAGATAAGTTCAGTGTTGCAGTAAGTTTACACCTAGGATCAGCTCTTAGCTCTTATCTGTTTCTCCTGGTGATAGATGCAGTAGCATCAAGAATACAGGAGGAGGCACTTTGGTGTATGCTGTTTGCCGATGACATTGTACTGGTTGGAGAAAATGATCACTAGGTCCAGAGCAGATTGGCTAAATGGCAGCAGAGATTAAAGGGTTTTGGGTTAAAGATAAGTAGAACCAAAACTGAACATCTGCTTTGCGATTTTGGTGGAATATCCGACTTCACCTCGATTACCTTAAGAGGCGTGGCGCTGCCAATTTGCTCCAACTTCCGGTACGGATCATTAATCTAGAACGACGGTGAGATAAGCCGAGATGTAAAATACAGAGTGTATGTAGGATGGATGAAATGGCGACAGGTTTCAGGAACAATTTGGGACCCAAGAGTACCACTTAAACTCAAAGGTAAAATTTATAAATCCGTAATAAGGCCTATCGTATTGTATGGATCGGAATGCTGGGCCATAAAGGGAAGGGACGAAAGTGTATGCTGCGGAGATGAGAATGTTGAGATGGATGTTTGGAGTTACGAAAATGGATAAAATTAAAAATGAGTATTTACAGGAAATGTGAAAGTAGCGCCAGTTATTGAAAAACTTAAAAGTAATGAACTATCGCGGTTTGAATCGGTTGTTTTCGTCTTTTGAAGCAACATGCATCTCTCACCTTCAATAGCTCGCAGTAGTAAGCAGCATTGATTGTGTGTCGCTCCTGCAAAAAATCAATGAGCAAAATGCCTTTCTGGTCAAAAACCACCGTTGAGAGAACCTTGCCAGCTGACAGTCGAGTCAAGGCTTTCACTGGAGCTGCCTCACCTTTTTAACCGCCACTCCATACTGGCTTGTTTTGATTCTGTAGTATAGTGGTTGAACCATGTCTCGTCGCAGGTAACGATACGACTCAGTAGTGCATCACCTTATTCCGCAAACCTTTCTGTAAGCCTTTGACAGATTTCCAAACATCTCAATTTCTGATCTTGGTTCAAAAGATTCACCTGACACAAACTTTACGGAACTCTTTGTGATGATTGTTTGACAACTTCCATAGCTTATTCCCACCTGTTCTGCAATTTGGGATACCATAACTTGTCGATCGTTTTCAAGAATGTCTCGAACTGCGCGAATATTTTCATCTGTAATGCTGGTCCGAGGATGGCTATCATGTTCCTCATTTTCCACTCGTTCTCGTCCTTCTTTGAACTCCTTATGCCAAGAAAACACACAAGTTCTTGATAATGATTGATTCTCGAACTGTGCACTTAATCTCGGAAAAATATTCGTTGCTTGAACGCCTTCACGAGCGAGAAATTTGATAATAATGCGTTGCGCAGTAGAAGGGTGTACTTGCTGCTCAGAAATCGCGACGGTTACTGACAAACCGGTTGGGAGTGTGAAACAACTGAATCTCCCACTCCTACTGACCCCACCTAAGCATGAATGATGAATGAAGCTCGCGCCCATTCCTATCAGCCGTAGACGTTCACTAACAATAATCCCGTTTATAATATTAATAATAATAATTTATTTCAGAATCAAGTCCCATACATTATACAATCATATTAAAAATTCAGTCAAAATCAATAAAAGTTACCAAATTAGGAATGTGATTAAAAATAAAAATAAAACAATACTAATATTAATAAACTACAAAATAAACCAAATAAATTAATAAATTCTACAATTATTGAATGTAAATCTAATTTAAATTTAAAAGGGTTCAGTTTCAGTAAGTTTAGTTACGATGTCAAATTTTTATTTTTGAAGAATGTGACAATGAACCCATTTACTTAGCAGTGGAGAATCCCATCTATCAGAGAATACTCTGAGGATTTTGTTGGTGCTATCTCGAACCCGTGCCGTAGATATGCGCATCTTTTGCGGATAATTGCAACGAAACCGTCTATCCGAGCTTCAGCAAACATGCCGGACGCACTATGTCTCGACGGTAGCCCCAACAGCATCTTCAGGCCATTGTTATATTGGACACGTAGGTCGCTGTATGCTCGGCGAGTGTAGTTGATCCACAGGCCACACGTATAAAATTATTGACAATAGGCTTTGAAGAAAGTTTTCTTTACATCTAATGTACATCGTGCAAACCTACGAGCCAGCATGTTACACCAAACAGCCAGCGACCTACGTTCCCTATCTATATCCAACACATCACTTAAATTGTCGGTGACCCAATGTCCCAGATATTTAAATTTATAAACTCTCTGCATGGGTTGCTCACATAAGTTAACATCGGGTATGTCTAAATATGTTCTACCACCAGCCTTAAAAATCATAACCACACTCTTCTTAACATTGTATTTGAGGCCATGACTGAACGCATACCTTTCACATATAGACAGCAGACGTCTCAGACCTCCGACCGATGGACTCAGCAGTACCATGTCGTCAGCGTAGCTTATGTTGTTTATGCATACCCCATCAATATGACATCCGACAGGAGTACTGCTGAGTTCACTGATCAGCTGGTTCATGTAAAAATTGAAAAGACGAGGCGAAGCACGACCCCCCTGCCTCACTCCGCATTCCAACTGATACACATCCGAGTACGCCTCCTTCCATCTAACTCGGTTTTGCTGGTTGTGGTGCCAGTATTTTAACAAAGATACAATTGATGGTGATACAGCAGTCACGCTCTAGTTTCTTCCAAAGTACATCATAATTTACGAGATCGAATGCCCTCGACAAATCCAAGAAGCAAGCAAATACTGGTGTTTTTCTTGCGGTATAATAGTGTACAGTTTGTTTGAAGCACATTATTGCACTTTCTGTTGATAAACCAGATTTGAAACCAAACTGAGCATCGTGTGACTTTAGGTACCCTTTAAGTAGATTGTCAAGGAGACTGTCAAATACTTTGGCAATCATGTTAGCCAGGGATATTGGCCTGTAATTGGAAATGTCGGAGGCATCGCCTGTTTTATTTTTAATCACAGGTACCACTTCAGTAAACATTAGGTCATCAGGTAGGTAGCTATGGCGTATAAACAAATTAAACATGGATGCCAACACTCTAGAGAGGTGCTCTCCAGCATACCTCAGGTGCTCAAAACTGAGACTGTCGTGGCCAGGAGATTTGCCCTTAACCATATCCCGAATGACGGCTACGACATCATTTGCAGTGAAAATACTATTTTCCACCTCATTCCCCACGCGAGTCCAAGTGCCGGCCACCTGATCATGTAGTTGTGGCTCAACTTTAAATTGCCGCCGAAATTCATGAGAGTGGGATCATGCTGTCCAGCAACGTTCAATGGCAAACCAGATTAAGCAAAATCTAGCATTAAGTTCATTAGTCAATATTCAAAATTTATTAAAATTTTTGTCAGAATGGTTTTTGGCTATCAGATCCATTTTAATTTGGTCTTGATAGTTTTGGCAAAATTTTAACTTCTTTTTAAATATTTTTCTAGTTTCACACATATTGTTATATAGAATACCATATCTAGGTCTAGGTTTATATTTGATCCACCCTCGTACAATATATAGAATGTTTTTGTTTTATAAAATTGGACAGAATTTAGAATGGAAATTCCTGTCTCATATAATTCTTTAATGTTTAACTTGTACAATATGTAGACGATGTGCCAAGCCAAGAAACAAAACTAAATAAAATAAAAAATGTACATACGTAATATAAAAAAATTATAATTAAATACCATAATATTTGAAATATATTCGGCTCGGATATTTCCAAAAACTACCGTCAGTGCCAGTTTTTTCTCAACAACCGCGCCGCGAACATTGTACTTGCCCTAATCAGTGAAAAGTGTTAAAAAAATTGTGATAATCACGCCGCGCATTACCAGCATCGTGTACACAATATATACCCACTTGCTAATACAAAAGGACGAACTCCTTCTATTTTAACATCGTTATTTATAAACATTTTTTATTATAAAAATAAAAGTATACTTCCGAAACTATCAAAAGTGGATAACAATATTTTTCTTCTTAGTAACCTTACAAAGATTTTCTACTTTCGACATAAAAAGCAGTTCGCCGTCGTGATATTGACAAGGGTTGTCATCGAATATAAAATTTATCCGCTTACTTCCAGCGAGGTTACCATAGAAAACCAGATAGTATAGAACAACTGTTTTCTATGAAATCATTTTAAACTTATGTTGACTTCAGGTGTAAAAAATATCATGACTGTGCGTTTGCGGCGTGAATATGATGTTTCATTCCAACTTTCGCTTAGAAAATCTTGTAATTCAACCAATACTTTACTAGCTTACTGTTTTCAAAGGATGATTTTCCTATCACGTTTGGAAAATCAGCTTCTTCTCTAAAAGTAACATCTGTTACATCTATTTTCATTTATTACTAATGTATCATCGTCACAAGGAAAGGTACAAGTAAAGGTCGTGTAACGATTAAGTTACTTGTCGGGCAACTACAATTAACGGAGATAGATTTGTAACATGAATCTCATGGAGCTAGCTTCATTTTTCAATATTAAAAAAAATAACGTGAAAGGGATTTTAAAAGTTTATTTTCATCAACCTTTTCTTGAGTAACACATACTAGAAAAAATATGAAACAAATTAAATAAGTAGTTAAGTATTAAATTAGTAGTTCGCAAAATAAATTTTCGCCAGCCTTTATAGAGATAAAAATGTTAATCCAACATCCTGTCAACTAATAAAGTATTTTCTTGTTTTAGACCTCCTTAGAAAATTTATAGCTTATTTCTGACCTGAACCCGACGACTGCAAAATGTATGTTGCTCGAAGACTCATACAAAACTTCACTTCTATCCTCATCGTCTTTTGTAAGGTAGCTATCTCGTGATTGGATATTCAAGTTCGAATTTTCGGCGTCAGCAAGTATTAGTACCTATATTTTTCTACCAATATTTTTTAACCCTGTCTGTTTTCTGTATGTATGGCTGCGTTGTAGAAATAAATCAGCAAAACTTGTACGCAAATATTTTTAGATTTAACTATTTATTTCACTTAATATATCTAATTATCTGACAACTACAAAGTGAAAGGAGTGTAAAATATTCCCAGCAAGACTTAAATTGGGCTCATGTCTATTTCATCTTCCAGCTGGTGCATCTGTAAAAGAACATCCGAGCTTCGGAAGTCTCATTTTCTTTAAACAATGCATCTTACTGATGATGAATTATACAGCTGAGACCTGGACACTGACTGCAGGACTGGTTCACAGATCTGATCAACGTTAGGCGTTCATTATTCGGATCATTTTATTAATACATTAAATTATGTAAAGAAATTACATACATACATATAATCACGCCTCTTTCCCGTAGGATTAGGCAGAGACCCCTTCTTTCCACTTGCCACGATCCTTACATACTTGTTTCGCTTCATCCACTTTCATTATTCCCTTCATACATGCCCTTCGGCTTAGGGTACTCTTGACCTGGCCTTTTTTCAAGACGTCCCTGATCTGGTCTCGAAACGTCCGCCTAGGTCTACCACTTCCAACACTTCCGTTCACACTCGCCTTATACACTTATTTCGTCACTCGTGATTCATTCATTATTTCGACATGAAGAAGAAATTCAACTGTAGTATATATAGATCGTAGCATATAAATTTAGTGATGAAGAGGGCCAGCCATTAAATCAGTTTAACAAGTAAACGAGCTCTTTGTGGTAGTCCAGCAGAAAGTAAACTAATTCTGCAACGGTGACCACGTCTCAGCAAATGTAGTAGGACCGCTCCAACCCTACTGCAAGTTAGGGGTCAGGGTTGGATCGGGAGGGTATGTGACCAAGATGTGACGGAACCTGTGAAAATAATTACACGAAAAAGTCCAGTTTCCTTATGCATATGGCACACACTAATATTCTTTTAGCAGTGCCTCTAGCGTCAAAAATGAACTCGATGATTGCCTCTGTACAAGAAAATATTTTTTTTAGATAAACACGCAAATAATAAGCTCAAATATAGTTCTGTGACATTAGTCAAAAATTGACTGGACTTTGGATGCAATCGAGAGAAATCGATCGCCCCTATGATTACGAAAAAAAAATTGAAGCAAATACATAACGTATCTACGACTAATTACAATTTAATATAATAATTAAAAACTAAATGAACTTTTATATGGCGAATAACGTTTGCACCGTTCAAAAAGCTAGTAACCTATATACGCAACTCCATTCTACTTATCAAGAAGGTATACCAAATTCGTACACCTTTCAGATAGCGAATAAGATCAAAGTAAAAGTTGTAAGATGGGAAATATCCTCAGTTGAGATTTGGTCAAGCAAAAACCCCAAATAAACGAACTTATTGACTGAATAATGTATTGAAAAAGTATTGGGTATTCCGATATTATACCGTGTGTAGTGAACGAATACATTTACTAAGTTCATTTTTTTACAAAATATTACTTTATTATGACTTTATTGAGAGTTTGGTGGTTGTACGATGCCGGTCACGGACCGAAAGTGCAACGTACAAGATGAGGGGAAGAGGAGCTGTGGTTAGAGATATGCGCTGTCTTGCAGTGAGCAAAGAAGTTTGCTGGCCTTGATTCCACCCCGATTTGGTTCAGGTCCGCTTGCGGAGGAACTGTTGCACCGCACCAGCTAAATGTCACAGAACGAGACACTGAACACACAATGTTGTGGTACGGCCAATGATAGTGTTGGAGTAACTGAAGCCAATAGCGCACGGCACAGAGGGTGGTTCAGGGAGGTCAAACGTCGACCATCCCGCGTGTTTAGAGGCTCACGCGATACTACGCGATATAACTTTTGGCCCACACTCGCTTTTCCATTTACCTCACAGAAAGTGAGGGTAGATAACAAAAATCAGGAGACGAGATTTTTACGAGCCTTTATGCAAGGATCGAACAATGGGATATAGTATATGTTAATGGCCTCCTGTGTGATAATATTTATGAAATTAAATAAAGCAAACAGAAAAGCAAACTATTGGTTACAGTTTTTATTTATTTAATTATGTGATGTCACTCAGCACATAATACTTACGAGTAGCATTCATGATGAGATTTATAATGTGTAAAATATAAACAAGTATACTCCCCGGCACGTAACTTGGTAAGAGTCGTTAGATGCGCACAAGTCGTTTTTTAGGTGTCTGGTTGTCAAGCGGTACGCGGGGAATGACGTAGCACCGTTCCGAGCGCGTGATTGGTGCGTCAGTCTATCCTTGCCTTCCGCGTCGTGTGTACGTTCCGTTCGCTCCCGATTACACTTGCGTGCACTAAAGTTGTACCCTCTCTTTATGTTGAGTTTTTGTTACGAGTTGTTATTATTGTTTTAAATTTAGTTTTTGTTTCGAGTTTTATTGTTTTAAATTTGATTGCAATGCCAGGACCAAATACCATTTTACGCAGACATGCCAGAAAAATGGTTTATGATGTTTACTGTTTCATGGAGAAAGAAGCTCAAACTGAGAAAGAGACAAATGGCATGGGCGGTAATCAAAGGATATGTAGCCAGCAAAAATATTACATGGAATGCAACTAGTGTGATGGGCTTAGTAAAGGAGAAGGTCTCATTGATGGGCGCCGATGAATGGTCGCAATTATACGGAAAGGTAAAAAAAATTGAGGCTGACTACATCCAAAGTGACGATATAGTCGATTCAGTCACTGAACGTTTTCTTATTTACGCCAGTGACGACAGCGACTCTTCCAGCGACGAGAGTTATGTCGAGGATGAGGAGCTAACTCCTTCCACCAGCTCAGGTGCTACCATGAATTTAATGCTATTAGAAAACGATAGTGACGATTGCGACACATACTTTTTAATATTAAGTATATTTTTTAAAATAAACTTCTTAACTTTTAATTGTATTTTATTTATAACACCTAATACACTTCACGAATTCCTCTCTTTTCTTTAACTTTCTTCTCAACAGACATGATTAAAAATAAATTATGGCAATAACCGTAGAATAATGCGGGCAATAAAAGTGACCATTTTTTTGTTGCATTAAGTGCACTATGCGCGACCTTACCCCCACTACGCCAAAACCTTGCCAACTTACGTGCCGGCGACTATAAATACAATTTTCGTGTTAATTGTGTATTTTTTACCAGCCCGACGAAACAGGTTTAGGGATGCCTTTCGCCCCCCATAGCCTGTAGACGTACACAACCCACACAGTACATAAATACACGTAGAATAGATGTGTTGCGGGGGAGTTTCTTTCGCCGTTTCTTCTCCCCCAGCTATAAGCACTCCGAAACGGTAGTAGATTAGAATAGGATCGGCTTCACCGGTGGAGCTGATAGTCCCCAATCAATAGTATTCTTGCCATTCGTGGCTGCTATCAATTATCCCCATGCAGCGTTCGAGCCGGGAGCGCGCCTCACAGGAGACGCGCCCCGAGCACGCTGCCACGGCTGATCGACCCCGCTCCCACGGGGTCGGAATGCCTTATCCGCCCGGTGTCGCTGTCGTTGGTCGTCTGAGACGATGACAGCCTTAGCTTTAAGAAAAAAAAAATTGTGTATTTTTTCAAAGTCCGTAGTCGCTGTCGAGTCGTCTGAGACAACAACAGCCTTAGCATTAAGAAAAAAATTGTGTAATTTTGCCCTTTATTACACGCTAAATGGCTGAATATGAAGTTTCTGTATTCCATTTTACGGTCCAAAATACGATTTGCAGTGCTCTCATAGGAACACATTTCTGTGCTGTCTTTGCACCTGTGCTCTTCCGATCAACTTTATTTTTAACATGGTGTGACTGCTTTTTGTGAGTATAAGATGTAACAAGTTGTTTGTTTTTTCTGATCTTCAGTTTAGGAATGAGGTATTGAACAGCCTTTTACTTTTTTTATTGCCAAGGAAGAGCACAGTACAGGAATCAGGGTCACTAATGCCAGAACACAACGCAAGTTTATTATGGTGGCATACGTATGAGGGTGGTCTAAAAAGTTTCCGGCCTGACAAAGATACAATACATTTTTTTCAGAATTTTTTTTCAACTTAGTGTTCTTGTAACTCACACACTTCTCCCAGCGATGCTCCCATCTCTGTTACCCTTCCAAGTAGTACTCGGCGTTTTCCTCTGAAAAATAATTGTTCACGAAGGTGATTGCCTCTTCATTTGACGAAAATCTCTGTTCTCCGAGCGCAATTTTTAGACGAGGGAACAAAAGAAGTCGCTTGGTGCTAGATCTGGTGAGTAAGGCGGATGGTCAAGCAGTTCGAACCGTAATTCGCCATGGCAACCGCTGAGGTATGAGTCGGTGCGTTGTCTTGATGAAACAGGATTTTCTTTTTCTGCGAATGTGGCCATTTTTCCGCAAGTTCTGCCTTCACCTTATCAAGTAATGATGCGTAATATGCTCCTGTAATGTTTTTTTTAAAGACAATCGTTTAAAATAACTCCATGACTATCTCGGTATCAATGATTGCTGTCACTCTGCCGGGCATCGATGTGAATGGCGACGCATCGCAGAAACAGCGGTGGCGCAGAAATTGACCGACGCATGACCACGACTACTTTGTCAAGAGTGCACGAATAAGAAGAAGAAGACTATCCCAAAAAACAATCGCCATCACTTTTCCAGCCAAAAAAACAGTTTGTTCTTTTTTTGGAGCTGGTTCCCTTTTGCAGTCCATTTTTGGGACTGTATTTTTGTTTCGGACGTACAATGGTGTATCCAAGTTTCATCTACAATAATTAATTGGCGCCAAAACTAGGATTTGTTGCGCCTAAACTACGCCAACACAGCGTTAAAAATGTTCATGCGAACACGTTTTTAGTCTAACGTGAGTAAACGCGGCACCCAACGCGCGGACAGCTTTCTCATGTCTAAATGATGATATAATATGTAACAAACACGTTCTACTGACATGTTCATAACCTCTGCTATCTTTCTCACTTTAATTCGGCGATCGTCTAGTACCATTTGGTGAACCTTGGCAATGTTTTCATCGGTAGTTGCAGTTTTTGGACGTCCCGAACGTTCATCGTCTCCCAAGCTCTTACGGTCACGTTGAAATTTAGCTGCCCAATATTTCACAGAGTCCCCATACGCAGATTCCGACTCATATTGAATTTGCGTAGGCGTATTGCCTTTCAAAAACAAATATTTAATGACAGCTCGTTACTCAATTTTGTCCATTTTTATAAAAAACGCTCACATCAACTCACTCAAACGACTGTTACACAACAAATGCACGTCCAAAATGGCTGAAACTTTGGTGAGTGACTGTCAACAGATGAACAACGAAATTCACTAGCTTTTATTTACGAAGGCTGCTATCTTCATGTTGAGGTCGGAAGCTTTTCAGACCACTCTCGTATGTATATATACATAAACCAAGGGTGCCATCCAGACGGGCCATACCACGGCGCTAGGGTTCTTTTGTCGCTTTTAACGACAGGCCGATCCCGGCCGCACAGGTTAGGAATCGGCCTCTGAACTGAAAAAAAACTTTTGGCTTGGACCCCATATGAACTCATTTGTAACCTACTCGTATGTTTTGCAAATAAATACTTTGATGGTGTCTCCTTCTCACGGGTGAGCGCTTGAAGAATTACAAAAGTTCAGATGTAAAGGTAATTGACCTCAATCCTTATGTATGCTCATTTTGATATATGGAACGAACAAAAAATATTTGTGCTCAATATATCCGAACACACGCGTATCACTTACAAAGGAATAATTTATCAGATTTAGCTCAAATATGTTTTTACGATTACTCGTTGCCTCAAGGACATCGACAAATAAATGTAAAAATTACAGGCAGAAATTATTAATGTACATAACATTAACCCTGGGAAAATTAATAACTAGAGTCAATAAAAAAATTACATAATAATATTTAAAATAAAATATAGAAAAATTTAAATATCATATTAATATGGCGTACTCACACTCAAAAAATTTAAATAATTGATAAATATAGATTGAATGTATCGTGAAAAGCGAATTTAAAACGCTTTAATAGAGAATAATACAATTCCCGACCACGTTAGTGAATATGAAATAAACACAAATCAGAATTTAATACGAGAATGACAGAAAAATAAATTTAACTTCGAACAAATTGGCTCAAGTCATTGTAATATAATTTTCCATTGTTACGAAAGAAGAGGTTACTGTTATTGGCAGCTGTCAGGATGATGGACGGCGTCCACTGAAGTGTACATTGAGTTACGGATGATCTGCAAATTTTTGACAAGTCAATGTCAGGTAGTCTAGAAGTCTAGAAATATAATATTCAAATATATTTCTTAAATGATTTGGTATTTACATTTAGTTATAAAGCGATAAAAATTTATAAATATATTTTTTCTATATCCGAATGTCTATATAAACGTTTATAGAAATATCATTAATTTCAATTTCAAATTTTCATTTTTGGCCCAGATTCCTGTACCAATATGGGACAGCTGCATATTAACGATACCACTGGCGTTGCAAGCACCCATAGGCAACGGTAACTGCTAAATACTAAGTGGGCCGCCAGCCTGTCTGCTGTCCTACAGCAATAAAAAAAATAACAATACCAGTAGTGTTACTTGCGTACTAAAATTTATAAGGATTAGAAAAAATTGTACTCAAAGACAGAACTGTATCAGACTTAGGTAGCCACTGAAACAACCCAGTACTCACGATTATTTCTGCTATTAAATTTATGACTGAAAATTAAATGTATTTTATCCATGCAGGGGCGGAGAATGAATACTAACCTCTGCAGCCGGGATCGGCCTGTCGTAAAAGGCGACAAAACAACCTACCCTACTTAGTAGTAGGGCCCCAAGCCCGTCTGGATGGCGACCACCTTTGGTCTCAAGTATGCCGCCATAATAACCTTACGTTGTGTTCCGGCATTAGTGACCCGAGTTCCTGTACCCTTATAGGACAGCAGCGTATTCGCGATGCGACTGACGTTGCCAACACCCATAGGCGACGGTAACTGCTAAATACTAAGCGGGTCGTCAGCCTGTCTGCTGTCCTACAACAATAAAAAAAATGTATTTAACCTGTATTGTGTTGTAGCACAAAATGAGGTTCAATTGAGAATGAACAAAGACACAGCTATACGTCGGCTATTTATTTAACCAAAAAACGGGACAGGCAAAAACCGGAAAACAACATTCAATTTAGTTGGGGATTTTGGTAACTCGCATTTCAGCTTAATGTCAGACATTAAGTAGATTTCGCGGAAAAGCATCTGATTAGAAGTTGCAAGCGCTGTTTTACGACATAATCCGGAGTAGCATATTTACACGGTTTATATTACTTACTTTAGCTATTTGGTGGCACATAAAAATTAATATATTGTAAGTGATTGAGAGTTTGTAAATAGATTGTTATTTTTCTCATTGTGAGCGACCTATAGGCAACGTGGGAATATCATCAAACCAACATCGTACATAGCCGGACAACGTGTATCCTTTTATTTTACATTTCAGAATAAGATCATAAATGTCAAATTCATAATTCAAAATTATACAAAAATATATTTAAAACTAATAACGTAATGCATAATGAAGAAGTTCTGTTATCAACACTTGTTGCAAATCATTATAGACTTAATGTGAATGTATCACAAAATTTGGACCATATAGAGAAAAAAAGTTTCTATGAAGAAGTTTAATTTATCCTTATTACAACTTTCTACTCGTATTATCAAAATAAACTGAAATCCTCCTCACAATAAAGGTTTTACTTGAAATGAATCGCTAACGTAGATGAACGTATTTGTATATGTATATATTTATTATTATTACACATTATCACATTATTGTTTTTCTTAGACCATGTTTAGTAGTGAACTAATGAAGACGAAAATGATGATGATAGAGAGTTGAGAGATAAAAACAAGCATACCATATCAACAAATAAAATTTAACATACACTATTTTTACTAGTAAATATAATATATTGATAATGGTAATGAAACTCAAAGACCATAAAGAAAAATGGTGCGGCTAGAATACAGAAAATATTCGCGGTGCTGGAAATGATGGTAGTGCGGGATCGATAATAAACGTGGAAAATAAAGAAGACGGAAATACCCAGCAAGACAGAAAGAGCGGCGATTCACCTAAATTTTTCCGATTTGCTACCTTCCACGGATAGTTCTGTGGTTAGTTCTCCTAAAACGCGCTAAAACGTATCCGTTATCTCGCACGGAGGCTAGCCAACTACTCGACGACATGGCCGTGGTCGAGTAGTTTTAAGAATCACCTTCAAGCGCCGCGGCATCAAAACAAAATTGCGGGTTGCCTACCCACAAAAAATTATAGTTTAAAAAACTAAAAGACACGATATTATAATTAATCAAACTAAAAAGTAAAAAATAATTCTTAACATAAGAATAAAATTACTGACGAGCAAATTAATGTCTCTGTTCTAAAAACTTAGTTTGATTAATTATAAAAGCTTGTCTGTTAGTTTTTTTTAACTATAATTAATTTAAAAATTTTTAGTTTGACTAAATATGAAATATAATTTATTTGTTGGCAATTTCCAATCGGTAAATGATTTTATTAATTTAACGCCATCTACCGGCTGGTTTTTTTTTTCATTTACGCCCAATGGCGCTTTAGCAGAAGAAAAAGAAAGCATAAATCCTGATAAGGACTATGGGACAAAATTATTAAATTTGTGTATTGTCATCAGTTCTTGACTAGTGTGTAAAATTTTGAATACTTTTGTGATCAAATTTGAATGATTTCAAAGTGGATAAAAATAGAGTCCGAATTAATATAAGCGTGTAAAAAATCATTAATCCTGAGGATTCTAGTAAGAATAATGATTCAAACTATATACACATTATTGCATTGTCATCGTTCCTTGATAGGTGTGCAAAGTTTTAAATCAATCCGTCGTTTTGAAAGGGGTGAAAATCACGTTCAAAGATTTCATTACATACTCCGATACCAAGCTAATAAAAGCCTGTTAATAAAAAGGATAGGATAAGGCGCCTAACCAAATTTCATTTGCATATATAAAGGCTTATGATAATATCTTTAACATTGTTTTTTTTTATCTTACATTACTTGTAACTTGTGTAACTTACATTACTTGTCTAGTTATTTTATATAGTGGCTAGTTTTGAAATAGAATTATTATTTAGAAAATAACACAAGGCGCTTATTGTACTCGTAGACATATGCACGTGGATTTTGGGCGTTGAAGAGAGCTTTAGTTGTAATCGAAATTAAACACACGCATAATCATATTAACAAAACTACAATCCAATAGAAAAATATATCTAATGAGAATTTTTTTATATATTTCCAAGGATACGTAATTTCCCAATACGCCTTAGATATGACATATCTGCTGAGTTTACCGTCCATTTACCTAAAAGCCAGACAGAAACATTTGTGGGCTGATTTTATTACTCCATCATGCTACTTCTCTAGAAATATCATAATATGAACTTGTATGGCAAAATTGATGAATAAAGGATCAAAGGCAGGTCATGTGAAGCATGTAAGCTTTGATATTTCGAATTATCTATTTGGCTATATTAGTCTTAAGTGCACATATCAATGGAGGGAAAGATTTTTATTATACTAAACTGTGTATTATCTGCCTAATATTGACATTAATTTTCATTAATGTCAATATTATGTAATAATTTTCATACGTGCAGGGACGGAGAAAGAATACTAACCTCTGCAGTCGGGGTCGGCCTGTCGTAAAAGGCGACAAAACAACCCTAACTATGTAGTAGGGCCCCAAGCCTGTCTAGATGGCGACCACCTTTGGTCTTAAGTATGTCGCCATAATAACCTTGTGTTGTGTTCCGGCATTAGTGACCCAAGGTCCTGTACCCTTATGGGACAGCAGCGTGTTCGCGATACCACTGACATTGCAAACACCCATAGGCGACGGTAACTACTAAATTCTAAGAGGGCCATCAGCCTATCTGCTGGCCTACAACAATAAAATAAAAAAATACATATACAGGGTGACTTTACCTCACCCGTCCAAATTCACACAGAAGAATCTTTAGTAAAAGTTATGAGAAACATGTATTTTAGTTTAGTATCACATAGTACAAAAATGTTGAGTAATCAGCATCACAAAGTTATCACAAGAACTCGCAATTTATACTTGACACCTACACTCGACAAGTGTCAATGACCCCTCCATCGGTACCGCATAATTCGCTATATTTCATTGATAAATACAGTACCTAACATAATGTCGAAATACAAAAATTTCATTAAAGGGCGCGTTTGTAATAAGTAAAAAAATACGTAAATCTTTAGTGATATGTACAATAATTAGTAAAAAATCAATTAGAGGTTAACTTACCATTACTGCTTTACACGTATTTTAATAAATGTTCAAAATGCAGTCCGTTTGTCTCTAAGCAAAGTCTAGCTCGTTTTTGAACATTTTCCTTTACCTTTCTAAGCACTAGAGTGTCATTACGCACATCTTCAAACGCCCGCACTATTTTAGTTTTTAAGTTTGCGAGGCTTTGGACCTCTTCCGCATACACGTGTCTTTTAATTTCACCCCACAAATAAAAGTCCAATGGTGTTAAATCCGGTGATCGAGGCAGCCATGGGACGGGACCACCACGACCGACCCAACGATTACCGTATTCCGTATTTAGGTAGTCACGAACAGCGGCAGCGTAATGTGGTGGGGCACCGTCGTGTTGGAAATAAAAATCCGTATAATAAAGAAGGGGCATGTCGTCCATGAACTCCTTCACAACGCCACTCAACATATCTAGGTATGTGCTACCGGTCAGCCTGTCTTCAATAAAGTACGGCCCCAATATTTTATCGCCAACAACGCCAGCCCACACGTTTGCACTAAAGCGAACTTGATGGTGGTCTTGTCTAACGACGTGTGGGTTGTGATATGACCACCAATGTTCGTTATGTTGGTTGTACAAACCCACACGAGTAAACAAGGCCTCGTCTGTCCACAAAATATTGGCACCGGGGTGTGCGATAAGCCACTCGCAGAATTGTCGACGAGGTAAGGCGTCTGTGTCTTGTAGGGCTTGAATTTTTTGATAGTGGTAAGGGTACAAGCCAGCGGTGTTTAATAGCTTCCATACTGCGTATTGGCTAACTTGGAAGCGTTGCGCTGCGGCTCGTGTGCTTGCTCGGGGATCCCGTTCAAAGAAGTCGAAGATTTGTTCTCCGATCTCTATTTCTAATCGTCGTGTTGCAGTACCCCTTGCGTGTGACGGGATTCTAAACTGTCCGTAGTCTAACAGTCTCTGGTTTGCGGATAAAATCGTTTGGCGATTAGGCACCGATGGATTTAAACCTTGTCTTCGGAGTCGTGGTATACTTTCCGACTCGTATAAGCGTTGTGCACCATTTAGGTTTTCACCACTTTGAATGTAGCAACGTACCATTTCGTAATACTCGCGATTAGAAAGCATTGCACTATCGACGTCACGAGAGAACGAACGGTAAACACAATGCACCAACGCGACAACACGCGGCCGACTAATTATTAATTAATTATAGCTGTGTGTCGTTCACGAATGAATGTTTCAAATGAAGTACTTCAGTTAGTTTCTGTCCTTCATTCTTTACTTCAGTTACAATTCAACCATCTCTTTAGTTCAGTTGTTTAGTTCAGCGGCCGCGAACGAACTAAAATCGGCACTGTTCGTATCTTGTTCGTATTTCACGAACGAGACTTGTGCAGTGCTGAATGCTGATTGATAATTTGTTGTCACGCTCTGTTGTACGTACCATAATGATGTTCTATTTCTTTCACTCAAACGTTCGCTCGGTACGTACCCAGTTCTTAAGCGGTCGGGTCCTCTAACGATTTGTCATATCTTTGTCTAACTTGTCATACAAAAAAGCTAATTTAGAACTGTCAAGCAAAATGACAATGTACTACTATAGTAACTACAGTTTACAATATGTTTGTTCGAGTTTCAAATTTTAAATATTAAATGAAGTGCATTGTTTTCATTCTTAAGTATAAAAACAAATAAGAAAGCTGACTGATCAGACTATCCCTTCTATCACAAAACTGCTCCAAAAATTTAACACGGAGTTCGAAGGAAGGTTTAATTTTATTGAATTTTCCGTGTTACATACGGAAGAAGCTTTGTAATACAAAAAAATAATGGAAATTATCTAGATTGTCAGCCCTAAGCCTGATCAAGTATGAAAGGAAATCTGTGCTGTAAGTTTTTTTATTGCGTAGGGCAGCAGACAAGCTGACAACCCGCTTAGAATTTAGCAGTTACCGTCACCTATAGGTGTTTGCAATGCCAGCGGCATCGCGAACACGCTGCTGTCCCATAAGGGGTACAGGAACTTGGGTCACTAATGCCGGAACACAACACAAGGTTATTATGGCGGCATACTTAAGACCAAAGGTGGTCGCCATCCAGATGGGCTTGAGACCCTACCACGTAGCTAGGGTGGGTTGTTTTGTCGCCTTTTACGACAGGCCGCCCCCGGCCACAGAGGTTAGTATTCTTTCCGCGCCCCTGCACGGATAAAACTTAAACATTTAATTGAATAATAAAAAATATGGTTGAATCGCAACATTCGTTTTATTACAATAATCATCATAGGTACAACCCTAGCGCATTCTTATGAAGACGTGTTGACACGTGTCCCGCACGGCGGGCAACACAGTCTCGACTCTTTGTACGCGTACTTAAGGTACATTTCTTCTCGTTTACAATACCGAGGAGGAGGTAGGTAATAAAGGTCAATGTACGAACCTTGGAACATATGATTATTTGCACGATTGAATGAGCGACCAAGTTACTAAACATTTTCCTTGGGATGAAATATTTTATTTTGAAAATTTTACATACAACTTTTTTTGCTAAAATGGGTTCCATAAATGATGCTTAGTGCGTAAAAAAAATTTGGACGGGTGAGGCAAAGTCACCCTATATTCTCTCCCCCCCTGCACGGATAATAATATCAATATTATATAATACTGTTTTTCGTCTCGCATTTTTGGATTTGGACTGATAATTGTTGTTTTAATATTGATAAATAACGAGTGTTTAATAGTAAAGTAGAAGAAACAATGAGATTTAGATTGATACAATTTTTTTTAATTAATTTTTGACTTATTTTGAAAAAGCTAAACACATGATAACTGAAAAATGGTTCACTTTTGCATAATGCATGTGGTCAAAATTATCGCACATAGTCACTCTATCACCTCCTAACGGGAATACGTCGAATTACCAATAGCCCTGTATTTTAAGTAAATACTTAGTTAGTGAGCAAAAATTTGCTCACTAACTTTTTGATAATCTTCATTTAATAGAGAAAAATATTTGAAACGCAAATAATTAAATAAGAACGGATATCATCATGATCTTTAAAATTTTATTTATTAATTTGGGTGTTAAATATTTGATTATGTTGCTTGCTTTTTATTTAAAAAATATAAGCAATTATAATTGAGTTGAAGAAAAATTTATTAGTGAATAACTGCTCAGCAGGTAGTATTGCTGGCCAAAAACAAAAGAATTTCCTCGCGCGACATCTGCCTGATTAAAAACAAAATATTGCTGCACCATAAATTTTTCTACAGGATAAATTTTATGTACCTCTTTGCATATAAAAGTCAACTTGCAGTACAACGACGCCAAATGGCTTGCAAAAGTTTACCATATGAACTGTAAAGTAGCGTACTCCGTGTTCCACAAGAATGTAAACTCTTTGAAAAAGATTTTATTTAGAGTGCGCTACCACTCGGGCCGGCAAAGCAAGCATGTTAACTTCATTTGTCACTCCAAAATTGCAATATTATTACACTGAGAATGAAATAGTCCAAAAATATATTTCGGTTTGGAAATAACAAAACATGGCTCACGTTAGGTACTGTACCGTGAAAACCTTTCAAGAAAGTTGGTCAGATAGAAAACTTACTCGATCACATTGCGTCTGTTGTTTGGAGTTTTTCTATCTATAAAATAAATCCTGCCTAAATGTTTGGTAAGTCAGCAAATGGGAAGTACGAAAAATGCTTTGTGTGATTGAAGTTTCCGATCCCTGTCTCGTGGCCCAGAAACCAAGTTCTGGTTGAAGTATTTTTATCTAGATTTAGTTTTGTATTTCGTTAACGTCGTTGTTTCGAATGCAATTTATTTGCTATTTTAGCCTCGTTGCATACGTTAAAAATCACAGGAGACTAAAGGCACAAAAAAGCACGCCAAACTATTGTTCCATAGCAACACTCAACAGAGAACATCAGAGTCCCGAGGAAAATCTTCAAATGCAGAGAAGAAGCCTAGAAAATTGTGTGGCACAAATTTGTATTTCAATGGGATTGCTCGCAAATGGAAGGATTTTATGTGTCAGCAAATAGCATAATATTGCTGTACCAAAACTAATACCAACCGTCACAGTTAACTTTTCCTTGTTACTAGTACCAGAAAGACTGATCAGGGAATTAATTCTCCGAAAACATTGTAACCTAAATTAAATAATCTTGCGATTCACTCTCTGAATATTTATTTCATTTTACGCACATTATGGTGGCATACCTGACCACATAGTTCGGGTTGTTTTGTTGACTTTTACGACAGGCCGATCCTGGCTGCAGAGGTATTAAAAGTGTATTAAAAGGTTTCTTACTCCACCCCTGTATGAAGAAAACTTTTAGAATATGCTTAATTTTCTGAACTAATAATCATTTTTTCTTCTTAACTTCGCACGGACTTCGGCATCCCTGGTAGTGAGTCTACTGGCACACATCACTCTTTACGACATTGCAACACTCTATCCGTGAAATATACTTTCCTTGTTAGTACTATTTTTCTTTTGGCAAATTTTGGCTTTTATGGGAGCGACTGCCGTCCAATCTCACAACGTCCAAAGGAAAACCGAATAGTAGCCTGTCTTTGCCGTTTGCAGTCAGCAGAAAGAGCAACCATCGGTTGCCTTTTACGACTTCCTTAGAATAATATAGGATGGCCAAATTTTCTGAACTAATATTGTTAATAAAATTAATTCTTCTGTCTCTCTATTAATTCCACCATAACTCGGCTGCCAAATTTCAAAATATAAGTACCTGATTTTTTTTTTCAATATGGATTAGATCATTTATGTTCACAAGACTTCACTTTTTTAAACTAGTTGACCCGGCAAACGTTGTTCTGCCATATGAATAAAAAAGTAGCCTTTGTCTTTCTCCAAGGTCCAATCAATGACTATACCAAGATTCATTAAAATTGGTTCAGCGGTTTAGGCATGAAAGCGTAACAGACAAAAATCTCACTTTCACATTTATCTATAATATTAGGATTTGTTACTTACTGTGTTCTGAAATTTGGCAGCCGAACTGCGTGATGTCATTTCAACAATTACCAATAACAGTATTTTCGAAGGGTATGGTTTCGTAGATCAAAATAAATATCTTAGACTTTATCGCTAAATCCTCCACTAATATTTCGCAATAAAGCAATACAGCAGTCAAAGAGGGTAAGCCCTAATGGAGGCCTAAGCCCGTTAAAACCCTTGTTACGGCGATACGTGAACGCTTAAGCTACCGAAGACTTGGAAGCTCTGTCTAATTCGCTTAAGCGCTCTTTTGTGTGAAGATCTCCCAATTAACAACAAATTCAAATTACATAGAACGTACTAATTTACGTGTACTTTATTTTAAAATTTAGTTAAATTGCTTTGGTGGGTGGTGGTAATAAAAATAAAGTGTGTTTTGTTCTTAAAAACTTACATGATATACATTAATATATTATTTAATTTTTTTTTTAAATTTATAGCGTATTTTTATATCCTCCGTGCAGGGACAGAGTATGAATGCAGCCCCCACCCCCTGCAGCCGGCGCGGCCTGTGGTAAAAGGCGATAAAATAACCCTAGCTTAGTGATAGAGCTCTAAGCCTGTCAGCAAAACGCGTTATTAGGCGTTGGTAACTGTTTACCATTAAGTGGCTCGTAAACCTGCCTGCTGTTAATTAGAAATAAGAAAAATATCGGAAATCATGTCTATAGCCAACTGTATGACCGTGATATTATGGTATCGCGCCATTAAAAATATAATAGGGCCATTAATAAATCTGTATCTAACAGTTTCGAATATCAATCAAATAACTCTTAAGTGGCATCAGTTCGGCAATTTGCGAGATGTTTTAGCCAGTTACTCGGTAACGCCACGTTTTTATCGACGTTGGGTTAGGTTAGATGGATATATTATTTTTCCCGGTAGAGAATGGTCAAATTTCCTGCTTCCTTAATTCCTTCCTACTCGGGTATTAATAAGTTTTGGATCTAATATAATTAGGGATAAATATATGACATGAGTCAACCTAGCCGACTATAATAAATTTGAAAATTTATCTTTAAGCCCGTAACCCTAATTACCTTAGGGTCGCCTGTTGTATACAAGTTTCTTTAGGGTCCACGTACAGTAAATTACTAAGGAAGTTTATACAAATTTAAATAATATCTCTCTACTAAGTTTTGAGAGAATTTAATTAAAAATACGAAATTTAAAGTTCAATTAAAATGAATAAAATAATTATTAATTTCATTTTCAATTTAGAAACGGTAATATTTTATATCCTCTTTTATGAAAGTTGTTCTTGAAGTTTGGAGCTTCAGAAATACATCTACAATCATTATATGATAATTATATGGGATATAATGATCTCTTAACCTCAACTTACACTGGTACGTGTCTGAACACACTATTAAAAACATAAAAGGCTCTCATGTAAAGTATTGCTTTATGGGTTCGTATGTTATGAGAGTATTTCTTATAATAGCCAAATTTTGTCAAACAAGCTATTTTCTCGTACTCGACATAAGAATTTATTGTAGTGTACAGGCTGACGTCCCATTTAAAAGTACGCAATTACCGTCACCTATGGATGTTTGCGACGCCAAGGGCTTCCGTAATACGCTGCCATTCACGTAAGGGAGCTAGAGAGCTGGAAACTAGATCTCCTATGCTGGACTACAACACAAGGGTATGGCGGTATTTAGAGATTAGGGGTGGTTACCATACAGACAAACTTGTAGCCCTATCACCAAGCTGGGGTTGTTTTGCCTGCTTTTACGACAGGCCACCTCCACCCGCTGTTCAGTATTTTTATTTCACTCCTGCATGACGAGGAAGTCTGACGAATGAGCACTGACTCGAACGATGTCGTTTGGTGGTGATATTCCTATTAATATAGCCACCAAAATAGTGCACCTCGTATAATTACTCACTGGTAATATTCGATGGTACTATATAACCTTTTGACTAGAATTTTTTGACATCAAATATTTATCGATAAGTTGGCTGGTAGCAAATGAGAACAATGATCCAGTATTATTTCTATTTGACGGAACTTGATTGTATTATTGTAAATAATGATTAGATTTGTTACGATACTACAAATTTGTAGGTAAAATATAATAATGGTAATCTTGATGATATTAAAAATACGTAATAGTGATATTTTGACATTATCATAAGTATTTAATGTGAAATCTTTTTTAAAAATTTATTTTAAAAATTTAATATTAGCTTTTATCTTGGACCCGGGATCCTGCATAGTTATAACGTATAGGCCAGGTCGCTTGGCCTGGTTTAATATATCCAACTTTTGGAGGCAAAAATAGCTCTATCTTCTAGTTATTCCTTAAATTGCACATAATTTTTTACATCACGGTTTAGGATTATCATACAAGGCAGAGAATAAGCAGATTTGCGTCTTTGAGAGATTAAACAAGGTTTTGTCTTTACCAATCAGAGACCCTCTCGAGTGAGTTTTCTACTTCTGACACAAGTTTACCCAAACTCAGTTCACTCTCTCTTATAGTAGAACCACCGGATAAAGGCACTTACACTGTCTTGTACTGCGTATTTCTAGTGTTATCATTGGCATAGTATTAAAAAATATCCAGTATTAAATAAAAATAAAAAGTTTAATACTGGAGTACTAATTGTCAATAATGACCCTGATGCTGTGCCCAGCAAGAAAGCTGAATAGCCAAGGGCAAAATAATAATAATAATAATCATTTATTTCGGACAAAGTCCATAGTTTGTTAATGGATTAGTAACAATTTTTCACTTACAATTATGTTAGTATTGTTAGTAACATTTTATAATAAGATTAAAATTTTCCAATTACTACCCCTACCCAGTGATTTAGGATGGGGCAGTCAAACCTGGCAGCAATGGCTTTCAGAAGGCCGTTGGTGCTGGCCCGCAGGCGCTGCAGTAGGGAGGCGGTCTTCTTGCGTATGATGGCCATGAAACCATCTGTTCGCGCCTCGGCAAACATCCCGGACGCGCTGCAGCGCCGCGACAACCCCAACAGCATTCTGAAAGTATTGTTGTACTGCACACGCAGAGCGTTGACAGTCCGCCGCGAAAAGCTCACCCACAAGCCAGCCGAGTAGAACGATTGGCAGTAGGCCCGAAATAGCGTAATTTTAACCTCCTTGGAGCACCGAGCGAACCTGCGAGTGAGCATATTGGCCCGCACCGCCAACGCCCTACGTTCCCTCTCTACGTCGTCGTCATCTCGGAGGTCGGATGTCACAATATGCCCCAGGTACTTAACACTGTCAACCAGTCTAAGAGGAACGCCGTTTAGACATACGGGAGGGACACGGGTGAGCTTACGGGTTTTAGCTCTAAATACAAGTAGTTCACTCTTTTTAGAGTTGTACCTCAACCCGTGCTCCCCAGCGTATGCCTCACAAATTGAAAGAAGCGTCCTTATAGCACCGACTGAGGGACCCAGCAGCACCATATCATCTGCATAGCTGATATTATTGAAACAAACTCCATCAACATAGCATCCGACATGAGTGCCACTGAGTCGCTCAATAAGCTGGTTAATGTACACGTTAAAGAGCAGCGGCGAACTGATTCCCCCCTGCCTCACTCCACACTCCAGCCTATATTCGTCCGACAAAGCACCGGCCCATCTCACCTGATTTATCTGATTAGCGTACCAGAATCCGAGGAGGGCGACTAGGTCTGCCGGCACAGACGCACTCCCCAGCTTGTCCCACAAGAGGTCATAAGAAACTAGATCAAAAGCTTTTGACAAGTCAAGGAAGCACGCATACACCGGCGTCCTCCTCTTAGTATAGTACCCGACAGCATGCTTCAGGCTCAGTATAGCGCTTTCAGTGGAGAGACCAGCCCTGAAGCCGAACTGTGCATCACTGAGCGGCACGTGTCGCACTAGTTTGCCATTTAGCACACTATCGAACACTTTGGAAGCCTCTTGTAGTATCATATAAGATATAATTCCTTCTTTTTGAAGAAAAGTGCGGAAGTACTTAAATGAGTAGCTTGATAGATTTCTGCGTGTTAATTCGAGTGTAGCTTGTAGTTACTTTTTTCGTAGAACATCGATATAAGCAGATAACTTTGAAAACAATATTTTTTATTTTTAGTAAAAGGAATAGCCCCTAAATAGCCCCACCTTAATAAAAAAACGTAGAAGACTTTACACTGAGATGCTTTCAATAAAAGTGATAAAAAGGAAAATGGATTACGTATGTCCAACTAAACATAATTATATAAAAAAGACTATAATTATGTTTTAGTTTATAGATATTCATCAACAGTAAAATCAACGAAAATAAAAATTTCCATAATTGAGTTTTTTTTATTTATTTTATTTATTTATTTATTTATTTTTAGTAAGACTTACAGGCTAATAAAAATTACAATATGTATATATAATCTAACATTCTTAAAAACTATTGCTGATTACAAGTCTTAACATTTAGTTATTTACCACTACTCTACACAGTAAAAAGAATTACTAATAGTAAATTATTTCAGTGTATATAAAACAATTAAAGAATTTAAAGGTTACTAGCTTGGACACAGATATGTGACTATATTTTCAGGGTACTCAATATGTGGGTAGAATACGGTACTGATTTAATCAGATGCCGATTTCCCCTAATTAAATCACCATAGCAACAGTATTAGGGTCTGATTAGGAAGCCACATACTTGTAAGCGTAATACGTAGTCTGGTCCCAGTAATTATTATATAACACGATATTGTTGTTGCAAAATTTTTTATTTAATCATTTATGCCAGAAAAACCTAATTACATGTGCGTTCTTTCTAAATTTGTCTACCATAAATAGTAATTTGTTTCTGTCAAAAAGGCAGTAAAATTTTGGAATATTTTAACTTAGGTTTTTTAAAGTATCGTAGTGATAAATTCCCTAACGCGATGGCTTTCACAAGTTTCGCCTAGGGTGTCACGATATTAATTCCCATCCCGAAAAAAAGTATATAAGTGGTCACATTGTGACGGTACCAAGTTAATAAACTATTATTATACTTAAGCGATACTATAACATTAAGGTAAGGCTTGTTAGTAAGTAGAAAGCTTTGGAGATGTTCTCTCTGTTTACTTACATACTCTACAATTTTAATCTATCAACAGTACTTAAGTTTTCTGAACGTCTGCTTGTTGTAAGACACAGTGTAATGAAGGCACAGTATGGCAACTTCGTGTTGAAGGAAAGGGCGACGATTCTGCAAGTCTAGAGCTTGGTTGAAGTCTAAATCATATTAGATCTGTATGTGTGTTCAAAAACTCTTGATATTGAACAGTGTAATCATTATTTATTTAGTTTTTCCTAATAAAAATAATAATGTTGACACACTATAATAGGATTTTACTGAAGCACGTACCGCAATGCTTAACATTTTTTACTGTGGTGAGTGGACGAAATTTGAAATATAGTTAAGTGATTGTATTGGGCGATGCATATAAGGAATGGAACACCGCGAAGAACGGATCAGGGAAATCACGTTTCGAAAATAGTAACAACAGCCGGAGACTAACTACAGGTTTCGCGTCGCGTCATATTTGTTTCTAAACAGAGGATTGATTATGATATAGAGTGCATTGTGTTGGATCTGAATATGGCCAGTTCTGATCTTTCACGGTGATTGCTTGGTCTGTTTTCTATTTCACGATCTACGAAATTTTAAATTCCGCGGAACTCCGATGCAGGGATTTATTACAGTCAGTGTTGTTTCTTATTCCGCGATTTAATTTAATTATAATTCACGTGTGTGCCTAAGCCTTTGCTTGTTATTTTCTCGAACTAGGGCCCAGTCGAGTCAGTGTTGTATTAGGTTAGCTATAACGCGAGTAAGTCCAAATGGTTCAACTATTATTTTGTGTAATTCCGAAATAGCGTTTAGCTTAGATTCAGTGAGGTTCAGTCCAAAATGGATCTTTTGGACTACCAAGTAAGTCGATTAGGTTTAATAATTTATCAACTTCAAGGTTTTTTGATTCATTGTTCCATTTTGTACGAAATATTTGATTAGCAATTAATTTAGTTATTTCTGTATTATATGGAGCATGGATGTCTCATCAGATATTACAGTTGTGCTTGAGGTAACGCTGCCAAATCACAATTGATTGTAGTAGAACGCGCCCAGCGTGCGCTGCTCAAAGTGATCCTGTACTTGTCGTACAGATATTTCACGGTAAGTGTGTACGATATGATGAAAGTTTTGTCGGTCAGGAAAACCTTTTCATATGAAATGACTCTATGGTCAGAAATTTGTATCCGACTTGGATATTAGTTCTAAATATGTGGACAGGTATCAGCTTCCACAAGTCAGGACAGTATTGGCAAAAAACATATATATTTTACCTCCTTTATAAAATACTTTATTAAAATTAAAGTAATAAAACGTGAATTTAGTAATTATTTTAAACAGTATATAATTAGTTGGTTAAAAACAGTTAACTATGATGATGTGAAAAATCTAATAAAAGTAGGGAATTTAATTGTAATATCACTCTTTCTCTCTCTTACACACACTCACTCACTCACGCACGCACGCACTCAGAAATGCGAGCTAATTAGTTTTTCATAGGCCCATTTAGTATTATTTGGTTTCTGTTTTCTTTCTTTTTGTAACTTTATAAACATTACATGATATTGTTGTTTGTCATACAGGAACCTAGCTTTTCGCCTAACCATCTCTGATCTCTAAAAATAGGACTTTGAAACTATCAACCAACTCAAGTATCCACACAAAAAAGTGAGGTAAACACTATGGTAACCAGTGTGTGATTAATTTTTCTTGAAGAACTTGGAAGTTATACTTTGTTTTCTTTGAGAGAACACCTTGCCCAGCAGTGGGACACTTATAGACCGCATTATATTCTAAAGAATATTTAATATATATCCGTGCAGGGACGGAGAAAGAATACTGACCTCTGCGGCTGGGGTCGACCTGTAGTAAAAGGCGATAATACAACCCACCCTAGCTACGTGGTAGGGCCCCAAGCCCGCCTGGATGACAACCACCTTTGGTCTTAACTATGCCACCATAGTAACTTTGTGTTGTGTTCCGGCATTAATGATGCAAGTTTCTGTACCCTTACAGGACAGCAGCGTGTTCGCGATGACACTGGCGTTGCAAACAATCATAGGCGACGGTAACTGCTAAATTATAAGCGGGCCTCCAGCCTGTCTGCTGTACTACAGCAATAAAAAAATACACAATTTTAGTAAAAAAAAACTAAAACTATTTAAATGTTGCAAATGTAGATAGGTCTTTAGTCAAAGAAAACTCTTCCTCACTTAAGATCAACTTTTTCTTTGCGTTAAATAAGCTTTGTTTGGATACGGGTGTCAGAGTTAACATTAAGAAAGCTCTCAAAGCTTTGAAAACGACTCAATCTACTTTGAAAATTTTAAATATTTTACTAACAGAAATTAAAAAAGCGGATTAACTTTGTTTACGGTATTATCTTTAAATTGTTTTTTTGAGGAGGTATTTTTTGTGCGAAATATAATAATTTAATATTATTTGCGTTAAATATTTTTATGTTAAAATCTGTTGTTGTCTTATACATATTATTATTTTGAAGATAGTATGTGTGGATTGTGTGGGTCTAAGTTATGAATGTGGCAATGTACACTGAAAACCAGCGCTGTGTTGAGATTTTGACACAGCACATGTGCCTTACCTCGTTGGCTGAGGAACTGAAATTTATAACAGTCAAATGTTATTTTGTAAAGTTAATTGTATCTCGTATCGTCAAAATAATATAGATAGATAATTCTTTATTGTTCACCACACAATTTTACAGAAAAAAGCCATATATATATACAGGGTGACTTTGACAAACCCGTCCAAATTCACACAGAAGAATCTTTAGTAAAAGTTATGAGAAACATGTATTTTAGTTTTGTATCACAAAGTACAAAAATGTTGAGTAATCAGCATCACAAAGTCATTCAAAGAACTCGCAATTTGCGTAATACGGCGCGAGAGTGCAATGACCTTTCCATCTGACCTAGTAAAAGGCCGAGGACGGCGGCATTGAACCGGGCGAGCGAATACGCTCTACTCATTTATGCGGGTGCGACAGAGACAGGTAACAACAGGTTAACGACGCTGTTTGCACCATATGATTATTCTGTACTATTGAATTAATGATCCTATATGAAATATTTTATGGTGAAAATTCAACATACAATTTTTTTGCAAAAATGGGTTCCTTAAATGATGTTTAGTGCGTAAAAAAATTTTGGACGGGTTCGTCAAAGTCACCCTGTATATATATATATATATATATATATATATATATATATATATATATATATATATATATATATATATATATATATATATATATATATATATATATATATATATATATATATATATATATATATATATATATATATATATATATATATATATATATATATATATATATATATATATATATATATATATATATATATATAATTTTTTTATAATATTCTGGAGGAGTCAATCCATTCCAAGTACTAGCTTCGAACTTTACTTGAAGGTTTATTAACTTGTACTATATTCGTGTTTACGCAGTTGGGATCGAATGTAGAGATCCATTGTAACTTAGATTAGAAAATACCCTAATCAATCGACTTGTATTATAACCGTTACATTATATATATCTACTTACTTTTTATATCTTAACAATGTCCTAGCATTTTACCAGTGATTATGTATTTGTGATATTAGAGAAAGTGTTTGAAAAACTTAAAAGTAACAGACTAGCGTGATTTGGCTTTGTAATGTGAAGGGAAGAATGCCATATAACTAGAAAAATGATAGAAATGAGAGTGGGTGGATACAAAAGCAGAGGTAGACCAAAAAAAGATAGATGGATTGCGTAAAAGATGGTATATCGAAAAAGCGTGTGTGTGAATGTTGAGATGATGGCTAGCAGAGGAAAGTGGAAGGAGAGAACATGTTGCGCCGCTACCCCATAAAATGGGATAAGGGCAGAAAGAAGAAGATTGGTAGAGACCATGCACAGCCGATGCACAGAGCAATAAAAATAATTTCATCATTTTTCTCGTAATTAATTATGTAATAAAAGCATAACAACAACATAAATGTGTTATTTCGCTATACGAGGCCATAAAATGATATTGATGAACGCAAGCCCAGTAATTTGGCGAGCCATCTAATTTTGATTTATTTGTTGTATAAATAAGAATTAGCTTCTCATTGTTGTTAATGGAGGTCGAGTGGCGATAAATATCGTTAGTTATTATCGTAGTGGCCAGTTATTTATGGCAACAGAAGTCACGGCCTTATGTACTAAGCTATACATATTACCTTGTTATATCTAATTTTTAAGGGCTTTTGATAAAAATATCATGCCAGGGCTATTTTACCCTAATTATATAATCTTAAAGTTATTGTAATTAAATGAGCGGCAGCAGAAAGCGGCCTTGACAGGATCTCTACTTATTACGGTACTGTTTACAAAATATATTAAGTCTAATATTGCCAAAAATATGTATTCAAATTTATTCCAAATTTAGTTTAAGTTTGTTGTATCCCAGTAGTCATAGTTTTAAATTGGTTTAAATTTGTATTGTTGGTTGTTAAAATTATAAGATTTACAAATACTACGAATTAGATCAACAGACCAAGATACTTGGAATACCTAAACTAATTTGTTTGGGTAACACAGGTTCAACGTTTAGCCACCCTAAGACTAGATAGAATTTCGTTAATCAACCTTAAAAAAGCCCCTGACTTGCCAATGATCACGTATATTACTATCTAATGTACCTCCGTATGTCACTCACACTTATCTTGACAGTGTGAGTCTCTCAGGCCTTGACAGTGTGACAGTGTTGACAGTGACATTTGGAAAGTATGCATAGATACACGACACCTAGGCATGCTGTAAATGGAGTGTAATGTTGTAAGGTGCATAACCATATCGACACTGTCAAACCAATATCTACTATGTGCACTTTTTTGAGATATCAACATTTCAACTAGATTGTCACCCAAACTTTGATTAATAAAAACTGCTATGTGATTTTTATAATTTTAGTGTAAATCACTTAAAAATCAATTATTTCTTATAAAATTTTATATGAGAATATTTTTACTCCACATTTCAGAGCTTAACTTTTTGCACATAGCAGCTATTGGTTTGACAACGACGATACACTAAATTGTATATTATATAGATTTCACCTGCAAAATCTTATTTATACACTGATAACATTTGTACAAGTGTCATTATCAATATTGGCCGTATGTCTCACGACGATGCTAATAAAATTAAACTTACCTAGGATTATTTTAAAATGAGTTCCCGTACCTAATATATACGTTGGCGCGCTCCAGGGTTAAAGCAGCACAGGATATCTCCAAGTGCCGCTGTGTAAAAGACTCTGGGGGCTACTTGTTATGCGAGGACCTCGCGGTGAAGGAGAGATGGCGCTCATATTTCCACGAGCTGCTGAACAAGCAGCATAAAGAGGTGCAGCCGCCAGACCTTCCTCCGAACCAAGGACTAGTGCCACTGGTAACGCCTGCAGAGGTCAAGAATTGTCTTCGCCACATGAAGAATCGGAAAGCTGTTGGATCCGATGGAGTCCCCATCGAAGCCTGGAAGGCGATGGGCTCTCGTGGTGTGGGCACTTTAACCGACCTTTTTAACCGGACACTCCTCACCGGTACGATCCCGAACCAATGGAGGCTGAGTATCATTACTCCAGTCTTCAAAGGCAAGGGATCGGTGCAGGAGTGCGGTAACTACCGCGGTATAAAGGTCATGTCCCACACCATGAAGCTCTTCGAGAGGGTTATCGACTCTCGGATTCGACAGGAGTGCACTGTCTCGGAATGTCAATATGGGTTTGGCCCTGGTCACGGGACAATGGACCCTATTTTTGCCCTAAGGACTGTCGCGGAGAAATACAGGGCGAAGAATACGCCTCTGCATTGTCTGTTTCTTGACTTGCAGAAGGCCTTCGACTGTATTCCTCGCGCGATAATCTGGTGGGCATTGCAGTCCAAAGGGATTCCAGAGGCCTATATTGAGATCATCCGAGACATGTACCGTGATTCCGATTCCGTAGTTCGGACCGCTGTTGGGGACACAAAACCTTTACCCATCACCGTCGGTGTGCACCAAGGATCCGTCCTTAGTCCGTTTCTGTTTAGCGTGGTATTATACGTATTGTCAAACAGCATCAGAAACTCACATGAGCAGCCCCCGTGGCTGCTCATGTATGCTGATGATATCGCGCTGGCAGATTCGGACAGGGGTAGGCTGGTGCGACGTGTGAAGGTGTGGAAGGAGTCGCTTGAGAACGGTGGTCTGAAGCTCAATGTGGCGAAGACCGAGTACTTGGCCTATAACTCCACAGATCTCACACCCGTACGCATAGACGGCAACACGGTCGAGCGCACGGACCATGTGAAATACCTGGGATCTGTGTTTCATGCGTCTGGTGACATCGATTGCGACGTCAAGGCACGCATTGCTGCCGCGTAGGCCAAATGGCGTGAGGTAACTGGTGTCATTTGTGACCCCAAGATGCCGGTAAAGTTGAAGGGACAGGTCTATAAGACCATCATTAGGCCTGTCCTTTTATACGGCTGTGAAACGTGGCCGGTGTTAGAGAGACACCAGCAAGAACTGCGTGTCACGGAGATGAATATGCTGCGGTGGATGTGTGGAGTGACGCGGAAGGACCGCGTTAGGAACTCCCGCATTCGCGGTAGTCTTCATCTCCGTGACATTGTAGATAAACCTTTACCCATCACCGTCGGTGTGCACCAAGGATCCGTCCTTAGTCCGTTTCTGTTTGCGTGGTATTAGCCGTATTGTCAAACAGCATCAGAAACTCACATGAGCAGTCCCCGTGGCTGCTCATGTATGCTGATGATATCGCGCTGGCAGATTCGGACAGGGGTAGGCTGGTGCGACGTATGAAGGTGTGGAAGGAGTCGCTTGAGAACGGTGGTCTGAAGCTCAATGTGGCGAAGACCAAGTACTTGGCCTGTAACTCCACAGATCCCACACCCGTACGCATAGACGGCAACACGGTCGAGCGCACGGACCATGTGAAATACCTGGGATCTGTGTTTCATGCGTCTGGTGACATCGATTGCGACGTCAAGGCACGCATTGCTGCCGCGTGAGCCAAATGGCGAGAGGTAACTGCTGTCATTTGTAACCCCAAAATGCCGGTAAAGTTGAAGGGACAGGTCTATAAGAACATCATTAGGCCTGTCCTTTTATACGGCTGTGAAACGTGGCCGGTGTTAGAGAGACACAAACAAGAACTGCGTGTCACGGAGATGAATATGCTGCGGTGGATGTGTGGAGTGACGCGGAAGGACCGCGTTAGGAACTCCCGCATTCGCGGTAGTCTTCATGTCCGTGACATTGCAGATAAATTGCAGGAGTGTCGGCTCCGTTGGTATGTCCATGTTTTACGGCAACCGAGTGCTTACCCACGTAACAAATGTCTGGCCATGCTGCCTCCGCCGGGCCCCGGCAGGAGGGGTAGACCCAAAAAGTGCTGGCTTGACGTCGTAAAAGGTGATATGCGTGCCAATGGGCTCACTACCAGGGATGCTGAAGATCGCGCGAAGTGGAGTAGAAAAAGTCGGAAAGCGGACCCCGGGCACCGAAACGAAAGTTTGGGTGGCAACCGGGACTAACGCTAGGATGATGATGATGATATGAAGTAATAAATCATCCCGCTTTACGTAGAAGAGCCTAGCAACAGTATTCGAGTTTAGCTTTCCGGTCGTACGATAACTTTAATCGGAACGGAAAATTCCCTTATAATTACAATAAATTAATTATGTTTGCCAAACATTCGTTGGATTAAGTGAAAAAGGGATGTTTGTGAGAGAACGCCCGTGA
The DNA here is from genome assembly GCA_963693495.1 of Malacosoma neustria. Classification (NCBI taxonomy): domain Eukaryota; kingdom Metazoa; phylum Arthropoda; class Insecta; order Lepidoptera; family Lasiocampidae; genus Malacosoma; species Malacosoma neustria. The sequence continues at coordinate 12,927,545 of OY856377.1, read as the reverse complement.
AGTTTAAGTGTATATATAGGTAGAATGCTAATCAGCATAATCGATTTTTTAAAGGTCACATCTCAACGTCTGTTAATAAAAGCAATATCATTCACGTATCCTGGACTTTTTGGGAAAATAGGAACATTAAATTGGTTTAATCTAATCCATTATAACATAGCTATTATTTGTATCTTAAACATATTTTTTTCTCCGTGCAGAGATGGAGTAAGAATACTAACCCTTGCATCCGGTGTCAGCCTGTCGTAAAAGGCCACAAAACAACCCTAGTTACATGGTAGGGCCCTAAGCCCATCTGGATAATATAATAACTATGTATTGTGTTCCGACATTAGTGGCCTAAGTTCCTGTACCCATACATGGGACAGATGACAGCGTGATCGCGGTGCCCCTAGCGTCGCAAGCATCCATAGGCGACGGCAACTGCTTACTATTAAGTATGCCGCCATATTAGCGTGTCTGCTGTTCGTCAGCAATAAAAAATAAATTGGAGCCCGTCATATATATTTCTGCATAAGCAGTTTTTCTTTTCTTAAGTGAACTAAAACCTGAAGATACAGCTGATGAAACAGCCGGAATACTACGCATTCCTGCATATTGAAGCCAGCCCAGCAGAGCCTAAAGTTGCAAATGGTAGCAGGAATGGGTATCTATTTGTCAAGGTAGTATTTAAGTATTATACGGTTAAAGCATCTTGCCCATCCTAAGGTTGACAGGTAGGCAATGTTTTTATCAAAAGGACCGCCTATAGTTTACTTTTGTATTTATATTTGTTTTATGTTTTCTATTTAATTGATGCAATAAAAAGTATTTTAATCTAAAGCAACTAAACTTTTCGGAATTTCCTGAAAACATTATTTAAATTTAGTATTGAATTAGCATAATTCTTTATTGATTATTCCGTGTTATTTCTGCTAAATCGCGTAGTTGATTGGTTCTGTTCTACTTTGCATTGCAAGTGAGTTCAATAAGTACGCAGCCGTTGCGAGTTCAGTTCATACATATGGAAGGTTTGTTGAGTTATATGAAATGGAATTGCCTAACACGCTGTTATGATTTCAACCTTTATTACTAAATATAATAGTAATAAAGATTGAAATTTTTTAATTAAAATTTTAAGAATAAAAATTTGGCCTTCAATGATACTGAAACCAAAAATTAAAACACAATGTCTTCGCCTTCATGGATATGTGGGGATGATGAGTCATTTGTAAATAACCATAATGGATTCAGGGTTCAACCCCAGCCAAGATAAATCAAAAACAACACCCATTGACTTCGTCCTTCTACCACTCGTGAAGCCATAGAGGCGTCATCATAAGACTCCAATTACTATATTTGGCCAAACTAGATATGGCAAAAATATTCTTAAGGTATGTATAATTTAACCAGTCTTGTTGGAGTTCCGTAATATATTTACTAGATGTAAAAATTAACGAAAATCATATCTTAGAATCCAATCTTACGACTACAACTTACGAAATCAATACAATTTTCACATGTAGGTTCGTAAAATTTAACGTAAAAATGAAATTCTAATTTTGCAATTATTTCACAGAAAAGATATCTAGTATAATTAACTAAATTTTACATTTTTTAGCTCTATCTTGGATCGGAAAATAATATAATATCGTTCCGAATCCCTTGGTAGCCCGTAATCCCTAATAAGTATTTTAACGAATGGCAACATAAAATTCTAGTGCTTCCCATAAAAGAGGATACAAAAAACCCTGATAACATTTTTAGCGAGTATCCCTTTTTTCTTGATTAAATAGATTACATACTTGAAACGAATTTCTAGATTTAATTTAAAAGCAGGATTAACTCTATCGTAAAAAATTATTTGTTATGAAAATTATTTTACCGTCTTCAATTTAGGTGGCGGTGTATGAAAAATGTTGCAAACATTTTTGCAATGGTCATAGAAGTCGTAATGAATTATTTTTTACGCTTCTATTAATCTGACCTGTATGTTTGTTTCTATGTTACCGACTCCTTTGAACTCGATTTTTCCCCACTTTAAACAGTCATATTTCATTCAAACGCTGTAGACTTATCAAGAAATGATAACAATAGAATAATTCGATTATTAATATCATCGAATTATTGTATTGTCATTAGAAATAATTCTCATTATCCTGACTAGGATCGCCAGGATTACAAAATTGTAAATTACGGCTGATAAAATATTTTTTCAACTGGGAGTAACATTTGTCTATTAACTTTTAATAAAATTATTAAGCATAATATTTTTTTAAACTTTAAATTTCTATTACAGAAATGGCGAAATTTTTTCTGTAGACACAAACTAAAGAACACGCTTTAATGATAAATTGAACTATAAAGCGAAAAATAATTCTTAATATAGAAGTAAAATAATGAATGAAAAATATTAATATTATTATCAAAAAAGTTAGATACAACATATGAAGACGCTTTTATTAGCTTGGTATGTATCTATGTAACGGAATTTTCGAACGTGATTTTCACCCCTTTCAAAACGACGGATTGATTTGAAACTTTGCACACTTATTAAGGACCGATGAAAATGCAATAACTTATATAGTTTGTATCATAATCCTTGCCAGGATCCTCGAGACTTATAATTTTTCACACGCTTTATATTCGGACTGGATTTTTATTTACCCTCTTTGAACGATCAAAAACATTCAAAAATTTGCACACTTGTCAAGACCTGATGGCAATACACAAATTAAATAATTTTGTCCTAATCAGGATCATAAGGCCTTACTTTATTTTCTTTCTACCGAAATGCCATCTGGTTCTTAATTAATAAAACTGCCGGAAAATGGTGTTATTTTTTTAAACCAGTCGGAAGATGTTGTTAAATTAAAAAAAAACATTTACTGATTGATAACTGACAATAAATAAATTATATTTTATAACTAATCAAACTAAAAAATTAAAAATAAATTACAGTTTAAAAAACTAAAAGACACACTTTTATAATTAATCAATCTTAAAAGTAATAATAATTCTTAACATAAGAATAAAATTACTGACTAGAAAATTAATGCCATTGTTCTAAAAGCGTGGGGTGCTTTGTACTATATTTTTAAACTCTGCTTAGGAATAAAACTAGTAAAAAAAATTATAACGATTGATATCGAGTACCCCACGTTTTTAGAACAGTAATATTAATTTTCTCGTCAGTAATTTTATTCTTATATTATGAATTATTTTTTACTTTTTAGTTTGATTAATTATAAAAGCGTTTCTTTTAGTTTTTTAAACTATAATTTATTTTTCGTAATCACTTTTGGATTAATCGTAATGATTGATTCTTTTTGAGAACTGATTTATCGAGCACCCCACCATACGATTTTTTACAACAATACACATATTTTTCTTTTAGAAGGTATTATAATAATCTCCATTTGCTACTGTAATATCATAAAAATAGTTTTTTATTCTTTCCTCGCACCTTATGAAATTCCACGTTTAAAGTGTCTGTAGGCGAGATATCAACAATTCGGATCGTTATCCACAAATTGGCAACGCTGTTAAAAGCCCCCGAGCAATAAGTACGCATTGTTGGTCGGTCACCGCCGACGGCTATAGTCCTATCCTTAGAAACGTAAACGGAATCCTAATTGCGAGGCGAGAAGCAAAAGGTGCTCACACACTTGTCAGTGGCTGCTGTCCAGCAACGTCTTCGAAAATCTTCACTTCCAACTGCGTGCAAATTGTGTTGTCAACCACACAGTCCACAATCCTTTACTTGTGGTATATGTGACGGTAATCATCTGCTATCGGATAGTTGTTTGCCTGTCTATAGTTTGCCTGTCTACTGAATACTTGAAAAAAAAAAACACTGTGGTGAATCATATTATTAGTAATATTTTTAACGCTCCGAATAAGCTCAAATGTATTATAAGTTTCTATTATTGAATCCCTATTGTATTGACAATAGTATTATTTTATTCTTGAGAACCTAACTTGAAAATCACTATACTCCTCATAGTGTGTGGGTGTTTATCGCTCTAGTATTATTTTAATATTACTACTTATACTACTAATACTATTACTAGTATTATTACTTTAATTTTATAGACTATAACATTGTCGTTTGGTACCTCAGCTATGATCCATCGCATAAAAGCGATTCCGTATATTTCAATATCATTTATGATACATTTCTTGTAATTTCTTTTTCTTGTTACGAGTAGTTACAGAGGACAGGATCCTCAGGCATACATCTTATGTTTTAAAATAAGCATAATCACCACAGCGTTTTCATATCATTGTTACGTAATGTTACAATTTTTTCTATTGAAATTGCCGCGCTTAAATATACGATTTGTAACCCACATTTTGGGTAAATGTTGAAGTTGATATATTTATTAGTATATTTATTATGTAATTATATATTCTGTTGTGTCTTATGTGAATAAGATTGTACGGCATTACAGATGGCCGTTGCAATCTCTTTGTTTTCACAATATTAATTTTATATTGTAATTATCTTTTAATAAATTTTACTTTATGTTGTTATTATATTCTGTAATTTTGTCTGCCCTTTCGGCCACCTCACCAACTCATTCTGGTTTATACCGTTGTGGAGTTGGGCGACATTATTGCTGGGTTTACAGTAACTAAGACCCTGAATATGATTTCTCGTCGTTGGATTCTCAACGGGACATTTCTTCCCGTCAACCTGCGCACTGACGTTCAGCTCTTCGGCGTGACTCATTTCGTCGTCTGGCCTCCTGCAGCGATTGCGACGTCAGGGGAGTACCTTGTCGGGAAAGGAACGCAATCAGGGCTTTGAAACCGAACTTTTAAATACGCATCAAGACAACCCGCGTCACATAAGTTTCAATTCTACCTTATATATTTTTGATGATTTTTTATTTTAATATTAATACATTTATATTATATATAATATTGATTTTATATTTTTTTGCATTTTTGCAATTTTTTACATATATTATACGAAACGTTTCTCTAGAACGTTATTGCTGCGTACTCTCAGGATCTGGAATGAGCTTCCGACTGCGATTTTCTCAGCGCGGTACGATATGGGGTTCTTCAAAAAAGGCGATATAAAATTTCTTCGAGGCCAGCAGCGCGTTGGTATTGCCTCTGGTGCTGCAAACGTCCATAGGCGACGGTGACCACTTGCCATGGTGGGCCGTCTGCCTGTCTGCTGAACTCTAGCTATAAAAAAATGTTTTTTGCAAGAAACATTTTTCACCATATTATTTATATTAAAAAAAAACAATACATAAGTTTTTGTGCAATATATCATAAATAATAGCTAGTAAAATATACGTAAATATTGAATTTTGAGGCTCATTAACTCTTAATCTATTTTACTGTAACTTTTAATATTGTTAAACACTAATAAAACTATTTGCACTAGTAAAATAACAGTGTCGTTTTGTATTGTTGCCGGTGCCGAATCAGTACGATGAAAAAGCGCCCTAAGCGGATAGACAATGGCTACGCCGCGCTACCGCAATTAGAATGCTACAAGTGAGGTTTATATAAGGGTTATCGCAAAAAATCTCTAGTCATTTATCTGTCTAAAAATGTCAGTGTAAATTTTGGGGCAGCCCACATGAAATACGTAAAAACGAAATTAATTCGAGATAGACATCATATTTTGTGGATCATCAAGCAGGCTGACGGCTCATTTAATTATTAATAATAAACAATTACCTTCCCTATAAATGTTTGCTATGCTAGGGCTACAGGAACCAAGCTCACTAATGCCGGAAGACAACACAAGGCTATTACGGTGGCACACTTTAGACGAAGGGTGGTTGCCATCCCGACGGGCTTGGGTTCGCTTGGCTACCACGTAGCTGGGGTAGTTTTTTCGGCTTTTACGACAGGATGACCACGGGTGCAAGGATTGGTTAGTAGTTCGTCCCTGCATGAAGAAAATATTTTTTATTTCATACGCAAGTTTAAATGCTCTGAATATTCCGAGTTACCTTTTTTTGTCTCGGGGAAAAACCACTCTTGACGGGTTCCCTTGGCCTGGGGGGACCGAGGGATATGTGGGACTCCGGGATTTTTCCGACTATCCACTAAAAAATCCCGCTGTTCTCCTATCGCCTACGTCTCGTGGCCCGAGCCGGCGCCGGCCCGCCCTTTGTCGTAAGGCGGGCCCCTTCTAAAGTGTTGGCGCCAGGGAGTCAGGCTTTCGTTCCCCCGGCGCTCTCCTGTAATAACTCTAGGAGTTGAGGGGGGCCACGGAACAGCACGCAGCCCTCACCCTCGCGGAAATGGTGCGGGCGGCGGGTCCTCCCCCGAGGGGCTGCCCGCGGCCGCATTTCACGGCGGCCGGAGGTCGTTAGTTGCCCTCCGGCGCCGCTGACGTGGCCTGCGTTAGCGGGAGGGGAGTGTGGTGGTCGACTCCCGCTCCCGCTCCGCCGCCTCCTTTGCGGACATGACTGTCTCGCAGAAGGAAGCGACGGCCGTCCATCCAGGATCGCCCCCGACTATGGACAGAACCAGGGCCGGGAGCGACAGGTCCACGCCGATTTGGGTGACGAGGGCTCGGCGCTCCTCGCACCACGCAGGGTATACGGCGACAGTGTGGTCCACCGTGTCCTCCTCGTCGCCCGCGCCACAGTGGTAGCACCCCGACATCATATCCCACCCTATGCGACACAGGTACCTCCCGAAGCAACCGCTTCGATGGTGGCGAGGCCCGCGCTGGGGTGCGCGAGGCGCTCCTTCCACTCCACAATGAGCACCTCGTCGCGCAGCTCCGCCCGCTTTACCTCAATTTCGCGAGGCGTGGGGCGAGAGCCACGCTCGGCCGCGTCCCGGCGCCACTGGTACAACAGCGCCAGGACCTGGGCCTCGAGGTCCCATGGTGGATATCCGGCCAGCGGGGAGGCCGCTTCGAAGGACACCGTGCGGTATCCCCTTATCGCCCTGACGGCCAGGACGCGCTGCGGCCTGCGAAGCAGCGCCTTCGTTTTGGCCGTCAGGCGATCCGCCCAGATCAGGGCCCCGTAAAGGGCCATCGACCGCACGGCTCCCTCAAAGAGCCTGCAGCACACTGCGCCCGGTCGGCCGATATTCGGCAGCAGACGGGAGAGTCCCGCCGCCGCCCGAACTAGCCTCGGCGCCAGGCGCTCGAAGTGCGCCGCAAAGTCCCATCGCACGTCGAGCACCAGTCCAAGATGGACGGCCTAACGGCGATGCGGACGCCTCCTACCGTTATGCTCCGGCCCGGTGGCGGCCTCTGACGGGGCCCGTAGAATATCACGGCCTCCGTCTTGTTCAAGGCCACCTCCAGGCCTAGTCGCCGGATTCTTGTCACTGTGTGCGCCACCCCAGCCGTGCCCAGAAGACACACCTGGCGGGGCTTACTCCCGCGCGCTGTGACGAGCGTGTCGTCGGCGTAGCAGATGACGCCGACACCGGGGAGGAGCGCCCCCCTCAGGATCCAGTCCACAGCAGGGGGCCCAGAACCGACCCCTGTGGAACACCGCACACGACGTCTCGCCGACTTTGCCCACCCTGGACCGGGTAGACGATGGCACGATCGTCCAAATATGCCCCGACTATGTGACGGAGGTAGGGAGGTAGGGGAGGCACACAATGGTACTTGAGCGCCTCCCGCACGCAGCTCCACGGCAGGGTGTTGAAGGCGTTGGCGATGTCGAGTGACACCGCCAATAGCACCCCGCCTCGAGCCACCGCGTCCTCCGCCTGGCTCCTCAGACACGTGATCGCGTCAATAGTGGAGCGCCCCTGGCGGAACCCGAACTGTTCGTCCGCCAGGTTCTGCCCCTCCGTCTCTAGGTGCCGGACAAGGCGGTCTGCGAGAATCCTTTTGAAGATATCCCCACCTCGTCCAGCAACACGATGGGCCGATAGGCGGACGGTGAGTCCGCCGGGCGCCCCTCCTTCTCGATCAGGACCAGCCTCCCAGTCTTCCATCTGCGGGGAAACCGGCCCGATCGCAGACACGCGTCGAAGAGGCTCAATAGTCGGGGCTCCAGGACGTCGTGGGACAGAACCCACGCACTCCCCGGTATGCCGTCCAGGCCGGGGGCGGCGTTCTTGGACTTCAGCCGCAACATCGCTGCCCCCAGCTCTGCCCGGTCCACGTCGAGCACGGGATCGTCGTCCGCGCTGGGGTCCCTCTCATCCCAATGAGACTGGACCTTGGCGGGAGGTGAGTGCTCAGCCCTCGTGGGGAACAGAGCGCTGACAAAACCATCCACCTGGCGCGGGGGGACTCTCGGTCAGCGGGGGCGCCCACGGGCGGAGCTTGCTCCGCACCGTTTTGTAGAGTCGCCCCCAAGGATCGTGATTTAAGCTGGCCAAGAGCCCCTCCCACGCCGCCGCCTTCGCCTCGCGGATAGCGAGGTGGAGATCGTTTCTGGCGCTCCTGTACTCCCCGTAGAGACGAGCCTCCATGGCCGCTCTGTCCGCGTCGCGGCGACTCCATCTTTGGAGCCTGGTGTACTGGCGGTGGGCGTAGTTGCACGCTCTGCGGAGCCGCTCGAGCTCCGCATTCCACCAGTACACCTTAGGGAGTTACCTACGTTAGCTTTATTAAATGAAGTACTACGCATTACTGTTTACGCAATTTCACCGAAAATATTTGTGTATTTTTATTAATTTTCTATGAATGATGTATTATCTTGAAATGTGTAAGTTATTTGGTTTTGTGTTTAACCATTGAAATGAGAATTGTTTCTAAGGCACCTACCCTCAGAATGGTTTTTGCATCTATGACTATCAATGAATCTTCATTGTATTTCATAAGAATTTAAATATAAATTTTCGGAATCAGTTGTCTGAAAGAAAATTTCTATCATAAATAGATACAAAACTATTATTGACAGATACGAATTTACTAGGACATATTCATAGCTATTGTACGAGCCGTATAGCCATGTTTGTAAGGAGCCTAGGGGAATACAATCCAAATTCTACGCATAATTCATTAATTGTATAAAAGGAGGTACCGTGTCATGCTTTGATTCGGAAATTACCTTTCAATGGAGGAAATAGGTTGAGAAATGTGCTACGTGAACGTCTAATGCACGGTTCGGCATGTAACTAGTAGTCTATTCGGGTCTTAAACACTTTTGACTTATTATGCGGATATATGAGGATAGATTCAAAATGTTGGCTTAGTTAGGTCGATGATTGGATTACCGTCGTATATGTTAGTGAGAACTAAGCTCTTGAGATAACAACAACATAATTATGGCTATTTTTTTAGTATTGACATTTGAGATTCATGAAAATTTTAAATCAAAATTGTACATAACCCTACGAATCCATCGAATCATCCATCAATCGAAGGCGATGGTAACTGCTAAATTCTAAGGGGGCCGTTGGCCTGTCGGCTATCCCACAGCAATAAAAACAATAAAAACAATATTATTACAATCAAAAGCTTAGTTTACTATTTGAGAGACAATCATAATCAGACTTTTTTTATTTTTCCCACTTAATAGTAAGCAATTACCGTTGCCTATGCCTGTTACTGGCACTAGAGGCACTGATAAAGTCCGCGTAGGGGAGCTTGAACCTGGTTAATCATGTTTACACCCAAAGTCTTACACAAATATTTGCCAACCATGCAGTTTCCTACGGCTATAACTATCCGCACGAGGAACTAGTTTCTGCATGTCACAACGTACAAGAACATTTAGCCAGTTGAAAGGAAAGATGGAAGGCGGACCCCAGGCACTGAAGTGAAAGTTTGTGTTGCAACCGGGATTTATCGCTAGGATGTAAAGAACAAAAGTTTATTATTATATGGGGTGCGAACTAGCACTATGTAGTCCACAATTTTCTATTAGTTGTCATTTCAATTCTCATATATTTTTATCAACGGCTAAAACAAGCTGATAGAAAAAGATATTTTTTTTGGTCTCGGGGAAGAACCCTCCCTTGTCAGGTTCCCCCAGCCCGGGGGAACCAAGGGATATGTGGGACTCCGGGAAGGATGTTTGGCCATCCGACTACCCATTAAAAAACCCCGCTGTCCTCCTATCACCTACGCCCAGGCGCACGGATATGTGGCCTGCCGATCTCGTGGCCCGGGCCGGCGCCGGCCCGCGCTTTGTCTCAAGGCGGGCCTCTTCTTTAATGTTGGCGCCATGGGAGTGTCAGGATTTTGTTCCCCTGGTGCTCTCCTCTTTCAGCTCTTTAAAGAGTTAAGGGGGCTGCGGACTTTGAAACATAGGTTTACTAGACACCTCTAGAAAAGTCTCTCAAAATATGAACCCTTAATTTTAATAGGAAGGAGCACATTCCTATTAGAATTAACAGCCTTACAGTGTTCCATTTTTTCTTCAGTATTACAAAAAAAAATCATATCTCTCTACTAACTGTGCATTAAAAACATATGTTCTCGTATACTTGTAGGAAATTGAACGCTTTACAAAAAAACTGTCAAAAAAGGTGTCTATCTATTTTTTCTAATCTATTTTTTAGATTAAAAATAAATAAAAAATAGTCGATTTTTTGACCACCGTACTCTATATATTTAACCAGAGTATTTTAATTAAGTCGTATAAATCCTAAGCATTCATTCATATAACAGCTCTAAATGTGGGTGTAATAAACCTCTTAAATTTTTAGAAAGTAATTTACATTTTTCTTCTTAGGAATTTAATAATATTTTACTTATTCCAAATTTACTATTTCAAAATTAATTTAATGAAATTAGTTTTAATAAAATGTATAACGGGACTGCGAACAATTTTATATTATTTATGCCATAGATAGACTAAAATATTACTTTATTGGTGTAATCCGTTCATTTATTTAAATGTGAATCTTTATTTAACCTTTGGATAATTATCAGACAGAAAAACGGCATTGTTCAGATATGGAGGGGTTAGGGGTAAAACAAATACCAAATTAATTAGGACCTTTTTATCGGGAAAAATTAACATTATCTGTGCCTGCATTGGAACTCCAGGGGGAAACCACGTGGGTATGTGAGGTTCCTCGCCCTGCTAATGAAACTATTCGACTAGCTAGAAAAAGATAGCTATGGTGGACGGCGGTGGTTATGAACCACTAATAACCTGGTCGTCATCCTGAGCCTGAGATTGAATTATTGACATTTATTCATTGCTAGCTTTATCTATTTTCTCGTAGCTACACTAGTCACAGAAATTTAGAGATATAAAAAATATTCTGCTGTTTGCTATAATATGTTCTTTTTAATATACGACTACCAACAGAACTTTTGTTTTTTTTTTATATTCCTTATTTTTTCTGACTAGTTTATTTCCTCAAAAAACAAAAATGTATGGATGATATTATGATGATAATTTACGATTTTTTGTACTGCTGTAGGACAGCAGACAGGCTAAAGGCCCGCTTAGAATTTAGCAGTTACCGTCGCCTATGAGTGTTTGCAACGCCGGTGGCATCGCGAACACGCTGCAGTCCCATTAGGGTACAGGAACATGGGTCTCTAATGCCGGAACATAACACAAGGTTATTATGGCGGCATACTTAAGACCAAAGGTGGTCACCATCCAGACAGGCTTGAGGCCCTACCATGTAGCTAAGGTGGGTTATTTTGTCGCCTTTTACGATAGGCCGACCCCGGCCGCAGATGGTAGTATTCTTTCTCCGCCCCTGCACGGATAATTAATTACGAATTATTTAACAGATATAATAAAATAAATAAATAAACAGAAATATATCATAGTAAATATTTACCAGTATTATGCTAATGAAATCATTTCAAATTAATATATAACATAAATACAACTCTTTTAGAATTCCATTCAATACCAGTAAAATATAAATGAAATTCTCAAAGGTTCACACAATAAAAAAGGCTCACGTTTGTCGACCAAACAAGATTTCTATCTGCTATTTTTCACGAAGCTTTATAAAATATTACCAACGCTAAATCTGTTTTGGGAGCGAAATTGTCGGTTGAATAAGTAAATGCACTAAAATCCGGATTAGTCCCAGGATATTTTAGGTAAATATTCTAGATACGTATTCAAAGGGAAACTCGGTGGACTGAAAAAATAGATAAAAGCGCAGTAGCATTTTCAATGAATCTATTGTTGGACAGTTGCACTCAAATGTAGAATTGAATAAAAAAGCTCTTTATATTAGATAAAATATAAGTTGAGAAATTAAACTTTAGTGTGCATGAAAGCAAAAATGATTTTCTCTTGATAATCAGCACAATTGATAAAATAAATAATAAAGCTCAGTACGTCAGGATGCAGGGTTCTGTAGTGGGAGGTCTATCATAAACATCCTACTCTTAGAAAAAAGGATAGTATAACCACTAAGTGTATCTGAAGTGGATTGAAAAGTACATACATACACGTTTTCTAATAATCTTACTTCAACGCCGTCACAGTTGTGGTATATAGTCGATAATTTTGTCTAAAACATACATGGTAAGTATCAAATTCGGAACCATTAAGGTTGCGCTTCGAGTATAATAGAATATTAGATTACAGTGAACGTAATATAATTAATCTGTTAAACTGAATATAATATTAAAATAAAAAAAATAAAAATAAAAAAATTTAGTTAGCATATTCAAAAAGTTCCATTCTTTAAAAATAGCATTCCTTGAGCATTTATTTATTTTAGTTGTTTTGATAATAATTCCCTTGCCTACTATGAAATTCAATACATCTCCGTAATATATCTCTAATATATTACGGATATAAAATTTACCAGTAAAAAGGGTCTTTTGCGGCTGACTACATGAATTATATATAAAAATAATAAAAACATGTTAGTTGTAATAAAATATTTCAACTGTTTAATTAATAATAGAAATAAGAATTTTAGTTCACAATTTTCCGATAGATGTCGTTAGCATTTCTGAAGTTATATTGAACAGTTGTAGTGTTTGTGATTTAATATTATACTACCCACATTTTACTTAGTACCATCAACTTGATTTGTGCTTGGAATCAAGATGACAGTTTAATTCTATCGGTGTGCTTTGGTCATTTGTATAAGATGTTTATATTTTTTGATACTCCCGAGTGTTCTTCCACAGTGATAAATAAAAGGTATAAATGAGTGTGAGTTTTTAATTGACCAAGTGGTCCAACGAACCGGATAATAGTGAGTAAACTGTAAAGTGCAAACATTAACTTAGTAAATTCAGTGAAGTGTTGGACTTATAATATTTCCCATCAAAAAAGACTTAGAAAAATTTGTGCTACAAAACACTTAGAAAATTTTAGTGATCGTGTCAAAAAGGACTTAGAATATTTGTGTTGAAAAACACTTATAAATTTTTTGTGAAAAAGGGCTTAGGAATATCTTAACGATTAGTAACTTAGTTTCTGGCAGTGAATTTGGACTTGTGTTTTTACATATAAAATTTAACATGGCCGATAAAAAGATGAAACAATATATTGCACAATTAAAGACGAATTCAACTAAAATTGAGAAGTTATTTACAAACGCAAAAAATGTGCTAAGGATAAACGAACGAGAGGGTTTTTGGATTCACGTCTGGAAATTTTACAGGAATATTGGGCTAACTATACAAATACTTATGATGTTATTTCTGAATGATTAGATACTGAAACATGCGAGGTTGACTTAGAGAAACATTTTGAACAAACTGAAGAATATTATTTAGAGTTTAGGGCTTGGCTTAAGGATAAGTTATATGAATTTAAACAAGATCTAGGTGAAACTTCAAAGTCTGAAATTCATGTATCTGATAGTCAGGCAAAAATATCGAGGATGAGACCCAAACTCCCACCAATATCCATACCACAATTTTCGGGCGATTACAGTCAATGGATGAGTTTTCGAGATTTATTTCGCTCTTTGATACATAATGATGATCGCTTGACTAAAATTGAAAAACATCACTATCTAAAGACCAGTTTATCTGGAGAAGCTGAACAACTATTGAGGAATTATTCACTTACTGAAGCTAACTATGATGACGCCTGGAAAAAAACTAAATGAAAGGTATGATAACAAGAGAATGATCGTTAATAATATACTTACCCGATTTTTAACCCAAAAGACCTTAACCACAGAATCGGCTAAAGGTATAAAGGATCTTATTGATACCTCAAGTCAATGCCTAACGTACTTAACAAATTTAAAGATCTGTGCATGGAATGCCATTGTAGTGCATATCCTTGTCTCCAAGTTGGATATTGAGACTCGAAAACTTTGGGAGCAATCTTTAGAAGATTCCACTAGTATTCCTACATATGAGGATCTCCAGAGTTTCCTTGAGAAGCAATTCCGAGCCATGGAAATGTATGCACCAAAAGGAAAAACTATTCCACAAACACCTAAAGTAACTAACATCAAAAGCTTCGCAACTAAAATTGACAACATTTGTATTTATTGCACACAGAATCATTATATTTGCCACTGTAAAGAATTTGCCTCTCGCTCCATACCTGAACGTCAAGATTTTGTAAAAAGAAACGTTTCAAAGTGTAGACAGAGTACAGTCTGCAAGAAGTGCGGACGTCGTCATCATACATTACTGCATTTTACCGCTTCTAAGGACGACAAATTAATCGAAACTGATATGGAGAAAGATGACCCAACTAGCAATGCATCTAAAACTTCCTGTAATTTGAGTGTTAACCTAAAAGCTGAAACAAAAGATGATCTTGTTATTTTAGCCACTGCTGTAATTAAAGTAGAGTCAAAGAACAGTGGTACTTACGCATTAAGAGCTCTTGTTGATCAGGGTTCTCAGGGATATTTTATCTCCGAAGCAGCTGCGCAGTTATTGAATCTTGATCGCACTCCAATTACTGGCAAAATCTCTGGAATTTCTAATACATCAGTGGTCACTACAAAATCTATGGTCACACTTACAGTCCACTCTACAAAACACAATGCATCAACCTTCCAGGTAAATGCATACGTTTTAAAGAAACTCACTTCATTGTTGCCTTCACGTGAGTTCTCACAAGATACTTGGCCTTCATCTATGCAGTTGGATCTGGCTGATCCCAACTATCACAAGCCAGGGTCTATTGAAGTTCTGCTTGGTGCCGACGTGCATGCATACATACTGCTTGAAGGCTTACACAAGTGTAACTCTCTTATTGCACTCAACTCTCGCCTAGGTTGGCTAATCTCAGGTAGAGTTTCACAAACTGGATCGACAATAAACGAACATAATACAGTTGTTATGCAAACCAAGATTGAGGTCGATCAGTTACTAAGATGATTTTGGGAGATTGAAGAGAGTTTACCCCACAAAAAACCTATGACTGAGTTAGAAATACAATGTGAAGAGCACTTCAAACTTACTCACACTCGCAATGCTGTTGGTCGGTACATTGTCCGTCTACCATTTAAAGATAATCCACCCACAAATCTTGGAAATACAAAACCCCTTGCAATCAGCCGCTTACAGCACATGGAAAAACGTTTTACACATAAGCCTGAATTCAAGGAAGAATATCACAAATTTATGGAGCAGTATGAATCCCAAGGTCATATGATGATGATACCTGAAAAGGAAATAGTTACACCTGAAGTTTATTATTTACCTCATCACGCTGTTCTTAGACCGACGAGTCTAAGCACGAAGTTGAGTGTAGTCTTCGACGGAAGTGCTGCACCTGTAAATGGAAAATCATTAAACGATGAACTACTTATTGGCTGTCCTCTTCAACAAGATGTCAGAGATCTCATAACTCGATGGAGACAACACCAGATTTGTTTAGTCGCAGATATTCATCAGATGTATCGTCAGATTCTAATATGTAAAGATGACGCTGACTATCAAAGAATTTTATGGCGAAAATCTCCAACACAACCAATAAAAGAATATATACTACTTACAGTTACTTATGGAACATCTTGTGCACCCTTTTTGGCCATACGCACTCTTCACCAATTGGCTGAGGACGAGAAGAATGATTTCCCAACTGAAACTGAAATCCTGAAAAGCGACTTATATATGGATGATCTGCTTACTGATATCTCCACAACGGAAGACGCTGTGATGCTACAACAAAGGTTGACTGAACTTTTAGCTCGTGGTGGGTTCCCTTTACACAAATGGTCCTCTAATAGTAAGTTAGTGTTGTCCCAAATCCCCAGTGTTGATAAAGACTCGCAAAGTGCGGTTAATATAAAACTTCAAGATACAATTAAAACTTTAGGTATTACATGGAACTCGGACTCTGATAACTTTGAACTTAATTGTAATTTAACTCACGATAATAATACAATTACCAAAAGAAATGTATTGTCCACAATTGCTAAATCTTTCGACCCTCTAGGTTGGCTAACACCTGCGATTATAAAACTTAAAATCTTTATGTAAAAACTCTGGTTAGCCGGCTTGGATTGGGACGAAGAGTTGACTCCTGATCTTAAAGAGGAATGGGTTACTTACCTTGATCGTTTCACGCACATTGAAAACATTCAGTTCCCTAGATGGCTTGGTGTATCTAATGACACCATTAAGCGGGAGCTGCATGGATTTAGTGATGCCTCTTGTGCTGCATACGCTGGAGTAGTGTACCTTAGAGTTTTGAGAAGTGGTGGCAACATTAACGTTTACCTTGTTCTTGCCAAATCCAAGGTTGCCCCAGTAAAGCAAGTATCTCTCCCACGTCTGGAACTCTGTGGTGCATTACTAGTAGCCAAAATGATAAATCATGTTAAAACCGTTTTGAAAATACCTGACAATGAAATTTACACTTGGACAGACTCCACGATAGTTTTGGCTTGGTTGCGTAAGATACCAAATACTTGGACTACATTTGTTGCAAATCGCACTTCAGAAATTTTGACACTCACAAATAGTAACCAATGGCATCATGTTAGTTCTGCAAATAATCCCGCTGATTTAGCGTCACGTGGATGTTGTCCTTAAGATCTACAACAGTCAAAACTATGGTTGAACGGACCTCAGTTTTTATACAAGGCACATGAAATTGAATATTCTTTATTTGAGATTTCTCAAACCGATTTAGAAATGAAACCCACCCCAAAAATATTATGCAATGTAAATGTTACCGAAAATAATGATGCTATTGCAATTTTAACTCGATTCTCCTCGCTGTCGAAATTGATTCGAGTCATTGCTTATTGTTGTCGTTATTATAATTTATGTAAAGTTAGAGTGCTTAAGAAAATGTTTACTGAACCTGCTTATTTGAGCGCTAATGAGCTTGATGATGCTTTTAATCGATGTATTAAACTATCACAATTGATGTCATTCCGCGACGAGATCTCTCGCTTAACGATAGGTAAACAGGTTGCCAAATCAAGTAAGATTTATGTACTAGACCCTTTTATCGACGATAAAGGCATTATTCGTGTTGGTGGTAGACTCGCGAGTGCAGAGATTCCAGGCGACATGAAAAACCCGATTCTGTTGAGTGGCACTTGTGCCTTATCTAAACTTATTGTTGTAAATGCGCATTTGAAATCTCTGCACGGAGGCAATCAACTTACTTTAAATATTGTAAGACAAAGGTTTTGGATCACTCGAATTAAAAGTATTGTCAAAACTGTAATCCACAAATGTGTCCCTTGTTTTAAACAGAAGGCTAATCCACTCCCTCCTTTTATGTCAGATTTACCTAAATTCAGGATTAAACCAAGCCGACCCTTTCTTACGAGTGGAGTAGACTTTTGTGGACCCTTTACAATGAAATTGTATCCTGGTAGATGTAAGAAAACCAGTAAAGTTTATATTAGTCTATTTGTCTGTGCCGTAACAAAAGCCATTCACTTGGAACTTGTCACTGACCTCACTTCTGCTGCATTTATTGCCGCTTTTCGGCGTTTCACCGCTCGACGTGGTCACTGCAAGGAGATTTGTAGTGATCACGGAACTAATTTTGTAGGCGCGTCCCGTGAACTAGATCTCGCGTTCAATAATTCACAATCTCAACTTGTGGCTGAGATTTCTGAACTTCTCGATAATGATTTCACGCAATGGAGATTCATACCTCCTCGAGCTCCACACTTTGGTGGAATTTGGGAGTCAGGAGTGAAAAGTATTAAAGGACACTTAAAATGGGTTATCGGCCAAGCCTTCCTCACATACGAAGAGCTCGCTACTTTATCAGCCCAAGTCGAAGCTTGTGTAAATTCTCGTCCCCTCACTCTTATCAATTCTACTCTTGACGAACCCCCATTAACACCAAGTCACTTTCTTGTCGGAGAGCCCTTAATTGGGGTTCCTGAGCCGTCTTTGATTGATGTTAACTTAAGTCCGTTGAATCGATGGCACATAATCCAACGTATGGTGCACTGTTTGTGGCGTCGCTGGCAAAACGAATATTTAACTACGTTACAGCATCGTTACAAATGGAACATAAAGCGACCTGATCTTCCCCTCGGCACTGTCGTTCTTGTCAAGGATGACACACTTCCCCCTGGAAAATGGCTATTGGGACGTATTATGCAGAAACACCCAGGTGCTGATGGTGTTACAAGAGTTGTAACTTTACAGTACAAGGACAATATTTAGAAAGCGACCTATGGTGAAAATATGTCCTTTGCCCCTGGATGAGTCTGACTCCGAGTGACCAGAAATTTGTTTTACTTTGCTTTGGTTTATATCTTGTCATCAGGTCTTAAGGACTTGAGTCGTCCTTGGCCGGCGGAATGTTTAATTAATAATAGAAATAAGAATTTTAGTTCACAATTTTCCGATAGATGTCGTTAGCATTTCTGAAGTTATATTGAACAGTTTTAGTGTTTGTAATTTAATATTATACTACCCACATTTTACTTAGTACCATCAACTTGATTTGTGCTTGGAATCAAGATGACTGTTTAATTCTATCGGTGTGCTTTGGTCATTTGTATAAGATGTTTATATTTTTTGATACTCCCGAGTGTTCTTCCACAGTGATAAATAAAAGGTATAAATGAGTGTGAGTTTTTAATTGACCATCAACAGTGCAAATATTTTTAATTTAAAGCTTTCGTTTTGATCATGATGATTGTTATAACCCACGTTGCACGAACGTATTTAATTGGTTAATCTGGTTATGGAACATGTTCCATAAGAGATTAACCAATTAAAATACGTTCGTGCAACGTGGGTTACAACAAAACCAAGGGTAACGTTGGACTCAAAATATTTCACGTTCCTAAAATGGAATTTTGGTCCAATTATTGAGTATCAGTTAATTCATTGTAGATTTTGGTAAAAATTAAAGCACGTAATAGGAACCCCTCGTACAAAACGACATATAAATAAAACTACTGATATTAATCCGTCCAAAATTGATCAAATAATAAATAATTGTACAGTTAATGAAGCTTATCACGAAAATACTCTAAGTAAAATGGGATCTACTAATTTGATAAGTAAAGAAACTTCTGAATTATCGTCATATGCTGATACTAATAAAACAAATGCTAGATCCTCCTTGCATTGTTTGGAAATGTTTACAAATCCAGATTTAGATATTGTTGATACAGAGAGAGATATTACTTTTGAGAAAAAGAGAAACATAATTATTATAATTGCGGATGATCAAGGCAGAAATGTTCAAAAGAACCTTCAACGATTAGTTGGAGATAAATATTTAGTTACATCCTTTTGGAAGCCTGGGGCTACAAGTCAAGATGTATTGAATCCTGAATTTTGGGAAATTGCCAAGCTAACGAAAAAAGACTTTATCATAGTTCTTACTGGAATTCACGACAGATCGCCTTGTATTTTCAAAATTTGCGTTAGTCACTTTTTATGTTCAACTAGAAATACAAATGTAGTCTTTTGTGAAGTTCCGTATAGTAAATATTTACAAGAGTCTGTACTAAATTATAAATTGAGATATATATGCTCTAAATTCTGTAATGTTCAATATATTGACATGGGTTTCTCTATTGGTGTCCCATATCGCAGTCTGTTTGCCAAACATGTATGTCAGCTATCTCTTAGACACATTTTACACATCGAGAATAATATAAACTACATAGAATACAAAAATAAAATATGTACTAATGAAATGAATAAACATGATTTCGTTCAAGATAAAGCTACACAAACAAGCGATCTCGGAGAAACTGAATTAGAATGTTTTCGTCCATAACAAGCTTAGAATCCTTCATCAGAATGTTAATGGGCTACTTTCTAAATCGGAACAAATAGAATTAGCTATAGAGTCATATGACAGTAATGATATCAATGATATAGATATTATTTGCATTACAGAACACAACATGAACACAACTGATATTTCTCATCTGCATGTGAATAATTTTATTTTGGCATCTTACTTTTGCCGGATAAACCGCCATAGCGGATCTTGTATATTATCGCGAAATACATTGCCATTTAAAAATATCCCTTATATTGCAAAACAGTCAAAAGAAGGTATAATAGAATGCTCTGGAATGGAATTAATTAAACACAAAGTGTATATTATTTGTATTTATCGCCCGCCTAAGCCAAACAAAGAAGATCTAGATATATTTTTTAAAACATTAGAGACAATTTTAAAATACATTGCGTACAAGAAAAATAAATTATTTTATGTGGTGATCTAAACATTAATACGTTAAAGAAATCTAATGAAAGCTCCACGTTAATTCAAATGTTATCGGCATTCAATCTTAAATTAGAAATCAAAGAACCAACACGGTTGAAATCTGGTACTTGCATAGACCATTTTATTCATAATATACGTGGCAGCTTGAGCAAAATATTGGAACTTGCTATCTCAGATCACACGGCACAATTATTAACGTGCCCTGTGAAACCTGTTGTTTCTTTAAGGAACTGGTTTATACAAAAACGCGACTATAGTAATGATAATGTTAAAAAATTTTGGCACTGTATGAATGCACTTACTTTTACTGAAGTATATGAATGTGATGATCCGAATATGGCATTTTATAAATTTTATAAATTAATGAAGCTTTTCTATAATCTTTGTTTCCCAACTATAAGAATCAATGTAACAGCTAGAAAACGAGTGAAATGGATTAATTCGGGACTAAGAAAATTCTGTAAGCGTAAGCGTAAATTATTATGGAAATATAGGGGAAATAAATCTAAAGAAAATAAAGAATTGTTTTATCACTCTCATCAAGATTAAAAAAGGCGATTAACTTAAAAAAAAGGCACAGAATGAGTGTTATATCTCTACTGCAAAAAATAAAAGTAAGGCTACATGGAGTGTAATAAATGAATCAAAGCAAAATATTTTTTTAAATCTGACATAGATGAAATTAATATTAACAATATGAGAATAAAAGATCCACAACTAATCACAGATGCCTTTAATGACTTTTTTGTCGATCAAATGCGTCATCGTCACATAAAATCTTATATTTCACCAGCAACGATCACACAACAATCTATATCACTTTTTATGAATCCCACGGTATCCAATGACATTATTAAAATAATATTAAACCTAAATAACACTAATAGTATGGGTTTTGATGGCATCACTACTTATATTTTAAAAACTATCTGTCAATCTGTATCTCCTGTTTTAAGCTACATAATCAACTTGTGTATTGTACGTGGTGTATTTCCGGAACAACTTAAATTTACTATTATTAAACCGATCTTTAAGAAAGATAATAAAAAAGATGTGGGCTGCTATTATCGCCCTATAGCTCTCATATCGTTCCTATCAAAAGTGTTTGAGAAGGTAATTTACGCTAGTCTGTTTTTTGAAAAAAATAATTTATTTGCGGTAGAACAAATGGGTTTTAGGAAAAACAAAAACATAAATATGGCGATATATGATTTTTTAGATATGACAATGAAAAACATTGATAGGAAAATTATGTCGGGAGCTATGTTTATTGATCTAACCAAAGCTTTTGACCATGTAGATCATAAAATATTATTACATAAGTTGAATTTGTACGGCGTAAGACGAAATGTTCTAAATTTAATAGAATCTTATCTAAAAAATAGACGACAGCGTACGCTTATTAGCAAAATTTGTCCAAAACGTAAAAAAGAAATAAGGTACTTATCTAAAATTAGAGAGACAAATATTGGCGTGCCTCAAGGTAGTGTGTTGGGACCATTACTGTTCATAATTTACATAAACGATTTTCCTAAAATAATAAACAATCGTATGATATTATTTGCAGATGATAGCACAGTATTATTTCAAGATGTCGATCACTTACCAATGGAGAATAGTATGAATTATAAATTAAAAATAATTATAGATTGGTTAAATACTAACGATTTAAAAATTAATTTGACGAATACAAATTTTATGATTTTTAAGAATAGGACATTAAATCACAATAACATTACAATTGAACACCAGGGACATTACATTCAGGAAGTACAAAATACAAAATTTCTAGGACTTCATATTGATTCAAATTTAAATTGGAAAAGTCATATCGAGCACTTGAGTAAGAGACTTAATCAATATTCCTACACATTATACATGTTATCAAAGGTATCCAATACACCTACGGTAGTAACAGCTTATCATGGCTATGTCACATCACTTTTGCGATACAGCATCCTGTTCTGGGGTAACTCTACTGATAAGGAAATTGTGTTCAGGTCACAAAAAAGATGTATAAGAGCTATATTTAAATTGAAAATTACAGATAGTTGTAAACCATACTTCCAACAACTAAAAGTATTAACTCTGCCATCTCTATATATATTTGAAGTCATACAATTTGTGAGGAGTAACCAACATCTGTTTAGATTTTTTAAAAGCTCTAGAAATAAAAATAACATATGTTGTCCAATAAATAACACAGCTTTCCTAAATAAAAGTATATTTTGTATGGCTCCACGAATTTATAATCATCTACCTGGTGAACTTCTAGACCTACAATCAAATAATATTTTTAAATATCGTCTCAAGAAGTTGTTAATTGAGAAATCATATTACAAAACAAGTGACTATTTGGATGACAAATTGAGTAATGACAAAATTTAGAATTAATTGTGACATTATAACAATTCTAACAAAAACATTATCCTTATAATTTATTATTTACACTTAAAATGTATTCTGTTTGGTATCTTTTGACATTAAATCCATGTATAACCTAATGTTTTAAATAATTACAGTTAATGGTTTTATATTATAATTCATGAAATAATATATTCGTGTATAATAATATTGTACACCCTAAGGGGTAAACTTTTGAAACAATTTAAATGTAAACCATCTCTGTATGTACACAGTTCTGACAATAAAAAGTATCTTATCTTATCTTACGTGTTCTCCATCTTAAGAAAATAATATCAACTGAATAAGCAGCTAGAAAAAGACAAGCTTACAATACGGTCTTGTTTGTTTAAAAGGTGCAAAAGTAGGCTTAAAGATTGACCATATTATTAAAAAGAACTAACTGACATAATAAAAATGTATAAGATTGAAGTTCTTATATGTAATATTAAAGTATAATCTTTCTAGATGTACGAGTATATATACGAAACTAATAACATAACAAACGGACATTAAAATATTTTCACTGCCTTTTATCGCTGCTAATATTAGTTCTGCCCTTAGTTCTGCCCTTTTAGATATCTAAAAGGGCAGAACTAAGGTATTTTCATATTTTCATCGCCACATAAATTACATTATGATAATAAACTTGGAACTTATGATAATAAGCCAATGGAAGTTGATTATCGTTACTTCAGTCATCAAAGGCAAGGGGTCGGTGCAGGAGTGCGGTAACTACCGCGGTATTAAGGTAATGTCCCACACTGTGAAGCTGTTTGAGAGGGTTACCGACTCTCCGATTCGACAGGAGCGTACTATCTCGCAGTGTCAATATGGGTTTCACCCTGGTCACGGGACTATAGACCCTATTTTTGCCCTATGGAATTTCACGGAGAAATACAGGACGAAGAATACGTCTCTGAATTGTCTGTTTCTGGACATGCACAAGACCTTCGACTGTATTCCTCGCGTGATGATCTGGTGGGCAGTGCGATCTAAAGGGGTTCCTATATAAAGGGGTTTAAACGGATATAAAGGGATTTAAACACTACTGGATATCAAACGTGGTGCTCTTCGTTCACCCCATGCAGGCTGGCAGAAGGAGTACTCCATCAATTGCCTTTTACGACACCTCTGAAATGAAATGGAGTGACTATATTCTCATTGGCCGAGGCCACACGGCAAATTTGACTATACTAATATCTGGTCATAATTTTAACCCTTTAAAACTGTTTCGATACCTTTTGATATTTTTAATAAGCAACTCATATTTCATAAACGTAAATACGAGTTATATTATACAAATAAAGGAAAATATCAACTCTTGGATTAAAAATCGAATATTGAAATATTTTAAATCAAACATTTATATATTTTATATTAAAATGCAAAAGTCTAACAAAAAATTTCAACCAAAAAATCATATAGGTATATTCGCTTTTTAAAGGCACATACTGCGTTTTATTAATATACCTGAAAATATTTTTCATCGCAAAACCTCTACTAATAGTGTAAATAGCAACATGTTTGTATTTTTTTAGAATAAAAGGTATATTTTGTCAATATGTTGTTTTCTGTAGTACTTTAAGCGTTCTGATAAATCCTGATTTAAGCAACTGTTAAAAGCATGAAAGTGGAAATAGTAAATTTTTAGAAGGTAGTCAAGTGATTTCTAACTAATCTCACTAACTAATAGACTACCGTCCGCTACTTCGTACGCCTTGGCTAAAATAATGACATGATTTGCATTCTATTTATTTAGTCAAACAATATTTGTATGGATGTTATTAAAAGTCTTATTTTCTATTTTATTTGAGACAATTAAAATTAAAAATTCAAGAACTAGTAATAGCAGTAAGCTTTATATTTTAAAGGAAAACAATAATATAGTGATAACGGTATAGATTGAACGGCAACTTAGTTTTTAATTTATCACATACTAAAAACCTAAAAAAAGGAAATAGATTGTGAATGAAAGCTGTCACTTACAAACTTTTGCAGACAAACACAAAACAAATACAATATAAAATATTTACACAGAACAAACAGCGGTTTTATCACTTAATAGTGCTTGTTTGCAGACAGCTATACTGTCCGAGGAGTGCACGGGTGTGCGTACCCGAGGTGCCCGAGCATCCGTCGCCTCACTCCCCTCTCCGTCCGAGGCGACAGAGTCTTACCTTTCTTCCCGTCTACCTCCTACATCCTTTCCAACTTCGCTCTCTGTTCGTGGCGTGGTTCCCAGTGGGATGGTTGCGAATACTGATTGGGGTCCCGGGTATTGCCCCGGGCCCTGATTTGGTAGTCGAAACCATGCCAATTTCGACTGCGCCTGCACAGAGAGTGTTCCTGGGGTGGGAATCGCATCCTTGCTGTCGGTTGGTCATGCTGGGCCGGCTACGGCGTTGGGCTGGTTTTTCTGGAGTGTCGCCTGGTAGTCGTACCCACGCCTGACCGACACGCGACGGGGGTGTGAGTCCCGTCCGGAATTGGCCGCCGACCTGTCGCTCACGGCCCTGGTTCTGGTGGATGATCGGTCGTCGCCTCCTTTTTCGAGGCAGTAATGTCCGCAAAGGGGGCGGCGGGGTGGGAGTGGGAGTCAACTCTCGCCAACGCAGGCCACGTCGTCGGTGCCGGAGGGCAAGCAACGACCTCCGGCCGCCGTAGAAAGCGGCCGCGGGCGGCCCCTCGGGGGAGGATCCGCCGCCCGCACTATTGCCGCAAGGGAGAGGGCCGCGTGCTGTACCGCGGCCCTCCTCAACTCCTTGAGTCAACAGGAGAGTTTACACAACAGTTTAGAAGAAGCCCGCCTTGAGAAAGGGCGGGCCGGCGCCGGCCCGGGCCATGAGATCGGCAGGCCACATTTCCGTAGGCCCGGGCGTAGGCGATAGGAGAACAGCGGGGTTTTTTAGTGGGTAGTCGGATGGCCGAACATCTTTCCCAGAATCCCACATATTCCTCGGTCCCCCCGGGCCGGGGGAACCCGTCAAGAGAGGGTTTCTCCCCGAGACCAAACAAAAAAAAAATATCAGGAATACCTTAGGAAAGTAAAAAAATGTACATTCAATAAAAATACGAGTTATTAATTAAGTATTTGATTATAATATTAAAGCTATAATTAATGAAACAAGAATATTCTGTACTAGTTTAATACAATTTTAATCGGGTTAGTGTTGTAGTCTATGGTATGCACTTACAGCAGATATACGCTGTTTGTGTAAAGTTGTTAAAATGTCACCATTGAGGCACGAGAACCACGGGCGAACGGGAGCGCAAATGTATATTGGATAGTGATAGACGTAAATATTGGCGAATCAATCAAAACTTCATACTTACTCTGTCATGCTTTTTTTATAGCTAGAGTTCAGCAGACAGGCAAACGGCCTACCCTGGCAAGTGGTGTTTGCAGCACCAGAGGCACTACCAATGCGCTGCCGGTCTCCAAGAAATTTTATAACGCCTTTTTTGAAGAACCCCATATCATACCGCGCTGAGAAAACCTCAGCCGGAAGCTCATTCCAGATCCTGAGAGTACGCAATATGAACGTTCTAGAGAACTGTTTCGTACAAGAAATAAGAAGCTCCAAGAAATGGGGATGAACACCCAATGGTATTTACTGTGTTATGGATACTTGAAAATATCGTAAGTATATTTTATACATAAAAACTCAGACGCAAGGCGGAAACAAAGGCATTGAAAGACGTTCAGGCGTTCCATGTGCCAAAGATGTTGCGCCACGGAGGTCGTTAAAGTTCAATACAATTCGTGCTCATTACCTAAACATGGATCGATAATCTGCCCAAAGTTACCATTCGGATTGTAAAAATAAGGAAACGGTATTTGTGGCAAACTTGGGAAGCTTGGTGGACAATAAATGACTGATTGGATTGGACTTAAACATAATTAAATAAAATGCACCGAATTGCAAATGTTTGGTCGAAAAAATCAGCCAGAATGGGTCGAGATCACTAGGGAGTCATAAAATGCGGCTTCATGTGGTTGAGAGTAGAGAAATCATATGCGAGTCACTCCCTTGATACTAATTCTAGCCACATACATGTTTTTTTATTTTTTTATTGCTTGAGTCCAGCAGACAGGCAAACGGCCCACCCTGGCAGGTGGTCACCGTCGCCTATGGACGATTGCAGCACCAGAAGCACCACCAACGCGCTGCCGGTCTCGAAGAAATTTTATAACGCCTTTTTTGAAGAACCCCATATCATACCGCGCTGAGAAAACCTCAGCCGGAAGCTCATTCCAGATCCTGAGAGTACGCAACATGAACGTTCTGGAGAACCGTTTCGTATAGGAAGGAAGAGGCTCCAAGAAATGGGGATGAACACCCAGCCGATGGCGGGCAGTGCGGTGGTAGAAAGACGACGAGGGCATCATCCTAAATAGTTCTTCAGAACACTCCCCGTTGTACAGACGGTAGAATACGCAAAGAGATGCAAAGTCTCTCCGAAGTCCAAGCGTGTCTAAACCGTCTGTGAGCATGGGATCGCCGACAACACGAACTGCGCGCCGTTGGATCGAGTCTAGGGGATTGAGCTGACAGGCGGGTGCTCCAGCCCATAAATGTGAGCAGTACTTCATATGCGGTCTAACCTGTGCTTTATATAGCACAAGCCGTTGCCTTGAACTGAAGTACTGTTTGGACCGGTTTAGCATACCTAGCTTTTTGGAGGCAAACCTAACTTCGTGATGTCGACACCAAGGATCCCAATACTGCTTGCAATGGAAAGAGAGGTTCTTTGAAACTGTAGCGCAGGTGCGAATGGGGTTTTCTTGGCAGAGAATACGCAGACCTGCGTCTTCGAGGGGTTGAACTAGACAAAATTTTGTCGTCCCCATTCAGAGACTCTCTCTAGAGAGTTCTCTACTTCAGACACAAGTCTGACTCGACTTTCTTCCAAACCCTTGCTTACTTTAGCTTACTCTAACTTTTTGGACACGTCTCAAGGCTCCCGCCTCAATTGTCGACTCAATTGAGCGTTTTGTACTACAAGATAGAGTGGAGGGTATTGGATCGTGCTGCAGATTGCACAGGCAATGGACCGATTAGATTAAATCCGCAGGGAGTGAGCCCTTGAACGAATGCAGTAAAAAACACCAAAAACAGAGAGAGATTGCGAGATATCACAGCAAATATGTGACGCGACAAAAAAAGCAAAGATGTGACGCGAATCACAGCAGCCTCTCAATAATACTACCATACCGACCACGACCGCTCTGATAAG
Source organism: Malacosoma neustria (assembly GCA_963693495.1). Lineage (NCBI taxonomy): Eukaryota > Metazoa > Arthropoda > Insecta > Lepidoptera > Lasiocampidae > Malacosoma > Malacosoma neustria. The sequence continues at coordinate 12,899,412 of OY856377.1, read as the reverse complement.
AGCATTACGAGCAAGAAGAAGAAGTTCTGACATGCACGGGCAAGGAGTTTTAAAGTAGAAACGCCTGCACGTAAAATTGTGAAAAAAAAGATGAAGAGTTTGTAGTTTTGGGGATATTGTAATATGTATATAAACAAAGTCAGTCAATAACTAAATACAAAATATTATATTCACCACCCTTGCTCGTATTTCAGCAAACAGGTTAAACTGTTATTTACTGACTTTTCGACTGCGTGGGCTACGTTATGGGATACTAATCTCTTTTACGATAATAAAACCTACCTTTTCCCGCATTTTTATTCGAAAAAAGGAAAATATTACCTTTATAAAAAATTACAGAGCATTTAAAACATCAAAAGTAATGGTGGCTATTTGTTTTAAATATCCGCTTTTACGAGTATGTTGACATTTGATCAAAGAATCATAACACAAAGGATTTATAACAGTACTTATAAACATTGTATTTATTTTAATATTTTACTTTTTTGATTTTCAATTTATCGTTTAATCCTGGTTGCTTCGAATATTAATTTACTCATTAAGCGAAAATAAATATACAACAAATATATATATATATACACTATCCTACATGAAGGACGACGTTTTCACGACAGCTGATCTTATAAAACTAAAATCAAGTCAAGTCTATTCAGTTTTTTTTATATTAATCGGAATAAGAGGGGAGTCATACAAATAAGTACCGAAGAGTGAGATTTCTGAAGAAACGAATAAGTTTCTCCAGAGTATGAATACAGACCCCTGCGGACAGAGGCGGCTTGTCATAAAAAGAGCCAAAATATTCCCAGCTAAGTGGTTGGGCTCCGCGTCCGACTGGATTGCAAACACAGGTTTCAGTTAGCCTACATGGACAGCAGTGTGATAGTAGTACCCCTGGAGACGCAAACATATATACCTGGCGACGATACTCCTATTCCACAGTAATATAAAAGCTACTATTTATTAAGCCATTTTTTTATTTTTTTTATGTTATCTAGTAACATTTAGATAAACTACGTGTAACTCAATAAAAGTCGATGTGTGTATTTCAGAGAGTTCGCATCAGAAAATTTATATCCATCACAGGCTTGTTATTATGTATACTATTTTTAGATATTAAACTATTATTAGGGAACTCTATAAGTAAATTGACAACAACAAGTTTACAACTCTCCGGTATGATCCATTATAAAGTTTTCATTCACTCAACGGTATAATTATTGTTTAATTACATTACAAACTCTAAATTATTTGTAAAATATATATTAAGATGGAATTAATTATTTGACTTTGACCTAAAGGTGTATAGTATAAAAATTAGAAAACAGAAAACCTTGAATCTTTATAGTAAGTTAGCAACATGAAAAATAAAAATTAAACATTATACTATGAGATTACTATTTTCTGACGGTTACAATTTGCTGAAACATTAATTTTACTGTGAAAGAGAATAACACAAAATTAGAGTTCGAATTACAATTAAATATTTATTTCGTATAGGCGATGACATGGTCGGATGCGTGGACCAGGTCAAATTCTTGGTATCTGTATTTCACGCATCTGGTGACGTCGATTGTCAAGGCAAGTATTGCTGTCACGTGGGAAGAATTAATGTTGTCGTTTGTAACCTCAAAATACCAATTAAATTGTAGGGACAGTTCCATTTATACGGCTGTGAAACGTAGCCGATGCTGGAGCGACACAAGTAGGAACTGCGTGATACGGAAATGAGTATGCTGCGGTGAATGTATGGATGTGGAGGGACGCGAAAGGACCACGTTAAGAACTCGCGCATCCGCGGCAACCTTCATATCCGTAACATAGCGAACAAATTGGAGGAGTGTCGCCTTCGTTTGGTCACGTTCATTGTATGGTCACGTTTTGCGGCAACAAGCTACTTACGCGGGGAACAAATATCTGGCCATACCATGGCCATGAAAGTTCAGCCCAAAAAGTGCTGGCTTTACGTCGTAAAGAGTGATATGCGTGTCAATGGACTCACTACCAGGGATGCTGAACATCACGTGGAGTGGAGAACGAAAAGTCGGAGAGCGGATCTCAGGCACCGAAGCGCAAGTTTGGATTGCAACCGGGACTTAACAATAAGATAATGATATGTTTTCATAATCCGCCTGAAACTGGTGAAATAACTCAATTTTTGATTAGTAGAAATAAACTAATAATTAATTGAGTATTTCTTTAAAAATATATTTCTTATAGATCCGATTGCTGTGTACTGGTCCATAAAAAGAGAATGTCCGTTTAATTTCTTTCTTAGGATATCAAAAAAGGTGAAAAATGAAATGCTTTTTCTTTTAGCTTACAGACACTAAAGAATGACCGCCAGTCGGTTTTTTCTTAATTGTTGAGAAATTAAACGATGCCCAATCCAAAAGTATGAAATATAATAACGATCAATAAACATAACAAAGTTTCAAAAGGCGTATCCAATAAATCTTGTATTTTGTTTTACTCATAACTAGTTTAGGTTATTAGGTTAAGTTAGAGTAATTCCTTAATTCCCAAAGTGGTCCAGGTGTATCCCCAGGGGTCCACGGGAGACTCGACGGGGGTCTAAGTTGGCGTGACAAAAAAATGTAAGCGGGGTCCACGAAAATTTATATGTTTTCGATAGTGAAGAACTAAAATGTTGGCTTGACTTCACCTATCAATGTAGGCAGATAATATTTTATGAAGTTAAGCGACTGTTACTTGGATCCATAATATAGTTTTAAGAAGCGATTTAATGCTTTTAATGATTAGAATGAGTTAACCGTCGGTACTTTGTTATTACATTGTAATTATTAATTAGGTCCTATTCTGATAAAATAGCCATATCTTGTTGAGAAAGACCACTTTATGTTTACTAAAATAAAGTCATTTTTATTTACAGGTTGGTAACTAATACGAAAACATACGAAACATGACTAAATCTAAGAATAAATGGTGTCAGTATAGTGTTGATTATTTAAAATTTTGTTTTCTTCCATCAAAGGTAGGCAAGCGATTTCCCATATTCCTTTTATGTAACAAAGTTTTGAACAATGATTTTATGAAACCATCGAAGCTCCAAGATCATCTAAGAAGAAGGAAAGAAAAGAGAGTGCACAGTATGTTCGCATTAACATCTGAAAGTAACGATGATGGCTTGCAGGCATCTTACAATACCTCATTAATTAAAGCGAAATCTGGAAAAACACACACCATTGCAGAACAGTTAATTTTACTCACTGTTGAAAAGGTTTTAAAACCTGTTCTGCACAAATCTCCATTTGACATATTCAAAAGAATTCCTTGAAGAAAGTTTCTTGTGTAATTATGTGCAAACAACTCGTTTTTCTATTCAACTGGATGTAACAACTTTACTTGGTAATGAAGAGGTAAAGAAGAAATTCATGAAGAGCTACTTTTTGCGAAAACTTTGGAGACGGACACTAAAGGCGAATCAATATTTCCTAAGTGTTTTTTAAGGAAAAACCGATTCCATTCATAAACGTTATTTCCGTGGAAACAGATGGAGCTCCTGCCATGCTAGGGCGATATCGTGGGTTTATAAGCCATCTTAAAATAATAATACCAGAGGTAACTGCAATTCACTGTGTCATCCACCGACAACACCTAGTAGCGAAAAATTTGAGTGATAGATTGCGCCGATCACTTCAATTTGTGATTAATGCCGTTAACAAAATAAGAAGCAATGCGTTGAATACGCGTTTATTTGCAAAATTGTACGATGAAAATGATGAAGACTCCGACGATTGCTCTTACATACTTAAGTACGCTGTTTGTCGAAAGGTGCATATTTAACAAGATTTTACTCATTTTTTGAATCAGTAGAGTTTCTGGAAAGTATAAATCCATATTTAAAAGAAAATTTGATCAGTTTGAAAGCAGACCTAGCGTATTTGACAGATTTGTTCAAAAAAATTATAACAATACATTAACTTACAATTACAGGGGGATAGCCTCAATTTAATAAATACAAAGGATGTAATTTCAGATTTTCTTGGAAAATTTAAATTTATGAAGCAAAATATTAGTCGAATTTTCCAACTTTCAAACTTTTCACAGGTAGAATGCCTTGATGGGGACATTTATACATACGTTCAACATTTAATGGCCTTGCATGATGACTTCAAAATCAGATTTGAATATATTTTGAGGATGGAAATACCACCATGGATCATAAATCCATTTTGGCTGCAGGCAGAAATACCCGAAAAACATCCTGGACTGTGGGGAATTGCGAGAAAGCTTTTATAGCGTTTCCCTTGTCATACCTTGTCAAAAAAAGTTCTAGTGTCGTTACAAACCTTTTAACAAAAAAAGGAGCAGATTGAATATCACGGAACGGGGAGATTTGCAGTTATTCCTAACAAAACTGAAGCTAAATGACCTCGACTTTGACGACCTCGGTGGCGTAACGGATAACGCACTTCGGTACGCTTGCGGAGGTCACGGGTTCGATTCCCGTCTCGCGTCTGGGTGTTTATGTATAATATGTATTTATTTACAAAAAAAAAGTATATAAGTAGTATATCAGTTGTCTAGTATTCATAACACAAGTGCTATGCTACTTAGTTTGGGACTAGATGGCGCTGTGTGAATTGTCAAAATATTATTATTATTATATTATTATTATTATATAAATATTAGTTATTTGCTATCAATCCATCAAGTACATCACTCCCATTAAAATTATGACTATTTTGTAATTGTCATTGTAGAAGTAATGTTGCGTTATTAATGTTTAATTATACTCCGATTGTTATCACATTACAATGATAACATTAACAACAATAATAATTAATAGTGTAATAATTACATATTTTAATAAATATAACACAAAACATATACTATTTTCTTTTTATTTTTACCACTCCGATTTAGGAGTTTTCTAAATGACATAACGTGAAAATTGATTGGTTCCTTGTACTGTGAGTAAATGTCAAAAAAGTACAGTTAGATGGAATAACTTTTTTGATTGGCCAACTTTACTTTTTTAACCTCCACTCACAGGACAGTTAATTAATTAACTAACCAATCAATTCACACTTTTTTCGAACACTATTAATTCGTGGTTGGAACTCAGCCGCAACACAAATGTCCATAGTGAGATATAATCTTCACATTTTTGTCGAGTTTTGGGAATACGAGTATGTTATAAATGTAGCTGCCTTTTTCAATCTGCTGCCTACCGAAACCAGCTAAATTTTAAATGTGGTCTATGAGAAAAAAATGTCTGGGAACCTCTGGTGTAACGTATTAGAATAATTAATTATGTTTGTTGCATATCAGTCACGTTTACAAATCCAAGATCAGAATAATTTAAGGTAGCGTGTAAAGTTTCTTTGTTTTCAATTTCTGAACACACAAAGTTTCAAACTGTAACCCAAAATCATATTATAATAATAACAGCTCTTATAATGCAGTTCAAGGGCCTCCCCTTGGGAGGAACTGACAATATATTAGAGAAGCTCCAAAAAGCTTTTCTTCGCTTTTTATATAAAAATAAACTGGGTTCTGATATGTACCCAACAAAGTACCTTTGGTACTGGGGTTTAACTTGCTTGAAACGAAAAGTAGTAATGATTTTTTGAAATTTGTATGTAAAATTCTTCGAGGTGCCTTCATGCTTGTATTTAACAGAGTATTTTTGATTAAGCGTACCGGATCGTCGTATTTCTTTCCGTAGTTTTCAATTACTTCCGGCACCGTGTAGTGCTACAGTGTCCAGCCAGAATTTTCCACAATTGCAAGCTTTTCCTGAAAACGACGCGCAACTGAGATCAGCTTTCGACTTAGATATATTTACAAATAAGTGGTCTTATGTTGCAAATATTGCATGAAATACTGCCAGATGGATAAAAGAACAAGCTCGGTCTAACTAAGCTAACATGACATTTTTAAACAAGACGATAATATAAATAACATTTCTTATAAAATTATCTCTCAGGGCCCGAGTAATCTCTTTGTGACATCCAACCGCACTATCACGTCTTCACACACACCGCCGAGAATTGAGCTAAACAAATCCCCTTTACTTAAGGCAAAATGTTCACACTTCAGTGATACCAAGTTGGGAATAGTATTTTTTATTTAGTCAGAGCTTTTTTCAGTTTTTAAAGACATTCCAAATATTCTAAGAGTTATAACAAACAAAAAGCATTTTTATTTTAGAGATAAAAAACAAATGAGACAATAGTGATGGAATTCAAATCGGAGCTTATTTATCAAATCTCGAAAAACAACAGTCTAATTCAAATATAAATTTCTGTTTGAGTATAGAATCGCCCGGGGTAAGGACTGTCTACAAAAATAATACCATCGAATAGGACTTGAGAATACACAAACCTTTGAAATAACTCGAAGGGTTATTGAAATTGTAACTCATATTCTAATATGGAGTCATAATAACATTGAAGATTATTTTTCTTCATATTATAAGAAAACAGACTGAATATGACACTGGATATAATATTTAAACGTTTTAAAACTTAATTGAGAAAGTCAAACCATCTAGCGTCTGGGTGTTTATCTATAATATGTATTTATTTACAAAGGAAAAGTATATATGTAGTATATCAGTTGTCTAGTACCCATAATACAAGTGCTATGCAACTTAGTTTGGAACTAGATGGCGTTGTGTGAAATGTCCCAATTTATTAAAAAACCAGGAGCTCTCTTTTAAACGTAATAGTTCATTGCAATATTCATATTTATATCAACGTACGTGGATAGGTAGACTGACACTGAAGTACCGCGTTAGAAACTCCCGCAGCCATGACAGCCTTCATGTCCGTGACAAAGTAAATAATTGCAAAATTATCGCCTTTGGTGGTATGGCCACGTTTTACGGCAACCGGCTACTTGCGTTGGAAAAGATTGGAAACGAACCTTTGCAGGAGGGATAGACACAGACAGTGTTCGCCTAACATCGTAAACGGTGATAATATTATGCGTGCCAACGTACTCAATATCAAGGATGCCGAAGGCCTTGCGAAGTTGAAAGGAAAAAGTCAAAAAGCAGACCTCGGTCACCAAAGCAAAAGTTTGGTTGCAACCGAGATTTAGCGCTAAGATGATGTTTTATATCAACGTACATAACGTAGAACAAATATAAACGTAAGTTAGGCTAGCGTTCCAAGAATTTCCATTATGTATTATATCCCGACCGATTGCCGGAAATTCGTCCTTCCTGGCAACAGCGCATATTATCCTACCCGTGACCGTCGTCAGACTGTCATCCCTTGCACTACTACGTCATCCCCACATCCATTTGCTCTTATTACTATTACTATCACCACACCCCATTACTGTTCTTTGGAGTCTTATACTGCATATATTTTAGACTAATAATATATATTTATTTATGTCAATACTTGGTGACCCAGCCACGCGCTACTGTGGCTGCATTTATTATAATAACAAATATTAAGATTAACAATTGAATTGAAAACCTCTGCGGCCGGGGTTGGCCTGACGTAAAAGGTGACAAAACCCCAGCTACATGGTAGTGCCCCAAGCCTGTCTGGATGGCGACCACCTTTGGTCTTAAGTATGCTGCCATAATAACTCTATGTTGTGTTCCGGCATTAGTGACCAAGTTCCTGTATCCTTATGGGATAGCAGCGTGTTCACGATGCCACTGGCATTACAAACACCCATAGGCGACGGTAACTACTAAATTCTGAGTGGGCCGTCGGCTTGTCTGCTGTCCTACAGCAATAAAATAAAAACTATTCAATCTTGTAAGTTAAACCAAATTACAGATAGATATGTACGAAATTTAATCAAAATAAGTTCAGTGGTGTCGAAGTTTATCGCAAACATAAATTGTAGCTCGAGATTTACCTTGTTTATATATAAATGCGAAATCACGAAGCTTGATCGTATTCAAAATATTTGCATACGTGTCATATTTGGTTTACGCAAATATGATCATGTTTCAGATTTTCGTAATAAGCGTAAATGGTTACCTATCCGCCTTCGCCTCAATACTCACTTACTATCTCTTCTACATAATATCCTTTACAGCTCACAAACTCCTCATTATTTGAAAGAAAATTTTAGTTTCCTCCATCTTTCTCATACCTGAGACTTGCGCTCACGTGAAAACCTTTTATTATATATATATATATATATATATATATATATATATATATATATATATATATATATATATATATATATATATATATATATATATATATATATATATATACCTACGCATTCCTTATCCATTTCGAGTACAAGCTGCCCCGCTTTGATCTCTGCCTTTGACTATCAGACAAATTAAATCAGTTTCTTCCTTTAAAACAACTATAGTAGATCATCTTTAGTGTATGAAATAGCAAAGCTGTATCCATGTTATTAGCAAAGTATTGTATATATAATTATGATTCACTATCTAATATTTTGTATGTATATTGCTCCTGATGTATTGTATATTATATCATGTATTAAGAATATAACTTTATATTTGGATGTGTATTTATATACTTATATGTTCCGTTATATATAATTTAATTACACCATTACTAAAGTTTCTTATATTTGTGATATATACGTTTATATCTCCTGGGTTAAACGGTTGCCTGGAAGAGATCGCTTTAAGCGATAAGGCCGTCTATTGTTCATACTATGTATATAAATTTTTTTTCTCGCTGATGCTGTATTACTTTAGTTGGTGAACAATAACGAGTTTCATTCATTCATTCATGAAATCTGTAAAACTATACACCCGATTGAATTGAAATTTAGCATAATTACTCATTTTGCAACGTAGACGCTTACAACGAATTTTACGGATACCTATGCAAAATGTATTTTTTTTATTTCTATGGCAGAAGTACGACAATGAAATAGAAAATGCAAATGACATAAATGGCAACTGTTCGAAACAGAACGTGGCATCTTTATAAAAATACTCTACAACAGAATTTGAGTTAAAAGCTAAAGATGAAGCCATCATTTAAAAACGTATTTATAAACTCATCAAAGGTTGGCTAAAATTATTATATAATTTAATACTTTTATTTTTATAGACGTACAAAAATGTGTTGTAAGTAAACGCTTATCGAGAGCGAATAACTTTACACTTACACTTTTGTACAGTTAAAAATGTGAATAATAAAATAGGTCGTTATAGTCACCATTGAGAATCCAATCAAATTATGGTAATTTCGACCGGAAAATAAATACATTTGTAACAAGGAATATTACCGCTGCAAAAGAGGAGTTTAATAGAATATTTAAGTGGAAGCCATCTGCTGACGAATTACGGGTAATTTTGTTGACGTCACATTTTTTTTTAATAAATGCATTTTAATATGTTTTCTTCCAATTATTTAAATCTGAATGCATTTAATAATGTCTTCATGAAATTTACCGTTAATTATCATTATATACTTCGTTAAGGAGACGTTTCAAATATGAATTCCAAGCTCAGCAGAAATGTTTTGAACTTTTATTACTGGTTGAGCGGGAAATTACAGGATCACTCACCCGTCACTGGGACCCCGTGCACTGGTTCATATTGGAAGCGGACACTACGGGATATTGCTCCCCTTTTTTTATTTGGTCAAGGCTGGGGGGCAGCGGTTGCCTATACGCGCGGTTCGAAGTGGACTGTGGTGCTGGGGGTCGATCGCTGCTAGAGCTGGACCGCGCTCCTCGCCAGCAGCATGGTATCCGTCCCTTTCATAGCTGGTGTGTTGGTAAGGGATGGATAATATAGTAAGCGGGGCGTAGAAGTGGTGCGGGAGCGGGAGCGAATAGCGGAAGCGGGTGTAGGAGCGGAAAGGAGAAGACCGGCGCATGCACAACGCTCGGCGCATACAATTACAAATACTTTAATTTTTTTATGTTGCTGTTTTTTTATTATCATCATCATCATCATCATCATTTCAGCCGGAAGACGCCCACTGCTGGACAAAGGCCTCCCCCAAAGATCTCCACGATGATCGGTCCTGCGCTGCCCTCATCCAACCTATCCCGGCGATCTTGACCAGATCATCGGTCCATCTTGTGGGGGGCCTACCAACACTGCGTCTTCCGGTACGCGGTCGCCATTCGAGGACTTTTCTGCCCCAACGGCCATCAGTCCTTCGAGCTATGTGCCCAGCCCACTGCCACTTCAGTTTTGCAATCATCTGGGCTATGTCGGTTACTTTGGTTCTCCTGCGAATCTCCTCATTTCTGATTCGATCTCGCAGGGAAACTCCGAGCATAGCCCTCTCCATTGCTCTCTGAGCGACCATGAGCTTTCTTATAAGGCCCATAGTTAGCGACCACGTCTGCGTTCCGTATGTCATCACTGGCAACACACATTGGTTAAAAACCTTCGTCTTGAGACACTGCGGTATTTGGGACGAAAAGATTTTACGGAGCTTCCCGAACGCTGCCCATCCGAGTTGGATTCGACGAGTGACCTCTTTCGCGAAATTGGACCTGCCTAACTGGATCGTTTGACCCAAGTAGACGTATTTCGAAAGTACAGTTCCCAACTGTTACGGGGGTAGGTGCGACATGGACATTAGACATGATCTTCGTCTTGTCCATGTTCATTTTGAGACCTACTCCTTGGGAAGCTGTATTGAGGCCATCAAGCATATGGCTTAAGTCTTCCATGGTTTCAGCCATGATTACGATATCATCTGCGAATCTAAGGTGAGTGATGTACTCACCGTTAATGTTGATGCCCAGTCCGTTCCAGTCCAGAAGCTTGAAGACATCTTCCAACGCAGCAGTGAACAGCATCGGCGATATGACATCGCCTTGTCTGACTCCCCGCTGCAGTCGGATAGGCTTCGAGTTCTGATCCTGGAGACGGACTGACATGGTGGCGTTTTCATACAAACACTTCAACGCTTTGATGTATCGATAATCAATGTGGCACCTCTGGAGAGACTGAAGCACCGCCCAGGTCTCGATCGAATCAAAGGCTTTCTCATAGTCCACGAACGCCAAGCATAGTGGCTGGTTATACTCCTCCGTCTTCTGTATAACCTGCCGCAGCGTATGTATGTGGTCTATGGTGCTAAAACCTTTTCGGAATCCGGCTTGTTCGGGAGGCTGGAAGTCGTCAAATCTGCGCGCGAGACGATTCGTGATGACCCTTGAAAACAGCTTGTAAACATGGCTCAGAAGTGATATCGGTCTAAAGTTCTTCAAAAGGGTTTTGTCGCCCTTTTTGAAGAACAGCACCACTATACTTCCGTGCCAGGCCTGCGGCGTTTTGCCATCGAGGATGACGGAATTAAATAGCTTCTGGAGGATTTTAAGCACAGGAGTACCACCAGCTCTCAGAAGCTCGGCTGTAATTCCATCATCACCCGGCGCCTTGTTGTTTTTAAGCTGTTTAAGGGCCACACTAATCTCGTACAGACTGACGTCTGGGATATCTACGGTGTAGTGTCGGGTTAATTTGGCTCTTGGGTCTTTAGCCTTGTTGTTAACAGGTGCCCGTGTGGTCGTGTATAGCTGTCCGTAGAACTTCTCGACTTCCCTCAAAAGTTCGGGTTTAGACGAAACGACCCTGCCGTCGTCGGTCTTCAGCTTCGTCAGTTGGCTCTGCCCAATAGACAAGTCTCGTGCGAATACTTTAGAGCCCTTGTTACGCTCTATAGCCGCCTTTACACAGTCTGTGTTATGGCGGCGGATATCGCGAGTCAAGGACTTGGAGATCTGTCTATTTAGCTGCCTATACTGGGAAGCATCGTCCGGGGACTGAAGGGTCATTTGACGTCTCACATCCATCAATTTGAGAGTAGAATCTGAGATTTTTCCGGTTCTTTTTGAACGGCTGGCCTTGAAGAATTTAGACCCGGCCGTTTGAACAGCTTCCACGAACCTGTTATTATACTCGTCCACGTCAACGCAGTCACCGAGGCATTCGAAGCGGTTTTGCAATTCGAGTTGAAAGTTTACCGGGTTTTGGATCTGTATGGGTGCAGGTCGGAGCGTAGACTTCACCAGTCGAGACCTCTCCAATTTTGGATTGATATTCAATGTGCCTCTTACTAAGCGGTGATCACTCCCAGTTTTCACCGAATTGATCACAGAGACATCATTGAATATCTGTCTTTTGGTCGACATAATGAAGTCAATCTCATTTTTGGTGGCACCATCGGGACTAATCCAAGTCCATTTGCGTTGTTCTGGTTTCATGAAGAAGGAGTTCATCATATACAGGTCCTCCTTCTCCATGAAGTCGGCCAGCATCTGGCCTCGGGTGTTCCGATTTCCGAACCCAAATTGCCCCACTCTCAACTCATCGCCGCTACGTTTCCCCAATTTTGCGTTGAAGTCTCCCATGACAACGTTAAAGTGGGTTTTAGAAGTGTGGATGGCTGTTGAGATGTCCTCATACATGGCTTCCACCTCCTCGTCAGGATGTGTCGAAGTCGGAGCGTAAACCTGAATGACCTTCAACGAATACCGTTTGGTAATTTTGAGTATTAGGTACGCTACCCTAGTCGAAACACTCCCCACCTCAGTAACGTTGTTCACAAGAGACTTGTGAACGAGAAACCCGACACCACCTTGGGACAGTTGGTCGCCCTCCCGGAAGTAGAGCAGATTTCCGGAATTTAGGATTATTGAGTCCTCTCCCTGTCTTCGGACTTCAGATAACCCCACAACATCCCATCGCAGTCTGCTCAAAACTTCCTCCAGTTCCTCCAACTTCTCGTTGGTCCGCAGTGTCTTGACATTGTATGTTGCCAGGGCCAAAGGTCGTCGTTCTTGGTAGCGAATCCGAACCCGGGGATTATTCGCACCCCCTGCCCCGTCGCTTATGTGGCTGCTACCGTGACCACCACGAACGGGGCCGCCGGGGACTAGGGGCCGGGGCCTGTGTGTATCTGTCATTTTAGGGGGGGTTTTGCCATAATCGCCACGCTTGGCAGGCGGGTTGGCGATCGCAGTATTCGCAGTTGGTGATGCTCTCACGGAAAGATGCTGCTGCCCATCCTCCGTTCTTTCTATCCCTTAGTCGTCTCTTACGACACCCACGGGAGGAGATGGGGTGGTGCTATTCTGGTGCGACACCACACACTACAATATTTTTTATTATATTTAACATATATTTTGCTACTTCGCTCGAATTTCCAATTTTACCCTGATTACCCTAGGAGACTTGTCTCAGCCAACATGCTCCGAGTTCCGGTACCTTGGATCATTAATACATAATGACGGTGATATAGGCCAAGATGTGAAAAACAGAGTGAATGAAATATGGATGAAATGGTGATAGATCTCAGTGTGTGACCCACGATGCTGTTTAGACTTAAAGGAAAAATTTCGTAATAAGACGTAACCACAAGGGCCACAAGGGGGAAGGATAAAAGGTAACTGCATCCTGCAGAGATGTGAATGTTCAGATGGATAAGCGAAGATACAAAAATAGATAAAATTTGAAATGAATATATCAGAGAAAGTTTGAAAATATTGAAAAGCTTAAAATTAATAGACTACCCTGGTAAGAACCACAGAAAAGGTGGATATAGTCTGTAAAAGATGATATAGCAAAAAAGGTGTGAATGTTGAGATGTCTACTAATAGAGGAGAGTAGAAGGAGAGAATATATTATGCCAACTACACATACGAATTAAGGATAAGGGCAGAAAAATATATTTACCTTGCTATTTGTAAGTTATCAGAAATACGGATCAATAGAGAGTCCCTATTTTTTTTTAATAGGATCACATCCAATTGGTTTCAACTAGTCTTTAACTGTTTAATGTATTTTTGGTGAAAAAAATATTTCTTAGTTTTTATCAATATCTATCAGTATATTATTATTTATAGTTTTTGTGTTTTTTTAACATAGTGTAGTTTTAAAATAAATTTAAGCTTATTTATTGTGTAAATATTAATAATTTAAAGTTTAAAAACAACATACACATTTCTTAGTTTTATTATATTGTAGAAAAATAGTTTTAGATTTTCTTTTTTGGATTTATTTTTAATTCTAAAATGATAAAATTGTGCTTAATATTACTGTTCTTCCACAATATCTTCTTTATGACACATTTTCGAAATAAAACAGTTATGTATTAAACTATAGGTAGAGAATATGTTATATGGTTTAACGTATGTTTATCACAATCCTACTTCAGTTTAAATTTTTTTTATTGCTGAATAACAACACAGGCGGACTGCTCACTTAATAGTTAGCCGTTATTGTCATCAATGGATGTTTGTGACACTAGAGTCACCGCTAACGCGCTGCTTTTCGCATAGGGGAACTTGAACCTGGGTCAATTATGCCGGAACGAAGCACAAGGTTATTATGGCAGCATATTTATAGACCAGAAGTGGTTGCCATAGAGGGGCTTGGAACACTACCAACCAGATGGGGTTATTTTATCGTATTTCATTTATACATTTTCTCAGATGAATTCCCTTTAATAATCCATAAAACCCTTGGTCGAATTACAATTGCAACTTTCTTGATTACAAAAAGTTGTAACTTTCTAACAAATGAATTGTAGTGGAAATACTATAGTTAAAATTAATGGTATTATTTACTTTTATTCACTTGCAAGTTTTTGTGTGCTCTTACTAAAAATGAATCGCTTGAAGTCACAACAAAGTCTTAACTTCTTAACATACTTGTGTATACGTAGAATGTTAAATTTGTAACAAAAATGTTACCCTCATTGTAATAATAATTCAAAGGCTTCAATTGTCTGACGTATATATTTTTTAGTATTTATCTTTCCCTTGTTTTAATTCCTGCGAAAAACGGTTTAGATTAACACATATATGCCTTTTGATGGTGTTAACCCTTTTTATTTTTCTACGAGAGTCAGCCCTTGTGTTATCGTTCTGTGGTTTATGTATGAGATATAAAAAAAATAAGATTACCTTGCCTTATATCATATCATGGGTAAATTTGCTTACCCGTGGGTTATCTGAGAGGTCGCAATGATGCGTTCATTGACATACTTTCAATTTCTCTATATATTGAAATTGTTTTATTACAATTTTATATATTTGTAAGTAGTAAAATAGATGTGTCATAACAGTAAGTTATAACTTTTTTTTTTAATTCTATGCTATCCTATTAGTAATTCGTATTTCAGTTCTAGAAGTTAAACTATCTGTGAATATTTACAGTACTGATAAAAATTACCACAAATCACCTGTTTTACATTGATGAAATAGTATTATTGTGCAATCTACGTACGGACCGCGGTGCCGTGTCCGCGTACGATCACCCTACATACGTAAATATTATAATTGAATTGGATAACAATATTTTATTTTATTTTATTGATGCACAAAACAAATTACAACCAAAGAAATTATAAGTTTAGATATTCAACATAACAATCTGGATTGCAATTCAAAGCAGGTGCATACAGAAAAATTGTAACAACAAATGCCTAAAAACCTTGTGTGTATATATTGATACACACATAACACACATGCACTGACACATACTCACACACAAAGCACGCATACACACTCACACACATATATAAGTTACTATCTAAATTAAATCTAAATCTAATGTATCATTAACTGGTCAAATATAAATTATTTAAGAATATGTTTTACTAATTTACAATATTTAAAAAAACTATTTTCAAATATATCAAGATCAGTGCTGTTACTTGCCAATTCATTATAATGTCGTGCCATTCTAACAATGGGATTAAAGTATGAGATGTTGTTTTTGTGAACTTCAAGCGCAAAAAGATTAGTGCAATGTGATCTACGCGCAATATATCTGGTATTAAAAGATATTTGTGAAATTAAATCACTTGAGTTTATAATATAATGTATAATTTTGTACAAATAGACTAAATCAAAGTATTTACGACGAATAGATAGATTCAATTTTAAATTGGGCTAGTCTTTGTTCATAATTAAGATTATTTCGACCTGGTTTCAAACGGTGAGTTAATACCCTGAGACATTTTTTCTGCACTCTTTCAATGTCATCGATATGAACTTTATAATACGGAGACCATATTGGTGTAGCATATTCCAAGAGACTCCTCACAAGTGAATAAAATAAGTATAATACCGAATAAGGATTTTTGAAGTCTTTGCTTGATCTGAGAACGAAACCTAAAAGTTGATTAGCTTTAGAAGTTACATATTGATAATGTAAACGGAATGAAAGTTTCTCATCAAAGATAATGCCTAAATCTTTAGCAACAACGGACCTATTTAAGACACAATTATTCAAAAAATAATTATTATTAATTCTATTTCGTTTATTTGTAAATGAGATAAAAAGACATTTGCTATTATTTAAAAACATATGATTAACATTACACCATTTAACTAATGTATCTAATTCTTGCTGTAAAAGGGAGCAGTCAGCTGGACTTGAAATATTATGAAATATTTTTAAGTCATCCGCATATAACAAATGATTACATACTAAATATTCAGTTAAGTCGTTTATAAATATATTAAAAAGCAAGGGTCCAAGAACAGAGCCCTGTGGTACACCTGATGTTACTATGACAGGTGATGAGAAGTAGCCCTTCAGAGCCACCAACTGACTTCTCTTGTTGAGATAAGAAGAGATCCAACGAAATAGGTTCCCATGTATGCCATACAAGTCTAGTTTATGACATAGGAGACGATGATTGACCATATCGAAAGCCTTGGAAAATTCTGTATAGACAGAGTCAGTCTGGCCTCCAGCAGCAAAAGATTTACAAAGAAAATCCTTATAAACTAGTAGGTTGCTGTATAGTAGACCTGTTTCTTAAGAACCCGTGCTGCTTTTCAGAAATTACAGGTTTGAAATGATTATAAAGGTACGTGTGAACTAAAGATACAAAAATTTTTGCAAAACATGATAAAATGCTTATATATATATATATATATATATATATATATATATATATATATATATATATATATATATATATATATATATATATATATATATATATAATGCTTACACTTTTATGGATGGGTATGATATATGCGGTTTTCCATAGATTAGGAAAAACACCACTAGCAAGGGATTTGTTAAAAAGTTTACATAAAGGAGAAGATAATTCATTTCTACACCTCTTAACAAAGTGGGGCGGTATTCGATCAGGTCCAGCACCTTTACTAATGTCAAGTAGTTTAAGTTTGAGAAAAACTTCGCCCTCATCAAGTACAATAGAAGATAATGTGTTACTTATGCGATCCGTAAAATACTTGTGCTCATCGAAAGAATAAGAAAAGTTGGCAGTTGTGTTTTTCTCATAAACAGAGTTAAAATATTGTGAGAAAAGCTCACTTATTCTCAATCCGCTAGTTGCAACCGCATCTCCGAACTTCATCACCTGAGGAAGAGATGTGTTAGATCCATGGACTCTTCTATTGTTTACAAAACTCCAAAAGCTTTTAATATTTGTATTAAGTGACTTTTCAATAGAATATACATATCTATTATAACAATCAACTGCTAATTTCTTACATCTTTTCCTGAGAAGTGAGAATGCGTCATAATCGCGTGGATTATTAATTTTTTTAAATAATTTGTGATACTTATTTTTCTCTTCATTGCATTTAATCAAAGACTTGCTGTACCAGATTGGATATCTATGATGTTTAACAATAGTAACCGGGGTATATTTATTGATTATGTCAAATAATGTATTGTAAAAGATTTCGCAACACACATTAATACCATTATGATTTAGAATTAGAGACCAGTCTATTAAATTTAATTCATACTTAACCTTATTTAAATCGCATTTGGAGAAATTTAACCTTTTGCAGGGTTTTTGTTTTAGAGATTTAGATATGCTATAGTGAGGAATATTTATCAATATTGAGGGGTGATGTCTGTCTAGTAGACTTAATTCGGTCGTTTCATTAACAGTAACGGAATCCAAATTAGAAAGAACAAGATCAAGAATACGCTCATTTGTGTTTAAAATCATATTCACTTGCTTAAGACCACAAATAGTTACTAGATCTATTAATCGATGAGACTTTTTATTTAGAATATGTGATAAAGTAGTTGGATAGGAATATGAAGAAGTTGATGATGGCCAATGTATATCAGTAGTATTAAAATCACCAATTAATAAGAAATAATCATCAGGAAGTTCGTTTAAAATAATATTTTGGCAATGTGAATAAAAATAATCTATATCATTATAATTCATGTCGGGAGGCAAGTAACAAACACAGATATTAAGATTAGGAACATAATTTCTTTTCGTGCCTAACGGTAATCCAAATATCCTCAAAGCGACTATCCCAGTGTGTTTGACGAATAACATTAAATCTTTTATGAATAGCGATTAGTACTCCACCACCTTCCTGTTTATTAGAGTGAGTTTCAGCACGATCACGTCTATAAACATTATAACGATCATCAATAATTTCACCATCAAAAACACTGTTATTTAAATTCGTTTCCGTCAGGCAAACAATATCAAAATTTGAGTTTAGTGCATTTATATAAAACTGAGTTAATTTACTACGTATCCTATTAACATTTTGATAATATACACTAACCATAATTTATTATGTAACAAGGTTAAACGAAATACCTATATATTTCTACTAACATTTAATATGTTAACTTAAGATAACTTATTTAACGAGTCTATAGTCTTTACATGGATAGCCGGGGATTGGTCATCCTTTCGAATATAAATTTGCCCAAAGCGAATCCAAACAAACTTATATTTATACTTGACACAAAATTTTCTGGCCAAGCTATGCAATTCTTTCGCATCTGGTGATAAATGTTCACATAAATAAATCCTACGGCGTTCACCATTTATACCCAGATGAGTAGTACTAAATTTTTCATTGGTGGAAGACTTATTAAACCGCGTAGTAGCTGAGATCAGTTGATCGCGAAGTCGCGGTGAAGATAGCGTAACCAAAATATTTCGTGGCCGAATCGAAGTAGTATTCATCTTGGCTACTCTGCGGCAGGCGCGAATATCATTATCAGTTTCTTAAACAAATCCAAAACGTTTTCGTTTCTACTCTCAGGTACCTCATGAATTTCAATATTTAAATCTCTTGAAATTTTTTCTATTGAAGCTGTGCGACTCTACAGCTTGGTAAGGTCAGTTTGAGTTTTAAGAAGTGCTGCTTCTAGAGATTTAATACGCTTATCTTTGTCTTCTATAGCCATCTTAAAGTCCCTTTGCTCCGCAGTAATGAAGTCAGTAGTGGCCGTTAATTCATTTTTAAAATGCTGCAACGCATGATCCACTTCGACAGCCACTATATCTTTAATATCCTTTCTTAGCGCTGAACGCAGGTTTGAGACGAAAGCTAAGTTTGGAGATAGTTTGGAATCGAAAAGTTTACTAATGCTTTCCATTGTGACGGGTTCAGTCTTTAATAAGCTCTAAATTCCATAAGTAACATTGTCAGATTGTTGGAGTGTCTCATTAGAAACAATGCTAAAAGAAGCGTTCATGGTTTCATCCAGCATACAATCTTGCACAAGGGAAGACCAGCAGGGAGTATTGTCTTTATTTCTGATCTTACGTCGAGTTATATTTAGGCAATATGGGCAATGCAGTGAAGCAATTTGTGCGGGACTCAGATCGTCGGCAGATTCCACAGCAATATTCAAGCATTTATAGCAATACTCGGAAGAACAATTGTTGCATTTCAAACAATTAGACTCTATCAATACCTTAAGACATCCATGGCACTGCATAATTTAATGTTTTATTTGTATACTAACAAATAGCGTTTACTTCACTGTAATATGTTTTATTTGATTCTTTGCACTAGTATTGTCACAAAATTTTAAACTGATATATATTTTTCGTTGTAATTTCGTTTAACACAAATATTTAGTTCAGATAACATTAATATACTTTATTTATAGGATAATCGTTTAAATGTATGTATTTTTATAGTAATCACTGCAATTTTTAGTATATTTAAATCTTTTATTAAATACTCGTACTAACAAGTTTCTATTTGACTACTTCAAATTGGATCACAAATAAGAACAAAACTTTAATTACTGTATTATAATTCTTCTAAATACTAGATATTTGAAGTGATTGGAGTACTATTAAGGATTAAACATTGAGCGAGCGGCCTCTCAACGGAGAATCCGCCGCCCACACCATTGCCGCGAGGGTGAGGGCTGCGTGTTGTTCCGTGGCCCCCCTCAACTCCTCAGGGCAGAGAGCGCCGAAGAGATGAAACCTTGACACCCTGGCGCTACATACCTATAAGAGGCTCACCCTGACACAAAGGGCGGGCTGGCGCCGGCTCGGGCCACCAAATCGGCAGGCCACATATTTGGCCCTGACGTAGGCGATAGGAGAATAGCGAGGTTACTTTAGTAGGTAGTCGGATGGCCAAACTTCTCAAATAAAAAAAAAGTATTTTCTCCTAACTCCCTAACAAAGCCGCCTTAATATATGCCCTTCACCTGTAGTACCCTTCACATCATGTACCTACATGATGAAATATGTGAAAACGAATGTGCTCTTGTTTGGGACTGGAACAGGTTGAGAGTTGAAATATTTGGGTGCATGGTTAGATTCTTTTTTTTTTTTCGTGGAAATATTATATTGACTGTACAGTTGCCAAAGTTTACAAACTAATGTATATATATTTTTAGAAAAATTAGAGATATTGCAGTAAAAAACACCTTAAAATTACTTTATTTAGCTCTCGTACAGTCCGTAATATCTTATTGGATAATAGGTTAGAGATATTCCATGCCTAGCCATATGCTTAGGATAGAAAAAATTCAGCGTACGGTGCTCAAAATTATAGGTAGTAAATTCGCGACGTTATTCTAATACTCAATTATATAAAGATCACAAAGAACTAACTGTTACACACTGTTATTCATATTGACAATAGTAATAAAAAACATAAAGATCTTTAATGATCCTTCTAATTTAAATAAATGGAAAACTGACTGTGTATGTAAATTTAAACCTAGGCGCACAGCTAAAGCATCCCGACTCTACCATCACCTTAGTTCCAAAATATATAATAAATGTAAAAA
This sequence comes from Malacosoma neustria, assembly GCA_963693495.1. NCBI lineage: Eukaryota > Metazoa > Arthropoda > Insecta > Lepidoptera > Lasiocampidae > Malacosoma > Malacosoma neustria. The sequence goes on along the minus strand of OY856377.1, from coordinate 12,878,426 downwards.
AATCTTGAATATTTATACGGGCATTTTGTATCAGTGCAAAGTTAAAACTATAATAACATGGTTACATTCCCTTGACTATGATTAAACTAAGTCCATTATTTAAGTTAATATATATATATATATATATATATATATATATATATATATATATATATATATATATATATATATATATATATATATATATATATATATATATATATATATATACCTAGTCAGGTCATAAGTATTGTCACACAGTAAAAACTTTAGTAAGAACTTTAGAATGCTGGCCACAAAAAAGTTTATTGAATTCGAATCTCGAATTGTTCATGAAAATAAAAATGTATACTTTTAGAATTTTACTCATTTTTTAAATATGGAGTGGACGTTTAAAGAAGACCGTGTTGCAGTTATTGCGTTGCATCGTTGCGGTTACGCGCCAATTCAAATTTTTAACATACTGAAAAATTTGAATATAACCAAAAGATTCATTTATCGTACCATCAAACGATACAATGAAGACTCTAGTGTAGATGACAGGTCAAGAAGTGGTCGCCCTCGGTCTGTTAGGACTCCAGCAGTGATAAAAGCTGTGAAGGCACGAATTCAAAGAAATCCCAAACGTAAGCAGAAACTGTTGGCCCTTCAGATGGGGTTAAGCAGAACCACGGTGAAAAGGGTGTTAAATGAAGACTTAGGGCTTCGGGCATATCGAAGAAAAACAGGACATCGTTTGAATGCTCGTCTAATGGACCTGAGACTGAAGAGATGCCGCGCTTTGTTGAAGCGGTACGCGGGAAAAAAATATCGGGAAATTCTTTTTTCGGATGAAAAAATGTTTACCGTAGAAGAGAGCTACAACAAACAAAATGATAAGGTGTACGCACACAGTAGTGAAGAAGCGAGCAACCGTATTCCGCGTGTCCAACGAGGTCATTTTCCATCCTCGCTCATGGTATGGTTGGGAGTTTCTTATTGGGGCTTAACAGAGGTACATTTTTGTGAGAAAGGTGTAAAAACGAATGCTGTTTCGTATCAAAATACAGTCCTGACGAACCTTGTGGAACCTGTTTCTCATACCATGTTCAATAACAGGCACTGGGTATTCCAACAAGATTCGGCGCCAGCTCATAGAGCGAAGAGCACACAAGACTGGCTGGCGGCGCGTGAAATCGACTTCATCCGGCACGAAGACTGGCCCTCCTCCAGTCCAGATTTAAATCCGTTAGATTACAAGATATGGCAACACTTGGAAGAAAAGGCGTGTTCAAAGCCTCATCCCAATTTGGAGTCACTCAAGACATCCTTGATTAAGGCAGCCGCCGATATTGACATGGACCTCGTTCGTGCTGCGATAGAGGACTGGCCGCACAGATTTAAGGCTTGTATTCAAAATCACGGAGGTCATTTTGAATAAACTTTAATGTCATAAGAATCTATGTTTTGTTAAGTTCATTTTGGTATATAAATGGTTACATAATGAATAAACTTGTTACAATTATTTTACATTAAACATGTGACAGAATTTATGACCTGACTAGGTATATATATATATATATATATATATATATATATATATATATATATATATATATATATATATATATATATATATATATATACCTAGTCAGGTCATAAATTCTGTCACATGTTTAATGTAAAATAATTGTAACAAGTTTATTAATTATGTAACCATTCATATACCAAAATGAACGTAATCTAACGGATTTAAATCTGGACTGGAGGAGGGCCAGTCTTCGTGCCGGATGAAGTCGATTTCACGCGCCGCCAGCCAGTCTTGTGTGCTCTTCGCTCTATGAGCTGGCGCCGAATCTTGTTGGAATACCCAGTGCCTGTTATTGAACATGGTATGAGAAACAGGTTCCACAAGGTTCGTCAGGACTGTATTTTGATACGAAAAAGCATTCGTTTTTACACCTTTCTCACAAAAATGTACCTCTGTTAAGCCCCAATAAGAAACTCCCAACCATACCATGAGCGAGGATGGAAAATGACCTCGTTGGACACGCGGAATACGGTTGCTCGCTTCTTCACTACTGTGTGCGTACACCTTATCATTTTGTTTGTTGTAGCTCTCTTCTACGGTAAACATTTTTTCATCCGAAAAAAGAATTTCCCGATATTTTTTTCCCGCGTACCGCTTCAACAAAGCGCGGCATCTCTTCAGTCTCAGGTCCATTAGACGAGCATTCAAACGATGTCCTGTTTTTCTTCGATATGCCCGAAGCCCTAAGTCTTCATTTAACACCCTTTTCACCGTGGTTCTGCTTAACCCCATCTGAAGGGCCACCAGTTTCTGCTTACGTTTGGGATTTCTTTGAATTCGTGCCTTCACAGCTTTTATCACTGCTGGAGTCCTAACAGACCGAGGGCGACCACTTCTTGACCTGTCATCTACACTAGAGTCTTCATTGTATCATTTGATGGTACGATAAAACGAATCTTTTGGTAATATTCAAATTTTTCAGTATGTTAAAAATTTAAATTGGCGCGTAACCGCAACGATGCAACGCAATAACTGCAACACGGTCTTCTTTAAGCGTCCACTCCACATTTAAAAATGAGTAAAATTCTAAAAGTTATACATTTTTATTTTCATGAACAATTCGAAATTCTAATTCAATAAACTTTTTTGTGGCCAGCATTCTAAAAGAAAAGTTTTTACTGTGTGACAATACTTATGACCTGACTAGGTATATATGCGTAGCAACGAAATCCCTGTAATACTGTATTTAATTGTATAGTGGAGATATACCTAAGTGATTTTTGATTTTGAATTTTTTTTCCGTGATACAATGCCACCGGGGTTGTAAGTTTGATTCCCGTCCTGAGTTTGAGTGTATATAAATAATAAAAAAAATACATTTGCACCATTTACATAGCGTCATCTAGTCCCAAAGGACCTCCGCAAGCGTACCGAAGTGCATGAGCCGCTACGTCACGGAGGTCGTTAAATATTTAAAATATATTTACAGCAAAAGTATATAGTTTAGTATTCATAACACAAGCGCTCTACTTCTTCCTTTAGTACTAGACTGCACGGCGTGAATTGTCACAGTGTGTATTATTTTTAAGTTTTTATCCGTGTAGGGACAGAGAAAGAATACTAACCTCTACGGCCGGGGTCGGCCTTTCGTAAAAGGCGACAAAACAACCCACCCTAGCTACGTGGTAGGGCTTCAAGCCCGTCGGGATGGCGACCACCTTTGGTCTTAAGTATGCCGCCATAATAAACTTGCGTTGTGTTCCGGCATTAGTGACCCAAGTTTCTGTACCCTTATGGGACAGCAGCGTATTCGCGATGCCACTAGCGTTGCAAACACCCATAGGCGACGGTAACGTGTCTTTATTGTAAAGTAAATCGCTTTCATAATTCCCTATCGTGTCAATTGGAAGACGGAAGACATTGTACATATTATATAATTAGTACATTTATTACATAATATTGAATCGGTAAATCACTCTACCAATAATATAATTAAGCTCCTTGTAACTCAAGGATTGGGAGAAAATTATCAAGATTCACAAAGCTCTTCTCTTTTAGTCAATTTTCACAGAAAATAATAATTTCAACTCAGCTACGATAATGGTTAGTTGCTGTTGGTTGCTGTATTATAATAGGAATCAAACTTTACTACGCAGTAATTTATTAATAATTTACCATTGTCCGTATAAATTCCAGAAAGTTCTTAAGATATTCATTAATTTCTTCATTGATTTTGTTATTTCCGGCGGGGAACTACCATTATACTCATCACGTTGAAGGAAATCACGATGGGGGTAGTGCATAACTCACGTGCTTTGTAGCTCGCTTCCATTTTCGGTTTATTTACGAAATTCACCTCAGTGATTCGCCAAGGTATCCAAGTAAGATTAGCAACTATTCAAAACTTAGATTAGTATGAAGTATAAACCCAAAGTACGTGGTCCATGGACTTCGACTACTAATTTAACAAAAAGTCTACCAGTCTTCAGGGTCTTCTAGCAAGTGCTTCATCGTGGTGGAATTAGAAGCTTTTATTCCATAGTCAAGGTATTCTACTAAGCATTGTCACAAGACTAAATGTCTGGGCGCCTTTTTGGATCCATGATCATGTTCCCATAACATTTTCCAGTATTGTAGGGGCAGATTAATAAATCATACTTAATATTACAAATGTGGAAGTAAGTTGGTTTGTTACGCTTTCACGCGAAAACTACTTAACCGACCATCATGAAACTTTGTACACATGTTCTTGAAGGTATTAGAAGTAATATAGGATACTTTTTATTAAAAAACATTTTTTACGAATTTATCGTCAGCTTATTGCAAGAAGTCATTATGTGACATTTCAATATTTTAGTTGGAATTAGTTAGCGGTTATGTTGATTAGCCCAAGACGTAACGGCTAAAATTGCCCAGCTAGAAATTAGTGTTTTTCATTTTGTAGAATATGTAAAAATGCCCATTAAAGATAAAAATGTAGTTAGTGATTTTGAAATTAATGAGTTCTTGCAATAAGCAGACTGTATTACCCTTTCTCATTTTTTTTTAAATTTTGCCTGTTAATCGCCCAGCGGAGCGAGCGTGATCGGCTAGTACATAATAAAATAAATATGCTATAGGCAATTCACACAGCATCATATAGTCCCAAAGTATATAACATAGAACTTGTGTTATGGATACTAGATAGCTAATATACTACATATATACTTTTTTCTTATAAATATATACATATTATACATTAAAACCCAGACGTGAGTCGAGAATCGAACCCATGAACTCAACAAGCATACTGAAGTGCGTTAGCCGTTACGCCACGGAAGTCGTCAAAAAGTAACATTAGTTTGACTTTTAAATGGGTTATAAACACGAATGAATGAAGTAATTTATTGTAAATCCTATATCTTTATACGAGCAATTCTTGTATGTATATATATATATATATATATATATATATATATATATATATATATATATATATATATATATATATATATGTATATATATATATATATATATATATATATATATATATATATATATATATATATATATATATATATATATATATATATAATTGGAATCTCGGAATCGGCTCCAACAATGTTCATGAAATTTAGTATACGGGGGGTTTCGGGGGCAATAAATCGATCTAGCTAGGAATCATTTCTAGAAAATGTCATTTTATTCGTGTTTTATCAACTTAAACAAAAAGGTGGCGTTTAAGTAGTCCCAATTTAAAGTGAAAAATGACTTCCTGACATCTATCGGCGAATAATAATATTAATTTTTTTAAATTGCTTTAACGACACAACAACACTAAAGCTATTCCAGCAGATGGCGTTGTTAAGTAACACGAAGTCAATGAGTGTTTGCTTTGAGGTTAGACTAAGAAAATCAATTGTTAATTTCCAAAAAACACAATTTATAAAAAAAAATACCGAGCAAAGCTCGGTCATCCGGGTACTAGATACTTTATACGTATTATGTTTATAAATATAAGTAATAATTATTGGAAAAAAGTTTTTCGCTCTACAAGGCTTTCATAATCTACCTCGCCCTTAACCCACTTGACCCTCGCTCGAAATAAAATCGCTTTTCGGTCGCCAACGCCGAGAAACTAACTCACTCGAGTCTGCTATAAAAATAGAATGGAACCTCCATAGCACAAAGTAAATAGCTAGGGCAATCCAACCAACGGGTAAGATATGATTCTACAGCTCGGATATATTTACAAACTAAAACGTAATCATCGTAAAGCCGATCGGAAATATTCAAATTATGAAAATAAGTAGATTGGTATAAAGTTATTATTGATATGAAAGCTTAGACTTTATAATTACAGTGAACATAAGGATATAGTGGAAAATATTTATATATTTTCCATTATATGGTTCGATTACAAATAAATATTACAGTAATAGTGACTGAACTTGTGATTTTGTTAAATATGGATTAGTAATGGATATATGGAATGAGCACGAAGATTTGCTTTTATAATAAGTATTTTGTGTCTCGGGGAAAAACCCTATGCTTAACAGGTCCCTCCGGCTCGGGAAAACCGAGGTATATGTGGGACTCCAGGAATGATGTTTGGCCATCCGACTACCCACTAATACCCTGCTGTTCTCCTATTGCCTACTATTGTAAAACGACGGCACTGCTAAGCAGGCCGCAGCGCGTATAAATCATGCACATTATTATTACCGTCTTCATTGTTCATATTATGTACATTTTTTGGAAAAAGTACATCCAACACTGAAATGGTTATATTTATAGCACTTTGAACATACTTTACCATATGCCAGGCAAATCCGTGGACCACTCTGTATTACATTTTTACACTGATAGAAATTCTTATTAAAATTTCCCCTGTTATTAGTATTCCTAGTATTCGGAAACCTACTCTTATTATTATGATACTTAGCTTTAGACTCCCAGGCTGCAGTGCGCTGATCACAAACATATTCCTCGTTAAATAATTTCTTGTTTATTAACATAAATAAAAGTGCCGTGTGGTCCCGGCCGAAGAAAGAATAGGGCCACCCCAAATCATCCCAAGGGAGTCGTAAAAGCCGACTGATGGGTCACTCCCTCTGCCAGCTTGCATGCGGCGAGGGAAGGACACCTCTAGGTTTCCCTTTAGAGGTTGGGAGGTCGGACGGCAGTCGCTCCCGTAAAAACCAAAACAAGCCAAACAAAAATGGTACGGACACGGAAAGGTATTGTCACGGATAGGGCGTCGCCGCAAAACGACGCGCAGGAACTTCGCCCGACTCCTGTGACAAGTGGACTAGGGCTGCCGTGCCGTGGGCGAGCACGGCTAAAGACACTAGCCCCATCCAAAAGGAAACTCCGCTTCGCAACGTGGAATATTGGCACGCTAACCGGACGCGCGAGAGAGTTGGCCGATGTGCTCTCCAGGCGGAGGGTGGCCGTGGCGTTCATGCAGGAGACTCGGTGGAAGGCCAGCAGATCCCGGTTCATTGGGAATGGCTACAAGCTGATCTACACAGGTGCACCTGGTGGGGAGAATGGGGTTGCCATAGTGCTCTCGGAGGAGTTCCAGAACGACATTTTGGAAGTGAAACGTCATAGCGACCGGCTTATGGTCGTTAGGGTGCTTATCGATGGGGTAGTTACCCACTTGATAAGTGCCTATGCGCCGCAGGCCGGTTGTGACGACGCCGATAAAATAGCGTTTTGGAATCAACTCGGAGAAGTGCTCCGTGGAATCCCATTATCACAGGGGATCGTTTTGGGGGGTGATCTGAACGGTCATGTGGGTAATGAATGTGGGGAATTTGAGCGTGTTCACGGTGGATTTGGGTACGGTAGCCGCAACGCGGAAGGGGAGGACATCCTCAATACGTGTGCGGCTGCCGACCTTGCGCCATCGTGAACACATATTTCAAAAAGAGACCCGAGCATCTCATCACCTACAAGAGCGGGAGGAATGCTACCCAAATCGACTTCCTACTCACTAGGAGACACCACATCAACAAAGTGGCCAACTGCAAGGTCATACCCGGTGAGAGTCTCACTGCACAACACCGTCTTCTTGTCATGGACCTCTGCGTAAAGCCCAAAGGCAAATGTGTCGACCGCCTTCAACGCCGAATCAGGTGGTGGCTGCTTGATGAAGTCAAGTCCCAGGAGTTTGCCTCTGCCATCGGCGACAAGTGCGCTGGTGGTGAGGGCGAACCGGTTCAAGCTTACTGGGACAGGATTCAGGCGGCTATCCTTGGGTCGGCGAGAGAGGTGCTTGGCGTGTCTAAGGGCGGACGCAAGTGTGACAAGGAGACTTGGTGGTGGAACGACTCAGTCCAGAGGGAGACCAGGGCGAAAAAAGCCCTCTTTAAGAAGTGGAAAGCGTCCAGATCTCCTGAAGATCGCGACGCATACAAAGATGCCAAACGCGCCACCAAGAAAGCTGTAGCCAGAGCCAGACGAGACCACTTACAACCACTTTACGATAAGTTGGACTCGTCTGAGGGGCAGAAGCTCATATATAAGTTGGCGCGCTCCAGGGTCAAAGCGGCACAGGATATCTCCAAGTGCCGCTGTGTAAAAGACCCCGGGGGCAACTTGTTATGCGAGGACCTCGCGGTGAAGGAGAGATGGCGCTCATATTTCCACGAGCTGCTGAACAAGCAGCATAAAGAGGTGCAGCCGCCAGATCTTCCTCCGAACCAAGGACTAGTGCCACTGATAACGCCTGCAGAGGTCCAGAATTGTCTTCGCCGCATGAAGAATCGGAAAGCTGTTGGATCCGATGGAGTCCCCATCGAAGCCTGGAAGGCGATGGGCTCTCGTGGTGTGGGCACTTTAACCGACCTTTTTAACCGGACACTCCTCACCGGTACGGTCCCGAACCAATGGAGGCTGAGTATCATTACTCCAGTCTTCAAAGGCAAGGGATCGGTGCAGGAGTGCGGTAGCTACCGCGGTATAAAGGTCATGTCCCACACCATGAAGCTCTTCGAGAGGGTTATCGACTCTCGGATTCGACAGGAGTGCACTGTCTCGGAATGTCAATATGGGTTTCGCCCTGGTCACGGGACAATGGACCCTATTTTCGCCCTAAGGACTGTCGCGGAGAAATACAGGGCGAAGAATACGCCTCTGCATTGTCTGTTTCTTGACTTGCAGAAGGCCTTCGACTGTGTTCCTCGCGCGATAATCTGGTGGGCATTGCGGTCCAAAGGGATTCCAGAGGCCTATATTGGGATCATCCGAGACATGTACCGTGATTCCGATTCCGTAGTTCGGACCGCTGTTGGCGACACAAAACCTTTCCCCATCACCGTCGGTGTGCACCAAGGATCCGTCCTAAGTCCGTTTCTGTTTAGCGTGGTATTAGACGTATTGTCAGACAGCATCAGAAACTCACATGAGCAGCCACCGTGGCTGCTCATGTATGCTGATGATATCGCGCTGGCAGATTCGGACAGGGGTAGGCTGGTGCGACGTGTGAAGGTGTGGAAGGAATCGCTTGAGAACGGTGGTCTGAAGCTCAATGTGGCGAAGACCGAGTACTTGGCCTGTAACTCCACAGATCTCACACCCGTACGCATAGACGGCAACACGGTCGAGCGCACGGACCATGTGAAATACCTGGGATCTGTGTTTCATGCGTCTGGTGACATCGATTGCGACGTCAAGGCACGCATTGCTGCCGCGTGGGCCAAATGGCGTGAGGTAACTGGTGTCATTTGTGACCCCAAGATGCCGGTAAAGTTGAAGGGACAGGTCTATAAGACCATCATTAGGCCTGTCCTTTTATACGGCTGTGAAGCGTGGCCGGTGTTAGAGCGACACAAGCAGGAACTGCGTGTCACGGAGATGAATATGCTGCGGTGGATGTGTGGAGTGACGCGGAAGGACCGCGTTAGGAACTCCCGCATTCGCGGTAGTCTTCGTGTCCGTGACATTGCAGATAAATTGCAGGAGTGTCGGCTCCGTTGGTATGGCCATGTTTTACGGCAACCGGATGCTTACGTGGGAAACAAATGTCTGGCCATGCCTCCTCCGCTGGGCCCCGGCAGGAGGGGTAGACCCAAAAAGTGCTGGCTTGACGTCATAAAGGGTGATATGCGTGCCAATGGGCTCACTACCAGGGATGCTGAAGATCGCGTGAAGTGGAGTAGAAAAAGTCGGAAAGCGGACCCCGGGCACCGAAACGAAAGTTTGGGTGGCAACCGGGACTAACGCTAGGATGATGATGATGATGATATTAACATAAATAAAAATTTATTTACATCTTCATCGCAGCATTTATGTAAACAGGGTTCAGAGTACGGAACTCACAGTAATAAATTCGGGACTTTACTGACTTCTATTTGCCTTGTGTCTACTTGATATACTGTTATAAATACATACGTAAATACAAGATAGTCAAAAATGAAAGCGATTTATATATAGGTATATTATAATTTATACTAATGGAGTTATTTATTATAAGAATCATTGAAGCGTACAATCGATCAATATACCCAGTGCCACGATCAAAAAGCAATAACAAACAAATGTTCAACTAATTAAACATACTTGAATTAACGCTCGAAGGATTTGGCTGACTAGTTGTGCAGAGATGTGTGGGGCAATGGCTGAGGGTATATGTATAATCTATACAAATAAATAAAATTGGAGGATCTGTTTGTAATATTAAAATAACCGCTTTTTACTAAGTGCGTTCGGACGTATACACGATACATATACCAAAACAATATTTTTTACAATTTTTGTCTGTCTGTCTGTTTGTTCCGACTAATCTCAGAAATGGCTGCACCGATTTTGACGGAACTTCCACTGGCAGATAGCTATCAAGGAGTAACTTAGGCTATTTTAATTTTAGAAAAACAATATACTTTTTGTTAAAAATGATACGTTTCGGAAATTGTATGGTCCAATTTAAGTTGACCTCAGATTTATATCATGAATCATATGAAATAGGGTTTAGCTTAGGCTGGAATTTGTAGATTCTAATGTACGTATTCGCATGGCGTAACAGTTGCATTCGATAATACTGACTGTTTGCATATTTCATTTATATTTTAGGGTTTATAGGGTTTGTAATCCAAAATTAACATAAGATATATCCAAAAAATTCTGCCCAGTCACTATTCCACGCGGACGGAGTCGCGGGCACAGCTAGTATGTAATAAATTTAAATTAAGGACGCGTGATTAACAAATACTTAACTGAATTTTATTAAAAAAGTGCGGGGTGCTTGTTGTAAATTGTTATAAATATTTTACTGACATGTATTGATTGGTAGATGTAGTCATTTTGAAAATATCTTAAAGAGCACCCCGCACTTTTTTATAATAAAATTTATTGCTTTAACAATACTATCCTTAATTTAAATTTATTGAAAATAATTATTTACCTTTTAGTTTGATTTTATATAAAGTTTTTAGTGTTTTTAAACTATAATTTATTTTTAACTTTTTAGTTTGATTAACTATGTAAATAAAAGCGTGTTAATATAATTTATTTGATGTCGATTCCCAATCTTTAAATATTTTTTATTAATTTATCGCCATCTTCGCCATCATCTCTTATCTCTGTTATTAATTCAACTCTAGATGGCATTGCGGCAGAATTTGGAATTTTTTGTTGTTCAAAGTGGGTAAAAATCAAGTTGAAATCCGAAAAATCGAAAAATCTCGTTACATACAGGTCAAGTTAATTTAAAGCGTGTAAAAAAGAGTAAAAAGCCACCGTCACGCGGTGTTCCGAAGCGGTCACCCATCCAAGTACTGACCGCGCCCGACGATGGTTAACTTCGGTGATCCAACGAGAACCGGTCCGAAAATTCATTAATCCTGAGGATCCTGGTAAGGATAATGATACAAACTATACACATTATTGCATTGTCATCGTTCCTTGATAAGTGTACAAAGTTTCAAGTCAATCCAACGTTTTGAAGGGGGTGAAAATCACGTTCATAAATTCCGTTACATAGATAAATAGATAGTACCCGGATGACCGAGCTTTGCTCGGTATTTTTTTTATTAAATTTTGTTTTTTAGATTTTCTTAGTCTAACCTCAAAGTAAACACTCATTGACTTCGTATTACGTAACAACACCATCTGCTGGAATAGCTTTAGTGTTGTTGTGTCGTTAAAGCAATTTAAAAAAAAATTGTATTATTATTCGCCGATAGATGTCAGGAAGAGTCATTTTTCAGTTTAAACTGGGACTACTCAAACGCCACCTTTTTGTTTAAGTTGATAAAAAAATGATTCCTAGCTAGATCGATTTATCACCCCCGAAACCCCCGTATACTAAATTTCATGAAAATTGTTGGAGCCGATTCCGAGATTCCAATTATACATATACAAGAATTGCTCGTTTAAAGATATATATATATAAGCTAATAAAAGCGAGTTAAAAATATTTATATGTGTTGATGAATAGAACTAGTAAACTCATTTTTTAAATGATTAGATAACATCATAAGACTGTGTAGGTTTTGCTAGGTGGGTACCTTTTGTCATGGCATAATAATTGATCTTTGCGACGTCAGGTGTACCGCTAACACGCTGCCATGTGCTTGGGGGAACTGAAAACTGGATCAGTAACGCCGGAACACAATATAAGGTTGGGACTGCATATTTAGTGATCAGGGGTGGTTGGCATCCAGATGGGCTGAGAATCCTACTACTTAGCTAGGGTAGGACAGCCACCCCTGGTTGCAGGGGTCAGCATTTTTATTCCGTCCCTGCATAGAGAATTTAAATTGTAGTAAATATATGCCGTTTTATTCCGATGTTTTAATATCATTTTATTGGATGTATAAGTTTTCTGTCGACATTTTTGGACTTAAAAAAATCTGCGACATGTAATTTTTATCTAGTGGCTATCAATATAAGTTGACACTCAAACTACTTGAAGAATTGAGCCCGAAAAATAGGCTAGTGGATGCATTGCAAGCATGCATGAAACACGTTTCTTTTATTTTTTATAGAGTGGCTAAAATGTCTGTGATTGGCGTAATATTTATGAAAAACCCATTCTTTATGTAAACATCCAACCCTTCTTTGAAATTATTGCATTATATTTATGGTTCGAGCTAAAAACACATCAATAATATACGTTACATCAAAAAGATACGTTCAAATATTAATCCCATAAACATCGTAAATTTTTCGGTCTAGTAGACCGAACGTAGGTATTGATAACATCGTTGTGGGTTCGGAAATTGACCGGGAGCAGTTTCCCAAATTATACGGACCAGGAGAGTGATTCGCAGACCGAACCTTCGCATGTATCCCTCTTTCAAATCAAATAATTATAATATATTCTAATTGTTACTTGTATTGTAGTTATTTGCTAAAAGTAGCTTAAAAATAAAGAAGTTGATAAGAATATACGGGTAATATTTCTGATTCTATATGAGTATTTTTATCTGTTTACAACTGTGCGTTATTAGTCAACATTCGATTAGATACGTTTAAGGTTAGTTTAAAAAATACATATTTCTAAATTATTTACATATGTATTATTAGTTATAAATTATAATATAATTGGCTAACAGTCACATCACGAGAATTATATCTAAACTAAATAAATATGACGATTTAAATTGAAAGGTCGACTCTAGTAACGCCCAGCACTAAGAACATACAGGAAATCGTTTTCTAGATGTTCTCTGTCCACAATCAAATTCTGGAGCAGATAGAACCTGATCATCTTCTAAATATTCACAGACTATTTCAAGTACTTAGTAAATAATATCTGCTATCGTCATCGCTATGTTCATGTATATATAGTGTTAAAAGCTAAGTGTTCGTAATTTTAATGAAGTATTAAATTAATAAACTTAATCATGTACTGATTATACTTTTTTATTTTATTAAATACGTTTCTAAACTTACACAAAAGGTTAATCTATTAAATTAAACTTTATATAGTAATAAATATATTACAATATCTACCTCAAATGTCTAGCTATGGCGCCTCCGCCGGGCCGCCAGGAGGGGTAGATCCAAACAGTGCTGCCTTCACGTCGTAAATAGTAATGCGTGCTAATGGACTGACTACCAGAGATGCCGCAGACCTTGCAAAGTGGAGAAGAAAAAGTCGGAAAACGGACGCCGGCACCGTAACGAAGGCAGAAGGCATAGTTGCAACCGGGCTTTAACGCTAGGATGACGATGATGATGATCTAACAAATTTTAGTTACGATGCTAGTCATCATTTAAAAAAATTGGGAGCTTTAGAGATATTAAAATTTGTATTTATTGTATGTACATATAACGAAAATATAAAAAACCCGCTTGACTATGCTTTCAATGTACCTTAACTGATCTCCAAAAACTATGAAAAAGAATGAACCGCGATTGTCACGTAGCGTAGTAACATGTGGAAAGGCCATGTTTGATAAATGGCGCCTGGCGGTGTCATCGTGCGGAACTGATCGCAATATTAAGCGGTATAACCTTAATGGAATTTTTGATTTGCTTTCTGATATTTTCGTTGTTTGAACTTTACACAACATTATATTTATCACAATTTTTTGCTACTGGAGCTGGAAATGAAGTTCAGTAGATAGGAATAGATCTCATGCGATTACAAGTGGTCATTGACGCTTACCAGAGGCACTATCAACGCGTAGCCGGCTTTGATGAATTGTATGTAATGTTTTTTTTTAATACTCTATAGCATGCTGCGAAACAAAAACCTTAGCTGGAAGCTAATTTCGAATCGGAAGCTTACGTAATATGAACGTTCTTGAGAACCGTTTAATTTAACATGAAAAATTTAACAGGTAAAAAGAAGTTGCAGGAAATGGGTATGAACACCAAGCTGATGTCGAACAGTGCGGTGATATAAAATCGACGGAAACACTATTCTAAATTGTCCCTCAGAGCATTATCTGTTGTACAGACGGTAGAATACACAGAGACGTAAAGTATTTCCGAAGGCCAAGTGTGTCTAGACTATCTGTGAATATGAGATCTTCGACAACGTGAACTACGCACCGTTGGCTGGTGTCTCGAGAATAGAATAGAATCAACTATGTTTTTATAATTAGCGTTACAATTCAATAGCCTGCCAAGTTCAGGCAATGCTATTTACCTATATGTCTAAACTAAGATCTAAGAGTAAAGTTAATAGGGCTCAGTTCATACATGAACTGGCTCACGCTTAAGCTATATATTTTATTTACATCAGTCTTAAGGCTAAAGGATAGGAATACGAGGAGGGACCGTTCGCTTGATTGCCTCTTTCTTTGCCTCTGCCGGATTGCCTCTTTCTTTTTTGTCAACATAATCAATTTCGCCTGCGTGCAGGTTAGGCAACATAGGATTATGGTGGTTTAGTTTATTATATTTATCAGCAGGGATATACTGATCTTTTAACTTACGGAGCATGTCTTCATGAAGGTCCCTGGCACGTATGTACCACGAATCTCTGGAATTCTCTGGAAGTCTCGGGAATTGAGCAGAATGGCAGGTGCTCCACCCCATATATGTGAACAATATCCATATGCGACCTGACCTATGCTTTCTTAGTATATTCAATACAGACGCGTTTCTGGAAGTATCAAGAAAAAATAGTAAAATTTGAGTTATGCTTTTTCCATCCCACAGGTTATGTGATGGGTTGATGCGGGGCTCGGAAGAGCCCCTGATGCCTTCCAGAGAATGTCACCAAGACATCAACGGTCTTCATTCAGGCACTAAGAAAATCCCCAAGGATTTTACACTAGTAGGCGGGACTGACTGACTGGCATGCGGCCAGCAGACAGTCGTTTCATCGGGTCTCCTTGACTCATCCAACCCGTCACACTTGTGATGGAATTTCGTACAACCAGGGTTCCAAATTTTGTGAGCACTCCAGAATCTTAAATAATCAATGAAAAAACCTGGACCTAGAATTATAGAATGTAACACAACACAAGGTTATTTTGGCGGCATGCTTAAACCCACTGTAGCTAGGGTTGTTTTGTTACCTTTTATGACGTGTCGTCCCGACCTGAATTTGTATTCTTACTCCGCCTCTGCACGGAGAAATGTTTTTAACAATTTATAACAATAAAAGGACAACCGCTATGTCGATACCAATATAAAGAAATTTATTTATAGCTCCATTTATTATAGGTATTTATAATATTAATTAACGACGAAATGTTCTGATAAAAAGCACTTAAAATGTTTCGTAGTATATCTATACAATAATACATGAAGCGAAAACTCTGTACTCCTTTTTACGAAAATTGCGCCGACGCAGGAGTATGAAATTTGGCACAGTTAAGTTTATATGGAGGAGAAGTGCAGAAAGTTATTTTTTCACTGAAATCCATTAGAAATACATTAAATTAATTAAAATAAATATTACGCACAGTGTTGGATTAAGCAAGTGCGGGGCCCGTAGCAAATTCTATTTGGCATTTGAGCCCTTGATCTGCTAGGGTTTCTTAAGTAACTAAAGTGAAAAAAAAACCATTCGATACTCAATACCTCAATCATTTATTTGCCGTCTATGCGTTTTGTTTGTTTTTGTATATTAGATACTCAGGCTGAGATGATCTGATTTAAACCAAAGGCCCCCGTATATTTAAATGTACGGGGGCCTCTTTTGTACGAGGCCCGTAGCAATTGCTACTGTTGCTACGTGGTTAATCCGGCACTGATTACGCATACTACTGCTCACATTACCTTACAAACGCTTTTCTTTTATAAGAGTTTATGGCCTGGTAAAGACCATGAAGGTTAATTTTATAATAATATTATAATTAAATTCATAATATATGTCGGCGCCAAACCAAAGGAGGCCAGTATCAAAATAGAGACGCGCGAAATGTAAACAAACCAAACACGAAAACAAAGCAGCTGTTAGCAAAAAAATATGTTTACGTTAAAAATCTCTTTGTCGGCTGACATGTCGGCGCGTTATCAAAGGACACCGGTATCACAATAAAGTCTCACGAAACGTAAACAACTCTTTGTCGGCGTAATAGCGAAATACGGCGGCACCAAGATCAAATAGTATAATTATTTAACAAACACAAAAACATGTTTACATAAATATTATTTAGGGGAATAAGCCCATCTTTGAGAATACCGACTGGAAAATCCCGAGCACATATTGTTTACCTCAGGATTTCGTATAAATACGAGGTCTCTGGCAGTACACAAGTCAGTCAAGTACTAACCGCCGATACGAATCGTCACCTATACGCGCCTCAAAGAATCGCCTCTGGTAAATATTGTGAATAAACTACATACTAGTAACCAAGTTTGTGTTTTGCTTCACTCACCATGAATACCAACGATGTTGTCGAAGATAGTGGCGCCAGCTCTGCTGGTGCCACGCATTTTTAAAACATTATTATCACCGAGCACCCGTCATCAGAAGTGGGATTGAGACCACTCTCAATCCCAACCATTGCCTCATCGGTTCATCCATCTTCTAGAGATCAGCAGATACAACTGGCTGGACGAATACCGCTAGACGTGTCATCAAACTCCTCGACGGCGGGACCAGCAGCAGAACAAATTACAAGTTCCCGATTGCAATTGAGCATGCCGTACCTAATTCAACTGTGAGTGAAATACTACCACAATTTTTGATGTAATTAATGGAGACTATGCAGAAAATGGCAGAGCACTTATGTGCTTCGTCTACCAAAACAAAAATAAGGATCAAGGAGTATTTACCATAATTTGATCCGGACACCCACATCGGTATACGAAAATACTGCTAGCATATAGATCAAGTAATTGAAGTATACAAACTGAATAATTTTGATGATACAAATGTGAATTGATGGTCACTACTACAACGTGAAGAGATGCAAAAAAAAAGCAATCACCACCGTAATCAAGGTGATCATTTGACTGTACTGGCGGAAAAAGAATTACCTATGCATCAGGATCCTACCGCACAATCAACCGATGATATTACACCAAACTCGCGATAAGGATTGCAAATACAGCCAAACCACGATCTACTGGATGAAGACAATTCATCACAATAAAGTGTAAGTAAATTTGATAATTGTAAATAACGCCACGAGAGCCTCTTATACAAATAAATCTACGAGAATCTTCGAGTATTCTACGAGAACCTTCGAGTATTCTACGAGAACCTTCGAGTATTCTACGAGAACTTTCGAGTATTCTACGAGAATCTCCAAAAACTCTACGAGAACCTTTTCAACCTTTAGTTACCTTACTAGCATGGCTATCTCAAACTTACATGACAGTTCTGTTCGTGTAATAACTAAGACAAAGCAACGCAAGTTGCTTACAGATGCTCTACTCAGAGGAACTTCTTTCTATTTTCGCAGGTCAGTGATAATCTACGAGAACCTACATGAATCTGCGAGGATCCTCAACAAATTACAAGAATCCATTACATCTGATTTACCTGGAAAAAGAACCTTTGGGTTCTTAACTTCTTCCATTAACTACTTCAAGGGAATCGGTCAATTTCCTGCATTATCTTTGACCAAACTGGTGGCTATTACCACCATCGACGACATCCAAGTAGAAGAACTACACTTTTACAAACTGCCAGATAATCAAATGTCCACTAACGTTTTGGTCAACATGGATTTAATGTATGAAACAAACCTCAGCATTATTATCACATCAAGTAGAACAAAACTTATCCATCAGAAACCAGTCAATCATGTGAGCAACAACAATCCAGTGTTCAACGATTTAGATACTACAATGCATGCTCTGTTTATCAACGATGTATCAACCGGGCACATCACCAATCCTTGGAACCATGGCGCAGGTATATGTTGA